>OU611882.1:13791500-15054500 GCA_914767815.1 Eupsilia transversa
ATGAAGTGTTAAGAAATGCAGTAGCACGTAGCTACCGTCCTAATTTACCTTCAGTAAAGTTATTCACAAAAAAGTTCGGTGAATATGAGTCAAAATCAAAATGTTTTATTTCACATAAACTTACATGGGCACTTATAAAACGTTCTCTTATGAAAAGGTGCACGGTTCCAATTTGTCTTTTCCTATGGAGAAGAGCGGGCAAGAAACTCCACGGTTACTCTTTTAAAAATAAATGGCTTTTACAATGTTTTCAAATTACAGTGTTATTAGTTATGGGAGGACACTGTAGGCCTGTAAACAAGTACTTAAAAAAATAGAAAATGGTCTACAAATCTACAGTCTATTAAGCCTACATTCTCACATTTACAAACTATAAAAGAATCTTTATAAAAGATAATTAGAATACTGACCTTTTCGCCGCTGTTATCGGGCAGCAAAAGGGAGCCGTGTCCGGACTTGCCCGGGCAGATGATCTTCATATCTGTAACGATACCAAATTGCTTGATTACCAGGATATCTCGGTCGAGAGGTACCATTATTTTGTAGGTACGGCAATAACTGTTGGCTAGATTAGCAGCAATTGGTATTAAAGATCTTGGAATGAAATGATTTTTAGTGTCTTGTTGCTTAGATACGAAACATAAATGTGCAGATATTCAGCACTGAACGGACATTACACAAGTACAATCAGCGTCAAACCTATGGGGCGGATATGGCAGTTCAAAATGAACTTAACTACTGAAGAAAATTATATAAATAATATTACTACTAGCTGAACTGACAGACGTTGTCCTGTCCAAATTTCGATAATTCATACTTTTTCTAGAATTTGAAGAGTTTTCAGGAAACTTTTCTTTCAGTAAGAACGTGATTCGCAGTATCAAAAATATTTAAAAAAAAAATTGCCAAATCGGTCCCGCCATTCGGAAGTGATGCGCTTACCAACCAACAGCATTTCATTTTTATTATATAGAAGATGATCTGCGATCGCCAATAATATCTGATTTCATGATTCATCCATTATTAATATCTGTCGTCGAGATAACGACAAATATACGTGATCATTTGTGGAAGACATAATTATGTAGGCATACTAGTAGGCAGCAGAAATATGTGACATCGAAGGAAAACCAAAACTATCTTGCCGAGCTGTTCATAGTAATATATTATGCTCGTGACTGCGTACGTACTTATACCGTGTTTTTTTATGAAACTCGTAACCATTGAATCAATGTCGATAGTCTTCAGCTAAACTTGCAAACTTCTGGACCGGTGACTTTTTAAGGGCTGATTTTTCCATCGTCAGATAATTTGTATCTGAGGAATAAATAAGGCGGTTTGACATTATGTTCTATACAATAAATAGCTGTCAAAACGTCATACATATTCCCCAGATAAAAGCTATCTGACGATTGAAAAATCGGCCCTAAGTTAGGTAAGTATTCCCTTTATGGTCACTTAGACATGAGAATAAATCTGAATGCACGAATATATTTTATTTTACACCTGAGTACTCGCAGGCTGACAGACCGCGAGAAAAGGGTCCAAATGTAATTAAGATTGGATTTTCTTGTCCTTTTAACATTATAATCTTTTCGTCCAATTCAAGGTTAATTTTATCAAATGTTATATCGCTATATGCGTAGAAAAAGAGAACTGTTTACCCGGCCGAGGCGTTCTCCTTTATCGAAAAGGGATTACATTTGCATTGTAACAGCGAATCAATTTTCACGCCTATCCTTTAGACCTAGGCCAAATATTTTTTATTTTGAGCTAAAGAGGCGCCCGTTCAGAATATGAACTTAAAAAAAACCTAGGTTAAAGTTAGTTAGGAAAAAATGAACTGTTGTTATTTAGCCATTCTTTTTCTAATGCATAGTAAAATAAATAGCGTATAGTTAAGCGAGTTGAATTCCTTGTAGCCATATGTGACCCTACGAAAAAAAACTGTCAGTTTTGAACTGACGTTTTGAAAAAATGTCTTCCTATTTGAACTAAACAAAGCAAATGTAAATCAGTCATAACTGATACAAACTCCGAACAGTCAACAGCAGTGCAACAAAGCCCTTAGTAGACACCTTTTTACTGTCGTGAAAAACAACAGTTTTTTCGCCGTGTGTAAGCACGGTCGTCAGTGTTGTATGGATCACTATGGAAGCTTGTTGACATGCACGTTTTTTCTACAGCGCAGTTTATACGCTGTACCGTAAAGAAACTGTGCCGTGTACAATGGGCCTAACTCATCTGTATATCTCCATTCTATGCAAATAAACATTTTCTATTCCATACTATTCACATCAGTGGTTTCCATTTGCCATTGATAACGCTTTATGTCGTAGCTATAAGGATCATTTTCGTAGTGTTAGTGGTACCACTGATCGGCTGAATGTAGCTACTACTACCTTGCACGTCTAGTTACCTACATCTTCACATAACATAACATCACGCCTTGTTACCCCAAAAAGTTCTGCAGAGGTGTACCTATAGTACACTCACATTTCGCCAGTTATGTTTAAATCCCATGTAATAGGGGGCAAGCCTATTGCCATCAACGGGCACAGTACTGAGAAATTCCAGATAGAAAAACCCAATAACACTTTGCCCGACCTGGGAATCGAACCCAGGACCTCATGCTTGCGACCACTAGACCAACGAGGCAGTCACCTAGACCTAGATAAATTCAAATGATTAGAAAAAGAAAAGATAAATGACAAAAAACTTACGCCAAATAGTCCTCTCGCCATTAAAGACCAGGAACTCCTCAGTAGCGCTGGCGATGCCTTCATCCAACGCAAATCCAACATTCAGCGCTTTGAAGGCGTCAGTCTTCACAAACTCGCCCATTCCTGGTCCTCCGCCTATCTCCTCGTCTGATGACAAAATATGAGAATAAAATAGTGTAGGTACTGATTGTTTCCCAGTTAACGATAAAAATATTTACAGCTATTTTTCTGACACATTTACATGACAGATATAAAAGAAGTGACAAGCTGCATTACTTTCATCGTCATTATAAATGATTCAATTCAATTTAATTATTTTATCATTTTTAGTGCTTGTTTTTTAGTTTTTTTTTTTTTAAATTACGTTTATACCTACTTATTCTATTTCTCTTTCGATTTCCAATAATGTTTTATAGTACCTGTGAAAACAATAAGAAATAAAGTAAAGGGATATTCCAACAATCCACTTGTCGGTTTCGGGGTACCTAGGCAGAATGGACATTCACTTCGTAACAATTATTGTAACTGGTTGAGTAGTGGCATTTTTATTATCTTCCGTCAGAAAGTTGCCCATTTTCTGATTAACGTTTCGTTTACTTACATTATTACCATTACTTACAGACACAATTAAAAATCCAATGTGTCTCGTGTGGATCTACGTTCGAAAGAAAATGACTTTCTTAGTTATTTTTCTTATCAACTGTGTCTAAAAAAAGTGCAGCTATAATCATGATTTGGGCTAGTAAGGGCGCTCGATAGATCGCTAACTCACTGCTCGAGCTTAGAGAGACTTTAGACCTAGATCCGACGTCTTGCTTGCCTTGTTAAGAGCCGCCAAAGGGAACTTTTTAGAATGAGTTGTTTTTGTTTCTGCAAGACATCTTACAAAGGGGCTTGAAGATTTTTATATGGCGCCTGGCATACCCACTGTCCGCCATTTTGTTTTTTTTTTTTTCAAAATGGCGGCCCCGCATTAATCCTACATAAATCGATAGCTGACATCAAGACAAACAGAAAACCAAAACGTAAATGCGTCACGTTTCCGAGGTATTAAAGTTCAAAGTTTATCACGTGACATCTATATTTTTTTAACTTGCTTAAAACTTGTTGCATAATGATTTGAAATAATCTCTCTGATGGTTTAAAGTTCAAATTACTTTAGTAATGATATTAAGCTAAAAATTATTTCCATAAAACTGACCTGGCACAAAAGAAAGATGGAGAGTTCTCTTCAACCTGAGACCCTTTGCCTTAATCCTTTTCACTGCTTCAATGTATTGTACGGCCACAGACTTCATGTCTTGGACCCCTCGACCGTAGATGACGCCATCCTTCAAGTGAGCCTCGAAGGGGGGATATGTCCAACTTTTCTGCAAAAGGACCAGTATTGGTTCAATGCCAAATGTAAAGATTGCTCCATGCTAATATACAATGTGGAGACGACAATACAACAATAAATGAAAACCCTGGCAATATTAATGCATAGGAGTATTTAGGAACTATCAAATAAATCCTAACAATGAAATTAAAAAAGTGATTTTTTCTAACAAACTAAATAGTAGTGATGTGCCGACTATGAGTTTTGCCAATCTTTGACTAGCTATAGTGACTAAACTATTGGAGATCTTTGATTGAATTTTCGTATGCAGACTGGGAACGTTATTAGATATACGCAGTTTAATTTATTGTTATATTGTCGTCTCCACCTTGTATACCTATTAGTTTGTCTAATACATTAGTAATTTGCTGAAACGTTGGTGGTCTCCGTGTGGCCATGTTCAATTGCAGAGGACTTATTGCGTTTCACTGGAAGTACTCACGTAAGGAGGCAGATATACCCCTTTGTCATTCCTTATGGATGTTCTTACGAAAAAGACCCAAGATTTTGTAGGATAAAAATTATCTTCATCATTTCAGAAGAAAGACCTTTTATCCTTATTATATTAGCCACCTTATCGTTTTGTTTATCGCAAGTGGTCTTGTGTTTGGGAAAAGAACAATTCCCTCTATTTCTAGTGATCGTTTTAGCCCGTAAATATCGGAGCCTCTAATCGCTAACGATACTTAACTGCAGAAGAGTAATTAGATTTTTCTGTGAGAACCTGATTTACTGGAACGAGCTGGGATTCAATGTGAGATACAGTTCGATTCGTACTTAATGGCGGTTCGGAACATGAGGCGAGTCGCTGCGCAGTAACAATTTCAAGTGTCAGCGGGGGTGAGGAGTGGGGTACTGCGCAGCGAGTAGCTAACTTCCGAGCGGCCATTAAGTTTGAATCGAACTATAATAATGGGTGTAGAGTCGCTGTAGTAATCGTATCGCTCTAATTGTGTGAAACAGATTCTTATGATTCTAAGTATTGGTACGAACATAGGACGGTTTAGTCTAGACTAGAAATTGGGATTTGGGACATTTGGGATTTTTTACGCAAACTTATTATTTTCTTTTTTCGTTTATTTCACAAGATTTGGTTGCGATCCTACTTTACCGACATCACTAAAAATATTGTTAAATCAGAACCTAAGTAACAAATAAATAATATCCCCTTTATGCACAATGATTTCTTCAAAATTAATTTTCCGGGTGGTTGGCCACGCAGAAAATATCGAAGTGACGTAACCGCGAATACGGCTCAATGGCAACATTTAATTATAAATGTGAAAGATTCGTTTATTGTGACTACTATAAACATTAATTATATCGAACTAGACTTTAATTTAAATTAGCAGATAGACAGATGCCGTGCCCGTAGTTAAAACAAAAATCATTCGATAAAATACAGAAACTTACAAGCAGTAGGTACAATAACTTCAAGACAGTATCAAGGTGGTCTAATAAACCAACAGTCAAAGTTGTCCTCCATAATATCATAAAGTTAGATTGTCAATACGAACAATGTAATTTGATAACTGTTAACACGAATTGCAGTGAGTGTTACCAGAATATTTCGGTCACGTCTCCCAAGTCCGCGCAAACACACGTTATAGAAATGTCAACCAAGGGATTTTACTGATACTAAACATATGAACGTGGGTACACTTCAAAATAGTTTGTTCCTTTGCTCATATAAGTGTGTTTACTTGTTATGGGAATTATGGATTTTGGTGGTACCTACTGGACAGAGAAATAAAAGCTCACTACATTTTAAGTTAAAAAGTCTTCGGTGCACTTGAAACTTGAAACTATAACCTAGTTTTAAAAGTTTCAAGTACTTAAAAAATAATTTTAAACTGCGCTAGTAGCTTCAGCTACTGGAAGATCTAAATCTTTGAGAAATGGATTGTTTAAGAATTTATACCCAAGCGGATCTTTGGAGAAGCATCGAGCATGTAAGTAGGTACACTTAAGGTCATGTGAGCTTATCAACTTTGGATTTTATCCTAGATATACAGGGTGTAAGGGACAGCCCTCCGCAAACTTATTCCACCGGAAAAAATCTCAGGATTTTTTTTTGTCGTTTTTTCTGTTACAATAATACATTATCTGTACGCAGCACTCAATTTATGTATGTCACCAATGCACCCGTGTGAAGCAAGTGCGGGGCGGGCTTTAACGAATACTAAGATCTATCAAGCACATGCAAATGGCAACCGCGTTATTTTGATCTTAAGCCTTCTATTTTGGCTATCGCTCTAATTCTCTCGACATTATCAATGTTGAACATTATAAAAATGTCACTATAAACGCTAACGCAGATATGGGCCAGCCGCACTGCATTGCAAAAATCCTACATTACTTTCGTACATTTTGTCTGAACCATCGCACACTACAGGCGAAAAATGACAAAATTCAAATGCGATGCGGTCCGTCGTGGGTAATGTCCGCTTAGCTTAATGGTAACTTACCTCAAACACTGGAACAACATCCATGTGTGAGTTGAGAAGCACACTTGGCAGGGTCGGCTCCAAGCCCTCCCAGGTCATGACGAGGATCGGCTTCTTTGGCAGGGGCTCGTGGACTTGTACTGGGAGACCCATCTCTGAGGCCTGACCGCGGAGATACGTGAGGCATTCATCTGGAATTCAAAACACATGCCATTATTTTTTTATGGCTTGACATCATAACATTACATAACATGACGGTCTTCCCCAAGGGTTAGGCAGAGCCGGACCTACATGGTACATACACCCAGACTTCGCCAGCTAAGGCTCGTACAGACAAACTGGAGAATCAATTCAATCGTGAAGTTTTTTTTACAAATTGTATTGTTAAAGTCGCGTAGCGCTGTCGCGGCGCGCCTGTTTGCAGGAGCCTTTATGTTTAAGTTCCATGTTATACGGACTGAGCCTATTGCCATCAACAGGGCACAAATCCAGACTCCGGGCTGGTTCTGAGAAATCCCTGATAGGAAAACCAAATAACGCTTTACCCCCCCTGGTAGTAGAACCCAGGACCTCATGCGACCACTAGACTAACAAGGCTGCAGTCACAGGTAGTGGCTCGTATAAAAGTCATCGGCTTGCTACTCAGGGACTACTAAGTCTACTAATTTACAAACGTTACAATGGTCTCTCAATTTTGAGTTTTGACAGTTTTTGTATGGCAAATCTGTCAAAAACTCACCATTGAGAGACCATTGTAATGTTTATAAATTAGTAGACTTAGGCCCCCAGCTCTCGCGTCGAGATTATTGCTATGGAAACGTTTTGTTCACGTCAAAAGCAACGGTTTTTTCGCCGTGTGTAGGCACGATCGTCAGTGTTGTATGAATCACTATGGAAGCTTGTTGATAGACATCTTTTTTCTACGGCGTGGTTTATACGCCGTACCGAAACCGTGCCTTGTACCTGCCTGCCACTATGTCATATTAATTATTCCCCTAAATGTCTGTGAAGTTTCGCTAAATAATTAAAAAAGGCCTAGTACCTACTACGTAAATCAAACTTCATCACGGTATTGATGCGAGTTTAATAAGTTCTAGTCCTAAGTTCTGTTAATTTAACTCAAAGTGAAATTATTGTAACCTTAACTTAAAATAACAAAACTATTTCCAATTTCAATTGTTGACTTCAACATTGATGTTATCGTGAACTTTGATATTTGTTTGTTCATTTAGTGGACCTAACCTAGTTTGTGTTCGGATAAATAACTTATGTTTATTCAAATTATATATAATTTTACTACATTTATGACCGCGTCAATATTCTAGATATTCTTAACTGTTCATAACTTCAAATAGGAATGACCTATAAACTCGCACTTACAATTAAATACGCTGGAATCTAATCATTTACGTACATTCAAAAACAAAATTAGTACAATTCCAAATATTACGATTCCACCCAACTAACAAATTCTTTCGTTTAAAAATAAAACGGTTTCACCTCAAATACAATAAAATCTTTCAATTTTGGAACAGTAACCTTATTCTTGGGAATAGTTATTGACGTATTGTGCCCTGTACTGAGTAATAAATTGAATATATCTATCTATCATTACCTACGAGTTATTAAAAAAAAAAACACTTCAAAATCTTCTTTATTTATAACAAGCGATCCGTCTCTGCTTCGCACGGGTGCAATATGGTGAGTACTGTTGTGTATAAATTCTCTAAATGGTGGTGAAAATTGCATCAAAATCCATTGTGTGGTTTAGGAGAACTAAGCGGCGAAAATCGGCTTTGCTTAATACTATGTACTAGCTGGTGCCCGTGGCTTCGCGCGCGTGGACTGTCATTATTTTACTGAAATAAATGTAGCCTAAATCACTCCCTATAATATCAGCTATCTGCTAGTGAAAGTCCCGTCAAAATCGGTCCAGCAGTTTGGGAGATTAGTCGGAAAATAGAGACAGACAAATTAAAAAAGATATGTTTTTTTGTTACCTACCATACTTTCATATGGATTTATTAGTAAAAAGAGCTGTTATTTTGACAACACAAACAGATGACAGAACAGAGACGAAACGTATTAAAAAAAACCTGCATTCTTCAAAAAAGGTACCTATGTAATAAAAAGACATAAAAATATTCATTAAAAACATCGCACATCCAGACAGAATTAAATTATCTTTTTTACTGCAATACACGGACGGTACATGAATACATCCGCAGAGGTGCCGCGGTGGTCTAAAAACAGCTCTAAAGCTATTGTATACTCCGCCGTAATGCCGCCGCTCGCTGGTCTGTCCTCGCCCCTCTTAACAAGGCTTTACACTAAAATAACGGTCGCAAATACCTACAAATTTTGTCTGATGGACAAAATAAAATAAAAGCAATATTGGGAAGTATTAGATTGTGTTTTAAAATTAATATCGATGACAGTGTCCGTGGATTGAATCCGGTTTCGTTCCGGCCCGGTTTACAGCCAATAAAATACACGTACCATAATTAACATTGGGGTGGACGCTGCGTATTCTCAGGTAATTCCGTAGATTGCTCACTGCCGGATCCGTTTCGTAATCACTCGACATTTTCCGGTAAACGAACGATTCTTGTTTATTTGAATTAATTCTTGTTCGAAATTAGAATTTGACGATTATTTTTTCGATGATATGTGGCGTGTAGTTGAATGTTACTGGTACTTTTATAGGCAATTTATCGTTATGTATTGTACTTTGTATAACCGCAAATATTACTATCTATCTGTGGGAATTGGGGAGGTTGGGGGAAAATAAGACTATTATTTTATTATAATAAGACTATTACACAGAAAGTTATAGACTAACTATTTTACGTGAGCGGTACAAAAGTTCATGAGCAAAACCCTGCTTCAATTTGCGACGACTTGCAACATGATCGCTTTTATGGTTTTATCCTACCTTATTGCCGTACGCAAAATACGCACAATACGCACTTTAAGGCACTACCCGAACAGAGTCCGTGTTAGGATAGCGTACTATATCTACTTACTTGAATTAAATGATTATATTGTTTTATTGACATGTTATTAATAGTATTACTACGTAATAACTATCTAACAAACAATTACGTATGATATTTGATTCGAGCATAACATGTCAGGATGGCCGAGCGGTCTAAGGCGCTGCGTTCAGGTCGCAGTCCACTTCTGTGGGCGTGGGTTCGAATCCCACTTCTGACAAAATGTCTTTTTATATATACTTATCAGCTGTTTAGTATACTGAGATAAAATACACAGATAACACTCAAGGGAAATAATGCCAGTTTTATTTTATATTAATTAACTACTTAGTTTTTTTATTTGTGTATTGAAATTGTTGAAAGATGAATTTTTCTCATTATTTTTTAGTATGTTTATTTCATATAGGTACATTAAAACGGTTATCAATATTAACGATAACATCCGACTTCCAAAAAAAACACTACAAAGTGAATCAAAATCATAACCCTCCTTTTTGCTTCGTCGTAGTCGGGTAAAAATAACTTTAATTTCGGAAGTCGGTGTCTTTGGATTTGAATTTTAGTTTTTTGCCACCGACCTCCGAAATTAAAGTTATTTTGAGAAAAGCATTTTCAAAATCCGTCCACAATTGACGAAAATATGGTAATTAAGTACTTAATACATAAAAATAAAAACACGCTACGCACATAGCCATAACCAACCTCCTCTTTTTTAGAAAGTCGCCAATGAAATGCTGTTCTTTACGCATCTTTTGAGAAAGGCTCTACGGATTTGGC
This sequence comes from Eupsilia transversa, assembly GCA_914767815.1. Lineage (NCBI taxonomy): Eukaryota > Metazoa > Arthropoda > Insecta > Lepidoptera > Noctuidae > Eupsilia > Eupsilia transversa. The sequence continues at coordinate 13,801,822 of OU611882.1, forward strand.
AATTTTTTTGTTTCAAAATATTCGCAATAGTCAGGATTAGGTATTTTGGAAACAAACATTGGAAACGTTGCCCGGAAAATACAGGAAAACAGAAAGTACTTTTTTCTATGTGATTTTTGTATGTACTGAAAACCATATTGAAATTTTGACAAGACAACGTCGGTCGTGTACAATATAATAATAGGTACAATAAAACATATTGTATGTTTTTTATTGAATGACAAAAAAAGTAGTTATGAACAGTTCTTATCTTTTTTTTTCCGTTGTTTCATCAAAATAAATTACAATTAATTGTACCTTCTGTATATTTTTCAATAATTAATTTAGTTACTTACCTACTTAAGTCAGTATGTGTACGCTTGACTAAGCTTTGTAAAGGAATTTTTTGCATTCATCTCGTGCATCAACATATCATGCAAATAAAATCTAAGTTATACATATTTATAAATGGGGTCCAAATTGGCGACCAATTTGGCCCAACTTCCCCAAAAAATCAATATCTAGCGCCCGCAACCGCATCATGTGCCTACCTACCTACATTATTTTATATTAAGACAGGAAATAAGTAGTACCACCAAACTGATAGCAATTACTGACCTTCATACCTCTGGTAGATATAAATATAATATATCTATATATTATTTCTTTTTCTCAGCTAGTTTTAATGATAATCGCCACAGTTTGAGTACTTTATACGGCTTACCCAAATGTATTTTTTTTGGTATTGGTCTTCGAGTTGTTGAGCTCCTTAAATTCTGAGTTGAGCTGCACGATTACTGACAAATGCGTGCACTGACTGGACAGTTCCACTCAATCTGTGTGGTTATTTCCTCAAAAGACCATTTCAGACAGCAAACTACATGGTCTTCACATGATCTGACCAAGATTATGTCTGGACTTAGAGACCTCAGAATTTGTTTCGGCCTTTCTTCTCAGAGTACTCATATAGGAAACGCCGACCTCATCTAGTTTTTTAAATATTATCGACGTCTAAAAGTGTTTGTACAAACCTGTATACAGAAAATAAAATCATTTCAGTTCAATAATTTCATTATAATATTATAGGATAGTAGAGTATTCAGCACAGAATATTTTCAATGTTAGCAATTTGATCAAATAACTAGCTTTGCTTCAGAATCAGAATCAGAATCAGAATTTTTTATTTGTGATACATAGGTTGGTACAGCAATAGATAGAAATAAATTATAAAACATGTGCGCTATGATCAGCCAATTGAAGGCATACAAAAATATAAGAACAATAACAGTTAAAGTAATTATAAGGCAGACATAAAAAAAACAAAATAAAAATCGCCCTCATAGATGTCGGAAGATATCCCACGGGAACGTACTACCGGGTGTACTGGGATTTTTACCGGGGTTTTCAAATAACTGTACTGTATATCGCTCCATCTGCAACAATCGTCATATTTCAGCCAAATTACACAAAACCTTTAACAATTATAATGAATCACTCCGTCCATTGGTGAAAACCGTATGAAAATCGTTCGATAGTTTTTGAGTAATCGCGTTTAGACAGACAGACGCGACGGTATATAATATGATAGCGCTTATTGCATAGTAATAAAGCTTATTTTTCTGGTGTATAGTATTACAATAGATAAGTGCCCGATGGGATCCTCAGCTGCTAACATGACGAACTTCCGTAGTGTAGTGTATCTAGGTATTTAATAGATATATATGTAAACACTATCTCATGCACGTCAGCAGTGAGGTCGCTGTCACTAATGTCAACTGTCAGTTCATCACGAATGGCGGGAAAGTGGGAAACAGTTGAAAGTGAGCGTGGTACCTGCACAGGAGGATTGGGATGGAGGATTGATGAGCCAGTGTAGTGATATAATCAGCGGGATCAACAGGATTCTACACGTAGAAAAATTCATCCTCTATTTTTATTAAATAATTTCTGAGAGAATGAATTTCCAAAAATCGTGCTCAACGTGAGATTCGACGATTTTTGGTTCACCTTACATAAAAAACTGTTGTGCAAAATTGTATGCTTCTCAGTTCTTCTCAGTTGTTTAGGCTATGCTTTGTCTGTTAAGTCGGGTCTGCTGCACCATGTTTTAATGTTTTAAAAACATCAAACACGAACCAATCAAATCGCTTCGTGTTTGATTTGCGGATGCCTGATTGGTGCGTGTTTGATGTTTCATGTTTTTAAAACATTAAAACATGGCGCAGCAGACCCGGCTTTAGTGAATGAAATGAATCATCATTGTCTTGCCCACGGAGTAGAGCTGTAGTCCGTGGGCAAGACACAATATAAATTGACGTCTCGTAGTTGACCTCTGGGGACATGACTTCTTAACCGGGCTATACTCCGTGCTCATGCCTTTATCCCAATTTATTTGGAGTCGGTGCAACATGTCTTTTTTTCACATTTCTCTATTGTCAGAAAATTCAAGAATTTATATTTATGAAGAAGACATGCATGTGCAGCATGTGCAGCATGTGGTGTTTACAAATTGTTGCACTGTAATTTTATTTTTAAGAATCTATTTTGTTTCTGTATCCAGTATAAACAAAATAAAATAAATTAAACTATAGTAAGATAGCAAAGAAAATTGGTGTAAAGACTACAAAGTTAAATTAACATTTAAAAAAAAACTAGGTACCTTAGAAACTTTAAAAACAAAAAAAACTGACATTAATATTGTTCTTTTTCATATTACCTAAACCTAAGTTGAAACTCTCATTTATTTTAATAACATTTAAAATAAAAACTTCATATGGAGCGCGAATGATAATAATAGGCTAGTTTGCTTCTGCTGCCTTTCCAGGGTTCCGTACCAAAGTGGTAAAAAAGGAACCCTTGAGGTTATGGAACTTTGTCTGTCTGTCTGTATGTAATTTGTCACTTAGTCCATATAACCGACTGCTGTCCATAATTCTCTCCCAACAGCGAGCATTCAATTAAATATAAAATGAAATTCTACAGCGCGTCGGAGCAATTTATCAACCTTATCACTGCTGCGTACTTACATAGTATAATTTACAGTAGTATGTAGGTACATCGTGTGAAGGAAGACAGTTATCTGTTATGTCTTATCTCTTGCTGCGTATAAGCAGACACGGGTGACATTGGCTAGTTTTCTTTTATATTTAGTCTCTTTTTAGAAAAGGTTTTTTTTTATGTATATAGGGTGTAAAAAGACATAGCCTTTATCTACGCATTCTGTACATGGAACTAAGCAAAGATTATTCAAAAACTATAATTATATTGCTGGGAAACTTTTATTTTTGGTGTGAGAAATCGCTGTTTACGGCAGCAGGCAGTGTAAAACATTGTCCGTATGGGTGCTCGCAATGGTACAGGAGATAAAAACATAATCAAATCAAATCAAAAATATTTATTTGCTAGAATAATGGTAGAGTAGTATAGATATTACAGTAAATTTAATTTCATCATATCCTGCCATGTTATGGCGTGCAAATACATTTCATGTCAATTACAAACTCATTATGATTATTATTCTATGATTACAATTATTTGGCATTTAAAGTGAAGTTATATACAAAACTTGTTTTCATTCTAGCAGCTTTGTTGGTCATGGACGCTACTACTAGTATTATATGATCTGTACTACTACTAAGCATAGCGGTCCTGGGTTCGATTCCCTGGTTGAGCAAACTGTAATTGGGTTTTTACATCTGGAAATTGTCAGGAGCACCCCGGAGTCTGGTTTTGTACCCGGTTGATGGCAATAGGCTCGCCACATGGGACTTAAACATAACTGGCGAAATGTGAGTGTACTATAGGTACACCTCTGCCCTACCCTTTGGGGAATACAGGCGTGCTGTTATGTTGTTTTTGTGAAAGAAAGAAAAAAAGTTGGACCATCTTTGATCATCAATCAACTTTGACCATCAACATCTCCGTAACCAGAAGGTTCCCAGGTATGGTTTGGTACAAAAAAATGATGACGATGACGAGTAGAAGCGTCTTTTTACACCCGTTATAGCTTGTGACATCATAACTAGATAATGAATGCTTGAAGTAAGTGCTAGGTGGTACCAATGCACCGTTTACCTCCATGCAATAACTATCATTAAACTTGTTAATACTTAGGGCCATAACTTTGTGAATCAGGGATTTCGCCACAACACGTCAGTTTAAAACAATGGAATCATAAAACCGTTATGAATATGTTCCAAATATGAATGTTTCGTGACTACCCACGGTTTGCAGCACGCGAGTTGAGATGTTAAATAATCATAAAAGTTCTTATGTGACGTAATGTTTGTTAACGTTATTTATTTTGTTAGGTTTTATTATTACTTACAGTAATTTTGTAACTAGGGGTGTTGAACTTACGGTAGGTACCTACAAATCTGTCCTTGTAATCTCTTGTTATAATTTTGAAATACGGTGCATTATACAGAGTACTTTGATCCATAAAAATACTGCTCTACTAAACTTTTACGTACATAAAAAATCATCTATGTATGCAAAAATTAAAACCAAAAAAACGGTAAGCATATACTTTTTATTCTTGCCGCGCCATCTACTGGTAGATTCCAACAGTGAAAATGCGCGAATAGCTTTGCGTTTCAGGGTCGCTTTCAGTGGAATGTTGTCACAGTTTTATTATAGATGGCGCCACTAAAACCTTGTTCAGACTCGAACGCGGTTAACTGATTAAATTCCCTTCCAGTCGGTTACCGACTGGGTAACTACTGAGATTGCCGAAAGATGGCAGCGTTGGTTTCGTAAAGGGATGTTCCAACAACCCACATGTTGATTTCGGGGTAGGCAAAATGGACATTCACTTCTTAACAATTATTGTAACTGGTTTAGTAGTGGCATTTTTATTATTTTTTGTCAGTAAGTTGCCCATTTTCTGTTACTTAATATAAAAAAGGCAAACCTTTCTTCAATATAACTTATTATAAATTGTGATTATATTTATTTTGAGTTGCACATTCATCTGTGGTGCCTACATGGTCCAGCTTAAACTTCATAAGATTAGAAGTCAAACTTAAAAGAACTAGGTACTAAGAATTAGAAATCACCCTGTATTCTTCTAGTTATGGCGGTGACATTCAATTCCTTCTGTGAGAATCGTACCCAGAACATCACGTTCGACACCCACTATTACAACCACTAAAACCACTAAGCTACCATTATCAAACTAATTACGTTTCTCATTAATTTAACAACCAATAAACCTTCAATGATTCGATCGCCAATAGTGGCCACTACACGAGCGCAATGTTCAACTGGACTAGAAAATTGGCTCAGTCTCATTTGCATTAGCGCTAAATCATCCAAAATGTGCAATCTGCCAGAACGAGCCCCACGTATCTAATGGTTAATAGATATTTAGATTTAATGGTTAGTATAGAATTGTGTGAGGTTTAAAGCATAATTGTGTGAGGTTTAAGCATAATTGTGTGAGGTTTAAAGCATAACTGTGTGAGGTTTAAGCATAATTGTGTGAGGTTTGAAGCATGATTGTGTGAGGTTTAAAGCATAACTGTGTGAGGTTTTAAGCATAGGAAATTGTGTTAGGTTTTAAGCATAATTGTGTTAGGTTTAAGCATAATTGTGTGACGTTTAAAGCATAATTGTATGAGGTTTAAGCATAATTGTGTGAGGTTTAAAGCATAATTGTGTCAGGTTTTAAGCATAATCGCCATGCTAGAGCCTAGAAATTGATTTCGTCTATGTCCAACACTGGACATGAATCAAATGATACGTCGTTCGCATACCTACCAACGCTTAGATTTTGAGTTTCACGAGTATTTGATTTTTAGTAAGATGTTCCCAAAGCAAGCTTATGCTTTCTTTAGGCATTTAATTATTTTTCTTAATATATTCTATGTTTTTTCAAAAAAATATTCTTAGAAAAGAAAATGAATAAAGGAGCTAATAATCTAGCCACATGAAAGAGAAAGAAGAAGATAGAAAATGCATTTATTTGCGGCAAACATAACACAACATCCATTGGGATAATTTCGTTGCTGAGCAGACGAATTTTTCGAATATAAGAAGCAATGGATTAGCAATATCCTTGAAAATGATTCAGATTGTGATTGATCCTGTCATCCAAAATGTTACGCAAAACTGTGTTAAGCAACGTGTGTGTTACAAGTGTTATTGGGTTTTCCATTAGACATTTCTCAGTGGCAGCTTGAACTCTGTATTTGTATGCCGTTGATGGGATTATTTTATGGAACTTAACATAACTGACACTGCTTAAAGCCATAATCGCATTTACGAACGATTGGTTAAAGCAAAAACTCTCAACAACACCTGTTTGAAACTTATGATTGAAGCATTTGTACGGCACTTAATTTTTATCGCTTGTTGCTGTTATAAACACCTTCCCAGTTTTCATCGATACAGTTCGAATATATCCATTAAATATGATGTTTCTGTTCAAGTTTTCCATAACTGGTGCTTGTGCACAAACGAGTGTTGAGCACAATAGTCTGTTGGCACTCCATTCAAGCGAGGGGGCGCCTGAAGCGTCTTAGGGCCTTATCACACTGATGATTTGCGAGCGTGTTTTCAGTGAGGCGATTGTTTCAAGGTGCTCGCTGCACGTGAGCGCGTGTTCACCGCGTTTGCATAACGAGAGCGATTGATGTGAGTGTACAAGATAGAGCGAGACAAGCGAACATGTGAAAACGCGGAGAACCAATCGCGTGGCCGCGGCTAACTCGCTTTGCACCCGCGGAGAGCACATTCACAAATCGCTTCGCTAGAAACATGCTGGATGTCAGTGTGGAAACGCTCTTACACGGCGGCGGCGGCGCCAGCGTGGGCCGCAAGATCTGAAAGGTTGTATGTAAATTACATTTCTTAGAAAAGGTTACAGTATTTTTATCTCACGAAGCGACGCGCGCTTTACATGTGGTAACTAAGTGTAAAAGCATGCTGTGAATGTGTGCGTGAAGACGAATAGAGTCAGCACGTAACACCCACACATTTCCGACTTCATTATTGTCTCGGACGGTACCGAGAGCTCCTGCGCTTACACACACATTCGCAGCGTGTTTGTACTCTTGGTAACCACAAGTAAAGCGCGCGTCGCTTCGTGAGATAAAATTACTTTATGAGGATTCGATGCTGACTTTTTGTTAGCACCAAATGTCGCAACACTCTTTAAGTTTTTATACTTATCCCATTGATTTGTTTCTTTTTTGGTATAACAATAATATGGCGTGAGAATAAAGGCTCGTTCACACCGGCGCGACTTGTCGCGCGACGCGACTTTAACAATACAATTTCTAATAAAACTTCACGATTGAACAATTGCCGGTGTCGCGTCGCGCGACAAGTCGCGCCGGTGTGAACGAGCCTTAAAGCATCTGGCTTAGGAATAGTTAATAGTTAACGCTAAATATAAATGTAATTACAATAAAATTTACCAATAGACGATATGTTTTTGAATTTAGTGACGAGCCAGCAACCTTATACGCGTCTATTCCCTAAGGGCCCGTAAGTCACCCGGGGGTAACGTAATAATACATAATTCGTTGTATGATCTCATCAGTCCAAACTTAAACCTCGTTCTACCGTGAAGTTTTCTTAGAAATTGTATTGTTAGAGTCGCGTCGCGCCCGTCTGCACTTGGCTTTAGAGGTCGCTGAAACTCTATCGGTACCGGCTGCAAGAAAATTGCGGTGGAATTAAGATAAAGACTAAAAAAAAACAGCCAAGTGCGAATAAGGACCCGCACACGACGGGTTCCGTACCACCGTACAATATTTGCCAATAGGTTTTTTTTTAAAAGGACTTTATTTAAAAAAAACGTTTTATTTTTATACTAGCTGCTGCCCGCGGCTTCGCCCGCGTGAGTGTCGGAAATTACCCCATACATCCCCATGGGTTTTAAGTATAAATATTGAGTTTCGAGTTAATCGGACAGCGCGTTAAAATTCTTTCATACAAACACTGACACCCCCCAACCCCCCTTTAGGGGGTAATTTAGAAAAACAAAAAACTACAAACTTTATAATTTATTTAGATAACTATTCGTGCGAAGTTTCATGTTTATTACCTCAAGGAATAAGATTTTTCATACAAACTTTCATCCCTTATTTAACCCCCTTAGGGGTTGAATTTCGAAAAATCCTGATACACGTTATTCTTCATTTTTGGGTTTAAGTATAAATATTGAGTTTCGAGTTAATCGGACAGCGCGTTAAAATTCTTCCATACAAACTTTGACACCCCCCAACCGTAGGATGGGATACTTTTCCGGGATAAAAAGTACCCAGTGTGGTGCCCAGGATATTAAAGAATAATTATACCAAGTTTCATCGTAATCGAACCGGTAGTTTTTGCGTGATGCCTGAACAAACAGACAGACAGACAGACAGACAGACAGACAGACAGACAAAAAAAATTTTAATCAACTTTTTGGGTTCGGTGTCGGTCTAGTAACACCCCCTGCTATTTTTTTTTTTTATATTTTCAATGTACAGAATTTTCACTTCTACAGATTTATTATAAGTATAGATACCTATAGATTATTTGTTGTTATAGCGGCAACAGAAATACACTGTAAAAATTTCAGCTGATCTATTACAGTTCATGAGATACAGCCCGCTGACAGACAGACGGATGAACGGACGGACAGCGGAGGCTTAGTAATAGGGTTCCGTTTGGCACCCTTCGGGTATGAAACCCTAAAAACACCTTACAGCTGACGTCTGAATTGAATTCTTCTGACTGAAATAAAGCAGATTTTTAACATAAAGACAGTCCATTAACTATGTGAGCTGGACCGTATCATATCTGCTCACTTTAATTAATTAATTGATAGTATTCATTCAAAGCTGTCATCTCTTGCAGATATCAGCAGTAAGCATTGCTCATTAAGAGATGACATGTGATAATGTGTTAGACAGACGAATCATTAGATTTTAGTAGGCGCACTTTAGCGGCAGCATTATAGACTGCTAACGACAGCATATTACATTCAAGATAAGCCCCCTCCTCGACCTTCCCCCGCACACAGTCGTCACGTAATGTCATGAAATGTCAGTACGTATATTAACTACCCACACACCGCAAGCTTATGAGCATTCCTTATTACCACACATACTATTTAGAAAATGTTTTGTGCTGATTATAATCAACAATAAAACTAGTCGGTTTTCGATTATTCCCGATGTCCACCACTTGTTTGGCCACCACTGGGGGACAGCGTCACAACTTTCTAAAGTGTTTCCGTTTGCCACCACTCGTGGAGAGCTAAACGAATATTTTAACATTCCCTATAGCCACCGCTGGGGGACAATGGCACAACTTATGATCTAATTCCCACTGGCCATCAATTTAAAATATTAAAAAAAGTAAAGTACAGTAAAGGATAGCTCAGTAAAGGATTTAAAAAAAACTTGTTTCGCTGTCCCCCAGTGGTGGCCAAACAGGTGGTAGCCAAACAAGTGGTGGACATCAGGAATAATCGGGCGGTTTTTAGTCCCCAAAGCTGAATATAAAAGTCTGTCAGGTATTTGTTCAGCTTCAGATGTAAGAGCATAATGTTTTTTAAAATATTCCCGTTGGTTGTAACTATTGTATTGTATATCGGGCTGGGGCTGCAGTTTCGACATAGATAGCGATCGCTTTAAAGCGCCTTATCGCAATCTCCTAATGGGGTCCCTAGACGCTAAAATTTGACGTACAAGCACGATAAAAACACGTGCTTGGCAAGGAATTGGGTGTTCGTAACTCGTTGTCTAAGCGCGTAGTTTGCGTAAGTACAATCCTGACAAAAGTTATAAAAATAGCTAAATACCCGCCGAAAGGAAAAACAACACCACTTACAAAAATAAACTGTTTGACAACTTTCACGTTTATCCTACAAAACTTTATGCTTGTTTTCCCAAGGGATCAAAAGAGACCAAACACACAACAAACTTGTATTTACACCCTACAAAAGGGCCAGAGACACAAATAAAACACCTTTCTCTTAGCTGCAAAGGATTGGTCTTAAAACCACTTAATCTGGAAACTAGGACCAAATAAAGTCTGGTCCTTTGGGTATGAATGAGTCAAGCTTTAGAGCTTCTGCTTGCATAAAGACTAGTGCCAGCCTTTGATTATTTATTTGTTTAGATAAGTGTCGCACTGCAAAATAACTAAAACAAACAAGCCAAGCTTTTTATGCTGGTGTGTGTGACAGCTAAGTCTTACACTCGGTCCACGTCATAGTGCTTTGCTAGTGTGCGTTCATTTAGCGGCTAACAGTTGGGCGTTATTTTTTCGACGAATTAGTAGTATGACTTGCTATAAAGAGTGCAGCAGCAGTCATCATTTCTTATGCTTTTGTTTAATTTTCATGTGGCTTTACCACACGAATATTAAACAAAAGCGTAAGAAATGATGACCTATATATTCATTCTGATGCAATACATGAAAGGAATGGCTGTTAGATTTCTGTAATCGTTTGATGTTACAAACAAAATTTAACATCAAAGATACTATAATTATTCACTATCAAAACTCGACAGTTTCTGTTTACTACCCATAAAATGTAGACTGAACCCTCTGAAACTAATTTTGGACTTGAATTTTCGTGGAAGACCTTTTTTTCCCTACAAATATCATCTGCCATAAAGCCTTGTGGTCGGCTTCCAGATTAACCGGATGCAGCTGAATACCAGTATTTTACATGGAAGGACTGCCTACCTGTTCTCCACAACCCAGTTACTGGGTAATACGATACCCTCTTTCTGGCTTCTGACTACCCATAACGGCTGTCGAAGATCTACAAATATCACCAACGGTTTTACGTGCTTTCCGAGGCACGGAGTGCTCATCTACGGAGAGACCTCAGCAAGCGTAGCTTGTGCAGCTGTTATTATTTAGCGACGAGCCCCTCCACAAGGAAGACATTGTTTTATTCATACTTTTATGTCTGTTTCTTTGTCCCATATCACAGTTAGCAAAGGATTGCTTTATTCTTCTTTATCAATGGCTGTTGAACTCCTTACAGCTTTCATTTGAAGTTGTGACGTTTTTCCAAATGATGGGAAAATCTGGCGTGTGTCGCTTAAGTACTTTCTGTGTTTATTGTAAATACGACTTCATTTTTTATTTGTTTATTTAAGTTTCAGCCGCTGACCAATCCACGGACCCCGGACCACGACTGGCCGGAATCGTGGCCATCTAGTGCGTGAGATCTCTAAGGGTGATAAATCAATTACGAGGTCGACCATACAACTATACCTTGTAGTTACCTATATAGGTAGCGCGTTTACGTTACAAAATACCATTTACTATTTCTAAACCCGAAAATTATAATTGAAACCAATTAATATCTGCCCCGTTGTGAATCATTAATGGGGGTTCGTTATTTTAATCATTACTTTCCCTGATCACGTTACCGGCCACGATAGTCATTACATTAAACTTCAACGTCAAAAGCCACATTAACCGATTTTGTACCTGCCCTTTTCTTCACGATGTTTTCCTTCACCGTTTTCTGAGCAGTGGTGATGAAATAATTTAAACAGAGTAAAGCGCCTTTCTGGGTTCGAACCTACGACCTACAACTGCCTCTGTGGTCTAGTGGTTAGACCACCTGTCTCCCGGAGTTCCCGGGTTCGATTCCTAGTGGGGGCAAAATTTTCTGCTCGGTTTGGTTGGTGGTAGGGCTTGTTTTAAGTCCGCCTGGCTAGCTACCACCATCTTATCTAAGTCTGTCGCCATAACAACAATGTTACCAGCATTGTTGTGTTCCGGCAGTAAGAGGTAAGATAGCCAGTTCCTCTGTAGTAGAGGATTCCGGGTGAAGCTCGGTTCCACTTTCAGCCTGATCATCACTTACCATCGGGTGAGATTCAGGCCGAAATCTTCCCTGTTGTGGTTAAAAAATAAATTAAAAAATAACTCCTTCGTCGTGGCCGTTATCACCGGGCCACGCTGTAACTGGAGCGATTCGGGCCATAGGACCATTCCTTTAAAAGTATGAAATAACGTTGTATAAATACGAAAAAAACCTAGGTATAAATGTGAAGTCTAGGTATAATTTTTTTAACGTTAAGTTGATGACTGTTATACATAACTAAACCATTATTCATCAGTCTATCAGTCGATCTGGATCAGTAAACATGGCGTAATAAATATCAGTACAATTACCGCTAATGACAGTTGAGAGCTCCCCTTTGTTTGTTTTAACGTTATCAGTTTAAATAAATTAATGTTAGTAAATAAAATAACTCATTAATCTAGTGGCTGTCAACGGTCGCCGTGTGCTATAAGCTTAAAGTTTGATTCACAGATTATGGCGGTTTTTTTTTGTTGTTTTAAATGTCATTTATTTTATTTTTGATGTGTAACATCTTTCCTCTCGCTTTCCTGCAATTTGTGGGAGTGATTTCGTGAAAAGGGACGGAACTGTGTAACAGGAAGCTGGGGAAGCGCGCGCTACTCGTATTTGATTTGACCAATGAGCGCGTGTGGTGCTAGAGTTAGCCGTCAGATGGTGCCAACCCGAGTACTGTAAGGCTCACTCGTTTTTTTATTTATAGTTAATTAAAACGGTACAACACCAAATCCATTAATTAACATAGAAACATAAAAAACGTACCGCCAAGTCACGCCTGAATCAATTAACTATCATAAAAGGTAAAAAAACTACATAGCGTTCACAATTATGTTGTATATAATTATTCAATTAAAAACGAATATGAAACTGTGCATACTTTATCTTACAGAACAGTGGAATAAACGGACACCACCAAACAACCCAATTAGAATAATAAATATAATCAAAAACGGTTTTTTTTAGAATTATGTACTAAACAGTGTATAAGAATGATTAAACTGTTGTTTATCATTTAATTTAATTTCTTTTCATTAATTAAGATTTATAAATTACATATTAATATGATATATTAATATTCCAGTGACCCAAGGGCTGGCTTTTACCTTGGCCAGAGGCTAAGCATCGCCATACAACGTGGCAATGCCGCCAGTCCCTTGCGTACATTACCAGTCGACAGCGATGTGAAGGAATTTTTCAACACCATATATTAGTTTGTTAATAGTTTTAGTTAGGTTTTTTTTATTTTTTTAAATATATTATTGAATAAGATATATCTACTGATTGTAGGAGAACATAGTTGTCTCATTACAAATCTACGCACGCACACAGTCGCACACGTATAAGGATCTAGCGTAGTATGTACTTCGTCTACTTTGGTTTATTTTGATTGTACAGCGTGACTAATTTACGTAGTTTAAATTATTTTTGAGATAAAAAATTACCAATATTAAAAATGACAGAAATCGGTTCAGTAACCGATTCTGAACAATCTACTTTAATTATGTGCATTAATTCAGTTACACATTGTAAATGCGCGGAATCCAATCTTGGTGATCTCTGCAACCTCTACCTACCGCTCACGATTCAGGATTGTCTCTTCACACACAGTAGGACCATAAATCCCCTGCGAGATACTTATCACGTCACTCCACACTCGTTTACAATGCAGCACTATATTTACCCGCTATAAACTAGCTAGTAACAAAACAGCTGTAGTTTTGTTTCCCTGGTTGCTTGTTCAAGGACATATTTGTATTTTAGCTTTAAGGCGATTATCACACTGCCACGCATCACGCTGCATGTTGCGTGTCAACGCACCTACGCTCGTACTGCATGAACGCGTGTGGGTGCATTTGCTGTGTGTTGGACTGTGCATGTTTTCTATACAAACGGAGATACTTACAAGCAACGTTAGAACACGCATTCATGCGCTACGCTGCGTGGTGCGTGGCAGTGTGTTAATCGCCTAAGTCTGTATCTTGCTCACAACCCGCACTGGGCCCGCGTGGTGGATTACGGCCCACTCCCTTTCACAGAGAGGAGGCCTGTGTCCCAGCTGTGAGAAAATTATAGGCTAATTATGCTGTATCTTACTTATAATAAATCCTATAAAAAGCCTGTCTCATCATAGTATCTAGTAGCAAGATGAGGGAATCTACGGCCTACAGAGGGCCTAGCACGAACCCGCGAACACGTAACTAACTACGTACGAGGGCCTTTGGGACCGGGACCGCGGTCCCGGATTTCACCTATAATACCTATACAATAATTATTTTTGAGTAGTATTTTGGGACCACAAAAAAAAACAAAGTTATGTTTTGGGAAAGTACGGTCAACCAAACAATTTAGTGCTAGGCCTATAGACCCATTTGCGGTGTACATACTTATTTACTGTAGTGTCACTCCCCTGAATAAAGGCTCACACAAATAGGCGCGACGCGACAGCGCGACGCGATAGCGCGACGCAACTTTAACAATATAATTTCTAAGAAAACTTCACGGTTAAACAATTACCGGTGTCACGTCGCGCGACAAGTCGCGCCAGTGTGTACGAAGGGGCTTAAGCTTTCGAAAACACAAACACAGAGTTAGCAAACATAATAGTCAATGTTCGAAGAAATAGTATCCGAAAACTACGCGAGAAAACCCGACCAAAAGATATAACTTCAGTTTATAATTATATAATTTAACTTATTTTTTTATTATTATTTTTAATGTTTTTGACGTATCTAGGGGGGACCCTTGGGTCCCGGATCTTTGGAAGGCGTACGAGGGGCCGAAGGCAACTCGCAGAGCTAATATTTTCTTATTATTAATATAACTTATTAATGAAATAATAATTATTATAATTAATTCAAGTCTGAACCTGATACACTAACATAGACCTAATTATTTCTTAACATACGACCTTGCAATAACGAACTAAAACGAGGTTAGCTTACCTACGTTCACATAATAATTTATGAGATAGAAAATTTAATGAGCACACTTCGATAAAAACCATCTTTGCTTTTATAGGGTTCTTTGTAGAGAAGGCTTGTAAACAAATCTTGTGAAAGTTTTTTTTACTTACGGCCATGTATACGATCAATTTATTTTGAAGACTCTTGTTCACACATATTATCTTGGGAAAAGGTCTTATCAGAAACCTCCATTCGTGCGGAAACGTTCATGAAAAATAACTAGCTGCGCCCGCGGCACACGTTGTTAGGAAACTTATTAAAAAAAACTATAATTTAAGTTACTAAGTACCTAGTTGTTTTCCGTGTCTTTGCTCTCATAAACTAATATATCCTTTATCCTCTAGGGGGCGCAACATTATCTTTTTATGTGTCAGGGTTTTATAGTGCGCGCGCGTGCGTTGTATACGCTGCTCCCAGCGCTCGGCGTGGCAACACGTCGTGTTCGGGTTCGCGACAAGTCAATCTTCATCCTGCGGATGCCTCGTTGAGAGATGAAACACGTGTCGATTTTTTACAGGGTTTTTGATGACTCTTTAGGAATAGTCAAGTGGAATAGGTTACTAAATATATCTACGTCTATTGTAGTCTATAGTTACGTCATTTACGTCATAATGTGCTCATTTTCATTAGTAGAAACGAGTTTTAATAAGAGAAGAAAATCTCAAGATCTCCCATAGAATACTGTTCAAACACTTAACTCAGTAGTTAAGAACTTTTGTTTTGAAATAGAGCAACGGTTCTATTAAACGACATACTTTGACAACATCCTAAAGTGTTAACCTGTCGTCAAAGTGTGTCATTTTATAAAAGGGTCATTAGAAACCTATAAAAACATAGAATTCACGAACACCTTTCAGGGAATGAGGTCACAATAACAGTAGGACCCACTTATATCGTTTGATCTCCAGACGAGCGTCTAGCCGAATTAATGGGAACATTATACTACCCCATACCCCCGAATTTCTATGAGCTAAGAATGTGGTGTTGAATAACTGTGTAGAGAATGTAAAGACCTTGATTTTTTTCTAATTGTTGTTTTTCCCTTAGTACACACATTTTTCTTGTCATGAAAAACAATGGTTTATTCGCTGTGTGTAGGCACGGTTGTCAGTGTTGTATGCATCACTATGGAAGCTCGTTGACAGACACGTTTTTTACTACGGCGCGGTTTATACGCTGTACCGTAAAGAAACCGTGCCGTGTACTAACGGCCTTATGTTATACTAGCTGCTGCCCGCGGCTTCGCCCGCGTGAGTGTCGGAAATTACCCCATACATCCCCATGGGTTTTAAGTATAAATATTGAGTTTCGAGTTAATCGGACAGCGCGTTAAAATTCTTCCATACAAACACTGACACCCCCAACCCCCCTTTTGGGGGTAATTTAGAAAAACAAAAAACTACAAACTTTATAATTTATTTAGATAACTATTCGTGCGAAGTTTCATGTTTATTACCTCAAGGAATAAGATTTTTCCTACAAACTTTCATCCCTTATTTTACCCCCTTAGGGGTTGAATTTCGAAAAATCTTGATACACGTTATTCTTAATTTTTGGGTTTAATTATAAATATTGAGTTTCGAGTTAATCGGACAGCGCGTTAAAATTCTTCCATACAAACTTTGACACCCCCCAACCGTAGGATAGGATACTTTTCCGGGATAAAAAGTACCCAGTGTGGTGCCCAGGATATTAAAGAATAATTATACCAAGTTTCATCGTAATCGAACCGGTAGTTTTTGCGTGATGCCTGAACAAACAGACAGACAGACAGACAGACAGACAAAATTTTTTCTAATCACATTTTTGGGTTCGGTGTCGGTCTAGTAACACCCCCTGCCATTTATTTTTTTGATATTTATTTTCAATGTACAGAATTTTCACTTCTACAGATTTATTATAAGTATAGATTCTACAGTGTGTGATCGTAACTATGGCACAGTTTTAGAAACGTTCGGCTTTGTAGACATGTTGACATACTACTTTATAAGAGTAAAACTGATATCAAGTAATTTGCCAATTAAAATCAATCAGTTAACGAGACTTTGACAGACTGTTCGTTTTTGCGTTGGTTAGCCTTTTAGAAACCAGCACCCCAATTGCGTAACACACTGTCAATCACATTCCGAAGGAGTTTGAAGGAAATTGCTAATCAATTGCTTCAAATATTAGAAAAATTCATCTGCTCAAAAACGTAAATAACACAATGAATTATTTTTTTGCACAACTGTCTAAATGAAAGGCATCGCCTTGCATTGTGTAATTGCCGTTTTCACTAACATTAGGAATTAACGCCTAAATAAAATTGCACTGTAGGATTTTCATTTCAGTAGAAACTCTGTTTGCGACACCGCTTCAATGTGTGCATCCGTAGTCTCAGATCGGTTAGTTAAATGATTTGTTGGCTACGCCGCACTAGGTATGGGCGTTATTTCACGTCACTAGTTACAATAACTGGCTACAGGGCATGTAGCGGAATAGCTAGTTTCGAGTCACACATAAACAGGTGATTTTTGTAACTAGTTACATTACAATGCAGTGATCAGTATGAAGGGAAGTTTATTTGTGTTAGTATTACGTTAATGATGTAACTGCATACGTTGCTACAAAAACTTATTCTTTAAAAAAAACTTAAAGCTAACGTAACGTAATGTAACGTATTACATTATGTAACCATTGATATTTTCGTTTCGCAAATAACTGTAATACTTCGATAAAATCACCATGTTGAATCACCGAATAGAATTTGAAAAATAACTAGTTACTAAAATCACTAGTTTTCAAAACAGGTGACGCGTTCGAAGTCACTAGTTACGTTACGTTTCGCGAAAATCACGTAACGACCCATACCTACGCCGCACCCACGTTGACTGGCTCCCACCCACGTGTGTCCTCTGCCAGACTCATAAAGTGTTATTGTTTTGTTCAGTGATATCTTTTATAAGGAAGTAGACTACTGTGTACGATAGACGAGCTTGTTTTAGTAGTTTTGGATGTTTTAGATTTTGAAGCTAAAATAACTGTGCTAAAAGTCTGCTGTTTTAGTCTGTTCCTGCTCAAAACCGGTTTTACACAGTGCTGTTGAATTGCTTGTGGCAATGTGGCGAACCATAAGTTGAAGCAACAATAATAGTTGAAGGCATCATCGAGAGGCAGTGTTCAGACAATGCAAATCTTGTGTTGCTTCAATTTTATTGTAAGTATTACCCAGACAATACACTTGTACATACGGCTAAAGTGTTCTTTCACATAATCAGCCTATAATGTTTTTACTGCGGGAACACACGTCTCCTTTTTCTGTGAGAGGGAGTGGGCCATAATCCACCACGCGGGCCCAGTGCGGGTCGGTGGATGTCAAGTCTTCGAATTTTAAACTTTGAATAGAAGGAGAAGGCTCCTTTTATTCTTTCTTTTTTACTGTGATCTTTTTTTAGAGTTCCGTAGTCAACGTTGTTAATAAATAAAGTCAAGTTTAGCCATGTCCGTCAGTCTCCGGCTTAGCTCTGAGACTGTTAAAACTAGAAAGCTGTAATTTTGCATGAGTATACATATTAGTTACGCCGACAAAGTGGTAAATAAAATCATGAAAAAATATTTTTTTAGGGCACCTCCCCTACACGTAAAGTGGGGATGTTTATTTCATACATTTCGTATGGGAAGAACATGTTTTTCAACTACAATGTTAAGTTTGTTCTTGGGATAAATTCATCCCAGCTACGGAACCCTTCATTGTGCGTGGTCCGACACGCACTTGGCCGACCAAAATTGCTTATCTTCAATTTGATTTTCCATGAAATTGATAAGACTAGGTACATAATATTTCCAAACTTTTTGTGGAACAGAAACACAAAAAATATTAAATTTTTGAGGTGTCTCGGTATGTAAAGATGGTCACCCATCCATGGACCAACCCAGGTAAGCGTAGCTTAATCTGATGGATCGTCCCGTGCGGCTGTTATTAATAGTCACGAGCTCTTTCGTAACTTCGTTCCAATAAAAATAAATAACAATCCTTAATCATTATTATTTATTGTCAAGATATAGTTCACACGTAAGGGACCGCGTGTGTAAGGTCATGGCCTCAATAATGGCCTGAAAACGACAAATTGTGTCACCTTCCGTTGTGCATGAACTATTCACACGACGTGGCGTTACACAGAAGAATAACAAACAGTCAAACATATCTCGATGACTGATATTTGACACACAATACTGAATGGATCTTCCATTACTGAGTGTGATCATATTTGAGAAAAAAATATAGGTATATACCCCTCCTGCTTCACCGGTTTTTACAATTTAAAAAAAACATGGAGAATTCTTGATTATATAATCAAGAATTCTCCATGTTTTTTTTAAGTTGCGACTGACCTGTGTCCCATTGCTTGGACACATGGCTCCTCTATGCGAGAGGAAGTGGGCCATAATCCACCACGCGGGTCCAGTGCGGGTTGGAGATGTCACATGTCTTGGCATTTTTTGATTTTAGAACATGCCGGTTTCTTTACGATGTTTTCCTTCACCGCTTTGAGCAGTGGTGATGAAATAATTTACACAAAGTAAAGCGTCTGACAGGGTTCGAATCACCGACCTACAACTCGTAAGTCTCGGTCGTTATCACTGGGCCACCACTACTCTCGATTGATTATAATATGTGAGGATAATATTAATGTATTATGCGCAAAAACCTTCTGGAATGAATTCCCAAAATGATACTTAAAATCGCATCAAGATCCGCTGCGTAATTAAGAAGAATAACGCGATCACACAGAGAGACACAACAAGCGACTTTAATTTATAATATGTACCTAATATAGATTATGATTATGATGGAGGAGCTTGCGGCTAAGTAATAACAGCCGCACGGGTCGATCCATCACGTTAAGCTACGCTTGCCGGGGTTGGTCCGTGGATGGGTGACGATCTTTACATACAGGGACTCCTCCGTGCGTCGGAAATTGGTCCCGGCTGTCATTCGTGGATCTTTGACAGCCGTTACGGGTCGTCAGAAGCCCGGTATGTAAAGTCTGACAACCAGTATTACCAAGGGATATGTTGTGGTTGTAGGTTGTGGAGGTCAGATAGGCAGTTGCCCCATTAAAATACTGGTATCCAGCTGCATCCGGTTACACTGGAAGCCCATCCCAACATAGTTGGGAAAAGGCTAGGCAGATTGATAGATATAGATTATGAACCTTGTTTGCTTTGCATGTTGTAGGTAATTGCAACAAAGAATCAATCATTCTATAAAAAAAACAATTATTTTTTGTTGTATTTTAGGACCACAAAAAAAAACAAAGTTATGTGTTGGGAAAGTACGGTCAACCAAACAATTTAGTGCTAGGCCTATAGAACCATTTGCGGTGTACTTATTTACTGTAGCGTCACTCCCCTGAATAAAGGCTCACACAAATAGGCGCGACGCGACAGCGCGACGCGATAGTGCGACGCAACTTTAACAATATAATTTCTAAGAAAACTTCACGGTTGAACAATTACCGGTGTCGCGTCGCGCGACAAGTCGCGCCAGTGTGTACGAAGGGGCTTAAGCTTTCGAAAACACAAACACAGAGTTAGCAAACATAATAGTCAATGTTCGAAGAAATAGTATCCGAAAACTACGCGAGAAAACTCGACCAAAAGATATAACTTCAGTTTATAATTATATAATTTAACATATTTTTTTATTATTATTTTTAATGTTTTTGACGTATCTAGGGGGGACCCTTGGGTCCCGGATCTTTGGAAGGCGTACGAGGGGCCGAAGCCAACTCGCAGAGCTTATATTTTCTTATTATTAATGTAATTTATTAATGAAATTATTATTATTATAATTAATTCAAGTCTGAACCTGATACACTAACATAGACCTAATTATTTCTTAACATACGACCTTGCAGTAACGAACTAAAACGAGGTTAGCTTACCTACGTTCACATAATAATTTATGAGATAGAAAATTTAATGAGCACACTTCGATAAAAACCATCTTTGCTTTTATAGGGTTCTTTGTAGAGAAGGCTTGTAAACAAATCTTGTGTAAGTTTTTTTTACTTACGGCCATGTATACGATCAATTTATTTTGAAGACTCTTGTTCACACATATTATCTTGGGAAAAGGTCTTATCAGAAACCTCCATTCATGCTGAAAGGTTCATGAAAAATAACTAGTTGCGCCCGCGGCACACGTTGTTAGGAAACTTATTAAAAAAAACTATAATTTAAGTTACTAAGTACCTAGTTGTTTTCCGTGTCTTTGCTCTCATAAACTAATATATCCGATAAACCCCTGGAGGGCGCAACATTCTCTTTTTATGTGTCAGGGTATCGTTTATAGTGCGCGCGCGTGCGTTGTATACTCTGCTCCCAGCGCTCGGCGTGGCAACACGTCGTGTTCGGGTTCGCGACAAGTCAATCGTCATCCTGCGGATGCCTCGTTGAGAGATGAAACACGTGTCGATTTTTTACAGGGTTTTTGATGACTCTTTAGGAATAGTCAAGTGGAATAGGTTGCTAAATATATCTACGTCTATTGTAGTCTATAGTTACGTCATTTACGTCATAATGTGCTCATTTTCATTAGTAGAAACGAGTTTTAATAAGAGAAGAAAATCTCAAGATCTCCCATAGAATACTGTTCAAACACTTAACTCAGTAGTTAAGAACTTTTGTTTTGAAATAGAGCAACGGTTCTATTAAACGACATACTTTGACAACATCTTAAAGTGTTAACCTGTCGTCAAAGTGTGTCATTTTATAAAAGGGTCATTAGAAACCTATAAAAACATAGAATTCACGAACACCTTTCAGGGAATGAGGTCACAATAACAGTAGGACCCACTTATATCGTTTGATCTCCAGACGAGCGTCTAGCCGAATTAATGGGAACATTATACTACCCCATACCCCCGAATTTCTATGAGCTAAGAATGTGGTGTTGAATAACTGTGTAGAGAATGTAAAGACCTTGATTTTTTTCTAATTGTTGTTTTTCCCTTAGTACACACATTTTTCTTGTCATGAAAAACAATGGTTTATTCGCTGTGTGTAGGCACGGTTGTCAGTGTTGTATGCATCACTATGGAAGCTCGTTGACAGACACGTTTTTTACTACGGCGCGGTTTATACGCTGTACCGTAAAGAAACCGTGCCGTGTACTAACGGCCTTATGTTATACTAGCTGCTGCCCGCGGCTTCGCCCGCGTGAGTGTCGGAAATTACCCCATACATCCCCATGGGTTTTAAGTATAAATATTGAGTTTCGAGTTAATCGGACAGCGCGTTAAAATTCTTCCATACAAACACTGACACCCCCAACCCCCCTTTTGGGGGTAATTTAGAAAAACAAAAAACTACAAACTTTATAATTTATTTAGATAACTATTCGTGCGAAGTTTCATGTTTATTACCTCAAGGAATAAGATTTTTCCTACAAACTTTCATCCCTTATTTTACCCCCTTAGGGGTTGAATTTCGAAAAATCTTGATACACGTTATTCTTAATTTTTGGGTTTAATTATAAATATTGAGTTTCGAGTTAATCGGACAGCGCGTTAAAATTCTTCCATACAAACTTTGACACCCCCCAACCGTAGGATAGGATACTTTTCCGGGATAAAAAGTACCCAGTGTGGTGCCCAGGATATTAAAGAATAATTATACCAAGTTTCATCGTAATCGAACCGGTAGTTTTTGCGTGATGCCTGAACAAACAGACAGACAGACAGACAGACAAAATTTTTTCTAATCACATTTTTGGGTTCGGTGTCGGTCTAGTAACACCCCCTGCCATTTATTTTTTTGATATTTATTTTCAATGTACAGAATTTTCACTTCTACAGATTTATTATAAGTATAGATTCTACAGTGTGTGATCGTAACTATGGCACAGTTTTAGAAACGTTCGGCTTTGTAGACATGTTGACATACTACTTTATAAGAGTAAAACTGATATCAAGTAATTTGCCAATTAAAATCAATCAGTTAACGAGACTTTGACAGACTGTTCGTTTTTGCGTTGGTTAGCCTTTTAGAAACCAGCACCCCAATTGCGTAACACACTGTCAATCACATTCCGAAGGAGTTTGAAGGAAATTGCTAATCAATTGCTTCAAATATTAGAAAAATTCATCTGCTCAAAAACGTAAATAACACAATGAATTATTTTTTTGCACAACTGTCTAAATGAAAGGCATCGCCTTGCATTGTGTAATTGCCGTTTTCACTAACATTAGGAATTAACGCCTAAATAAAATTGCACTGTAGGATTTTCATTTCAGTAGAAACTCTGTTTGCGACACCGCTTCAATGTGTGCATCCGTAGTCTCAGATCGGTTAGTTAAATGATTTGTTGGCTACGCCGCACTAGGTATGGGCGTTATTTCACGTCACTAGTTACAATAACTGGCTACAGGGCATGTAGCGGAATAGCTAGTTTCGAGTCACACATAAACAGGTGATTTTTGTAACTAGTTACATTACAATGCAGTGATCAGTATGAAGGGAAGTTTATTTGTGTTAGTATTACGTTAATGATGTAACTGCATACGTTGCTACAAAAACTTATTCTTTAAAAAAAACTTAAAGCTAACGTAACGTAATGTAACGTATTACATTATGTAACCATTGATATTTTCGTTTCGCAAATAACTGTAATACTTCGATAAAATCACCATGTTGAATCACCGAATAGAATTTGAAAAATAACTAGTTACTAAAATCACTAGTTTTCAAAACAGGTGACGCGTTCGAAGTCACTAGTTACGTTACGTTTCGCGAAAATCACGTAACGACCCATACCTACGCCGCACCCACGTTGACTGGCTCCCACCCACGTGTGTCCTCTGCCAGACTCATAAAGTGTTATTGTTTTGTTCAGTGATATCTTTTATAAGGAAGTAGACTACTGTGTACGATAGACGAGCTTGTTTTAGTAGTTTTGGATGTTTTAGATTTTGAAGCTAAAATAACTGTGCTAAAAGTCTGCTGTTTTAGTCTGTTCCTGCTCAAAACCGGTTTTACACAGTGCTGTTGAATTGCTTGTGGCAATGTGGCGAACCATAAGTTGAAGCAACAATAATAGTTGAAGGCATCATCGAGAGGCAGTGTTCAGACAATGCAAATCTTGTGTTGCTTCAATTTTATTGTAAGTATTACCCAGACAATACACTTGTACATACGGCTAAAGTGTTCTTTCACATAATCAGCCTATAATGTTTTTACTGCGGGAACACACGTCTCCTTTTTCTGTGAGAGGGAGTGGGCCATAATCCACCACGCGGGCCCAGTGCGGGTCGGTGGATGTCAAGTCTTCGAATTTTAAACTTTGAATAGAAGGAGAAGGCTCCTTTTATTCTTTCTTTTTTACTGTGATCTTTTTTTAGAGTTCCGTAGTCAACGTTGTTAATAAATAAAGTCAAGTTTAGCCATGTCCGTCAGTCTCCGGCTTAGCTCTGAGACTGTTAAAACTAGAAAGCTGTAATTTTGCATGAGTATACATATTAGTTACGCCGACAAAGTGGTAAATAAAATCATGAAAAAATATTTTTTTAGGGCACCTCCCCTACACGTAAAGTGGGGATGTTTATTTCATACATTTCGTATGGGAAGAACATGTTTTTCAACTACAATGTTAAGTTTGTTCTTGGGATAAATTCATCCCAGCTACGGAACCCTTCATTGTGCGTGGTCCGACACGCACTTGGCCGACCAAAATTGCTTATCTTCAATTTGATTTTCCATGAAATTGATAAGACTAGGTACATAATATTTCCAAACTTTTTGTGGAACAGAAACACAAAAAATATTAAATTTTTGAGGTGTCTCGGTATGTAAAGATGGTCACCCATCCATGGACCAACCCAGGTAAGCGTAGCTTAATCTGATGGATCGTCCCGTGCGGCTGTTATTAATAGTCACGAGCTCTTTCGTAACTTCGTTCCAATAAAAATAAATAACAATCCTTAATCATTATTATTTATTGTCAAGATATAGTTCACACGTAAGGGACCGCGTGTGTAAGGTCATGGCCTCAATAATGGCCTGAAAACGACAAATTGTGTCACCTTCCGTTGTGCATGAACTATTCACACGACGTGGCGTTACACAGAAGAATAACAAACAGTCAAACATATCTCGATGACTGATATTTGACACACAATACTGAATGGATCTTCCATTACTGAGTGTGATCATATTTGAGAAAAAAATATAGGTATATACCCCTCCTGCTTCACCGGTTTTTACAATTTAAAAAAAACATGGAGAATTCTTGATTATATAATCAAGAATTCTCCATGTTTTTTTTAAGTTGCGACTGACCTGTGTCCCATTGCTTGGACACATGGCTCCTCTATGCGAGAGGAAGTGGGCCATAATCCACCACGCGGGTCCAGTGCGGGTTGGAGATGTCACATGTCTTGGCATTTTTTGATTTTAGAACATGCCGGTTTCTTTACGATGTTTTCCTTCACCGCTTTGAGCAGTGGTGATGAAATAATTTACACAAAGTAAAGCGTCTGACAGGGTTCGAATCACCGACCTACAACTCGTAAGTCTCGGTCGTTATCACTGGGCCACCACTACTCTCGATTGATTATAATATGTGAGGATAATATTAATGTATTATGCGCAAAAACCTTCTGGAATGAATTCCCAAAATGATACTTAAAATCGCATCAAGATCCGCTGCGTAATTAAGAAGAATAACGCGATCACACAGAGAGACACAACAAGCGACTTTAATTTATAATATGTACCTAATATAGATTATGATTATGATGGAGGAGCTTGCGGCTAAGTAATAACAGCCGCACGGGTCGATCCATCACGTTAAGCTACGCTTGCCGGGGTTGGTCCGTGGATGGGTGACGATCTTTACATACAGGGACTCCTCCGTGCGTCGGAAATTGGTCCCGGCTGTCATTCGTGGATCTTTGACAGTCGTTACGTGTCGTCAGAAGCCTGGTATGTAAAGTCTGACAACCAGTATTACCAAGGGATATGTTGTAGGTTGTGGAGGTCAGATAGGCAGTTGCCCCATTAAAATACTGGTATCCAGCTGCATCCGGTTACACTGGAAGCCCATCCCAACATAGTTGGGAAAAGGCTAGGCAGATTGATAGATATAGATTATGAACCTTGTTTGCTTTGCATGTTGTAGGTAATTGCAACAAAGAATCAATCATTCTATAAAAAAAACAATTATTTTTTATTTCTTAAAAAAAAATTGCTACGTACTCTGTTCTTCTAACCACCGCCGATTACTGGACTATACGCGGTAATAGGTACCTACTATAAAACACTTTTCCAAGCACTCGCTTTGGTAGCTTTAAGTGGTAAGCTTGCTTGAAACTACCCTTCAATAAATCCGCGCAACTTTTAAAGCCCACAGAACTCATAATTCATAATATAATAAAATATAGGAACTGCATGTAGGACAAACTCGACTGTTAATGTTTTATGACGTCTCCGGGAAACGGCTCGCTTGCGCTTTTAGCGAAAACATCGTCTCCTACTCTTTATCGTTTAAGCAAACAATTTTAAAGCCCCATAAATCTGAAAATCGTCATGTTCTCGTCTCTCTACCAATCAAAAGTTTAGTAATGGAAAACTCAACTAGGTAGCTAGGAAGGAATATTTTTGGTCTGCAATTACATACTTCAGTTAATAGTTAGTTAAGGGGGCACCGAGCTTTTTATACACACAAACACATGACTGGAGCGTTTATATGCAATAGGTTTTTATTTAACAGCAATATGATGAAAATAACAACGAAAAACTTTGAAAAAGTGCAAAAGTGTGGTTATTTTCTTTACTCTACACGTAAAGAAAAATACAGACAAAGGCAAACGCTCGGTGCGCCCTTAACAGATTCCAAAAACAAACAACCGGGCCTTTTCCCAACTATGTTGGGGTTGGCTTTCAGTCTGACCGGATGCAGCTGAATACCGTATTTTACACACACATTTTCTTTTGCGTCGCGCAGTCGGGTAATTAATCCTTCGCTGAACAGAGTAATAATAACGCCATTTAAGAGGCTTACAACAGCTAAAGCGCGGTCACTGTCGGACTGCATATAGAAGAAAGAGAAGCGCAATGACCCAAATGCTAGTAAGTAGTCATTTATTGCAAATTATGAAGCAATTATCTATTTACAAAAAAGATATTGATTGGACTAAAAAATTAAAACACTATTAAGTATAGGATATACTTGTAGGATAATCTGACAGAAAATCAGGATGATTGCATGTACTTAAGAAAAAAATTGAGGTTTCTTCGTGATTTTTTTCTATCGTATCAAATTAGTTTTATTATGTTTTCAACACACTATCTAACTAGCATAAATCCTGAAGAACATCATATCATATATTTTTCTGATTTTGTTTACTGCAGTGGATCATATAATACTAGGCATTATAAAACTTGCGTTTTCTCCTTAACAATTAAATCATGTACTAGAGCTTGTTTTGACGGAACAACTTAATCTACTCAAGAATATGAGCTTCATTGCATTATCTGACTGTGTGCAATAATTTGATATTTCAACGAGATTATAAACTAGTGCGACAAGATTCTGTGTGCCTCTAAATGTTTAAAGTCTATCATAAAATAGAATAATGACGAGTTGTTTAAAACCAGTTCATCTTCATTACGGTGCCAAGTAATAAATGTGGCAGCATACTCCGTTAATAATATAAATATTAGATAAAAGCATGAATACACACTTACACACAGAAATAGTTTTACAAACTATTTAAATGCACACTTCGAAGTTTGCAATGTTTTAATTGCTTCACGATTGGTCGCTACGGACGTTTTGTTTTTCGTCCCACTTCAGTAAAAGGAGGTTCTCAGTTCGCCTGAATCTTTAAAAAAAAAAGTGTTTTCCCCAATTACTCGAAGACAACTGGACCGATTTTGAAAATTCTTTTTTTATTTGGTTGAGGAATCTTGCCCGGTGGTTCCTTATAAATTTTATTAACGCTTAAATAATACGTATTTTAGAAGCTATCTTCTTTTTAAAACTGGGATTGCTGTTTTTACAAAACTAGTGTTATAGGTACTAATAATTTTGTAACAGTACAGTCACGTATAAAGCAATAAAAGTTCATAAAACCTTCCATTGTATCGTGCGCTGAACATTTACCACCTTCAAAAGAAAAACTTTTATTTTTTCTTGGGAAAACTAAACCTGCGTCAAAACTGTCGACTTGAAGTCACAGTTTCGTTTCATCACCGGTTGAAGTCGAACCCTGACCCCATTGTAACGTACGATATCAAGATTCAAATCATCGATAATACGCTAGTGACCAAGGAGTAAAATATTAGTCGGGCGCGCGGCAAAATCCTCAGTCGGCATAACGACCGCGAACCGTGAGCACCATCGCGTATCACATTTTTAAAAAAACACGATAGTGTCCGGACATTAAAATGAAAATAAACACTGCTTGTTGAAAAAAATAAAAAAATTGTCAGTGACGTATTGTGTTCTAATTTTGATTTTACCCGCCGAACGCGATGCGGCCAGTAAATCGCGCGGCGCAGACTTGCATGATACTTTGTTGACAGTTATAAAAATAATAAACTTGTTTTAATATAAGTGCGTTAATTAATAGTGCATAATTTAGTGTTGCTTAGTGTGTAGTTAAGTTATATTAAGTGCTCAATCGTGTAATAATGGTAAGGTAAATAAATGCGAGGTCAATGAGTCAACTTTCGATAAAAATTCAAAAGAAGAATCAAGAACGTCTTTTGATTTATGGTTTCTCGTTTGCATTTTTAGGGATAAATTTCAGCAACTAGGCAAAGGAAAGAAGCCAAACAAACAAGATCCAAATCAAATAGCTATTAAAGTGGTGGTATCGATTATTTTAATTGGCACGTTCAATGTCACTTTTACTACTAACATGTCTATCGCGTGTTATTTATGAAGACACTAATTTCCAAGACAGTAATATACATCATTTAACTACCACTTTCGTCTTTTAATGTCAAATAAACTAAAATGAATCAATTAGATACATACCTAGGTAATCAAATTCTTATGTTTGTATGTTTATGGTTAGTCTTTAACAACAAAAGTTAATTTTAAAAAGCTTTTATTGAAAAAGTTTTTCTATTACATTTTGAATTAGCTTGGCGCTGCATTTGTTTTCAACAAACATTATTGTTATCTTGTTTTTTTTTGGAAAATAACAAACGGAATAGATTATTAGGTGACTAATCATATTGATGTTTTATTGCTCTACGATAAGGATATCAATAGCTAAAGGACTAAAAAGTGACCAAGCAGACATGCCTAGATAGCAATCCTAGATCAGGAAAAATTGTTGTTCACGGCAAAAAAACAAACATTTTATGTCCAATTAAATCAGGCGACGTTGACGAATAAATTAAATGCAAAAACAAAGAAAAAACACCACCAAAAAGCTTTCTTAAACGCTTTTCTGCGCTCAAAATATAAATTGAGAGAATATATTTCTAACACCTGTAATTGGGTGCGTGGTTTCACACACGTTCTCATATCTTGCCGATCTATTTTGTTGGTTTCAGCCAAGTGGGGTCTATTCCTGTAGCAACAACGCGAATAAATTCGGAAACAAACGCACGCTGACAACCGTTTGGCGGCCATACTGGTTTCATTAACACGTTATAAATCCACGGACAAACGGGGATGAGGTGTTTTAATTGAATCAAAATTATGTACCCAATAATCTATAGAAATAAATAAATAGTATCTGTTTGTAACGTCAAAATACCAACTTTTAGTAACGTTACAAACATTTTTTTATTTTTACTAAACGGCTGGACCGATTTTGACGGGACTTTCACTGGCAGATAGCTCATGTTATAAGGAGTAACTAAGCCTACTTTTTTTTATTTTAAATAGTGTCCACGCGGGTGAAGCCGCGGCCAGCAGCAAGTGTTTAAAACTTAAGGTCATTTGCATACATAGCGGTAAGACGTTTTCTTGAGTGGAAACCGCGAATCGGTAAGCGAAAAGTAGGACGCTCTCAGGCTAGGTAGAGTGGCGGTCTTAGCGGGGTAGCACAGAAAATACAGTCCGCGAGGTCTAAGCTGAGCTTTCCATTTGTGAGTGATTACCAAAAGTAGAAGGTGCGCGGCGGAGTAAACCGGCTTAAACCAAAAAAAGGACTCGTCGCGGTCTATGCCGACGTCACACCTACACTATCTATGTGCACTCGCACAAATGCAAAGCTCAGCTTATACCTCGCGGACTGTACCAACGTTTGACAATGTTTTTATTTCTCAAAAAATGAACAAACGCTAAAATAGCAATAACTGACAGGTCCACGAATCTATTCTTAATAAAGTCACGTTTAACAAATCAATGAATACTAGGAAAACTTTGACGGCCATTCGATAGTTACGAAAGCTTCCAAATTGAATGAAGGACAAGGAATTCAGTACCTACCCACTTAATAGAACCTTTGAATGAAAATATGTAGCCCAAACTGAAAGAAAATATCTAATCGACCTGTATATTTTGTAAGTTTATTAAAAAAAAACAAAATAATACTTAACCTTGAACTTTCATGTGAAAGGCCAGCTAAGCTTATTAAAAACGCATAATGTCATCAAAAATTTCCACCGTAATAAGCAACGAAACTGAAAACCTTTGTAATTTACTCAGAGATTTCAATCGGAACCCTTGACCCGCCCTGAGTGACATCAACGTGGTCACAATGCCAAACAATAAAGCCCTTTGTTGCATAAATATATATACAAAAATACAGTTTCTCTATCAAATATTCAAGATACGTAGAGTGTAACAAAGGGTGAAACTATTCGTCCCACCTTTCTTTCTTTCCGTACACAAAGGAGGACAAACAGACATAATGTCTGTTCCGGTGTGCTACACTGAAATAACAGCTTCGTGTGAACTACTGTTTCCTACTTTTCAGAAGTGGCTTCTGACGTCTGATATTGATCTAAATAAGCAAAAACTTTGTACCCCTTTTTACGAAAATTACGCAGACGGAGGGACATATTTAAAGTGTATATGGAGAAGGAGTGCAGAAAGCTAATATTTTAGTATAATATGCATTAGAAACAATTTAATTAATACAACAATTATTACACACAGTAACATGCGTTTGACATAAGATACCTTAGAATAATGACATGGCAGCATGGAATTAGTACTATACAACTTACTTTAGGATTGAATTTCGACCACTAGGCAACTACTAGTACATAGAAAAATTCAAGGTATATAGGTATTGGATAATCTGCTATACTAATAAGAACTTTATAATTATAAGCCTAGAAGCAACATGGATTGATCTCCCTTTCTCTCCTTTGAATCCATTATGTTTTGTTGAGCTTTCATCATGTTAATATGAGATAAAGTTTTAATTTCTTCTAAGGAGTATATTATCTATATCTAAACGTCAGTAGGTCCACGAAACAAAAGCGCCTCAATTAATAAAAGTAAGTAAATCCATCAATCAATACAGAACGCCAGGAATTTATTCCATGACCATCTGGTCAGAAACTTTTGGAGTTTTTTGCCGAATATTGAGTAGGTAGGCACACAAAAAGAATACCTACCCCTGTTCGCGCCGAATGTAGTTGATGAAACCTCTACAGACCGAATACAAAACTTTGCTTCAGCAAAAGCATTCCAACCTAAACTTGTTGTATATCTTTAATGGCGATCGATTTTATTTTATTTTGTTTGGCTAAAAATAGATAAAAAACCTTTTCTCTGTAAAATCTTTTTTCTGTATTTTTTTTTGGAAAAAGAATGCCTTAGGGCGGATTTCGCCAATAACACTGAGCCCGATCAGCACATCTAGAACGCGTTCAAGAGCTCTCAGTGTCAGCATTGTTATGGAATATTTAACCATAACATTTCTTGAACGCCCATTTTTTTGTAAATAAGCACTTTCACTATTTAGCTAAACGTCCTCGTCAAGGTATCAACATTATCTACGCTACGGAATAATAAAAAAGCTAGTAGATCCTTCCAACAGGATGTTGGTCATTAAGACTCTTGATAAATTACTGGAAGCCAAACTGTAAAGCGAAAATAAGCGTGTGGCATGCGAAGCTACGGCGCCGGCGCCGATTAGATCGCACAGTTGTAAATAAGTAAGGTAGATAACAGAAATGCTTATCCTGAAGAAGGCAGCTAGTTTCTGCCTTCAGGTGGCGATAATTCGTGGTATCATTTAATTTTATTCACATAGTACCTATTAGGTATTCTTTGTCTTATTTTTTAAAGACGAACTGACCAACAGAACGCTACTTTTTATTTTAAAAAAATCTGGCCTTTTCTCAAAGTAAGGTCGTAGTAGGGCAAAAGTAGGTAAGGTTAGAACTGAGACCATCCACGAGCGAGCCGAGCGAGCGAAGGGAGTCCATTAATATTTTTAGGACATCAGAATGAGAATTATTTGGGGTTCGATTACATACATCTATGATGTGTATCTACAAATCAAAATATTTTATGTGACATAAACCTACATGGGCACTTATGAAACGTCAGAAGCTAGGTGCACGGTTCTTATTGCTCATTTCCTTTCATATCTGGGCTACCAAATGCATTTTTTGTTTCAATATCGGACTGGTAGTTCCAGAGATTAGCGGTTTCAAACAAACAAACAAAAAAACAAACTCTTTAGCTTTTTTATTAGTAGTATAGAATAGCATATGTAGATAAACCTACATGGTCACTTGGGCCATTTGACAGTAAACAGTAGATCTTGGGTCTAATCAAGTTGGCGACCCCTGACTAACCCCACTAGCCAAAGATCTAGCTAGACGATCAGATAAAATATGAGGTTTAAAAAGAACGCCCTTTTCGTAACGATTTTGTTTACGAAAATAATGAGACGTGTAGAAAAACACACGATGTATAAAATATACGATGAAAAAGAAGGTTACCTTTAGGTGACATTTTATCATCTAGTCGTGAACTCGTGTCACCAAATTAAAAGTAATAAAAAGCACTTGATTTTCTGTTTACTAAGTATTTAATAACTATGCTATCAAATATCTAGAAAATTTCGTTTAAAAGATCATGTTTTAATTACTTTAGAGGGAGAGCTATTAAAAATATTTAAAAGACTGAACGTTGACAAACAATTTTTTAAGACCAGACAAGATTAATGACAGAAAAATAAATTAAGTCTTATAGTAAGTACAAGACCTTTAATTTATTAGTACTTAGATTAACACTTTAATACATTAATGATTTTTAAAATAATGTAGGTAGTCAATGCATTTATGAAAATCAAAATAATACCTGCGTTTGGTACTTAGGTATTCATATACATTCTGCAACTTTATAATGACAAGTGCTGAAAGCATACTTAGTTACAAAACTCTTTGTCGCAATAAACAAAAGCAAAATTGAAAGTGCTGAAAGATTTATCAAGATTAATTTCAGATACTAGAGTATAAATGACCTTTATATTATTCTAAGCTGTTAAGAATAAGAATAAGAATCATTTAATCGCACAAAATACAGGTGTCACCAGATGTACAAGTTAGTGGTTTTAAGTACTGTCCATATTTTGCCTGTTTAGGGCATGCAATTCACCTAATTATAGATCTAATAGGTATCTACTTATTAGATAGTGAACAGAAATTATACCTATGTTTTAATATATTTATCATAGTTATAATAGTCATCATTCTAATTATCTAAACATCACAACCTTTACAAAAGTACATACTCTTAGTAGTTATTAATGAATAAGTAGTGGCGCCCACGGACTCTTAGTATCAAAACCACATTCTCCGTTTATGCCTAAATGATATCATATTTTAGGTACCTAGTAATGTACTTAGAGAATTAGTGATCCCTAAAGTGCTTTGGCGACTCATCTTGTTAAATATAATTATGGACTCTCTCCTTTTACTACTAAAGTATCAAGGAGTATGTCTCTTAACAAACATTGAATTTCGTAGAAAATTATTTAGTTTCATCACCAATAAAATTGTCATCATTCTCTTGTCGTTATCCCAATTTATTTGAAGTCGGTACAACATGTCTTTTAGTTCCGATTTATGATAACATTCATTGTAATATTCGACTCACATTTATCTATTTAAATCATACCTAAAATTAATATCAGAACTTACAGAAACTAATTTAGATTCAAAACTTAGTTTCTCATTGAACCGCACACATTTCTATACCCAGTGCCTACCAACCGTTACCCATTGAAATCCGAAAATCTGTTATTGGAACCACGGATATTTCAAGACCCGTTATATATCCGTCATGATTACAGGTGCATCTCTAATGACGTTCGTGGTTACTGGTTAGACATCGATTGATTCGGCAAACTCCCTAATTGGTTGTGGGCTGGTCGTAAAGTCATTCAAACCTACGAAACAATTGAATGTATCGCAACGTCTGTCAAACTTAGGTAATTTTGGAGATAGTTGTGTAACTTGTCAATTCATGTTTGACAGTTTGTTGTTGTTAGTTTTGGGACCAATAATACTGATACAAATCGGTGTTTCGACTTATATTCTTTGTCTTTCGGTACCTAACGTGTCTCAAAAGTTCCTAAATAACCAATAAATCTTCACTAAGATCTTCACTAAGTTGTTGTCACAGAAGAAGACCAGGAATAAAACAGCAGTCCTGCTTAAAAACTAGGCACAGTTTCTTGATCGACACTTGTTACGGTAACTCAAATATAAAATAAATATAAAGAAAATATAAAACTCAAATATAAAGAAAATAATCTAATAATAATAATGTTTAATGCATGTTAATTTTTGGGATGATAAGGGCAGGCGAATGATAATTGCAATGCTTGTAAAAGGCTGCTAAGTCATAAGTACTAAGATAACATAACACCAAAATTCTACCTACACCTAGTTCGCAATAAACTTTTTGAATTTGAATTTGACTCTAAGCCTATCCTTGGTTTAGAGGTTTGAAGAGTTCGACAGTTCGAAGTACCTAAACCTAAACAACACCATGACTTTTATAAGATAAACAATATTACCAGAATCTTTCTAGAAAAGAGTGGATAAAGCTCGCTCTTTCCTTCGCTAGGTTTATTGCTGGCTGGTATAATTCATTATTCTCCTGTCCTTATCCCAATTTATTTGTGGTCGGCGCAACATGTCTTATTCTTCCACACTTCTCTATTAGTCATCATCTCGGTAGTCACCCCCTTTCTATCCATATCATCTTTCCACGGTCCATCCATCGTATCTTTGGTTTTCCCCTAACTCTTATAGCCATCGGCAGGCTGGTAGGTATAATTATTTCTATAATATCTCGATTATGTACAAATGCAATACGCCCGTCAAGTGCTGTTATTACGTCCGTCTTTGTCCTTCATTCACTACCGCCATCCATTGTTGTCGTTCACGTAAAAGAGAAAAGACCCATGTTCAGTTGACGGCTGAACAAAGGCTGACGCTACTCCTATACCTATTCGTTTAATGTTTCTTTGATTGTAGCTTACTGGGACAGACTAACAAAATGTAAGTAAGTAAGTTTTTCATTTTTTTTTTAAAGTAGTTATACGTAATTCAAACACGCTGTCTCATCTCTAAAGACACTGACAAGATCGTTTTCCATTCGTCCGCGAACACGTCACAGTCAGGTTTAGCGTCGAAGAGAGCAATGGGCTGAGTGCGAGGAAATTAATATTTGGCAGTTATAAACTTTCAGGTGGGAAAAGCTGCTGAAATGTAACACTATGATAACAACCAGCATATTTAAGTTATTCAATGTTATGCTTAAATATTTCTCTGAGATATTCAACGAAATATTTATGAGTAAACAGAACTTTACCGAAATTATTTATATATACTTACCTAAACCAGATTGTAAAGAAAAAATTGAAATTGTATCTTATCTAAGAACTACGGAGTTATAACTAATTTAAAAAAACATTCTTAACCTGTGGTATTATAGATCACCATCTGACCTTCAGCTGCTTTATTTATCAGAATTTCCATACTACATATTAGCCCCTAGGTCACGAACTATCAAACTTATAAGAATGATTGTCGTCCCAAATAAAATGCGTTGTTTTTCTCAGAACAAGGACGATTCAAGTTATTCCAGTGAGCGTTGTCTACTAATGCTCTCATTTCGAGAAATGCCCTTATTAGCGTTTGAATAACGGCGTATCAGCAGAACGGTCATTATGTATACTGACTAGCTAATGTCCTATCTCTTTTCTGTAAAAATCACACCGTTGAATTTTCCTACAATGGAATAAGAATAATTCGGCTTTGTCGTGCCAAACTCAAACTCAAAGCATTTATTTCAAATAAACCAATTACAAGCACTTTAGCATTGTCAAGGAGTCGATCAATCACAAAGATGAAACTAGTTGCCCATTCCAAAGCGTAGTAGGTACCTATTGAGCAGAACGGACAGGAAACTCCACGGACACTCTTTTAAATCAAAATATGGTTACATTATTCATGTCGAAATTGTAGATAAATAGATAGATAAATCGTTTATTTGGAGCACACAAAAGACACAGCATAACATACAAAAGCACAGTACAGTACGTGAAAAGCGTCCGTAAGGAAAAGATGAAAAAAATAACAATTAAAAAATTAAGTTACAATAAGCCGTGGCGGCTAAAAGATGACCAGTCCCTAGTGACGGCGCCCGTCCACGAACCTGACGCATGAATTATGCTTCATAATCTCGTCCTCATTGTACACTATGTAGTTTGCACTTGTTGCACTACTACGCTATCACATTATTTAAAGATGAAATACTTCATCCTAAAACAAAAAATGTTATCTGTGGTCCACTCGCTGGCGGGCCCGCATGACGTCTGTCAAATCATTGTACTTTTTTGTGCCGCGCGCTAATCATGTTTCCGTTTAAAAACTCCGAAATTTCTTAACGAAATGGGAAACCATCGAAGAAAACATGGAAAAAAGAAATGGAGGACCTTAACGAACGTCTGCGAGAACTGGAAAATTGAGTGAAGACGCGAAAGCGGAGTCTTCATCGACATTCGGGTAAGTTTCTCGATATACCTACCAATTTGTCGTTAGTTGAAATAATTTTCCCAAAATTACCTTGCGATCCATACGCAGTACGCACATCAGTCTCTAGAGTTTTCATTAGAGGCTAACCATGAGAACAATAATTGTGCCGTATACTTACAAAAGAACGACACCACACGAGCTTTCACGAGAGGCTAGCCGATGGTATATCGTTGAGTGTTAAAAAACATATGCCTGCTGAATCCCTAGCAGTCTCTAAGAGTTTTCACGAGAGGTTAACCATGAGAACATTAACTGTGCTATATAACTACAAAGAACGACACCACACGAGCTTTCACGAGAGGCTAGCCGGTGGTATATCGTTCAGTGTTAGAAAAACACATCCCTGTTGAATCCCAAGCAGTCTCCAAGAGTTTTCACGAGAGGTTAACCATGAGAACATTAACTGTGCCGTATAACTTACAAGAGAACGACACCACACGAGCTTTCACGAGAGGTTAGCCGATGGTCTATAATAAAATTATGTTCAGTGTTATAAACACGTCCCTGCTGCATCCTTAGGGCTATCACGAGAGGTTAGCCGTGCATTTGGGCCAATGGTTTATTTGTGAAAACACGTAACACGTCCCCGCTGCATCCCTAGAGCTATCAGCCGCGGATTTTAGCAGTCTGGGACCTTACTCTCATATTCTTTGTAGAGGAGTACGAAGTTCGTTTCTGTGGAAGACACTACAGTCAAGCACGTTCGAGAGGCTGTGTGTCACGTGACCGAAGCTGACGCAGCCAGACTGAATAGCCGTACTCAATGCTGCCAGTTATATGTTTATTTACATATCGGAAAACATTATGTTTTCTTAAAAAATTCCAAAATACCAACAATAATAAATTCTAGATATACGATTAAGTACATTCGTTACAGATATTCGTCATTCGATACAGACAGTATACGATTTAAGTTAAATATGTTGTGTTAGTACTTGCTTCATTTCCACTACAATGCAGCCGGAAGGAGACTGAGAGTAAAATGGTATCTATACCCCAACCTCAGGCCTTGCCTTCAAGTGTTAAGAATCTGCTCGGAGGGTGCAGTGGTTAGTTCACCTATGGAACTGCATTGCAGTCTGGCCATACGGTGGTTAAAAGTTATGATTAATAGACTAAGCTGACTGAAGCACCCATAATCTGTGGCCTGTTGAACCCACCAAAGTTTGAAAGGGGGGGGGGGGGGGGGCAACAGTGAATGAAGGTGGAATCAAATGGGAACAAAGGATCAGGGGGGCAGAATACAGGGGCTGCCATTATGTCCATTGACAAGGTCCTGAACAGTTTAATAGCCTCCCGAGGGAGTGACTACTGTGTGTCATTTATCATGATTACATCACATGAAGATCCTTAACCCTACCCAACTTTATAAGGATATGAAAGAATTGATGGAGTGGGCACCGATACCTAACAGGTATTTTTAAGTTTCAAGATAAATTCAATGCCACCAAACATTGTCAGATCTAGGATTGTCACTGGCTCAGATACGGAGTGGTGGATTGCAGTATTTCTCTAAAGTTAGGCATGGTTGTATTGCTACTTATCTAACCACACATTTGTGAATCAAGGGTTATAAACTACCCTTTACTGAGTTTCCAGTTCAAACTTCTAAATAACAACTTCAGTATATTTTTACTAAAATCAGATGGCACTTTAAATAACTATGGTGCCACATACCACTTTAAACTGGTGGACTTAAGGACAGCTATTATGGTTTTTTGCCTATATTTGTTACCCATAAGAAAATATGTTAGAAGATATCTCCAGTTTCTGTTTTAAGATACATTGTAAGAGCCTACATGCCTCGCATTCGGGCTTAGCACAGCACCATGTGTGTTCGCTGGGATCATGGGTTGTCTTTCATAATTATATCCTGACAAT
Source organism: Eupsilia transversa (assembly GCA_914767815.1). NCBI lineage: Eukaryota > Metazoa > Arthropoda > Insecta > Lepidoptera > Noctuidae > Eupsilia > Eupsilia transversa. The sequence continues at coordinate 13,840,501 of OU611882.1, forward strand.
ATTCGTGCCTTGCTGATTCATCGGCAAACTGCATAGAAAATGTGTCTACTACTCAAAATGTGTTAAGAAATCTAGGACTTATTATTAATATTGGAAACTGGAAAGGGTGCCCTAGAACCCAGCCAGTATCTAGGTTTCTTGTTGATTCAGTCCAGTTTGCCATTTCACTTAGACACTCCATCCAAAAGGAGATGCAAATAATAGAGTTTGCCTAATTACTAGGTATCTTTGTTGCTACATGCCCAGCTGTAGACGGCTTTACACCAAGATCATGAAAGGTCACACACAACAGTTAGTAGCCTTAAAGAATAACAATGAAAATAACAAGGCCAGAACTGGTTTATAATTCAAATTTATAATAACATATCGCGTGTATTCCTCAGAGGGCTGGGCAGAGGTGTTCTTATTAAAAAATCCAAATTCAATTATTAACAAATACAATAGAACTAGATTAAAATTCAAAATAAATTATTTGCAAATACAATAGAACTAGAATCAAATCCAAAATCATTTATTTGCAAAGGTTGTCTCACATTTCAACGAACCACAATATAATTAAACAATTTGACTTTTTTCTTGAAATATTCTCTGTTGCTTCTCAAACTGACTGGGCCTGGTATGTTATGATAAAAAGTTCCATATAAATTACCTTGAACTTTTAACAGCAGGCAAGGATCAAAACATTATTGCAAGCAAACTCAGATACTATGATGTATTACCTAGAACAGATATCACAACAGTCATAGCCTATATCAATAAGATGGGTGGTACTTGCTATACTCACCTAAAGCTTAGCTAGACAGTTATGGCAATGGTGCAAGGAAAGACAAATATGTTCCAAAGACAACACTATGGTAAATCTAGAATCTAGACATCCTAACATAGAAATTGAATGGAAGACCTGCAGGTCTTTTCTAGTCAATTGTTATTAAACTGGGTCAGCCCCAGTTAAACCTGTTTGCAAAAAGTCCAATACTAAGTGTCAGAATGACATCATGGCTCCCTGATCCAGGTGCATGCTCAGTAGATGCATTCACTATAAAATGGGACATCCACACCCATTGCGCAGGAGTCTCTGACACTGATTGGCCGCAATATTATCAGGGACGATTCCCTGAGAAGAGGAACACCTATCCCTTTAATTAATATAGTGCCAACTTTCTTGTCTAGCAAAGCAAGAAAGCTATATGAATCTGTTAGATCAGTGGATTCACTTCTGACAGAGTCAAGATATTGGCAGGCTCATTCACCGTGGTGATATTATTATTAACCACTAAGTTTAATCAAGGATTGTCTTATGGCTCACTCCCTAATGGTATTGAATGAGGTATAATTATATAACTGAATCTGGAGAAATTACCGACTATTACTATTAGCTGACACAGATGAGTAGAGTATCAAGGTTTCTTAGGGTAGGTAATTATATTTGAAATAAGAGCAAAGAACCCCAAACATGATATAATTTTGGGACTCCAGTAACATACGGGGTTATCTAATATCTTTCATAATTAAACCTTTGGTTTAGAATATTACAAACCAAAAAAATTGTAACCATAATAGCTCTTGTAATTGTACATTGAATTCAACCTTATCACTCATTAATATTATCATTTCTTATAATAAGGATAATTATGATCTTATAGATACCAGAAATATTTGAAACTTCTGCACCTGGAAGATCTCAACCGAACTTGATATTTTTTTAATTTTTTTAAGAGAATTTATCTATCTGGCCTGCCACAACCCTTTTTGTTCTATCCAGATTTTACTAGGAGTATAAGACAAGATTTTAAATCATTAATTATATCCATAAGAAAATCTTTTCATGCCGCATCTAATCTAACCATTAGTGGATGGATAAAACAAATTTTTTGTGCCCAGTAGTAGAATAGATGTTTCTAAATTCACATAGACAGACATACCTCTACCTTACCTAAGGGAGGTATCGATGTTGAGGTCATAAGAAGAGCTGCTGATTGGATCACAAATTTTTGATTGTGGTCCTAATGCTTTTGCCCAGGCTGTGTGCTCTATAGAGAGTGGCTGCTCATAAAAAATTATTACATTTTTATGTCAATGTTAATTGTCTGTTTATATATAATTCATGTTTGTAAGTAGGTATAGGATTATTAATGACATGGTTGATTCAAGACTGAATAAGAATTCCAGGACTCATAGTACCTAATTAGAGAATTTTAAAGTTAGGTAACTAAGTATGTCTTTAACTTAATGGAAGACTGATTTTTAAATAGAAATACATTTATAATGAGACTTGGAATAACATGGTAAGTTATAATGTTCAGTTGGTAAATAATGCTGAACTGGTTACCAACACAACTTTATTCTTTGAACATCTACATAGTGTAATTTTTATGTCAATGTTAATTGTCTGTTTATATATAATTCATGTTTGTAAGTAGGTATAGGATTATTAATGACATGGTTGATTCAAGACTGAATAAGAATTCCAGGACTCATAGTACCTAATTAGAGAATTTTAAAGTTAGGTAACTAAGTATGTCTTTAACTTAATGGAAGACTGATTTTTAAATAGAAATACATTTATAATGAGACTTGGAATAACATGGTAAGTTATAATGTTCAGTTGGTAAATAATGCTGAACTGGTTACCAACACAACTTTATTCTTTGAACATCTACATAGTGTACAATGAGGACGAGATTATGAAGCATAATTATACAGATCGGACTAACTTACCTAGTGACGTCCGATCCTTAATTATGTGAAGTAATCTCGTCCTCATTGTATCCCAACCCCTCCCAGATAATCAACCTACATATATACCTATGTGTATTGGATTGCCTTATCTAAACCCCTTCTAAAAGTTGTGTTGTGCTGTATGGACTATACGATGCCCGTACCGGTCATCGTGAAGTCCCGTTCATATGCTTTGAAAGAATGATTTGACAGACGTCATGCGGGCCCGCCAGCGAGTGGACCACAGATAACATTTTTTGTTTTAGGATGAAGTATTTCATCTTTAAATAATGTGATAGCGTAGTAGTGCAACAAGTGCAAACTACATAGTGTACAATGAGGACGAGATTACTTCACATAATTAAGGATCGGACGTCACTAGGTAAGTTAGTCCGATCTGTATAATTATTATTAACAGCCTAATACAGTAGGTGGATGTTTTCATAAAATGTGTGTAGGTATTAGCACATTATTATAGGTATACGAATTAATATGTCTTATAAATGATGTCGGGAGAAAACATGATAATATTTTAATACATCGTGTGAGAGAAGGATTTATACTCATTACCCACTTTCATAAGATTTATATCGGTTGACAGATGACAAGCATTTTCTTTTAACGTTGCTCCACTTCGATTAATCCTCTGTCGTGAGTGCCCCTACATACATTATAGACGCCCAATAAATCTGCCCAGCCTTTTCCCAACTATGTTGGGGTCGGCTTCCAGTCTATCCGGATGCAGCTGAATACCAGTATTTTACATGGAGCGACTACCTATCTGACCTCCACAAGCCAGTGACCTGTGAGTGGGTAATACGATACCCCTTGGTAAGACTGGTTGTCAGTATTTCGGGCTTCTGACGACCCGGGAATGACAGCCGGGACCAAAGCCTTAACCTGCTTTCCGAGTCACGGATATTTATAGATGGTTATCCATCCACGGACCAACCCCGGCAAGCGTAGCTTACCCTGATGGATCGACCCGTGGGGCTGTTATTACTTAGCCACGAGCTCCTCTCCATGTAGACGCCCAAACACTCAGATATAGGTTTTTTTTTTTGGCAAATGAAATAGTATTTAGTAATAAACTTCGTGCGGAAACTATCTCCAATAAATGTTCAATTAAATTAACTAATTGACAATATAAATAGGTACACCTGTTCCTTTTTTTTTTGTACAGACAGGAAAATTAATTGTTAAGCAAATTGAGATTGAGATCCGACGTCTCTGTGCCATGTTATGACCATTTCATACAACTATTTAAAAAATACAAATTTGATTTGATTATAAGGTCAATTTAAGTTGGTAGTCACTTTGCTTATTAATTATTTTCCCTGAATTAACCTTATATGCTAAGCATATAATGCAGATAATCAATGGAAAAATCATTTACATATATTATGTACCTAGGTTTCTACAAATCCACATAGATAGGGAACCTTTACAATACTGCACCTTTAATTACAACTAAAAGCAGTGTAAAACCCATTTCAAAGTCTAAAGTCTACCATCAGAACTCAAAGACGGCGGAGTCTGCACAAAGCTCCAAGACGTGACTGTCGTGATGGGAAAACTGTAGGAATGCAGGACACACGCGACTTTTTGGTCGCATCGAAATTGTTGCTCCTGCATAATTGCTTAACAAACTGAATGATTTTGTAGGAACACTGACACATGCATACCTATTGTATTCATTTCATACGTGTAGCGATCGGGACAATAAGTTCGCCCGTAACCACCACCCGCTATAGACGCGCTTACGATCCTTACTCATATAGCACTCGTTTGTAATGATTTCATGTTAAGAGAAACACTAACCAAGGTTTAATTTCTCATCGTAGGTACACACACCTAGAACTGAATTTTGAAAATCAGTCCACAATTGACGAAAATATCAATAGACATCCATTAAAAAAACACATACCTACATACGCTACGAACACAGAACCTCCTCCTTTTTGGAAGTCGGTTAAAAAGTCGCTGCTACACACGCTGTGCACTACAACAAGTACGTACGTACTTCGTACAATACGACAGCGTTCGGATATCCTGATTGCGTACTTTAGCTACAGTATCGGCACGTATCGCACTGTGAACGAGCAAGGGAAACTATACGACACATAAATACGATACGAAAAATAAGATAAGTGTTTTATTAGTATTACCAGAGCTGTTTTACAGATATACTTGGAAGTGTTACTGAGGAGTAGCATTAGTTTTTGTATAACGGCTTGTACACATTGGCGCGATATCGCGGACGCGACAGGCGCTACCTTTGTCGCGCCCGCGATATCGCGCCAGTGTGTATAAAAAGTTTTCAGTAACTTGTTGCAATATAATTTACGGGGTGTTTTGCGTAAGTACCTTATAAAACATTACATATTTGCACAACACTAATTTCTGTCATGATAAGATAAGAGACTTAAAAAGAGAGGCTTGACTGTAAGTTTTTCCGCGTCTTTAAATGTTCACAAAAATTTAAAATTATATACACATTTTAATATACACAGGTAATTTGTAAACGTTGTTATTAACAAAACTAGTTTGTTTCCTAGTGAGGTATACCTTTGAATGCCGTCACAAGGATATGAAAATAGAGGATATATTATGTAGGGTTTAGTTTTAAAAGACGCTGAAATCTGTCTTAACAAAAAACTTACTTTTTTATGTGACGTATGGTCAACCTTTTTTACGAGGATAAATATCGTTTACGACAGCGGACAGCGATATGAGTTGATGAAGATTGATGAAGATGACTCCTGAGTCCTGAAAGATTGCCCTACACTTGCAATTAGACTAGATTAGGATCCATGCTTCACTGCATTTGACATTTATACGGTCGCTTATGAAAAACTTATTCATCGTTTAAGTCGTCAAAGATTTGTATCTGCCTATTATAGATAAATAGAAATGAGATAATAGTACCCTACCTACTTATCTTTAGGTAATGATTACCCTAGAAGCATTACTTTTCATCTTTCCTTTGTTTTAGAACCTACGTCACTTAGGCCCACTTGCGCGTTCATGGGTAACTCGGACTTAACAGCCTCCAGTCTATCTGGATGTAGCTGAATACCAGTAATTTACATGGAGCGGCTGCGTATCTGACCTCCACAAGCCAGTGACCGGGTAACACACTACCCTTGGTAAGACTGGTCAGACTTTTAGGCTTGGCTTTTGGACTGTCAAAGATCTACGAATAACAGCCGGGACCAACGGCTTAACATGCTTTCCGAGATACGGAGGGGTCTCGATATGTAATGGATGGTCACCCATCCATGATCCGACGCAGCAAGCGTAGCTTAACCTTCGTTCGATCCATGTGGCTAAATTATAATTTATTCACGATTCGCCACTCTTGCCGAAATATTGGCGATTGCACTATAAAGATATAATTATACATATACCTAAAGATATACATATAATACCTAATACTGTAATGGTTGTGGAGACTAACTGGGTAAAGCATCGTGCAGAATGATAGAAGAAGAAAAGAATGAAGAAAATACGTTTATTTGCGGCAAACATGACGCAATGAAAAAAAAGTACACGAAAATAACATGATGAGACGCGACTCTCACAAAAAAAAATCTAAGAAAATTTCACGGTTCACGGTAGAACAATTACCGATGTCGCGTCGCACCAGTCTACACGGGGCTTAACCCAGTTAGTCTCCAAAACCATTATAATATTAGGTATACAGCATGAGGCTTAAAGCAGTTACAACCAGAGCCAAATCACTGCTGAAACTACATTTGGCATAAGATGTTACTCGTTACAGGAAAAGTAGATAAAATTGCACTTTGTAGTGGCAGGCTACACGTATTGCCTACACGATAAGTCTAGCAATAACTAGCCTCGGTTGAAATGTCCAGTTGAGAGTATTGAGGTATTATTACTATTACTTACGGAATCGTATAAGTTTATAACTTTTACCGTAATTGTTTGCGGTGATCAACTGAGCGACTTTAAAGCCTACATGCATGCCTTCACTGTGGTAAAGTTTGCGCGTGTGGTAGGCCCATTACAGTTCTACCGGGCCGTCGAGAGAATATGCGTTCCTGACAGTCGGACAATTTCTAGTAGTAATAAGGATCAAATTCGCAAACACATAGGTATGTAGTATGAAACTGACAGATGTCAAGAACGCATTCTCTTGACGGTTTGACTTTTATGTGGGGCAATGCACGTCCCGCACATATCGTAATTCGAATTTTAAACTCTTCTTTTCATCATCTCAAAACAGCTCCTGCTGTAGTGAAAGATTGGCCAGCCAGCAAAGGTTTAAAATTGCCAAGATATCGTCACTTGAGGGGAAGGCACCTACCTACTTCTGTCATAAGTTCATTAGAAAAACTTCCACCTACTAGTCGTACTCTTTGAGTTGGCCGTTACCTCCCGCCGCGCTCCCCCTCATCGCCACCTTGTTAACCACCTTATAACCTATTAAAACAACTTCCACGCATATAACAAACAAAAAAAAAAAATTTGTGCCATCGTTTTTATCGGTCGATGACGACCATAGACTAATGACGGCCAACTCGAAGTGAGCGGCTACTACGATTATAATTTATGTATAATTTGGAACCACCCAAACAAGTTAGTAAATACACTACAGCTACAATAAAGTAGTTTTAAGTCATCAACGACTTCCAAAGTTAACAATTCAAAACGTCAGTTGCTCAACCAGTGATAAGGTTGTTATTGTAAACACGCTGAAGAACGGAGTCGAGCTATCCGTGACAAATGTCGCCTCTCTAAGGAAAACAACCAGATTTACATAAGTATCTTTGTAATGAATTCCTTCACTATTACACAACATCAAGCTTGTATTCCCTGAAGGGTAGACAGAGGTGTTGCGTTCTTAGAAGTCGGTGTGAGATGGAATCAGGTAATTTCTAACTATCTAATGCAATTTTACACCTTATCACTACTCAATAAGGTTCCACGAAATGGAAGACAAAATTGTGTAACTCCCACACCTTATATTTACCTACCTACCTATATACAATTATCTTGTGCTACAGAACACCTACACAGAGCTTAGGTACCGAAGGATTAGAGTTCTATATTTGGCCAAAATGTCAAGCCCCACTTGTGAATCACTAGATTTATTTACTCATTTTCTTACACAGAAGGTAACAACCTTTCACCAGCTTAAGTAACTTCATTTCTAATTGAAATAATTTCTAGTAGACCGAATTACCTATTAAACAAATCGGTAGCCTAGGTTTAAAATTCCAGTGCGCATGCAGCCTAGTCTTGTGTTTTAATATTCCAGTGTGCATTTTTCACGAGATAACGCAGTCTTACCTACGTATAAGGGTTAAATTGATATCTATAAGGGTTAAATTGATATCATCAAGTCGATTAAGTTAAGATCCCCGAAACGAATAATTGTAGTTTCTTAATTGTAGTAATTTGCTGATTTTTAATTTTTGAATTTTTTGTTTTATTTTTATCTACGGACGCTTTTATCGTGCACGTCTTTCTGCATTGTTCTCACATGTATAATTTCAACATGAATGATGTAACCAATTCTTGTAACAATTTTTTTGATTTAAAAGAGTGTCCGTGGAGTTTCTTGCCCGTTCTTTTCCATAGGTACCTACTATGCTTTGGAATGGGCAACTAGCTTCATATTTTCTGACTGACCGACTCCTTGACAATTTCAAATGTGCCTGTAAATGGTTTAGTTGAAATAAATGCTTTGAGTTTGAGTTTGATTGTCAATCGCTTCAATTGCATTTTGTATACGATCATGTTGCGCATCAATGTGAATCAATCACGTAAACATTGACAATTACAATTGATAATTTCGGGGACCGTTTACGTTAATACCTGAGGCCTAGGTGTACTAATTTATAAACGTTACAATGGTCTCTCAATGGTGAGTTTTTGACAGATTTGCCATACAAAAACTGTCAAAAACTCACCATTAAGAGACCATTGTAACGTTTATAAATTAGTAGACTTAGGCCCCAGATCCAATGTCGTGGCTCGCTACAAGACTAACCGCTAGCAACTCCTGTCGCCCTCGTTAACCCGCTTAGTGGAAAATAGGCCGAACAGAAAATATGAAAGAAAAATGGGTTGTAGTTATTAGGTTCTCGTCAAGATTATACTTGGTGTGAGCTCGTACCGGTGATTACGGTCACCATGGCGACGTTGCGGGACTTTCGGAAGTTGATTTATGGCGATACAGATTGTGAGTAGCGTCATAGGTACAGCTTAGGGACTTTTCTTTGAGAAAGGGTAGTGTCGAGCATGTCTGATGTAGGTATCAACATCATATATTGGGTTTTGTATAGACTCAATCGATGTAGCCTTTTCGCAACTGTGTTGGGATCGGCTTCCAGCCTAACCGGGTGCAGCTGCATACCAATATTTTACATGACGTGACCTGGCTGACTTCCACAACCCTGTTACTGAGCAAGATACCCCTTGGTAAGACTGGCTGTCAGACTTAACAGAGGTAACGACTGTCAAAGATATACGAACACAGCCGGGAGCAACAGCTTAACGTACTTTCTGTTGTTAAAAAAAACAAAAGAGTGAGAGTTCAAATGAGTGATTTAATTTAAAACAATGTTAGATTTGGAACGTTTGTGAATTATATTTACTGCCTTGAAACATTCGGGGGTTTATTCATAAACGTTGCTTAAAGTTAAGTAATGATTATCGTCTGTTTAACCATAAAATTTGGACGTTTGAACGTCACTTAACTTTAAGCAACGTTTATAAAGTGTACGTTGGAATCAAAACCGTTATTCGGAAACAAATACAAAAAGTCTCAAGAACTTTTCTCGGCCTCAAATACCGTTAGTCAGAAATACAAAAGGACCAACAAATAATTAATTAATAAACCCACCGCATACATGACATGAAACAAACAGCAAAAAAAACAAAATAATTAATAAAAATCTCATCAGCAAACGGCAGTTCTCATAATTAAACCAAAGACAAGTCCCGACAAGGTTGTACGTATGGTTACCGTAACCGTGGTATTTGGCGGCAGATCAAAGAGAACCTTGTCAAATAGCAACCTTTCTGTCGTGTAGGGGAACGCAAAATGGTTAAGTATTAAAACCGCACCTTTCCCGGCCTGCTTTATATTGCCGAGCCTTTGTTTTTCATTAATTAGGAAAATTATATCATGTTTCAGTCCTGAGATTTAAATAGCAGATTTTAGAAGGCTATTTAATAATGGTTGACAAAGGAAAACTGAGGATGCTGAGCTGAGGCCCTTTTGGCATTATAATCATTGATTTCTGTTTCTATAGTTTTAAGGTGTATTTTTCTGCTTAATGCCAATAAACGCATTTTTCTTTCTTTCTTTTCTTTCTTTCTTTCTTTCTTTCTTTCCTTTCTTTCTGTTCTTTCTTTCTAAAACCTGGAAAACACTGACGACGGTGGTCTTTAAATATCAAATCTGTGTAATTCTTTCCTCAAAAGACCATCTTCGCATGGTCCTCATAAGCCCTGACCAAGATTATGTCTGGATTTTAAAAGAGACTGACCTTTGAGCTTCTTTTGATATTTTTTCTCAGAGTATTCGGTTAGGAAACAAAACTACAACACGTGACCTTATATTATACCGCACACTTCTACGATTTTATACGATTACGAACGATAATTATTTTTTATGTTAGTTCTCCTGCTTAATTGTTGCCAGGGCTTAGAACGATTCCGTTTTGCTAAATGAGGAAAAATTATTAATCGAAAAAGTTCATGGCCAACTTCTAAGGGTGCTCTGAATTTAATTTGTATTCGGAACTTTGATAAAAAAAATTGATTTATATCTGCATAAAAGTTTTTAGACAAGTACTTATTATACTGAAGTAATAAGTTGCTAAGCTTAGCTTAGGTAGTTGTTTCAAAACTTTCAGAATAAACTGTTAGTTGGTATATCTACTTGGTTTCGTAGATGATTACTATAATATAACTAGCAGTTTCTAAGAAAATCTCGACAGTACAGACACTTTGTTTGATTACACCTGCAGTCGCAAAGTAATATTTATAAATAACTTCCGTCGTCTCCCGGTCTCTTCGTTCAACTAAGTATGATTGAAAATGATTTTGAAGTAGCAACAGACATTTTCAGTATTTATATCTATATCTATCTATACATTTACAAATTAATTAATCTAAAAAAACATTATATATAAAAATAAAAAATATGTACCGCAACGACTGGACCGAGGTGGCCCTGGATACGAATACTTGGAAGGATTTGGGGGAGGCCTTTGCTCAGCAGTGGGACAATGTAGGCTAATAAAAAATTAAAATATATTATTAATAATTTCAATTTACAAAGTCGCTTTTCGGGTTGGTCTGTGTGAGCGCGTTATTCTTCATAACTGCGCAACGTATTTTGATACGGTTTCCACCATCATTTAAAGAATTTATTAAAGAAGGTGTATGTAGTATACGTTATTATTAAACTTAATACCAACATAAAGAAATATCGATGTTTTGTGAAGTCGTAAAAACCATGCGAAGCAGCGGCAGGTCGCTAGATGTATTTATATTCTGTCAGCGTTTTCTCAGAGAGTCTGTGAGAAAAAGATATGTTGATTGTTACCGACATAACGATCAATCAACTTCAATAAAAGTTTGAAGACATTATTGTAGTAAGACAGGTTATGTACGGGAATTTTATTATATTTGACGTCTATAATGCGTTTGTTTATAATTTAATTGTGTTTCATTCATTACAAGGTTTGTAAAGGTGTTGTTGGTCAGAATTATAATGATAATTTCTTCTTATTGCCGTTAGCAGAAGGTTCTGAATCTTTATCTACTTTAACTGCTGAGATAAAATACGATTTCTAATTCGGTTAAAATCATTTTGTTCCTTCTTGATTCCGATTTTCTTACGTGTCGGTGTCGTTCTTGGAGAAACCAAGGAAACCAAAAAGTATATATTATAATTACTAATTACTTTCAATGTACTGTAATGTTCCAAAAACTTACGACTCAAATTTAACCGAAAAATAATTATTTCCAAGCCGTATTTAATTGTTTTGACGCGTAACCTTAAACATTGAAAGAAATATTGTATTTTCTTTGTACATTTCACAGTTGCTCAATTAAGGATTGACGTCACGAAAACTGGAATTTGTGAGAATACGAAAATAACAATGTCAAATGCAAAAATAACAATAATACGGCAGCAGCAGGGTTATAACCGGAGCGCTGAATCCGTTCTTCAGTATTATATTGTCATGAAATGAGCTCAAAATACGTTTTATAAATTCATCGGTGATGTTTATTTGTGCACTGTATTTCTTAAAATTGAAATGGGTCAGGGAAGATTGATGTCTGCTTGACTCGTAATGTGTTTTTGTGTGACTTATGCTTGGAGATAATAAGCGGCATTTATAAATACCGGCATGCAATCGTCCCATTGCAGAGAAAATGACTGTGAACGCTGCTGGGGAGTTTGTTGTGCCACTTCTTCTTCCTAGATATAGCACTACGAAGTGGCGTAGGTTTGGGGACTGTCTTATGTAAGGTGCTATAAAAATATCTGCCACGGCTTTAATGAGAGGTAGTATTGTGTTTAAAGATAACAATAGTGAAGAAATTTCGTACCCCGGCACAGTTAAATCAATTTGAGAAAATAAAGTAGTTAAATAAACATTGACTCTACTCTGCATAACGTGGTTCACAAATTACGCGCGAAGTGCACTTCGTCAATGAAAACAACTGCTATCTCTTTCCATCTGTTCTGTGAATGAAAACTGAAATCAGCTGACTAGTTCGTCACTTGCAAATTTATACGTACAATTTTTTGTATGAAAAAAAATATGACACATGATCAATAATTTATCTTTACTATTGTAATCTATAAACACAATACTATCTCCCATTGCAGCCGTGGCAGATATTTTTATAGCACCTTATATAATTTTGACGTTCAAAAAGTGCTGATTCACAGCCTAGTTTGAATAAATGACTTTTGATTGTGATTGATTTTGTTCTCTGCGCATAGACGATTTCTGACTATTAAACAAGTCCAGATTTTCATACAAAGTTTTAATTAGAACGCAAACATTAATTTGTAAACTCACAGTGTTATTTGATGGGTTTGAACGAACTATCTCTTCATACCTCTTGTTTGAAGTGCGGGTCGCTTAACTCTCGGGATAACACCCTTTAAAAAAACTTCCATATACAGGGCAGCTAGCGAAACTCCGCATACCTACGAGTGTATCTAAAAATGAATAAACAAAAAGATCAATAATTTGTATATTAAAAAGTTCATCAGCAATTTCCTTTAATATATTATACTTACTACATTTCTTCCTGAACCGCTATTGCAAAAAAAACTTTGAGTAATATCTTGCGTTAATGCAATATATTTAATTTTGTTGTACAGCGTATTAAAATATTTAATAAGGTAATTTAATGCAAAAAAAACCGCTGTTGACATTTTTGCATGAAGTAGATACCTACTATTTAACAATTTCGTACGAAAATGTTTTATTTTTTAATACTTAATACCGAATCTTTTCGGCAAACACCGCATTCAAACATGTCTTTTAATATTTTTTTACCTACCATGGAAAATTGAAAATAGATGCTTTCTTAAAAAATCGGTGGTGAAAAAAAGGTGAACTTTTCGCGGTATTTTAACATACCTACTCCCTTGTCCATACTCTCACGTTAAATGAAAAAATCACCGTTTTAAATTAATGCAAAGATAGCCTAAAATTCGTAAAAAATTCGTAAAATAAATACCCCGGACTAACCACCCAAAAAAAAACCCACAAATCATCTAATCTTTTTTTGTCGTGTTTTGATATCAATATCGATACCCATAACCTTTGCGGAGTTTTGCTAGCTATTTTAATTTCACCCTGTATAAAGAGATACCAATATATTGACGAAGTCAACAAGAAAATCTTTTTACCCATTTATAATGGTACTTATGAAATCCTCAAAGTTATTACGGACAAAGTTATACAGATATCCTTCGTTGCGTGAAATTGATATCGCTTGCGGTTTCATTTTATGCCAGTTATGCGGACAGTGACCCATTGTCCTACGTGGGCAATAAACGCGGATAAACGACGCGATGCGATGCGATAATATTAATGGAATATATCCCGGTTACTTTTTCTATCCACGTTTTCATAGTTTTAGAGCTCATTGTAAAATGCGTTAATGACAACTTTCCCGTATTTACTCGTAAACTAAATATGTAAATTTTCCCGTTCTCGAGAATAGGTAGGTAACTCAATTATCCCGTAGGTACTCGCCAATATGTCTATTATACCGTACCTACTCGTGAATATGTCAAATTTCCCTTACTCGGGATTATGTACATTTTTCAACAGTTTTAAATACAAGAAGTTCATGTTTAGCATTGAACATTTACGGACTGAACATGACGAAATATAATCTTCTAGTTACTATATTCTCAATACCTTGGGCATCGTACGTACATCTCTCGTATTAAAAGCAATGACTCAAACGTTCCAAGTATTATAATTTCACGGACTTAATAAAAAGTCAAAGTACGATAGTTACGCATGCTTGAAACGAATAAAATCGTGTCCGTGGCTGCGGCCATGACCCCTGGCTAATGGCCTTGCTATGCTTGACATGGCCCAAAGTGGGCCCTACGGTAATGGCCATAGGCTATGGGAATCACTGAAAGGGAGGGTATACCTACTTATTCTTTAGTGAGTTTCGAGTGACTGTTTGATAGCTTTACCTCAACATGACTAAACTTTACCTGAAGAATGGCATGATGATGTTTCAGGTGTTCTCACAAACCTATTTGTATAATTATAATATGGACGATGTTACCTACCAATATTTTGTAACAATATTTTTTATTTAAAAGAAGGTTCGTGGAGTTTCTTGCCCGTTCTTCTCCATAGGTACGCTTTGGAATGGGCAACTAGCTTCATCTTTCTGACTGCACTACTTCCTTGCCAATCAAAAGTGACTGTAAATGGTTTAATTGAAATAAATGCTTTGAGTTTTGATGAGTTCATTATGAAATCTGAACCCTAGTTGCGTAATACATGATACATCACAATTTAAATCATTTTTAGACCGATTGTTAAACCATTGATTCATAAGTTCGAAAAAAAAATCTGGTAAATAAAGCAATGAATGTTGTTGAACTGTCAAAATGAAATAGATTAGTATTAATCGTTTACGAGAATATGTTACGCTATTTGATAGCAGGGCATTAAAACCATAATCATCAACATTTAATCAACCGATTACATTCGTTCTAAAAAGTAAAATAATATTCATTCATAAAAAGAGTTGTTATACCCATTGAATAAATTATTATAACTTTAAAAATATTTGCAGATTTTTATAAGAAAAATTATAAAAATGATGTGTTCATTTCTCTACATAATTTTATTTTAGAATTTATTAAATGGAGTAATACCATTGGTGGGTAATGTCATTAACATTATAATATATTTAATGTAAATTGCGATAGTTATTCGCGACGGAAAGCGACGGTCATTTACCTCGATATTCTGCTCAGTGCATCCTGTTTGTACCGAACTCATCCGTGAACAGTAAATAACTGAGTTTTAAAGGTAACTATTATTACCTTGCTTTTATTTGAAAACATAGAAACAATATAAGAAAGAAAAAATAAGTTACGTAAATAATTTGAAAAGGTATGAATCGTGTTTTTTTTTTCTCCAATCAAAATGTGTACATTTCAAGTGTTCCATTATGATGGAGATTTCAATAGTTCCAGGTCCAAGCACTATATAGGCCAGTCATTTAAAACACCATAAGTCGCAAAAAA
The DNA here is from genome assembly GCA_914767815.1 of Eupsilia transversa. Lineage (NCBI taxonomy): Eukaryota > Metazoa > Arthropoda > Insecta > Lepidoptera > Noctuidae > Eupsilia > Eupsilia transversa. The sequence goes on from OU611882.1 coordinate 13,856,018, forward strand.
ATTCACTATCCTGATTTATTGGGATGTTGTTAGTATAGATTAGATACCTACCAATAGTGTGTAACTTCCTTCCTTCCTTCACCTTTTAGATGTTATAGTCAAAAACTGAAAGAATCCCGAAAATTACGAGCACCACGCTATAAGCACAGGTCTTTCGAGGATGCAAACTTACTTTTATACTTTTAGTATCTACAACAACATTAACATCCCAAAAAATCAGGCCAGTGCATTGTATTGCGACCTAACGCCATTTTTACCCGACTACGGCGAAGCAAAAAGGAGGGTTATGATTTTGACCGGTATGTATGTATGTATGTATGTATATATGTATGTATGTATGTATGTATGTATGTATGTTCATTTGTTCCCTCATAACTTCTAATCTACTAAACATAATTTGACAAATGGGGTATCGTTGGAAGCGTCTCGGTCGTCCGATGGTTATAGGCTATGTGGTGTCACATTAAATTGAATATGGCGCCCTCTAGAGGACAAAAAGTCATGAACTAAAAAAAAAAGATTTTTTAATGGTGTCATGTTGGGTATCAAATGAAAGGGCTTAATTAGCACATTTCAAAAATATATATATTATAACCCCAAAATAATTTAAATAAAAATAAAAGTAATAAAAACTAAAACCCAACTACGGCAAAAGTCAACTAAAAAGGTATAAACAAGTCATCACAGACAGACTAATTAAAAATCCGGAGTCACACGTAATCTATTCGACTTATCCCCTAGCACGTGTGACTCCGGATTTTTAATTACTCTGTCTGTGATGACTTGTTTATACCTTTTTAGTTGACTTTTGCCGTAGTTGGGTTTTAGTTTTTATTACTTTTATTTTTGTGTCTACTCCGGTGACTGGTGCAAAACGAGAGCTTATATTTTTTTTTGCATTTATTGTTTTTGTCTTCTATAATGTTAGGAAAGAAATTACATAGACATGAATATGCATAAATACACTGATGGATTAATTACCATAAACAATTTCTTTACGGTCATAAAAAATTACAATAAATAATTGAAGGTTACAATAGAACTATTTGAAGTATGAAGCTTTCACCCCAAGCTTTGAAGGTTACGTCAAAGCCAAGCAAGGAAAATATTTACTATATTTATGTGTTTACGTAAACGTGTAGTTATCAGAATAAACAATAAGGAGACTATCTCCTTATTTTGTTCTCGTCATAAAATTGTGCAGAAGTTGTGAGCCAATTCTCTAACATAGCCATAAACAGCTTAGCTTAGACAGACTGGCGCCAGGCCCAGGACATGGGAACATAGTTTTTTTTTTCAAACATCAAAATCCAAGGCTTCTAAAGGTTATGCGCAAAACGTGGATTGCAGTCACCACTTCACCAATCAGTAACTAATATGCTAAATAAACTTCCTTTTTGTGTTGTTTTTTCGATTATATGGGAATTTTTCTTATTTTTTTTTAACTTAGTACAAATACGATATCTAGGTACTCATTGTACATCAATTCCAATCAAATTGTCACAATGTTGTCGAAATGTTAAAACATTTCTAATATCAAATATGAAACCTTCAAAATCAATATCAAAATAGTGTTTTGAAAGTTACAAACAATAGTATAAGTAATCCACTCGTCGGCACTAGGATGACTAGACTTTAGGGTGCGTTTCCACTGAAGCGAAGACGAGCGGAGCGGATCTGTGCAGGAATAGACCAATCACCGACGAGACGAGATATGCGATTTAGATTTTAACCAATGGGATTAGTCGATTCCTGCACGTCACCTCTCCGGTTTTTCCATGGAAAGACACCCTTAGGCTATAAAGACGATCAGACGTCTTGGCTTCCTCTATGTCTCATAAAACATTCGGCCTTGACACAAAGTAGGCACAATCTCCTAATTCTAGTTTATAGGTTCTTATCTGCGACCGATTGGTCTTTGGATCTTATGATGATGTATGTATTTGGCTTAAGTTTTGATTTATAATGTTTTACGTAATTTATATCAATACTTGTTGTAATATTTCCTTGTAACATTTCATTTGTATTTGGTAGGACATGTTTCACACATGAAACGTTCGATTTTAAAATAAGTATGAATTAATAATAACTGTATTTATATTTCTAATCTATCATTCACATATCATCATAATCTTGTTTGGTAAATCAATCAATCACCGCGACATTTAGTCCAGTTTATTTTGACATTAATTCAATTTATAATCATCGTTTACGATTTGATGAGTTTTATCGCTCAGCTTTATCTAAAACGCAGTCAACCTGCTCAGCTTTTGTTACATATAGCTAGTAGATCCAACTAAATTACTGCGAGAGTAAAGACTTTTGTTAAAATCCACTGTTACCGATTGACACACGTGGGTAATAAAACATGGCCACCAAAATGAATTAATAAACAAGTGCAGTAATCCGTTTCAGTTGCTCCATGATCATATTAATGAGTATTTGAAGTTAGTGTTGGGAAAGTTATTTTTAAATGAGTTTAAACATTTTCCAGTAAATATTTTATGAAACTGCCGTTATATTTTGTGTCATTTTTATACGTAATCATCTTAATGTTAAACTTAATTATTACAATAAACAAGGTAACGTTATTCGTTCCTTAAAATTGGTCAGTTTCCATAATAAAATATATTCCAGTTAAAGCTTCGCAACCTGTTCAAAATTCAACAATTTCACAAATTAACCGGCGGCAGCCTTCATAGGGGACATATCACTTTTACCTCGTCCACCAATCTGTCGCTGGCATCCGTCCAGCAAAACTACGTTTAACCCAGCGAACAATTACCATACACAACTCTCCCTTTCACTTCTCTATTGTAAGACAAAGAGGGAATATTGTACTCGTATTCGCGTGAATGTAATAAATGTACACATATTTCGACAACACGTCTGAATTTATGAAAGCAGTCCAGATGGCTAATGTTCGCGGCTGTATGAAGTGCCTCTGAAATAACAGCATTTAACTTCATGAAATGAAAATGTAAAATAAACAGATTCATTTATTCAGGAAGATTTTTGTATTCATTGCTCTTGTCAATGAGATTTCGGCCCAGGCACTGGACAAGAATAACAAATGCTGATTTCCAATTTGTCGATGTCACTTAAGGAAAATGAAAAAAGTTTTGATTGAATATTTGATGTGTATTTTTACCCAACTGTGAAAAAGTTGGAACCATTTATTTATAGCTAAATCACCTAAATATCCGCCTAATAAAAATTTAAACGAGTAGTTCATCGCTAAACGTGTAAACATACCAAGGGCTGAAAAAGACTCGACAATTTTATCATTACAATAAAATTAAACACAATTTTAATATCCGGTATTCTAAATACAAATACAAATTAAAAGCACGTGTCGTCCGTACAACCGGTGACACGCCAAAGATCGCGTGACAGCTCCGGTGCCCAGCTATTCATTGAATGGCGCCCAACGTGGGACAGCGTAGGTATGCCGTAAACATGCCCAAGGTTGCCGCCATCGCGTGAAAATATAGGCATTATTTATTGATACTAGCTACCAATGGACTGAAGGGCTGAAACGAACGTAACTAAAAGACTGGTCAATATACTGGTTGAATCGGGAGAAGGAGATAAAAGAAAAGATGCGATGGATTGTGAAAGTAATGAAGTGAATAATAACGTGACAATTGACATGGGAAAATGGTAGGAAGAGGAAAACATTATATACGGACCTTTAAATAATATGAGAGGAGGGCAGGAATAAGAAGACTAACTGCTTCCAAAACTACATGTCATGTCTTACCTATAATGTCAAAATGGCCTGGATCCTAAATAGCATAGGATATACACTAAATTATTAACGGCTTTCCAGGAATTAAGTTCCCCCACTCCCAATAATAATTCAAACAGATTTGGTATAGTTTCGCATACAAGCTTACTTTAACATTTATAATTTTAGCGTTGAGAAGCCATACATGTTCTGGCACTATTAGGCTTTGCAAAACTAGGGTGGAGTAGTTTTTTTTTTGGTTAATTAGGCCCATTATAACCGTTCCCTGGTTATTAATTATGTGCCTTTTTAGTGTCCTGATAATGGTCATAATGCAGCCATTATTTCCTATTTCATGGTTGTTCAACTACACACGAAGTATAGTTACTAGTAATTTCTTATACTGACCAACATCTTTGTCTTTTTGCGATCTTATTTCTTTGTGTTTTAAAAGTTTACTAATGTGATATGGTGTATGCTTATTACATCTGACTATATCCCCTCTTTTTGTATAGACAAACATTGGTTTTTATCATTATTATTTATTCGTCTTTGACATTTCTTGGGACCCCGGGGTCCCGGACCTTTGTAAGGCGTACGAGGGGCCGAAGCCAACTCGCAGAGGCCCGTTAGACGTTTTTGTTATTTATTGTTTAATTCAGATTAATCCATAATGTGTTAGTAACAAAATCGCTTACAAACTATAATAGTACAAATTCATTTTTAATCATCATCGAGCCCCAAGACACAGCCTAACTAGTTAGTGTGGGGCTCACTGGTAAATCAAGTATTGTAACCTAGCTGTAGGTAATATTTTAAGCTACTCATGACCAACATATGAACCTGCTTACTGTTCTATGTTAGGGGTTTTGTTTCCGCACTTAGTCCCTAGATGGCCCATTGTGCGTGGGCCATGGCGGCCGTCGGTCGTTATTGGAACAGGTAACCTGCTTATTGTATTACACAGACAATTAAATATTTTCTATTTCTATCGTTTCAGCCAAACCACAATCATTCTTCTAAACGATACGTTTTTTTATTATTTCACAATAAGATTAATAATTTTATTTATCTTTTCAACGGCAGAATTAATTTTCTGAAATAGCCCAACCCTATTAAAAATCGACATAAAAATAAGTTATTCATTTAACGAGCGCTTAACCGCGTAGTTAATCGCATCAAATGTCACATGTCCAGTTAAAATATTTAATGAATCGATTCATGGAAGTGTTAATCGTTTTTAACAATGGTTTTATTTACTGAAAATGGCATTGATTTCATTATTATTGGTAGAAACAGAGTGGAGCTGAAAATATTCTTACAGAAAAAAAAAACAACACCCTTAATAATCCAGACAAGAGTTTTAATGGAGAAAGTACTCAGACCTCAATACATAATCAAAGAAAGAAACCTCTCCAAAAATAGATTTATAACTTAAAAACACGAATAATTTAAACATTATCAATATTTTCATCTCGGTTCAGGTACTTCCGAATGAGGTTAATGTTCTCGCAAGATTTAAGACAAAAACAGAAGATCCAAACTATCACCCAGTTAAAATATCTGGTAGAAGTATTTGGCAAGGTGAAGTAAATTCTGTAAGTGATATTACTAAACGACAGGTCGATATGAAAGCGTCAGTGGGCAGTAACGAGGCGTCAGTTTGTGGAACGTTGGATACAATCCAAGCTACGACTCGTAAACCAAGAGACAATCTGTAGGTGGGGAATTTGCATATTGAAAACAACGAAATGTATAAAATATGAGATTGAGAAACGCGTTGGTAGGTTGATAAAATAATCAAGTTTTTGTTAATAATGGATTCATTGAATAAACCAACAATAATATTTTTTTTATTTTTTTTATTGAATAAAATAGATTCAGTAAGTATCAGTGCCTACAATATTAAAGAGTCATTATTATTCAATTCACATAGATTTCTGCTAAAGTATTTCTCCTATATTTCCTTATAAACTTTACGCTAAACGTGAGCGAAATCGAAAATAGAAATCAATTTGCGCGGTCTTGTGAAAGTTAAGCTGGGTTAATTTTTACTATTGAATGAAATTATTTATGAAGTTGTTTTTAAGAGATAAGTGGACATGAAATAAATTATAGAAAAGATGGAAATAAACCCTTAGATCAATAAAGACTTAGAAGTAGGCACTTACATAGTAATCAGAAACAGAATATTATGCAAACACAGATTACAGAAGAACAAGGTATAAAAACGACTAAACTCAGCAGCAAAGCCTGTAGACAAAAATAGAATTCGCAAAGTCGGTTTCAGAAATCTGAATGAGATAACGAGAACAATTCATAAAACAGATTATAATGATAAAGAGCTTAAGATTCCAACAGATTCAGAATCCACTTTCTACAATCATACCACTAATGATAAAGTGGTAACGCAGAGCAGTAGGTGCAGAAGGTCGGCTGCATATAGCGAGTGAAAACAGGCGCACCCACACATAGACGCCTACATATGGAGATCTCAAATAAATGTCAGTCGGTTTACGTCGCGTGTCTATATCTGGGTGCGCTTTCGATGGTTGCATGGAGCCGATCTTCTGTAATATTCTGTGTTAAGGTATCTTTAGCAGCCTTTGAATAAAATGATTCTCTCGTTCCGAATGTCTTTGTTGCTAAATCACTTGGTAAGCGATCATTATTACAATGAATGCGATGGATCGCGAAGGTTAGACGGCTGTTTGAACAGTAAAGCCTCGTTTATGGACAGAGACAACAATGAATGGGCTCACGTAATAGATTCCGGATTATCTAGTTTTGTAACTGGCCAGTTTCTTTTTTTGACAGCTGTATTTTTGATGAGGAATAAACTGTTTGTTAGCTTTGTGTTGTTAATGTTGACTAGCGTCCTCTTTATCCGTGTGACATTTATATTATTAGAGTCACTTTTGTTGTCCGTCGGAGTGGCCACGTTGTTCTATAAACTACGCAACGGATAATGCGGTTTTCCCCATCATTTAGAAAATTTATTCCGAGGTTTATGTTTTTATTAAAATAATATTAAACTTATAAAAATAAATGTCAATGTTTTGTCATTCGCAAAAAGCGCACAAAGCAGGGGCTAGTGATATATCGTGTGTGTCATGTATAAAGTGTTTATCACATTTGACTGTAAATCTTTTATAAATCATCTGATTTTATCCGTCTCCAGCGCAGGTGTACCACTTTCTGCAGTCAGCTCTTGACCCAACTACCTAATGAGAGCCTCTTCAGGTGTTGGTCGAGATTCTTTGACTGCATTAATGGTGATTTAAAAAACATGGCGTCACCCGCGTCCATATTATTTTTTCCTTAGCAGATTCTTACTTTTGTGACTTCTTCTATCGATCCCCTAAATTAAATTCTATCTAAATTTTTCGCCGGAAACTTACGATTTCATTATAAGTTTCGAAGATTACGGCGAACTTTGCTATTCACTTTGTTACGGTGTTAGATAGAATTGAGCTCGAGTTATCGTCTTTGATAGAATAAATCTATTTCAAGCACGTAATTAAAACTGCTTAAAATGCAGCAGGGCCTAAAGCGCGTAAACACGTTTGCGTAAACAAAGCAAAAGGAGAATGATGAACGGATCGCAGCAGATGAAGTTGAAAACCAGCGCTGGGGCTCTGTCCTCGCATAGGATCGCAGCATTATGCTGAGCGATGGCCGTTTTGCGTGGATGTTTTGATTAAAAATGTGTAGTTGGTAAACTGACACACAGACATAAATAACCATAGAACCTCGAGGCAGATTTGTATATAAAAATGTACCTAGTTTTTTTATTTCAGTTATTTAAATCACGCAAACAACGTCAACAGCAATAAAAATATAAAGTTTGAATAGTGGGTGATTAGACGGAGCGCTTGAAGGCTCGACCACATCTGAATTATTTATAAGTACACAACCATCTCGAGACTATTAACGTAAATAAAATGAAAACTGACCTATATTTTCTTTCTTTTTCAAACATCATGGTTATTTGTCTCGTTAACTAAATATCAAGGTTTATCGAAAGGGGCATTTTTTATGCATCCGTTTCCGCGTAATTTGCCACGGTTTTCAAGATTTTAGAGGGGTGTTAATTGACTTTACCTTTTCATAACGGATATACTCCTTCAATCAGAGGAAAACAAAATAATATAATAGCGAAAATAACAACACAGAAGTTTACCTAGTGTACGCGAAAAATCTATTTAAGTATATAAGATTTGAAAACGCAACGCTGACTGTTTTGTAGATAAAACAATCATGTTATTTAGTATGATAAAAGTGGACATAGATACTGATTAGTGTGTTTGTTTTTCTTTCAACCTGATCATTGACCATGAATGAATATAATCTTTGTTTCTGAGAGATTTACGCCCTGCAATACTGAGATAGCGATTGGTTGAAGGCGTAAGATTGGGGCTTCGCATTTATTGACCTCAAAAGAAATGATGATATATCTCGTTAATACTGAAATGAAATGAAATTGTTTATTCTGTAAATAGGATATCGGAATCAGTTTTACACGTCATATTAAAAAAATATTAGAACTAAGCTATATGAGGTCGGCGTTTCCTATCTGACCGGACATCCGACATACCAACTAAGTATGCGTTCACATGAAATAGACTATAGCGATCTGTAACCTAGTACCTAGCGGCCGGCGAGCTGACTAACAACTAACCATGGGTGAAATCTTGTATAAATGCCATCGGTCGCATACATAAAGTGTTTTGCCGAACAGATGCTTGCTGAATTGCGCGAATATTCTGTGGTGTTTTCGTAACGCTCTACAGCTTAAACCTAGCAAGTCCCATATTTGTGCACTGGACTGTTCACCTAAACGAGAATAAAAATAAATAAGGAACCCTAAAAAATTACTATACATATGTTTTTACTGATAATATATTTTTATTTTATTTTTTATTATAATTATTGTGATATTTTTTTTTTACTGTTTTACAAATTATTTATTCAATCAAATCTGGTATAATGGGTATTTTGCCTGAAATAAAACACATTTAAAAAAAAAAAATATTGACCCTGAGACGGTACCGTTAACGTCGAACTTCACCGACAGCGAAAGAAAACAAGCCACGACTACCAGCTACTCCCAGTACTCTCGAAGCACTGTTATGACATATTAACCGCGCCCGCCACCGCTCTTGCCACTGCACGTTCTCCCTACCTAAGCGCAGTCCACCATCTATTTTATAGGACTTGTTTATCTTTCCTATGACCATTCAACCTTTTACATTTTATTTGTTACTATATACCGAGGCCACAGAAAGAAGAGCTTGACGTAAACGTAACCTAAGTTCGAAAGATTTTTTAATCGAACATACTATAACCTATTTAATCTAATCTTGCTATAAATACACTTATTATCATACTTATACAGGATGGATTGGAGTAGTCGCTCCATGTAAAACACTGGTATTCAGCTGCATCCCGTTAGACTGGAAGCCGACCCCAACAGTTGGGAAAAGGCTAAGCAGATTGATTGTATTTTCTGTTTCACGAACTGTGTCCAAATACGATATTCGTTTAATCTATTTATTATTCTTGCTTGAAATTGAAAGGATTGTTACGTCAAGAGATTCGTTTTGATGCTACTTATTTACATTGTAAATGTAAACCGTTTAGTTTAGTTGATTTAAGGCGGTTCAAAGACAAATTGTTCACGTTCCATTCCTATGGAAGGTAATTGAAATGAAATTCTTTACAAAAATAATAACGCAGAGGGGCAATTCCCGTATTGTTAAGAGCCCACACAACCTCATGTTTTTATCTCGCTCACACCATACTATTCGCGGACTGAGTGCGAGCGAGACGGAGGCGGCAACAAATCGGCAAAAGTTTAGGTAATTGCTTTTTACGGCGAAAATAATGGTAATTTAAAAAACATAGTCGCTGCTTTATAGTTAGTTCAGTTAGTGTGCCAAGTTTCATGATCTAATTTGAAGTATTTTTTAGCGGTTTATTGTTCGGTTTGGTGGTAACTTTGGATATTTTTCTATCAAGATTTTTTTATAAAATCGTGTTTTCGGCTAACATAGTCGCTAACATTAATCCTCAACTTTAACATATATTTATTTCAAAATTAATGCTGCAGTAGTTTCCATACAACGGCGGATCTTGCTAAGCAATTTGACGACTTATAGGCCCTTAAGAATGTTCTCATTTTAATCTGTCTTAATTTTACTTCGTGGTCTCAATCTGTCTAAAAATCCTCAATTTTTTGTCTGTTCAGTCTTCACAAACTTATTTGATCAAATCCTAAACATAATCTGTAACGAAATCCTATCACCATGATTTATTCCCTACGTAGCTTAGGTAAGATACCAAATCCCCATAGATACAAGGTTTCCCGAAACCAGTCTACTATTTTTAGAAATTATGGTCACTTCGCAAGGTTGTAGCACTCACAATTTTACGGTTAGTAGGACTCGTACCAAGGTCGACCCCTCCCTTTAGGGCTACCCCAAGGTTACTCACTTTAGACAACTAGGCATATCGACCTCTCACTTAAATTCCAACCTTATCACTATCACCACCAAAGTTCAAATTTCTATACGAAAAATCTGACAAAGTGGACTGGTTTCTCAAGACACTAGGGTGATGAAATTTTGAACTTTGATGCAAAGTATTATGGTTGAAATTGGAGTGTCAAAGAGGATGTTGATAACTATCAATCAAAAAGATGACGTAATAAATATAAAGTGTGTTGATGCTTTGTTTACAGGTGTACATTTGCATTTTTATGATAAAAGTGCCGGTATTTACAATGTTATGATTTCTTCTATATCTCTAAGGAAAGAGTTTTAAAAGTAATTAAGCCATAGTAAGAATGACACCAGCTTTGAATCAAATAAGTAAATGACATTTCCAAATGATATTGATAGGTAGATGAACAAAAAATTATAACGTAAAAAATGTCACAGGACCCCAATTTACAATGTAACGTAGCTGGCAAAAACAATACAAAAAGTTCCGGAGCCGTACTACGCTCCGTAGAAGGCTCTACGGCTACGCGCCTACGACGTAGCACTTCTCGTAGCTTGTAGCTCGTTGCTACAAAGCGGTTAATACCTTAACAACAATTCCGCAGTACGACGGTATTGCGAAATTGTTGAAAAATTTAAAAATACAAAACTGTCGTAATTTTTAACTACCCTAAATACAGTCCCATAAAACTGAGTTAACTACAGTGCGTATTCATACTTTTACAACTAAACATTGTATTGTAATTAATGGCAGTTACACATGCGACTTGAATATTAACATATCACGGAGCACAAATGTGACCACACCCGAATTCAGCAGTATTTTCAATTGTAATAATTACATTTTTAGAAAGCTCATGTTTTTCAGTAATTTATTACGGTAGGTAGACCTTGAACAGGGTATATGAGTTGAATAAAATATAGGTATTTAATTTACATGAATTTTACAACGAAATATTTATGTGTAATTTTTTCCGGTATTGTGTATTGCCTTCGATGTTTTCGATTTACAAAGTAATTTGTCATGTGTTTAAAATGTTACCTAAAAGTATACCTAGTAAGTTTAAGTACCTTTTATTTATTAAAACAGACACACTTCCCTGTGTTTATTATTCTAGCGAATGGTACTCGTGGGTTGCAGCTGAAAAGCAGCGTCAGGTACACTTTGTGTTGTCATCTGAAATTATGCTGAGCTGAGGCCTTTTTGCTATTATAATCCTTGTTTTCTGTTTTTATAGTTTTAAGGTGTATTTTTCTGCTGTAATGCCAATAAACGCATTTTTCTTTCTTTACCTCAATTTTATAAATGATTTTACTCTGAAAAATCATGTCAACGTGCATTGGTACAAAAGGTTATATTTTAATCTCGACTTCTTCTATGTCATTCCCAGTTGTCAGCCGGTCAAACCCAAATGCGAGTACAAAATACTTACTAAACAGCGGAATGTTTGTTACGTCGCGTAAATTAGCGGCGTGCGTGTTTGGCGGCGCGCCAGAGGCGGTAACAATCCAGTCTGTGACGACGTTTAACTGAACTGCTGTGGATCTTAGTTTGATGAGGAGACTGGTTTGATGTAGTGAGAGATAGAAGATATAACATCAAGCCTCTATTCCCCGAAGGGTTAGGCAGAGGTGTACCTATAATACGTCTACCCACATTACGCGGATGTAATAGGGGGCGATCCTATTGCTATCAACCGCGCACCATCAATCCACACTCGGGATGATACTGAGAAATACCTGGGAATTAGGGAGATATGTAACTTAATAACATCATGCGTGTATTACTCGAAGAGTTAAGCAGAGATGTGTTGTCTACCCGCATTTCGCGAGTAATTTTTGTGAATTTTCAAATATGTGCCAGTTGCAGGTAAAGTCTCAATTCTCAATTCTTTATTGCGTAATAAAAAAAACATGAAGCAATAAAAAAAAAATTAAAAAAAGTACACGATATTAATAAGTTGGGGGAAAATATGCGCCACATCCACGCAAACCGACCATCGCTCCCTATCAGACATGGAGACAGAGCCACAGCGCTGGTTTTCTACGACAGCTAGCTCCGTAGCCGGCAATGTATATAGTTTGTAGGGAAATAATTACACTAGTCACAATTATGGACCCTGTCGGGCACAGCATAGATCAAGTAGAAGAGGTCTGGCGGGCAATTAAACTTAAATAGCGCGATGCAGGATTTGTGACGTCAGGTCTTTGATGCGTAGTTCGCATGTGGCGATGTAGATGCCGCCACACGTATGTTTAGGATCACAATGTCTGTTTATAGTACATTATGATACAAGTGTGCGGTGTTGGTCATTACACTCGAGACGGTATTGTTCGCGCGAGCCGCAGGCGAGCGCGATAAGGTAGCCGAGAGTGTAATGATCAATGCACACGCGTTTCATACGACGTTTTTCAACACACTTGCGAGGAAAAGACAGACTTGTAACAATCTAGGCTACAATAACGTGACTATAGAGATGATACATTTAGATTTATAAAGTTCAACTGACCTTTTTTGCCAGGGTACTGTACTGACTATCCGGAGCTTATTTTAAAAACTTTTCTACGTTGATGGTGCAAAACTTTAGATTTCGTATTTTTGATAATAATTAACCACACAACAAAAACGATAACAAATATCTATGGAAAATCGCCATTTTCCATAGATATTTGTTATCGTTTTTGTTTTTTTCCTGCTAGCGATGCGCGCGAAAATGTTAATAAAGGCACTGACAAAACCGCTGAACAGCCTATATGAAAAATGTAATAAACACAAAATAATGTACTTTTTTATTAAATAAAAATTCCATGCTGCCATGATAGTACTTACTAACTCCATACTGCCATGTCATAGGACTGGTATAGGTACTAGGTACTCCGACTAGTAAATAGTTATCTGTGGCATTACAGCACTAGTTCGTTATGGTAAAGTAAAAAGCACGCGTGTTTAATACACTGCATTATGAATCTAAAAGCGGTTCAATAAGAGCCACTTTACCAGCAAGTGTGTTGAAAAATGTATTATACAACTATGCTTATTTTTTATGTTGACTCTGGGCGTTATGGCAAAGCAAATACAGCGCCCGGAAACTAAAATCACGTAAAATTTTACTGTTCAAGTTTTATGGTTAGATAATATTTTGAAAGAATTGAATTACCATTATATTATGGAGGAGCAGTGGTGGGCCAGTACTAACAGTGACTTACGAGTTGTAGGTCGTGGGTTCGAATCCAGAGAGGCGTTTTACTTTGTATAAATAATTTCATCACCACTGCCCTCAAAACGGTGAAGAAAAACATCGTGAGGAAACCGGCATGTCCTAGAACCAAAAATTCGAAAACATGTGACATATACCAACCCGCACTGGGCACGCGTGGTAGATTACAGCCCACTCCCTCTCGAAGAGAGAAGGCCTGTGTCCTGTGTGCCAACATTGGGAACATTATAAGCTGATTATGGTTATGCAGTATATTATAGGTTTATACCTAAGTCATAACACAAAGGGGTAAATTTATGTATGTTTTTATATAGGTAATTACTTATTCTATTGACTATAAATGCAAAATCTAGGACACAATGGAAAACACAAACAATAAAATTCAAAGTTTTTAATGTGCTTCCGTTTCTCTTGTTTTATGGAAGGATTGTCATGACATGCGTCTTTACAACCGTCATCTTGCAATTATTATCTTGTTATAAAGGGACTGGAAACCGACCCCAATATAGCTGGGAAAAGGCTAGGCAGATTGATTGAACGCTGAACTCTTCGATCATAAATCCGAAATGTTATCCGCTGGGCTATTGTCACTAGATTGGCAAACAGCCAGCTCTTCTCGACACTGATATGCGTTCTGGTGTAACTGTTACTACGATTAGTAACTGTGTCATATCACAGTTGTGTCTGCAAAGTTTAATGACATTCTGTAAACTCGACTTTTATGGCTCATTGTTTGTGGTGGACCTAGACACCGGTACATGTTTTTGAAACTCAGCCAGTTTCCGTTTAGCAGAAATCAAATCAAATGTCATTTATTCAAACTAGGCTGAGAATTAGCACTTTTCGAACGTCAAAATTACATAATGACAGTCCCCCAAAACGCCCACCCTTCACCACTTCCTAGTGTTTAGCTGGGAAGAAGAAGTGGCGCAACAAACTCCCCAGCAGCACAGCTGTCTGCTTGGAGCTCGGAAATTATCACATGGGAATGCACTATCTACCAGAAAACAAGTATCCTATGTCCTAACTCAGATCATGGTATATTCATGTTTCAATGTGGCTATCCAACGTTTAGCCGTTAATGAGTGAAGAGGTAACAGACAGACAGGCAGAGTTACTTAATGTATGGATATGATATCTTGTTAGTGATAAGAAATCAATTAGTTAGTACTAGCTGTTGCCCGTGACTTCGTCTGCGATCCAGAACGAAAAGTAAGCCTATCTTCTCCAGGTCAAGGGCTACCCAGGTGCCAAAGTGCAAAAAACAAACGCGTGAAAGTGTAACAAAAAAACAAATTCACTTTCTCATTTATAATATTAAGTAAGGTTAAGGATTACTTTAACATAAGATTGTCTGTCAATTCCGAAGGGTAACTTTGTTTCAACAAAGTCGAGATTGAATTGCAAAGTTACTTATTAGTTAGTAAAGTATTAAAACTATTTAAAACGTATTAAAACCGTCGTCGTTACCTCTTTAGAAGTTGTTTTATGAATTGCAAGCAAAGTTTTACCTCATTAATATCAATCTTGGAATAGCTGCGGCGCTAAATGAGGTCGTCTAATTTCTGCAGAACGACGCGACGAATTCCTGCAAAGTTCGCGCTTTTTGATGCAAACTTCTACTTTGAATTGGTGGGCAATGTACATAACTAACATACTTATAGCAGCAGAATCAGCCAATAATGTTCCCAGTGCTGGGACACGAGTGGGCTGTAATCTATACACGGGCCCAGTGGGGTTGGTAGATGTCCCATGTCTTCGAATTTTTGGTTCTAAGACGTGTCGATTTTCTCACGATGTTTTCCTTCACCGTGTTAAGAGCAGTGGTGATGAGATTATTTACACAAAGTAAAGCACCTGCCTGAGCTCAAACCCAAGACTTCGCAAGACTCGTAATTCGGGGCCGTTTCCATGGGTGTCCACTGCTCATTTATTGGCAGATAATCATACACTACAACGTCTTTGAATGGCTCTAAGTCTATATTATAAAATAGTACAAAATGTCGTCAATCTGCCAAGCCTTACCCAACTATGTTGGGGTCGGCTTCCATTCTAACCGGATGCAGCTGAATACCAGTATTGTATAGCGACCTCGATAATCCAGTAACTGGGTAAGATGATGGTAAGACTGGTTGTCAGACTTTCGGGCATTTGACGACCCGTAACGACTGTCAAAGATCCACGAATGACAGCCGCGATCAACGGCTTAACGTGCTTTCCGAGGCACGGAGGTGTCTCGATATGTAAAGATGGTCACCCATCCACGGACCAACCCCGACAAGCGTATCTTAACCTAATGGATCGACCCATGCGGGTCCTCAAATAGTACAAAATTTCGTATAGTTATAATAGAAATGAGTAAGTAAACAAAAGCGTTTGAACAATCTCAATTTAAACCTTTCTAACATCAGTCTGCGTCCCTCAAATATATGAAAAGTTTTATTATTCGTATCAACACATGGTGCTTAGCGTAACATCAACGAATAACACTGTGGTCCCAACACTTATACACAAAAAACTTTTACATTATCCTCCTATTTATTTTTACAGACTACAATTTACATAATGTGTTTAGATTCGTTTATTCTTTACAACATATAGGTCAAACTTAGTTTGATACCGAGTCGTTCTAATATCTAAGTATTCTTACATAAGTTGTTTTGTTCAGTCAGATTCAAAAATATAGGTCAATTGTGCGAGAAACGGGTACAGATATAACAGATATGAAATCAGGACGAAATTTAAATAACGGAAGGTAATAAATACTTCGGATGTATTCAGTTATTTTGTGAGTTAGATAGTCTTGTCGAATTAACAAAGTAACCTCTCAAGTATAGTTTTACCTTTCATTTATAAAGTGATTTTAACCTTATTGATTTAATTTTAACTTATAATGGGATCATTTGACAAACTTTTAAAGCCTTTTAAAGCTTATAAACTTAGCACTTACTTTCTTAAAACTTTTATGTTCTTATCCTTTGAAGTTTACCCTTTTAATTTTCGTCAATCCACGTAAAGCAGGTTGGTACCAGATTAAAGTTAGAATTTATTTACTCTGTAGTAAGTTTCGTTAAAAAAATAAGTATGCAGGTACTTAACCAAGCCAAAATATGTCTACCAGTCATAACTCTAGGGCTCATTTTCTAGTTTTGAGTTAGACTAAACAAAGAACAGTAACATAGGTAGGTATCTACATAATTATAACAGGGTCAAATCTATACTTATAATAAATCTGTAGAAGTGAAAATTCTGTACATTGAAAATATCAAAAAAATAAATGGCAGGGTGTGTTACTAGACTTACACCGAACCCAAAAATTTGATTAATTTTTTTTTTGTCTGTCTGTCTGTCTGTCTGTCTGTCTGTTTGTTCAGGCATCACGCAAAAACTACCAGTTCGATTACGATGAAACTTGGTATAATTATTCTTTAATATCCTGGGCACCACACTGGGTACTTTTTATCCCGGAAAAGTATCCTATCCTACGGTTGGGGGGTGTCAAAGTTTGTATGGAAGAATTTTAACGCGCTGTCCGATTAACTCGAAACTCAATATTTATACTTAAACCCAAAAATGAAGAATAACGTGTATCAGGATTTTTCGAAATTCAACCTCTAAGGGGGTAAAATAAGGGATGAAAGTTTGTATGAAAAATCTTATTCCTTGAGGTAATAAACATGAAACTTCGCACGAATAGTTATCTAAATAAATTATAAAGTTTGTAGTTTTTCTAAATTACCCCCTATGTTGGGGGATGTCAGTGTTTGTATGGAAGAATTTTAACGCGCTGTCCGATTAACTCGAAACTCAATATTTATACTTAAAACCCATGGGGATGTATTGGGTAATTTCCGACACTCACGCGGGCGAAGCCGCGGGCAGCAGCTAGTTCTCAATAATTTATTGCATTTCATAATGTAGGTTAAAAAGTTGGTAGGCTTAAAATTAATAAAACAATTATAGACCCTGTCGGGCACAGCATAGAGAAGAGGAAGAGCGTATTACTACAATTTCTTCTTCTCCTAATATTTAATTTATTTTAATTTAAAAAACTGAAGTAAACTCATGATATTAATAATTTTTTTGTTTTATCATGATTGTTTAGATATACCCATCAACTCTGCGGAGTTTCGCTAGCTCATTTATTTTCACCCTGTTTATTGCTAGTACCTATTACTTATCTTGCAAGTGCACCCGACCGCAAAATATGTATAATGACTATTGATGACTGTTTGAGTACTAAGTATGCAGCTATTTGGAGATTATGTAGGTAGTAGGTTATCTACATCTGGAATACCTACTTACTACATTGTAACAGCGAATCAATTTTCACGCCTCCTACGCCAAATATTTTTTTGATATTCGGATAGCTCATGACCTAAAGAGGTGCCATAGAAATTATGAATTAAAAATCTCTGTAGGTAAACAGGAAGCTATTTGAGAACATATTATTGCATGGATTGAGTAATCCGTTCTGATTTCTATCTTTGTACCTATTTAAGTACGATCGCTTATCATTTTATAACAAGCTTTCTGATCTAGATTAAGTCATTTACAAACTGGGTTACCTACTTTACAAATTGCTTTAAAATCATGTCGTTATTTCGTCGTTTTTTTTTTTACACCGTGCAAAGTGTTGGCTAAGGTATATTGAGAACCGATAAATCACTAATAAATCAGCTTATGTATGTAATAAATGTTGCACGTATTATGGGGTAACCCTTCACCCTATTACCATTTACCGGGCGGAAATTCTAGCTCTAGGCTGTTAAGGCGCTGACTAAAGGCAAATGTTAAAAGTAGGCTTGTCTTAAACAAAAAATAATTAAATTATAGGTATAGTTAATGGTAGCGGAAAAAATAAATGTTCATCTTGAACATATTTCTCAGAACTTGGAAACACGTTCTGAAAAAAAATCACGATGCAAACGAACGGTAAACTAAACTTTTATCTTGAGTTCCAATCCAAAATATCTGTATTAAATATCAACGTACGTTGGTATTTAATTAATAACAAGAACATCTTATTTGAATGCAGAACTTGGTTGTTTTTTATTTCCGATTACTCAACTCATTTTTGAGTTAATAGATAATTAATTGCTTAATATTTTGCAATAAACTACAAGGTTTGGGTCATCGCACTTCTCTGTCTTTTCTATGCAGTCCGACAGTTATTTGTCAGCGTCTTAGGCGATTATCACACTGCCACGCTTCACGGTGCATGTTGAGTCTCAACGCACCTTCGCGCGTACTTGCGGGAGTGCAAACGGCGATACTTACAAGCAACGTTAGAACACGTATTCATGCGCTACGCTGCGTGGTGCGTGGCAGTGTGTTAATCGCCTTTAATATAAAACTGCAAATTACAATTCTTAGAAGAAAAACGTAGGACCTCACACAGAGTTTGCCGGGCGAGATGCATACCTAAACTTCAGAATACAAGAGCGCAGTTAAAATAAACACGCAAATAAATAGCAAAACCATTGCAAGTTTCACAGCAAACAGTTAATCGAAACCACTTGTAGGTAAGAAATCTAATAGTAGCAATTACTCTAAAACCAACAAATCAATGGTTATTACCGATACATTCTCCCATTCACTGCCAAGTTTCGCGATAAAACATCCCAACGTTTATTTACTGCTATCAATTTAGTGTTTATGGCTAGTCTTACAAGCTACGAGTGGTTCTACGGGCCGTTACTCGTTACATCTCCTGGTTTATGAGACTTGCTCTTTACAAGAAGTCGTATCACGTCTTTACGAGACAAGATACGCACTATTTTTTGGTGATAGTGTGGAGTAGTCACTGAAATGTAGTAGAAAACATGAAGTATGTACCTAACGTCATTTGTCCAGCACGTCGACAGAAGAATAGACAAACTGACAGATTCAAAATAACAATCTGTCATTTTGTCTATTCTTCAGTCGACAAAACCCGTTCCTGTTGTGGTCATGGTACGCGTGCGGTAATGTTTTAAGGCCCATATTATTATAATTCCGATGTCCCTTTTTTTGGGTGGAAAATTATCTAATAACTTCTCCCGCTCTGTGCGGAGCGGGAGCGCGTGTCAGACTCCTACTGACTAACACCCACCCGTGTTCCTTCAGTTGCCTGTGTTGTCCCGCAACACCAGCAGGCATCGGCCCTAGAGAACCCCGTCATGATGCTGACATTTCTTTGAGGCGCGCGTGGATTTCAACACGCCGTCGACCCGGGCTTGAATACCGATGTCCCTGGGGGTGAGCCTTATTTCGTTTAATCAGACACAAATGCAGATTCTGGGCTACTCCTGATGTGAATACCAAACACTTTTTCCGGAATCACACCCAGGTCCCCACGCTCAGCGTAGTCTTGCCACCACTAAACCCTCATAATGTAGTTTGCCTCGTGGCAGTCACGTAGACTAATCATGTCCAAAACTTTTAAGTGGAGAAAAAACAAAAGAAAGTCAAAGCGATTATTTTGATCACACCACTTACCTCACTTCCCCACAGGTTTTCAAGTTTGGAAGTAGTTAGTTACCGCGTTGTAGATTCCTATAGAGGCAATTCTCTGACATTTACTGGAATGTAACTTCTAGGTTACTATTTATTTGTGTGATATAGATAAAAAGAGCTGGAGACAAATTGATTGAGAGTTGTTATTGTGACCTATTTAAAACATAAAGATTTGAGAAGAGTATTTGAGAACATAAAGGCCATTTGAAAGATTCATCGTCTCCGTCTACTCTCTATTGTCTCGTCTACGTATATCATCCGTCTCAGTCTACTAGACAAGACATTTCCTACATCAATGCGATTGCTATAAAGATATTTTCACATGCAAAGGTTTAACAAATCCTAGTTCATATAAAAGGTGACAGAAGTTATAGCATGCCAGCTGTTTAACGATCCGCTTTCAACGCTTTGAAGATAACTTTAATACCTATTAATGATGCTTGAAACTGCTAGTAGGTATCCGTCATGGTCATTATTTATCATAAATATTTCCATACTTATGACAAAGTAAAATTCAAATTACGCTATCACTTTTCGCCAAAATTATATTCAAAATATTCGTCATAAAAGCACAAAATTGCCGGTTCCAAATAAAATTGCTGCAACAATTTATTTAAAAACCAGGTCATATTTTTCACCATCGTGTTTCTGTTGCATCCAAAAGCAGTTAGTGCTCAATTTCATAGAAAATGTTCGGCAGCACGGACGATGCACTTAGCCTTATTGGAGCTCGCAAGCTGTTAAATGTCCGACACTCAGAAATCAATTAAGATAGAGCCATCTGTTTGGTTTCTACAAAGATTTATGGCTAATGAAACTGGCACTAGTTTATATACCTAGTGTCTTATTGGGTAGTTTCATTTTTGAAGCTCACAGCTCACAGCGCAGCTAGTCACATTATTTACCGAGTCATCATGCTTCTTATTCCGAATGCCGAACAAGGAAAAGTTTACAGAAATTCTTTTTTTTTTAATAGCGATCTTGCCCCGTGAGCATCCCTTAGTAGGGACGAAAAATAGCCGAACATACGCTATATCAAATCCAATCTTCGATACCTTGTTAAAACGAGTTTATTAAAAAAAAATGTAATTTGTATGGCTCCTGTTGTCTTTAATAAAATTCCCGATCATATGAAAACCTTGCCCTTGATGAAATTTAAAAAATGTTTTACTGAATTACTTGTAGATAAATGTTATTATTCTGTTCAGGATTTCCTAAATGATACATCTTAATAAGCTTTTTTGATAACTTGTATACCTAATAATTATTGTGTTTGCATGCCAACAAGGCAGAATGTACACGGTTCTTTATTATGTTATTTACGATCCTATTTGTATGTACCTGCATTCAAAGCAAATAAAGTATATTCTATTCTATTCTTGATTTACGATTCCCTTCCTAGGTTTTCGTATAAGATTTTCAGCATGTGTAACACGTATGTTTGTGTCTTAATACATAGGTAAACACATGTATCTACAGCAATTAACGACAACAATGAAGCAGATATAACAATCATAAAATGGTCTTTACGACATCCCGACCAAGCCGACTGTAATCTTTACTGGGCCCACCAAATTGACCCATAAACTTAACAACACCAAGAAAATTGCCCAGAAAATCCACTCTTTTCAATTACATTAGCTTAAAACCCCGTTTACACGATGCAAGTTTCTTGCCTGTGGCATAATGTAAAATTGAGGTAACAAATTACTTGTTCGTTTAAACACTGTTTATACAGTGCAGCTGTTATGGTTGCCTTCAACTTATGGTTTACCACCGCACCGTGTAATCGCTTCTGTCATCTGAGTGCAAAGCGTAGAGCTTCCTAAACGGCAAAACATGCCATGCACAATCTTTCCCTGCTATTGCAGCATCAAAAACGTGACGGAAAGAAAGAATACAAACAAAACAGAAAAAGGTGGGGGGAAATATGTGTCACACCCACGCAATGCCGCCATCGTTCAGCATAATGCTGCGACCCCGTGCGAGACAAAGGCTCAGCGCTGGTTTACATACATATTGAATTTGCAGGGGCATCATGCAGGTGACAGGCCGTCGCAACATCGTTGCGAGGAAGTGGACTATGGGTTGGGACGGTTGGTTAGTATGATGACTTCTGCCAACAGTTTCCTAATTCTATCTGATCCCAGAAGATACTATGCTAACTGTTTTGCTTTTCGAAAAGCCTTTATCCAACATATATACAGCAAATAGCTGATTAATAGCAAGATCTGACTGCCTATTACAAAAATATATAAATAAATAAATAATAACGACTTCATAAAATTAGTTACAAATGGTACTTTTGGTATTTTCTGTTAAATGTGAGCTTATCCCCGTCACACGTAACTTTCTTGAGGTACAGGAGAACTTGATATTTACTGGGTCCAAATATGGCGAGAGCAAATTATGTAGGTAACTTTGTTGGCGTCGAAAGAATACTAATATTATGTCGGGCGAGTATTGATTGACTATAGAAAAAAGTTTCATTAAAATTATTTGTAAGTTACTAAAATATTCAAAGGATTGTGTCGGTTAGGTATGTCTTTTGTTTGCTCGTATAAAGATTTTTTTCTTGTAATTATAGGTAGTCGTGTATGGATTTCACAAGTTTTCTAAAACGAATTGTATTTCTTACAATATTTTGCTGTTATCTCAGTGTCTACCGGTCGTGTGGGTTAAGGCAATATTAATTAATTACCTAGTTATTTTCATTTATAGTCAGTCTGCCCAACATCATTTACTTTACCGTCTTCAAACTCGACCATAGTATTTAACAATTCAGTGCTGGAATCGCTTTCCCAACGACCAATATAAATATATTATATTTTTTATTTCTTATAAGTCATTTTTAATACTTATTATTCACATTTTCCTTTACTTTCATAGTATTTACATAATACATACGCTAACAGACTTAAAATAATAATAATAATATGTACATGTATATAAAAAGGGGAAGGGAGAATCACAGGGCATCAAAAAATTCGTCCGCGTCGCTGTCAACAGGAAAGGTGCCCAAAAAACTGTCAGCATTGCCACATTGTATGGCAATATAAATTAATATTATGAAATATATATTAATATTATAAAAGTATTTCTACGATCACCAAGTTTCATAAACAGATTAATGCTGTTAAGCAATATTGCGGAAACTGTATTATCTCCTTGGACTTTGCTTCTCAGTCTGTTGGCATAATTTCTTGGTGAGCAGAGCGTGAAGCCGGGCTTTCTTCTTAAAAGCATATTAATTTGTTACGTCACGACACGCTGTACGTCATCGCACCATATGTTTAAGGCACCTGTCCCACCGCCAACGAGGAAGCATCGAGCTAACAATAATTTTCTCGCTCAAAAAATCTTTCTAAAGATTGTATTCTCAAATTCTCAAATCTTTATTGCATTCCATAATGATGATAAATACAGATGGTAGGCTTAAAACTAAAGACACAATTATGGACCCTGTCGGGCACAGCATAGTAGGAGAGAGGAGGAAGAGCGCTCTATTTTTAATTTAATTATTACTTTTTCTAATATTTATTATTAGTTAGTTATTAGTTCCCGTGTAGTCTTTACATTCGTTGATCGCTGACCGTTCACACGCCGTAGTAGTATACTAGTAGTTTTTTTATATTATAACTTTTTTTACCCCCTCGGGTAAGCTCTTGGCCTTCATCTCACGTGATGGTAAGTGATGATCAGGCCGAAGGTGGAAGCGAGCTTCAAATGGAATCCTCAGCCACAGATGAACTGGCTATCTTACCTCTAACTGCCGAAACACATCAATGCTGTTAACATTGTCTCTATGGCGACAGACTTAGATAAGATAGTGGTAAAAAGCTCTACCAACAACCAAACCGATCAGAAAATTTTGCCCCCGCTGGGAATCGACCCTGGGACTCTGGCCGTCTGACACAGGTGGTATTACCACTAGACCTCAGAGGAGGGTATTGTTGCAGCGACAAGAGCTATCGAAGAGAGTTTAGTATACTCACTCAACGGCGCTCGCTTGGTGGGCAGAACTCTCGCTGAGAGACACGCTTGGTACCTACATTCGCAAACCAGCCATTAATCGCTATTCGCCGTCGTGCACTCGCTTTTTGTTGCTCGCCAACTCGTTTTTACCCGACTACGGCGAAGCAAAAAGGAGATATATGTATGTAGGTTTGTTCATCTATTCCCTCATAACTTCTAAACGACTACTATAGGCTATGCGTTTTTTTTTTGTTCTCCTTTGTTTGGTATCAAACAAAAGCGCTTAATTAGCACATTTCAAGAATATTTATATTATAACCCCAAAATAATTGAAATAAAAACTAAAACCCAACTACGACAAATTAAAAATCTGGAGTCACATGTAGTTGGGTTTTAGTTTTTATAACTTTTATTTTTATTTTTAGTTGCTAAGTAGCTCTACTCGCATCTCGTTAATCGCTGGCAGTGGGAACGGTGCCTAAGATAATATAAATAGAGAGACCGTCGCGCGTCGTTTATACGAATATCCATCAACATTTCGCTATAAACTTCAGGATTCTATACTTCTTGTTTACATTACTGGCTACACATGCAGTCGATTTGGCACGATGACGACTGTGCAAATATTTTAGAGCGTGAATATAGTTTGCAACAATTTCAACACTTTGATCTTTGAGACAAAATGCAGAATGCTTGTCGCTCCAGCCAGATGGTATAACAATCCAGACTAATTGCGTATCTGTATAATATCCAATACCTACGTAGGTAATTGTTTTGTAGTTATTTGTGTCCAGTGATTCAGCCCAAAAATGAGTGCTCAAACCTTTGTGGTGGCATCTACATCACCACATGCGAACTACGCATCAAAGACCTGACGTCACAAATCCTGCATCGCGCTATTTAAGTTTACCGAGCGATTAACATACCTATATAAGACTATCCGACATCAATCCTTGGGCAATTGCCCGCCAGACACAACACCCGTCTGGTCGGAGGATCCTCCCTTTTCCATAGAGAATGAGTGAACTTTACACCCTGTTCCTCATACCTCTAAAACTTCACTACTAATGAACTACGGTACTGAGTTTAGGCCATCCCAAGGCTTTGATTAGGATTATTGACGCAATAACTACGGTTCACCAAAAGACTGGTGATAGCAGTATGGTGTTATCACTTTAAAAGCAGAACAGTAGAAAGTTACTGAAGCGACTAATCTTGACATGATCGGTGATCCCTCACGGCCGATTCCGATAATTTACGGGCCGTTATTGGTTAAAATTAAATCTCAAATAATGAAGCAAAGACCTCATAGCATTGCATTGTAGACCGTCCAATACGGAAGTAGCTATAAATACCTATCTATACAAATACCTATCTATACAAGAAGATATATTAAAACTTGAGCGAATTTCTGAAGATCATAAAAATATTTATCCCTACGTGCCTCTACTGTCATCGCGCTATTTTATTGGTTACCTACTCCCGAAGATTGATAGGCACTCGTTTGCATAATAGCCAAGGAATTCATATTTGGAAACTCATATCATCTAAAATGCTAGGTATCATACATAATTATATGATCCATAATTTCTGCTAAAACTTTTTTACAAACATTCAATTTTTTTTTATAAATTGAATCTCTCAGAGAGTAATTTTAAATGGGAATTTGTTGTTAAAAGCTTCTGTACAAACTTCTGCAATTTAATGACGAAAACAAAACATATTCGTTATTTACAACACAGACATACAATGATAAATATCTCAATTTTTTTATCAAACGCAATAAAATGCTGGAACAAAAATACACAAACGAGATTCATATTCATAATACCTCTGGATAAGCCGCTTGCCATAATCGGCTTACCAGTTACGAAATAGAACACAATGATCAAATATAGCGAAGTAAACAAAACATTACAATACGTCGACGAAAGGTTTAGTAAATCGATGAACCTTCCTGAATTTTTCATAAAACTGACCAACTCCATAAGTTTTTACCTCGATCATTGAGGATTACCGAGAAATTGTTACGTCGAGCCTTCTATCAACCGCTGTTCATTATAGTAATACGATTCGTAGTAAATTGCATTGACATTATCAAAGAAATGAGTAAACATGGAGCGGTTAGCAATTTCCTACAGGTTCATTTCATGATGATTGTTTTTACAATGCTGTAGGGTTAGAGCCATAGAAATATATCTATGGTTAGAGCTGTGGGTGAAATCACATCAATCGAAAGTAGATTCATCGATTCTTCATAATTATAAAGACCTAACTAACGATTTCGTTAAATAAATAAAAACTTTATTCAGTTCAGAAAAAATACGGTACAATGTTAAAAAACTACTAACAGGCATAGAAGCTTGAGTATTAGAACCTTATGTGCTTGCGTATTAGTTCTCGATGTTTTTGGTTGGTATATTGGCGTCTGCTAGCTGACATATGGCTAATAATTAAATGTATGTTTTGTGTTAAGTAAGGTAAATGATTTTGCGTACTACTTACTGTATAGAATCTTTTTTTTTTCTAACTGAACAGACAGCTGTGCTGCTAGGGAGTTTGTTGGGCCACTTCTTCTTCCCAGCTAAAAAAGCACTAGAAAGTGGTGAAATGTGGGCGTTTTGGGGGACTGTCTTATGTAATTTTGACGTTCGAAAAGTGCTGACTGCTCAGCCTAGTTTGAATAATTGACTTCTGATTTGTAGATGGTTGTCATGTAAAGACTCTAAAGACACGTGAAAGATTGTTTTTGTAAGTGGCATAACTTTCTATCTTAACTTATGAATAATCATAAAATTAATATAGTCAGCTAATACATCAATCAACTTAAACTTCTGTAAATATTTTACGTGTTTGTTTATAGAGTTCTATTGATCTCACCAAGTGATCTGTTATTCATTCACTCCCAATCGAAAACAATTCATCAAGCTTCCAAATAGTATGTCAATGACTTTCAGTCCTTTGTGAGCAGAAAACAAAGAAATTGATTACCTATTCTTTTTAATAAGTTCTTTTGTAACTAATTGAGAGGAAAGCCGCATTGTTTCTAAGCTTTCAAACACTACAGAAAACAGATTTTTGATTGATATAATGTTTAGCCCGAATATTTGTTACCGGTGTTACAGCATCTCTTGCAATTATTGGACTATGTCCAACGATAGTAAATAATATAAAACGATGGAGACTGATAATGATACTTGACTCTTCAACAATAAAGCTTTAGCATTTAACAATGATTTGAACGTAACGGGCTGTTTTACCTACTCCAGTAACTTTGAATAATTCTCGAAAGTTTTTCATACGGTTCTCGAGAACTCTATTCACCTCGCATTAGTTAATCCTACCATGCGACCGTTCATTTTAAAGCGGAAATAAAATAAACTAAAACAAGCCGAGCCAAACAGAAGCCGTTTGAATATAGCCGGGTTTAATCTTGGCGTGGTACAGTGAACTAATTACTGTGAGAGACTCAGCGTGTGAGCGGTGTGCACGCATACGGTATCACATTAGTGCGACAGAGACGGAAGTGGGCAGTTTTCCAAGATGAATTTGATGTTTCGGAAGAACTTCAGCGGGGAGAAGACCCTCTCGTCGAGCGGGGGTGGGGGGAAGGCGCGGGGCGCGCTCGGTGCAGGGAGGAACGCGAAGCGCCGCGACCGCGAGCGATACTCCTGCATGGAGGAACACCACTACAAGACCCACATATTCTTCTCCGCGGCACCTCGGCCCAGTGCGCAATACAACGACCTCACAGGTAAACGTATGTGATCAGTGACAGTGAAACAACCGGAAACTTTTCTTGTGTTTGTGTCTAAACTTTGTTAACAAACTTCACAAGTTTAAGTGGCAATCTTTTCAAAAACAGGTTCTATAATATTGTGGAGCTTACAGTGACCTCGTCAGTTTCTGTTAAAACACACGACATGAAACGCCGTCGGAACTATAAATAAATTCTTTGACAGGTGACGCAGTGTTTAGATACGAGTTTTAACACATGCTTACTATTACAAGCAGTTATCATAGTAAAACAAGTGCTTTTGATGTAAACAAATTTTCCGAAGTTCGGTAAGCTTTAGTGGTACAACTTACTGTGTTTCTCCAGTTGGATGGAACTAGTATAGGTCGGTTGAAACTAGTTCAGTTTTGGCGCTAAACACCAAACATCCCGAGGTTACTTCCCGCGTAAGTGTTATGACACGCATATTATACAATATTTATAATTGGCACGATTTAATCGACTATGTTTATTACTAATCTTCTGAGGGATATATCATTTTAATATCGGTTCGAAGTTCATCATTTAAATGTCCAAACGTAAAGGTACAAGTTCTTGTTTTGTGTCTAACAACTTAATTTGTGTAGGTAGAGATTTTGTGGTATTTCTTCCTAGGTGTTAGAAATAGATTGCCAATCACAACTTTACATACATCATTCAAAGTTCTTTTCTTCTCGAAGGTGCATCTAATAGCCGAGTTATACTCTACCAAAACTCAAACGCGTGACCCTATTTTTTTTTGTAAATAACTTTTTTTTTTAACTTGAGAGTTTAACATGAAGCTTGCGAATTAAATCAACTGTGTTTTCTGTTTTTACTTCTCTTTTTAATAGCTCGCGCAAACAGTATGTGGTCTTGCATAATAAGAATTGCATTACCTACGGTTTAAAAAAATGCAATTATGCTAATTGGAAACAAGAACAGAGTTAGTACCTACTTAATTAAAATTGTAACGAACCCCGTTTATGCGAGCTACTGCAGCTGCAGATATCAAAGACAAAAAATTGTAGCGCTGAACCAAGACACAGTGGGACTTTTCCATCATTTTTCGTGCCTTCCAGTCAGGTCCTCACAAACTGAACCTCGACGAGTAGACAGACCTCTCCAGCGGTGGACATCCATGCGGATTACAACACGCAAAAAAACCATCTCGACCTAAAAGACTAACATAACCCCCTCACTATCCTCAGAGCGATGCGGGCCTGTTCTGGGCGGTGGCACAGGGCCGGAGCCCGAGCCACCGCAGCCGCTGGTGAACCGGGAGCCCTCGGTCTCACTCCTGCGCTGGGACCGCGGCCCTGCGACCACCACACCGGTCCCCACGACGGACCACCGGCGCCGCACCGAGCCTGTGTCGCTCGCCACGCTACAGAAAGACTGCTTCGTTATTCCAGCGCACGCACTTGATCGGTTCCTGCCGGATGGAGTGCCGGTCAGTATAAGCTCTTCGGTCATCGTCGACTGTATTCGGAGTAGTACAGCACCATTATTATACCGTCCTATCTCACTGCACAGTCCCGTCTAGTTCTTCTGCAGAAACTGCCACGCCCACTAATCGGTTCTTGTCGGATGGAGTGCCGGTCACTGGTCAGTATCAGCTGTTCGGCTATCTTCGACTAAACTCTAATGAAAAACAATACCTAAGTACATATTCTCTTGCAATTATTAACGAGACTTCATTCTGCTTTCGTTTTAAAAATATAGGCTGGTATTCTTTTTTTAGTCGATAATACATATTGTTGAAATTGAAAGCCTCTACCACAAAACTGCTAACTTTCTGCAACTATAACGCTTGAGATAGAATAATTTATCATAATTAGCGCTGATACAGCGGCCGCCATTTACATAGTTGATAGCTACGCTTAAGCGCCCAAGAATTAGAGGCGGCCTAGACGGGAAAATACTTCTTGTGGACAGCGACAAATCGTGGTAACATTTTTGTATTGTCTTGACGAAGTTAGGATTCTTTAAGCAAGTCATTATTAATTCCTGGCAATGATTGCAAATAGGCTGGACTGCCCTTATATCCGGAATGGTTGTGGCAGGCATGTTGCTGTTAACGCTGCTTCCCAATCTGGGGGGCCCGAGCGCCGCTTGTAGGCGGCTCTACGTGGGGATCGTGCGGTCGATGGCCCTTTACGGGGCCCCGATCTGGGCGGCTGACCTGACGGCCGGAAGCATCGCTGTACTGCGCAAGCCGCAGAGAGCGATGGCCGTCAGAGTCATCAGGGGGTATCGCACGATCTCCTACGAGGCGGCTTGTGCACTGGCCGGATCCCCGCCCTGGGACCTCGAGGCGAAAGTACTCGCGTCATCGTATCGGTGGCGCGAGGAAGCGAGGGCGCGGGGCGAGCAACCGATGCAACGACACATTGAGCTGCATCGGTCTCAGCTCCGCGAGGTCCTGGTGGCGGAATGGCGGGACAGGCTTTCACGCCCTACCGCCGGCCTCGACATCATCGAGGCGGTCCGGCCGGTGCTCGAGCACTGGCTCGGGAGGAGGCACGGCTCCCTGTCATTTCGGGTGACGCAGGTGCTCTCGGGGCATGGTTGCTTCGGGAAGTATCTGTGTCGCATAAACAGGGAGCCGGACGCCCGGTGTCACCACTGCGTCGACTGCCGGGAGGACACGGCGCGGCATACGCTGGCAGAGTGTGCCGCTTGGGAGGAGCCGCGCCGTGCCCTCATCTCAGAAGTAGGCAGTGACTTGTCGCTGCCGGCCGTTGTGAATGCGATGGTCGGCGGCGAGGAGTCCTGGGACGCGGTGGTTTCCTACTGCGAGACAGTCGTTTCGCAGAAGGAGGCTGCGGAAAGGGAGAGGGAGATTACGTCCACTCACCCGGCCCGCAGCAGGCGCACCGGGCGTCGAAGGAGGGCGGATAACGCCCTCTTCCAGCCCCCCTAAATGGGTCCAGGGGCGACGGACTCGGGGACGTCTGTCGCTCCCCACACATCAGGACCCGAGGTGGCGGCGCGTAGTGTTCCACGCGCGCCCCTCTTAGACGGCGCGGGGGGAGTTTAACACCTCACTCCCCCCTGACCCGAGGAAGAGGCCCGCGTTCGCGGGCCGGCACCAATCGGGGGTTGCGGAAGATTTTTTCGTTCCCGCGACCCCCGGCGTCGGTGTGAGATGGGACACCGGGGTGGTTTTTAGTCAGTAAGAGTCTGACAGACCCCTCCGCCCACCCCAGGGCGGGGGACATCCATGAGGATTTTCCACCCCGGAACAAAAAAAAAAAAACAAAAAAAAAAAAAAAAAAGGCATGTTGCTGTTCCGATGACGGTTAGGAAATTTTAATTACAGTGTTTTTTATTTTTATGACTGTATTGTGTCTATATGTATAATTTTAATCTTAATTTTATTTCAATATAATTTAATGATGAAATTAATTAATTTATGTATAATATATTTTAATTTAATGTCTATGTGCGACCTATTATTGGACCAATGAGTTGTCTTTTTGAATAAATGAACATATTAATGCCTATGCCTGGCAATACGAATTTCTTTACTAAATGAAAAAATACTTTTTTCACCTCACAAGCTCGGAAAGATTCTGTTTGTCATTCGAAATCTGAGTGCAAAAGTGCATTTTATCCGCTAGCGTGGAAAGAGTTTTTAAAATTCGAACCTTTCTATTCAATCATTTTCTTTAACGGTCCACTGAAAATGCATAAATACGTATTTCATGTCCATGCGCCAACCTCATTATTAGAATAATCGCACTGGCCAGTAAGACGACTGCATGATATATGTTTTTCTTGCACCTAGTATTTTCCTCGCCGTAGTGAGGTGAAAAGTTGTGTGTTTCGCTCAGCATCAAAGTTATTCTGGGTCTCGTACCTTTGAAACCTTCGCAACGCTCAGGATTCTATATTTGAACCATTCGCTTCGCTCGTGGTTCAATCCCAGAATCCTTCGCTTGCTCAGGTTTCAATACAAGTACCTACTCGCACCAAAAAACAACTTTGCAGCCTTGCATAACAAATAACTATTTACAAGTAAGTAATACAAGGTGACTTTTTCTCAATTCCAGCTCCCAGTTCCGCCTCCAACGCCAGAAAAAGGAATGACAACAAAGACTGCACAAAACTCCCTTAGCATTCTCGAAATAGCCGACCCCAAACTTTGTATATTGGCCCACCTCATGAGCCCCTTAGAACCAATAGAGCCAATATTGGAATCCCCGCTTGCCAAACCTTTGATAAGACAGAAAGCTGCTGCAGCAGAGCTATTGAATGAAGTAGCGACGGCCAATACTGCAGTTGGAGGGATGTTGTTGGCGAATATGGAGAAGCATGCTGAGTTCCCTTTCATATCTTACTATGTGATAAATACGACGCAAACAGACCCTTTGCTTTTCTACAATAATATGAGGGGTGCGTCTTTGAACAAGTTTGACCCGAAGACGATAAGGTACTCGGCGGCACATACGCTAGACCTGTACAGTGAGGTCGCCATGATCTGCAGACCTCCGTTCAATGACTTAGCTGGTGGACCGAAGAAGTCACACACATCTACTACTGGATATATCATCAGTGTTTATAAGGTATCGTCAGTTTGATGTTTTGGTTTGATTAATTATTTGTAATAATTATTTTCAAGTTTATTGCTCCCTAAATAAGGAGTACTTACAGAATTCTACGCCATATCAGCAAATATGGCGTAGAGATGGACGGGAAAATTAAGATTAACCTTAATTTTTGCGTCCCGTCCAGCACCCTAATTGCGTAATACACGATCAATAACAATCTGAATTGACACTGATTGCCAATCCATTACTTCATAAATTCGAAAACAAATCTGCTCAACAGCGTTAATAACGCAATGTATGTTGTTGAACTGTCAAAATGAAACGGATTAGTCTTAATTGTTTACGAAAATGTGTTACGCGATTAGACCGATTTATTTAGCCAACGCCGCGGAGTGGAAATATCATTCATACGTATTAAGTTGAAGCCAGACGCGCGTAATTTTTTGAGTTGTGAGTCGCGTAATTTCTGCTTCCCGAACTAAATTCGCTCTGTGCAGTAAGGGTGAAGCCAGGCGAGCGTAATTTTTTGAGTTGTGAGTCGCGAAATTTCTGCTCCCCGAAGAAAGCTCTTCGTCGGCAGACAACTCATTTTGCGTCGTCGTGTGAATGAAATAGGACTTTTGTATGAAACCGAATGCAGCAGAATTACTGCGACCGAAATTCTGCGACTCACGACTCACAGAATTACGTTCGTTTGGCCTCACACTAAGAGTGAATTTTCGGGGAGCAGAAATTACGCGACTCACAACTCATAAAATTACGCTCGTCTGGCTTCACCCTTAGATAGTTACAGTTCTGTTTCAAGTGTTTTTTAGACCGAATGTATCACTCAAGAGACAAAACTACATCCGCAGGTATTCGAGGGCGATGACGGCGAACGCTTCGAAAGAAACTGGCTGTACTGGACAGGCGCCCGCATGTTATACCGACACCTACCTCACACGGTGGGCATGAGGAAGATAGCCCTGCACAAGTCAGTGGCCTCCCACGGAGACAAGATGTACCTGCTAGTGTGCGAATGTGCCAACCTGATGGATGACCTGTCGGGGGCTGCGATGCTTGTGACGGCTCTGAGGGCCCGCCTTTGCGGGTACACGGGTCTTTACAGGCCCATACAGACTTTCTAGTAGAGGGACGAAGGCCTTAACGGCCTTGAGTGTGTTGTACTTTAATTTTGCGGACATCGTTAGGTTAGGTTAGGTTAGTTTTGTTGGGTAATGAGTTTGGGATTTGGGTAGACCAACTAAAAACTTCAGAAAGTTTATTGAAAGAGATTTACCTACAGCTACATATTAAAGAAACTTCTAATAGTAATTGGTATACTTTCCCAATTTATTATTCATTCTGCCTAGCCTTTTCCCAATCATGTTGGGGTCGGCTTCCAGTCTAACCGGATGTAGCTGAATACCAGTATTTTACATGGAGCGACTGCCTATCTGACCTCCACAACCCAGTATTTGGGTAATACGATACCCGTTGGTAAGACTGGTTGTCAGACTTTCGGGTTTCTGACGACTCGTAACGACTGTCAAAGATCCACGAAAGACAGCTGAGTCCAACGGCTTAACGTGCTTTCCGAAGCACGGAGGAGTCTCGGTACGAGTATGTAGAGATGGTCGCCTATCCACGGACCAACCCCGGCAAGCACAGCTTAACCTGATGGATCGACCCGTGCGGCTGTTATTACTTAGCCACGAGCTCCTTTCCCAATTTATCACCCAACTTAATATTGGATCTTTAGTGAAGTCGATCTACAGATGTCTGGATAAAATTGGTCATAAGCAGCACACGTTGTGAACAAAACGGACCAAAGTATTAATATTACATTTAAGAATAACTTAAATGTTGTACAATGTTTGACTGGGTACAGGCGAGTCGAGCCGAAGTGTTCTTGATTTAGATTTAAGAGATTTTAATATAAACGAGTGATTTTCTTCAGTAGACGCCCTTTTTCTCAACCTTTCACTATACTTTTGATATGATCTACTACAAGACAAATCACCTCACTCTGACAGTCGTCTTCATAAAAATCTATGATAAATTATACCTGCATGACTTGACAATATTTTGTTACATTTGGGTGAAGTCTTCCATATAAGGTACGTGCCCAAAATTTTCATGTTCGATTGACCAAGAATTAGCTCAACAAAATGCCCCTTTCTATTTTTGCCTAAAATCTTTGAAAGATAATAATTATTTTTCGATTTTCCAATTTTCCTGACATATCTCGAGATACATATCATTATTCTCACAAGATGTTCAACCGACAATATTTATAGCCATTGCCTATTCCAACTCACTGTTTCAAATTCTTACTAAATTAGAAATAAAAGAATATTGTGATGCTCACAAAATATAAAATAGTTCGCCTTAAATAAACCTGTTGCTAAAATTAGAAACGCACAATAATATTATAATACTAAAATCTCATTGGAATTAATAATACAGAGATGTATTCAGTAACGTTTTTGCTTTTAGTTTTTAATGATCACACATGACGAAAATATCACCTTTTTACGGGAAATTAAATGGATTATTTTTTATTCTTAAATTTTGGATTCAATAAACGTAGGTTCTATTCTCATCTAAATAGTTTTAAAAAAATCGACTTAAACGAAGATCATAAGACGAGTGGCCAATTTCGCGTCGTAAAAAATATTGTAGTTTCTTGTTCTAAAACTTTATGAAAATAATATTAGATACTTATTAATAATAACATTAGCTTGGTGCACCGATTAAGCTAGGTTTAGACCATGACACAATTTCATATTATCAAATAATATTAAGTTCGTGGTACCATATTTAATAGAAAAGGTACCGGTCACAACTCTTCGCTGAAACTGAGAAAGTACGTGGTATTCAGTAATTTTTGTAGTTCCTGCCACCCGTGTCATTGTATAAACCATGCTTAGTTTAACTCGTTATAGATATTTTCTGGTATACACTATCCATTACCTTCTAAATTATTTTACTAAACAGAGCAACACTTTCTCTACCTATATCAAAATATATTTGTAATAACATAATTTATATGACCAAAAAGCCTACCTGATATTGTGATTCATTAAAATAATAAATTAAGAGTACATGCACAGAGTATAAGCATAGTTATTGGCTTGAGAAGCATCAACATGTATCATAAGATTTTATAATATAAAATAAATATATTGTTATTAATTTATGCTTTTTAATATAGAATAATTTATATTAAGTTCCAATAAATATTGATTAGATACTAGAATCAGAATGTAAACTAACGAAAACAATGTTGTGAAACGAAAACCAATTAATTTGTTCAGATGAACTGACCACAGTCAAACATATATTTTAATATTTTTTTATTGGAGTTAGTTATGCAGATTTTTAGTGGAGTTAATTAACATGAAACAGTAACAAATTTTTATTTAGGTATTTATTATTGCAAGCATATTGTAACGTACGACTGTTTCCTTTAATATAATTTCTAGTCAATACCTGATTATTTTGCTATGGTGCTAAATCTAGTCAATTTGTAGTTAGCAATAAAACAAAGCTTGCAAGTTTGGTAATTTAATTATAAATACCACTTAAAAATAACCAGTTTTTTGCTTTAGAACTTGCCAACTCAATAATTACGCAAATGAATATTTTTTCAATAAAATAGTTAAACATTTCGATAACACCAATTCATTAGAAGTACCTCATTCTAGCGTATTATAGTTAGAGTTTAATGCAATTTTATAAGGCTTAATAAAGTTATATTAATAGAATTATTATAAGGAGTTGAAATGTTCGGGTTGTGTGGAACCAAAAATCTAACTTTTTCAATAAATTAATTAATTGTTTTTAATAGAAAATGGTGGGCCAGACGAGAAATTATTGAACCAAATACATCCCTGTTCAAAAAATATGTTTCATTGCCTAGGCTTATTTATTTATTTTGCAATTCCTTAGAAAATTCTCAGTAGGAGCTTCTCAAATAATATCCCTTCAAATTTACAAATCAACATAATTATGATATCCTGTTTAGTTGATAAATACCCTACAATAATGGGTAATTATTTCGAATTATATAGCATACTCGTTCATAAAAATCGCATAAAATTCAATACTTAGTTTAATTTTTAAAGAGAGGTACCGAGAAAATACCTTCTTATAATCTATTTATTACCTAGGTACCTACAAATATTTTGGCAATTGTTAAAGGTGAATCAATCCAATATAAAAATTGGCATCACTATTTCTAAGAAACGTTCAAATGTTTAAAACGATTGTATTATTGTATAAAAGCAATTTAAAATAATTACTGTTTGGCTTGAAAAGCTAGTTATGAGTGCAGGCTAAGCTCTGTAGAATGTATAGAGAATTTAATTAATATTTCAATTATTTTTATAATAAAATTTAAAATTATTTGTTGTTTTTTTTCCTGCAAGTGTAAATTCCTGGAGAGTTACGAGGTAACTTGAATATTCCTACTTGTATCTATTTCCCGAAAATCATTAAAAGAAAAATTGTAGGTAAGTAGGTACCGAAGTATTACAATCTTAGCCTAACCAAAGTGGTCGTCGCGCGGACAAGTGATCGTCGCGATAAATTTGTTCAGAGCTTCAGAACGTGCCGTCGTACCTACAGAAAACCCCTACAGGTTTCCCGAACAAAAGTGACATTTATAATGAAGAAGAACGCGACGATTGCGTATTCGCGCCAACGATTGCTCTGGTTAGGACACGGGAATCGAAGTCTAGAATACTATTAAAAAATATGATACAGTGTGTCTTTCACAGAACAGTATAATAAACATTCTAGTAGTTGTATAGGAAAAGTTTTCACTATTCGACCAATGATGTTCTGGCGCAGCCTGGGAGAGGCCAGCAGTAGACTGATAGGCTGAGGTGTTTGACCAATGAAAAGAAGCCTATACCCAGCAAAGGGTGATTCAGATTCTTGAATAGATAAAATCTATTATACATTGTACAGCGACACAATTTTCATGCCTCCCCCTTAAGGGGGCACCGAGATTTTTATACACACAACTTGTTTGAGGTAGTAGGTAAACAATTCAATTAAAATGTAGAGAAATATATTGGAATTATTGGGAATATAAGGCAGTTTAGGGGCATGAGGAACAGGGTGTAAAGTTCACTCAGCCTCTATAGAAAAGGGAGGATCCTCCGACCAGACGGGTGTTGTGTCTGGCGGGCAAAAACCACCTAGAGAGGTGCCATAAAGAATAGGAATAAAAAAAGCGGTTTAAAGCTAGTTATTATACAAAACAATAGGTAAGTATCATAAAAACATCATAGTTAACAGCCAAGTTTTATTAGATAAACAAATTATGTATTAATACTTTATACATTCGATAAAATTAAAACAAACTATTTTTCTCTAGATAATTATAATGCTTATGTACATACATCAGTAACCCTTGTGACCACGAAACCTTCTTCTGTTGTCCAACTGGAATGAGAAAGAACAAGCTATTAAATACAATAGACGTAGATTTATTAGTAACCTATTCCCCTTAACTATTCCTAAAGAGTCATAAAAAACCCCTGTAACAAATCGACACGTGTTTCACCTCTCAACGAGGCATCTTCACGATGACGATTGACCTGTCGCGAACCCAAACACGACGTGTTGCCACGCCGAGCGCTAGACGCTGAGTGAGCCACACCGCCCGACACACTTATGCGTGGTATTTTGTATTTTAACATGGATTTCCGCCAAGTCACGCCTGAATCAATTAACTAACAAGCTATTAGCCAAAGATAATAGTTTAGTAAATGGTAATGGTGGTATGTATGGGTTCAGTAGTGTATTTTTCGAATGTCACGAAACAGCGCGCGCGCGTTTCGCGTATAGGTCAATAGATAGGCTGTTGCTCCACCTCAACTTCTCAGGAAAAGTCAAGGAATATTATGATGAAAGTCAAACGTTGAGGGAAAACATCAGTGGCTGACATCCGGTATCTGAATTGAGTATTTGAAGCGGAGCTGTGCCTGTATTAACCAATATAATCTAAACTCCGCTATAGAATTTAGATTCTATTGATTAATATTGGCACAGCTCCACTCCTCTTCTCTCTTCTCTGCTCCAGTGGACAGGCAGCCTTATAATTAAACCTAAGACAAGTGACTCGAGTAACTATGTAAAGGCCAGCAGCATCGTCTTGTCTGGTATCATAATATAGGTACCTACTGGAATAAGCACCTTCCATTTACAGTCGCAGATCTTACTTAGAGACTTTATTAGATTTTAAGGTAAGAAAAAAAAATCATATTAATGGCTTACTGATCAACGGAAAACTGCGCTGCTCCAAGCTAGATCACCGAGCATTGAAATATATAGCTTATTTTGATTGGATAAGTATTAAATGCAATTGATAGATGTACAATCCTCTGCCATCCCGTCCAGCAGTCTGCGCAGGCTATTATTCAACAGGTAGGCAGAGGAAAGTAGACCCACATTTAGCAAAATAACATAAAAAATACTTACAAGTGATCTTTTACATTCAAAGAAGCTTTGCCTAAGTTGAGCGCACTCGTCCGGAACCACTCCATCTCTCAGACATTCTCTAGGGGTTTTCTTTTCCTAAAAGAGAATTAAATATTTCATTGCAGATCTTTTAAGTTTTAAAGGAAACTAACTATACAACTTTTCAAAGTTATATAAGGATACAGGAATAATAGGACAATGAATGTCACACACAACCTGATATCACAGCAATTGCCATTAAATAAACTACTCAATCACAGTGGTAGTTTAGCTTTACACCATAGAATTGAATAGAATTAATTAATAATAGAAGTAACTATAATCTTTTAGAATCAAGAGTAATTTATGTTTTTCAAAAAAAAAATGGTGATACAAAACTATAAAAACCATGTAAAATAACAGCAAAATATTACACGGTTAACTCTTTAGAATCACTACACGAATAATAACAGACAAATATCGAAATAACTCCGAAAAATAATGTTGTATGAAAACCTTAAGAAAACTAACCTTTTTACAGCAGTCACTTGCAAGTAAACACAGCTTGAGATCAGCCCTGACACCCGCACATGGTGACTTATCAGCTAAGCCAATTTCATCGGGAGCAAACGTAACCATTTTTATTTCAAATCGTGGATTATGTCACAGAAAAATAATAATTAATTCTCAAGATTATCAATACCTTGTTGACAAAATTCGAAAAAAGTGACATCACGAGTGACATTGACATTAGATTACATAAATGTTTTTCCGTTATAATGTTTCTTCCAACTGGTGCACGAATAAATTAGACTTACACGGTTTTATTATTATTTACACTTTTTTCACTATTTAATTTATAAAAATATCATATAAGTTATTTTTGTACACCTAAACTCAATCTGAAATTTCTAAATATTCGTAATCTAAGTAAAAGATTGTCAAACGAACGTATTACGGAACGGAGCGATGGAATTTTTCGTTTTTTTTACACTTTGTTTCTGACACTGACAGTTCATTTTCATAATTCATTATCTTATCAGCTGTTGTGTGATTGTGATTTCAGTTCAGTGCCCATCGCCCCCAGTGGAGTCCCTATTGTCAATGAACTTTACAGTTCAATAAACATGAGGAAACTGTTCCCTATAATCTCAAGATGCCATTCGCATGTGTGCAGTTTGAAACCGTACAAAGAGACGAAATGGTTGATGCCGAATGGAAATCCAACTGGTGCATACATTTACAACTGTGTCGCAGATCAAAAAGTTCCGGTAATACTGAATGACCCTCACATCGCCACCTGGTATTCTTGCGGGCCGACAGTGTACGACTCTGCTCACGTAGGCCATGCGAGCTGCTACGTCAAGCTAGACATTATTCAGCGAATTATAAAATCATTTTTGAACATAAAACTCGTGACGGCTATGGGCATCACAGATATTGATGACAAAATCATTAGAAAAGGGATCGAAACTAACACCCACTTTCAAAATATCGCTAAACAATATGAACATGAGTTTTGGCTTGATATGTCTTCTTTGAACATTGAAAAACCTCTAATTATTACTAGAGTATCAGACCATATCCACTCCATTGAAAGTTTCGTACAGAAACTGATTGACACAGAGATGGCTTATGTTACAATAGATGGATCGGTTTATTTTGACACCACTAAGTTTCCTTCTTATGGAAAGCTACAAAAGCCTCAAACTGAAGGTGAAGCAGCAAATGAAGAGAAAAGAAACAAAACAGATTTTGCTCTATGGAAAGGTTTTAAGCCTGGTGAACCATCATGGGATGTAGCTTGGGGTAAAGGTAGGCCAGGGTGGCACATAGAATGCTCTGCCATGGTCAGTAAAGTGTTTGGATCTCAAATAGACTTCCATGCAGGAGGTATTGATCTTCAGTTCCCTCACCATGAGAATGAAGAAGCTCAGTCATGTGCTTACCATAATATAAGACAGTGGGCCAACTATTGGATCCATGTTGGTCACCTACATGTGAAAGGAGACACCAAAATGTCCAAATCTCTGAAGAACACCATATCAATACCAGACCTACTGAAAGAACACAGTGCTGATGTGTTCAGAATGGCTTGCCTCACATCAAGTTACCGCTACCCAATGGAATACAGCCCTGAAGTAATGAAAACAGCCGAAGAGGTTCTTAACAAATTCAAATTCTTCCTTAAGGATGCACTTATTTATGTCAATAACAATGCAGTGAGTAATGGAGATTACAAAGATAAGATATTGGAAGATTTACAGAAAATAGAGGAGGCTAATATTGAGGCTTTGAAAAATGATTGCAACACTGCAAGTTGTATAAACAATCTCCTCACTTTAGTTAGTAATGCAAATAGACTAATTAGGTTGGATACTACAGAATACTATCCTGTACCCATTGTGTTAATAGCAGAGTATATCACTGGAATGTTGACTACATTTGGACTGAAGCTGCAAGACTCACCTCAAGACAGTATACTGTCAAACTCTTTGATAGACACTCTGGTAGAATTTAGACATACAGTGAGATTGAATGCATTATCCAGGAAAGACAAGGAGATACTACAAGCTTGTGATGTTGTTAGGGATAAAATGAAGAAAATTAAAGTGCAGATTAATGACAGCAATAAAATCTCTTCTTGGGTATCCACTCAATGAATTCTATCTAATTATATTTTTATGGCTAATGAATGACATTATTATCTATAAAATTTTATATAGCAACACTAGGTTAGGTAACTAGTGTGTATCACCATTAGTTTCTAATAATATTCTGTAACTTTATTATCAGTTCCTTCCTTTGAAACTAACAATTCAAAAAATATTGATACTTGCCTTTCAATAAAATGCCTCGATAATGTTGTTATCAATCAAGTGCTTTTATGACAGGCTTAACTTTATCACAAACAAATCAATAACTTTGTACATTATGTGTAGAAATAACCAAATACCTATGTATATTGTGTAAATAATAAATGACAAATATTTTTTGTTACTAAAAATGTTCAAATAAAAATATATCAACACTGTTCATTCAAGTTTTTATTTCAATAAGTTTCTTACATTCAAGTCCATTGACTAGAGTCTATGATGAAATGAGATTTCTGGGGTCTACAAGTCATAAGAATATAAACTAAAAATAAAACTTTCCTTTATGGCAAGTATGTTATTATAATTGTTCAGGGTTAACATTTTGTGTCATATCTTGTTATTTTTTATAATTTCGTCGCTATAACACGTTGCAAATGACGTGTATGCGCTAAGGGCGTGCACACGTCAGTAGCTCTGTTTACATTGAAACCGATCGTCCTACGTAAACGAAAATCAAACATAATGCGATGCAAATACCGACAGTAACTGTTCCATATATGATATGCAAAGCGAATATATTTTTATGTCCATATATTTTATCGCTCACCGAGGACGCGGGTTAGAAGATCTAAACATAGTAATGGCCTAGTAGCCATCAGTCTTATAATAATTTTACATTCAATGCTATGTAACAGTGTTACTTTGTTCAAAAACCGAATCCTTATCATAATGAGCGCAGTTCTAAACAAATATTAAGTACAATTGACACAACAATGAGATATTCAACAAAATACAACTTTAGTACAACAAGCTTCGTTATATTGAGTTCGGACGCAGTTTATCATGGAATGTATATTATAATTGACTGACTTATATCCACTTCCTAAAACTTAAAACGCACCATTTTATTTACCACTCATAAGTTTTACAAATGTGTAACTTTTAACAGTGCTCTGGAAGTATTTCTATTAATCAACAGATTAAGCTAACGAATGGAAGACTTCTATCAAATAATATTGGCCCAAACGTGGATTCAATGAATAACGACTGTCGCGTCATTAGGAATCTGGCATAAAGTCACAAATTAGATGACGAAACATTTTAGCAAATCTACCGACTAATTTACTTTGGCTTTTTCATTATTCAGTAATTGACATACCAATAATGCACAAAATCTCTAAAATTTTAACCAAAAACAATCATTAAAAAAAAAACGAATACTACAACGAACGCAAGACAACGAAGCTCATCGTACCAACTTCTAGAAACAAATTTTGTGCGCGGGATACGTTCACCTTAGGAATTAAGATCTATAGACTTAATTGGGAACAGGATGTAACGAGCCGTTTTTATCTTGTATCATATTCTCAGCTTTATAAACTTTCCAGGCTACTAGATAGTCTCGTACCATTTTGAATAACGTGTAGTAATTAATGAACAGTAGTATGACTATCGCTAGGAAGTTGTGCCACTGTATCGAACTAAACAGTAGGCAAAGTTGGAGTACTATGAGGGAGAGTTGTAGACACAGCATCCCGCATAGTAGAAGTGATGGGTTTGCGAACACCGTCTGTGGGAGAGAAAAAAGGATTTGAATAAACTACTTTGTTATTTTTGAAAATACATTATTCTAGTGGATTTAGAAAAACGATCAAAATCAAAGTGGTGGTGACTTTTTTTTTTTTAACCACAACGGGGAAGCTCTTGGCCTGACTCTCACCTGATGGTAAGTGATGAACAGGCTGAAGGTGGAAGCGAGCTTCACCCAGAATCCTTAACCACAGAGGAACTGGCTATCTTACCCCTAACTACCGGAACACAACAATGCTTGTAACATTGTTGTTATGGCGACAGACTTAGATAAGATGGTGGTAGCTAGCCAGGCGGACTTAAAACAAGCTATTACCAACCAAACCGAGCAGATAATTTTGCCCCCACTGGGAATCGAACCCGGGACCTCTGGGTCTGAGACAGGAGGTCTAACCACTAGACCACAGAGGCGGTTGATTTTGATCGTTTCCGAATCTAAAATTATTTTTCAGCGTATGCCATAAGAGATAGCTATAGTCGTTGAGAGTCACTTGTAAACCGGTACTATCTTATGTAGTCGGGTAATACTTTACAAATGAATTGTACCGTCACAACCATTTTGTTGTTCTCATTATGCAATAGTTTCATATACTATTATTCTATCTATGTTTATTCCCATGGACAGAAGACTTTATACTCACATGGAACCTGCAGTGCACGACAGAGGCCGGGTCTGCGGCGACGGTCGGCGTGTTGGCGATGTACACGCGACTGTTCAGCGTGACGCGGGCGCCGCGAGACCACATGCGGTTCGCACACCATGGTAGGACTTCGCTACCTTCTGTGAATTGCAGAATGTTCAATAAGATTCAATCTATAATTTTATGACAATTAAAATAATAACATTTTGAAAAAAAAAAGAAATTATAACGAAAGTTTTTTTTCTTCTGGCACTTTAATTTTTGGGTATGGAATGTTCTGAATGATGTCCTTTCATGCTTGCCGCTTCTTTGACCTATACATTCCTATCCTAACCTTACGGTGAATCTTCATACGGAATCTGTTCCTTACAATCCGGAAAACAAACTATTACTTTTAAATTATTCATTCACTATAGTGCGCGCGGAACTAGTTGGCCGGGCCTTAGGTATGTGAGCGGTGGGACGGAGAGGCGGCGCTTTGTTGTCATTACTCGGTGCGGCGCACTGATTGGCGGCGCCCCGCCCCCTCACCTCCTCCCTCACCTAAGGCGCGGCCAACTAGTTCCGCGCGCACTATAACAGACAACGAACAGCGTAAAACTTTTTTTTTTTAATAATAAATAAATAAATACTGGCTGTTCGTTGTCTGTTCGTGAAT
Source organism: Eupsilia transversa (assembly GCA_914767815.1). Lineage (NCBI taxonomy): Eukaryota > Metazoa > Arthropoda > Insecta > Lepidoptera > Noctuidae > Eupsilia > Eupsilia transversa. The sequence goes on from OU611882.1 coordinate 13,900,410, forward strand.
GAATAATTCAAAAGTAGTACTTAGATTGTTTATTCAAGTATTGGCTATGCTAACCTGTACAAGTATTATTATCAGCTCGCCACCGCCCGAGGTGCAGCGCGGCGCGATGCGGCACGTCGCAGTACGTGGCACTGACGAGCTGACTGACGTACCGCGCGAACAGGCCCGCCCATACGAACGCTGTCTGCTGCGATGCTGCGTATACCTCGTAGTAGAGGTATGACTAGAAAATTTCATGTGAGTTACGGTTAGTAATTAGTTAATTGATTCAGGCGTAAGTTGGCGGAAAACCATTATAAAATACAATAGTCTTAGATATATTTAGTAACCTATTCCGCTTAACTATTCCTAAAGAGTTAAAAAAAACCTGTAAGAAATCGACACGTGTTTCACCTCTCAACGAGGCATCCTCAGTATGACGATTGACTTTTCGCGAACCCGAACACGACGTGTTGCCACGCCGAGCGCTAGACGCTGGAGTTTTTTTTAAAGAGAACATTACTGTTATGATTCCCGAAGGAGCAGGTGACCTGGAGACCTGGACATGGTATTGCTATGTGGAGAATCGACATAAAAATAACTTTAACAGATCCAATTACAAAAAATCCCCTGTAGGATGCTTTTTATGCCAGATAAATGCACGATTTATACACAGCTAGTTCTAAACAACAATGTGACTTTTCCTCACCTGTGCAAAACAGCACGGTATGAAACTGGAGTAGTAAGCTCCAACGACAGAGTTGAAGATAATCTTCTTCATGCGCACGTTAAAGTCTTGTCGCAACGCCTCCACCTCCGTGCGTATCTGTGCGGCATCGTGCGTACAACAGTGTAGCGGTGGGTCGCCGTTGTTGAGCTCGAGGAACGGGCTGGAGTGGAAGCCGAAGAGGAGGAAGTATATGACAGCACTAGAAAAGAAAATTCAAAGGTATATTTGAAGAGATTCAATGTACTAATGCCACTTTTTTTATAGTGAAAAGTTTAAAGGAAATTCGCTACATAAAATACTACATATTTCCGTCACTCTCGAAATCTAGATGCTAATGGGTGTATCTAGTATTTTTTTAGGGGTGGGGCAGAAGTAAATAAACTCTTTAAGTAGTAGGAATTTCTCTCGATAACTACGTATGCGCGCTTGGTTCATCGATACTGCATTGTTTCGCGCAGTCATTTTGAATTTTACCAAATTAATAATTTATTTTGTTACTTAAACCTAAATTGGGACCTTGCCCCACAGTTCACAAATTAACAACATTATTTATAATTTTAAACTATAGAATTAATGGAGAAGATATTATGTGTGAGAACAAAAAAAAAAAAAGGAAAAAGTACCTAGTCTTCCAGGATAGCAGTAAGAAAGAACAATATATTTCATGAGGTACTTACGGATAGCACAAGTAGAATATTTTCACCAGAGGGTACTTGAGCACTATGAAGTAGGTGCACCAAGAGAGAGCACCAAGTACTACACCCAATATAAACATCCTGAAAAAGACACATGTCCAAGTTTATTATTGTATTCTGGAATCTTTTCTGTCGGCTGGAGGAGTCCTTATCTTGCATCTTTCTTTATCCACAAAAGTTTAAGAGTTCATGCTTTTTAACCCCCGACGGAAAAAGAGGGGTGTTATAAGTTTAACGTGTGTGTCTGTGTATCTTTCTGTTCCCTCGTAGCTCCCAAACGGCTGAACCGATTTTTTTTTTTAATTTTTCTTAGTCAAGAGTGTTCTTAGCTACAATTCAAGAAAATCGGTTCAGCCGTTTGAAGATTATCAGCTGTTTTGTAGTTGATGATTGGATGTGCGCATCTGCCACAGGTCTGATCGATTCGAAATTTCGTATTCTGTTACTTCAATGATATTATTTATTCATAGGTTTTCAGTATTCAAATGTAAGATGTGATGGTCGTAGAAGCTTCGACCAAGATGCGGACACTCTCAGTTATAGTTCACAAAGTTTGGCCGCAACTAGACGGTGCGACCAACTATGTCAGTTTCATTTTGACAGTTCAATAACATTCATTGCGTTAAGTATTGACGTTGTACTTATGAAGCAATGGATTTGCAATCAGTTTCAAAATGATTCAGATTCTGATTGATCGTGTATTACGCAATTAGGATGCTAAAGTTCGCGATGCGTATTATGTTACGATACTTTCATTGGAAGCTGCGACCACTAGCAGTGGTATTGGCCCCATCATCACAATATGATGTTTGTTACTTGGAACAAACATAATTGATGATGCGGCCAGTTATATAATTTTCTACAATATATGGTGTTAATGTACTTCATACCTGGCAGCAATTGTCGCATGTGGCATCAGTTTGGGGGCGAGTAACCCCCTGAGAACAGCCAGGCTGATACTGAGCAGTAGCTTGCGGAATATTATCGTCACTATAAACGCCACCAAGTGGGGGTCAATCAAGTAGAAGTTCTGTAAACAAAGCCAACAAAAAAAAACTTTAAGACGTTTATAGGACTTACTTAAAGTTCTGGCCAAACTGCCAGAATTCGCTCGCGTCAATCGTGTCGACTAACTTGTATGGAAGTGTTCACACTGGCGCGAATAGTCAAGTGACTTCTTAATCATTAAAGGCTCCCGCAGACAGGCGCGACTCTACTCCGGTAGAACAATTTCCGTGAAGTTTTTATAGAAATTGCTCCACAAGTCACGTTGCGCCTGTTTACCGGAGCCTTAAAACAATCGACGCGAGCAGTCTGCGCGGGATTCGCCTCCGCTTTAAAGTTTTTGAAAACTTCAATTAAAATGTTGTCACACATCAAAGAAACACAAAGATGATAAAAGACAACAACGATTTTCTGAAAATTATTAAATAGCACACATTTATGAAACTTACATTTGAATTTCTTTTACTTCTAAATCTACATAATACATAAACTACTACACATATCCTATGGTTCGACCTTGAGATCCTTGTCATAATGTCAATATATTTTCACCTAATCCATCAAAGTATCAATGAGTCACATTCACAACTCCCTAAACATAGAAATCAAGGAAGTTTAGATATCAGCCACACACTTATGTAAACAAGTTTTATGATAAAACAACTATATCTTGAAATCATGATAAAAAAATAACAGTTTGCAAAAGTTACAAAAGATGTAGTAGTAGATGGCGGGACGAACTTGATGTTTATAGGAAGGATTGGTCCGTATTGGCTCTGGATCGAGTTGAGTGGAAAAAGGAAAGGGAGGCCTTTGCCCTGCAGTGGGACAATACAGGCTGATTATTATTATATATTATTAAAAGTTACAAAAAGAAAAAATGTAGCTTTAATTTTTTAAACACTGGAATTTTTCTTAACACTGGCAGTTATCATTATACAAAATTAATTTGTGTATGGTCAGCTGCAGAGAAATCTCACCTCCTAGCAATGAAAAAAATACATTGCTAGGGGGTGAGATTTCTCTGCAGCTGATTGTACTTAGTAACCCATGTACTGCTAGCAAAACAAATTATTCTTATTAAACAAATACCCAACTTCAACAATATTAGGAATACTACCAAGGAGGAAAAGTTTACTATTATAATTAAATTCACACGATAAACTTGAACTTACCATAGCCTGGTTTGTGTATGAATGTGGTAACCACCAGGCCGTCCTGTATAGATTCAGGAACTGGAGTCCGGTAGCCACCAGAGTGAAAACAAATGTCATAGCTTCAAACAAAAGAGTTCCATCCTGTGGTATGTAGGGGAATGGTATGTGTTTAGGGGCCACGGGCCCATCTGCAAGCTTCATGTCTGTGAGACCAACGCTTGAGAGAGTGGTGGGTGGGGTGCGTGCTGGACGACCCAGACGCTTCCCATTACCATTCATTTCTTCATCTGGAACTGGGAATGTACCCTGAAATTAAAATTAAATTGTTAGAAATACTAAGTACCTAGGTACTACAAAATTGTTTTGTTATATTATTAAATTACCCTGTAATATTATAGAAATTCATGTTGCTAAAATTTTCTGTCATAAAATGAATAAACACATAGACCGATAAAATCAGTAATTAAAACATTGTTGCAAAACCAGATACCATCTTAAGCATGCAATTTTTTTGACACAAATTTAATTAATTCAACAGGACTTGAGCACTGTGATGTGTGTGGAGACTTGAACGTTACCTTCTTATTTACACCAGAAGCCTTTTTAGATCCTGGTGGCATCATTTTACAGGCTACAGGCGGCAGGGGCCGCTTAATAAGCGGATCTTTAATGATTTTTCGCCGCCTAGAGACGGCTGTAGACGAAGTATTGCTAACTTGGGAGTTCGCCCAGCGTCTCGCCAGGAGTATGGTCAGGCAGCCAACGACCGCTGGTAAGAAGAACACGACAAAAGGGCCACTTTCATTTTCCGTACAACTCATCACTCACATGTTAAAATGTTTTATAAATTGTCACAATATTGTTTTATTTCGATTATTTTCGATCAACAACACACAGCACGACCGACGAATCTAACAGATGTCAATTTTATTTTTTTATAAATTTTCATGTTTCTGACCAAAGCCATATAATCATTCAGCCAACTTTATCCAAAACATTACTTTCTCAAAGCAAAAGGCCGAGAGCTCCTGGCTGAACTTTGCACGAATTTGACATTAGTATTATTTGGTTTATCTGTATTTTGACGCAATCGATTGCCAATTTTCCAATTTCTCAATGTGAGTGAATGATGTGGTGCCGGCTTTTGCTTACATCCAGAATAATGTAAAATGATAAACAAAACCACAAAACATAGGTTGCAGTTATGTCTTTTGCAATACTTTGCTCATTCGTCTTAACATTCTATGTCGTCATATGGTTCTTTGACTCTTTTTTCAAGGTATTTTTTTTGAAATTGTTATGAAATATTTATTGAATGTTATTGTGTTTATTGATCGACAATTTATTTCAGAGTTGTATGCACTATCCGTATTATGCATTCTTGGAAGGGACCGGACTAAAGATAGGAATACTAAACTTCACATGGACAACAACCGCTTTCAACAGGTTTTTATACAGATGGAGTAAAAACTTGAGCCGTGTTCTTAGGAAATGGTATACATGCGGTTATATATTTACGATTTGGATATTCTTACCGTTTGCATTATGGACTCTCCTTACATTCATATTCGAACATTTTTATGAGACCATTCAAATCAGCAGCAATGTACCTGAAGTCAAGGCCATGCTCCCTGGTGTAAACATTCCGGCGTCAGACTTCTGGGTGTACTTCTTAGCAGTAGGGTTCAGTACTATCTTCCATGAATTGGGCCATGCACTGGCTGCAGCTCAAGAAGATGTACAACTTATATCTGTAGGTGTATATGTGTTCACTATAATACCAATAGCATTTGTGCAAATGAATTCTGATCAATTAAATAACTTAACTATCACTAAGAGATTGAGAATATTCTGTGCAGGGATATGGCACAATGTTGCCACTGCATTTGTTGCCTTACTATTATTCTTTTCAGCTCCTATTTTATTTAACATAGCATATGAAACTGGTATTGGTGTTAAAATAACGGATTTTACAGAGGACTCTCCCTTAAAAGATGTCAGAGGATTGGGGAAAGGAGATGTAGTTACAGGCATAACCAGTTGCAACATCAAAACTGCAAATGATTGGTACTACTGCCTCCATATGGCTCATGATCGGTTTGGAATTTGCACCAGTGCAGAATATGTTGCTCAAAATGATGAAATCATGATGGAAACTATAAAAGAGAATGATGTTGTTGAATGTTGCCGCAAAGATGACTTGTACAGTTTTTGCTTTGAATACATGGAGCCTAAAGTGGTAGCTGACTCAGTACTGCCAGGCCAATTCTCCTGTTTAAAGCCACGAGATATGGTCAAAGACAAGTTCACAAAGTGCACAGAACCTGGTGGTTACTCTTGTCCAAGAGGAATGCACTGCTTAAAGCCTTCACTAAACAATCACACGCATTTGATAATTATTGAAAGAAAGGAAAAAAATGCTGTTCTATATTTAGGTTTGCCGTATGACTTACACAAGACAGTGTTTATAGACCAGTACTTCCCAAGACTGGGCCTGTTCTCTTTCTTCTCCCCCTCACAGTTTGAGAAACTGCTGAGATACATATTCATATTTTCAATGGGCATTGGATTTTTGAATGTGATACCTTGTTATGGTATGGATGGTCACCACATAACAAGAAGTTTGATTCAAATATTAGCAAAATACCTCAATAAAAATGGTGATTTTGTAACATTCTTTACAGTATTTACTTTAGTAGTTGGCACAGGGGTGACAGTGCCCATCCTGATTTATTTGTTCTACCAAGCCATCCATACAGGTGCATAATATATGCATCTAGTTTGTTTTAATGAGTGCTTTGACAATGTAAAGTCTGATATTCCCAGTGTATGTTTAAATACATAAGGGGACGTTAGTGCATCATGAAAAGACATCGATTTATGTATACATTTTACAACAAATAATAACATAATCTGCTGTAGTTAGGTATGTAAGACTCAATAATGGAAAAAAATCCATTGGTCCTGATGGTGTAAGCTGCTAAACATGTCTGTCAAAAGGTGGACTCCTGGCAACCCAATCTGTAGTGGTCATTAGTTTCTAAAGCTACGTCTAGGCTAAGCCAACCGAACGTGAGCAGAGCATAAATTCTCGTAGCAGTCATACTTAGGAGCCCCGAATGAGCACACCTTATTATGCTTATTTGTGCTCCGTAGTGCTCGGCTTGTGTATAACTCGCCTAGCGTAGGGGCGGCTTAAGATATTTTAAACTGATAATATGACTGGAATTGAAACTAATATTTATATCTATATATAAGGTATGTATGTAAAAAACTCGATTTTGTAAATTATTATGAATATTACTTATTATTTTTTAATATTATTTAAGTATCTATTATGTTACTATTTGATCAAAATGTTTGAGTTGTAAACATGTAGGTATTGAATAAATGTTTTGTATTTACAATAAAAACCTTTTATTTTTCATAAAATATTGTTGCCTTTGTTTTATCAGAGGTAGGTAATGAAAGAATGTTCTGAACATCCTTCCTTACATCATTAAGTATAAGTACTTAATCACTTTTATTATTGTACATAGATGACTGTAAGTTTGTCTAATATTTTATCATATTCTACACTAATACTAGATAAGTAATCACAAAATTAACTAAATATAGCTCTAACCAATCCCTATCTTTCAACTTTCACTCAAAGACAATGACTTTTTCAAATCTCTCAAAGATTTCTGTCCATGATAAAGCATAGATTTGATGGCTGTTTCATCAGTGTGATGCATATTATTTCTGAAGTCTGCTCTGGCCCATTCTTTTAGATCTGCCTTCGAGGTTTCATCTTTGACTTGTTTGATGGTCCGAAAAATCTCCCTGTACAGTTTAAGCACTTCTTGGCGTAAGAGGAACTGGAAATAGAGAAAGTTTGATTGAATATGAATCGTCAGCGAGTACCTAACTTAGGTACTTATCGAAAAATTGTAACGAAAATAGACATGAAAGGGATAGGTAATGTAAGAGCGTAGCTGTCACTAATGAGACAATAGAATTTTGGTTGTTATCGACTTCAAGGCAAATCGACAGTTGAGCGGATCGAGTTCTTTGTAATATGACAAGAAATAAGACGTTTTTCAAAGCCATAGGATGAAAACCAACAGTAAATGCCTGTAAATTGCTATAAATACCATAGTCCCTAGCAAATTGATGTTTCTATAATTAAAACACTGTTAAATACCTGTTTCAAATTCAAAGTACCTTTCGGTAGTTTGGAAGACATTCTTCTATATTTTTATTTTAAATTTAGTGTAGAACATACTATAATTTAAATATTATCTAAATTATTATAAATCTTACATTATTTTAGTTAGCAAGTTCTTCGAATGTACGTTTTGTGATGGTGTCATAAAACATAACCTAAAACTCGTCAGCTGTTTTTGACAGTAGCGTAATTTTGGGCCGCGTTCCGAGTTAGGCCATAATCTCTCACAGCGCTGACATCAATATTTTGCGTTCCGATTTAGATATTACGATTATGGCAGCTGAGGTCTGTCATCAATTCGGACCGCTCGTGAACGCGCCTACAGTGCTTTCTCAACGTCAAAACTTTAACATTACTTTTAATTCTTTGTATAAACATCAGAAATTTCTTTTTCTGCTTTGGTTAAGTGGCGACGGTAGCCAGAAGCACAATTTAGAAAAAAGCCACGTTAGTTTATACATATTCTCGTTTGTACAGACTCAAAACTACAGCGCTCAAAAAATGGCAGTTCAGTCGACTGTCATTTTTGACAGAGATCACGGTGATATTAGTAAAAGGCATGGTCGGCGTTATCGCAAGATGGCGCACGTCATGACGTCATCTATGACGTTTCATGGGGTCGGCGTTATCGCGCTAACGCTTATTCGGAACGGGTGTTAGCACGCTCAAATCGATAACATCGTAACTCGGAACGCAGCCAATAAGACCATTTGAAGATCTGTGGGAGTGCGTGGAATAATCCTCAAATGTCATGATTTCATGAAAATAATAGTCATTCAATAGGATTACTTATTATGAACTTTTTTTTTTTTTTTTTTATCTACAACGGGGAAGCTCTTGGCCAGAATCTCACCTGATGGAAAGTGATGATCAGGCCGAAGGTGGAAGCGAGCTTCACCCGGAATCCTCTACCGCAGAGGAACTGGCTATCTTATCTCTAACTGCCGGAACACAACAATGCTTTTAACATTGTTGTTATGGCGACAGACTTAGATAAGATGGTGGTAGGTAGCCAGGCGGACTTAAAACAAGCCCTACCACCAACCAAACCGAGCAGAAAATTTTGCCCCCACTGGGAATCGAACCCAGGACCTCTTGGTCTGAGACAGGTGGTCTAACCACTAGACCACAGAGGCGGTCAAAAACTTAGACTTGTATTGATGATTTTTATGACTATAATTCTCATCTGATCCGGCCGCGAATCATATTTAGATCAACATACAACCTGATAGGTACTGACCTGCAAATTACAAAAACCCTAAGAGAATTTGATTTTTTCGGGCTGCCTTTGTCTTATATTATATTCCGCGAGTTTCACTGAGTTTATTACAATTAATTGTTTAAAAAAACCAAAACGGCGGATTTTTGGCGCCAAAATAAATGTTTCAAAAAAATAATTCCCAATCTTTTACAAATAAAAAGGAAATACATAAATCCGAAGAGCGTGAGCGTCCGCAAACCGTACACACTTATCGGTCGTGAACTCGTGACTGTCAGCTATGGCTTATGGACGCGTCCTATAATGTATTCCACAGACAGTTCGTTGTAAGGTTGTAACTTGTACTAGGTATTTACTATTTACGTTGCAGTTTTTTTTACTACAGACTGATCTGATGTTTTTTGTATTATTATTTATTATACACTCAATAATGCGCCCCCGAAGACGGTCGCTAGCACATAGTGTCGTAGCGGCAAGGGTGCAACGTGTCCTGAGGTACTTATGAGGAGTAAAGAGGTAGGTATTCCACGCCTATCAGGACAATCTCGGAAGTACGGTCTAGATCCCTACCAGCATTTTACTGGAATACTTCCTTCCTCCGAGCACGTTTGCTCTTGCAATCCACTCAAGCCGGCCAATAAAGGCAAGAAAGAGGTAGGAGCTCTGTTCCTCGTCAGTGTTCACTCCAGCCAGCCAATAAAGGCAAGCCAGTTCCAGAGTGCAGTACCTACTTACTGCCTCACCTTTACTAGAATTCCAAAATGTTTGGCAAGCAGTAGGTAGAGCCTTTGCCTCATTTGGACCCAATTGAGGGTGGGTTTCACTGTCAACAGCTAACTAATTACGTATCACATTTTCGTAAACGATTAAGACTAATCTGTTTCATTTTGACAGTTCAAAAACATTCATTGCGTTATTTACGTTGTTGAGCAGATTTTTTTGCGAACTTGCGAACTTCAACTCACTTTGTGAACTTTTGCGTATAAGCAATGGATTAGCAATCTGTTTCAAAACTATTCAGATTGTTATTGATCGTGTATTACGCAATTAGGCTGCAGGACGCCAAAAAGCTAGATGGTCGGTTATCGGCACAGGTAGCTACATCACGGAAAGATGGGCTTGGTTGTAATTGAATCTGTTTAGCGAAAAAAACTGCTGAACGTCGGGTCTTAGGTTTGATTCTGGTATGTATTTTAGGAAAACTGATAATGCTGTCCCTATCCCACCCAGGGCGTTTGTGCACTACACGGAATTTTACGGTTCCGGATGTAAAATCTCATACTTATATTTCCGGATCACGTGATATTTACTTGAGAATCGGACTGCCGGACCGTAAAATTCCTTGTAGTGCACAAACGCCCTTACTATCTCTGACTAAACTTCCATACAAGAAATATGTATTTTTCGGCTTTTTTTGACGGTACGGAACCCTTCGTGTGCGATTCCGACTCGCACTTGGCCGGTTTTTTATTATAACGTAACATCACGCCGGTTTTCCCCGAAAGGCTAGCCAGAGGTTTACCTTTTTTTGTTGGGTCCATTTAAATAGGTAGGTACACCTTCGCCTACTATTTCTTGCTAACATAACATCACGCCTTGTTTCCCCGAAGGGTTAGGCAGAGGGTAGTACACCCACATTTCGTTATGTTTACGTCCCATGTAATAGGGGGGATCCTTTTTATTATTATATTTTAAAATCACCCCAAAAGAGTTAGAGCCGTACCAATTACTATTATTCTTTTGGTTAAAGTAAAGGCTCCGGCAGACAGGTGTGAGGCGACGGTCGCGGCGCGACTCTGGTGATTTTTTTTAAAGAAAACTTCTCGGAAATTGTTCTAACTGTGTCGCGTCGCGCCAGTCTGCACGAGCCTTAACTTTTTACAAGCAAGGGTAGCCAATTTTATCGTTTGCACCGACTTGTGTTAGAAAAACTTAATTCTAACTAATCTTCTATACAAATACATACATACAAATAAATAATAGTGTTAGGTATGTTTGTAATGTCAAAATAACAGCTTTTTAATAAATGCTTAAGAAAATACGGTACTAACAACTTTTTTTTTTTAATTTTTGGCTGTCTCTTTGTTCCGGGTAATCTCCAAAACGGCTGGGCCGATTTTGATGGGTGGGATAATTTGCGACGTCCACGCGGGCAAAAGTTATTTTTCCAATTAACGTAAAATTTGTCATCAAAATGATTGCTTTCCAAGCACAGCTTTACATGCTTAAACTACTTAATTCAAGACATTATAATTAAAACTATGAAACAAAGAGAAAGAGTACCTATGCTTAGATGGTTTAGTCATGTTCTTGAGAGGGTGAATGAGGTATATACAAGGTAAAAACGCTAGGAGGAAGCGACACCTTATTGGTGATGTTCTTCAGAACGGTCAGGTGCCTAGTACTCGACGTGGCCGGCGTGCGTGTATGATAAATATGTATGGACATAAACGACGCAAAAGGAGTATGTCGTACGCAAAGGTTTAGCTATTTTAGTTGGGTCCATTTAAATAGGTACACCTTTGCCTACTATTTCTTCCTAACATAACATCACGCCTTGTTTCCGCGAAGGGTTAGGCAGAGGTGTAGTACACCCACATTTTTCAACTTAAAGTAGAGACTTGTGGTATACGGGGTTTTCATTCGGATTGGTTAAAGTTGTAGTGACAACCATTTGGGTTAAATAGGTTTTTATTATTTTATTCGACCTTTATATAGATTCCTTTATATTTTGTGAATGTGAGAACGTTGTAGGCACAACAGACTGTCGATTTGCAGACTATTTTCTAAAAAAAAATTAAGTATCTTGTTGACAGGCCTGCGCTGTCCTACGCTGCTACGCGCTGACCTATTCAAACTGTACTTACATTTTTGAAAGCATTCTAAAACCCATTTATTTTTAAAAGAGTAACCGTGGAGTTTCTTCCCGGCTCTTCTCAATAGGAAACGACCAATTGGAACCGTTCACCTAGATTCTGACGTTTCATAAGTGCCCATGTAGGTTTATGTGAAATAAAATATTTTGATTTTGATTTTTTTGATTGATTTCTTTATGTTTACGTCCCGTGTAATAGGGGGGAGCCTTTTTATTATTATATTTTAAAATCACCCAAAAAGAGTTAGAGCAGTACCAAGTTTCTGCCTTCCCCCATGGGAAGAAGGCGTGAGTTTGTATCAGTGTCGGCGCAACATGTCTTTTTCTTCCATACTTCTCTATTAGTCGTCATCTCGGTAGTCACCCCCTTTCTAGCCATATCATCTTTCTCACAGTCCATTCATAGTTTCTTTGTTCTTCCCCTACTCTTATAGCCCTCCATATTTATACTCAAAACTTTCCTCACATTTCCCTAATTCCTCCGCATCGAATGCAAATTATTATGTAGTTACCTAAATACCTAGTAAGTAAATACATAGTACGTAGCTACGAGTATATAGGTAGGTAATGATTCTGTAAGTTGTAATGATTTGTTGAATGCTAAATTCATTACAATAGTTACCTAAGTAAGTTTGCTACAAAATATTATAGGTATAACTATACAATAGGTAAAATGCTGAAATCACACATTACTCAATGTTATGATTGTACGTAATTAGTATTTTTTAAGGTAGTAACGTAAACGTAGTACGGTAAATGAAAAAACATATGTGCATGCTGTGCATTTCTGTAAGTAGAGGCGCTTAGACTTAAGTTTGCAATGTACAAATTATTAGTACTTACTAAGTAATTTTTTTTTAACTGTCACCAATTGAATAAGTCCCATACATAAGGTGTAGGGTGCCCATCCAGCCATGTTTTGAGGTTAGTTCTATTTGCTATTTAAAATAAATAAAATTTACTTTTTTAGTAAACCTTATATGTATATTGAACAAATATCGAGCACACATAAGTTTATTTCCTGGACCGATTCCTATCGTAAGTTGTGGAGGCCAGTAAATTATCTTCGTGGATATTGTTCATCAAAGCCATGTTTATTACGGGACATAACAATATCATTAACAAAAGAGGGGGTTGCTTTACATGAAGCTTGAAAGTGGACAAAAGTTAACCGCATGCGCTACGTCCGGTCTGTAAGCTCCGCCCTAGGTCCGACAGTTCGCGGGAAAACGAGCTTTTTTCACGGCGTTCAACAAAGCGACCAATCATGGCCGCCCTCAGTCGCGCTGCGATCGCCGCGCGGAGCGCACGTACTGTAACCCTGACGCTACTGCGCGCATCAATGTTTACGCGAACGCTAAAGTTGATCAAGAAAAACTTTTTAAAATCCTGTAAATATTTTTCACGTGTTATTATCATTACATATTAAGTATAGTGACTTTGTATATCTAAGATGGACAGTAAAACACCGACCAATCCCTCATCACCACCGAGGGCTCAAGTGAAAAAAGAAAATGAAGAAGAAATCAAGGTAAGGTTCAGTTACAAATATTTTCGCCGACATTGACGTGGGTTTCCGTTGGAAAACCATCATCGTGTTACGGTTTCGTCTTATTGGCAAGCGGCCTGTTTCAGCCGGTCTCGTAATAGGAGACGACCGAATCGTATTTTTAAATTCGATATTTATTCATCTTGATCTGTGAGGGGACCTCCACAAAGGTTCGAGACTCGGGGTTATGCCGAATAAATTATTCAGTATTATATTTCGATATTAATTACATTTTGCGATACACAATAAAACGCGTGTAATATCACGTTTTCGAGGCCTTTTCCAGCCATTAAAGTGTGTAACGCGATATCCGAAGCGCGCTCGGATCGCTGTAACCAGAGTCGCTGGATGTTTTGATAATAGATATAGGCGGCGCTGCTGTGTTGGTGTGTACCGACTGGTAGCACGGTAGGTGTGTGCGTGCGGGGTAATTTTAGACGTTCCTTTGCTCAAAACGTAACTCGAGACCGTCCCAGGCCACAAGCCGACGCTTCAATTTATTGTTTTCATCTGTTTATCGTAATTGTGGACGTATGGTAGCGTCGCCTGTGCGCGTTATTGTCGCTGATGGTCGCCCGCCCCCGTGGATTCGCGCGCTTTTATTTTGGCGCCACGGAAATAGTTTGACATGTCAATAACCCCATTGGCGGTGTCCACGCGTCGGTGACGTCACAGGACACACGCGGCGATTTGTAACAAAAATTTGAGGTCGATTTAATTTATTGCATTAGTCGCCTCCCCGTCCTACTTACAAAGGTATATTTTTTTGTATTTTTAGTTTTTTATTACACAGATCAAAATAGTGGACTACATTTGCGCATTATTTTTATGTTGTCTGAGTAGCGTGATACAAAAACTATGATTATTAGAGTTAGACACTGTATTGCTACTTTGTTGCGTTATTACAAGAACATTCCCAACAGTCATAAATTAGATGAACACCAAATGATAGGTCTTGCAACATAAAATCATTGAACGGTAGCAATAAACTGAATATAACGATCTGATAAGTTGTAAGTGTTCTCAACCCGTTATTATGGCGCCATAAATAGCAAACTGCATTTCTCTTGAGAATTATGAATCAAGGTACACATTGTTAGGTGTTCAAGTATCTGCCGTTTATGCATTAAATAAGAAAAAAAACAGTACTTGTACGACGAGTAATAATCAAACGTTAAACATTTTGGTAGGCACACTTTTGCAACAGTAGGAAGCGTAATCTATTATACAAAGTAACAGCGAATCAATTTTCATGCCTCCCCCTTTAGAGCTAGGCCAAATATTTGTATATATTCGAATAGCTAAGGACCTAAAGAGGTGAGTTAAAAATCTCAACTTAATAAAAAGTTTTGCAAAAATACGCGAAATTGCATTCTACTATAAATACAAAAAAAACGCCAAACCAAATTCTGCCTATAGTTTTTTCCCAGCTATGTTGAGGTGGTCTTCCAGTCAAACCGGATGCAGCTAAATACCAGTATTTTACATGGAGCGACTGCCTATCTGACTTCCACAACCCAGTAATTGGCCAATATGATACCCCTTGGTAAGACTGGTTGTTAGACTTTCGGGCTTCTGACGACTCGTAACGAATGTCAAAGATCTACGAATGACAGCCGGGACCAACGGCTTAGCGTGTTTTCCGAGACACGGAAGAGTCTCGGTATGTAAAGATGGTCTCCCATCCAGGTTACAATCAAGGCAAGCATAGCTTTACCCGATGGATCGACCCGTGCCGCTGTTATTAGTTTATTACTTAGCCACGAGCACCTAAAAAAACGCACATTTTCAGTAAATAATGAAAGCTTTTATGTCACGTTATGCCTGTTATGTAGGTATGCTGACGTTCCATACATATCGCATCGATTCGGTGTAGGATATGTTATAGGTAAATAAGTATTGTTTACCTCGTTAACGATGTTTGCGATAATCCTTATTGGAATGCCTTTTGTATCGCCAAACATTGCCTTAAAAACCGCGCAACATCTCTAGCAAGAAGAATGTAGCAGGTTCTAACAGGTTATCCGTGGTCATGGTTTGCAGCCGTTTTTATAAGTCCCACAGTCCCACTACAGACTACAGAAATGTATGGAAAAGCAAGCAGCTTTTTCCATACATTGTCACTGTCCTGTGCTAATGTAGGATAGTCCTTTAGAGTGCTTGCAAAGAAGCATATTCGAGGTAAAGACCACTCAGTATCGTCTTACGTGCCCACACATAAAGAAACTTGTATTCGTTTCTTTCTGAAGATCATCTTGCAGCAATCTATACCGAGATTCGGGCCCAAAACCCGCTATCTTTATGCAAGCATCCTTAGGCAGGAAGCAAATGCTTTTCCAAAAGAAAGAAAGATTATTGCTCCAATCTACAATAAAGTTATCGTCGTATCAGGGTTTTATTTTTCAAAGTTTTGTAGACAACCATTTCAGTTGGTATCATGTCATCCATATATCGTGATTTAACTTTTATTCAAAATTCCACAGATATGGAATCCTGTTTTCTATCTAAATGCAAATGGCAAATGTAAAATACATTGCTCTATTACATTATATCGTGCGTCGAACTGCAATCGACCGTGTCATGTCAGGGTGTAATGGATGCGCTGGAAAATTGACGGAAATGCTTTTGGAAAAATGAAGTGAACACGCGATGAAGATAGACTAACACACAACAAGTATAAGCTTGTTTACTCAAACAAACAGCACCCTAATTGCGTTATACACGATCTATCACAATCTGGATCGGTTTGAAACAGATTGCTAATCTATTGCTCCATAAGTTCGAAAAAAAAATCTGCTCAACAACGTAAATAACGCAATATTAGGAGGAATAATTTACGAAAACGTTTTACGCAATTATATAGCAGCTTTAAAATCTCAAAGTCTTCAGGCCCTATAGACTTAACAGGAGCTAAAGATTTTAGAAACGTCTGAAAATTTGAAAGTGTTTGCTGCATGCGTCTTATTTTTATAAAATACAATAGACGTAGATCTATTTAGTAACCTATTCTGCTTAACTATTCCTAAAGAGTCATAAAAACCCTGTAAGAAATCGACACGTGTTTCACCTCTCAACGAGGTATCCTCAGGATGACCATTGACTAGTCGCGAACCCGAACACGACGTGTTGATTTCCGCCAAGTCATGTCTGAATCAATTAACTACCTTATTTTTATGTTTTTCTGCGATTCATAACATTAGATTCTGTAATACCTACTTATAACCAAACGGTGGGTTCGAATTCTTTTAAATGTTTCAGATAACGGTCCTACCTATGAAATAATTGGTTAAAATGATTTTGTGCCTACAATAAATATTCATTTGAGGGTCTACATAATAGTCTCCTGCAGCTTTTTAGAGTTTTGTACCCGAAGGGTGCCAAACGGAACCCTATTACTAAGCCTCTGCTGTCTATGTCTGTCTGTCTGTCAGCGGGCTGTATCTCATGAACCGTAATAGGTAGACAGTTGAAATTTTTGAGGGAGTCCCCACATAAGAAACGTGTTTGTTTCAGCGTTTTTTCGCTAAATATTGTAAGATGGTACGGAAACAAGGCTCGTACACACTGGCGCGATATCGTGGGTGGACAAGGGTTGCGCTGCCGGTCGCGCCCGCGATATTGCGCCGGTGTGCACGAGCCGACATTCGTGTGCGAAACCGACTCGCACCTTTTTGTAATACTGACTGGTGACTGTATCGGTGAAGGCATTTGACTGTTACATGATGTTGCAGACAGCTAATCTCACTAGTCTCAGATTTGAATCATGCATCTTGAAACCGTTCAATGTAATTGAGACTTATTGAGACCTTTATATAACAATGTCTAAACGTAAATTAAACAAGTTAATCATTAAATCCGACACGCAGAACTGACACGATGCCCTAGAATCTTTTCCGCAAAACGCTTACGAAACGTCAGATCATAAATATTGCACTTGCAACAAATACGCGTACGCACATTATTGGGCCAAGGTCGCGGGCGCGGCTTTTTATTTGACACCTTATTACTCTGTATACAAGGTTTATAATTCAGTAATCTGTTTATGTTCTAACTAACATTGTCGGTGTCGCATCTTATTTATGTAGCGCATGTGCATTTAGCAACGTCGTTTGATATAGTGGTCATTTAGACTGAGAGGTCAGTCGCGGCACGGTCAAGGAAGTGTTTTTGATGATGCGTTAGCTATGTATAAAGACGATGATTGTAGGCCACCTAAAACCCAATTGAGGGTATTCAGATATTACATTACATTATTAAATGCGTGTTTTGCTGTTTTTACACGTGCTGTTATGAACTACATAACGCTCTTGTAATGCTTTGCTTTGTTACTCTCTGTGGTTTTCTTTACACACGTTTTATCTATCTTACAATTGAGTCACGATGGGACTTAAGGAAATATAATTTAACTTACAGTTCATTTTCATTAATAACGCACTTCAAGTCTGCTACACAAATATCACTCAATACCCTCACGTAAAATAAAATAAAATACTGGTTTTAAAAGAAAACGTTATAATGTTTATTTCATTCAATCCCAGAAGTTAATTTCCCACTTCTAAACTACTCGTTTCTTCTCTTCTCTTTTTCCCTAAACAGAAACACAGTAAATTACCTAAAACCGGTCTCATCTTTCCGTGATGTTCCTTCCTACCCGTGCCGATAACCTGTAGGTAGCTTTTTGGCGTACTTGCACCCTAATGGCGTAATACACGATCAATCACAATCTGAGTCGTTTTGAAACCGATTGCTAATCCATTGCTTCATAAGTTCGAAAAAAAACACATTAGTCTGAATCGTTTACGAAATATGCAACTGCAAATGCAACTTACGCAATTAGTTAGCAGATTGCTAATCCATTGCTTCTCGAAAAAAAATCTGCGTATAACTTAAATAATGCAATAAATGTTTTTGAACTGTCAAAATGAATCACGAAAATGTGTTGCTGGTAATTATTTCGAATCATTTTAAAGTAAATTATCGTGGTCAAGGACCCTCTGCCGCAACTGGACATTTGGTATTTCGATAACAGTTTTATTCCTTCCATTTTTGTCCTGAAGCAATGAGTGTATGACGTCAACCAGTAATATTATAATAATTACAACAATATAAAGTAACGAACAAACATGGAAAGTCAACACGAGTGTGATGGGAGTGACACGCGATAGCCTGTTGTAATCGACACCGTGATGCGATGCCTCTGCATTGTACATCTTTCATAGAATAATCCGAGCCGCGCGCTGCAGAGGGTTAACTGTGGTATGTACGGCGTAAGGGCATTGGGTACCCATGGAAAATTATGGACAAGACGCTAGGAGCCTGGAACCAAATAAGGCCTAATTTAGTTAGAGCCAAAAAACAGTTAGATAATAAAATATTATGTCGGTTTTCATGATTGAGATGTGAACCTCCATATGTAGGTACTCGTGGAGACTTATTGAAATCTCGCGAAATTTCGCGGATATTTGCATAGTTTTAATTATTCGAGATTTTTATTTTATATATTCTTTATGGCACCTCTTTAGGTCATCATCGAATATAATAAAAATATTTGGCCTAGGTCTTAAGGGGGAGGCGTGCAAATTGATTCGCTGTTACAATGTATAATAGATATTATATTATTATAAATGCGAAAGTTTAGTAGACTTTTCATCCGGGTCGCAGACGAAGTCGTGGGCAACAGCTAGTTTATTGTACAGGGTCACATTAAATTAGCAAGCGAGACTGCACACGAGATAGATTCTGATACCGGTATGAATACAATAGTTTTTTTTTTAAATTGAAGTTTTTTTTGGAGTTAACGATAGCTGCTGGTAGTGTTGTTAAGTTGTTACTTGTTAAAGTATGAGATGAGAAAATTTGTTTTCTTTTGTTTAATCGTGTTAAGGTATCGATACCAATCATGTCTGTGAAGTGTACACAAAAAAAAACAGATTTTTTAAACTGATATTTCCAGTGACTACACTGAGTGCTGTCGACCCCACAAAATCATCTAATTTTTTGTTTTATCATGTTTAGATATCGATTCGATACCCATCTCATCTGCGGAGTTTCTCTAGCTAATTTTATTTGACCCTGTATTATATGATTTTTTACGCCAATTTCAGCTGCCAAAAAAACGTTGTCCGACACCGGTAATTGTTCTACCGTGAAGTTTTCTATTGTTAGAGTCGCGTCGCAATACCGACCGATCAAAAATCAATTTGATTTATATTCAACTAACCAAATCAATGCCGTATCTGCATCACATCCATAATCTTTGTGTAAAGGGGGGCGAATAAACACCACCTCGCAGGCACGGGAGGCGTGCGTGCGCGTATCAAGTGTTCGTCCACCATCAGCTCCAGATCCAACCCACACACACCTTAAAACCAAGCAATAAAGATGAAAATTCTTTAAACGAACGATATTTCATTACTTTGGCGGGGTAAAGTCCGATAAATCTAGCTCAGAGCTTGGATTTCTGAATGTTGGTCTTATCTGTTTTATCCTATGTGATGTACCTATTCTGTGAACATGTGTGCATGTTTTGAAATATGTATTGAATACTGAAAAAAGGTTTTTTTTTTGTAATCACTATGTTTCTTTTTCTGAGGAAAATAGGCGGCGGCCACCTATTTAATGCGTTATTTTTGCGCTGTGAATAACACAAAAAAAACTCTTCAAATAAATCATAATTTAACAATGCTAAGTAGGACTTGTTACTAATCCTTTATCCAATAGGAACATTGTATAAAGTACCTACATTAATTAATAAAACCTTTTTGTTATTAGCATTCTAATATTTGGGTAACCATGATTTGACAGTTTACGAGACACCGTTACATTTTTTACTGAGTTAAAGCTAATAAATCACGTTTTGTAGTTTAAATAAAGCATGTAAAACGTTCTTAGAGATGTTTACTTAACATCGGGTGACATAAAAACTGCGCCGTATTATGTTACAGAGATATTCGAGTGTTGGATTGGATGTGGAATTCTGAAAACATTTAATATTTATTTGTTTACTAACGTAAAATAAAATTGAAGTACGATAATTATTTTAAAAGGAATAAATTAAAGAACATTAAGATTTCTTGGCTTTTTGGAAATACATACATTGATAAGAGTATCTAAGAACCTATTTACAATTTTTGACGACCAGCAGGGGATAATTCCGTAACAAGCTAACAATTGCAATGCCTTTCATTTTGACAATTCAACAACATTAATTGCGTTATGAACGTTGTCGAGCAGATTAATTTTTCAAACATATGAAGCAATGTATTAGGAATTTCCTTCAAAATCCTTCGAATTCTGAAAGAAAGCGTGTTACGCAATTGGGATGTAGATGTTTTCGTTATATTTTTTTAATGAAATATTTCGCATTTTTTTAATCATTATCAAATAACGATACATTAAGCACCCTTTACATAGAAATATGTAACACAATACAGTTGAATGATGTGTCTACTAAATTTGGACGGGTCGCTTTTAGTAGAGGGTCGTTTTACAACCGCTTCTCATATTACTACTTGACCGGACACTACTGTACATTAGTGACGTTCACACTGCACATTTTTTAAATGCTCAAACTTGTGTTTTGTTTACACAAAGACTTTCAAATTGCCACTAATCGGTAGCCGGTTTTGTAATTTGTAGGGTAAAGTAAAAGAAAAGCAGAAATATAATAAATGTTTATTATGTTTGTTTATTATGTAGTGTTGTAAGTAGTAATCAGTACTTAGGTGACAAAGGTACCCACAACAGCATTATAATATCAATTTATAGGTACGTAAGGTAGGTAGGTAAAATGTAGGTAAATTAATAAATAGGTTCAAATTTTACATTCATGTTCTAAAAAAAAAATCTTTTACAAAAATAAAAAACCGACTTCCAAAAAAAGTAGGTACGCTAAAAAGAGTGACATAACAAATGAAAGGGCTTACTGTGAGGGTCTCAAACTTGGTGATTACAGGAAAACCTTTATGAAGTATATGGTCTTAAAAGAACATGTAAAATCTCTCAATATTGTGCGTACAAACTTAAATTTGCAGTTGGAATGTATTAAAGAACATGTTTTTCAACTACATTGTTAAGTTTATCCTTGGGATAATCCCAACTACAGAACCCTTCATTGTGCGTGGTCCGACACGCACTTGGCGGGTTTTTTTTTACAGTGCAGATTGGACGACTAATTATAAACGCGAAAGAAAAATGACGAAAAATAAATACCCGTATTCCTCCAATACGCCATTAAAAACGCTACAAAAAATATTCTCTGAAAAGCAAAATTATTTTCTTTAACAGGAGGGTCGTAAACATTTTTCAATAACTATTAAGTTTCACAAAATTAAAACGAAATATTATTATGATATCGATGAGGTATAATTAAAATATTTTTAATTATATAATTTGAGAACATCGGCGAAGGTTTCAATCGCTCGTTTTAATTATTGTAAGTTCTCGTCTCGACACCCGACGCTCGGTATCGTTAATTTTAGTGTAAAATGAGACGCTGTGTGCCTCCGCTGCCTTCGGCGCTTTACTATGCGAAAAATAACAATAACAGTTTTTTAAATATTGGGAAAATAAATTCATCAGTTTTCATCTGAAGAAATTGATACATCATTCGTTTATTCATACATGCGAGAAAAAGCTTTTGTTTCCAGTTATTGCGTTTTTTTATTTTGCTGAAAATATGTTTTTTTTTTGTGGAAACTGATTCAAGTAATTTAATGGAAAATTGTATTTTTCAACTTATTGGAATATTTCTAGTTACTCGACAGGTCGATTCTGAAGTCTGACAAAATGAATGAGTTCAATGAACACTCAATCAGTCACTGCACAACATTGAAAATCCAGTAAATCCTGTTTTGCGGCACAAAACAGTGCGTGAGCGGAACCCTAAGCGCAGTTGTTGAACATGATCCCGTATAATTAATGCTCGTCTCAGCTAAACCGGCCCTGGCGTCATTTGACTCCATTTTGCGTCACAAGCCCGGCCCGTCAGGCTGACGTTAATTTTCGTGAAACACGAACCGTCTGGCTTTACTACTTTTTATTACATCTATAATCTATGGTGTGTGTATTGTGTCGGTGTATTTGTAGTATGTTTGTGCCTAATAGCGGCTAGCCTCGGGGAGATGGGCTAGATGAAAGGGTCCATTTAAACAGCTCAACGCAAAGGATACCTCAAACTTAAATATTATAACTTTATAAGAAATTAGCAGAAGATGAAGTAGACATTAAAATTACACTACCTACTGTTATTCTGAAACCCTTACTTAACCCAAGTAGGTACCTACTTGCATCATAATATCTGATATCCAAAATATACACAAAAAACATTCGACCGAAATCGTTTACATTTTTTTCGACCACTTAAAGACACAGTGTCGACGAACATGTTGTCATATCGTAAGATGAAACCGAACGCCGCCACTTAATACCGTCGCATCGCAGTAATATCTTGTAATCAGACACCACTGACTGGCCGCTTTTTTTTCTCGCCTGTCATGAATGTTTATTGAAATCCTTTGCCAATTTTGAAAATAAACTTGGAATTACCCTTTACTTTAATGTCTTCACATCATATCCCATTGCACCATATTAAGAAGTATTTCGCTGCTGTGACATGATCCATTACTTTTTCACCGAGCTTGTATTTTTTTTAAACAGTCACAGTTTGCTAGTACTTTACTTTTAGCTTGTAATAATGTCCAACTTCGCCCAACCACTGCTGATAAGCTTAATAATTTTTTGCTCGCTTGTTAGGGTCGACAAAAAATTCAGATATTTCAACAATCAATCTAGACTACCTACATTGAACTCTAACTACTGTAATGGTCTGTATAATCAGTACCCGGTAACTATAATTTCGAATAAGTACCTGATTTAATAGTGTAACATCATCGTAAACCCTAAATTCACCAAACTACTCGCATATCACGTGTAATATGCAGTGATTAATGCAGTCTGCCTGCGGACCCTTTATTGTGAACGAACGATGAGGGAGGCATATTATGTTCAATAGTGGACGTTGTCTGGCTGACGTGGATGTATTACATTCTAATTAGGTTTGAAGCCAAAATCATGTACTCAAAGGCTTTAAGTTATATTACCTAGATATATCAGGTCCTTTGTAGTTTCATATCGGTGTCTCGGAATAATTATAGGACGACATTTTAAGGTTGGCACAGTACAAGGCGGCTTTTACTAAACGAATTCTGAGACATAATATATTAAAAAAAAAAAAGGAATTGTAAATAAATAATATTTTTTGTGTATCTATCTTAGCACGTAGGTAGGTACATCAAAAATATTATTTAGATTAACTTAAAAAATATTATCTAGATATTTAGAAGTAACTTTTTGGAATAATGTAAAAATAAACAGTGCAAATAAAAACAAGTTCGGCCATGCTTATCCCCTATCTTTAAAACTAATCGTGGTCACCCTAGTTTTTTTTAATGTAAGAATTGGTAAAAAAATATATTAGGCGGGTGCGTTCGATTCAATGCTTTTAATCTCAATAAATAACTTTGGTTTCGTCTGCATAATTTCACAGAAAAAACACTCGGTAGGTACCTATAATATTCGTAAAAACCAGGAACCGAAACCGGTATGATCTATTCGAGTATTTTTTTCAGTTACAAAGTTATATTTTTAAAGGTTACCTGAATACAACCACAATTAATATCGGTTACCGAAATAAAAACTACTTACGGCATTACGGCAAAGGGCGCGACACACATGGCCTGTGTGAGTGTAACCCGTATTAAAACGGTAACCTAAAAAGGGGTAGGTAACATCTTTCTTGGTCTTGGGTTACCCAGATCGCGGTAACCTTAGTCGTAGTAGTAACCAAAATTCTTCGATACCTGTATCGTAATTTAGAAAGGTTTTCGGTCCCTGTAAAAACAATAGGCTAATAGCAAATAGGCTCGCCCCGTATTGGCGAAATGTGGGTGCAGTACTATAGGACACCTCTGCCTAAACCCTTGAGAATTATGAGCGTGATGTTATTTTATCTGTGTTATTTAAATGTATCGGGTTGTACATCTGAATTTTAAACATAAGTGGGTAACGTAAATACAGCGTTTCATTCCGCGTACGTACCATATATTGTATGACAAAGAAAATAGGTAGTTTTGCACTTGTGTTTGATATCCGTGCGAATTAGTAAAGCTCATTTAGGGAATGGAATGTTAATGTTGGTACTAGGTACAGATACCACCAGTTAAAAAGACTCCACACTAAGGGCTGATTTCACCAATGAAACTGAACGCGATCAGCACATCTAAACCGAGTTCAAGAGCGTCAGTGTCTCGTCATATTACAAAGAAAATAATGCCACTGACAGCTCTTAAACGTGGTTTATGTGATGATCGCGTTCAGTTTTCATTGGTGAAATTCGCCCTTAATGTGCCTACAAAACTTTTTTTTTTTTTTGCCATTCGTGCTTACCCTAACGTGAACGAAGCAAAATGAGTATGTAAGGACCGTAGCAGGTGGCGTTCTGTATAGTTTCTGCCTACCCCCATGCATGGGAAGAAGGCGTGAATTTATATATTATGTGTAGTAGTTATACAAATTATCAATGATTTCAGACGTTTTATATCCAAGTTTCTTATCAATTGTTTATTTTTAAACATCACTGACATTCGAAATAAATGGGCACACCTCGCCCTTGGGTAGCTTCGAGTCAGACTGAGTGAACTCATCGCAGATATTATAAACACGGTCTTACATTATTCACGTTCTGTGAAGCTTGCTGCTTACGTCACGACATGTAATGATGTAAGCTTTTTGGAACGGCACTCGTCATCGGTCGTCATGTGATTGTGATGATAAAGAAAATAAAACGAACGCGCGTGTTTTAAATCGGTTCTAAAGCCCCGACCCCACCAAAGGAAAATTGCCAACTTTTGTGTTGTCAAAAGCTGTTGGTGACAAAAGTTTATGTAAAGCTGAATCTCCACCAAAGGAAAATTCCCCACTTTTGTGTTTACAACAGAAAAATTGGCAATTTTCCTTTGGTGGAATCGCGGCTTATGGGAGAAGTTTCGCTGGTGTTGGCAACATTGTGTAATACGGTTTTGTTTTGCATCGTGTTTTTACGCGGTCGTTCAGATTCTAAAAAGCAAATAGTTTTTAGCATTTATGGTGGAGCAGGCTAGCAATATTATTAAATAGGTAGGTACTTGGAGTTTTAACAGAGGTCTTCGTTAGCATTTGGTCGCGAATTAAAACCAATACCTACCTTCAGAACGAAATGTAATAAACTCATTTTGAAGACTAAAAATACAAGTCTAAAATTATAAGCTTCATATAAATGCTCATGTGATGTTACCAATGAGCTCTAAGTTGCAATTTGACACTATTCTTAGCTATTTATTACATAGTTGCAAAAATATAAGGCCTAAGTAGGTATGTTGAGCTAAATAATACACATGTGCATAAAATAGCAGATTACTAACCACCTTTAGACAGACTTTCATTGCTTCAGTAGCTACTCATAAAATAGTAAAAATATGGCTTAGAATAAACGCAGATTTTGACAACACCCCAGAGGTACGTAAATAAGGCCAATTATAGTTCCTCCCATGCGATGTGCATGCTCATGAATGGATGTTGCATGCATGCTTATGTAAATATATAGATACCAGGCTGACAGGAAGATCTCTAGCTGCGTGCGCCGCCGCCGTCGCTGGTCGTGATCAGATTTTTGTCATGGGAGCCAGATAACTAATTGCGTAACACATTTTCGTTAACGAATATGACTAATTTGTTTTATTTTGACAGTTCAAAAACATTCATTGCGTTATTTACGTTTTTTTTTCGAAATTATGTAGCAATGGATTAGCAATCTGTTTCTCAGCTATTCAGATTGTGATTGATAGTGTATTACGCTATTAGGGTGCAGGGTTTAACAGGAACTAAGTGTATCTAACAACCACACGTGCAAACAAACATAGTTTTCGTGTTACGAATACCACAACACACTATTTGGCAGAGCAGGCAGGTCCAAAACCGGCCAAGAACCAATGTGACCTTTTCAATTAATTTTTACTTTCTGAGTTTATCTTGGACATTATACCGGCATCGGCGAAGGAAAAACATTGTGAGGAAAACTGGGCTTATAAGTTCGAAAACGTCAACACGTCTTGCAAGAGCAAGCGAGCGTGGTGATCAATAAATAATCGTTAACGTATCGTACGTAACGTGTCGTACGTTTGTTATCGTAATAATCGTTTTTTTTTATACTTGCCTTTGCCCAGCAGTGGGACAATACTAGGCTGGTATTATAGTGTACCTACTTGGCTAGTAAACTTTCCGTAATACCTACTGCAAGATATCGATAGCTTTCATTAAATGAAATGAAATACGAGATAGTCATAATGAAGAAAGTTTCTATATTTATAGAAATGTTTACAGGCCGTCAAGAAAAGATTGTAAACAAACAATTTGTTTTGATAAAAACCGTATCGTGTATCAATCAATGCATGCCTTTAATTGGATAGTTGTAAAGATTCCTAAAAGCGCTAAATTAATGTCAACCGAACGCTTCAAAAATGACAGATCATGCGCATCAACCACCACCTATTAGCTGAGAAACCGGCGGCGCATTTGCCGAGGATGCTGGGGGCAAAACTGCAGATGACGGGCCCACCAACCAAGACTTATGCTGGTTAAAAGTGACTTCTTTTAGTCTATTCATCTTACTGTTTTTTTGCATCCATCTCATTATTAATTGTTTTTATTTTGATTCTTTATTTAACAAGTTTTTTGTTTTGTTTTAGTTGCTGAATAATAATAAGGTACGTTAATTTTTTTCACTTTACCAACTCCTACAAAGGGCTGAAATGAGCAGCCATATGGCAGAAATTAAGGCTACATGAAACGCTATTATTAATAAAAACTATAAGTAAGTAAGAAACTCTAAACTATTCCCAGCAGTAATTAAACAAATTATGTCACAATTAGAACACTGTATTCAGAAGCATTATTTTACAAAGGAGCGTTCAGAATGCGCGGCTCGCGAGCTACGCCCGGTGTTGCCAGCTAAAACGAGTTTTCCCCGAAAGTGTGGCGTTCCGTTCTCGCATGACCAAAACAGTCGGGTGCCATACTCTCGGGTTGCCAGAAGAGCATTGCACGGCAACCCGACACTCTCTTTGTTTCGTACCCAGACGTTATAATGAGAAACATGTGAAACATAATCGATCTAGGGATATTGGAGACGTAACATTACGCCGTTGCTTTTGTTCAGCGCGTTCGTGTTCGCGCTTTGTGTTTTCTATTGCGATGATAGGGTTTTATTTTGAGTCGCTGCCGCTGTGGGAAACTATTCGGTGCATGCGACTGACGATGTATCGAATGAAGGATTATAAATCGTGTAACGTAAGAACTTTCTGTTCATGGCGAGAGTAATGAAATGACGTCTTGGCGTCTTGGGCAATCATTCAGCGCCGTATTTTGAAATTGAAACTCATTTACGACTAGTTTCATTGTTGTCGCGTAAGATTGAACGCAAGTTGTGGGGAAGTTAGTGGTTAGGCTGATTATTATTATCAAAAAACCTGACGAACCTGGGAATGTTTATGAGGATTTTAACTAGACAAACCCGTCCAATTGAGCAAAAACGAATAGCCGGAGACTTTTAATTTGTTGATTTTAGAGCGTTACGTCATGTGATACCCAGAACAAATTCCCACATCCTATAAATTACCATAACAGCACTGCTTGCAGTGCTTACGCATACTTAGATGACCAATTTTAGAATACGGGCGCGTTCTATTCCTGTTCAAAGTGGCAACAGTACCAACTGCGTGAAACCGTAGCGTGAGGTCTATCGCAAACGCAACACTAGAACATGCGGATTCAGTTACGCGCCAATGTAGCGGTGATCCTTACAAATTGTATGTTTGTCATACTGTTTTAATTCCAAGATTGAAGTGATTCATAGTATTAAATTATCTAGTAGGTACCTACTAGATAATTTAATAGGCCTCTTGATTAAGGTCTAATAGTTAATTAAGTAGACCGCGCGGTTACCAATCCAAAATTCTAAACGTCTTCGGTTCGCATTACAACAGGCTTTAAGTATGTACCACATTTTCATTTAGAATGCGTGCCCAAAATGTAGGAAATTCCACTCGCAATTGCTTGCCTTATTTGGAATTGTGTACTTAACAATTTTTTCCCTTCTAACCTAACCTATCCGAGTCGGGGTGCGTGCCCCATAGAAATATAATTCTTATATCTATGGGGTGCCCCAAGTCCCGCGCTCGCTTCGCTCGCTCTTGCATCCTAAATTCCAGATCCGCCCCAGAAGATATTTCAAAAAACAAGATTTGGTGAGCATTTATTCGTTTTGGTAGGCAAAAAGAATTTAAATACAACACGTACAATTATTCTGATGAGTGTATAATTATTTGTGAACTGAAAACGTTGTTCTTTAGGCACCTCGGTATAAAGTGGGTTTATTTGAAGTTAACATAGGTATTTTACTTGGTCTTTAAGTCTTAGGGTCTAAACATTATTTTGGTGATCATTTAAATTGTAGCCATACACGATCAATCACAATCTGAATCGTTTTGAAACAGATTCCTAATCCATTGCTTCCTCAGTTCGAAAAAAAATTTGCTCGACAACGTAACGCTCAATAAACGCAATGAATATTGTAGAACTTTACGAAAATGTGTTATGCAATTAGATAGCAGGGTTTGGTTGGTCAGTGCGGTAGATAAGACAATTATCAATTAGTCTGTACAGCCTAATTGCTTCACTGAATTATCATGACCTGAACAGCGGAATTCTATTGGTGAATGCTTATGTAGCTCTTCTATGTACTGCAATGGACAGTCAGCAAGTTACAATGTGCTGATATAATTGTGACAAAAACTTGTCATAAGCATAATCAGCCTATATTATCCCCACATCTAGGACACAGGCGTCCTCTTTGTGAGAGAGAGTGGGCCTCCCGAAACTTGTAACAAAGTTGTATTTATAAAGCTGGGTTTATATTACTGTGTTGTGCCGTGTCGTGCACTCGTGACACCTTCTGACAGTTCTGACGCAGTGTTAGCTAATCAAAATTCGTTGTGATTTGACGTAATCCTGAACAGATTCGTTTGATTGCTGTATCCCGCGTCACGACACAACATGACACAGTAATGTGTCGGTGGCTTTATTTGAACTAGCTGCTTATTCAGATAGTTCAAATATTTTTTATTTAGATATAAAATGTTGTTTATAACTAGCTTTTGCCAGCGGCTTCGCCCGCGTGGATGTCGGAAATTATCTCACGGGAACGTACTACCGGGATAAAAAAGTACCTATCCTACGTGTTAAAATCCAGGTTATAAACTATTTGTGTGCCAAATTTAATTCAAATCCGTTCAGCCGTTTGTGCGTGATTGAGTAACAAACATTCCCATATCTAACCATACAAACTTTCACATTTATAATATCATATAATAATAAGATAGTAGCATTGAATGACGTGTTGTTGATAATGAGGGATTGCAAGAATAAAAGAATACCTACAAACAAGGCCACTAGCCAGCAAATTTTTTTTAGTGAGATAGAAACAAGAAAGAAGTTTTTGGTGTAAAGAAGTTTGAATAGCAATTTAAAAAAAAACGGCCAATTGCGTGTCGAACCACGCACTATGAAGGGTTCCGTAGTATGATGAACAATATGAACCGAAACACCAAAATCGCCATTCCATTGTCTCATTAATTCCCACAAATGACATACCTATTCTAGATGAATATGCTAGTTGTTTTCCATGTGACGTCCATATTTGTTTCCACGTACATTAGCACTGCTATCGTTTTACACGGCATTAGGTAAATTATAAGCTCCACTAGTCGCTGCAACACGATATGTTTGCAGTCGGTGCCGTCTCGGCTTCACCCTCATCACAGAGCAGCGGAGTACAGTAGGACAACTTGCGTAATTATAGTTATACCTGGGTATTGTATTGTTCTGATTTTGTGGGACTGTTTTGCACTATGGTCTGTGCAGCGTAAGGGGTAGTTGCGTAACACACATACAATGGCAATTGATGACAATGCCCTTTATTTTGACAGTTCAGCCTGAAGGTGTATTGGATTAGGAACTTACTGCAAACCTTTCGGATTGTGATTGAAAGTATTTTACGCAATTAAAGTGCTGATTCGGATAAGTACTCCAAGCAAAGTGTATCTTTTACTTTAACAAGATTATCAGCAATAGGTCTTCAAACGCAGGGCTAAAACAGATATTGAACATATTTTTTCCCGTTCTGTTAAAATATCATAAGAATGGGGTACTACGATACAAACGTTCCGAATATATTACAATATATTGGGTCACATATTTTGAATGTAATCGATATTTTTGTTAATCAATACACCATAAAATACATTAAGATATTAATGTCAGAACACAATTTTAAAATTAATGAATGCTCAAGTTTCACGCATAATCGGCTACCGACTAACTGCTTAACTGTCTTTTACAGAAACATTAGTCATCTTTTTGATTTTATTAATTACACTGCATGTTTTTACGACCACATTTTTGACACTTAATTTATTCACAAAAAGTTTCTCATGAATACCTACTTATACCTTCTCAGCAATTCTATTTTTAGAGCGAGTCGAAAAATATTATGACTGTTTTATCATTCGTCTTTGTAAGAATCTCACCTGATGGTAACTGATGATCAGGCCGAAGGTGGAAGCCAGCTTCACCCGGAATCCTCAAACACAGATGAACTGGCTATCTTACCTCTAAATGCCGGAACACATCAATGCTGTTAAGATTGTTGTTATGGCGACAGACTTAGATAAGATAGTGGTAGCTAACCAGTACAACCAACCAAACCGAGCAGAAAATTTTGCCCCACTGGGAATCGAACCTCTGGGTCTGAGACAGGTGGTCTAACCACTAGACCACAGAGGCGGTTAAGAGACTGGATGCTCTGAAATAGTCAACACAAAGTGAGGTAATGTGCTCATCGATGCTCGTTCTTTCGGCCTTAGCCATACATTAGGATGATTTAAAGCGATATTATAACATAAAATAGGTATATAACATCACGCCTTGTTTCCCCGAAGGGTTGGGCAGAGGTGTAAATATAGTTCACCCACATTTCGCCAGTTATTTTTAAGTCCCATGTAATAGGGGGCGAGCCTATAGCCATCAACCGGGCACAAATCCAGTCCATCCGAAATGTTGATATATATTTAAATTATAATAACATCAACCGACGTACGACGGTACCGACTGACTTACATAATAAGATATCCTCTACATTGATATTAATGATTATTCTGTTATTTACGCAAACATTGGACATTGAAACTAATCCAAGTTCACTTTTCCTGATGTGTTGGACACGGGCAAACGACGCTGAACATTTATTTATGCCAGATTAAAGTTTCTTGGTGACTACGCGCATTGCTATTCGATTTCGTGTTTACGTTTTCTATTTTAATACGTTTTTGCTTCCCTTTCCATCGAATAATTGCGTTTCAAATTATATTTGAAGGAACAAAATATATAAATAGATATTTTTCTAGATGACTCAAAGTGAATCGTTGTTTGTTATGTTATGAAACAAGGAAAAGTTTTATAAAGAATCTTAATATTTGTTTAAAGTATCTGCATTGAAAACCTATAATAATTGAGATTATTCAGTTTTTAAAGGCTCCCACAAACAGGCGTGACGCGACACGGTACGACGCGATTCTGATAGAACAATTTCCATGAAGTTTTCATAGAATTGTTCTACTACAGTCGCGTCGCTCTGTCTCGTCGCGCCTGTCTGCGGGAGCCTTAATTCGAAACTTCTCACTAACGTCCTGAAAGCGTCTTTAGTGAGAATGAGCATCACATCAGTGATCGAATTCCGTTTTATATATCATCAAATATTTGTAACTGTTCCTGTTTCATTTTACACGATATGCATCGAAACTTTATATACCATTAGGTACTTAATAAAAACGGCTCTTTCATTTTGATCATAAATATCGGATTTCTTGGCATACCTACCTATAAAAGTAATTTTTTATTTTGGATGTAGTTGAACTTTGAATATGATATCATTGCGAGTTGCGTCGGATTAAGCGAGATTTAGAGATATATTCAAATATACTTACCTTATTTTAGATTTTAAAAAACTAGGCCATAACAATGAGAGACTTTGTAAAAATATTATTGAAATAAGCTTATGAATTAAAAACATAATTATGTAACATGTATTTAACTTTTATCAAGCTTATTCCTTATTACATTGGGACTAAAGTATACTCGGCAAAATAGGTAACCTAAGTACCCTGTCTCTGCCTACAGTTATGTAATGTCTTTTTAAAAACATATAATAATAAATCACACAACCAAAACCAAGAAAAAACAGCAAAAAAAATGACATTTGAGTACTGGTATAAAGTTACTCTGTGACGCCAGCTCGCTCTGCCCTAATGAATGACGTACAGCAGATACCATGCTAGTGATTGCGTAGGTTTGATTAGTTCTTTTGTCACCGCGGTCACTGGGTCAAAGAATTAATGGCTTATTACGAAAATAACATCAATGTATTGTTCTTCGTTTAGGGTTGAACGTGGTCGATGCGTGGGGAAAATAGATGCGGTGTTGAGTTTCGATTGTGAATCAGCATCAGAGGCGATGACTGACGGCCGCCCTTGTATTATTTTGGCATAATTACTGTATACTTCGCTATACAGAGTAGTGAGTACAGTCAAGTGTCTTTACAAACCAATATGCTTGTATACAAAGGCTTTATTCATGGCTGCAATGTGCACCTTCACGGCTACATTAAATTTCCTTTGCACTGGACACTTATCTAGCGTAAGCGAAGGTGGACGTACCTATGCACAGCGAAGATGCACCGTAGATTCAAAACTCAAACTCAAACTCAAAGCATTTATTTCAAATAAACCAATTACAGGCACTTTTGAATTGTCAAGGGGTCGGTCAGTCAGAAAGATGAAGCTAGTTGCCCATTCCAAAGCGCAGTAGGTTCCTATGGAGAAGAACGGGCAAGAAACTCCACGGACACTCTTTTAAATCAAAATATATGTTACAAAATCTGCATAGAGGTAGCGGCCGCGTAGCGAAAAAGCCGCGTAGGCGCCCGCACAGAGGCTGCGTAACGTAAAAGCCGCGTAGGCTTTCGCGTAGATGCCGCGTAGCGCAAAAGCCGCGTAGAGGCAGAGCGTAGCGAAGAAGCTGCGTAGGCAGCCGCGTAGCATAGAAACAGCGTAGGCCCCCGCGTAGACGTCCCATAGAGGCCACCCAGTGGTTGTGATTGAACTCGCAACCTTTCATAATCTAGTACTACCGAATTAGCCATTGGACTCATGCCGCTCGTAATCTTAATGTTAATTGTCGTGCAAGCAGTGAATTTCGTCTGCATCCGCAGCTTTGCTAGACGAAATGTGGTTATAAAATGTCTTTATTTTATAACAATATTCTGTTATTCAACACCGCCGCACCTAATTACCTATTACTGTGAGATACTTCGTGCGGGTAAACTTTCATGCAACTAAATGAATTCTTGGTATCAAATGAGCATAGCTGGAGAAAACATGAGCGTACAGTACTCAACGCTGGGTTTCCTTACATTCCCAGAACTTTGATCGAATGTACGTACCTACTGCGTAGTTACGTAAGTAGGTAAGTACCTGTGAAGTGAGCTGGTGTTCATTTCTTTCGATGCAGATAGATATCTTTGTTGCCATGTCAAGTGTTGCATTTTGTCAGGTAAAATTATATCCTACGTGAATTCCTGTAGTGTGTTCTTTTATTTTTTAATTGACTAAATGTGGTTTGTTGTTTTTGTATATGTTTGCCAAATTCAGGAGTCGCATGTGTAGATCAGAGAGTGAGTAGGTAAGGTCAGCAACAAAAGTCGATGAACACTGATACCTTTAAACATCATCTAAATAGCCATAGACACACTTTTGACAACAATTAGGTATTCAATATGTTTTTCACTTTGAAGTGTATCTTCGCTTTCTTATATCTATGATCATGATCACTAATATTATAAAGAAAAGATTTGTATTGTTGTTTGTAATGAATAACTCTAAAATTACTGGACGGATTTAAAAAAATCTAGCACCAGTGTAATGCTATATTATCTTATATAAAGAAATAATTATAAAGATAATTTATAAAGAAATTAATAAAGATTTTTTTTCGCGATTTCAGGTATGATCCTATAGTAATAGTTGTTCATAATGATGGGTAAAATCACGTGTTTAAATATAGGTCAATAGGTATAATTGGGTTCGGTTAATACAGAATTATTTATTATTTCAGCATTTCATAGCTAATTGTTCTTTTTTTGTTCCGGTTTTAATTAAATACTTTGCTCAATAATTACGATTAAAAAAAAACTGAAGGGTTAATCGACTCAGGACGAACTCGATCAAACAAGAATAATATTCTTGTTTCGGAATAATATTTAATATGATTTACTCTGACAGTTTTCGTATGGAGAAACGGTCAAAAATTCAAAATTTATTCGGAAGAGAAGGCTTATTCTGCGGATAAGATTTATTCCAGTTTGGTCGTATCCGCCCTCAGTCGCCAACTGTACCTACTCTCTCTATTGATGTAGTGAAACTCATAACACGCGAAATAAAAAGCTTGCAAAAATGCTTATCAAAACGGTTCTCGCCCGGGTAATACTATACAAAAACAAAAATAAACAACGTAAAACGTGTGTCGTGTTATGTTTAAAATGAAACCTTGTATTGGACGACCATTATTTAATCGTATAAAGTTTCAAATGCTCAATAAACGTTTAAATAGGTATTTTTTTCTTGAACGGCTACTGCTACTATAGCGTTTTCACTGTAATACCGGGTTCACACGTTTCGATTTTAGTTGAACAACTTTTGTTGTACAACTCAAAACTTACTTAATACTTTGAATTTTAAATTTAATTTGACTAATAGTCTGTTCAGACGGTTCATATGACTTTCGGGTTCGTACACACTGGCGCGATATCGCGGGCGCGACAAGGGTAGTGCTGCCTGTCGCGCCCGCGATATCGCGCCTGTGTGTACGAGCTGTTAGCAGTTGATCAACTATAATCATGCCGTGTGTGTGAACCCAGTAAAAGAAGAAGAAAGAATAAGCTTTTAATGTGTAAATTAGGTACCTATACAATAAGTTAAGACTGGCACAATAGCTAAGTATTTCGAAGATAACTTTGTTTTGTAATGGTAAATAATAATGTAATGTTGGTATGGTTTATGTAACAGTTTACATAAACCATACCAACATTACATTATTATTTAGGTACTAGCTGCGCCCTGCGTTTTCACTCGCATAAGTCTCGATCCCGTGGGAATATCGGGATAAAAAGTATTCTATGTCCTAACCTAGGTCATGGTGTACCCACATTCAAATCTGTTCAGCCGTTTTAGCGTGAAAGAGAAAGAAACAACATGTGAGTACATATTATTATTAAATGCGACTTGTCAGAAAAGAAAATCTTTTATATAAATCCAAAGACACCACAGAATTTTTATTTAAATCGAAATTAAAATTATTTTTCACTTTATAATAGTGTTTTTTTTGGAAGTCGCCTAATTTTTTTTTAAAGTTTTTATTTTTCACTTTTTAGTTGTGGTACCTACCCCACACAAATTCGAATATCACGACCCTGCTATGTAAATTATAGTGACAGTAACTTATTAGAACATCATCCTTAATAGCTTAAGGAGGTGGGAATAATACGTAATATGTATGACTAAAAAATAGAATTTTCTAAATCCGTCCACAATTGAAAAATAAAACATATATACCTATAGGTAGACTACGAACATGAAGCTCCTCCTTTTTGGAAGTCGGTTATTATAAAGTATTCATCAATAGAATTCAGCTCGGACATGATGAAATGAAACACATCTTTGAAAAGTTGCATAGAAGGTTCCGGTTAGCATAAACTGACATAATTAAGAAACAGGATCTTCATGAAGTTCTACCGGCGCCCACATAAGAAGAACCTACAATATTAATAGGCAAAACATGCTCGACTGTACACAACACTCTTCAAAAGCAATCTACGTGCACAAGTTCGAGTTTCATTCGCAATATACTACGCTCAAAGACTGCAACAGTTTAAACAGCGGCGTCAAGTTTTCTGCTCTAGCAACACCGTGCGTAGGTCGCCCGGTGTCGGGTTACGAACGCTCCTAAATTTACCTTAGCAAGCTACTGCCATTAAAAGCATTTATGTTATATTGGATATCACAATATTATCGGGAGTTGAGTTACCACCGCGCTTTGACCGTTCATGGCTTTGTTACTCGCCTTTTGTGAGTTGTCTGGGTAAACCTGTGTTGTGACAGACAAGGTCGGAAATCTAGGTTGTCGCTGCTTGTAAGTAGGGTTTTGTGTTCGAAGAAGTTTGTTATTTTGTAGCCACTGTTCGTATTACTGTAACTAAATAGGTACTAAATCTATTTTACTTTGAAGCGAGATGTGAATCAATGCCGAAAAACTTGAGATTGTTGACCAAAATCTACGTAAGTTTTGAGACCTTGTCCCTGCACTTTAAAACTAGTCGTTTTTTGTCCCAATTTGTCGGAAGAAAGTCATTCTGATAAGACTTTTCTGGACATTTTATTTAGTCTCGTGCCACATAATAATATGGCCATGCAGCCATTTTATTAGATTTGCTAACCGTCCGAGCAGACAGTAAGTGCAAGGTTGGCACCGATCAGTACACTTCAACGATTCATCAAAATCAATCAAACTCGATCAACAATGAAAAATTGAGATTCAATGACCTGAATAAACATTTAAATATAATTGAAGTGATTAGTACGGTCAACCGCACGTCACACTTGAAACTTGACTCGTGTTTTTTCAAAAACCCTATCTTTTCCCAGTAAGATTGACAAACATTTTCATCATTGTCTAATTATCCGTGTTTTCGCAATATCCCTAGGGTTTTCGCGAAAATTCGAATTATAAAATCACCATACGACATTATATACATATTGTAAATTACAGTGCAATGCAATAATTCATTTACTTACCCACCTAAATATCAGTTGCTCACCTCCTTGCACAATAAAAAGAAAACCACATCGAAATACGTTAAATTAATAATATTAACAACATTTTGCCTGAAACTCGTTAGCTGCATTTAAATTCCCTATATTAATTAATCGAGCTGCCAGTACAGTTACCGCGACTAATTAATATTTCGCAGCAAGACACGATATATTCGTAGTTTCGGTAACGTAAATGTTGAATAATGGGCGTCCAGTTTTACTCGTTCCTTGTGCATGTTGGGTGCGTTCAGGGTATCGTATTTTCACCTGTGATAATTATTACGCAACGCAACACTGGCTACACTGACGTTGGTCGTAAATTGAAATGCGAAAGCTCACATAAGGGGGGAGTGTGGTTAGATCATTATTAGAAACCAGATTTATTGATTTAATTTAAATACGAATTTGATTCTGTTTAATGTTGTTTGATGTTTAGATTAATAACAAACAAAGCATTTGGATTTCAGATCCAGGTGAACTAAAGAGCAAATTAATTTGTAGACCTAGGTACCTTAATTGGACAAAATAGCACAGTACTTTAACGGA
The DNA here is from genome assembly GCA_914767815.1 of Eupsilia transversa. Taxonomy (NCBI): domain Eukaryota; kingdom Metazoa; phylum Arthropoda; class Insecta; order Lepidoptera; family Noctuidae; genus Eupsilia; species Eupsilia transversa. The sequence goes on from OU611882.1 coordinate 13,938,446, forward strand.
AAATTTACGAAGCAAAAGATATATTCTATTCTAATAGAATCATAAAGCTCAAGTCGATCTCTGAAAGTTCTCATAAAACTTATATTCCATGAACACGCTTCTCTGAAAGACGATGATTTTAACTTTTTAACATTAATTAAAAAAAGAAGTTGTTTTTTATTTTAATCTCTGAGCTGTTATTCTACTGCCTCTCTCCCAAATCAAGATATTTACTTTTTATAAACGAAAAAACTACATTAACTGTAGTGGAAAATTTACACCTACCCTCCATTTTTCTGTTGTGTTCACCATAGAATCAGAAAGCATCCCAGCAATTACTTGGGGTCATAACTTGCCAACGATTAGGTAAAGCGCGGTTATCTTGTAAGATCAGATGTAATCGGAACCCCCTGGGAATCATTTAAATAGTTTCATTACGCGACGACTGCTAGATTTACTCAATCGTGCTTTAATAGTTGGATACCTATTGAATAAAACGTGGGTTTCTATCAAGTTTCTATTGAGATGCAAGTTGAATTTGTTCTGATAATACTTAACGCTGATTGGGATTATGCTTCATAATCTCGTCCTCATTGTACACTATGTAGTTTGCACTCGTTGCACTACTACGCTATCACATTATTTAAAGATGAAATACTTCATCCTAAAACAAAAAATGTTATCTGTGGTCCACTCGCTGGCGGGCCCGCATGACGTCTGTCAAATCATTGTACTTTTTTGTGCCGCGCGCTAATCATGTTTCCGTTTAAAAACTCCGAAATTTTTTAACAAAATGGGAAACCATCGAAGAAAACGTGGCAAAAAGAAATGGAGGACCTTAAGGAACGTCTGCGAGAACTGGAAAATTGAGTGAAGACGCGAAAGCGGAGTCTTCATCGACATTCGGGTAAGTTTCTCGATATACCTACCAATTTGTCGTTAGTTGAAATAATTTTCCGAAAATTACCTTGCGATCCATACGCACATCAGTCTCTAGAGTTTTCATTAGAGGCTAACCATGAGACCAATAAATGTGCCGTATACAAAAGAACGACACCACACGAGCTTTCACGAGAGGCTAGCCGATGGTATATCGTTGAGTGTTAAAAACATATGCCTGCTGAATCCCTAGCAGTCTCTAAGAGTTTTCACGAGAGGTTAACCATGAGAACATTAACTGTGCTATATAACTACAAAGAACGACACCACACGAGCTTTCACGAGAGGCTAGCCGGTGGTATATCGTTTCAGTGTTAAGAAAAACACATCCCTGTTGAATCCCAAGCAGTCTCCAAGAGTTTTCACGAGAGGTTAACCATGAGATGATGAGAACATTAACTGTGCCGTATAACTTACAAGAGAACGACACCACACGAGCTTTCACGAGAGGTTAGCCGATGGTCTATAATAAAATTATGTTCAGTGTTATAAACACGTCCCTGCTGCATCCTTAGGGCTATCACGAGAGGTTAGCCGTGCATTTGGGCCAATGTATCACGAGAGGTTAGCCGTGAATTTGGGCCAATGGTTTATTTGTGAAAACACGTAACACGTCCCCGCTGCATCCCTAGAGCTATCAGCCGCGGATTTTAGCAGTCTGGGACCTTACTCTCATATTCTTTGTAGAGGACTACGAAGTTCGTTTCTGTGGAAGACACTACAGTCAAGCACGTTCGAGAGGCTGTGTGTCACGTGACCGAAGCTGATGCAGCCAGACTGAATAGCCGTACTCAATGCTGCCAGTTATATGTTTATTTACATATCGGAAAACATTATGTTCTCTTAAAAAAATCCAAAATACTAACAATAATAAATTCTAGATATACGATTACATTCGTTACAGATATTCGTCATTCGATACAGACAGTATACGATTTAAGTTAAATATGTTGTGTTAGTACTTGCTTCATTTCCACTACAATGCAGCCGGAAGGAGACTGAGAGTAAAATGGTATCTATACCCCAACCTCAGGCCTTGCCTTCAAGTGTTAAGAATCTGCTCGGAGGGTGCAGTGGTTAGTTCACCTATGGAAATGCATTGCAGTCTGGCCATACGGTGGTTAAAAGTTATGATTGATAGACTAAGCTGACTGAAGCACCCATAATCTGTGGCCTGTTGAACCCACCAAAGTTTGAAAGGGGGGGGGGGGCAACAGTGAATGAAGGTGGAATCAAATGGGAACAAAGGATCAGGGGGGCAGAATACAGGGGCTGCCATTATGTCCATTGACAAGGTCCTGAACAGTTTAATAGCCTCCCGAGGGAGTGACTACTGTGTGTCATTTATCATGATTGCATCACATGAAGATCCTTAACCCTACCCAACTTTATAAGGATATGAAAGAATTGATGGAGTGGGCACCGATACCTAACAGGTATTTTTAAGTTTCAAGATAAATTCAATGCCACCAAACATTGTCAGATCTAGGATTGTCACTGGCTCAGATACGGAGTGGTGGATTGCAGTATTTCTCTAAAGTTATGCATGGTTGTATTGCTACTTATCTAACCACACATTTGTGAATCAAGGGTTATAAACTACCCTTTACTGAGTTTCCAGTTCAAACTTCTAAATAACAACTTCAGTATATTTTTACTAAAATCAGATGGCACTTTAAATAACTATGGTGCCACATACCACTTTAAACTGGTGGACTTAAGGACAGCTATTATGGTTTTTTGCCTATATTTGTTACCCATAAGAAAATATGTTAGAAGATATCTCCCGTTTCTGTTTTAAGATACATTGTAAGAGCCTACATGCCTCGCATTCGGGCTTAGCACAGCACCATGTGTGTTCGCTGGGATCATGGGTTGTCTTTCATAATTATATCCTGACAATATTCTGTGCCTTGCTGATTCATAGGCAAACTGCATAGAAAATGTGTCTACTACTCAAAATGTGTTAAGAAATCTAGGACTTATTATTAATATTGGAAACTGAAAAGGGTGCCCTAGAACCCAGCCAGTATCTAGGTTTCTTGTTGAATCAGTCCAGTTTGCCATTTCACTTAGACACTCCATCCAAAAGGAGATGCAAATAATAGAGTTTGCCTAATTACTAGGTATCTTTGTTGCTACATGCCCAGCTGTAGAGGGCTTTACACCAAGATCATGAAAGGTCACACACAACAGTTAGTAGCCTTAAAGAATAACAATGAAAATAACAAGGCCAGAACTGGTTTATAATTCAAATTTATAATAACATATCGCCTGTATTCCTCAGAGGGCTGGGCAGAGGTGTTCTTATTAAAAAATCCAAATTCAATTATTATCAAATACAATAGAACTAGATTAAAATTCAAAATAAATTATTTGCAAATACAATAGAACTAGAATCAAATCCAAAATCATTTATTTGCAAAGTTTGTCTCACATTTCAACGAACCACAATATAATTAAACAATTTGACTTTTTTCTTGAAATATTCTCTGTTGCTTCTCAAACTGACTGGGCCTGGTATGTTATGATAAAAAGTTCCATATAAATTACCTTGAACTTTTAACAGCAGGTAAGGATCAAAACAATTGCAAGCAAACTCAGATACTATGATGTATTACCTAGAACAGATATCACAACAGTCATAGCCTATATCAATAAGATGGGTGGTACTTGCTATACTCACCTAAAGCTTAGCTAGACAGTTATGGCAATGGTGCAAGGAAAGACAAATATGAGCTCTTGCATCTTATATTAGTTCCAAAGAAAACACTATGGTAAATCTAGAATCTAGACATCCTAACATAGAAATTGAATGGAAGACCTGCAGGTCTTTTCTAGTCAATTGTTATTAAACTGGGTCAGCCCCAGTTAAACCTGTTTGCAAAAAGTCCAATACTAAGTGTCAGAATGACATCATGACTCCCTGATCCAGGTGCATGCTCAGTAGATGCATTCACTATAAAATGGGACATCCACACCCATTGCGCAGGAGTCTCTGACACTGATTGGCCGCAATATTATCAGGGACGATTCCCTGAGAAGAGGAACACCAATCCCTTTAATTAATATAGTGCTAACTTTCTTGTATAGCAAAGCAAGAAAGCTATATGAATCTGTTAGATCAGTGGATTCACTTCTGACAGAGTCAAGATATTGGCAGGCTCATTCACCGTGGTGATATTATTATTAACCACTAAGTTTAATCAAGGATTGTCTTATGGCTCACTCCCTAATGGTATTGAATGAGTTATAATTATATAACTGAAACTGGAGAAATTACCGACTATTACTATTAGCTGACACAGATGAGTAGAGTATCAAGGTTTCTTAGGGTAGGTAATTATATTTGAAATAAGAGCAAAGAAAAAACACATGATATAATTTTGGGACTCCAGTAACATACGGGGTGATCTAATATCTTTCATAATTTAAACCTTTGGTTTAGAATATTACAAACCAAAAAAATTGTAACCATAATAGCTCTTGTAATTGTACATTGAATTCAACCTTATCACTCATTAATATAGGTAACATTTCTTATAATAAGGATAATTATGATCTTATAGATACCAGAAATATTTGAAACTTCTGCACCTGGAAGATCTCAACCGAACTTGATATTTTTTTTTATTTTTTTAAGAGAATTTATCTATCTGGCCTGCCACAACCCTTTTTGTTCTATCCAGATTTTACTAAGAGTATAAGACAAGATTTTAAATCATTAATTATATCCATAAGAAAATCTTTTCATGCCGCCTCTAATCTAACCATTAGTGGATGGATAAAACAAAATTTTTGTGCCCAGTAGTAGAATAGATGTTTCTAAATTCACATAGACAGACATACCTCTACCTCAAAGGCCTCTAACGGAGGTATCGATGTTGAGGTCATAAGAAGAGCTGCTGATTGGATCACAAATTTTTGATTGTGGTCCTAATGCTTTTGCCCAGGCTGTGTGCTCTATAGAGAGTGGCTGCTCATAAAAAATTATTACATTTTTATGTCAATGTTAATTGTCTGTTTATATATAATTGATGTTTGTAAGTATAGGATTATTAATGACATGGTTGATTCAAGACTGAATAAGAATTCCAGGACTCATAGTACCTAATTAGAGAATTTTAAAGTTAGGTAACTAAGTATGTCTTTAACTTAATGGAAGACTGATTTTTAAATAGAAATACATTTATAATGAGACTTGGAATAATATGGTAAGTTATAATGTTCAGTTGGTAAATAATGCTGAACTGGTTACCAACACAACTTTATTCTTTGAACATCTACATAGTGTACAATGAGGACGAGATTATGAAGCATAATTATACAGATCGGACTAACTTACCTAGTGACGTCCGATCCTTAATTATGTGAAGTAATCTCGTCCTCATTGTATCCCAACCCCTCCCAGATAATCAACCTACATATATACCTATGTGTATTGGATTGCCTTATCTAAACCCCTTCTAAAAGTTGTGTTGTGCTGTATGGACTATACGATGCCCGTACCGGTCATCGTGAAGTCCCGTTCATATGCTTTGAAAGAATGATTTGACAGACGTCATGCGGGCCCGCCAGCGAGTGGACCACAGATAACATTTTTTGTTTTAGGATGAAGTATTTCATCTTTAAATAATGTGATAGCGTAGTAGTGCAACGAGTGCAAACTACATAGTGTACAATGAGGACGAGATTACTTCACATAATTAAGGATCGGACGTCACTAGGTAAGTTAGTCCGATCTGTATAATTATTCAAAAACAATAATTAAGTAATAAAAACAGTCGATGGTAACAAAATCGGTTCAGGTTCTAATGTAAGTAGATAGTTTTTTTTTTCGACTATATACTTTCTTTATCTGTACATATAATAAAAATAGTAACGAAGGCAAAACTGTACATATAATTGCGTAGGTTCTAAGCAATTATATGCAGCGACTCGATCGCACAAAAAGTGTGTTGCCTCTGCTGCACCTTTGACTTTCATAGCGCACATATTGGGCTTCGCAGTGCTATGAAAGGCCATGTCATGTATCATACATATTGATAATGATAATAAATTGACCTTTGATGATAACATTTTTAGGAACTTTAGTTTAATGTAAGTGGGTGCAAAGACAAGATTAAAAAAAAAAATTGTCTTTGTCAAAACAAGCATTTTGGAGGGTCTACGAAGTACTACGAAAGACATGAGCTAATTTTCTTCTAATGATTTGGCTTTTAAATTATGGTTTTTAGAGGATTTATTTGTGCATGGAGGCCTAAGTTCTGTAGTTAAACATCCACGATTTTTTTCTAAGTCTAAGTAAGAACATCAGACGCATTATTTTTCCTTCATTTCACGTTCGCAAGACCGACAAAATAAAATTACATAGGTAGGTAGGATTGAACGTCCATCAGCTCCATTAATTTCATTTTTCGATCATTCGGTGCGCGAGTGAAATATGTATGAAACCGAGTGACGAAACCATTTATATTCCAATGGCCGAAACCAACATTGTTCAATCGGTTCACTAATGAGGTAATTTTACACTTTTCATTCAGTTTGTGTGCTTGACGCCTTAGTGTAAGTTTGCAAGTGAGTAAACATATCTTTCGCGTTTGCGTTAAGATTTTTATTCTCACCTTTATATTCTTAGCATTATGATACGCGTTTACTATGCGATAGTTACATTTACTCACTTGCAAACTTACACTAAGGCCTCGGACGTTTCTTCGAGTGAAGGATGCCGAATGAAAGACAAAAATTAACAAAAAGTGAAGCGTCTGTGATAAGCTTTATTATTTACTAGTGAGAGTGTAAACACGGACTCTACTGACATAAACATTTCCATCCATCCTAGATTTCTTTCTGTAACTAGAGCCCAATTATCTTTGCTGGCGACTGGTCATCTTCTCCTCTGAAATATTAGCCGTCTGCGCAGGACGCGGGATTCTGTCACTAAGGTTTGCGCTCAGATTAATTAAAACCAGGTTATTTTGATACTCGTGTGTCAACGGGATAAGGTTTCAGCGTAATGAAGGCATCTTCGTAAGAGCTTTGACTGTTGCCGATATGTTGTGGCTAACGAGGTTTTGTAGGATATTATTTGCAGGGTGTAGGTAGTAGCTACTTACTGGTGTTTCTTTGACATTGTGAGTGGGACGATATATTCGTTAGTAAACTAGTACTTACCTAGGTATTTTCAAGATTTGATAGGTACATAAGTATTACAAATTTTTAAACAACTTCAAAAAGGAGGAGGTTCTATGTTCGTAGCGTACCTGTTTTTTTTTTTGTTTTATTTATGTCCCTCGATATTTTCTTCAATTGCGTACCGATTTTGAAAATTCTGTTTTTGTTTGAAAGGTTATGCTCTCAAGGTGGTCCCTTATAAATTTTATTAACGTTGCTTGGGTACTTTTTGCCAGTAATAGGGGTAGTAATAGGGTGGAACAAACATGTCCGGCAGTCGCACTTGGAGGCTAGACTTGCTTTTCAGAATTGGGTGCTATGCGGTAAACCTAAATTCGGTACTGTATATTCCAGCATGAAAGAAACGAAGCGAGTATTTAAAAGTAAATTGAAGTGGTGTCAGGAAAATAGGGATCAAATAAAAATGAATATATTCGTGTTTACACTCTCACTAGTAAATAATAAAGCTTATCACAGACGCTTCACTTTTTGTTAATTTTTGTCTTTCATTCGGCATCCTTCACTCGAAGAAACGTCCGAGGCCTTAGTGTAAGTTTGCAAGTGAGTAAATGTAACTATCGCATAGTAAACGCGTATCATAATGCTAAGAATATAAAGGTGAGAATAAAAATCTTAACGCAAACGCGAAAGATATGTTTACTCACTTGCAAACTTACACTAAGGCGTCAAGCACACAAACTGAATGAAAAGTGTAAAATTACCTCATTAGTGAACCGATTGAACAATGTTGGTTTCGGCCATTGAAATATAAATGGTTTCGTCACTCGGTTTCATACATATTTCACTCGCGCACCGAATGATCGAAAAATGAAATTAATGGAGCTGATGGACGTTCAATCCTACCTACCTATGTAATTTTATTTTGTCGGTCTTGCGAACGTGAAATGAAGGAAAAATAATGCGTCTGATGTTCTTACTTAGACTTAGAAAAAAATCGTGGATGTTTAACTACAGAACTTAGGCCTCCATGCACAAATAAATCCTCTAAAAACCATAATTTAAAAGCCAAATCATTAGAAGAAAATTAGCTCATGTCTTTCGTAGTACTTCGTAGACCCTCCAAAATGCTTGTTTTGACAAAGACAATTTTTTTTTTTAATCTTGTCTTTGCACCCACTTACATTAAACTAAAGTTCCTAAAAATGTTATCATCAAAGGTCAATTTATTATCATTATCAATATGTATGATACATGACATGGCCTTTCATAGCACTGCGAAGCCCAATATGTGCGCTATGAAAGTCAAAGGTGCAGCAGAGGCAACACACTTTTTGTGCGATCGAGTCGCTGCATATAATTGCTTAGAACCTACGCAATTATATGTACAGTTTTGCCTTCGTTACTATTTTTATTATATGTACAGATAAAGAAAGTATATAGTCGAAAAAAAAAACTATCTACTTACATTAGAACCTGAACCGATTTTGTTACCATCGACTGTTTTTATTACTTAATTATTGTTTTTGAATAATTATACAGATCGGACTAACTTACCTAGTGACGTCCGATCCTTAATTATGTGAAGTAATCTCGTCCTCATTGTACACTATGTAGTTTGCACTCGTTGCACTACTACGCTATCACATTATTTAAAGATGAAATACTTCATCCTAAAACAAAAAATTTTATCTGTGGTCCACTCGCTGGCGGGCCCGCATGACGTCTGTCAAATCATTCTTTCAAAGCATATGAACGGGACTTCACGATGACCGGTACGGGCATCGTATAGTCCATACAGCACAACACAACTTTTAGAAGGGGTTTAGATAAGGCAATCCAATACACATAGGTATATATGTAGGTTGATTATCTGGGAGGGGTTGGGATACAATGAGGACGAGATTACTTCACATAATTAAGGATCGGACGTCACTAGGTAAGTTAGTCCGATCTGTATAATTATGCTTCATAATCTCGTCCTCATTGTACACTATGTAGATGTTCAAAGAATAAGCTGTGTGCTCTATAGAGAGTGGCTGCTCATAAAAAATTATTACATTTTTATGTCAATGTTAATTGTCTGTTTATATATAATTGATGTTTGTAAGTATAGGATTATTAATGACATGGTTGATTCAAGACTGAATAAGAATTCCAGGACTCATAGTACCTAATTAGAGAATTTTAAAGTTAGGTAACTAAGTATGTCTTTAACTTAATGGAAGACTGATTTTTAAATAGAAATACATTTATAATGAGACTTGGAATAATATGGTAAGTTATAATGTTCAGTTGGTAAATAATGCTGAACTGGTTACCTTCCTATTCGGGATCAGCGGAGCATCTATTTCTAGAAATTTCCTTGCATCACGTTAAAGTGCTTCTTGGAGTGATGTACAGTCCCAACCTCAGTATTGATTACTTTGACTGTTTTGATTCGCTTTTAAACGATTTATGTCCTTCGTATGACCACGTAGTCTTGATGGGCGACTTTAATACTTGCCTTCTTAAAAATGACAGTCGTACTCACAAACTTCAGTCTCTCTTAGCTTCTTTTAACCTCAGTATTCTGCCTCTGTCTGCTACTCATCATTTCCCTAACTGCACGCCTTCTCTTTTGGACCTGATGATTGTCTCTAATTCTAATAATGTATCTATCCACGGACAGCTCACTGCTTGTTTTTCCTACCACGATTTCATCTTCTTGTCCTACAAGATTCGCCCTCCCAAGCGTAAGCCGCAATATATTTTCCTTAGGAATTACAAGGGCATAGACCTGGAGGCATTGCTGCGTGATGCTAGTTGCATTGACTGGACGGACGTCTTGGAGAGCTCTTGTATCAACGATATGGTTCACATTTTCAACAACGCAATACTCAACTTATACGATCGTCATGCCCCTGTCCGTCGAGTCAAAGTCAAGTATGTTCCGGCTCCTTGGCTTACTCCTACCATTAAAGATGCGATGGCAAGAAGGGACAGAGCCAAAAGGAGGTTTAAACGCTGTCCTTCCGAACGCAACTTGAGTGCGTTTAAGGTGCTACGTAATCGCTGCAGCCGTATGTGTAGAGATGCAAAGAGACGCTACTTCCATAATTCTCTAGACAACCGCAACTCTGCAGAAGTTTGGAAGTTTCTAAAAACTGTCGGCATTGGTAAGTCTCCAGTTGTTTCCAGTAACGACACTGACGTGTGTACTCTTAACAAGCATTTCTCACATCCCCCTGTTACGTTGGATCCGCACGTCAAATCAGCTACTTTAAATAAACTTTCCGGTTTGCCAGTGCCGCAGTGTCCTTCTTTCGTGCTAAGTCCTGTAAGTGAAAGTGAGGTAAAAAAATCTATTTGCGCTATCTCCTCCTCTGCAGTCGGTAATGATAATCTTTGCTTAAGAATGATTTCTCCTATTCTCTCTATATTACTTCCCATCCTGACCCACATTTTTAATTTCTCCTTGTTTTCTTGTACTGTTCCTGAGGCCTGGAAACAAGCCCATATTATCCCCTTAGCTAAAATTCCTAACCCGGTCTCACCGTCCGATTACCGACCCATTTCTATTCTCCCCTATCTCTCTAAAGTTCTTGAGCACATTGTTCACCAGCAACTCTCTGCCTTTCTATCTTCCAATGACCTTCTTAGTCCTTTTCAATCAGGTTTTCGACCTGGCCATAGCACAGTAACGGCTCTTTTGAAGGTTACTGACGACATTCGCTGGGCCATGGACCACAAATCTCTCACTTTACTTGTACTTCTGGACTTTAGCAGTGCCTTTAACTCGGTCGATTTTGACATCCTTCTAGGGATCCTTAAATCTTTAAATTTCTCTACTTCTACTATTGGCTGGTTCGACTCCTATCTCACAGGCCGCTCGCAGCGGGTTCGTCTCGAAGAGTCTTCTTCTGACTGGTGCTCTCTTACTGCGGGTGTGCCTCAGGGTGGCGTTCTCTCTCCTCTTCTCTTTTCTATTTTCATTAACTCTGTCACCAGAGTCATCTCTTCCCACTTCCATCTCTATGCCGACGATTTGCAGCTTTACAATAGCTTCTTGAGGCAAGATGCGGAAGTCGCCGTTTCTGCTATGAACAGAGACCTGGATTTTATTAGCGAGTGGTCGCGGTCCTTTGGATTGCAAATCAACCCTAAGAAATCCCAGGCCATAATTATTGGCAGCAGGTATATGCGGACTAGGCTCGACGTTGCGTCGCTGTCTCCACTCTGTTTGAATGGTGTTCAGATTGAATACGCAAATACGGTTAAAAACCTGGGGGTGACCATGGACTCTCACTTATCGTGGACTACCCATGTTGCTCAAGTCAGTCGCAAAGTCCACTACACGTTCCATTCGTTGAAATGCCTCCAGACCTTCTTGCCCTTGAACACCAAAATCTCCCTTGCTCAAACTCTTATACAGCCCATCATAGACTACGCTGATGCCTGTTATTTGGATGCCACCGAGGAGCTTTTGAATAAACTTGAGCGTTTGCAAAATATCTGTATTCGTTTTGTTTTTAATCTTAAAAAGTATGATCACGTTTCTAACTTTCGCAAGATACTCAAGTGGCTCCCTATTCGACTTCGCAGGAACTCTCGGATACTGTGTTTGCTATTTAACATCCTTCACAACCCTAAAACCCCTTTGTATCTGCGGGAACGCTTTTCCTACGCCCGTCCTTTTGATGCACCTTGCAGGTCGCATCTTAGAAACCTCCTTAAATCCCCTCCGCACTCAACCGACTTCTATTCCTACTCCTTCACAGTGCACGCGGTTCGGTTGTGGAATTCACTTCCGCCTGACATTAGGGACTGCCAAACTGTTGCAGTATTTAAAAGAAGAGTGAAAGAACACTATCTTTCCATTTCGTCATAGTTGCATAGTTATTTTAAATTACATTATATTTAAGTATATATTTATGTATTTATTATAGTGATATGTATTTTAGAAGTATTTATGTAAGTATATTCTCATAATGTAGGTATGTTTATTAATAAATTTGTGAATTGTTTTTTTCTATTCTACTGTTACACACGTTGTCTACATCTCTTTTATGTACTTTCCTATCGCAGGTATGCTGGAAGAGATTTCTTTAGAAATAAGCATTGCCTTTGTACGTATTTTTCTGTTCCTTTCTTCTTGTCTGTTTGTATGTGTGTGCATAAATGGTTAAATAAAAATAAATAAATAAATAAATAAATAGAATATCATAGCATCTTGCCACGATAAAAAGGATTTCAGTAAGTTTTGGAAGCACACTAACCAACTGAACGGCAGGTCGAGCATTCCTGCGAGTGTTGAGGGTGTTAGCGAGCCTGCAGCTATTTCAAACTTATTTAGAGATCATTTTACTGTGAAGTCCCCGCTAGGTGCAATGGGAGAGGCCTCGACGGCTAGGGAGCCCGAGATGGAATCGACGGTTAGGGTTTCAGCTAAGGAAATAGAGGCAGTGCTGAGAGGCATGAAGCGCGGGAAATCACCGGGGCATGATTCTCTGAGCATCGAGCATTTACAAAATGCGGGTGTTCATATGCCTAGAGTACTGTCGATGTTTTTTAATTTATGCCTCTCACACACGTACCTACCGCACGACCTAATGAAGACGTTGGTGGTGCCCATCATTAAAAATCGCACTGGGGACGCTTCTGACATAAATAACTATAGGCCCATATCGTTGGCTACAGTAATTGCGAAGGTGTTGGACAGTGTGCTGGACAAGCAGTTAAATAAACATCTGTCGCTTCACGACGCTCAGTTTGGCTTCAGAGCTGGTCTTTCAACTGAACACGCTGTTCTGTGTCTTAAGCACACTGTTCGATACTATACGGACAGGAAAACCCCTGTGTATGCGTGTTTTCTGGACTTATCAAAAGCCTTCGATTTGGTGTCCTACGGTGTTTTGTGGAAGAAGATGTATGATGAGACAACGCTTCCAGGTGAGTTGATCGAGTTATTTAAGTTTTGGTACGGCCGTCAAACCAATCTGGTGAGGTGGGCAGGCGCGCTATCCGATCCGTACGGGCTGGAGTGTGGGGTGAGGCAGGGCGGCCTGACCTCGCCGAAGCTCTTCTGTCTGTATGTGGATCGGCTGGTTCGTGAGCTCAGCGGCACTATGGTAGGTTGTTCAATTGACGGAACACTTGTCAACAACATAAGTTATGCCGACGACATGGTGCTGCTGGCCCCATCGATCAGCGCCCTCAAGACACTGTTGTCGGTTTGTGAGCAATATGCGGATGCCCAGGGCCTTAGATATAATGCAAAGAAGAGCGAGTGTCTGATGTTCAAGGCAGGCACTAAAAGCTATGATGTACCACCTATTAAACTTGGGGGGACCGCTCTAGAGTGGGTAACTTCCTTCAAGTATCTGGGGCACTGGGTCACTGCTACGCAGACCGATAATAGTGACATGGAGAGGGAACGTAGGGCGCTGTCAGTCAGGAGCAATATGTTGATCCGTAGGTTTGCAAAATGTTCAAATGATGTTAAGACGACTCTGTTCAGGGCATACTGCCAATGTTTTTACACTTGCAGCCTATGGGTCGACTACACGCAGAGGGCTTACAGCGCCTTACGAGTCCAATACAATAACGCATACCGGGCACTGTTGAGGCTGCCGCGACACTGCAGCGCATCAGGGATGTTCGCTGAGGCACGTATAGATGACTTCTATGCAATCATACGGAAGCGTGTCGCTTCCCTGATGTGGCGGGTGCGGGGCAGCGCCAACAGTCTCCTGATGACTGTGGCGGATAGGACTGATGGCCTCATACTCAAACACTGGACGAGGACGCAAGTGTTGCCTACAAACCGTGCCCAGAAGTAGTGTGTGTCGTTGTATTCTGAATTATTCTGAATTATTATTATTATTTTTTCTGACATGTGAATGAATGTGACATATATAATCTGAATGTGACATATTGAATTTGATTTTATTTTATGAAAAAGGTGTATGGACTAATACTAGTTTGTAAGTTGTTTTTGTCTTTACTAACAATAGTGGATTGTATTTATCTGAAAATAAATGATTGATTGATTGATTGATTGATTTGAGTTAGCTTCCATAATACGTATTTTTCTCACTTACCTTATGTGGATCATGTTCTAATAAGTTCCTGTCACTGTTATTTTCATAGCAGGTCGTGATAATCGAATTTGTGTGGGGAATGAACCGCAATTAAAAAGTGAAAAATAAAAACTGTTTACAAAAAAAAACAACCGACCTCCAAAAAACACGCTACAGACTCACAACTACGAGTCTGAAATGTGTTCGGTTCGTGTTCATCTTAGATAGGTTTTTAAATAGCAAATAAACATATTTTTTACCGATGTAATTCGTAATTGTGGTCAGTCACCATAATATTATATTATTATAACCTAACCTAACCACACAAAAAAAATGTTTCATTTGTACTTCAGTCCCAAACAAAGCCCTTAACATTCCTTCAGCGTCCGTTTCTAATAAAAACGTAGCTCAACAGCTATCGTTGCCAAATTACTACTAACAAACAAAATTTGATGAATGACTAACATCTTTTATTAACTAAAATAACTATACGATTCATAGGATTTATTTCACCATTATTCTAAGCGAATCTTGCTAACTAAGAAAGTGCGCACACAAAGCTGAAAAGTTTTTTTTTCTGGTGTGGAAACTTTTTTTTTTTTTTTTTTTTTATCCACAACGGTACGGCAACTTTGCAGTAGAGTAATAATTGTTTTGTTGGAAGTGAAGTGGGCGCGCCATCTTGTATATCTACGCATAGAGCGTAATAGTATAGAGACTGTTTAAACTTTTTAATCAGACTACGCACAGCCTAAATGAGCAATGCTGGCATAAAACAATATGAAACCACGTTGTTTTTTTTTATATTTTTTTTTATGACACAGATACCTCTTGAATTACGTGTTGTTAAAAGTGGACGTTTTGTATATCCAAGAGAATTTATTAACGCGATAGCTGGCAGTAATGTTGACTGTAAGGAGGTCATCAACGACAGCATTTATTTTATATAAATCGTGGTTTTTTATACTTTGATATTAAAAATAGCCGTTGTATTTGTGGACGATACGGTGGCTATCATTATGATCAGACGATTTAATGTAGCGATTCATTCGTTGATGATTGATGATTATCGGCATCTTCAATCTTTGCTCTTAATGAGACAGTCAAATCAATTTTAAACCTAATCATTTGTGAGTAATTTTTTTCACAAATCACTGAGGCCTCACTGTAAGTTTGCAAGTGAGTAAACGTAACTATCACGTTTGCGTTAAGATTTTTATTCTCACCTTTATATTCTTAGCATTATGATATATCAGTCAAATGTTAATGCAAACGCGATAGTTACGTTTACTCACTTGCAAACTTACACTAAGGCCTCTGGTAAGTTTAAAACTCCGTCTCAATCCAGTACATTATCTTTTCAGGATTTCGCAGAGACAGCGATGAATGAGCTGCTAGGCTGGTACGGGTATGAAAGGTTGGAGCTACGAAGATGGGCGGCATCACGAGCCCGCGACGCTTCCAGTCCAGAGCAGACCAGCGAACAGAAAAATAAAGGTATGTAGGTACTCAAAACATTCAGAAATTGAACATCCACTGCTGAACATAGGCTATTAGTGTACTTCACTCTTTCTTACATGGGACTTTAACATAACTGGCGAAATGTGGGTGCAGTACCTCTGTTTTTTTTTGAGAAATAATCAAGTAACTTCTCCCGCTCTAGGCGGAGCGGGAGGGCGTGTCAGACTCTTACTGACTAAAACCCACCCGTGTTCCTTCAGTTGCCTGTGTTGCCAGGGGCCACGGTTTCGGACATTCCCGCGACGGGTGTAGTACCTCATCCTAGGCTATCACTTCGAGGAATACCAGGCGTTATGTTTAGGTTATGAACTCTGATTACATTATCACGTTTGTTTGGTGATTGCGTTTTTTTGTTGGGTAGGTTTTAAAAGACCGGAAGACCTCAGGATATGAATTGACTAGTACGAGTATCATTCTAAAAGTTGTTCATCATTCTCCTGCTTTTAATCCCATTCCGCTAATATCACTAGTAATCACTGCTCGCCTATCGGTGCGATAAAAGGCCCTACAGTACAAAAACATTTTTTATTTATTCACATAAAACTTAGGTAAGTACCTACATAATATGTAAGTATGCTTAAAGACTTAAAATAATAATATTATCATGTACATGTTTATAAGAAATGGGAGGGTAAAGAATCATATGGCATCAAAGAAAGCTGGCCCTGGCAGCATTGCCTGCCACATTGTATGCAATGCTGATTCTTTGACCGAAAAATAAGCCAGCCCTCTGCTCGGTAAATGTGGAGTAAAAACTTGTGTAGGAAGGATCGTAACAAAAGTTTTACTACCTACCTACTTACCAAGAGCGCTTACTTCATCCCTGAAATCAAAGTAGGTAATAGACTAAGCTACAACAGACTATTCAGTCCCCCCGTTTCTATTACGTTTTAATACCATCCAATAAAATCATATTACATTTCTTAGAACAGGAACCCTCTTCCCGCAGCAGCTGTTCTTCTACGAATAGATGTGTTACCGAACGCAACCCTCGCGCGCTTTCACGATAAAAATGGCGGCAAAATTACGCGGCAAAACGAAACTCTGCGTGATGCCACAGATAGTAATCTAATTCCTACAATAAATAAAGTTTAATAAACTCATTTTCTCGGAACTCCTTTTTATGAGGTGTGATAATATTATGAATAATAAATCGATAAGTTTAAATAGTAACGGTACCACGAAATACGATAAAGATCGCTGAGCAAGAAATAGACGGAATACTGAAAGCTTTGTACGTATTATGGCACATAGGTACATTGATGTTAGCAAACGAACATTATTTACAAATTTGATACCGCAGAGCCGGTTTACTATTCCTAATGAACGCCCGCGAATACGTAGTAGGTATAAACAGGTACCTATGTAGGTGTGCGGCAAGTGAAAATGTAGAACTTTGTGGTTAAATTGTGATGATTAGGAATGTATAACGTTACGATATAATGTTACATAGACTGCTAAACACACGCGTCAATTTAGAACGAAATAGTTCTCCCGCTGAGATACTTCAGGGAATTTAGTCTTTATTCATGAGGAGTTTAATTAGTAAGTTCTATGTTCTAAGAATCTACTATGTGTATAATCAATTAAGGACACATCAGTACCCACCTACCTAGGATAGGAGTCTATTCATAATTTTATTAACATCTAGGTTTTTTGTAACACCACATCATATTTTAATGTATTGTAAAAACAATACAATAGACACTGCTGATGAGTAATTTATAACGGATAAATCACTATCAATTCATAATTATAAAACCAAATAACACAAAGTCCTCCGCCACGCCGCGTCTGCCTGTCTGTCTGTCTGAACGCGCTATACAAAAAACTACCGAACGGATTTTCATACGATTTTTAGCAATGAACGGAGTGATTCATGAGGAACGTTTAGGTTTTGTGTAGGTACTTAGTTCAATTAGCAGAAATATGACGATGATTGTTGAAGATTTCGGAAAAAATCATGCCGACTGGGAGCTTTCCTGGCGTGCGTCGCGTAAACCAATAAGACTACCTAGGGGTACCTATATGAAAACAATGTATTACGGAAATAATAAAACATTGTTTACCGGGATTCAAAGTACCATTATGTGTTAGCACATAGGGTACTTTTAATCCCGGTAGTTTCGTATTAAGCCTCGTGCAGAATGGCGCGACGCGACACCGGTAATTTTTCTACCGTGAATTTTTTATAAAAAATGTATTGTTAACGATGATTTCTACTAAACGGCAGGTAGCCGTAGCATCGCATTGGATCGGAACGGATTTTACAATGTTTTAAA
This sequence comes from Eupsilia transversa, assembly GCA_914767815.1. NCBI lineage: Eukaryota > Metazoa > Arthropoda > Insecta > Lepidoptera > Noctuidae > Eupsilia > Eupsilia transversa. The sequence continues at coordinate 13,956,360 of OU611882.1, forward strand.
CGATTTAAATCGTGTAAGCAGTATTTAAAGTCTATATTACCAAGCCGCGAACAGTAGGTTGACCACGGGCGTCTTCCGCGACACGCGATCGTAGCCGAAAGTATGCTGCGACTGCTGCGAGGCGAGATCGGCTCCGTCCGCCTGTCGTCATATCCGACCGGATACTTTCGGCTGCAACACGGTAGGAATGTAACGATTTGACTAGGCGCAGAAACGGATACCTTCACAATCGACGGTACGAGGCCGATCGTTGCATCCGTTCGTATCCTTTTCGACCCGATGCGATGCGAGCCATTTGGTAGAAATCATAGAAACGCGTCGCGCCAGTCTGTACGAGGCTTTTATATAACTAGTCGGCAGGTACTTCAGTACTTGGAACAATTCATCTGACCATAATGAGTCTCTATTCCACGGAAATCAAAGTAAAACCATTAGTTTTCTGTTCCATAATCATTCTAAGGTTTGGTAAAAAAGGGAATTATTAAGGTCTATAAAGTATAACGAGCTATCATTTACTCGTCCTGTATAAGGTTATAAACGAATCGCAGTAATGAGAAAGCCAGTGTACAGTTTCGCGCGTTTTTTTCTCTATTCAATATCATTCGCAAATTAATTGGAGATGGATACCCGAGCTGAGCTTACTGTTTCCAGAAAAGCATTTTTTATTATTCCAACAACATGATATTCACTGCTGCAACTTTTATTTCAATTAGCCAGTTTTTCCGGTATATTTTTATCGAAAAAAAGATGCCTGGGCCCTGTTTAATAAACGTTACAGATTGTAAATGTATTTAACAAGTTACAAATCTACAAGTTTCTGTTTATAATACAACTTACCATGGTGGAAAACTAAGAAAACTGTAAAATTGTACCAACAATTTTACCTATTTCTGTTTAAACATTTTCTCTTTACAGGTGACAATTTACGTGTTTGTAAGGAAAACTGTTTTATTGAACGCATAATTGTAATTACAAAGTTACATATTTTGTAAATTGTAGAACAATTCCGACAGGTGGACTCGCCAGAAACTTACATTAGGTATCTATATTATATAATTTGTAACTTACGCAGGTACAAATCAATATTGTCATAGAAATCTACAGGTGTTTACTGCATATGTAAACGTTTATTAAACAGCATTTATAATAAGTAGTCATGTTTATTCTTACATAATTGTAAGGTTTATTAAACAGCACGTGTCATACAATTTTACAAATTACACATAATTACAAAATTGTCGGATTGTAACGTTTATTAAACAGGGCCCTGAAAGTAGTTTTCTTTGTACCCGACTGCCCCAAAAGGAAGATACGTTTTTTGAGAGTAGGTATTACCTACTAATGTGCATATTTAGACCATGTATGTATATTTCATTGGCACGCTCTGTAGCATAAACGACATGATGGATTATAACATATTAGGCGTGTATTCCCGTTCGACCCACCTGTAGGACGACGGCAGTGGGACTAACGGGAATACACGCCTATTTTATAAGAAAAGTGAGTTTGTCTGGTTCGCATTTATACTTACCTACCTAATATTATAAGTTAGGATAAATAACTGTTTTTTTTTCGATTGAACAACTAGGCTCTAATAATTTAGTGGGACCAATAGGATTAAAAATAAAATTACTAAAATATTCCCGTTCGTCCTTTGGTTGGTAAAATGCAGTCCGTCTGATGGCAGCCTTAGATTAATCACGCGCCTGTCAAATTTGTTCCGCAACATTTCACTACTTTATGATTGGTATGATTAATAGTATGTAGGTACCTCATTATTATACTGGACAGGAAGACAATGCCACTGACCTGTTGATAGGTAGGTATTTATAATGAGAAGTACAATACTATCAACAAACTACACTGTTTACATACTTGAACTGATACTGGTTATCACTCTAGAATTTGCCTATTTAGAGTGTTTTTTTTTTTCACATGGGACATTTTCAGTTCCGCTGTTATTTTTTAGTAAGGTATTTATTTGTTCATTAGAAACAGATGACTTATTAGTAATTACACACTTACACAGCATTAAAACAATGACTCACGATTTCGTAAAATCAAATCCCTCACAAATAAGGTTATCGGTACCATTTCGATCGTTTTAATGTTTTTGAAAAGTCCTGACGAATTCCGGATTTGGTCAAAAAGCGGAAAACCTTGTCCGTACAAATCCGGAGGAATGTTAACCCAACTTATTCATAGATGTTCATGTAAAAGTCCGTCTCTGTTTATCAGTGGATGTTACCGTTCATAGTCACATAACATCACGCCTGTATTCCCTGAAGGGTTAGGCAGATCTGCACCTATATACGCCAACATTTCGCCAGTTATGTTTAAGTCTTTAAACTTGCAGACGGGCGCGACGAGACACCGGTAATTGTTCTACCGTGAAGTTTTCTTAGAAATGTTACCTATTATTAAAGTCGCGTCGGGCCAGTCTGCACGAGGCTTAAGTCCCATGCATTTAGTCATAATATTCTAATCAAATAAGATAATCGTAAACAACTCTCTGTTGCAATGGAGAGTTCGATATACAATTTCGTAAGAGGAAATTCCCAGGCTGGATAAGGGGTCAATAATATTTATTGCAGAATGACCGCGACTTACGAGTTGTAGGTCGTAGGTTCAAACCCAGGCACACTTTGTGTAAATTATTTCATCACCACTGCTCTCAAAACGATGAAAGAAAACTTCGGGATATCGGCATGTCCTAGAACCAAAACATGTGACATCCACCAACCCGCACTGGGCTCGCGTGGCAGGTTATGGTCTACTCCCTCCCACAGAGGGGGTTTGGCCTGTGTCCCAGCAGTAATAATAAAAAAATAAAATAAAAATATTCAAGTATAAAGTAAAGTAAAATTATGATGTACATTAATTACAATCGAGGAAATTTTAGCTCTAACTGTAATGTAGACATGCCTGATCTAGGTTTATGAAAACCTGTGTTTCAGGCCGTGGGACCATTATAGGCTCATTATGCTTATGCTACGCCGTGCGTTAATTGTTCTCATATGCCCTTTTCTTTCTTTTCTAGCCGACGAATGTTCATGGTGTAACAAGAGCCTGCCGAGCGAGGGTTCAGCGCTCCAGCATGCAGGTGCCACATTCTGCTCAGAACTCTGCTTCAGTCAGTCTCGTCGGGCCAACTTCAAACGAGCCAAGACCTGCGACTGGTGCCGGCATGTCAGACATACCGTCGCTTATGTGGACTTCCAGGTGGGGATCGCTGGGTTATTACCACGCAGAGATAAATAGTAGTTGTCCTAAGCTTTAAGTTTTCGATGGTGGTGAACTATGGTTCGGACCTTGGTAAGAACGTGGATCCACATGAGACACAATGGATTTTTAATTTTGTCTGTAATTATTTGTCGGCATAGGTACGAAAGGTTAAAAAGTCGTAGTGTTACGGTGGCACAGCTTTCAAAGATTATGTTAATTGAATGAAACTAGGTACAAACTTACAACCGGTACCTATTCCTCTAAAATGGGCACTTTGTTATTCAGATTTTACTTGTTTCCGTAAGTTAAACTTCGTAACACTTTATCGAACCAAATCTAATAAATGAATCTCTCATTCCAGGACGGTGCCACACAGCTACAGTTCTGCTCAGACAAATGTCTCAACCAATACAAGATGCACATCTTCTGCCGAGAGACGCAAGCGCACCTCGATCTCAACCCGCATTTAGTCAATGCGTCATCATCATCCAACCTCATCACTCCGGAACTCTGGCTCAAAAACTGCAAAAGCAGATCTGCTTCACCAAATTCCGAACGATCAGGTTCGCCTAACCCAGAAAACATGCCCAACAAACCAGCAAGCACAGAAAAGACAGAAGCTCAAAAGACCCAAAACAGATCTCCGCTTCCCTTGATAACGATCGCTCCAACAGCAAAGCTGATGAAGCAAAAACGACCTTCAGATGAATCAATACCAATACAGAAGTCACCCGAGACAAAAAAAGATATAAGGAACTCTAAAATGAATCTACGGAAACGAAGAACGTCGAAATGTTCTGCCACGGTCACGTCGCAAACTGTACGACAGCGGACTTCGACCCCGAAAGCGCAGGATCTTCGGATGTGCAGTCCGTCTGATGGATCGTCACCAGCGTCGACCGTTGGAAATGCTCTTCATTCGCCGCCTCATACGATAAACACACACCCACCACCACCGCCGTTTCCTCCTAATCCGATGTTCAGTATGCCACCACCAATGTTTTTGGACAATCATGATCTAAGGCACCCGCATAATATGTTTCCACCACGACTGAATTTTATGCCTCGACCAGGATTCCCAATGGAACGACCTCGACTCCCCGGTCTTCCACCGCCGCTGAACTTCCCCACACCTATAGGCCAGGCCCCACCTGTCACAATATTAGTCCCCTACCCAGTCATCATACCGATACCGCTCCCCATTCCAATTCCTATACCTTTCTCGGCATTCGTCCAAGCTCACTGTGCAAATAAAGTTAAAACAGAAAGCAAACCCGATGCAGCAGACGTAGAAGGACCTTTAGATTTTACAATGAATAGTGATAAAAACAAAAGAGATGAGGAAGTTACGGGATGTAGTAGCGAGCAAGTTGAAACTGCGGTAGATAAGAATCCAGTTTGTGAACAAAACAACGAGCGAGTAGAGGACGATAAAATGGAAACAGAAATTAATGAGACTGGAAATCCGGAGCAGACTTTGCCCAAATTCAAGATAACCAGACTGGGCAATAAAATGGCGAAAATAGTAACTAAGAGTAGGGAGCCATCAGAATCCACAAGACCACTGAGGAAACGACGGAGACTGGTGGAGGTGTCTACTGACGACGAAGCGCTCATTCCAAAGACGAGAAAAATAGTTGAAGTGTAAAGGTAGAATCCAAATAATCTCATTATTCTCTGATACATATCACAAACGCATGATAATCCGAACAGAGTTCATTATTCTTTCAGGTTGCTAGTCTTTAGTTATAAGATGCTATTAAATTTTTATGTCTTAGGTTTTAGGGCGCACTGTAAATGTGATATTAGTAACTTATTACTTCAATGTATGTAAAATAAAAAATATAACTACTCTATACATAGTTTCATTAGCCTGTGTTAAATGATAAGTAATCCCTGAAGTAAAATTATTCAATAACATTGTGTTATCGCGTTCATGTTGTATCACATGTTTGAAATTGATCGACTGATAGATAGAGATGAAAAACAACAAACATTTGAAAACATTGTATCAAGCTGCTGTTTTGTTTACTTAGGCAAATCAAAACAAAGTAAGACGCAATATAAATAATCGTAACGTTTTGAGGAAATGAGGACAGCAAACAAATGATCTCGACTCATCTTTTAGGAAGTTGGTGTCATCTTCAACTCAGCCTTCTGCAAATCAATCTGCTTAGCCTTTTCCCATCCATTCAATCTTAAATGCAAGCTAGAGCCACACTGAGAACGAAGCGAAACGAGGCTTGGTTCGTTTAGCCACTTTAGCGTCGCTCATGTAGCTGTATACCTATATTATAAGGTATTTTCGATTATGTCGTCATTCCAGACAATCTGAAACACAGATGTTTAGCTTCGATTCACTGAAAAACAATGAATCATTCATGAATGTAGATTCAGGTGTAAATCGCATGATGAAACCCATAATGTGTGGCGCAATAGAAATAAAAGATATCGTAAAATTTCATAGGCTTTTAATGTCTCGACTTAAAAATCATCGCTAAAAACCAATCATGGAAAATATTGATTGCTATACTTTAACATGTTCTTACTAACTAACAGCTAGGCCACACAAGGTGGATTGTACGCCTCTACATTCAGAAATTTGTACATTTTTGAGATCCAATTATAATTTACATTAAACATCATTAAAATTATTGAATTCTATAAAATTATATGTTCAAATAATTAAAGCGTCATCGGATGATCCACATTAAATGCTTCTATCAATTAAAGGCAATACTGGCATTATTTCATTGATACTTCTTGAGTGGGCATGGAATATTTGGAACTTTAGCGATTTTGTCAATAGTGAAACTATATCGCCGCGCTCGACCTAACCTGCCGCATCCAGGGGACATATGAGTAGACATTATCTAAATAAGCAAAATATTTTGATAATTTGTATACATTTGACTACATTTAAGCCTATTTATAATAGTGTACTCATGCGACACCAGCAAGACTTACAGGCCAGATGCAGTAACATCCCGAAAAAGTACTTTGGCCAATACATTCTGAGTTTGACTAGAATGCTTTCGTAAGTATACATATTTCAGACCTTACCGCAATCTGAGCTTGGTAATATTCTAAACTCTACTACAAAAAGTTAAATGCTTTACTTTTGTTTGTGATTATACAAATCCCAGAGTGTAATAGCACCATCAAGTCCACCGGCCGCCATTATGTTTGCGTTCCAAAAAGAAACCTTCTGAGAAGAATAAACCACATCTTGAATGGCTTGCTTATGCTCTGTCAGCACTACCAGAGGTCGGAGCGAGTACCACGAGAAGATGCGAATATGGCTGTCCCAACCCCCAGAAACGAATACCTTTCCATCAGACCGGGACTGAACTTTATTTATACCTGGGTTCTTAATTGTTATATCCATCTTGTGGGCCAAGCTTAAGTCTTTTCTCCCTATACTAAAGATCTGTATCACATTTGAGGCATTTCCAATCATGCCCCTTTGCTGCTCAAGGTGGAAATCAACGGACATCGGACACTCTGCGGTCTTCAGTTTGCTGATACATTGACTAGTGTTGAGATCCCACAGCAGGAGCCATCCTGCTTCATAGCCGGCTAGCAGGCAGGGCTGGTCACAAGGAAATTCAACATATTTCAAGCACATCGGCTCTCCCAGCTTAAGAGATGTGTCCGGCTCCAGACATCCCACTTTCTCTCCGGAAAAGTTGTAAATGTGAATTTTTGAATCCTTGTCAGGTACATAGAGTGTTTCGAGTTTTGTGTTGGCGTCAAAACGGCAGAAACCAGGGTAATCAATGTCGATGAGTGCGTCTTCCTCATAGCCGCTGTTTGTTAAACTAAATACTTTGAACTTGCCGCCCTTCTCCTGAGTGATGAGGTGATTGTTGGTGTGGGTGAGGTGAAGAATGGGAGCTTGACCAACTTGAATCTTCTGTTGCACACGATTTGTCTGAAATGGTAAAATAAAATCTTATTTTAAACAGTAATTTGAACAAAGAACAGGCTGGTCTTGAGACAGTAGATTGTTGTAGAAGAAAATTAGGGTATATGTGAAGATTAAAAAATCAGGATTCTATAGTTTCTGCCTATGGGTTATGCAGAGGAAAATAGTGAAACGTGTACGAATAATACTTGGCTATTGACACATAATTATGACTCTAAATATAAAATATTATAATACAAGTAGAAAAATTCAACATATTGTAGTGACCCAATAAAAAGCATAAATGCGTGTTTGTTTTGATTTGGCAGTCGATCCGCTCTATTCTAGGTCGCGAAACGAGGGTAGTAAACAAAAATGTCGCGCACTTAATGGAAGCCATAGGACACGTCATTAACGCCTTCTACGCAGTTGTGATGCTCAATAATATATTTGGAATATATACGTGATCTTACCTGAAGGTTGTATGCATAAACATAGCCGTTTTTTGAGCCGGCTAGTAACCTCTCGAGACCACCAGGCAAAAAGCTGAATGCCAACGAATAAACAGGAACGTTATCCACATTCCTGATCGTATAAACGGGGTCTGGAGGTAACAGGGCCATCTCTGGTCAAGCTCGGAACGAAATTATTTGTCGGAATTGGTAAAATAAAATAATAACAAAATTAATCAAGCCATCAGAAACTCAACCACAACTACGCACAACACAAAACTGACAGAAAAACAAAAAAGTTCACATCGTAACAATCGGTTGCGTTCGAAAGTAAGAAATTGTAATTTTTTCACAATAATGTTCGAGTAAATATTCAATAACAATCCATTACAATTATAAATTGGTGATCAAATATTAATCGCAGTTTGTTATGATTAAAAAACATCTATGTTTATTTTCGGTGAATGTTCATTTCACTGATTAAATGTGTACTTTAAATTGCTTTGAATACAAGTATTTGAACGCATACGATTTCAGAAAAACTTTATGTCACTGTTAATAATCTGTGGTCATGAAAAGGGATGAATCCGTAATGATGTTCGCGTTTCGATTATGCTCTTATTAGACCAAATCGATTTTATGATGATATATTATATTCTTAGACAAGGCACTCATAAACGCACAAACTTTTAATTCCCATAGCATTAATAATTATGGTGCATCGAGCTTTAGAAAGAGACTCTCACACGGGATCAGTAGCAGAAATAGCGCTCAACAATTCCAATATTTTTTTTCAATAAAAAAATGAAGGAATGTCTTCTTTCTACTGTTTATATAAAATGTACTTCTTTTTACTGTATGAATTCTTTTTTAGAGGCGTTGTGCGAGTTATTCGCACAACGCCTCGGTAAATTGGAAATCCTGACCAAATGTGCAGTCAGTCTTTTAGACCACACTTTTAGAGTTTTTTCCCCCCATAAAACTAAGATTTACATAATTATCATCAAAATGCTATAGATTCAAGATTTCAAGTTTTAAGCAGTACAGTGGGTAGTTGGGTACCTTACATCAACCGTGACTACCTTTAACAATCCGACTGAAATCACCTTGAAAAGTAACTGAAAAACTTGAATGACCTAACTTTCAATAAATTATAGAAACTCAAAGCATTTATTTCAATTAAACCATTTACAGGCACTTTTGAATTGTCAAGGAGTCGGTCAGTCAGAAAATATGAAGCTAGTTGCCCATTCCAAAGCGTAGTAGGTACCTATGGAGAAGAACAGGCAAGAAACTCCACGAATACTGATAAAATAAAAAATAAAAAAAATTGTTACAACAATTGGTGACATCATTCATGTTGAAATTATACATGTGAGAACAATGTAGAAAGACGTGTATAATAAAAGCGTCCGTAGATAAAAATAAAAAACAATTAAGAAATTAAAAAAATAAACAGGCAGCTAAGAGATGACCAGCCGCAACTGACGGTGCCCTTTCAAGAACATGACGCATGGATTAGCACTATTCAGCTCAATCATTTTGGATGGAGCTAAATGATCCAACACACACGCTACCATCAGCGAGACATCTGAGAGAGCATGACATACTCACAGCCACCAGGGCACATTCAAGTCAATGAAAGACATAATTAACCGGTAAATGGTAGCTCTTTAGTACAATATAGTACTCACACATGTGCTATGCAATTATATAATGCAAAGAAAATTGAGTTTAAACAATGCAAAGATGGTCTGACAATCTCCAGCAGCTCCAACAGACTTTTCAAATGTTAATCAATTAGTTGTGGTTGTGGAGCAGAACCAGCATTGGCCCTAGCATTTGTATCAGTGATATAATCCCCCTACTTATAATATGCCTGCCTGCATAGTGTGCGTTTTATACATGATTTGAATTTCGTCTCATTCAGTTGAAGTATGACTTTTTTATCCTTATAATTTGTTTGGGAAAATGCAAATGCCTCCCCTAGTACAGTATGATTCAAAGTTAATGGCGGCTCGGAAGTTAGTTGCGCGCTGCGCAGTACCGCACCCCTCACCCCCGCTGTCACATGAAATTGTTAAGTAGGTACTGCGCAGCGACTCGCCTCATGTTCCGAGCCGCCATTAAGTTTGAATCGATCGAACTGTACCTAGGTTGTCGCCTGCTTAACCGGGCTATCCTGTGAATACATTACCAAAAGGCCTCCAGCCAGGGCATAAACTTATAAACATCCCTGTTCAGACCTCGGCTTAGGGCGTCACTGGGGGATTGCAGCAAGGCACAGGATGAAAGTGAATAGAAAAACTTCAAGACAGTTTAGACAAACATTTGTTTTTTTTCTTATAAACTGATTTGTAGTGGTTCTTTAACTTCACAAACCAATATTTGAAACAGTGTTCTTATAAATATTAATAGGCACAACCTTTTTGTTGTATATCGAAATCCTGAACTGTTTCATTTAGATTAAAACGTTTTAGAAGTCGATTGTTCTAATCGATTCTACGCCCAACACTAGTACTGTTCTAGCAGCCAGCCTGTCAATCACTTCACTGCGTCAGTTTCTCTTCGCAAGCAGTATTATCGTGTTTTATACTTTGATGGATTTTTGAATGAGAATTAATTGATCTTACCTAATAATGGGTGCCATACATAAATTAAGGAGATTAATTTAATCCTCGAAATTACAAATGGCTGCGGAGTCGCTTCTGAAAACGGGCAAGCATTCGAAGTATACATCGTATAGGAAAATCTTGTATCATAGGTTCTTCGTCGGCCTACTCTTGTTTATAGTGGTATCTTTAGTGTTTACTGTGGTGTTTAACGCGTTTTCCGGTAGTTCGCCGCGGATAGATGTGTATCAAGCTGTGAATTTGGATTCGACAAGTGTTGAAGTAGTGAAACTGAGTACCAGTGCACTGGAGGCGCATCCTCGTGTGTCCAACTGCACTTACTGGGACTGCGTCGATGTATACAGATGCGGGAAAGGCGGACACAACAAGATAACAATATACATATATCCATTAAAAGACTATCAGACTGAAAATGGGAATTCTATATCACAATTTTCTAAAGAATTTTATATGATATTAGATACTATAAAACGTAGTAAATATTACACGCCCAATCCGGAGGAGGCGTGCGTGTTGGTACCTAGCATAGATACTCTGAATCAACACAGTTTCTCAAGTAAACATGTCTCACAAGTGCTGCAGTCTCTGCCATAGTAAGTAACAATAGATAAGCTTCTCTATTTGTGTTCAAACAGACTCTTGTCTAACCCTATTTATAGACAATGAGGTTAAAAGGTTTCATTTATGATGTATCTATCTTATTAATTATCTACACATTCATTAGTACCCTGCTCATAACTTCAAAGTACTGTATAAGTGTGTAAAAACTTAAAAAGTATTCCTTATAATTTTTTCAAAAAAAAACTTGTTCTCTAGAAGATGCCTATAAACTTGTAAAACACTGCTGTTTCCTCATTTAAATAGAGCTAAACCCGGTTGTGGTAATGGTCTCTAAACCAATGGGAGGAATACATAAAAGGCTATAATTAAACCTAAAACAAAATAAAGTAACAATGGAATTGTTACTGTGTGTACAAGCTTACTTATTGTTTTCCAGTTTCTTGATTCTATTACTCTCACTGTGTAAATAAATTTCTTCTTCAATTGGTCGCTCAGGATTGTAGTCACCGGACCCTTTTATAATGGCGGACAATCTGCCTCCATCTACCAACTTTTATTCATCATAAATAAAGCAAAAAAGATTATACTATCATACACACTACTGGTTTGAATTTTCACTACATTACTTCCTATTGAAGAAAACATAATTATGCCATATTATATCAACTTAACAATAAAAGCCAATTTCGTAATGAAATAAACGTTGTCACTAACGAACATGTTTTATTCAACAGTTGGAACCACGGTGAAAACCACCTCATATTCAACATGCTGCCTGGCTCTGCACCTAACTATAACTCCGTTGTGGACCTCAATACCAGCAGAGCAATTATAGCAGGAGCCGGCTTCAACACATGGACTTTTAGATACAATTTCGACGTATCAATACCGGTATATAGTCCTGTTGCCGAAAAAATCGACAGCACACAACCAGAACTAAAGAAGTACCTTATTATATCAACGCAGTTCAATATACCACACAATTATTTAGAAGAATTACAGAATATTGCGTCTTCGTCCAATGATCTGTTGTTATTGGACAGATGTAAGACTGACAAGACAGATTACAGTAAAAGATGTGAATACACTACGGGTAGAGAGTTTGATTACCCCAATGTTTTGAAGGACGGAATGTTCTGTTTAGTTGTAAGAAGTACAAGGTTGACGCAAGCTATCCTGATGGATATTTTAGCTTCTCAGTGTATACCAATAGTGATTGCAGACTCCGTAGTGATGCCGTTTAGTTCCCACGTTGATTGGAATAAACTAGCTCTGTTCATATCAGAGGATAATATAAGGAATTTGGTTAAAATAGTGCATTCAGTGAGTAAAGAGCGACGTGGGGAGTTGTTCTGGCAGCTGAGATGGGCATTTGATAAATATTTTGCTAGTATAGAGAAGATAACATTGACTACTTTAGAGATAATTAATGAGAAAGTGTTCGCGTTGGCCGCCAGGACGTATGAAGAGTGGAATATGCCTGAACATTTGGTAAGTATAGCTTTTGTTTATATTTTTACTTCCTCTATTCGGAACTCCATTATGTTAATTGTTTAATTGTAGTTGTGGTAATTGTATGTGTATGAGTCATGGAATGAGTGTGCAACTTTAATAGCCAATATCAATGCCCTTTGCGGCGAGCCGTCCAAGCGTTATTTACTTAGATTCATTGTATCCATACCTACGTAAATTCATTTGTATAAGTTAAAAGGAAGTTAACTTGGCTATAATATGGGTTATTGTGAATACATTAGGGTAAACCGCCGAAAGGACCAAGTCACGTTGACGCATCGTCGATTAGGTCCTTCTGTCGCTGTGCGGTTTATCGCACGCTCACCCGCATGCGGTTGTGAGCTCCGCAACTCTAGTTAACTAAACCTTAGCGTAGGCATATGAAATTTATAAAACTGTTTGGTTTAAACATCCTCGATTTCATCTTGTGGGCCACACTCATGCTTTGCAAGCAGGCGTAAGTCTCAAGAGCTACCTGCGACCCTCGGTAGCTTTCCATTTCAAGCTGCACTAGTTACTATCATCCCCTACCGACTTTGTGGGCGCCCAACCAACCGCACAAACCCTGCGGCCTTGTGGCTTTTCAAATAAAACCACCCAACCGCGCTTGCATGCGGGCACGGAAAATTATCGCACCGTGAAAACTACACTTAAAAACATGTGGTAACTAATACTGTGGACCTAGTAATAGTCCGGGGAAATCTTTTAAATGCAAAAGAGAGAAACTAAATGTTAAAAGCCATTACCGAATATTAAAAAACTACAGGGCCTAAGCTAAGAGATGATTGCGCAAAAAGTTTCGTTCCAATTCGTTCAGCGATCGACGCATTGAAAAAAAAAAACCGTCGAGTCAGCTCTATTTCAGTCTATTACCTTTCTCAGATAGCACAATGTATTCAATAAGTTACAGTAATGAATTTCGACAATGCTATTATCCGATTTTTTTTTTCAAAAATAGCGTCATATATTTAATTTACCTAGTACTTATTCTATTCATCACTTTATAGTTTGTAAGTAAATGTAGAATATTATGAACCGGTTTTAAGACGTTAATTTCGCATTTATACGCGACTTCTATAGAACAAAAATACTTTCTACATATTATTTTAAATTAAACATTTTCTTCAGAGTCGCTAAAAATATTTCTCCAACAACGCTCTGTGTACGAAATGCCTTTCAACTTCAACATTACGTAAAAATAGCTTTACAATATGCATTGCACGTGGCATGTGACGTCATATGCAAATGCATTCAAGTCTCTAAGGGCGAATGCAATCATCGCGATCTTCGTATTAAGTAAAGTTTCGATCAAAGAGCGTAACTTCTCTTGCATAAAGTGCGACGTCTTCGTCTGTGACGCTGATTGGATTTACAAGATTTTGTCTGACATTAAATATACGCTACGAATGCTACGATGTATGCAAGTTGCAGTTCTACTAGAAGCGGTAGATAGAATAGCAGTATTTTTTAAACAGCCTGCTCGAAATTCAAAATTCTAGCGTAGCAATTAAGATCTTTGTAACGGTCTAGTTATGTACTAGCTAGCAACACACATGAAAGAGCAATCCTGGCGCGGAGCCGAAGCAAAATCTAGTCAAATACATGAATATTCAATATTTGCTTTTACGGCATACCTTTTATTCGTACTTTTAAATCCTTGGAAAAGGTCAAGCGTCAACTAATTTGCATAGTGTGTGCTACGGACAGCTTTAATCTCACTTCAATTAAAATTTCTTCCAACTTATTCGGAGCTTGAAATAAAGCCGTTAAATTTTCGCGAAAATAAAGCAAATCGTGTTTGAAACATGCCACTTTCGGCGATGTGAAAGGTTCAAAAAAAATATTATTTTACATGCTGTACGAGTTAATTCAATATTAAAATAAGTCAAATGAAGTTGGTACGTATATTTTACGTAGTGTTTTTACACTGTTTTGTTAAGAATTTGTATCGATCAAAGAAACTGCAGGTGGAATACTTACTAGTGATATTTCCAATCTCTAAACAATGTCAATTCAATCAAAGGAATGACGTTTATGGGTCAGATTCCGGAGCTTATGTCAATTTGGTATGTTCCATTGACATTTCATACCTAGATTGTTATCTTGTCTATGGGCTGGTTGCTCGTTAGCAATTGCACGAATACACGTCAGTGTATTTTGCTCCCAATTCTTCTATTCCCCTAAAATGTTTATGAAATCTAGCTTTGATCAATGGTATCGACATTTAAACAATATAAAACCAAAAAAAAAAACAGAATTTCTCAACTCGTTGTTCAAGTAACAACACAACAAGCGGTAGCTGACCCAAAAAAAAAACATCAAATCTTTTACTTTTGATAGTTTTATAACTACGTCGTATGCATAATTGCATATCTTATCGTTAATATATGCATCCTCTCGTAAGATTCATCTCCGTGTTGCAAAGTTGCAGTTGCAACTTTTGAGACATTTTTAAAATCTGGTTTAAGTGACCTTATTAATATCGTCATCTGATTAATAAAGAGACTCAAGATAAATATAAATGAATATTCAGAAGAAACTTTGATGTTGAATCGTCCTCGTTCTAAAGAAAGCAGTCTCGAAAAACTGCAACTGTACTTTCTTTCTAATGGCTTTCGTTATATCTATTTTTTGTTGTAGCCATCGATCTTCATCATAGGCCGGAAGAGACTGCTACAGAACTTTCCTCGAAAAACGAAATAACGTTCGGACACATTGGGTCACACTCGTAGTATTTTCCCGATTGGCCCTTCTGTACAATTTAGTCTTGGTCCGCGATCTCTATGGAGGTTAACTGCAGGTATCAGTTGTAGGCCCCGTTAAAACCTGTTCCTGATGAGACTGATCGGAATATTAATAAACAGGTCATTGCATGTTGAGTCAGGTCTACCCCGAGGACGCAGTTGGTCCTTCGTGTTTCCTCCTTTTTATTGTAGTTAGAATTTAGGAGTTTTAAAACTGTAAGTAATTATTAAATAATGCGACACCACTTAGGGTTGCCAGATTTGGCTCTCGCGTTTGGGGTTTAGGCTTTAGTAATTAAGTTGTACAAAGCAACAGGGGCTTTTCTATTGTAAATCTTTTATGTAAGAAAAGAAGCATAAGTAACGAAAGTTTAAATGCAAAAAAGCATAACGTACAATAAAGGTGCTACATAGTATTTTTATATCAGAATTCGAAAGGATACGCTCAATGAAATACGACAACGCCGGAAATTTCATGTGACTGTGTCTGGAAAACCGGATAAGGCCAAATCACAGACCGAGCATTGGTCAAAAGTTCGAAAGCCAGCCAGACATGAATTACTGTTGTTGCCAACCCTAGACTGTGCGAATAAATTTTTAGTGGACTGTTAACTTTTAGCGAGAAAAGTTGTTTAATTGCTTTTATCGTTAACGTATAGTAGAAACAATTGTATAAAACCTTAATTATGTTATATTCGTTGCTGGAAAATGTGTTATTTAACATTTTCAAACTTCGAATTAAGGCCAATTATGTCAGAAGTAATGTAATTATGGTGTTTCCATTTATTCTGTTTTTAGCCGAAGAAATGATGAACAATTAGGGGAATTAGGTGGCCTTTGTTCCACCATTCTGTTTAAATGGCTGAATAAAAGTACTAGAACTTTGCAAACGGTATTTCTCGTCGAAGCCCAGCTGAAATTTCTTGTTATTTGGCGTTTTTGAACGATGTCTAGTTGTCTAGCGCTTCAACATACAGTTTCTGACCTAGATTTCATATCAGACTACTATGAAACTTAATTAAATATTATACGATCGAAACCGCTCATAAAAGCTGGCTTAGCAGCATTCCATATCTAAACAAGGAATGCAAGAATTGCAAGTTGAATTGAACCTCTAAATTATTAGAGATGAGTCACAAGGAATGAACTTAAAATGCCTCTATAAAATCGACTCACGCGCTGTTGCTAACTGAAGAATTCGTTCCACCTTCCTATAGCGCTTCCCTTTTTGCCGTCCCTTGGTTATTTATTTAACATACTATTCTACAGTTCTCGATGATTTGTCCCAAAATCTCCCATTGAAACGCAGAAACCACGACTTGATTACGAACCGGTGATTTTTGGTATTCAAAATCAGAAGAGCGACGTTGTCATCGCAACAAATATTTGCTTTGCTTGGCCAAGAGACGTTTGTTACGAGTCTCTCCGTGCGCTCAGCGGTCCACGAAAAAGGCAAGTGGATTTGATTCTGAATAAGAATGAGCTTCCCGATCCGCAGCTTTATTTGCCTACAAACATATACATCTACCAGAATGAAAAAGTAATGTAAAATGTATAAGTTCAAGCAGAAAATGGAGCAATAAGTAATATCATGTTCGGTCTCATATGGCAGTGTTTTATTAAAACATGTGGACTATCTACGTCTGTACTGTAGCCTGTACTGTAGTGTTGCCAGATGTGTCCACTTCCGCGGGATGTCACGATTTTCTATGATTCAACACCATTCAATGTTATATCAAAGGATTTCTTTTGCATAATATTCCCATCGGACCAAATGGGCGACATGTTGTGTAAAAGAGGTTTTCTCTAACATATTTTCGAAGTTTTTGGTCCTGTGTTTTTATTAGCATAAGAAATGTCCCCAATAATTTGGGTCAAAAGGTACGAGATACCCTTGACGCCCTTCTTGTCCTCCTCGAGTCTACGTCACGTATCGGAAATCAGTCAAAGAGCCGATATACGACGATGTTTCTAAATATATGCCCACCTTTATCACAAGAGGCTTCAGGAAAAAACCGTGTTCTTTTAATTTTCAAAATAGCTTTTTGCTTGTTTTAAAAACTTTGCGACTCGTTACTGAATAATGTAACGTAGCTCTGAGTGGAGACGCCGAGATTCAGGCTTTTATCGCAATGACTAACACTCGAATAGGGCAAAATCCTTAACGAGACGGAGCTTATTTTGCAAAGGAATATAATAAGCGTTGCGATGTCTATTGTCTTCTCTATTGTTAGCTATTTAAATATTCAGAAGTTTTGCGGGACAGGCAACGGTTTCGCTCTGTTACAAAAATATCGGGGAATTAAATATTGTGTATTTATTTTATTTTCTTTCTTCTTATTGTATGCTGCAGCGGTGGACGTCAACGCTGGCTGTCGCTGGAAACCTGGGGCTCTTTCTCGCATAGGGTTGTTTTGCCTGGATGTTCAACTTGTTCTTTTTTTGTGTTTGTGTTCTTTTTTTTGCGTTATGTTTACCGCAAATAAATCTACTTTCTTCTTCTTTGATTATTAATAAACCTGCAGCTAAAATTAATTTAGCGAAGCACCTATGGACATTTGAAATTGGTTCAGTAGTTTGACACAATCATGCCTATTCCCGTCTGTAAATATTTAGTTTATCTGGGTGTGGATAGATGAACAAACTTTACGAGCCACGAAGCGATCTTAATGTGTGTAAAGAACTACATATCACACGTTTAAGACTTTATTACGACAACGATCGATCTTCGCTCGAGCCATTAAGTCCCGAGAGCCACTAGATAAACATCATATAAACAAACTCGCAATCCTCTTTACAATATTGGCAATATATACCATGAGACATCCAGCGAGTTAGTTCAGGGACATTGTCGTTTGTATGTCGTGTACTAAGCTCCTTTATCCTCCACGATCCTGTATTGAGTCGGCCTCACGTTCACTTTATATGAATCTATCTATAGCTGAATACTCTCAAGGGCCTCACAGAATAGTACGCATTATTAGCCATCACTAGCCCTATCATCTGCTGTGAACGACAGCGCAATTTCCTCGTTTTTATTCAGTCAGGCTCGTATACCGGTTTCATTTCGTACGCAGTTCCTTGCTTTCAGTTATTCATTTCGACGCAGACTGCGATTAAAAATCGCTATGAAATTCCAATTTTCATGTGAGCACTGAATGCCGGAAGTGGAATAGCCCGTTTGGAAGTTGAATTTGGGATTGAGTTAAATGGCAAAAGCGAGCTTTTACCAACTACTTATTACGGATTGGTTGTGTAGGTATGATAGTACATTTCGCCCTCCTATAGATCTGTTAGTAATGGTTTTTTGCTATAAATAAATAATTGTATTAGTGAGCCCTCGCACATTCGATCCTTTTTAGGGACCCAACCAGATGGTACAGGGTGATCGAGTGTGAAATTAGGAGTCCGTACAGCATTATAATGTATTAGTAATTTCTATATGAATCCGTACCGTTAATCCCCCAGGCGTATTATATCCTTTGTAAAGAATTCTTTACATCCCTTTTTAGATCCTAATACCCTAATACCTCTTTTTCTTGGTGCAGTACGGTCCAGTGAACCCGCTCTTCTTGCCGGTGACCGCGTCCAAAGCTGCCGGCTTCACCGCGGTCATACTGACGTACGACCGGGTCGACAGCCTGTTCGCGCTGGTGACCAAACTGGTGCGGACTCCCAGCTTGGCCAAGATACTAGTCGTTTGGAACAACCAGAAGAAGGCGCCGCCACCTTGTGAGTATATATTTGGTGCATCTTTCTCTAATTTTAACCTTAGCTAAATACAGTGACCGACAAGATTGGAACAACCAAACAAAATGAGATCATTAATTCCCAAGTCGATGAGAGCCTCCGACACGGTTTAATGTTAAGATTTTATGGATATTATAAGTCGAGAAGGGGAAGGTTCAGTAACTTCTTCATCAAAATTAAATGCGCTATTAATAATCCGCTTTCGTTTAAGAGCTCCTTTGCAGATATAGAAATAGCACAAGGTTTTATGTTTCTTAAATTAATATTGTCTAAATTCTTTATTTTTTTGAGGCTCTGCTCTGGCGATGTTGGCAAAATTGCCCCAAATGTTACTGAAAATTCTGGTCGTTCCTTTTAGTGATCATTCTGAGCTCAGCCCAGATTAAGCAGTTGACGTAGAGACGATCCTAATTCGTGCACACTAAACTAGTGACGGCGGATATAACATTTTGTTTGCCATTGTTTCCGTCAGTCGGAGCGTGATTTACTTCATTTAGCTCAGTTTTAACTTTACGACTGTTGTTTACGGTGTCATTCAGAGTTTTTAGATGTTATTTGTAACAAAGTAATATTATGTTTTATTGCTGTTGTTCATAATGATATTTGGAAGTTTCACGCGATGTGACATGAAATCAGACTTAGTTTTAGCCATAGTTTCTGAAATTTCCATTTTATCTAACTACATAGATTGTGAATATTTTTGTCACAACAGTTTAAAAAGATTCTTGTCTTGATGAGCCATCAGAACTCCTGGTTTAATAGTATCAACGACCCAACACGTATGCAGCAGTACGTCTTTTTTACTCAGTTTTGCTTTTACGCCATTATGGTCAGAGTCTACCTTCTTTATAACAACTCGTCTTGCTTGGCTCATTCATTAGGAAGTGCACTAACAGTGCTTTGCCTTGAAGCCGTGATGAAGCAAACTTTTCCCAATAATTGATTTAGTTCAGAAACTTTTATGTAAGTATTCTATCTCGGATTCCCCTTAACAGAAATTATTGAGATAGCTCTCATTAAGAAAAGGACAGAAGATACATTTTAGTTTAGTCCTGTCAAATCTGTCACTACTCCATACAAGTTTCGACGTGATTTAAAACTTGCCTACTAAAATTACGTCAATTTACGTCAGGCGCTGATTAATTTGACAGGACTAAACTAAATTATATCTTCTGTCCTTTTCATAATGAAATAGAAAGAAAAAGATGCACTGAACTTAAATTTAGTTTAGTTTGTGAACAAGGGAACCGGCACCATTATCATCTTTTCCATGTTTTTTTAAACCTTAACCTCTTTGGCCTATCCGGCCAAGGAGGTTAAGGTTTAATAAAACATCCCGACTTATAATACAAAAATTCATGTGATTTATTAAAGCTCCATTTACACGGTGCAAGTTTATTGGCTGTGGCATAACATATTTAAGCAACAATTAACTGGCACCGTCTAAACAACACGTACAATTGTTGCACGATACGGGCAATTTAGTTGCTGTTCAGAACTGATCTGATTCAATTCTGGCATGAACATTTTCTATTATTCAAACATGAGTGGCGAAGAGACCGAAACAAGTGAAAAACAATCTTAAGAAGACATTCAATGAAATTGAATTTAATATTTGGCAGCGCAAAATACGGGCAATACTCGAATCAATTGTACAAACACGTGTAACTCTTTCATTAAACGAGACGAAACTAGCATGCAATAATTGCCGTGGTGTAAACAGAAGTCGCATGCAATTATTAAATGGCCAAACCTGCATTCAATTATTGTATGCCGTTTCATGGAAATCGCACGCGTGTAAACAATTGCATGCAATTCTTGAATGGCAATAATTGATTATGGTATGCGATTAATGCTCTTGAACGTCCCAGAAACTTGCACCGTGTAAATGGGGCCTAACAATACATTTAATTAAGGGCTACCAAAGCCGCTTTTATCCGTCAAATAAAATTGACGTCTGGAAGTTATTGTATAGAAAATCTGTCAAAATATAATATTTATTCGCTGGATTAGACTTATACTAGGTATAAAAGTTTGGTCGAATTAGAAATGAATAGTAGGTTTTCATAATCTGCGAGTTAAATAGCCTTTCACCAATAGTCATGTTTTAATCTGACCAAAATGCTTTCTTTTGTATTCGTTTTTATTATAACTGCTTCGCCAGTTAAATCTGAAGTGGATTTATTTATTAAAACGGTATTGTTGTAACTATAAAAAATAATTATTATAAATGCGATTGTTTGTTACGCTTTTACACTAAACGGCTGAACGGATTTTGATGAAATTTGGCGAATGGGTAGACGATGTCCTGGGTTAGGACATAAGATACATTTTATCCCGATATTCCCACGGGATCGAGACTTACGCGGATGAGACCGCGGGGCGCAGCTAGTAAATAATAACGCGAAGTGTTCTTGAAACACTGAGAAAGTATAATACCGTAATTGTTTTACGTCACGTTAATTGTTCAGCATTTTAACTAGTATTTAATTACTCTACAATCTAGCTTTTTATGTTTGCTTGTTTGCAAATTTAGGACGAACCTGCATTGTAATAAGTCCTGTTTTCGAATTTGTATATTTTGTACTCTACCCATTATACAGGGTGCCCTACATTTTGATCAGCTATGCGAACATAAATGTATGAAACAGTAGATTTTCTGTTCTCCATATCAGGGTTGGTCCCATAGTAAAAGTTGTTCATAATGATGAGTCCTCAAGAGGATGCCCATGAATTCAATTTCAACCTGTATACAATTTCGATGCTTCAATTTCTGAAAGCTTTCCCATTTAAAGCCGCATTCACCAAGTACTAATCCTTAATAGCACGGTCAATGGGCCTCTTACAACTTCTTAATTATCTTTATAGCTTATTGGAGCTGTAATGTGTGAGATCTTAGGTTCGATCTACCAGACAGGATGAATCCCGTGGGATTTTTGGGGAGTCGATAAAATAATAGTGTAATGCACGAACTGTGAATACACGATAGGATAGTGTAGTGGTTTCTTCGTGGAAGTATGCCTTTGGAGTTTACGAATGTTTTAAGAGCCCACCCACCTGGTTTTTATCTCGCTCGCACACTCGCGGACTGAGTGCGAGCGAGACGGAGGCGGCAAAAAATCGGCAAAAGTTTAGGTAATTGCTTTTTACGGCGAAAATAATGGTAATTTCAAAAAAATAAAAAAACATAGTCGCTGCTTTATAGTTAGTTCAGTTAGTGTGCCAAGTTTCATGATCTAATTTGAAGTATTTTTTGAATAGCAGCGGTTTATTGTTCGGTTTGGAGGTAACTTTGGATTTTTTTTCTATCGAGAAATTTTTATGAAATCGTGTTTTCGGCTAACGTAGTCGCTAACATTAATCCTCAACTTTAACATATATTTATTTCAAAATTAATGCTGCAGTAGTTTCGACATAACGGCGGATCTTGCTAAGCAATTTGACGACATATAGGCCCTTAACAGCAACCCCTTGGGTAACATGGAGGGAAACGCTTGTAAAGTCTCGGCCTTTATTAAGTTTTTTATATTCACCTCTCGAGTAGGTAATATTCCCGCCAGGATTCACCTTCACCTACTAGATGTTCAGATTAAATTCATAGAAACATATCTACTGTTGTATTAGTTATACAGTACAGACACTAATAAAAACTCATTGAAAATGTACACGTGCAAATCAGTAAACCAGATATCAATACGCATGCAGTGAAACAAAGCATTGAGAGTAAAAATGAAAACACAATCCATTACCAACCATAAAAACTGCAAAATAAAGTTCATTTTAATCGGGCTTCTTCTAAGAGAATCTTTAGCATTTCGTGTGCAATCGACTTTGAACTTAGTTGTAATGACGAAAGGGTTCATTTTGCACTGTGATAGTAGTTAGATCTGCATTATTTAATGTATAGCTGCCAATAGTATGTTAACGCGGTCTGATTTTTCTTAATTATGGCACATTTATTTCCCCTTTCTTTTACGTTTCAAAAGGTAAGGAAGTTCTTTTTCTTATTTTAGTCAAGTTCTTACTTTATTATGAGCTGTTTAAGTTTCCTTTTCAATAGAAACCTAAGATTTTTAATTTTTCTTTTAATAAATATGGCCACCTTCTGGCGTCTTAAAAGAGTTTTTCACAAAAACGATTTGTTTGAACAAATTGCTGAATCTAAGAAATAAATCGCGACCAATTTATATCTGAGTTGGAAAGGTTCGTATGTTGCTGTCATCTAGAACAACAAGACTTATGGCTTCTGTACATGACCAGTGTTGGCGACAAATCAACGTCCTAGCCGGATTACGTATTGCTATGATAGATCTTGCCTGGTATAAAAAGAATGGGCAAAGGCAAAAAGTAGACATTCGAAAGAGACCACGCATCATACACTCTGCACGCATTTCTTGGCAGGGCTACATCTGCGTGTATTTGATAAGATTTCCTACTCGTTGTGTAGTCTCTGTTGGATATCTTCCTCATTTGCTAATTTATAAAGTGTCGCAAATAAACATAGTGTGGCGACATCTACATCGCCACATACGAACTATCAAAGTCTTGATGTCACACAAATCCTGCATCGCGCAATTAGAGTTTACCGCGGGATCAACATGTCTATCTATTACTATCCGACATTGATCGTTGGGCAGTTGCCCGCCACGACACCTGTCTGGACGGAGGATCCTCCCTTTTCTATAGAGAATCAGTGAACTTTACACCCTGTTCCTCATACCTCTAAAATAGTTAAGTTAGTATGGAGCCTATTGTAGTTATTTGCTCAAAATAGGCTTTTTCCAGTATTCTGTGTAGAGTTCAGAACAGTTATCTACTGAAAACGAAGGTAGTGGGAAGGATGGCGGTGGACATTACACTTAGCAGAATACAGTGTATTATGGCCAAATGAAAAAGCCCCATAATAGGTACGGCCGATATATTGCTGATTGTGAACAGCTTACGCTAATCCTCTTGATGTCATCCCATATGAACCTTATAAAAAACCTAAGGTTTTGAGTATGTAGGCCTATTATTATTATATATATATTTTAATTTATCCTATCGTAAAGTACCCACTTCCTTGCGTTTATCATTCTAGCGTATGGCACTCGTGGGTTGCAGCTGAAAATCAGCCTCAGGTGATCAGCTCACTGTGTGTTGTCATCGTTATTTTCTGTTTTCCTAGTATGTATATTTCTGCTGCCACTAAAAACATTTTTCTTTATTATTTTCAGGGAATATCTTGATGCATATATTAAAACAAAGTTTTTGTTACAGCCTCCGAATGGCCAGTGATAAACAAGCCGCTGAAAGTGATACGAACCAAAGAGAACAAATTGTCAAATAGATTCTTTCCGTACGACGAGATTGAGACTGAATGTCAATTGACTATTGACGACGATATTGTTATGCTGACGCCTGATGAGTTGGAGTTTGGGTGAGTAATAGTAATGAGATGTCATTAGACCAGAATACTCGCAACATTTCGCGGATTTATTTGCATAACTTTTTAATTAGTCGAGATTTTGAAAAAAAATTGGGCCTAGGTCATTATGGTGGAGGCGCTAAAATTGATTCGCTGTTACAATGTATAATAGATAATAGGACCCATTTGTTAAAAATGGGTCCTATTATCTTCCAAAAAGGAGGAGGTTCTATTTTCGTAGCATAGGTGTGTTCGATATTTCAGTCAAGATTTTGAAAATACTTTTTTCATTTGGTGGAGGAAGCTTGCGTGGTGGTCCCATAAACATTTTTATTAACTTTGCTTGGGTATTTCTTTAATCCAACTTGTTCTTTTTTGTTTTGTTCTCTTTCTTTGCGTCATGTTTACCGCAAATAAACGTATTTTCTTTGTTTCTAGTTTTTGAGTCAGCTTCAATAATACGTATTTTCCCAATTAGCCTATGTGGATGACGTTATATAAGTACACAATATACTCGCACGCTGTGAGGAGAGAAGTTGAAGCCCTCGTTTGGTTAAAAAAATTCAGCACGCTTCGCCCAAAATTTTCAAGCAATTTTTACTTTAAGCGTCTCGCCTCACAGCGTGCGAGTACATTGTGTAAGTGACATCTGTTGAAATTTCAGGATTCCATACCCTTTACGCTACAAGCTTATAATTATCTCCTTTGAAACTGCTTTCGTACCTCGATTCTCTTCCAGCTTTTGTGACAATTTCGCTCCACAGAATTTCTTTTCGTCAGAGGTTGAATGTTGCTCTGTACAAATAAACATTTTCCATGCGTAGGACAGGACTAGAGGCTTATTTGTTTTCTCCGTGTTTACCCCAAATACATTTCTTGTAAGGGGCTTGCAAAAATTAAATTTGCTTGAGGCTACGCAACTTCAAAAGCCAGAAAATAATAAATAGATCTTGACTGTTCATATTTGTCGGTAAGCCCACATATAACGTAGCGAGCGTTTGCACAGGATTCTATCGGGGCTTTGTTCTTTAAAGGAAAGATGCGGGACGTCTGATGTTTGCGTACGTACAGGTTCAGTTGGCAAATTATTAAGGACGATAATTTAGTAATCTAACGACAATTTAGCTCTACGCAATAAACCTACAGATTTTAAAGGCAGCAGTACTATTCTGTAACCATCTCACCGTGAAAACTTAGGTGAAGTGAGCTGTCAGTCCACATGCAAGGAATTGACACTATTGGCAGCTCACTTCACGCTCACTTCACTTAAGTTTTCACGGTGAGATTTTAACAGAATAGACCGGCTGGTCTCCGAGATTTTGACTGGTCGGAACGACTGTCATGAGTTGACTTTAAGACGGTTAACGGTTCTTGCCATGAAAGTCTATAAATATGTGTCTATGGAGTCTGATTCTTATTTCAAATTGACACACGCCTGTTTAAATATTACAGTGTATGTGGTTTTAATATTAAGCTTAAAAACTTAACGAATAATTTGACAGAACTGTGGAGACGACCCGAAATGTTTAGACTGTATTAAGAGGCTTCGGGGCACTGAGGAGGTAACCGTGCGGGGGAATTCAATACTAACAACCTACAACTTTGACAGCTCCAATCGCACAGTTATAAGAATCGAGTTATACGTCTTGTCATATTACTTGGGCTCAGTAGGTGGCCACGTTAATCGTTCATCCCAGATACGAACTAGCAAGATTTTTTTTAATTCGCTGATTAGACTCAGTACACCAAGTATCTGTTCTACATAATTTAATCTGTGCCACCATTTTTATTACGTTACGTCAGAAACATTTTATTCTTTGAACTGACTTTATTTTTGAGTTGGCCTTTGAAGAACAAAACAAACTATAACTAGAATTAGGGCGGTCGTGTTTGAGGAAAGCCTCGATTGTTAAGGAAATACTCAAAGCACTGAATATTTGCCCGCATTGGACAATTTAGATTTCGTCAAGCGTGTTTAATTCAGTTGAGGTTTCTAATTTTGTTATTAAATGGGATTTTAATGGAATGGCTGGCCATTATGTAGAGTGTAGACAGATTTTATAAATAAAGTCTCAGAAATATGCTGTAATAGTAGGTAGCCTATTTGTTTTCGGGCAGAACATCGATGGGACTCGTAAACTGCGGTTCCCGAGTATATTACTGTCATTGAGATTTATCTGGTATATTGGGAATCTGTTATATTTATGGAAACGGCACATCAGCCGGTCTATCTTGGAAAAATCTCACCGTGTAACCCAATGTGAAGTGAGCCGTCAATAGTGTCAATCCCTAGCATCAGGTGGAATGACAGCTCACTTCCCATAAGTTTTCACGGTAAGCTTTTTACAGAATAGACCTAGAATCAGTCTGCCTAGCCTTTTCCCAATTATCTTGGGGTCGGCTTCAGGTCTTACCGGATGCAGCTGAATACCTGTATTTAACATGGAGCGACTGCCAATCTGACCTCCAAAACCCAGTAACTGGGTAATACGATACCCCTTGGTAAGACTGGTTGTCAGACTTTCGGGCTTCTCGGGGACCCATAACGACTGTCAAAGATCCACGAATGACAGCCGGGACCAACGCCTTAACTTGTTTTTCACGGCACGAAGGAGTATTGATATATAAAGATGGTCACCCATCCACGGGCCAACCTCGGCAAGCATAGCTTAACCTGATGGATCGACCCGTGCGGCTGTTATTACTTAGCCACGAGCTCGAAGCGAGAATAGACTTAGAATAAAAATTCATTAATGATTTGAATATGAATCCGTTAGGAAGGAATAATTATCGTGGTAATGCAAAATGTGATATAATTATCATAATAAAGTGCTATAAACTACACTTTGAATAAGCATCATATTTTTTCTCATTTCACGACAGAGCGGCGCCGTTCGCATGCGATGATTGTTGGAGTGTAACTGTTGGTATAAACAATATCTTTTTCTATTGTAAATGTATTTTATTTAATTAGGTAATCACTAGCTGACTAGATAGACGTTGTCCTGTCCAAATTTCAATAATTCATACAAATTGTCAATACGGGTTTTGTTCGGTTACAGCAATTATATTTTTTACAGGTATATTTAAAGGTTACCTTGAACTGAATACAACCAGTATTACTAAAAAATAAAAAAAATACCCCTATCATACACGTGCCATCGGCATTAGTCAAAGGGCGCGCATACCTGTGTGTGTGTGTAACCGGTATTAAAACAGTAACCTAAAAGAGGTTACATGTTTCTTCTTATTGGGTTACCCAGATAGCGGTAACCTTAGTCGTAGAAGTAACCAAAATTCTTCGATACCTGTACCGTAATTTATAAAGGTTTTTGGTCCCTGGTTCAAATGCCGTGTTCCTTCAGTCAGCCCTGAGTTAAGTTTTCCCTTGTCATTTCATTGACATGAAAATAACGAGGACATAAAGTTTTTAAGTATCTCCGCCTCACCGATCATTATGGCGTTCCTCGGGGTAGGCCTTTGTCCAACAATCTTCAAGTCTTTCGGCTGTTATAATGATGATGAACGTTAAACCACAGTATAAATAAATAACAGTATTATATCTTCATACAAAACGACTGAAACGACGCTCTTCGAAATCTCAACTTATATCAGTACGCAAGAGAATTGAGTGCGTAACTGCACGGATGCGGAAGGTTTATCTACCGAGCGGCCGTAGCTAATAGTTTCAAGGTCACTGTCGAGACATAATACTGTCACTTTATTATACTGTGGTTAAGTCAAGTCTAATTTGGAACATACAGTACAATACAGCCTTTTTGAAACTAATACTACTACGCTTTGGAATGGGTTTCATCTTTGTGACTGACCGACCCCTTGTCAATTCAAAAGCGCCTGTAATTGGTTTATTTGCACTAAATGCTTCGTTTGAGTTTAATGCAACACAATAAAGGCTCTCGCGCGACGCGACACTGGTAGAACAATTTCCGTGAAGTTTTCATTGAAATTGTTCCACCAGAGTCGCGTCGCATTGCGCCTGTCTGCAGGACCTTTAACAGTAGTTCATTTCCAATGATCAATGTTTTCAAATGCAAATATTTACAACTAACCACTACTAATATAAATTACTTGGCTGAAAACTTTTTAGTTAAACAAGTTCCACAACTACATGTGAATTTTCGAATTTTCCAGTTATCTCCATTTCAACACGCGTTTCGATGAAATGATAACCCTTTCGATGCTAATGGAAATGAAACAAAAACACAAAATGATAATAGCCTTGTTTGCAGTATACGTTTTGGAACAACAGACATTTGGGAAAATACAGACAAAATAATTTCACCAGGACCTAATGGGTGTACTGCTGGAATTGTATTTTTACAAACAACAATGCCTGTGCACTGTCTATTTCTATGTGTGATGGATGGTCAGGGTTTCAATCAAAATTTATTGACAGTAAAAAAACTAGTGTACCCGCCGAAACGTGTTATCACGTTAAAAAAACTAGTTACGATTTGCTAACGATTGAAAGCAAGTGAATTATAGTATGTGCTCACGGCATAACATGCGTGTTCTTAGGGATGCCTCAGGATTTTTCTTTATACAGGGTGTAATTTTAATCACCGTTTTCCTCTTAAGGGGTCATTGTACTCATCATTATGAACAACTTTTACTATGGGACCAAACCTGAAATCGTGAAAAAGAAATCAGTTGTTCCGTACATTTTGACGAGTTATGCGAACATAAATGTATGGAACAGCTGATTTTTTTTTCAAACAGCTGATGTATGGACAGCTGATTAAAATTACACCCAGTATTATAATATAACTAGCAGCACCCCGCGGTTTCACCCGCATAAGTCGCGATCCCGTGGAAATATCGGGATAAAAACTGTCCTATGTGTTATACAGGTTATAAACTATATGTGTCCCAAATTTCATTCAAATCCGTTCAGTCGTTTTTGCGTAAAAGAGTAACAAACATCCTCACACACTTTCGCATTTATAATATTATATATTAGGATTTATTTTCGCATCTATACTCCATTTATTTTAACTTAGACAAATAACGGCTAAATAACGACAGTTATTGCGTAATATTGTTAAAATAACTGCACTATAGAGGTTTTCTTTTTAATGTAGAATGGAAAATAGAATAAATTGCTTTGTATTTATTGTGAAATAACTGAGTTTATATCGAAATAACGAAAGGTTGATAACCGTTTTTGGTCCAATGTTATATTAAATGGAGTGTAAAACCTAATATTTTATACGTAACCTTTTCTGAAAACTGAAAGATCTATCAATCATAATTATCATAAAAAAATCTGTAAACTGTCCCTGCTCATGGTTTCCCAATTATTATGCGAGGAATGTTTCACACATATGAATTAATCTGCAAATATTTTATTATAAAAAGGGGTGTCCCATCCCATATGTTCTATCCCAAAATGAAAAACAATTTCAATCTACATTTATATTTATGTCATAGAGGAGCTCGTGGCTAAGTTATAACAGCCGCACGGGTCGATCCCTCGGGTTAAGCTACGCATGCCGTGATTGGTCTGTGGATGGGTGACCATCTTTACAGAGGCTACTCCGTGCCACGGAAAGCACATTAAGCCGTTGGTCCCGGCTGTCATTCGGAGATCTTTGACAATCGTTACGGGCCGTCAGAAGCCCGAAAGTGATAACCAGTATTACCAAGGGGTATCGTATTACCCAGTTGCTGGGCTGTTAAGGTCAGATAGGCAATAGCTCCATGTAAAACACTGGTATTCAGCTGCATCCGGTAAGACTGGAAGCCGACCCCAACATGGTTGGGGAAAAGCTAGGCAGATTGATTTATATTTATGTGATAACCCTGCCTGTCATTCATACATTATTATAGCAGTTTCATTGGAGTTAAATCGCTGTGGGCGTCATGACCGATTAGACAGTCAGTCTGTCATTATAATCTACTGACGCTTGGAAAACATGGTAGGTATCTAACTATCTACACTGTAGTAATACAATAGAGGAGAAAGTTTCACTGAGATAGACGCAAACACAGCCGATCCACGTTATATCTTGACAGGTGTTGTTACTGGCAACTCAGAAACCCGAGGGGCGTAAATACGTACCTACCAACCTACTTATAGGACTTAGTACACCGACCTCATTGGTGGTATTCTTCAAAAAGGTCGGGTGCGTAGTACTCGCAACACATACGTGGACGGATTCGTCAAGGTAATAAATCCGTGGACGAAGTAAAAGGCGGCGTAGTTGCCATCTTACGATACTTACACACTCCTTTGACCTTTATGCTGAAATAATTTCTGTATATCGGGCTAGGGAAATGAAGTGAGTTTATGTACATACCAATGTATTAGTCCGGTAGAATTGAGTTTTTCTGTACGAAAATTATTTGTAGCACTATATGGCAATTCGGAATAAAGCCCGAGTAGACAGAAGTCACATTGGATATACTTAAAGTGTCCTCAAAAAGGCAGAAAACTCAGTCGAGCAATCTAACATTGGCATTTTTTGTAGCTAGAGTGGTGTAGCTTTTCGGTTTCCAGTTTTATTTGGTTATTCCCTTTTCTAGATGTACACTACTATTATTAAGAGAAAATATATTTATTTTTGTTTATGAATAAACTCAAAAACAACTGGACCGATTTAAAAAAATCTTTCACTTGTAGATAGTTATATTATCACTAAATATCTTAGGGCTATATTTATAAAGATATTACGCGGGCAACGCCGCAGGCGGAGGCTAGTCTAATATATATTTGTTATATTTCGGTATAATGCAAGGAACCGAAATTATTTGCAGACAGATTTCTTTAAACATAGCTCTAATTGTTGTCTTAGTGAAATTAATTTCGTAGACGACA
Organism: Eupsilia transversa; assembly: GCA_914767815.1. Classification (NCBI taxonomy): domain Eukaryota; kingdom Metazoa; phylum Arthropoda; class Insecta; order Lepidoptera; family Noctuidae; genus Eupsilia; species Eupsilia transversa. Next base: position 13,987,389 of record OU611882.1, read on the forward strand.
CCGATATGAAGATAATCTCAAAGATTGTATCCATATTGGCTCAAGACACTTTTAAACCATTTCATCAAGTAGTTTTCTTTTCTAACCTTGACTGACCGTTAAATTATGTAGTATTATGTCTAGACATTTCTTTGCTTACCTATACTATATCTTGTATAAACACGTTCCAAGAAACCCTTTTCGTAATGGTTATTTCTGACGTAAAAATTGATTATTCACTTTCACATACATATTTAATAAGTCATAATCTTGAACAGCCAATAGAGATATCAGAGTAGTACTTAGGTAAAGGAGTAATGATGAGGTCGTTGACTTATCGTTATCAGTTCGATAATCTGAAGATAGCGATGTGCGTTATGTTGAGGATTTCCGACGTGCAAACATTATTTACGTCTAATGACGTGGGGGTGTGCTATCGTGTGTCTGATTGTAAATCTGTACGCTACCCGTTGGTATACTTACTAGCAGGGACTGAATCTGGTATAATTAATACGGGTATTTTTTCGGTTAAAACATTTATATTTTTACAGGTATTTTTAAAGTTTATCTTAAATTGAATACCGGTAACGAAATAAAATTACCTCTTACTTACGCGTGCCGTCGGCATTAGTCAAAGGGCGCGCATCGCCTGTGTGTGTGTGTAACCAGTACTGAAACGGTAACACAAAAGAGGTAACCTTAGTCGTAGAAGGAACCATAATTCTTCGATACCTGTACCGTAATTTATAAAGGTTTTCGATCCCTGCTTAGTTACTAGCTATACCTCATTGGCCGTAGCAGTCTGACTTATCAGAGGGAAATACAATATGCAGATTTGGGAAATACTTTCAGGGAAATTAATTGCTAAGCAAATTTTATCCTACGCCAATTTACCGTGGCATTTCATAGAACTGTCAAAGAATGAGGGCTGTGATTTGGATATACAGATACAATTTAAGTTGGTGGACAATTTGCTTAACTAATGGTTTCCCTGACTTTACATACTGTCTAGGAGTGTATCAGTGTGCGGGTTGTCCAAAATGTATTTATTTTTTATTTATTTAAGCATATACATTCAACATTGGTTTACAAAAGTATTTAGAAAAGGTTTTTACGTATAGATAACAATTAAAGAAAAAAAAAAAAGACATTGGACAGAAGCTGCTTAAAAAATAAAAGAAAAAATATTTAAACAAAGCAAACTTCAATAAAATAGAATACAACATAAATTAGAAATTAATGAAGGGCGTGAACAGAACACATACCTATATAATCCAAATACATAATTTAAATATTTTCTTTAACTGAAATTATGCACTAAATGATAATTGACAAGTATTTTTTTCGAATACCACCCAAGGAGTCTTGAAATTAAACTATCTTAAAACGAAAACGCGAATCGCATACTTGTGTTAAATTAATGTCGCCATTACAGCGGCACGCTGTAAGGAACTTTTATGTATAATTCCATGCTTCGAAAGTTCTACGCCCAGCGTTCTTTCCTTCTTTCTTTAGCCTAAACCAAGGCATTGCGTTGTCTGTTAGTGAATGAATGTAAGATATTGTTGTAAGTAGAAAGGTACCCAAGTAAGCCAGAATTTATCCGGAGGTGGAGTTACAGGACATAAATCTAAATCGAAAAAACCCGGCTAAGTGCGTGTCAGATCACGCACAATAAAGGGTTCCGTAGCTAGGATGAATTTATCCCAAGAAGAAATGTAAGTTGGTCAATAATTACTCGTTAACTTGTAGCCCCTTCTTAGCTGTGATCGTTTTCCTTTTAATTTCGTTATATATACTACTGCTGTGAATGTTTCCACATATCCAGAACTTAACATATAGCTGGCAGGGGGGGGAGGGTACACTTGACTCTAACAAAAATTTGCTTAATATTTCGCAAACGGATCCTTTAATCCAGACAGACAGACAGACGGACATGGCAAAACTATAAGGGTTCCTTGTTTACTACGGAACCCTAAAAACCTTTTTACCCAGATAATAGCACTACAAGCTATTTTTACGTAAACCGTTTCCTATAATGGTATTGAATAACACGCTTGACAGACTCGATAAGGCTCAGTTCTCAGTTCAGAGAATGTCTATGGAAGGAAATACTCATTAGCTGATAAGTTTATTAATAGGAATAGTGGAGTGTAGTTCATATGAGAATTCTCAGTATAGCAGTCTTGAATTGCGGGTTAAAGACAAAAGTCTAGACTCGTATCTTATAGGACTGAAAACATTACATTACTGTGATATAATATGAACTATGAGACAAGCTGCTAATAACTCATACATCACGCCTTGTTTCGCCGAAGGGTATGGCAGATGTGTAGATGGACAATAGCATCCACATTTTATCATGGTCATGGTCTCCTATAATTGAGGGAGCACATAGATTGTTTTTCTTGTCTTTGTATTATAGCATGTAAGGTGCATTCTTTGTTGGAGATCCTAATAAAATAAAATAAAATCAGTTATGTTTATTACCTAAGTCATATGTAATACGAGGCGGGCCAATTGCCATCAACCGGGCATAATTTCAGACACCGGGCTGCTGCTGAGAAATTCCAGATGGAAAATCCAATAACACTTTGCCCGACTTGGGAATCAAACCCGAGACCTCTCAGCAGTAGCGTTTGCGACCACTAGACCAACGATGTAGTATGCTAATAACTCTTATGGTGTAAAATTAAAAAGAGTAAGTACCTACCTATATGACTGGTTGGAACTATCATTACTGGCGAAATGTAAGTTTAATAGACTAAGGGCGGATTCGACGAGGAATAAATTTTATCCGCGGAATAAGATTTACTTCTGACAGTTTTCGTATGGAGAAACTGTCACAAATTCAAAATTTGATTGGAATAGAAGGCTTATTCTGCGGATAAAATTTATTCCTGTTTGGCCGAATCCACCCTTAACAGTAAACCTTCTGCCTACATTTTACCAGACATTTTGCTTTCTTCGGAGAGTATTAGACTAACTTTATATTCTAACTAGCTTCTGCCCGCGATTTCGTCCGCGTGAAATTTCTTGTTCCCCCGAGTCCCCTGTCCTACACCCTCGCATCGCTTTACCTGTACGCGTTATTAGCTCGTTTTCGCTTAGGGTCCTTACTGACTTTTTTTGTTTCTGCTCGGATCATACCGTGATGTTAAATAGCCCATAGTCTTCCTCTAAAATTGGGCTACAAATGCAAAAAAAAAAAAAAAACATACTGGTAGTTCGTTCAAACCAACAAAGAAACAAAAAAAAAACTCTTTAGAGTTAGAGATTAATACCTACACCTAATTAAAATAATTGCAAGTTACGACACGATTGTCCGCCGTAAATTGATGACAGTGAGCAATTTACAGTCGTTCTCGACAGACGACAGTGAACATTTATACTTTATGATAAAAATGATTAAATAAATAAATCATCTGACACTATCAGAGTAGGTCAACTTTTATTATTATCACTTATCAAGTTATCACACTAGGGAGTTATCTCCAGACTTAAAGACGTTAACGTCACGTATAGTCTGAGGGCTCGTAGTTAATTAACAAAACTTTGCTCTTTATTATTTTGCTCAGCTGCGACTGAGTGAAAAAGTTTTTAGATCGAATTATATTTGATACAGTCAATTCTAGAAATGGCTCTTTCTTTACTGCTTATTTCTAGTATCTTGAGTAGTTATTGTCGAAATCTTTTTTCTACGAGAAGAATTTTTGACAAAGCATTATGAAATATAAAAATACCTAAATTCGCGAAATATACATGTAAATGTTATTGGTTTCTTTTATGCAATAGAGATTGTTGGAAGATTCGAGACATGAAAGTGGAATAAACAATCAATTTCGCAAAAATATAACATTGATCAAGATACCGCTCGCTCATGTGAAAGTTGTAAGGATTCATAGATACTAAATTAATATTTTATAGACTAATCTTCGGTAAATATTAGTTATTTATGCAACTGTTGTATAATACGGGTTTTAATACCTGATTATATACAGTTGCATACAAGACTTTATCTACACCTATGATATGAATCCTCTATAAAAGTTTCGGAAACAGTTAGCTATTGCCAACATTAAACCGACCATAGCCCCGTTACCTGTCAAATGTGACGTATCGTATTTTGGAAAATATGTCAGGTATGTTGGCGCGGGGGTCTGCACCCGCTAACCGCAAGGAATCGAAGGAGCAAACGAGTTGCATTATGAAATTTAGTACAACATTATAACACTCGTTTGGGTGATATAATGGTTACTATGACACTGGGCGTTTTAATGTTGGCAATAAGCTAACTGATTCAGAAACTTTTATAGAGGATTTATAGCATGGGTGTAGATAAAAGAACAAAATGACTATAGATCTATATTTGAACTCGTGCTATGGAAAAGCACGTTGTGTTATGGGATTCTTCTCCTTCATATGCAAAAAACGATTCCACTGGACTCTAGACTCATTCACAAAGGTGTTAAAAAAGAAGTTGCCTGAAATAAACTATGTACCTGTAACCCATGTCAATTATATTATGGCTACACACCTCTTTGAAGTCAATAAACTTGTTACTTGATACACAGTATGTGCGAAGTTTAGGGACGGCTTTGGATGCCAATCGGTCATTAAATCAAGCGAGCGGATAATATGGGTGTTATGTTGTCAATGATGAATAGACATGTCAATTGGATGAGGGGCGTACACATTAGGCAGATATATTCAACCTTTTTTAAGTCGCGTACTTGGGTCCTTTTAGAATAAGTCCATACCATCATAACCATGTAGGCTGAAACATATAATAAAGCTGAAGAGGGTCGAAAGTCTGTACATGGAAGATATTCGAAAAAAAGTTGGCTGAGAAAACTCGATAACAGAACACGTACCAACAGTTTTTAGAATTTTTGTCTGTTTGTCTGTTGACCGCGCATCACTCCGGAACTACCAGTCGGATTTGAAAAATTCTTTTTGCATTTTATAGCCCAATTCTCGAGGAAGGATATAGGCTATGTAACATCACGCTACGGCCCTCAGGACCCGAGCAAAACGAAAAAAAGTCAGAAAGATCGCTAAGTGAAAGCGAAATACTAGCGCGGGCGTGCTATGGGATGCGAAGCGGTGACGAAGAGGAGATGAAGTCACGGGCAGAAGCTAGTTATAAATATTTCCTATTAGCAGGGCAGGTCAAAATGAGAGTTTACTGTTGGTGAGCATAAAGAGTGCTACAAGGATCTTTTGGCGACTGAATGACATTGGCAGAACGGTGTTGTAAATATTTGTGAAATTGTATTGAAAAATCAAGATGGCGGTGTTAGTTCAGATTTTCGCTAAGCACCAAATGATCCTTGTACAGCTATACTTGGGTCCTTTAAGAGTTCAGGGGTCCTACCCTCACAATCGTGTAATGAAGACATAAATATCTCCTGCAGGGGCAGGGGCGAGCAGGTGATATGCAAGCCTGGTTAAGGTGACAGTTAGTCCGCTCTTAGCCAAAAACCACATACAAAAAAAAAAAACTGTACCAACAAGTTCACATTAGTTTGATTGGAGCCTCCTTTTAAGCATGCCTGTTTTAGGAGACTCCGCACTTCCATAGCTTTGGCTGTTTGGACAACTTACAATTTTATGTATTTAACTATTTATGACATGACACTTCACTTGTCTAACATTGACCTACTATAAGAATCTGAGGTAAAATCCAGGCTGATTATCGACCGTATAGTTCCACAGTCGACGATAAAACATAACTTGTCAAGTTATAAGTATGTAAAGTTTCACAGAAATAAGGCGTCCTAATTGACGCTAAAATAAATGTGGGCTGGGTTTATGTCAAGGCAGGGCTGCTCGGAGCACTTTATTAGCAAAATGTGCTACCCACAGGGAACTTTGCTCGTACCTACGTACTTAACTCTCCCTTATCCTTTCCGTGAATGTAAGCGTCTTTACCGCGACGCAAGTCATCCGGCAAACTTAGGAGTTATGTAATAATGTCGTATATACTCGCAGGCTGTCTATAGTCCAACCCTTTCTCACAGTGACGCTTCCACTCGCATGGAATGCTAAGTAGATGAAATATTTCCGTATGTTTGCTTTTATTTTTTGTTTCTAAGGCATTTGTTTAGATGAAATTCTTCCCACCTATTTTGACTCTACAGAGTGAAAAAGACATATATTTTATTTACTTTCTACGTATAATTTCATCAAGGATTTCTTTTTCTTGTCAATATGCTGGAGTAAGTGTTTGAGTCTTACGGCTCTAAGCATACTCAGCAGTATCAACAAAGGATTGTCATTTTTAATTGTATCATTGAGCGAATTTGCAAGGGGCTTGTCATTGTAATTGTGAGTACCATTGTTGTAACTACATTATCATATTTTTAACCCCCGACGGAAAAAGATGGGTGTTATAAGTTTAACGTGTGTATCTGTGTATATGTCTGTTCCCTCGTAGCTCCCAAACGGCTGCACCGATTTTGATTATTATTTTTTTGTTTGAAAGGTGTCTTGATCGAGAGTGTTCTTAGCTACAATTCAAGAAAAGCGGTTCAGCCGTTTGAAGATTATCAGCTCTTTTCTAGTTGATGATTGGATGTACGCATCTTCCACATGTCTGATCGATTCGAAATTTAGTATTCTGTTACTGCAATGATATTAGAAGAACATAGTAACCTCGAATCGATACTGCAGCATCACCTGGAAATGTGTCGGGGGTTATTTTTTATTTTTATTTTAACTTGTTTATGTTTGTTTAGGCTTGCGTCTGGCAACTGGGGCCTACTGATTTAAAAATCTTCGAGTCACAACTATTAGGCGTATGTCTTTCAGTCGTATTATATTTTCTAATAAAAAAACTAAATAATATTCCATCCAGTGGGTCCCTATTGTTTAGAGGAGACTTCATTTATTTTAATGTAAGGTTGTCACGCGCACTGTTTGTGAGTAATAGTAAGTATTTCTTGCGGCTAGACGGCCATCGTACTATACAAACTTTAACAATCAGAACATGAGCCTAGGGGCCTAGTCTTTGAGCTAAATCTTGATGACTCAGACATCTAGATTTGGCTGGATTTGAGAACCAATTTATTTTTTTGCTTAGACATTTTATTATTCCCCCTTTTTCAATCGTTCACATAATCTATCCATAGATACTTTGGACAGCTAGAAATTTTAGGGAAAAATAGAAATTTTAACTAACTAATTGCGAATTTCACCAATACAATTGAACGCCATCAGCCCATAAAACCACGTTTAAGATCTGTCAGTGTCATTATTTTTTCTGGAATATTGACACTGACAGATCTTGAACTCGGTTTAGATGTGCTGAATCGCGTTCAGTGTCATTGGTGAAATCCGCACTTAGTTAGTTTTGCTTTCATTGTATCTTAACCATCTAAGTACAAAGACTGCCATGTTGTTCTAGTGCTCACAAGCTCTAGTGTTGAGCATGAATGAAGTCGGGCAAAGTGTTTTTCGATTTTTTCATCAGGAATTTCTTAGTAGCTGCCCGGAGTTTGGATTTACGGCTCGTACACACTGGCGCGACAGGCAGCGCTACCCTTGTCGCGCCAGTGTGTACGAGCCTTTATACCCGGTTGATGACAACCGGCTCGCCTCCTATAACATGGGACTTGTACATAACTGGCGAAATGTGTTTGTAGTATAGGTACACCTCTGCCTAACCCTTCGTGGATTACAGACGTGATGTTATGTTATGTGCGTGTGTATGTAAGTAGTGTAATTGTTTCGATTTCAGTTTCGACGTGTGGCGCGAGTTCCCCGACCGGATAGTGGGGTTTCCGTCCAGACTGCACGTGTGGGATAACACCACCAACTCGTGGCGATACCACAGCGAGTGGACCAACCAGATCTCTATGGTGAGTCACTGAGTTTTTTTATTTGAAGATGAGGTATAGGGTAAGACCGCGGCGGGATGCTTTGGACCTATCACGCGGAGTTAACGTAACGTAAATTTGAACGAATTTAACATAATATTAACTTTCTTTTTAGACTTCTAGTGCTTGTCGCAGCAAAACTTTAAACAGAAATGCTATAGAATAGTGGATTAAAAAATCGTTCGAATTTGCGCGTTACGTTTACGTCGCACGTTCTTGCGGACCTTGGCTCATGGTCTTCCAACCGCATACGGGCACGGGAAATTATTGAACCCTGGACTTTGGTCTCTTAAAGCATTGAGCTACTTCCAAGAACGCTTCAATCGTGTTTGTACTGAGGCTTCTTATTAGAAAACGTTGCTTATTTCTCTGTGAAAGCCTGCCGGCTTAGAATTAGGTCAATCAATCTGCCTAGCCTTTTCCCAACTATGTTGGGGTCGTCTTGCAGTCTAACCGGATGCAGCTGAATACCAGTATTTTACATGGAGCGACTGCCTATCTAACCTCCACAACCCAGTTACTGGGTAATACGTTACCCGTTAGTAAGACTGGTTGTCAGACTTTCGGGCTTCTGACGACCCGTAACGACTGTCAAAGCCGGGACCAGTGGCTTAACGTGCTTCAGGAGGCACGGAGGAGTCTCGACATGTAAAGATGGTCACCCATCCACGGACCAACCCTGGCAGGCGTAGCTTAACCTGAGGAATCGACTCGTACGGCTGTTATAACTTAGCGACGCGCTCCTCAGGTGTGCCGTGAAACAGTAATAACAAACTAGTTAGTACAAGGAAATAGAATATTTTGTGATTTAAGTGTCGCTGTAGGTTATAAAGTACGGGGTATATTGAAAGACAAGTAAAATATATGAGAAACCCTAACTTAATATTATAAATGCGAAAGTGAGTTTGCTTGTTTGTTTGTTTGTGAGGCGTTCACTCTAAAACGGCTGAACAAATTTGGATGAAACTTGGCACATGGGTACACCATGACTTGGCTTAGGACATAGGATACTTTTTATCCCGATATTCCCATGGGATCGACACTTATGCGTGCCTAGTAATTAATAATCATAACTGTATTTGGAGAGAATATTACATAAAAGGCACACATGACATACATTAGTGCAGTACAATGCATAAAACAACTTACGTCAAAGCAATTATTCATCAAACTGTATATTGCAATGCAAATATTATTCAGTGAAATTCCGCGAATCATTCCGAAATAACGGTATCATGCATACATTTCAAAATAGCAGCGGACATATAACAAATACGGATTTTAAACACTATCAATTCGCATGTTTATGAGGTCAGTTAATTACCAAAAACTGGACTTTTAATCATTCATTTCGTTTAATTAAAAAATAACGTTCGTAATGAGTATTTATTATCAGCTCGGTGATATTTTAAATTGCATTTGTATACAAAATGGTTTATATTGAGAGTTATCGGCGGTAATCTGAGCTCATTTATCAATCATGGCCTGGTTTGCTAGAAATGCATAGGTAAACGTGTTTTTCCTAGCTTATTATAGTTTTTCAGTGTAGGCGTGTTTAATGGCGACTGAAATATTAATTCATTTTAAAACTTCACACAATCTTACTTTATGAAATAACTTGAAAATGCACTTTAAGCTCAACCTCGAACTAAAAGATTAAGCCTTTGTAAGCCATGTGCTTTTTATTTTGATTTTCAATGCTTGTTTTGGACGATGACGATGGTAATACTGAAAAGTTTTGATAGAAAAACGAAAAGGAATACAAACAGTAAGAAGGAACATTTAAAACTACCAAATTATCAATTTAAAAAAAAATGAAGCATAATGCTGCGTTATTAAAAAAAAAACGGCAGCACTATACGGCTGTTCCTTAGATCCAAGCCCCTAGCAACCATCCAATTGTCTCAATCACAGCTGCATATAAATATTTATTTGACCAATCAGCATTTGTTATGCCCACTTACTTACCAATGAAGCAATCTTGTGGTCTTCTTCAGGGGTCAGTAACTATCGTACATTTATGTGAATGTAATCAAATATTAATTTTGAAAATTGGTAGTCAGAAGAATGCTTATAGTCTTTGATTATTTATATGTCTAGATAACGGTGCCGATTCCCTTGTTCACAAACTAAACTAAATTTAAGTTCAGTGCATCTTTTTCTTTGTAATTCAATATGAAGAGGACAGAAGATACATTTTAGTTTAGTCCTGTCATATTAATCAGCGCCTGTCACAACTCCATACAAGTTTAGACGTGATTAAAAACTTGCCTACTAAAATTATGTCAATTTACGTCAGGCGCTGATTAATTTGACAGGACTAAACTAAAATTTTCGGCGGGCGCGTTAGTCAGTGCAACTAGGACAAGCTTACTAACTACAGCCCGAAGATTTTCATTGAGCTAGAAATTATGGTGTCATTCGTTTTCCCGCCTAAGATAGACTACTTAATTTACCCATGTAAATGCGCTCTGAAAGTCTTGAAGCTATCAAGTACGGCCATATTGAAAGATTATTCCATGCATAAACTTTTGAAAAAAAAAACGATGATGAATACTAAACGGTTTCCGATGTTTTTCTAATAATGCAACCATATTATTTATGAAATAATAACTTTTACCCGCAGCTTCGCACTCGTAGGCCGGGTCCTATTTAAAAGCAATCGTGGCGCGAATACACAATCGTTCGAACTTTTTGTTCGCTGAACAATTGAACATGATTGCGTGGTCGCGCCGACAGAGTGCGCTTTTCCGAATAAAAAGCGACATATGCTCGCCACCGATCGCGTATTTGCGCGACGATCGTTTTCAAATACACCATCTTTACATACCGAGACTCCTCCGTGCCTCAGAAGGCACGTTAAGCCACTGGTCCTAGCTGTCATTCGTGGATCTTTGACAGTCGTTACAGGTCGTCAGAAGCCCGAAAGTCTCACAACCAGTCTTACCAAGGGGTATCGTATTACCCAGTAACTGGGTTGTGGAGGTCAGATAGATAGTAGCTCCATGTAAAACACTGGTATTCAGCTGCATCTGGTACATAGTTGGGTAAAGGCTAGGCAGATTGATTGGTTTATTTATACATATAATAAAGCTGAAGAGGGTCGAAAGTCTGGAAGATATTCGAAAAAAAGATAACTTAGAATCGATAACAGAACACGTTCCAACAGTTTTTAGAATTTTTGTCTGTTTGTCTGATTATTTGTTCGTTTGCGCATGACGTGAAAACGGCTGAATGGATTTTGATGCAAACTTTACTAATCTGTCGAGAAAATTCCCGGTCAGGTTATAGGCTATATAACATCACGCTACGACCCTTAGGAGCCGAGCAAAATGAAAAAAAGTCAGAAAAAACCCTAAGCGAAAACGAAGTAGTAGCACGGGCGGGCGATGGGATGCGACGCAGTGGGCAGGGGTCCGAAGTTTCACGCGAACGAAGTCGCGGGCAGAAGCTAGTGTTAACAATAAATGTATCAGATAACGAATGAATTTAGATCAAATTGTGTCTAATGTTTTGAATGGGTCTCTGTGTGATGTGACCCACTGGCCAGCTATGCGACCTTCACGTTATTAGTACAACGAGATGATGTGACCGGATGATGTAGGACTGACATTCATACGGGTTGGGTCCGTTCTTAGAATATTTGGATGCAGGAACGTACAATAACAAATGTATTACGAACAGCAGCATCATCGCTAGGCGACTTCAGACAACGGACTTATCGTAGAATGTTGCATGACTAAAAATATGACTTAAATGAGTAACGAAGAATTCTGGGATTAAAATCAAATGGTTTCATAGATAACACACACGATGTTGATGAGGGTAGTATCAAAACTTGGTACGCAAGTTTGGAACTACTTACGATATGGTACCGGTGGCGGCGGCAGCGGCAGCGGCGGCGCGGGGAGCGGCGCGTTTCAATGCATGTATTTATATGGAACTGGCTTCGCAAGCAGCGGCGCGTTCGAATGCGCTGCTCCTCGCGCCGTCGCGCCGCTGCCGCTGACTTCGTGTCCGCGCTCCACGGCCTTAACGTGGAACTATGAATTGGAGATTTAAAGGTAGTTGTATCGTCTAGTTAAAGAACGTTAGATCGAACCTTGTTTGCGTCGACCTGAGCAGAGCTCTCATTGTCGATGTCAATACTTGTCAGTGAATGACACAGTCAGATGACAATGCCAAGCTGTCACTGAACTATCATCTAGTTGAGAGTAGTAGGTATATTCTTTGATTCAGGGTTTCAAACAAAATGTGCGACCGTCCGACCGTCCCAATTTTCATGTAAACAAAAGTAAAAATATTAAAACAAATACTTACCACAAAAATGGAAGACATTTTTAATAAACTTCAAAAGGACGGAAAAAATAGTGTAAACAACCTTGTAAAATGGATGAGTGAGTCCAACTTAATCAAGGTTGATTCGACTCCGGACAAGGACACCGACAGTGGAAGTTCAGGAATTGAAAAGATTCGAACACTTTTTAGCGAGTCTCGCGATGACGACAACGTTCCATTAGATGAGTTTAAAAATGTTCTCAAGAAAGTTGCGCAGGATCAAAAAAGGGGGATCGATGAATTAGCTCAACAGCTTGCGGACGATGGACCGAAAGTGATAAAAGCTGCCATGGCAGGCGTCAGCGCTTTCAAGAAAGAAATGACGAAAGACGACTGAATTGCTCTACATGCTTGGTTCAAACATGTAACAGATATTGTCAACTAAAAATATATTTCCTCACTCACTCAACCGTTGCTATTTATTTCGGTATTCTGAATACCATGGAGTCACTGATGAGGTGAAATGGTAAAACAAACAGACATTCAGTTGATTTCCAAAAGTAAAAAAAAAAACATCAGGTATTCTTAAGAATATTCTGTATTCAATTTTAAATTCCTTATACAGGTTGTCTCAAACGTAGTAGCCCACAGGGAAATGGGGTAAAGGGTAAAGCGGAGGTGGCTACCTAGCATTAAAAAAAAACTTAAGTCAGGATATTCTCAACAGTTCAGAAAAAAAACGCTAATTTAATAATTTTCAAGAAATTTTATACTTTCACTTGATTTTTTCGACCCTATGAACAAAATTTTTGACGGAGCTGGTGCAAATCTGGCTAAGAGACGTCATGATAGTGTAGGTACACGGATATGTTCCTATTTACATTCAGTGTGGCTCTGAAAAGCTTCAGATTTTATTTTTACGTTTCTTTTATACTTTAGCGAAACTTAATCCGTAGTATCTCTATTCTATTCTATATTTTTTTTTAAACCTGGGCTTAGAAAGTTTCGCTTAGTCTTTGGACCACTACGTTTGAGACATTATAGTGGAGTAACCTTCGTGTTATTGTGTCAACGAGATGCGTCTGAAGGAAGTACAGTTGCATACAAATGAGTCTGTGCTAAACCGAACCGTCTTGGTACTTGACTCTATTGACTGATAATTTCTTAAACACATGGGTAAAAATGTTTTTTTTTTTGCATTACTGAAAACCCCTACTTACAGTAACTAATTACAAAATCGTGTGATGCTTATACAATAGTAAAATATATATGCATTTATGCTTTCTCCTATTCTGTAAGATAAGTGCAGATTCTTCATAAGCTGCTTTATCGTTTGAACTAATATTTATAAACGTAGATTTACTTAGATAAAATATTTTTGCCGCTACTTTTTCCGATTAATTTCTAAAATCAACCAAAATCACATTTAAAAATACACTAAAACACTTCCATCAAAAATTCCCGTCTTAACTACTACAGTTCCATTAGAAACACAAAGCTCTTAACGCCATAAATTTAGACACATATAAATTAATGAGAGCTCACACATCGCTTTATTGTGATTTACGAGCCGACTGTACCATGCTGTGTTAAGTTCAATGAGACAATTGACTCAACACTTTGTTTTGCTGAGAGTTGATACCCGACTGTGATAAGGAATGATAGGATTTGTAAATGTAAAAAAAGTTGTGCATGCTAAAAGTTGGCAACGTCGCAAATAGCTGTCAAATATTCGCTGTTTTGATAAATTTGGCAATATTACTGTATGGAAATATGAAATATCGCTAACTAGTGTAGTGTGTATCCGACACAGTGTGACGTATTGAAACTTAGAATAGGACGACTATCTGTCGTAAAGACACAGTGTGACGTATTGAAACTTAGAATAGGACGGCTATCTGTGGTAACGACACAGTGTGACGTATTGAAACTTAGAATAGGACGACTATCTGTCGTAAAGACACAGTGTGACGTATTGAAACTTAGAATAGGACGGCTATCTGTGGTAACGACACAGTGTGACGTATTGAAACTTAGAATAGGACGACTATCTGTCGTAAGGACACAGTGAGACGTATTGAAACTTAGAATAGGACGGCTATCTGTCGTAACGACACAGTGTGACGTATTGAAACTTAGAATAGGATGGCTATCTGTCGTAACGACACAGTGTGACGTATTGAAACTTAGAATAGGACGACCTAGGACGACTGACTACCTATCTGTCGAAACGACACAGTGTGACGTATTGAAACTTAAAATAGGACGACTATCTGTCGTAAAGACACAGTGAGACGTATTGAAGATAATACATTTATGGTGCGAACAGTCTCCGACAGTAGTTCTAAAGAGTATTCCACCCAGACAAAGTCAAATTAATAAGTTCGAAATTGACAAAGCTTCTCAAAGTGAAACGTTGGAAGGATGTAACCCTCGATATAAGTTCGTGTTTGAGTCGATTCTTAATTTTGAAACTTTTTTATTCAAATGTTACTCGCACCGGTGACCCTATCCGTGAGTAAATGAGAGTAATTTATTTTAGGTACTTACAGGATCTGAGAAAATTGGTATTATCAGGAGGAAAAGTTTCTTTCAGCACTTATGTCGACTGACAAATAAAGATGATGCCGGAGACAAATATAGAAGCTTACAATTTGAATTCTGCGAAGAAAATAATTCGAAGGAAATGTTTATTACTTTAGATTGGATGTCGTCCAGACGTTTTTAAGATTATGACTCCAATTTTGTCTTCTTTTTCCTTGTTATGTCATTGTAATTTTATAGCGTGGGGTTTGTTGTAGCGAAACTTTTTTGAATGAATTTTTTTAACGGATTTCTTAGCGTAGGAGAACTTTCGTAAAAAGATTTAGTGTATCGTGCGTCTTGAATGTAAATTCTATAAAACTTAGTCATAGCAGTTTTCAAATTTCTGTGACCTCTGTAAATTAAACCTTTGAAAGGTTTACTTTAAGGAGCGTATTCGGAGAGGCCCGTAAAATATTCGACAATGCAGATCATGGGAAATTATAGGGGATTCTAATGCTCATTTATTGCATTCATATTTTTGATTAAGACTGGAGTCACACGTAATATATTCGATTTATTCGATATTCGATAACACGTGTGACTCCGGATTTTTCATTCATCTATCTGTGATGACTTGTACCTTTGAATTTACTTTTTTGCCGTAGTTGGGTTTTAGTTTTTATTACTTTTTTTTTTTGTATTTGCAGAAGCAATATATAAAAATATTTTATAGCCTACTAGAGAATAGAAAACTAGTTTTGAATTGTATTACTTATCTTTAATCCTTCGTAACGTGGATCCACGCGAGACATAATGACTTTTTAATTGTTTCTGTAATTATAGGATTCAACCGGTTAAATACCATGCAGCCGCGCAATGATTTGAGTGCGTTACCGTAAATAGCGGTCTCTCACACCAAAACACACAACCTGTATAATATAAACTTAATGCTTGATTCCTATTTCATCCCTCCCTCCCTCGCTCCCTCTCACAAGGAGCATGCCTGAGTACCAGCAATCTGAACAAAATATGATTAAGTACGGTGGTGGTACATGTCGCCTTGTGTTGTTTGATGTGCCACGAAACATACATTCTCAAACACTCGGAGTGTTTGGAATGTATTACCCATATATTAAATCCAACCCCTCTCAATTCCAGGTGCTGACAGGCGCAGCGTTTCACCACAAGATCTGGTCGTGGTACTACACGTACAAGATGCCGCCGGAGATCAGAAGCTGGGTGGACGACAACTTCAACTGCGAGGACATCGCCATGAACTTCCTCGTCGCTAACGTCACTAGGAAGGCGCCTATCAAGGTTGGATAGATTTATCCGTTTGGTGGCAAGATACATGTAGATAGAACCAATCCGACGGATCATCTTAAAGGATAATTAATGCTAGATCCAGCCGTGCCACGTATGAGACACAGACGAGACCCGGTTTCTAAACAATACGAACAGCAACGCGCTATTGGGGTTTTCCATCAGAATTTTTATATTGGTGATTTGTGCCTGGTTGATGGCAAAAGCCCTCCTATTACATGGGACTTAAACATTGCTAGCAAAATGTGGCTATACTATACAGGGTGTCTCAAACGTAGTTGTCCAAAGGCAAATGAGGTAAAGCAAAGGGGTCCACCTATCATTAATTTTATTTTAAATTGGGATATTCTGAACTGTTCAGAAAATTTCGCTATTATTATTTTCAAGAAATATACACTTCCACTTGGATTATCTACCACATCATTTTCGACGTAACGAGTTCAAATAAACTACTACTAAAGAACTAAAAGGGTAAAATTTCTTGAAAATAATAATAGTGTTTTCTGAATTGTTCAGAATATCCAAGTTTTAAAATTTTCTAATGATAGGTTGACCCCTTCGCCTTAGCTCATTTGCCTTTGTACCACTGCGTTTGAGACAACCTGTATACATCTATCAAATGTGATGTTATACATCAGTATTCTAAAATACTCTCTTCCTCCATTCCAGGTGACCCCCCGAAAAAAGTTCAAATGTCCTGAATGCACGAACACCGAGATGCTATCCGCGGACGCCCGACACATGTCTCAGCGATCTTCCTGTATCGCGCGCTTCGCCGAAGTGTACGGACACATGGCGCTACAACCTGTGGAGTTCAGAGCCGACCCGCTGCAGTACAGAGAGACGGGGTCTGGGGTGCCTCATGCTTATCCCGAGATAGGATCGTTGTAAGGTAAGGTTGAAGGGGCCCTCTTGATTATTATAAACATTCAATTTGGAACTCGGTAAAAATAGTTTGCCATGTAAAAGTGTCAATGTGAAACGTACAATTTATACAACTTTTAAATATTGGTTTTTTTTTTACGGCACATTGATAACACAATTTTAGATTAACCGACACCTTGAATTGCTTTATAAACTGCCCCGCATTTGATTATGTTAGGGCCCCAGTGTAGAGTATGTACTGGTTAATATTATTATCGTCAAGACAATCACCTGGGACGATAAGGTTAGTCAATACTAATATTTATGTTAAACCAACATCTTATGGTACATAACATTTTGCACTGTGACATTAGTTGTTGCAAATCAAGAGTCACTTTTATGTCATGGAGGTAAGGTTCAATTTGCAACAACTATCTGTTAACCGTTAAGACTATTTACCTCGGTAATCTTTAGTTGGAAAAGTAACGCAATGCCGTCATAGTGATAACTTGTAAGTTTAGGAAGATATTTGTATAGTAAGCTTAAAGTTTGGTTGATTACCGGGGTATTCTAAAAATAGGTCAAAAAAAAAAAGTGGTAATTTCTATTAGACATTGTTTTTAGACCATTATAGTGAACACATTTTTTTCTACTTTTGAAGGCTATTTGTTGGAGTATAGTTGTAAGAGGGCCCCAAATGTTAGATTTAAAGGAAAGTAGGTGGTACGGACAATAACAAATTGAATGAAGGCTGTAAGAGAAATAAAAACAATGGGATTTCGTCCCCAATACCAGGGTATGTAGACTTAAACTGCCATTATTTCATTAAATTCCCCGATACACCCCCATTTTGTATATTTACGGTAGAAAATCTATACATTTTTTCATTAAATAAACAGAAGAAAAAAAACGGACGAACTTAGAACCTCCTCCTTTTTCTGAAGTCGGTTAAAAATGAATGAAAAGCAATGGTATCATAAGTTGATAAAAATATACTCTCATTCTGCAAGTTTTTCTTGTACCTACTGAACACAGATAATTTTTAATTTTAACTATACACTGTATTGAAAAATAATGATGCCAGAATAAAATATAAATGTTTAAGATAATGACAATCACTTTCGTTAGTTTTTAGCTTATTACTGCATAAATTAGAAAATATAAAAACGTTGAACAAAAATACTCAATTTACCAAATCTAACTAGCGAAGAAAACAAATATTGTGTTCATATTATTAATTATTTTTAATTGGCATGATTTGTTGTGACGGTATGATGTAACCAATTTATTTAACAATTTTTGTGATTTAAAAGAGTGTCCGTGGAGTTTCTTGCCCGTTCTTCTCCATAAGTACCTACTACGCTTTGGAATGGGCAACTAGCTTCATATTTTCTGACTGACCGACTCCTTGACAATTCAAAAGTGCCTGTAAATGGTTTAATTGAAATAAATGCTTTGAGTTTGTCTCAATCTATTTGTCTATTTTTATTATTTCTCGTGACATCTATGGATTTTCTACCGTAAACGTACAGTCAGCACGAAAAATATCGTGGTGCAAATACCCTTATCCTTATTTTAAGGACTTGCGTTGTGAGCTTACAAATGCCTTCGGATTATTTTGACGTTATACAAGGTCAAATTATAGAGTAACGGATATAGTTTGTGGTTATTTATTTATTGTTTGTATTAATCGAGCTTTTACTGGTGTTTGTGTCTAGAGATTGGTTTAATTCGTTGAATCTTTTCGTTACTTTCGATTGGAGAGCAAAAAATGCTCGGTTTATCGAGTTTTCGTGTTATTTCAATATAACACATAATTTAAACAGTAAGTTTAATTTTATCGATACAAAAAAATTATGATATAATTTCACTAATTTAAGAAACAATCTTGACTTTGACTTTTTGTATTTTCTATACACTGTTTTTAAATGTTCATGTTATTGTAATTTTGTACCAACGAATTAAATCAATAATGGAGAGATACAAAACGCTCGAGCTTTTAAAAACACGGTCCCTGACATAAACGCGTCTTAATAACACAGACATATCCACTTACAGTACATTAGCTAGTATTGTGTTTGTTTCAAATGATTTCATATCTTACACCAATATTTATGGATCCGACTGTACTTTTATGCGATTTTTTTTTATAATGTTGCCGATATGCATTAATTTGCACATGTTTACTTCTATTTACTAATGCTTAAATAATTTATTATTTCAAATTAATTAATTTCAAAATATGATTAGTGTTTCAATAAAATAAAATAAAACAATTGTAAATTTTAAAAAAAATGCTCTCTATTTCAGTTAAAATATGCCTGTACTTTTTGATTCAACAAAATAAGGGATTGACAAATGTTTTTATGTAGATGATTTCTATTACTTAAACGATTTTTTTGTTGAGAAACGAAATTTCGAAGTTTGTTAAAATTATAAATTAGGTCGCATCCATAAATATCGGCTTTAAAGATAACCTCGTAACTTGCCATTCCTTTTAACAGTATAAAATAATTTTGTCTATGACAATAAGTTTGTAAGTAGTTCATAAAGATCCCCAATTGGTTTCATGTCAATTCTTACTATTTAATATTGATTTATTTTCTAGATGTCTGCCAAAATTGTGTGTAATTTAAATTCAACACAACATGTACAGTCAGCCACATTGATAAGTGACGAAAACTTAGTTGCACATTTTATTAATTTTGTTTGTATAAAACTAATACACTTGTAAAATTCTGGTCAAAATATCCTCCAGTTTTGGCAAACAACTTGAATTTAAAAAACCTAAATGTTTAAATGTAATGCCATCTGTCCTTAGGTGAGTAAAGAAATGATATTCTAAAGAGTTAGTGAAGGTAAAATAGTAATATATAGACGTATAGCGAAATAGTCCATCTTAACATATCGGTGCTTGCGCGAAGAAGTAATGTAATTCCTAATAATTTTAAATTGTGTAGATGATATTATTATTATTATAATATGTATGTAAGAAATGCACGATATATAAGTAGTGAGATATAAATAGTTTTTATTAGTGTATAATTTATGCAGAATTATATATGTATTTTATTATATTTTTTGTATTTACCGCTTTTTGGTTAGGGCGTAAAACGAGAACTTGAGTATTGGTAGCGAAAATATTTGTGACATTGATTCTGGTACTAGCAATTTTTTGCAGACATCTTGTAGTGGCTATCAAATTGGCAAACATTTTACGTCTTGTCCTTAAGGTGTCCTGCGAAAATTCGTTGAAAATTTAGAATTTTTAACATTAATTTATTAACATTATCATTGAAGGTAGAATAAAAATGTCTCGTCTTTTGATATCAGAAAGGAATTTAATGTCTTAGCTGTGGAGACGGACTAGCTGTCTTTAATAAAATCTAAACCAGTGCTTTTACTGCCAAAAGTTGTAATGTTTTATGTTTTCGACCATTTCTGGGTATTTCCAACGTCACCCGGGTTTTATCAGCAATGGCTAATTTTGTTAGCATAGCAAAATTAGCTAAATTTTAAATTAGCTATTAGCTAAATTGATTGCAACTAACCATTCTTGACTTGTATTTTGATTGAATATTTTTATCTCATTTTATTCGTGTACCATTTAATTGAAAAAAATATTGTACCATTTTTACTTTTATAAGGAAACAAAGTTTTCATAAAAACAGCAATAATAAGCACATATTTAAAATATAGCTAATTAATAAATTCAAAGTTTTTATCTTTAAACATCTATACTTTGACATAATTTAATTTTGATATTTTTATTTGTATTTCTTGTACTTTTTGTATAAAAATCGTTTTTCGAACACAATTAGTTGATAACCTATGTATCTTATATTTAAGTTATATAATTTAAACTTTTTTGTAACGTGTTCATAACATTTCGTGAAATAACGATGAATGTTTAAAATAATTTTGAACAGACTGAATTACAAGCTGCTAGTTGTAGCTATTGATTAAATATAAATACAATTTAGGTGTTTTCTTTTTAATGTTAGCCAAAGACCTAAACGACTAGTCGCAGAGATGTATTTATTATTTTCGCATTTAAATATTTAAGTGGATGCTCTGTTGTGTGGGTTGTTACCAAAACTGTCAAGTGTCAGACTGATGAGTAATGTTTTATGTCATAGAGTTAGACTAGATGCTAGGTAGTTGGCGGAGATAATATGCCACGCTAGTTTGAAGTGACATTGAGCAAAACATCAGTAATTAGGGACGACTATACCTTCTCCCCTATGTGTTATTTTAACGGTTATGACCGGGTTTACGGTCACAATTTGGCAGGCTAATTCAACCAATGGCTGAAAAGTTTCCTGCAGTGACATATTAATTCAAATTGCAATAAGGTATTGACTGATAAGGGGTTGATCAATGTTCATATTATTATTATTATTTCATTCTTTTCCTTTTAAAGTTTTGGTCAGTGTCACTTCTAATTATATTCTAATGCAAATCGTAGAGTGATTAGATTGGCCTACATAAGTGTGACAAATTAAGATGAAAAATAATAATATTATTTGATGAGAACATAAATCAATCACCTATTTGTACATTTGGCGAACTTCAACCAATGATAGAAATAGGTTTTTGATATAATTATTAACTCGGTTGTTATTATTATTTCATATTCAAGAATTTTATTTTGGATGTATACGATAATAAATGTTTTAATTTATGTCTCGCAGGTCCCAAGTACAGTTGTGTATAAAAATCTTAGTACCTAGTTTTAAGTAAAATAAAATACATAGGCAGAGAGATCTAGCAGTTTTAGAAAGAATGATGTGTATTTAGAATAATAACTTGACAAATGTTATAAAACAAAGTTGTACATATTTTATTGTTGTTTTTCTGAAATTATGTTTTTAATTTTATAACCTGCGGGACTCTGTATTACCGAAACTGAAGCAGCTATTTTTATAAATCGCTTTAGTTGATGTACGGTCTAGTTTATAAGCAATAATTGTTTGATTTGTTCCAAATGTACTGGGAATAATATTGTAAATATATGTTGAGTCTACGGATTACATGCATAAATATGTATAAAGGTATGAATGTGTTAGTCAAGTTTAAGGATAGGTTCTGATAAGAGTGGGCGTCTATTTTCTGCTAAACGAAGCAGGTGTTGAGCGTTAGGTCATCTGAACCACCTTTACAATAAATAAAACCTCGTTCTGAAGACTGCCGATAACAAATCAGTAAGTGACTGATCATTTTGTCTTTCAATAGTTTTTGCCTGACTTACACATAAGAAATATTGATTCAACAGCAGATTCCCAATAATGCAGATTTTACACATGTAAAAGCATTTTATCGAAAATAAATCCAATTTGATCAAAACATCTTTAATATTTATGCATGTGAGTGTACCTACCAATGATTTGTCCATACGATATTTGTTGACTTTTTTGTAATATCTGTGTAGATAAATGTTCTAGAATAATGTAAGTACTTAATAGATTAATTTGTTGCGATTATGTACAGCATGTAAATAGTACACATATACTGTGAATAAAAGGAGACATATCAATTTGTAGAATATGTTTTATTTCACTTTACTTAGGAGTTCTTTTCCTTCGTGCATCGGATTATAACCTGAAATTGGAGAAAAGCCATCTTAACTTTCACTAACGAGACACAATATAATTTTTATTGCTATCGACTATACTAAAGGCAAATCGATAGTTGAGCGGTTAAAGCACATTCATTGAAGTCTTTCGTGCAGTTATAGGCTGAGAAATATGAATTACATGCGTGCACAAACTATGAGCAATTACCTACACGGTCTCTAGGAATACCGTTTGCTCTCTAAACTGGGGTCTAAGTATACTAATTTATAAACGTTACAATCAATGGTCTCTCAACGGTGAGTTTTTGACGGTTTTTTAATGGCAAATCTGTCAAAAATCCACTATTGAGAGACCATTGTAACGTTTATAAATATAGTAGACTTAGGCCCCTGATGTGGATGGATTTCGCAGAGATGTAAAAAAAGTCTTCTTTACTTAAGTAATCTCGGAAAAGTAAAAAAAAAATACTTGAACGGAAAATACACTATTGGGTATTATAGATCGCAACTACTTACATAAAAGTCCCTACACTATAAAAACCTACTGCTAGCACAACAATGTTCGACAAAAAGGAATCTTAGACAAAAAGTACACTAAGCAAAGACTACCTACTATCCAGCCAGACAATATTTCTTCCAGCTCAATAATTTAAATTAGGCTCCAATTTTCCTTAAAAACAAAATAAAACTAAAAGCCCTACCGTGCGTGCGACAAGATCTTATAAAGGGTTCCGTATATAATATTTATTTTAGTCTCTCATGAAAGTTTTCAGTACCTATAACATGGCATTGTAAGTTCGGGTAAAGTTTGTAAATTGCAAATCTTTTAATTTTAGCTTCTTAGTTGATACATAAGCATCTTCAAATTCTCATTTACGGGATTGTTAAAGTTTAAACAAACAAAGACTAATAAAATATTAATATTATAATAATTAATAAAATATATTGTAATCTAATAACTTGCATGCTCTGTATGTGTAGTGTGTACTCATGTTTCCACAAATAAATAATCTTTAATCTCTTTAATCTTTAATCTTTAAAAATTTCGCTAGCTGGGTACTGGATTTTTACAAAATAAAACATACCTAATATTTTGTAACAAATATTTGTGATAAATTAATCGTGGATCATCTTTTCGTGCGCATTTGCTTCGCATTATGAAGGAAATTAGGTGCACAAGAACCCTAATTAATAGTTTGACAAAAGTATATAAAATAACTAAGATTTTTTAATATCTACGGAACCCCAACAAATAAAAAGCCACACAGAATCCGCAGCGGGTAGTAGGTACGGACGACAGAAGAATGGAATCCGATGAACACGGGATTTAGCGTTGGGATGCGCGAAGCATGCCGGTGGAATAGTTACAGGCATCGCGGTAATTTTATGTGGCCGCGCCGTAATTCAAGGTGCAAGGAGTGTTCGGCTATATTGTTGTGAATACGTTTCACGGGTGAGAGCGCTGAATGTATGTAGTGAATGATAGTGGCAATTGTAAGTTTGTACAGTACAGTACGCGGACGTTTGGCACATAGAAAGAGTTCGGCTTTGTAGACTCTGTGACTCTTTTTGCGCTAGGTAGACAGATACCTACAAGGTTCTTTTAGCGCGTGGCCAAAATCGGAACGTAGCCATCTTGTTTATTTAAAACGTATTTCACAAAACCAGGGCTCGGAAACTTTATTTATAATAACGTTAAAACGTTTCGAACAGTTCTCTTTGTTGTTAATATACAACATTTTGTTCGGAACGAAAACGAAATGAGAACGTCTTCAAAAACCGGTTTATTCCGCAGGACGCAGCCGCGCCCCCCAGTGCGCCGATAGTTAGTTAGTGGTGCCTATTTCTAGCTCACAAAATGGGACGAAACTTTCCTATCGATCAACCCAAAAATGGTTGAAAACGATTTATTGACCGAAAACAATTTAAATTTTGTTCTTCTTCAAAAAACGTTTTAATTACGTTCTGTTCGAACGTAACCGAAACAAATCGTTCCTTAAGTTTTTATGACGAAACCGTTTCGAAAAATATACCGTTATCCGAGCCCTGCACAAAACCATTGTCATTCGAGCTCCAAAGATCCTTTATGCAGTGCACCTGTCAACCTGTGTGAAAGTATCACGACAGAATGTCATCTTGCTAAAACTCGATGAGCCATATTAACGCCCGGCTATGCACTGTAACACTGTTTGTCCACCTCACTATGAACGGGACGTTAAAAAGAAACGAGATTACGCGACCATAGTAAATGTACCTACTTACTGTCTATACATACTATGTAGGTATACTTCGGCTTCGTCATCTCGATTTCGTTGACCAAAGCCAAAGACACGGTTTCTTTACGGTACCGCTGCCTGTTAACCGCACCGATGAAAAATCGTGTGACCTTGTATATACCTAGGGTATACGGCGAAGGTGTCGGAGTGCCGCCGTATAACAAGGTTCCTTAAAGTGATCCATACAACACTGACTGACGATCGTGCCTAAACACGGCGATTAAAACCGTAGTTTTTCACGGCAAGTACGTGTGTCCAAAGGGCGTAACCATCTCTATCTAAATACTTAGGTAGGTAGCTACTAGGTAGTCAGTGACCTGTATAACCCGATCCCCCTTCCCTCTTCTTTGCAAAGAGGGGTCAGGTAATGCAGAGAACTGACCGTACCTGATGCACTTGTCATGATTGTGCCCGAGGTAAGATGCTAAATGAGTAGCCACGAGCGAAAATGAACGATTTTGTCTCTTAGATACAATCAATACCTAGTGTTCCAATCCAAGCATGGTATTTTCTTCAAACCTGTTTCTATAGTCATTTTAAAGGCCTTTTCTTCGTTTCAGGCCTCTAGCAGTGGTCACTGCTTAGTATTTAGGGTACCTACATACCTCTATCGGACTGCACGGGACTGGAAGGTCTCTCAGAATAAACTTTCAGAACATGAGATTCCTCTCACTCCCCTCACGTGACTACCCTACATTAGGTAATTCTGCTTAGCCTTTTCTCAATCATGGTTGGGTCGGCTTCCAGTCTAACCGGATGCAGCTGAATACCAGTATTTTACATGGAGCAACTGCCTATCTGACCTCCACAACCCAGTAACTGGGTAATACGATACCCCTTGGTAAGACTGGTTGTCAGACTTTCGGACTTCTGACGACTCGTAACGACCGTCAAAGATGCACGAATGA
Source organism: Eupsilia transversa (assembly GCA_914767815.1). NCBI lineage: Eukaryota > Metazoa > Arthropoda > Insecta > Lepidoptera > Noctuidae > Eupsilia > Eupsilia transversa. The sequence goes on from OU611882.1 coordinate 14,012,998, forward strand.
CAGCCGGGACCAACGGCTTAACGTGCTTTCCGAAGCACGGAGGAGTCTCGGTATCTAAACATGGTCACCCATCCACGGAGCAACCGCGGCAAGCGCAGCTTAACCTGATGGATCGACCCGTGTGGCTGTTATTACTTAGCCACGAGCTCCTCGTGACTACCCAACATTAGGTATCTAATACCAATGAGCCTATGGCTGCAGTCCTTTTGTATTTTGTCATTTCATGTTTTCACCACACAGTAGGCAGACTTTTCGATTATGTGTCAGTTGACTGTTTCAGACAATGAGTAGGTATAGGTACATAAGTAATCTAATTATGCCCATGTGTGTAAATACATTGTTTGTTTACAGGGTTTTTCATATGACATCATCGCACAAACCATTCCTCAAAAGGGCTCATCTAGGATCGAGATACTTACTCCTTAATTGGCGCATTAAACCATAGTCAATTAAATGAACGAAACGAGCCATACCGAAACAAAGTTAACGTAATAAATCGAACAAATCCGCGCTTAACATTCACTGAGTGCGAAACAAACGTATTCTATTAGGCGGAACCGATCCGATCTTTGTGTGAACAAAGCTCCGCGTCCCCCATATATCCGTGCTAGTTTACTTACGACTCTGCTAAACGCATTGTCAGCCACGTCGATATATTTAAAGTGTTGCCGCAAATCGATGCGCGCCTTTGTAGCACCCGACAAGTCGCGCATTGTACGCACCAGCCCGAAGGTGTTAATGTCAGACCCCCACAAATATGTAGCAAGTGAAAAACAAAGCAAAACGCGTACACGCCACCCGAGCCCGGAGTCCGGCCCGCGATTTATTTCGCGCGTTACACCAACCAAACAATTTTAATTAGTATGGCTCAGGTTTAATGAATAGAGACATAAAGTGCGTTGCTGGATTCCGAGAGTTTCGATACCCCATTGGAGCGTTCCTCAATAATTGGCTACTAGATGACGATATTCGTGCGATGTTCGGCATTCGTTCTGTTAGACATTGTTTCGATAAAGGGCCAACTTGTGGAAAGTTATGGGGACCACGTACGGGGAAGCGGCGGCTCTGTCTGCGCGGCCATAATAAGCTTCGTTCCATAAAGTTGCATCCTAATGAGGTTCTTAATTTTACGGTAGCGGTAATAGACAGCTGATTAACATTTTTTTATAACGGTCACGCTAATAAATGCTGGGGTAGGCAGTAATTGGCGATTTGAAAGAAAACACCATTAATCGTCGTCTGAAGCTGAAATATACTCATTAACTAAAGTCTATTTAGGCAAGCGTGCATAATTAATTATTTGATCGTCAAATGCATCTTTGCTTTTATTGAGGTCTAATAGTGGAATTAAGGTATCTAAAAAGTTAGAATCTCTTCTACGGGGTAAGCAGCACCCCGTAGAAGACTACCGGCCGGCAGTGAAACTATCCTCAGATCCTAACCGATTTGTTCATTATATTAATAATAGGACTGCACAGATATCAAGATTCCATTCGGTTGATATCCCAGTAGGTATGTTTAATTTTACCAAATGTAAACAATCAATGTGACAAATTATTGGCACACGCTGCCAAGTGATATCTCAATGGATGACATCACTCCTAGATAATGTATATTCCGTACCTATATAGATACATTATGTAAGTAAGTGCTTCTACCTAGTCATCTTTCGGGATAAACAGATTCATCGAATGAAATTGAATTTGGACACACAATGACACGTCAGGATGGCCGAGCGGTCTAAGGCGCTGCGTTCAGGTCGCAGTCCACTTCTGTGGGCGTGGGTTCGAATCCCACTTCTGACAAGACACTTTTTGTATTGTTTAATACTTATTTACCATATTAAATGCCGTCGTGCTCGTGAGCGACGTAAGGGTTATTTTTGTTGGTGTAAGGTTATCAATCCGTATTTTTTTTTCAAGATTAAGCCCTTTATAGAGAGAAGTAAGTGTAACCTGCTCGCTGCAGTATTTCAATCTATAGCCTGCTGAGATTGTGAACACTTATGTGACTTAAAAAATACAATAGACGTAGATATATATATTATGTATATAAATAACACACACTCACACTCAGCGTCCAGCGCTCAACAAGTCGCGTTCGGTTTCGTGACAAGTCAATCGTTATCCTGAGGATGCCTCGTTGAGAGGTGAAACACGTGTCGATTTCTTACATGGTTTTTATGACTCTTCAGGAATAGTTAAGCGGAATAGGTTACTAGATACGACTATTGTATTTTAAAACGGATTTCCGCCAAGACACACCTTAATCAATGAATTATCTAATGTGAAGTGTGATGTGATAAGCCACCGCGGTTAGTTATTCAATCTTAACTTGATGTACCTAACCCTGGCTAACCTGCACTCTAATTGCGTATCACACGATCTATCACAATGTGTTTCATTTTGACCGATCAACAAAATTTATTGCGTATTCTACGTTGTTGAGCAGACAAATTTTTCGAACATATGAAGCAACTAGCAGAGCCCCGCGGTTTCACCCGCATAAGTCTCGATCCCGTGGGAATATCGGGATAAAAAGTATCCTATGTGTTAATCCAGGTTATAAACTATATGTGTGCCAAATTTCATTCAAATCCGTTCAGTTGTTTTTGCGTGAAAGAGTAACAAACATCCATCCATCCATCCTCACAAACTTTCGCATTTATAATATTAGTAGGATGGATTAGCAATAGCTTTCAAAATGAATCGGGAAATTAAAGTGCTGGATAAGCTGTCGAACTAAGTCGTAATTAACAATCTATAATGTTATTTAATACAGTCAGCATAATTGTTATTATAATTTCTCATGGGCTGCTGACCAAGGCCGTATGAATTGTGTGCCTGTTTCGATTAAAATAATTGTACCGATAGAACACCTTTCTCTAAAACGTAAGTGAAGTGCATGACAAAATATAATTATCCACTTTAAAAAGATATTTTGTCAGAAGTGGGATTCGAACCCACGCCCACAGAAGTGGACTGCGACCTGAACGCAGCGCCTTAGACCGCTCGGCCATCCTGACTTATGGTAATATAGTAAATAGATTCATAACATAACATCACACCTTGTTTTACTCGAAGGGTTGGGTACAGGATAATAGTACACCCACATTTCGCCATTTACAAAAATAGAAATACTTTGATTCCTCCATTCCGAGAAATATCTCCTATATACAGTGAACAGACAGAATGGTGGACTGAGGAATCGTGTCGAGATGATGGGCAGCAGTATACTGTTTGTCTGCGATCACCTTATCCCGGTGCCATGCTAAAATTACTGTAATAATAGCAGTAGTCAATAATATGACTGAAATTAAATGAAATTATTTATTCTGGAAATAGTAAGTACCTATATCGGAACGGGTAGTAAGAAAAGCTTAGAAAAAAAAATAAGAGCATACTATACTAATCCTCCTGCTCCTGGCTTCCTCTTGTTTCTGTTGGTTTGTTACGCAATTACCCCGCTGGGACCGAACTATTGTCATCTACATTAAGTGTAGTGTATCTATTTAATAGATATTATGTAAACCCTATCTCATGCACGTCAGCAGTGAGGTCGCTGTCACTAATGTCAACTCTCAGTTCACCACGAATGGCGGGAAAGTGGGAAACAGTTGAAAGTGAGGTGGTACCTGCACAGGAGGCTTGGTGTGGTGATGAGCCAGTGTAGTGATATAATCAGCTTAAATACGGGATCAACAGGATTCTACAATAACTAGGTATATTCTTTTTAGTGTGTCGATGGCAAAAATAACATGATACAAAATATATACCTAAGTATTCTTATTTATTTTAATTTGTTTGGTCCAAAACTCAGCTAAGTACATGAATACCGTTCGCTGATGCAGCCATTAGGTCCTCACGTGTGCAGGTGACAAGGTATGCAGTGCAAGATGGGAGATGAGCCAGTCTGAGGAGAGACGCCGCGTACACACCGGAGATCTGAGCCGTCCATGAAACCCCACTTGTGGAGGTTGTGCATGCTGCGGCCTACTTGGATACGAAGTCTGGTAACTTGTGCCCGGATGGGAGGCTCTCTAATGGTTCGGTGAACAAATCAGGAGGATTAAGCAGTTCTTGCCAAAAATCACATCTTTCTGTGGGGTGTTGCCATCGGCACCGGCTGCAATCTCGCACCTTTTTGTAGCATTTAAGCCTCTGTGAAGCTGGGTTAAAGTTGTGCATCAAAAGTGCATATAAAAGTATCAATAAGTATAAGTACTTTAATGGTTTCGAGTTGAAGATAGCCAAAGTCTAGTCCAATGACACTTGTGTATAATAATTTGTAAACATATGATGTAATGCTTTAAATAGGTAACTCATTTATTTGGCAGTGAATTATGTACAAATACAACATGATGACTAATTTAGTTATTTTAATTATTTTAGTTACCTACATACATTTTATTCTTTCCCTTTTTGATCCCTGTAACGTTTCCGATTGTATAACATTGACCTCAATTTGGTTACAATTTTCTTTTCCTGCTTTAGTTAAAACTAACTTTTTTCCGCTGCTGTGTCTGCGTCGAGGTTAAATTGGAAATTATCCCACGGGAACGTAAGTACCTACTACCAGGATAAGAAGTATCCTTAGGCGATAGGATACTTTTTATCCCCATTACCCTTTTTTATCCTATACCCAGCACACTCCATGCGTAAAACACGATCAATGACAATCTAAATCATTTTGAAACAGATTGCTAATCCATTGCTTCATAAGTTCGAAAAAAAATCTGCTCAACAACGTACCTAATTAACTGTACCTAACTTTGAATCGTAGTATAATACCCAAGTAACAAATTTACGTTGTATAATAGATGAGTAAACGTTTTTCATTTACTGTTGGTTCTATAAGGTGGGTTGTATAAACGTAGTTGTAGACGTTTATATAACGCGAAATAGGCCCAAATTATACAACATTATTGTTATTTAAAAGTTACATAAAAGTTATTGGAGAACTATTTTAACGTTGCTTAAATGTTAAATAAAAGTTTCCGACCGACTTTTTGGTTAGATAATTGTTATATCTCGACTGTTATGGAACCACTGGTGTCCCATAAAAGTTAAATAGACATTAGAAGATGACTGAAATGTCGCACAAGTGTTTAACATCGACGTTTATAGTATACATTCAGTCCATTCCATTCATTCTCATTCGTTCCTGATATTTGTTGCATCGTGTTTTATAAAAATAGAATTTAAAAGGTAAGTTAGAAATTATCATAACTAAATTGACATTTACTATATAAGGTTTGTAATATACGCGAACAGAGTGTGTAACACCTTGTTTTTATGGGACCTTTAGTTTTATGATTAAATATAGGTGTGTTGTTGTGAAATTTTTTGCACCCTCCTCGAATTCGTTGAAATTTAACTATTGTTGATTATTATTTAAAATTTGTTTTTATACTAAATACCAGCCATCTTGTCAAAGTTATGAAGTGACTTCTATACAACAATTTATAGAACGAAAAGGTCCATAATGCGGTTTCTTGCGACCAAGATAGCCGGCCATTATAAATGATTTTAGAGTTCCGTGAGATATAAACATGGTCGGCGCTTCCACGTTAAGCTGTGTCTCAACTTTGCGTGGCAAACCTTTATTTTTAGTGATTGTGTAGGTAATAAGGAAAGTTCTAAAAATATTAAAAGTTCCACTTTTTTATTTAATTGTACTTACTGTGATTTTGCATGCCAAATGGTATGCCAATTAGTAAATAAAAAGATATAAACAGTTTTTCAGCATTTTTATTTTTAAGTTACCACTTACAACAATGTAACAGCCCATTTCTGTATATCTTCTAGCTTGAAGTATCGGAAGATAGTCCTTCAGAGGGCTCTAAATACTCCAAATAATCATCAACGGAGTCACCTAAAATAATTAAATCAACTTGAAACATTGTATATAGTTATAATATAAGGTGATTATCTTAAAATATAAACTTACTGTTTATTTCTGGTACAATATTCTTTCGTAGTATGTCAATGCCACCAGATGAACTTTTAATTTTTGATTTTAACTCATAAGTTTCATCTGGAATATTTAAGAATGTCATTTATAAGAGAACTATAATAATAAAAAACAAGCAATAGAAATACTTCTAATAAAAATAAAATCTATACGGAACCATTTTTGTTGTTGAGGCTTTGTTGAGGTAAAGAATTCGCAGATGGCGGGCCAGTTTTCAGTGATTCAAAAGTTTTTCTTACTTTCCGTTTAAAAGCCCCACTTTGTTTAAGCTTTTTCCATTGATCTGGATCCATATTTTTGTAAATATCGTAACAATGTTTGTTAACTGACAAAATGGTAGTTAGTTTTAAAAAAGGCCCTTTTGGACCTTTATATAATTTTTAGGTCTGCTTAAAGTTCTGTAATGGTTATAAAATAACGCTAAAGTCGTATATTGATTCGTAGTTCACCACTAGAATACTTCGTTATATACAGGTCTAAAAATAAACTTTTTGCGACGGTTTGATTACATAAAAGTCGTGTTAAGGTTACGTAGATCACCAACACTGGTTAAACGAGCCCTTTTAACTAACTGTTATATAACATCGTATTATTTAGTTGGGTAAACGTTTACCCAACCTACAATATACGACGTCGTATAAAGCAGTCGTAAAAACGTTTACGTAACTTATTCACTGGCAAAATTATACGACGTTATATACAGAAGTCATAAAAACGTTTACCTAACCTATACACTTGTACCACTATACGACGTTGCATTATATAGTTGTAATAACGTTTACCTAACCTATTTTTTCGTACCATTATACGACGTTGTATAAAGTGGTCGTTAAAACGTTCACTCAACTATTTAGTAGGACCTTTTAGTCACTGGGACTGAACCGTTGTAGGAATAACGGTTACACAACATCGTAGTTGTCTAATAACGTCTATTCAACCGTTAAATAACCGAAAGTCGCATAAGATATGTTTTAAATAACCAATTTGTTTGTTGGGTATTGTTGGTATATAATGAGAGCAGTGGCAGCCCAGTGGTAACAGCCGCGACTTACGAGTCGTAGGTTCGAACCCTGACAGGCGCCTTACTTTATGTAAATTATTTCGTCACCACACTACTGGAACCTAATGGAAAACATCGTGACAAAACCGGCATGTTCTAGAACCAAAAATTCAAAGACATCTTGACATCTACCATCCCGCACTGGGCCCGCGTGGTGGATTACGATCCACTCCCTCACTGAGAGGAGGCCTGTGTCCCAGCTGTGGGGATATTAAAGGCTGATTATGTAAGGTATATAATATAATAAGCTGTATTTATATATTATGTGCGGTGCTTGGGGGAGGCAGTGGATGTCTTTCGGCTGAAATTAAATGATGATAAGTATTTTATTTTGTTATATTTTTTTCTAACTGATCAGACAGCTGTGCTGCTGGGGAGTTTGTTGCGTTTGTTGTTGGGGAGGAAGTGGTGAAAGGCGGGCGTTTTCGGGGACTGCCTTGTAATTTTGACGTTCGACAAGTGCTGATTCTCAGCCTAGTTTGAATAAATGACTTTTTATTTTGATTTTATTCTGTGCTGTGTTACTGACATGTTACTTATGTCACGTAAGGTAAGAAGTTTGTTACCATCACTATAATGCTAGGTACCTGTTTATCTTCTTACATTAATCTTCAACCAACAAGACATTAAAGTCGCAATACAATATACTTTAATATTATTAATAAAATCATTGATTAGCTGCATAAGGCTACATACATATGCAGTACATAAGAACAATGGCAATAGGTATTAGCATCTATTGACGCAAAGATTAACATTATATACAACGCCATAATTCTCTCTGTGAATCAAGCGCAGGTCATCGACACATACATGTATGACAGCTACCCTGTGTAGGGTAACTAGCATGCTCGGGAAATTTCGGATAATTCCTAAAAATACCGGTTTCTGAAAATCTAAGGCCCTTTGTACACGGCATGTTTTAAACCATGGCGAATAATCCTTGCCGTAGAAAAAACGTGTCAGTCAACAAGCTTCCGTATCCATACAACTGACGACCGTGCCTACACACGGCGAATAAAATGTAGTTTTTCACGGCAAGAAAAACATGTACAAAGTGCCTTCTATTCTATTCTATTTTTCTTATGGCAATGGTGCCGATGTAGACAATTCTGCTAATGTCAGATGTGTGTTAGAGAAAATACAAAGTGCCTTATCGAACATCTTAAATCGTTACCAGCTGTCATGTCAGGCGCATTAAAAATATGTCTGACACTATTGTGGGTTTAACCTTCAACAGTTTTTGGCGGGCGGTAAAGGTACTTATAGGAAGCAATGGCACGAACTCAGCTGAAACTCTTCTGGAAATCTTCTGTAGTGCATTCAAATCATATTTGCTGTTGTGGTTGACCATCTTAGTACAAAAACCAATCAAAAATCCTCCTTGACACTTCAAAAGTCCCTGTAATTTCCCGAAAAATGTTTTGAGTTTGAATCATTTGTCCTGCTCCCAATTTGGGATAAAAAAAATTGCATGTTAATATTTTAATATCTCTGTATTATGGTAATTTTCCATAAATGAGCTCACATATTTTAAATAATTTCGTCATTGAATTTTCCTAGGTCCTTGGTAATACTCACTTTATTTCTCATTCATAATTTAGGTATTTCAATATTTATTATCTGCCTGCAATTTCAATATTATTTTCTGCGAATTCTAACATAAACAGAAAGACCACGAAACAATTTTGCCCTCTGAGGAGGGACGAAACGCATTATCCCGTATCAATCACTAAACTTGAAAATCGAAATGTGAAAATTAAATTAAAAACCCTTTGGTGGATTTTGTTTAGCCGTCGGTCTTTATGGCCACATTATAAGTACCTACCTAAGATTGTGGAATTCAGTTCCAAATACAAAGCCATGAAAGCTGCGAAAAGCCTACCTATAGATATAATACCTACCTAATTATTTGTATGTTTTATTTTAGAAATAATACAGACATTCTGATTTGCCAATGCCCTCATAAGTCAGGATGGCCGAGCGGTCTAAGGCGCTGCGTTCAGGTCGCAGTCCACTTCTGTGGGCGTGGGTTCGAATCCCACTTCTGACAAGAATCTTTTTTGTAAACCTTTAATCTTTTTTTGAACTTCGGTTTCCCGGTTAAAAATTATGTGTTCAAGAATGTTTTGATTCCGTGTCTAGAGCCAAATTAGATTTAAGGCTCGTTCACACCGGCGCGACATGTCGCGCGACGCGACTTTAACAATACAATTTCTAATAAAACTTCACGATTGAACAATTGCCGGTGTCGCGTCGCGCGACAAGTCGCGCCGGTGTGAACGAGCCTTTAAACCTCCTCCGAACTCAAATTGGCCGAAGAGCTAGACAACTTGTACAAGTATTTGTGTTAAGGATGGTAATATACCTACGGTTTTAAGTAACTTTGCTTTAGTCATTGAAAATAACGTTCCTAAGCATAAAAATTCTCTGCCTTCTCTGTAACTTCTAATAAAATCCTTATTCATCATATATACAGATATCAAACTCTTTATTAAGTACACCATATAAATTACAATGATTAAATGTAGAAATACCTAAACAAATAAATCTAAAACTATCCTGTTTTCTCGCTCAAAATCATGCAGCGCCTATTATATGTGGCATATTGAATGGCATTGCGTCAACATGTCCATCCCTGGCGCGAATGGTCGCCACTTTTGGCAAGGAATGCGGCTGCCCCGTCCCTCGGCCCTCGGTCGTCGTTTGTTTAGAAAGTTGACGGCGACCTGGCCAATATGTGCTGGGGGAAACAGCTGATTAGAGGTTTGTAGGGTTAGTTTTAGGGTTCCGTACGTCCGAATGAAAAAACGGACCCCTTTTAGGACTACTCTTGTGCTATGTCTGGCTGGCTGGCTGTCTGTCCGTCTGTCGCAGCCAATTTGCTCCGAATCTACTGGACCCAAACACGTGGTTTTTTTGTGTTATTTCTTTACCAATGTGGGGTAAAAAAATACTTCACTTTTTAAGTCACTTTTTAAGTGACACATTTTCTAGTGATAATTTCAAGTCACTTTTTAAGTCCTAAAACGTTGCGAAAAGTTCAGTTCAGATCGTTATTTCTTGTTTTCGTTGATGACTTTATAAAAACACTAATGTGTGCCATTTTCTCCTTTTTTTCTCCTTTATTTATAGATATTTTCAGGTATTACGAACATAGTATTATCAAAAGCATACAATTATGAAATATGTAATTCTCAAAGTTGCAATTTTTATTTCACGTGACAAACGCTTTTGAATTTTACGTACGTAGTTATGCAACAAATACGAATACGAATATTCGTATTCGCCAAATACCACCAAATTACCGAATATTCGTATTCGTCGAATATTTTCATGACATTCGTAATTAGTGACTTCCTAGAAATCCCATATCGATATTGCATTGCGACCGTGTTGGGCGTGTTGACAGAACCAAAGATTCATTTATGAAATCATTTTTTTTTAAATCTTTTGTTTACATCCACAGATGGTCACAGTTTTTGTTTGTAGTTAAGAGTGGGCACGTATTTTGTTAAACCTTTTTAACAAAATACGTCTCAGTTACAAAGAAATTTTCTTGACTTGGTACTAATAGTTGAGCCTAGTGTGCACGGGATTTTTTTTCCAAAGTGGTTAGATATGCGTGACTGCGATGGTACCTACTTACTTACTTTCAGGGAAGGAAGTAGATCACGGTAACTGTTAATAATTTAACTAATGAAAAAGCATATTATATTAAAACATTTTCCGCATGTCTGTATAAATTAAATTAATATAATAGGGAGTCCGATAATAGTACCTATAGTCATTCCAGCCTTTGAAAATTAGCTTATTAAATTAAATAATATAGGTCCAAAAATTGGATATCGCAAATTAATTAATTGTTGCATAAATTTTCCTTAGTTACAGAATGATAAAATTGCGCAGGTCACCTATGTTGCGTCATGGTATAGAGAACAGCGTGCGGAAGGAAATACCAAGAAAATTTAGGAACTCCACATTAAATAATTACGTCTGTTGCGTCAATACTGAGTAACCAACTGATGTAGATAATTAATCTGGCGTTTTGACGCGCAAGGAAGGAGAGGTAGATACTCGCGTCCTACTGGACACTGCAAGGTTATCAGTGTATAGCGTCGTAATGGGCTATCCTATCACATGGGCTTATGAACCTGTCATAAAGATTTTCAGTAGGTAGATAGATACTGAAAGAGTCACCAAGAGGGACAAACTTAGTAGATCTTAAACTTTATCTAACAGATCAAGATTAGGATTTGATAAAATTATTATCCTAATGATCCTAAACGGAATGAAATTGTTGAATTAGTTATTGTTCGGTCGTGTCCAAAGTGTCCACTTTTGAGGTCATAAAGAATCAAAACGTTGCCGTGATCAATGCGGGCACCTACTGGGCCCAGTACCTCATCATGATCATCGGCAGCCTTGTAACAACCATTGCTGAGTATATAGGACTCCTTCCTTTTGTACCCTGCTTCCCTGGTCTGTGCGAATCTCATCCAGATATTCCCCGCGATCTTCTACTGGTCGACCACATTCCGTAAGGGCTCTGCCCCACCTGTCATCAATACGTCTAACCAAGTGTCCTGCCCACTTTCATTTCAGAGCCGCTACCCGTAGTCTGACGTTTTGAACCTAAGTACCAACTTCATATAAAACAAAAGGCGGTAGTTATCATCGTCATCGGTTTGAAATAAAAACTTTTTTTGAGTCGGTGTCTTTGGTTTTGTATTTTCGTTATTTGCTACCGACTTCCGAAATTAGAGTTATTTTTCATTTTCCAGTGTTAATTTGAAAGTCGGTGGTTTTTTATATTTGTAAAACAGTTTTTATTTACTTATCGCATATAAAGTGGGTCGGTTAGTAATTTATTTAAGTTGTCAAAAAATACATCTGAATTGATAACCTCCTCCTTTTTGGGAATCGATTAAAAAGAAAGAGTATCGTGCAATATTAGAAAAAAAAATAGGTACACACGGCTACACATCAAGCTATACGTTTCCAGTATAAGCTGACCTCTCATTGTACGGAAATCCTATACATGCGAGATCACTTTATACTGGAAAACTATAGCCTAATGTGTAGCCGTGTGTACATTACCACATCACCTCCTTAGTTATCAGAAAGCATGCATTAGTCGGTACAAGATTGCAGTTGGTACCTCCAAATCTAAAATTACTTAGGGCAACACTAATTAGATGTGGTAAAACATCAAATTAAATCGCGTCATGAAATCGCGACCTGACGTCACTATTAGGAACTGGTCACTAAAAGACTTATCAGTTGCTACGAGCACCATTGCATCAAAGTATTTTCCTTAATACTTGGGTACAGGGTACTATTAATAGTATCCACATATCATATGAAATTAATTAATTAAATGCCTGCAGAATTTAAATACAAATGACAAACCGGACTAACCGGATGCTGCTGACTACATGGAGCAACTGCCTATCTGACCTCCACAACCCAGTTACTGGGTAATGCGATACCCCTTGGGAATACTGGTTGTCAGACTTCTGACGACCCGTAACGATTGTCAAAGATCCAAGAATGACAGCCGGGATCAACGGCTTAACGTGCTTTCCGAGGCAAGCCCCAAGCTCAAACTGCCAAGCTCTAAAAAGTACAAACACAAACATAACATTACGCCTTGTTTCCCCGAAGGGTTGGGCAGAGGTGTACCCATAGTAGGTACACCCACATTTCGCCAGTTATGTTAAAGTCCCCTGTAATAGGGGGCGAGCCTATTGCCATCAACCGGTCACAAATCCAGACTACGGGCTGCTACTGAGAAATTCCAAATGGTAAAACCAAATATCAGTTTGCAGGCAGTTTGAGGCAGTCTGGTATTAAGTATTAAGCTCAGTAAATCTAGATTAGGAAGTATTGTGCCTAAATATCTAACTATCACGTAATGGGAAAAAAAAGTCTGACAAAGTCTGAAAGTCTGACTAATTTTGGGAGAATCTTTGGACCGAATGTGGGTCAGAAGGTTACAAGCACGTTTGAAGTATTTCAGCTCAGTCTCTGCCTTGTTTAGTCTCTCCAAACGGTTAAACAAGGTTAACAAACCTTTTACTACTTTTACTTTTTTTTATACTTAAAAATAATTTTATTCAACCCTCTCGGGTAAAGGCTCCCGCAGACAGACACGACGCGTCAGCGCGACGCAACTCAAGAAGAACAATTTCTATGAACAATGTACCCTATTGACCTATTTAAAAGTGAGATTCTTCTGGCTTTTTCTTTAGGATACGAACAATTGGAACTGTGCACCTGACGTTTCATAAGTGCCCATCATGTAAGTTTATCTATATTAATTAATTAATAAAAAGAAAAGTCCAGACTGACTGACTCATCAACGCCCAGCCTAAACCCTTGGACCTAGAAAGCTGAAATTTTGCATGGAGGTGTAGCTACTATGATTGAACAGAACGCTTTCAAAGCGCTATCATTACCATAATTTTTTCATTGCCTTGCATCAAACGATAGATCTTGGATTATTGATTTTTATGCTGACATCACCATCATTTTCTTGCCCCAATCCCAATTTATTTGAGGTCGGCGCTACATGTATTTTTCTTCCATACTTCTCCATTAGTCGTCCTCTCAGTGGCCTCCCCTTTCTAACCGTATCATCTTTCATACACATATCCATCGTTTCTTTGGTTTCTTTTATAGCCATCCAAATTCATATTCAAAACTTTCCTCACGAAATTTACAACAATCTTTACTATTCACCATAAATTATCGATCATTCAAAAAAAGAATATAGGTACTTCTAAGCTAGAACAAAAAGAAATATTCCCTCCATTAAAACTGCTTATGGAAAACTAGGCCCCGTTTCAACGGGATTTGACACTATCGGATATCCGGTCATTGGACAATGCAGTCATAGAGTCATAGACAAGTTTACTATTCATGTCATTTACTATCGTCATGACATGTTTGTCTTAGTGTCATCGGTCACGTACCGTACTGTGTTTATATTATTATAGTAAAGCATGGGAAATAACGTTAGATTAATGTTAAGTTGTTAATTTGTGTTATTCCCATGCTTAAGTGATAGGGATCGAATGCGGGAGGAAAGTCCCTCGCCTGCTGTCAGAGTTGTCAGTTCATTAATTGAGTAGTGTAACTTACATTTTGGGATTAAGGCGCTGAGCAGACGATGGACAATTTGTCCGGGGACAATTGGGAATCGTATGGAAATCGCGCACGCGGAGAAAATGCTGGGATAGGAAATGGACGAAAATCATAGATCCTAACTTCATTTACTAGTTTCAGTCAAAATGGTCAGACCACCAGGCTGTTATGTCAGCCTGGTTCCCCGACTGATCCTGGAGTTAATCACGTTTTTCAGCCATCAGGCCCCAGGATATGAACTCTCGTAGCCAGTCCAGTCCATAGCCAGTCCAATCGGTAGCTGTACACACGGCTACTTATCAAGCTATACATTTCCAGTATAAGCTGATCTCACATTGTATAGGATTTCCGCACAATGAGAGATCAGCTTATAGTGGAAATGAATAGCTTGATATGTAGCCGTGTGTACCTACTAGGCCACATCCACAATATCATTAAAATATGTACGTAATCTGTACTAACGTAGGATGAATATTTCCTGTAAATTAATTTACTGAGGAACATTCCTCAGGTAATCGTTGAGCCAATATTGATAAAGTTGGAGCCCTAATTAACAAAATTAAACCTATAATTAAGTACATTAGGCACCTACGTTATTCTGGGAATTTATTTAGATAACGTCCCATTATCCTTGTGATAAGCCGGAGGCTGCTCACTTATGTAGCTTGGATTGTTAAATACCTATGACCTATATTGAAAAAATTAAGTTTGAGATTGGCCTACTTACTGAGCGTAACGGCTTCTACACCTTTCGCGATATCACGGGCGCGACAAGGGTAGCGCTGCCTGTCGCGCCCGCGATATCGCGCCGGTCTGCACGAGCCCTACAT
This sequence comes from Eupsilia transversa, assembly GCA_914767815.1. Lineage (NCBI taxonomy): Eukaryota > Metazoa > Arthropoda > Insecta > Lepidoptera > Noctuidae > Eupsilia > Eupsilia transversa. The sequence goes on from OU611882.1 coordinate 14,028,010, forward strand.
ACAGATTAGGCACCGCGGTACAGTACCCCGAGTGTAAGTTTGCAAGAGAGTAAACGTAACTATTTCGTTTGCGTTAAAATTTGACTGTAGATCATAACGCTAAGAATATAAGGGTGAGAAAAGGTCATTTACTCACACTCACTTGCAAACTGTCACTCGGGGTAATCTTACTTCAAGTTACGCTGTATTTTTGGACCTACAGGATCCTTTAGGGTTACAGACGTACCTATATCGTTATAATGTAATGTACTTAGGTCCAATAATTATAGGACTAAGCAGGGACCTATTCTATAAATTTTGTTTATGGCCAGCAAAACCTCCATTCTGCCAATACAAAAATACAATACAAAAAATACAATACAATACAAAATTATTTATTTCACATATTTTTTTTTACAATAAACGTTTTACAAAAAGCTAGCTAGTTTTTAGTACAACTGAGTTAAGCATCTGTAGTCGAACTAGGCAAGAACCTGTATTTCGGCTATCAGCGCCAATGTCTAAAGAGAATAAAATTGAAAAAGAAAGGGTGCAAGTTAAAAAAAAAAACAACGACTAGACAGACACAAGTCTAATTCTTCGATTAATACAGTTGAATACTTACTTACTCAACATGTATAATCTAAACTCATAAAAAAAAAATCTAAAAACCATACCTACTCAAAAAAAAACTACAATATAAATATTTTCTGTGAAACTTTCTTTTTTGACAATAATTTCTTAGCAGTTATTTTATTCTAAACACTATACTGACGATAAAAGATAATTTTAAAACTTTTCCAATGTAGTAAGGTTTACTGAACTCTGACTAAGCACAATAAAATACACTTAAAAAGGCGAAACATGGCAATACGCGCTGAAAGTGGGCGGCCAGCTGGCGGTTGTCGAGGAAATTTACAAATTTCTGCTAATAACACCATAAAATTTGTCTTATTTTAATTTTTGTCATAAATTTTGGAGGCCTCTGGGTTAAAAAACACATATTTTATGGTGTTGAAAGTTTGTAAAATGTAAAATAAACCCATGTTGGGTAAACGCTAAAACTTCTTCTTGATACGCAGCAGTTTTACATTGGGAGGATATTGTAGCTTTATACGATACACATACCATACCAACAAGGTAAGTATATTTTAAGATTATAAAGTTACCATAGATCCTACCTTTTTGGTATATTTTATTTATTGTAGGAAATCTTAAAATTTTAAATTCAAAGTACAAACTCAAACGAGAGCAGTGATGGCCCCACAGGTGACCCAGTGGTAACTTACGTGTTCGAACCCAGGCAGAACGTAGGTATAGATCGTGGGTTCGAACCCAGGCAGACACTTTACTTTATGTAATTTATTTCATCACCTCTGTTAAAATCAACAATTAATTAATCTGCACCGTTTTGCGTGTATTTGACGCACATTTTTGCCTAACTATTTTTTTTTGTTTGTTTTTTTTTAGGTCATGTTTACCGTAAATAAACGTATTTTCTTTATTTAACTGTGTGATGTGCATGAGAGCAAATAAATGAATAAAACGGTGAAGGAAAACATAGTGCGGAAACAGCTATCAAATTTCGCAACACATTTTGACTAATTTGTTTCATTTTGACAGTTCAACAACATTCATTGTGTTATTTACGTTGTTGAGCTGATTTTTTTTCGAACTTATGAAGCAATGGATTAGCAATCCTTTTCAATACTATTCCGACTGTGGTTGATCGATTATTACGCAATTAGAACCAAATATTCGAAGACATGTGACATCTACCTACCCGCAATGTAAGTCCTTACTTATTTACTATTTATATAACTAGTCCCTTGTGAGGGCCAAGTAGCTGCCTATTTAATGCCTATTCATCATGAGACTGTCGCAACGCAACATTGATTACATTGAATATTTATCACGTTTGATTTAACTGATAGCCTTGTGGTGTGACCGTCGGACTTCCAAATCATAGATAGGTCTCGAGTTCGAACCCAAGGCACGCATCTCTGACTTTTTGGATTCATGTGCGTATTGTATAATTATCACGCGCTTCAAAAACGGTGAAGGAAAACATCGTGAGGAAACCGGCATGCCTGAGAGATATCTCTCGACGGCATGTGAAGCCAAGTCAGAGGCCCATGGGCGACATAAAAACTCTGGCACCAGAAGATCATGTTTGATGTAAGTACTGTAACGACCAATTGATGTTTTATACTCTTTTAATAGGTGTTATACTATATCGACTATGATTGCCTCTCTGGTTTAGTGGTCGCAAGCGCACTGCTGCGGGTCGGGCAAAGTATTATTGAGTTTTTTCATCTGGAATTTCTTAGTAGCAGCCCGGAGTCTGGATTTGTGCCCAGTTGATAGCAATATGCTCGCCCCAAATTGCATGGAACTTAAAGACAACTGGCAAAACGTGGGTGTAATATAGATACACCTCTGTCTAGCCCGTTGGGGAATACAGGCTTGATGTTATGTTACTCAGTCCTGTCAACCCTATTATGTTCCTACATACCTATAGATAGTATAGACACACTCGGGTTTTACTATTTCTAGCTAGAATCTTGGAATGTTAAACTTTCGTAACTTGATTCAATCGGTGCGTGACAGAATGTATGATATTTTAGCGCAGTACCTACCTAGGTAGCTACCTAAATACTAGGTAGGTATTCATTATATTTAAGTCATATTTAGCTGATAGCGTTAGTATCTACCTAGCTTTTTTAACACCACAACTGAGAATGCAGGACTAGAACTAAAGAATTTATTTCCATAGGCTGGTTTGTTAGTAAAAGGAACATAGTTCTCTTTTGAATTCATAGAAATAAGGACTGAGTAAATTGCTTAGAAAAAGCGTATAAAACTTGATAATGTCAAATAGATCCAGCTACAGAGCTACCTCCGAGTACCTACGACACATACATACTAAGTAAATGTAATGAGGCATGGGTAGGTAGGTATCTATCATTCAATACCTAAGTGACGTGACAAAGTTTTTAATTATTAGACGTGAAAATTGCCAGGTGCGAGTAGGAGGGATTTCAGTGGCCCCCATTTGACCGTCGATTGCCATATTTGGCACGGCTCGCGTCTAAATATGGCTCTGGCACTGCCCACCGCCCCGCCGCTGCGCCCGAGCCGCTCCACTTCCGACTCTATTATTTCTATTTACGAAATAAACTCAAAATAAAAGCTCTATTTTAATACGGATTTCGGGCACTGAAACGTTCGCGGGTTCCCGGCGAACGTTCGCTTTTCCTACGGATGTGTCGGGTTACGGCCGCGCTTTGCGTTTCCGTCCCCTTCGAAAGATATTGCACGCATCGCGCGAGACAGAGACAGATAGAGGTCGAGGTGCGCGGGACGCAGTTGAGCGAAGTCAGTCGCGGTCCGAGCGGCCGACTCGTCAGTCCCGCCCTCGGTTCTTTCGCGTTTTCGGTTCGAACTTAGTCTCCGTTCGTCGTTCGGACGGTGAGGTGTGTATAGCGCGTCCGCGCACCGGTTACTGTGGCGTACTGCGAGGTTATAATGGACGCGCCCGGCGGAGCGCGGGAGCCCCGCTTCGGGTCGCCGTATGGTATGGGACTCCTCGGCGAGATGCCGGACATGTACGGCGCTGGTCGACCGCCCAGCGCGCTCGGCGGTGGGCTCCGGCCCGGCATGCAGCCGTGTCCGATGCCGCGCGCCGGCGTCAAGCGACCCTCGGAGCAGTGCTACGACGAGCGACCCCCGCAGAACGTCGGCCTGGAACATTGCCCCATGCCCGACATAGCAGACGATGGCTATGCATCTCTCCAACCCAAGAAATCGCCACCTTCCAATGGCAAAAAGACCAAGGGTCGTGTGAAGATCAAAATGGAATACATTGACAATAAACTGCGACGGTACACGACATTCTCCAAACGGAAGACTGGGATAATGAAGAAGGTGGGTGTGTGAGACCGGTTTTGGCAATATTCCATATGGGTCGTCAGGGAACGCTGGCTGCTTGCAACCAGCATGCGTGTCAGAGTGCATTACAATGTATAAGTTTATGGCAATCTTAAGTGAACCAAGCTACATCTGTGCATCTATTCTGCCCAGCTGTTGAGAAATATTGTGTTTTAAGTTTTGTTTATGTGCGGAGACGCTTAACTAAAACCTAATTTTGACTTGACTAAAATGTTTCATGGATCCAATTTGTGCAAAGATTATAAATTCATATTGTTGTAGTGGTGTAAATTGTTATAATGCCAAAGAAATTTGGTTTTATAACTTTAAAAATTATCACCATAATTAAATCTTATTAAAAATATTGCTCAATTTCTTTGGTAACTTGGAGTCAACTCATTTAACTTCCACTTTAATGAAAGGCTACAACATTGTTATATCAGTGTTCTTTTAATATTCAAAACTAGATAAATTCAATGTAAAAATCCAAAAATCTAATTTAAATGGTGATGAATTGGTGAAAGTGTAAACAGTGAGATGTCTAAGATGTAATGTTCTGAAATCTTCTAAAACTAGAAATCATGCTAGTAAAACTTTACACAGCACTGTCAGCTACTATCAAATTGATGGTTTAAGGTAAAATAATATCATAAACATGCTGAAAAACATAAAAAATTCTCATTGTTTTGGGCTTAGAGGTTATGATTTTCCCTACACCCGAAGACCATGGAATATTGCTGAAAACTTGTCCAGATGCAATTTTTCTGTCACTATTTAACAATTTCTCGTTCGTCGAGGCCGTAAAGTCGTGTTTAATATTTATTTACAGTGTTTTTGTGAACATTTGTGATGAAAGTTTTGACAGATGTCAGTTGTTGCAAGGTTATGTTTCGTGAGTATTTTATAGTTATTTGCTAGTTTAACGTTCCCGTACGACATAAAATTAAATATATTACGACATAAATTACAAGATTATGATTGTTCTGTGGCTTAAAGTATATTTTTAGTCAAACTCCGTAAATAGAAGAAAAGACAGCTGTCATAATTAACTCATATGTTACACCAAGAGATGGCGCTACTAGTATCATTTTGTGCATGAATTGAATTTTCGTTTAACAAGCCGTGTTATTTTTGTGACCTTTTGAGGAAATATTTTTTTGATACTTGTAGATTTTATTATGTTTTTGATAAATAGTCTGAAAAGTAAGCGAGTTCCGAAATGTTACTAAGGAAGTTAGTTGTGGTCGTTGCGTATGATAATAATGATTATCTTTAATTTATTTAGCAGCAATCTTGTTACCATACTAATTATTGTATACTTAAATATAATTGTATTATTTCTATTTAAGTATGTTAATATTTTCGAATTCGATTAGGATTCGCTTCTATATCCTGTCCTATTGGACGGACGCCCCGCGGTGTCCCGGATTACGCCTGGACTACTTGCATGCATTTGGCGACTATTACCCAGAGTTCCAATGGCCGACTTCAAGATAATAAACGGAAAAAGCAGTGCTTTATTTTGCATAAATATTGTGGCGCGCCTTTCAAAATGATCTAGCCAATAACACGTGTGATTAATGATATATTATTATCTTAATCCAGTTTTTACAATGGGATCTTTCATCTAAGTGAGTGTGTGATACTTTTGATTTAATTAATTTAACTTCTTTGATACTTGGAAGGATTTGGGGGAGGCCTTTGCTCAGCAGTGGGACAGTGAAAGCTAGTAAAAATAAATAAAGAAAAAACTTCTTTGCCAATTAAAGAATATATCTTTTTAGTTCTCTGCTGCATTATTCATAGTAATCTTGGTAGGTACACTTATAGTTTAAATATTGTAAATCATCACTTTTTCTTTTGTTGCTGTTGAGGTTCTAATTGATTTATTATTTATAAACGTTGAAGGTACCTACTTAATGAATAAAATAAAGTTAAAAGCGGCATAGTAAAAAAAGAGAACTCATAGGTATTGAAAGAGAAGGCGACATCTTTTACTGTTTACGAGTGTATTAATAAATATTAATAATATTTATACGAAATCATGTTTTGAGTAGGTAATTCGACAGTTTTTTTTAAGAGTTAAATAGTTATCCTTTACCGATTACTTTACGGACTATAAAAATAACCAAGGATCAACATTTATTGCGGATACTTTCCGATCATGCTCGCTGTCATCTTAATCGCATTTCTACGCCTTTGAAAATCTCACATAAATATCATTTTGAAAGAAATATACGCTTGGGTAGTAATTTTTTCAGTACATTTGTTTAAAAATGTTTTTTTTTAATGTTTATAAATTTTAAGAAACAAAGCAAAATATAAAGAGAAAGATCACAAAAACCTCAATAGGTTTGTCCGAATGTGGAAACACTTTTTAATCTTAATACAAATGAAATATCATTATTTATGGTTAAAACAGGTATTACATGCAAATTCTTAGTACTTACATGCAAATAAATAGTCATCCACACGAGAGTGATTAGATTTGTTCCAATCGAAGCTAAGAAAGCTATTTGGAAACTTGAGTTGCCGTATTGCGGGCTCTTCGTATTTTATTTGATCCCATACACGCACGTAGCCCAAAATACAAAAACATCGTTCCTTCTGCATCATCTTTATCTCCATTTGCCAGAATTGATTGAAAATAACTGACAACTTTGGTTGATCAATCATCAATTCCTCATTCCCCGTATTAATTTTTCTTCTAACTTAAAATATTGTAATAAAACTTAATTTGACTTTAGTACCAGACCAACCAGCAGTATAGAAAAGGAATCCTATCTTGTTTATCTAGGATACGCGTCACGAATATAAACTATGGAATAGATCAATTAGTATAATTAGTGCGCACAGGAGGAATACAAATGATACGTAGCTACTTTTTGTAAAAAACCTTTATATTAATGGCAGACTTTTTAATATAAATCCATCATTTATTAAAGTTTCTTACAAGGTAAGAAACTTTAATAAAAGTTCCACTTATTTCCTATATTCCTCTGAGAAATACCGAACGGTAGCTTCATTAAGCGGCAAGACATTGTCAATCTATGCGTGTAGAAACGTCTGAGCGAGCCGTGTAGTGATGTCTGTCAAAATCCTCCATTGAACTGTGATGCAAATGGTGAGCGATGGCGAAGGCATGCGCTAATGCAGGAACTGGACAAGCTTGAGTTTGCATGTTAGGAGAAAATTCGTTTTATTTAAAGAAATTCCAATTTTTATTACGCCCTTGGTGACTTGACGTATTTTTTGCAATTTTTATGGTTTAGAACTTTCATCTGATGCATCAATCACATCATAGTCTAGAACTCAAGTTATGGAGATTGCTGGCAAGCAGAATCCCTAATCCAAAATATTGTATTGTGTGACAGACATAGTTCTTGAAGCACCAATAATGTAGAAGCTCAGAACCTATAGTCATCCTTGCCAGCGTGTTCATAATTAATGTTGTTTTGGAAAGTATTGAATAATAGCATCTCCCAAAAAGAGATGAGTTCAAAACGCCATAGAACACTTACTTTTGATCTTTTTTCAAAATCTTGCACTATTTCTGGTATTAAAGGCTATGCTGATCGCCTCAATCTTGCACCGCATCGGGGTCGCGCGCACGCAACCGATCCTGTCGCGCAGCGGGTATCAAAGTCGCCGGCGTGCCCTGTTGTTACTTGTTAGGCGTGCGCCCGCGCATCCGCCCTCGTTATGCGATGTTATGCCCCTTAAAACGTGCAGCCTTACTTACCTTTGCAATTAAACGTGCTTTACTGAATGACAGCGTTTAACAATTTAAACAGATGAGTTTTAGGACCAAATTAGCTATGTGAGGTCTTGGTAAATTGATGTCGACTTACCAAACTCACCCAATTTTGCTTTAATTAAAACGATTTGCCAACTTGACCTTTTTTATATCATCTGGTATCGACGTAAAGCCAAAATAGAAAATTATGACAATGTTTTTGCTTCAGCAATATTCAAATTCACTTCTGTAAGCTGCTCTGATGTCTCTATTCTGTGCGTTTTTTCTGAACTCCACAAAAGGGATAGGGTTCTGACCACATAAATAACTAATATGTACATATCTTAAGCTAATCAATGTAAAGGCCTGTTCATCAATTCGGTGCACCTATCACCTCGTGCAACCGGGACTTTAATTGCGACGCCCCAGGGGCCGTCAGGCCAACACGACGGCATTTTGTTGTCGGCATGCCGTTGTATTGTGCCGACTTTGTCATGAAAATTGCCGACAATATGTTGTTGAGAATCTAACCCGCCCGGCCGACTAGCAACTTGCTGTTATTGTTAAAAGCATCACTGTGTTTAAACGTAATCCATTAGATAAATGTTGATTCATCATTTCTGCTTCGTAATTTCCACTTGCTTTTTATGGAAACTTTTATCTCAAAAGAAGTGCTCGCTAAAAGTCTAATATCATAATCCATAAAACTATGACAACAAAAGCAAGTACTGCTTTTCAGCAAGGATGATATTGCAGTGCATTTATAAATCAAAACGTGCTCTTCTAGAAATGATAATAGCCTTCATTGTTTAGCGCGTTCCTCCAATGCAAGAATAAATTATACAGTCCGATATAGGCGTTCCGATATAGTCCTTAAAGAGGACATTTTAATAAATTTAAAATAACGATTATCGTTGTCTGGCGGAGTCGTGATTTCGTTAGGTTCGTGGTTGGGTCTAGGGCCGGAATAAGTCGTCACGAACGATTACTAAATTAATTAGGACCTAGCTCGGATGTAGATTGCGCTTGAGATTATTTTCCCACACGACTTGACGACGTTTAGATCTTGAGATTTTGTGAAGTATTGTTTAATGTTAGTACATGGACGTAGATATCTGTTAATTGTGTCGAGACGGCTTCTGGTATGGCCGGAATGACTTTGCCAAAATTGTTGCATCTTATAGAATGTTTGCAATTTTTTGCGTAGATTCCTCACGGGACTATAAGAGCTATTAAAATTTTCGCGAACAATTCGCGCGGCTGTGAGAGGGACAGGCGTTACTGAAATGAAACAATTATATATTGCGCCTACACTAATTACGGCGGCGCGGCGCGGGCGCGCATCTGCGACCCATATCTCACGGCCCGCAACCGTTTTGTAATGCTAATGCCGGTGCGACCTGTGTGGCGGGCTTTTGTGTTTTGGTGGGTTTTTAAACGCTCCCAAATTAGATGGGGTAATTGTGAGCCGAATAAAAACAGAAGCCTTTATTCTTGCGGAGATTTATTTATATAAATGCTTGTTGTAGGGTGTGTAAGGCCGTTTGACTGTTGATCTTTGTAGAGCAAACTGTTCATTACCAAAATCTATTGGAATTGGGGGAACGTCAAATGTCGCAGTAATTGTGATTTTTGTTCTTTGCCTTTATTGTCAGATTAGTTTTTAGATAGAGAACACTTGCGGGTACCATATTTTGTATACAAACAAATAATGTATGATCACAAAAATACGCGTTTTCCAATGCACTGCTGAATTACTTACTAGCTTTACCAGCAAGGATCAATATTGAAGCGAAATACAATGCGTTACATTTGCAAGTATCTGTGAATAAAAGTTGAAAATATTATCACGAATTTTTAAGGGGCGTTCGTCATGGGATTAAAATAGGTTAAATATTTGTGTTATAATGATTAGGAGCTTTTTGTTAATATCTACCACACAGTACACAATATTTTTATTGTTATAAAGAATATTAAAAATCTCTGTGCAACGAGACAATGTCATAATAAAAACTTATAGCAAAGATCAAGAACGTAAATCTCGATTCTTAAATTATAATTCGATTGTCGTCCGACTCCATAACTTCAACGTCCATACTGCCCGTGGACGAAATGAAAGCGCCAAATATGGACTCAAAAATACCAGGAGCGCATTAAGTACAAAGAGGTCGCTCATTCCCGGCCGTTCGACATCGTGTGCCATCTTGCGTTATAATGTATCACTACCAACTGACAAAATATTTAGGCAGGTGGCGCTTTTATCGCAGTAACATTAGATTTAGAAGAAATAAAATGTGAGTATTAAAAGTAAAGTAAGTTTTACATATTTTAAAATGTATGAATTCTAGGAATAATGTTTTTGCTGCAAAAGTTTTGTAGGAAAAATAATACATTAGAAGTAACCAGCAAAAAATGAGGAGTTTTTGCTCAATACCTTGTCGGTAGGGGCGCCCCCTGCCATATTACGGTTCGTAAGCACCAAGCGCGACCGCGTAACCAACTCACTTACCAGGCGTCCACGACTACGAGAGAGGTTGTCAAACGCGTCCATAGTATATTGGTCCCCAGTTAACTAACGCGTTACTCCCTGTTAGCTAGAAAACGGGCGTCGAGCGGGGGACGGGGTGGATCAATAGCGATTGGGCGGTGGAAAGGGAATGTCTGGCGCGTCGGCCCGCCTCCCAACGACACCTAGCGTGAACGCCTTGTTGTTATGCGCGCCTAGTACTCGGGGGCCATTGCGATGCCTTGCTATGTTCTGCCACCAGTTGATTGATTTGGAAAAGAACCGTTGCGCTTTTTCATTAGGTCGAAATTGTTCGTTCGTATACCCTACGATTACAAGTATTTATAGAATTTAAAAAAAAAACTGCACTTCTGATATGCAAATCAGTATGAAATTCAAACCTTATTAACTATCCGAGTTACAAGTTGTCATTGTAAACAGTTACGCTGATTAGTCTCGGGGGCGACATCTGTCGGCAAGTTGTTCCGACTAATAGTTGAGCTTATCGGTCGGCATAGTTCGTTAGTAGTCGGGCACACATCAAAGGTTTTTCGAGACTCACGACTGAAACGATCACGATGCGAGTTTTCGAGAAAACCGAGTTATGTGCACGAATATGTGGTAAGTTTTGTCATTAATGTCGGTCAAGATGTTAAAACAAGCGTTTGTATTCAATTCACATAGAATTAATCGCATTGTTACAATTTAGGATTGTCTATGGTTTTGAGTCGGTTGGAATACTTTATGCCGTAGTGGGTTTGATGATAAAACACCCACAAATTAAAAAGCATAAGCAAATCAATAGAATGATGTGTTTAGTTAACTTTATATATTCAAATATTACTTTGTTGCTAGAAAACACCATCTCATTGATTCCCATCGCTATAGGATCTCGCTCTACTTTAGTAGTTTTATCAAAGCAATTTTGAAGACAACTGAATTCAAGTTGTGAAAGTATACGGTTCTATTTGATCGTGATAGGTTAGTCGTGTACCCCTCGGCACTTCATTCCTTCCAATTTTCGCTATGATCTGTTTCATATAGTTTCGTCATTGATTTTTTGCAATGCATATAACCTAATCATTTTATTTTTCTGTCTACAGAAAAAATAAGAAAATAAAACAATTCAAAGATACTTAGAATCAAAAAAACATTTCAATATCCCTAATGTATTAAAGAGAGGTAATTTTTGTTTTGAAATTCTAGATTATTGATTCCTGAGCAGTGAATGAATAATCAAACTAAAAGTTACTTGAATTATATTTATTATAGACCAATTCTTACCATTATAATTATAAATTTAATTAAATTGATGTACCTACATGATGACGGTGACACAACAAAATGGGTATTTTTAATTTGTCACAAGAATTAGTCTATTTATAATTAAATGGCCTATTATTTATGGTATACGTGACTTGAAATTATATGCATAAACTGATGACTGACGTACATTGACCATAATAGTGCAATTTTATTTCCTTTATTTCCTTTAGTGGCCCACCGGTATCGGGAACAGGGTGCAATTATTGTTTATGTTTTTCATTAGGATATCTGCTCTAAAGCCCAACATACATGTCCTCATTTCTATTCTAAAAATACCAAACTAAAATATAACAAATTGACTATCGCATTTCGAAAAGTCTTCTGCTATTTTAAAACTTTCGTCAGAGGAATTTTGAAAAACTGTTTCGAATTACTCTTTTTAATTGGATGCATTTTATATATCTCAAGGCGCCAAGCCCAACGTACGAAATGCTCCACAAAGTGGTAAATAAGTGTTCCTTTTAACAGTTTTAACCAAATGAATATTTAATAACAGTGAAGAGTACTTGCTGTAATTTGTTAAAAGCTAATTGAAAAGTTAAGGTGTTTTAATTCTGTACAGGTGTGAAGCGATACAAACAGCTAGAAATTAATTTATAGTAACTTACTTATTTTTCTAGGTTGAATAAGTTATCGACTGTAACTGTTTTGATTGGAATATGTCTCTGAAATATAGGTAGTTATTTTTATTCTGAATTCCAGTGTGATTATTAAAAGTTTAAAACCCATAAATTGGATTGCCATATTCCATTATCAATTACCCAGATTGTTTTCGCTTTTATCAATACAATTTAACAACCACAAAACAAATAGTTAATAATTCCTGCGATGCCAGTTGATTAGTCCATAAGATATCATCAGGTCGTGACTGAAGTACTAAAAGATAAAGTATTGTTTCCTGTCGATTGTATTTTTAAGCGTCGCACAATGGCCGCGATATCGTATTACACTTGCAGATAGATCCAGTCATTATCGCGTGTAATGAGCGCCCTGTGGACAAACAAACGGACTATGACCAAGTCAGAGGCGATAGCGATAAATTAAATATATACCAAAAGCCATACACATATAATATACAAAAGTAAATATTATGCCTTATTTAAAAAAAGAAAAACAAAGTTTAATTGCTTCTGGATTTTCTCGCTGGTTATCATCAGGTCATATTTGGTTGTTGATATTGTAATTATAATGGGACGCAATAGTTCCGGAAATTTTGTAAAATAAAGACACACAACAACGGTCGGGAACTGAGTAAAACAATTCTTGATTAAAATAATATGCGACTATAATAATCGTCAGGTGGTTTATGGATAAGTGGATGACATGATTATAATAGTTTCGTGTGGTCAGCTTCTGCAAAACTGTTTTTCCGGACTGTAACAAACGTTAAACTATAAATTCAAAACAACAATGAATAAAAAATCAATTCAGTTTTTGTTTCGCCCAACAAAACGGTTGTTTCAAAGCTTTCGTTAGAAATGAACGGAACACGAAAATGTTAGATTAGTTTTCGAGTTTCAGGTTTAACTTTGAACGTAAAATAATGCAAAAAGTTTTTTTTGTCGAGTTAACTATTCACTAACTTTGTGTTTTAATTTTTAATATGAAATTTAAGATAATTCAATTCTTTGCTTTTTCCGGAATTGCCTCTTGTTTCACTTTACAACTTAGCGAAACTGTTAAGGCTTTTCAGTTTATATCTTGGACCTAAAAGCCTGTGACTAAGGAGTTAGTGTGATGGCCGATCCGGTTCTTCCAAGAGATGTAGGTCCCATGGGATATACAGATAACCGTGCTCTGCATACTTTGTAAGCCATCGCTATGATTTTAACTATGGTGTTTAATTGTATCATGAACCAGGAGTCGATATCTGTCGACATAATTTGACGTTCTTAAGAAGCATTAGTCAATTTCAACAAAATATTTAACACCTCTATCGAGAAAGAATTAGAAGAACAATCGTGAAAACCAATCTACATGAATAATTCTGTTCAAATATCTACATCAGTCTGAATGTAAAGCATTTGCAATATATAGAGCTTTGTGCCCTTACCTAACTCAAGTTGACTGGCCTATGTTTATAGATCAAGAAATGTAAAATGTCGGTGGAGTACAGTATACAGCTAGTCAATAAGAAATACTTTATTGATCGGTGGTAGAATGTCATAAAACGTCATATTTATTCATTTAGGTATCCCATGTTCACCATTGTTGGTAGGAAATTGTACGGAGTTAAACGCTAATGATGAAGCTGCGAGGTTAATCATAATTTCTTAAATAAGCATTATTTTAGTCCGTAATTCTTCTATAAATTAATAACCTAACGAAATATTGTTCAATTAAAATAAATTACTTTTGCGAATTTCCATAAATATACTAATTGTTAATAAATAGCGACTAATGCGAGTGTGTTGGCCACCCTACAAAGCGACACCTGCGCGGTAACGATGCGCCCGCGCAACTGGTTCGACCGAAATAGTTCTTCAGGTGTCCCATCTAAACATGTCGCGATGGTCACCGTAATAAATTGTGATTGTTTACTAAATGTACCCCTATTTGTAAACGTCTTATTGCGTTGTGCAAAGATAATTATTTACGCAATTTGTAGCCCGGTAATTTGTTGAAATTGAGCCGTTTATTTTTTTATTTATTATTTTAACGGTGACATGGAAACTCCATTGGCACGGCTGCGATCTCCTGTTTAAGATTATTTTTTAATTGACATAGTTCACTTATGATGTGTCGAAGTGGTTGAGAATATTATTTCTATAAAGTTTTTCATCCACAAACGACTCGAATGTGCTTAACGGATGCTTATCTTTATATTTTCTAAGTTTAGTTCGTATGAAATTCATGTTTGGTAATGCATTATTTACATAGTTAGGTAAGCGAGTTCGGGGCTGTGGAACGTTTAATTTTGGAATTATTCGACGTCAGATGTTATCGGTCGTCGAGTCGCGTAAAAACATCGAATGAGATCTGTGGCTACCATAGAGATCGACGATATCTGTCGTTCTGTCAAAATTTCCGAACGCGCCAAGCCAGCAGGACTCCATCCATAATGTATCGGCCTCGGGAATTTCATACATAAAACATTAACGAGTAAGGTTTTTATTTGATTGCGGTTCGAGAGCACGACCACACGCTTTTTTACCCGATCAATTAAAAAAATCGCCAAACATCCAGATTTCGGTGGGAAACCGCACGTTGGCTCTCGTTTTCATGAAATTGAACAATACTAAAGCTTTTTACCCGCAAAGCTGATTTCGATGGAATTCAAAATATTTAAGAAAACTGGAACTTGTCGCGCGCTACGGTCGACTTCAAAAACGATGTCGTTTTTGCCAGGCAACCTCAATCGATAAATTGAAGGGTGACTGACAGCTCCAGCTCTGAGTTCTAGAGCTGGCGGAGTTTATCGAACGGAAAACTTTATGGAGTGAGCTTTTAAAGTTGTGCGTTCAGAGTTTGGTAGCCCGTCAATATACTATGAGGCAAATCGTCCGGTTGAAGGTATCGAATGCGCCCATCGGTGTCAGTGTTGCGGCTGCCGCCCACGCGATCGGTCGTGCAGTGGCAAGCCACAAAATCACATCGTCGTCACGTGCGCGCCCACGTGACGCCTACCGACGCATAACATTGCGAAAAAAAACTAAATCTCTTAACGTAACTCCAGCTTTAACCTTGAGATTTAATGCCTTCGTTAAATTGCTGCATGTGGGCTAGTTAGGACGTCTCATAAGTTCCTTTCTGATTCTTTTGTTCATTGTATTCAAAGGAATTTAAGGCTTTTGGATTTTCCTACGAAGAGAATTAAGTACCATAACAATGGGAAACGATTTCCAAGATCAATTTTCTCTTTTGAATGTGATTAAAACTGAAAAAAAAAAGTTCTGTTGACGTACACGTCCAGGGGTGAACCTTTCGTATAATCTCAATAATTCTCGTGTCGCGTGTTAGCCGTTAATTAAGCTATTTGTCAGGTAGCGGGTCAATTTACATTTCTCCGGGAGTCTTGGGGATTCTCCGTGGCTCGGGAGCTTCGCAACGACGTATTATTATCCTTTTAGGGAGGGCGGCATCCTCACACAGGCGCTTGGCGTCCTCCGAACCTTTTATTGAGACCACCTGTGTTTGTTTGCTTGGACGTATGAATTGTCCAGTAAATAAGGTTAGCGGAATATTTGCCCGTAGCTGCCTTAATGCTATTTAGTGGCACTGCGCTTCATTTGCATAAGGCCGAGACAGAAATTAGCATTTAACACAGGGTGCATTCTTCGCGATCTAAATCTTCGATTGCATTGAATCGACGTTCGTTCCGAATTAGAAATTCTATCGGGCATCTTAACAAACGGAACGAGATCATCCACATAAAGCTCAGCGCGATAGCAAATACATTAACATGGAAGCCATCGGTCGCTAGTACACGTTGTCGTACAGAAGTATAAAAATGTCTCGCACGCAACACAATTCATGGGAACTCGTTCTGGGCTCAGACAGGCCATCAAGTTAGTTCAGCTCGCAGGTGAAATGTATTGACAACTGGTCTTCCTTGATGCGTATCGGCGTGATGGTATCGTGGTGGCGGCGCTTCAGTCGGCTCCTGTTACCCTCGGACCCGTTGCATTGTGGAGATCACAGATAAAGCTTGTTTATTTAGCGCTAAAATTTATTCAGCCATGAGAGGCCATTAAGAAAAGAATTATTAACAGTTGGACAGGTTTACGTTCATAAGCTCGGGTAATAGCGTGTTGAGTTATGTTTGTTTTTTCGCGTGTTCCAGTAATGAATTGAATGTTAATACATTTAATAAATTCATCTCTTATATCGCTACACAATATATGCCGTCAACTACATTGGTTGCAGCGGCTCGCACTTGATATAATTGGACTAAGATTAGTGCTCGTGCTAAATATGAATGAAGTTCATTAATCAAGGTCGAGTTAGCGTCTACACGGTCTACAAAATTACATAGCACACGAACAACATTCGATAAATGGTAATAATCAAACAGGAAACTTATGGAAGTGTACTGCGCGACACAATAAATTAAGGACACGGACCGTCTACCATTCATAAAGCAATATCGCATGTTTATGAATGAAACTGGCAACGAGACTATGAACGCGTAATTACCGACGCCATTGCCGTCGATATCGACGCCCGACCACATTTGCATACGGCTCTAGGCTCAATCTTAATATCTATAGAACACCCAGCCTGCTTATATTGATTCAAGGATTGCCCATTGTTCTGTGGATTGTGTATTGTTAGCTATAGCTCCTATTGTCGCTTGAGATTTGGTCGTTTAATTGAATCTTCCTTATATTGTTCGTTGGATAATAGTGCTCAAATTGTTCAGTGGCTTTTGGTATCTATTTAAGTAGCTTTCAGAGACAAAGCCGGGCAGGCTGTGTCTGAATATTCTGCAATAACTTAATACATCGGGCCGCGTTAACAGCATGTGTCGACAAGTAAAGAAACAGCCTTCACCGGTTTGAATACAAATTCATTTAATTTACCGGTCATCTTCATCGGCGGTTGTAGATTATCTCTGGTGTTCGAGTCCTGGTGACAAATTGAAACGTTGCGTTATTGGAAATTTTTGCACGGTCTCGGTATTAATCTTGATCGCAATAGTCCCCGCACTACCCGACGAGAACACACCGGTTCTCCGTAATCGGTAATTATTGTTTAAGCGTCGTTTAAACTAATCGCCGTAGACGCCGCTAAACCGCCGACCGAGTGCCACTTTGACGCCGTCCAACGTGCAATCTCTTGCTTGAGTTGAATGACAATTTCAATATTGCCGATACAGATTTTTGCTTAATGAACAAGACTAACAACATTCACTTTGTAATTACCGTGATACGTTTTCATTAACAGCTGATTTAAGCCTGCTTTGCGCAATTTGCTCCTGTTATTTAGGTGTTTTTGTACTTTTTTTAATCACACAAAGTGTCAGTTATTGAATCAAGAAGTACAGTAGAAATCAATACTATCAATGATGTGTGGCGTGCAACAATAGAAATATTTGTTCCAGGACTCATTTTTCCCTTTTAAGGAATGACATTCAGAAATATAGTTGCAAAGCTGTTATCTTAAATAACACATTCTCTGTATGCGTAGGTTTTCGTATCAGAATTCTTCTCTGTTGCATCTCCAATGTAATTTACATACTGTACCGCTATTCAAGGAAACATCCGAACGACTGGTTTGTTCTGAATCATTACTTTTTTTCTGTAATCAAGTTTTCGGTCACATCTGACGACCTCTCAAAACAAACAAGCCGTTAATTTTCTCGCATACTTAATATGTATTTGCTGTTGTTTTAAACGGTGCCTTGGTCTTAAATGGTTTCTTTGGAATCTCTTCTCTTACATAGTTGACAGTAAGCAATTGAAATGGGCGTGCTTAGCAGTACACAAGTAGTTTTAATCGTGATTAAACGTGTGGCTCCCGATTGATTTGCACTGAGAGATAATGAAGCTCGAAACTTTCACTTTTCGGTCATTATGGCGCGGGCGCTGATTACAGTGAACTCTGAATTGGCAACCCCCTATGGATCCTCATGATTTATTGTTATGTCCTGTACCAGAATACGAACCTTCCTTTTATATTATTGATCGTATGACCGCTTATTAGTGTCACATAACTGACCGCTTGTTAATGTTTTTGCTGGAATCCTACAGCGGCTATATCGCTTGCGGTACAATTCTATGAAACCTAGACGTCTTTAATGACTAAACTTTAGAAAAAACTTACATGTCAGAAGCAAAACTTGATTACTTTCATCGCTAGCTTGATATCAACTTATTCATAACTGTGATCCCGACAGAGGTGAATCAACTCCACGTCCTTAATGCAATGGCATCATCCTTGCCATAAAGGGTGTACGATGACGTAGTGATGCAGACAAATACAGCCACGTGGCGTGGTACGCTTCGGTAGGCAAAAGACGAACACGGCCCGTTTAAACCTTTTACGACTAATCCAGTCGAGTGCTGCCCACAAATGGCAACCTGGCCTTTCATAACCTGTTTTTGGGGTTTCCTTAGCCCCTTGTTAAGGCTACGTTATTTTTTATTATAGTTAACACACGTGGCGTGTGACGTACCTGTACCGTTAACAGATTGACGCGTTTTTTATCAAAGGTTTTTGTTGTAGTTGAAAGCGGGTCTTATCAATCGTCACATGAAGTTCGAATCTTATCGTTTGACTTTCACATTTTCGCGTTCTATTTGTTGTGTTTGCTTGTTCATTTCGCCTTTTTTAGTTCAAACTCAAACTCAAATACTTTATTGCATTCATGAACTTCAGAAAATTTCTGCATTATTAAATTGTGTTGAATAAAAGTTGATGTAAAGATGTAAAATGCATTGAATACTCATTAATATGAAACGGAATTAAAGGAACTCTTTGTTATTAGTATTCTTTGCAAGCCATTTGTTGGAAACATGGGATATTATGAAATATTGCTTTTCTCAAGTTATGTTACATAAACTTTATTGACTTTGACTTTAAAGGCTTTCCATCCATATATTAATAACTTTATAAAGGTATGCGGAATAGTGTTCACTCATCCTCTATCTCTCTAAAAGGGAGGATCCTCCGAACAGACGGGTGTAGTGTCTGGTGGGCAACAGCCCGACGATTGATGTCGGGAAGTTAGTTGTCCGTAGTTGTCTATATGCTGATCGCGCGGTAAACCCTGCTTGCGCGATGCAGGATTTTGCGTGGCGTCAGTGTAATGCGTAATTCGCATGTGACGATGCAGATGCCGCCACAATTTTACGGAAATACTTTCCAACTATCGTCTCTATCGACTGTATTAACGTATCCACAGTTTCCTGTAAACTAATTAAAGTTAATGTTGAGCGTTTAGCCTTGCCGTCAGTAAGTGAACCTGTCGGCTACTTCATTTCCATATGAATTGCCGTCTAGTCACCGTCGGATGATAATAGGTTAACACCTTAGGCTATAGTGAAAGTGGATCGGTATCAGACTTGTGTGGTTATAGGGAATTCATGGAATTTTATAGGCAGGGTAATAGTGGGCTCAGTGTTGAACCTTGGTGAATATTCTGTAGAAATTGATAGTGTAAATATGTATTGAAGTTTTTGTGAATTCAGTTGTCATCTGTATCACTTTCAGCATTCTTGTTTTTATTATTAGTGATGATAATGAATTAGAAAATTAATTACCGATGAAAATCTGTAAAAACAATTTGGTTTCGTGGAAATTTAACAGTTTTTCAGCAAATAGTTTGATGCGTTGATATATGAAGGAATTTTAATGTCTTACATGTGTACGAATAATTCTTCGATAGTATCTTGCTCTATTAAGCCGCGATGTTATTTTTTTTTTTACCACCTTTCGTTAAGGTTGAGACAAAGTAATGTTATTAAAGAAGTATTAAAAACAACGTCACTTTAATTTGTCATCACTTCACAAGCTTTTAAAACCTTTCTTAATTACCAACTGCACAACATCTTCACTTCTGTCCTTAGCTAGCTTAGCTATTATAATCATTATTAACGATGTACATTTTAAATGTGTTACATCTAAAGCATCAAACTTTGTAAGTTCTAGTCAATGTTAACTTATTGATAGTTTTAATACTATTTGCATTTCATTACCGCCAGCTGCATCAGTCTCACTTCCATTGAAAATTATTGATACCCTAGAATCTTTACCGTTTTCTGCAAAAAATGTCAATAAATGCCTCGTAGCTATAAAGTTGTTAAAGCAAAATTGCACCATGATCCGACAGAATGGGCAAAATTGCATTAACCAATAAAATTAAAATGTCATAAAACGACGATTGAGCACCAAAAATCGACACAAGAATCACAGGGTATTCGTAATGTTACGTTATTATTAGTCAGTTATTGCGAGTTTTATATGTATTCTGGTTTCTCGTTTCCGAGAAATGTTACTTTTAGTGTGACGGGCGGCTTTACCGACGCTGATTTTAACAAGACTGGCTTGCAATTAAGGACTGTTTACCGGGCATTAATTTTTGGCAATAAAAGAGGAGCACGCATGAAATGATCGGTACGCATGCGCGGTCGGATGCTCCGTGGGAAAAGCGGCCGCTTTGTACTCCATTGTAGTCGCAATTAGCTGGTTTTTTGGCCCACGTTGTCGCGGGTCGCACTTGTCACAGTAATGTCGTATCGCTATGTCCCGTCTCGAATGCTTTCCCCGGTTAATTCGTGAATTTACCACAACTCTTACATCGGCGTAGGGTTTTTTATTATTAAGGAACAAGGTGGGACAAAAATTCGTGACGATCAAATGTGTTTTTTGCAATTCATAAGTGGTTATTCACGTGTGAACGGTTTGACTGACGTTTTTCATCGTCAGTTGTCCGTTTTAAAATTTGTTTTTTTACATTATTTATTTTAATTTGACCTTTCATTTCTGGGTCCTTTGCTTTTTCCTTACACTTAAATAATACCTATTTTGTTCGATTTAAGTCCTACAAAATATGTAGTCTTCTCATCCTCGCAGTTCACGATGACATGAATAAAACCGTCTTCACACATTTTAACAGCTTTATTACTATTTGATTAACCACAGAAATAAGGTAGTTAGTTCTTAGAAGTATTTGGAAAACACATAAACGTTTGACCACTTAAATTCACCTATTCGCCGCTATCACAAAATCTCGTAGCACACTGAACTTTCATATTTTTTAATGCATTTCATAAATCGCTGGCACGACATCTTTCCCAGCGTTAACCGGCCGATTATCTTGTTTATAGAGCTATTAGTTGGCGTGCTATCGGATTCTGTATCTGATCTCGGCAAAAAGTGTAGTTTTCATCGCCCAGAGTTGAGGCGACAGTTAGGATAGTGCACCGTGAAATCCTAGGGCTGCCACGAGTGCGTTTTTTTTTTTTGGTCGAATACACCAGAGAGTTTTTTTAAACTATTTATAATTATTTTACTTTAATATTAAACAAGACATTATACCGGGAGCATCAACAGAAGCTCTCTATATCTATCATCATTTTAATAAAAAAGAAGGTGAAGTATTTTATATTGTGTTGATTAAAAAACATAATTATTATGCACCTCATACGTACTTACTACTGCTTTTAATATTCGACTCCTATCTGTTAACACTTCCATTTCAAAAACTATCGCAAAGATTAAAAGTAATTACTATTATAATAGTGTTATAGAAAAAACCTCATCTTGTTATACCGTGTTATGATAAGTGGCGAGCGTAATCATCATTTACTTAGCTGGATTGCTGTGCGTTCGTAATGACTGCCTTTATTATACACATCAGAACCGAAGGTGTGGGGGCTACACTTAAATCAGCTGCACAGTTAAATCGTTAGCATAAGGATATAAAAGTATCATAGTGAAACTTTGCGTTTCACTTTTTTTTTCCCAAAATGTATTTTTGTATAGTCTGTTCAGAAAACGATGGGATGTGTGACATGACATTTTTTTATATTGTTGGTTATTTAATAATCGATTGTTTATTACAATTATTAGTATCTATATTGATAGAAAGTCCGTACATGCTTAAATAATAAGTGCTAACACGTTATTTTTTAAGTGTCACCCAAACGTCAATAGAATGAACAGACTATATCTAAGTAGAGTACCTATTTGACGTGCCTTGTAGCAAAGAAAGGGGTTTATTCTCTAGATGTCTCTATGGTGCTCCAGTCAATTGATCGGCTTAGGTCTGGAGTGCGCTTTGTGCCCTCCTTAGATGCGAGTCTTGACAGCCATTGTTGTTAGAAGAATTCCTTCGTTGTACTTATTTTTGAAAAGCTGTAGTTTGTAGTTTGTTTTGAAAGGAATTTGTAATCTAGTCACTGATTTTTGCGTTGGATATTTCCAAATTTTTCATCATTTAACGAAGCTTCTGCAAGTCAAGAGATCCAATATTTTGAGCATCGTATTTACGCAATGTTCTTTGGCAGAAATTGAAATAACCATACATTTTTATTCGTCGCTCCCCTCGGCATAATATTATTGACATTTACAACTTCACACGGACTCTTTAAATTGTATTTCGTACGTCGGACTACACGATATTACGTGAAGATCCTCAACTTACCTTCGGACAGGTTGCCTCGTTGTTATGAAATCTAAAGATATAAAGACTTTGTGAAATTCATTTTTCGCTATGACCAGCACCCTAATTGCGTTACACGATCAATCACAATTTGAATCGTTTTGAAACACATTGCTAATCCTTAGCTTCTTAAGTTCGAAAAAAAGAACTGCTCAACAACGTAAATAACGCAATGAATGTTGTTGAACTGTCAAAATGAAACATATTAGTCTTAATCGTTTACGAAAATGTGTTACGCAATTCGATAGCTGATATCGTTGAATCCTAAACCATTTAGGCATTTTTAATCGCTATGGTGTAAAATTAAGGCAAAACAATGCGTTCTCTCAAAAGCTTATCCGCAGCATGGGTTTTTTTTTCAGATTTGATTATGTATACATTTTTTGCTTCGTAAATCCTCGTTATTTAAGTATGTTGATATTGTTTGAGACAACGTCCTCCTCGCGAACTATTTATACAGCCAATTGTTTAGACAGGTTGCTAAACCATCGCCTACGCACACGTAATATGCAGGATAAGTGTTCCCTTCAGTCCTAAATTAGCGAGAAAACAATGGAACATGGAATGGAGGAACGGGAACCATAGCTTTCTTTTAATAGCCTTCCGCAATATAAAGTCCAACTTGACATAATCGTACGTTAATTCTTAGTTGTCAATTAATGAGAACAGTCGCTCCACACATCACGTACCATTACGATCAACTTTGACAAGCTAATTGGCTTTCGATTTTCGAATTTACCTTCGTAAACTTTCGGCTGTTTCGGGCCTATGTCTCGTGCGCACCGGTTTTACAGATTTTTAGTTGCACCTTACTACAATCACTTGTGACTTAACTGGAGCACTTATCCGGACATTTTTTGCAACATCAGTGTGTATAAATCGTTCTGAACGGATCTGTCAATCTTACTAATACTGACTCTTTTTAATTTAAGGATTATGTTGTGTCATTGGAGGCTTGGCTTTTAAGGGATTATAGTGAAAGTCGTTGTGTGCATTTAGAATGTTAGGGCATTCGAGTATCGTAAAGCTTTTGACAGTAATGTGATCATCAAGTACCGTAAAAGTGACAATATCTTAGATTAGGATAATGGCTTTCTTTTCTTATTGAGTTACAAAACTCATCATATCGTATCATTATTGGTAGTTTAGTATTATAGTTCGTAAAGAAAGAAGCTTTTAAATAAAAAAATACTAACTAAAGTGTGTTTCGGAATCATTTCATAGTTTGTACTAGTTGCTGCCCGCGGCTTGGCCCGCGTGGACTGTAATTCTTTTTCTAAAATAAAAGTAACTTATGCAGTTACTCCTTATAACATTAGCCGTTGCCAGTGAAAGTTCCGTCAAAATCGGACCAGTCGTTTCGGAGATTAGCCGGAACTAACAGACAGACAATTTTTTTATAAATTGTTTTGTTTAAATTATATTCCTACTTTCATATGCATTTGGTAAAAAGCTGTTATTTTGACAATTCAACAGACACTTTTATTTATTTGTTATTTTATACATTTTAATTCGTGGCAGCCCTACCGCAGGTCACCGTTGGAGTCAAACAGAGGTTAACCAATTGTTTGCCGGCTAATCATGTTTCAAACTAAGCTATTGGTTTAAACTTCGACAGCGTAATTTGAACTTAACTGTAAAATTGACGTGATAAACTTATTGAGATACTATTTGTTTTCGTAAACAATAGAAAAGTAATTGAGATTTCACAGGAAATGTTTTTATTGGGATTTATTGGTGCAATTTGTTGAAGAAATTGATTAAATGCTTTAAAAATACATACTCTTAATATGATGGCAAGAAGTACCTACTAGTACCTAAGTTAAATGATAAAATATTATAAGTAATTGTTTAATAAAAGTAGATACAGTCACTTTACCACAGTTAATAAAATCTCGATCGAATTGAGCTCCAGTCAGATTTGACCCAATGAAGCCTCCTGCAGACGGAGGACAGAGTAGTCAGATAGGAAACGCCTACCTCATCTAGCTTAGCTCTAATATTTTTTTAACATGACGTGTAAAAGTGATTCCGATATCCTATTTACAGAATAAACAATTTCATTTCATTTCATTTCAGACAGGCGCGACGCGATTCTGGTAGAACAATTTCCATGATGTTCTCATAGAAATTCCTTCCTCATAGAATTAGCCTGTCTGCGGAGCCTTATGTATTTATTTTCGATTTGATCAATGTTAATTCGCTTAGCTACAGTGCAGTAGCGAAAATTTATGTACACATGAAAACGATCATAAAAATCAATTGCGGCTATAAAGTCGGATCTTTTAATACAACCCGTTTATATCGATAATCGTTTTTATATTACTTTGATATTCTTTCGCAGATAACAAAATACAGATAGGCCAGTAAATGTGTCAAGTTAAAATAATGTAAATACTAGCTGCGACTCGCGGTTTCACCCGCATAAGTCTCGATCCCGTGGGAATATCGAGATAAAAACTATTCTATGTCCTAACCCAGTTCATGGTCTACCAATATGCCAAATTTTATCCCAATCCGTTTAGCCGTTTTAGCGTGAAAGCGTAACAAACAAAAAAACAAATTTACTTTCGCATTTATAAGTTAGTAGGTATTGATAGAAGAATTTACTGTGAGAGTAAGCACTTTTGTGGAAAGCAAGAAATATGTCATAATTCCTGCAGAAATAAAACACTCGTAATTTCCGAATCCCTTTCAATCAGCAAAGTACCAGCAGACGTCTCATATTACTCCTGATTAATGACGTAAAAATAACGTAAAAACACGATTCTCCTTATTTAAAAGATATTACCGATTTTTTTAAGATTGACCTCAGTACCAATACTTTCAAGTCCACTGAAATTTCACTGAAGCCTCATTAATCATGTATAACAACAAAGCTCATTAAAGGTGCATTTGTAATTGTCAATTTCGGCAGTGTTTTATACCGGTACCAACTAAACTGCGCTGTCAGTAAGAACCTTACCGCGAAGTTAATAAGAATCATTTTACAATGACCCAGTTTCGAGATTAAGGGTGTCGATGTCAAAGATGCAAGCAGTAGGTTCGCTAATTACAGCTTTATCATCAATCACTTCAATGAATGGAGAAGGGAAGTGCAAGTTTTGAGAAAAGAACGATCACTCAGCTCTTTCTGATGTAAATAGATTCTTAAGGCAATGAGGATTAAGTTGAAAATTCTAAACCACAGGATTCAATTAACTACAGCTTTGGTTGTCAGAGCCCATTTCCGAGGCTTATTGTCATTGTAATGATACTGTCCAAGTCCATTGATTCTCTTTGATACTTTGAAACACTGGAACTTGAATGTGGAACGAGGATGGGCTTTGAAGGATATTGCAACGATTGTATCTTAAAACTCTTTATTTTGATGCTTACTCCTTTCTGATGTCAATCTTGATTTAAATCTCAGTGACCTATGTGATCTCTGAACTTCGGTTACTATGTACAATTATTAAACATTGAACTAATACAATGTTTAAATATGCATACAGACAATATTAAACATTCGTGAAAGTAGAACATGGGCTTTGAAACTAGATTTAGGGCACAGAAACTTTACACGCTTGGCAAACTTTTAATAAAATCGGAAAAATAAACAAAGGTATCTAAGACTTTGGTAATAAAAGTCAAAATCCTATACAAAACTATGTCAATAAGTGGTAAATAAAATGGTTTACAAATAAAACCGTTACCACGTAACCGATAATTGTAGTGGGCGACCAAGACCGCAGACTGATATTATGCAATGGAAAAACCAAATTAGACGCCACACAATCAATTTACATCGAAAAAATCACAGGAATCCTTCACACAATCCTCTATGTCTATCGTACTAAGGCGCACAGTATATAGTTAGCATCATTTTGAGAGATGAACATAATACGAGCTACCTGACTTTTGTCAATTGTCCGTGTCAAATTGCTGTTTTAACAATATATTGTCACACGGCTCTTAATGCTGAGCACTGGAGTCGAAATTAGAATGTGCCATTGGTAAATAAACTGTGGTGTAAGTAGGTGTGGGTGGATGGGCGCCAGTGGGTGTGATAATTCGTCTAGCATACACAAAGAGTGCCGTGAGAGAGTGATATGCTCCCGAAAACGAACGCGTAGTGGTTTACATATGAATTAGAGGCGTGGGAGAGGTGAAAGGTCGGCGGGGAAACTTTTAGGAGCCGATAACTCTGCCCATGTAAACTTTGAAGCACCGAGCGGCAAATTGGATTGAGGAGAACTCTCTTATTGTAGTTGTTGACGAAACAAACAGTTTTCCCGGTGTAATGGGACAACAGAATAAACATTTCTATGTGAAAGTGGGCAATGAAAAAAGTAACGTCATTGAAATGGTCTAGAAACTTTCAAGCTTTGCATAGCTTTGGATTTCGGACAGAGCGAGAATTTAGATTTTCTAAATGCTTCTAGCTATCTTGAATAAGATTTCGTAAAACCTTTTGTAAATGTTAAGGAAATGAGGCTTAGTTAGGTTTCGAATCAAAATATGCCAAGAGTTTTGTATCTGACAAGGCGACATTATTAATTGCATTTGACAGCCTTATTGAGAACACAAATCTTTCAACACAAATGTTCACAAAATACAAATTATATTCGTAATGTGTATACTTGGGATTACAATATTAACGTTTTTGTTTTTCTTTTCCAGGCATACGAGCTGTCGACCCTAACGGGGACACAAGTGATGTTGCTAGTCGCGTCAGAGACTGGCCACGTATACACGTTCGCGACGCGGAAGCTGCAGCCCATGATCACATCAGACTCCGGCAAGCGGCTGATCCAGACGTGCCTCAACTCCCCCGACCCGCCCACCACCAGCGAGCAGCGCATGGCCGCGACGGGCTACGAGGAAACAGAGCTCACGTATAACGTAGTAGACGAGGATATGAAGGTGAGGCAATTGGCGTACGCGGGCTCCGCGCAGTACCCGCTAGAACACCACCCCGGGCTGGCGCCGTCGCCGCTGCAGCAGTACCACCAGCACCCCCCCTGCCCCTCGCCGCTACCCCTCAGCTCCCTCGGACAGCCGTACTCGCACGCTCACCTCTCTCACCCCCACATGTCGCATCACCCACAACGGTAGTTCCGATGGCACTTAGACTAAATCCCCGACATCGACGCGCCCCAGCGGCAGGTTACGACTGTTTAACGAGATAGTCACGTTCTAGATTAGCTTTTTTTAGATAAGAGAAAGAATAATATACAAGCAATAAACTGTTTTGTTAATATATTTTGTAAATATTTTGACGAGTAGATTGTTTTCGCTGATCACGTCGCTCCAGGTTTGAGTTACGGACGTGTTTATGAAAGTTTTGTTTTTGCGTAATATAATAAAAATGTTCAGTGTGTTGATGAGCGAACGTCTCATAACCGATTGCGAATCGAGATTGACGTATTCATTCGGATCGTTAAAGATAAGAAGAGCCGTGGACGCAAGAAATGAATTATCACGTGGTGGAATTTTACGCTTCCGTTGACGGAGACTTCATCATTTATCACGATTATTTTCTCAGTAGTTTTCACGTTGCTTATAAATAGATTTCTGTAACGTATATACCTTTTAAAATTTCACCGTGGCCGGAGCTTAAAATTCAATTTAAGCAAGATGATTCAATTACAATCTATCGAAAAATCCTATCAATGAAATTGATGATCTCAGACGCAAAGATGTCGAAACGGATAGATCGGTGTTCGGTAGCGAAATAATCTGATTTAAAATCGGTTTATAATTAACGCCACGGACCGGTTTATCGTTTAGAGTGACGACTCGGAAGTGGGAGCGGTCCCACTACTATTGATTCATTATTGTGAATGAATCGGCCTTTCATTCTAGCTCTTTGTAAAGTTCACGTATTCGGAACGGCACTTAATAGTATTGATTATAGACCAAATCGTAGAGAGACGCTTTAACGACCATTCTATTAGCATACGTTGTAAAGTTAAATGCGGCCAAAGCAAAAAGAACTGAAAGACTAGAGTGTAAAAGTATCGTTGGCGGTGAATATTTATGAAATACCAAAGAAAAGAAAGAAAAAACTAATAACAAAGTAGGTAGCAGGTGTTGTTCGTAACTAGAGACAGTTTCCAATTATCAAGGGAGCGCGCTGTCGCCTCAGGTTCTAAGTCCAGCCGGCCCGTGATCCGGATTATCAAGAAACTTAATTGAAAATTACTTTCGGTGGTACCGCCAGTGATTATTATAAATTCTCCTGTCAAACTCGACGCCGGCCGTCGAGTTACGGGGAAAATCAATCCCGAGTAACGCAGTAGCTTTCACGTGCCGACTCGTATACGTCACTGCGCACATCCAGCCGCATGAAGCAACACAACGCGCGCACACGTGGACTATATTCAATTCCAACAACTATCGCGCCTAATTGTGTTCCGTATCGTCTTGTTCGCGCGAACGGTTAATCAATGAAGCCCGCGACTGATCAAATACAGCCAAATACGGAGCGATCGACGCGTCGATTCATTGAGCTGCTCGGATTCGATTCGATTCATCCATTAAGCGCTGAACACACCTTGCGCCGCTAATCGGACACTATTTATTCATCGATTTGTACCCAGTAGCTGGTCTCGCGGCCGTCGCGTCGATTGCACCCGACGATTAATTCTCGTACCTGATTTGCATATCGTTTTAATTTCGAACCCATCCGGCGCCCACTGAGCCTTCGCCCCCGACCTCGAATATCGCTTGTCAGCTCCGATATGTTGAAATCGATTACGTCGATTCGTTCGTTTCGCGGGCGGATCGATAAAAATCTCTCGTCTTCAGGTGGGTCGTTCTCACCGAGTCCACGTTTGACGTACGGAAATAATACGTCCGGACTGATATCGATCATTATTGTTCGCGCATCATCGATAAGTCGAATCGATTGAAATATTCACGCGGTAATTACGATTCCGAGAGATAAGCGCGTCCCGCGACGAGCGCGCTTTGAGATCTCTATCGCGCACTGTTCTATTCGCTGTACATGTTTTCGTGACTTTGTTATGTGTTGGACATACCGTATCTCGTTTTATGTGTCTTAATATTCAAAGGCGGCATTTTTCTCTCCCGCTAGGAACAGTTTCACCTGTCATCACTGTGAAGTCGTTTACATAAATATAATTCTTAACGTATTCTCGGCGTGTAATATGCGCCGTGTGTCTGTTCCGTGAATATAAACTGTATTAGCTGAGCGAGTGTTTGGCGTAACGCTGCCTCGTAGGATGCAGATGCTCTTGTGCATGAATTAGCGGTATAAATGTGGAAGTCGGTCAGTGCCC
The DNA here is from genome assembly GCA_914767815.1 of Eupsilia transversa. Classification (NCBI taxonomy): domain Eukaryota; kingdom Metazoa; phylum Arthropoda; class Insecta; order Lepidoptera; family Noctuidae; genus Eupsilia; species Eupsilia transversa. The sequence continues at coordinate 14,057,880 of OU611882.1, forward strand.
TCGCTCCGCCCGTATCCCCTAATCGAGAATACGCATGTTTCGTAACATCTCGCGAACTCTTGAGTTTTCGCTTTCGGCGTGCGCGCGCTTCGTAACATTCCTGCGTCGATGGTTTCTTTCTGTTTCGCATCACGTTCGCATCTCAAAAAAGCGTTGTGGCCACTATAGGAGATGTCGACACGAATCGTAAATTGTTAATGTTTTTTAGTAGTACAACTTTTGTACAATGAGGCTTAGGGCGCGTTTCCAGGCGGCAGTGAGTCACGCCTCCATAACGTATTCCGCGCGCGGTGGGCTCGAGACGCGTGGCGTCTATTCTCCACATCGTTCAGTAATCGCTCGTTAGGCGTCTCGCACCTCGCTTTATTAACTTATCAATACTATTGTTTTGATAAACGCTCGGGCCGCAATTTCTGTTGACTCATCGTATTGTACCGGCTAATGTGCCTACATAATTGTCTGAGTGTAAGCCGATTGGTCGCCTTGTGCAACTCAAAGGCAACAATAAAGCTAATTTGACTAATAGGTGCCTTGTAATCATCGCCGCGTGTGGTTCTAGGATTACAAGATTGCGGCGCCGACTTTCTTCACTGTTTCGTATCATCGGTTAATGAACGTCGTTCAGAGCCTATTGTTTCAGTTTCAGCTTTATTTGTTCTTTTGTTTAAGCCGTTTTGATTATCCTCCAGGCATTTTTTATTTGTGTGTACATTTTAAGGAAGCGGTGACCACAATGTCGAATCCTGTGTCTCTGTTGGTACGATCATTAATTTATTATTCCTCGCGTGAACGCATCGTCGGCTCAATATTTTAAAAATTATTTAATGTTTGCGAAATTCACGTTAAATGATCGGTTCTCCCCTGTAATTAACGTGGTGCCGCCCGACCACCCGGACGCAAGATCGATGGACTTACAGTCGATCAGCCATAAGGCTAATATTCGTTAACCGCCTTTGCCGTGTCCCCCGCTCAGCGGACAAATGAAGAGATCCGTCCAGCGCGCGCCGGCCAAACAGGAGGCTCTCGCAATTTGGTGAAATTTCGACAAGAGCAATGACCGTAATAAATACCATTTGCGCCGTCATTTAGGTAATGGATCGTTGCATTAATCTGCGAGGAAAGTCACCCGTCATCCGAAGGGTTCCGTCGCGTCTAATGTACAATGAGCATCCAGTGGGCAGCGTCGCTTGCTTATGATTTGGGCAGTGCGTTATTTCGAGAGGCATGGGCTTCTGGTTCAGTAATCCACATTCGCGGTACGTATTATTTTAGGAGTTGCGTTGGGCGAGCACTCCGTGCACTATTACGGCAGCCTGCGCCCGCGCCGCTCTGTTGCATAATTCAGACACGAGCCCCGCCGTTTGCATTCCGATACTTGATATGTGCTTTCACATGTATTTATGGACAAGATTTTGTGTCTCCGTAATGTTTGGCGAATAAATAAATTGTGTTTAAGGCATAAATACAATGGGCGAGCCGGCGGCTCCCCTCGTTACGTCGGCGAATGTAAAGTCCGAGTAGCTTCTTGTGTTGTCGACATGTCAGCCGCTGAGATATATCCGCGGGTCGCTTGATGCTCGCTTATTTCGTTGTTTAGGTGCTTCGTTACACCGCGGTTTATGTCGGCGCTTACAAATTGGCGAGCTGGGACGCTCCAGCGTAGGGCGTCACAAATCCTCCGATGAAATTATGCCCCGACATTTACATTGTACATCATTCTCGTGTGGCGTCGTACCACTGACACGTTTATTAATTCCGCTCTCACATTTATTATCTCCACAACAAACAACGTGCTCGTTTTGACGGGCGACTCATTGCGATAAATAGTCAGTTCCCTTGGGCTAACCAACAGCGGTGACACTAAATCCTTAAAGCTACGTTCTATATGTCAGTTAAACATTCTAGTGGCCGGTGCCAGCTAATCCGAAGTCAACGTCATTATCTAGGAGCTGCATCGGATCTAACAATTCCGCTCACATCTCACTTACCGCAATTCTAATGATTTGCGGCGGAGGTCCCCCTTTGTATGCGTCGGACGTGGTCATTCGTATGCACGTTGTTGCGCTGCTATCCCGGACTCTATCTCCGCAAGCTTCCGCGAGACGCTCCGATTGCTCTAATTGAAATTTATCCGTGCTCCCTGGACGCGCCCCGATTACCTCTACCTAGCTTTTTAATTCCCCCCGATTAATGAGTGCAGTCCGCATTGTCTTTCTGTTATGTATGCGTCCGATTATGCGATCTCGTTTACTGGATTGACGCGGGACGCGCCTCATCCATTATAGATTTAGCCGGGAGTGTATCGTCCGACTGGATATGCCAGACGTCTGTGTCATTTCGATAATTGGACCCTCGATTATATGCCACTTGCGCAATTTACAAACATCTGTGCTAGATCCTTTGATTGGCAGTTATTGCGTCATATGGATTTATACAAGTCCAATTAAGTGTTTTGTTTTTAATTAAATACAATGTACTGTGGCTGGCTGGCCGCATTTATGAGCTTAGTCGTTCATTGGCCCATCGGAATTAGAAGCAAATCCCAAACAATTCACATTTACGTCACCGATGATGTTTGAAATGAACGGTCGGACGTTACTTATCGAGATCCGACTCGATTAATTCGACGAATCTGAGTCGGCCCACTTCCTAAAACTAGACTGGGAGACGCAGATGGTTAAAATTAGGCCCGCGCCGAGAATAGCGTAAACTGCGAGCGCGCCGCGTCACCGCGCGAGCCGACCTGCTTTAGATATTGTGTTACAGTACATCAAATCAAATCGATTCTGTTTCTCAGCCATCACTCCCACAGTATTTACTACATACATGATTTAAGCCATGAATCATACCAACGAAAACATTGCGAGAATTCCACGTTTTTTAAACAGACCGCATGTTGGGAAATAGGTGAAGACAATTGGATTTCTAAAATAGTTGAACTGTACACAAACTTTACTGATGCCGCCGATGTTTCTATGAAGGTCATTAAACTGATTGAAATTGAAAATAATCCGGACACGTTGAACTAACAACTACGGAGTCACTGTCCACGTGGTCGGATAAAAATAAGTTTGGTTATTTCCAATGTTTGACGGGCCGTGTTCGCCACAATGGGATGATCAGAATCATAAGGTGGTTTAACAATTGCAATGACTCAAAATATTCGCCAAAGATCATCGGTCATAGCTCTTTATCGTAACATGACAGTATTTTTTATAAATTTATTGTTCAAACAATGTTTTCTCCTGTTATTGAAAGAACACAGCTTATCGGTCAAGCTTTTGTATCGCGATCTGTGCGCCGTTTCGGCTTCATCACTGGGCGAGCTAATATCTGTAGCGTGTAGTACATCTCTGGTTTATCTAGTAATGTCTTCACTAGTGGTCATCTTGAAATGGTATTGGATATGGTGCGGGGCGATGGTTCCGCGTCCATAAATTCAAACTAGCGTCCCAGTTGAGGCTCGACCGTTACCGCGTGGGAAATGATTGGGTCCCGGCCTCGGTCGGTAAGGCTTTGTTAGGACGATTGTCCACTGGAGTGGTGTAGATGCCCCGATAGGCTGTGTATAGTGCGCCTTCGCCCGCGGTGACAGCTACGTGGGAACGTCGACCGGGATTGTGTGTAAACGCCATAGTTATTTGGATGCAATTGTCATTTTTGTTTTTGAAGATTTATGCTGGCAATTTCATGGCCTGTTGTACCGATTGAACATTTCCACTGTAGACGTTCTATGGCTTTTTGATTGAGTGTGTTGGTATGTTTCAGTGTCAACTTTTATCGTTCTTCAGTACTAGTTGTACTAACGGTTCATCTACAAAAGGCAAACGATTTCAATTTTCAAAGCCATGTACGGCATCAGATACAGCCTCGTATATTCTATACATATTGTTATATTCTCCTTACTACGGACACTTGTGCACACAGAGTGGAAATGTACTTCCAGTTATAATGTATTCAACACGCGTCCGGCGCTAACTCGACGGCCATTCAGTACTGAAAACAAATCCTTAGCTTTTGTGACCGCCGATCCATCATAACACTTTTTCTATAGGCCAGTATCATCGAGCTTTACCCAAACAAAACCCTTTCAAATGGAAATCGCCAGTACGTGCGGATTAGTTCCGCTCACACTCGTGGGAAATGTCCTAAACATATAACAAGAACCTTTCAAAAGAGACTAATTGTCGTTTTAAACATTAACCTTATAAGGCCACCTACATAAACGGTGATATAATCGACGTATTGGCTCATGGTTGCATTAGAATGAGGCGTAGGCGACGTCCTTCCACTTCGAGCGTCGATCGTGTAATGCCCGCGTTTGCTACACATACGGGCGCGTGCACTCCTGCGCATGATTTATGTATGACCACTGCAGTTGGTTCATTTAACTAGATATGTTCCGGAATTATTGTGTTGCGGACAACTATCGTACCGTTGCGATCGTGTCGTGAATCTCAACTCGTTGATGCGCCCAGAGCGAAGGTGATTTTCCACCATGCTGCATGTGTTATCTATCTCGTTTGTGTTTTCATCTTTTGCCGAAATGAGGCTGAATGTAAAGTTTATCAATTCATACCCCCTTTAATAAAATTGTTTTAAATAAACTTAGTCATCTGTAGCATTGATATGAACACCTCATATCGAAGGCTTGTTTATGGTTCTCTTAATGCGTAATCAATGCCTGTCACCGTCTCCTTAATCAGTCCAGTCACCGAAATTACCTTCATTAACAAAGCGGGCCTTTCTTTAAAAAAACTGTATCAAAAAACCTGTTACTCTTTTTTTCTCTAGAATCGAATGTCCCTTTTTAAATCTGTAGCAAATTAAATTGGTTACGTTCAAAAGGAAAGTAAACTTTGAAACCTGTATATATACAACTATATGTGATTGTCTGCTCCGCACTTTTCACAGAATATATATTTTTTTAATGGAAATCTTTGTGTCCTAAAATGGGATATTGCTGATCGATAAAATGATGGTCTTGTGAGTTTGGATTGTTCAATTTGCCGGGTGTTAGTCGAAAGTGTTGTTATAAATAGTGTGGCGACAGATGTAGGAAGTGTCGGATGCCATTCATAGTCCGGTGCGCTTGCGACGCAGGCTCTGTTCCAGAGATTGGATCGTAAAATCGTGGCGATGTTTTCTCCGTGACTTTTGATACCGTAGAGCAAGTAATGAGAAAACAGCGGATGATAGAGCTCATGCAGTAGAATCTTTATTTTTCTTTCCAATTGTATGTGGTAAAAAAATAAATCGATTCGTAGAATATATTCCATACTGGAAATATGGAAATTAATTTCGTAAACAATTCGATTAGTCAACAGAAATTAAAATAATTCCCTAGTATCTCCCTAAATAAGTACCAAGGTTGTAGAAGATAATGAAGAAGTCAGAATAATGCGTTTCTAAAATATTTAAATGAAAAAGTAGGCCCCATAACTAACAATTTGTGGGTTGGCCTAAACTTACCTTCGAATAAGCTTTGATTGGGGGCCGGACGTCCATCTCTCATAACTTGCACCACAATTTAATAGTAGATAAACCGATGAAATCGCGTTAGATTCGCCGCTGATCCCGCAAATTTGACGCAAAAACGACAGGCTCTGGCCAGTTTTATTGCTATAAGTAATCCTTTTGTCTGCCTGAACTTTAGTGTGACTGTAAAAGTGTCGGCGATTACTTAAAGCTTTTCCTAAAAGTAATTTAGTGTTTAGCAATTTATCTTCTGTTACAGCCTATTCATTTCGGTATGTACGTTTCGATATATTATTGTGTTATTAACACGCGTGCGGACACATAATGCTCGGTAATATAACTTTTATTAAGTTATGTCGATAAAACTCTTACTATTATATTTTAACTTCTATATAACTAGATTTTCTGATCCATTCAAACTTATCAATGTTTACGAGTGGCTTTTATGCCACAAGTAACTTTTACACTTCAAGGCAGGCGCAGCTTTTACCTCGCTGTGTCACTTTTAAAGTCTCATTATTTAAAAAAGTTTCAGCCTTGCGAAAACTTGGCTAACTGTATCAAATTAATGTGTAGGTATGTAATCGAGCCTCGGTGGGCTGCCGGCCGGTTGATCGATAACACGCCTGTTTATTTGAACCGTATCAATTCCGGAGCAACTCGCCGTAAAACCAATATTTATTGCAATTTTTTATAAGAGAATTCTCGTCGAAACGTGGCTTGAATATTGTAATTTTTGCAATAAGCACTCGCACGATAATGACCATACTTTTCTCAATGAAAGGCACTCGTAGCTACGTAAACTTCGGATTTCAAGATCCGATCGGTTGCATCACAATCTGCACCGAAAGTGGTCGTAAACTGACGAGCCTTGACAGCCTAGTATCGGGTTTTGTGATCTGTGACATTGCGGAATTGTCTATCTACCGTCCTTTTCGCTCTAAGTCGCGTTAATTGTTGTTAGATAAGGATGCAAAAGTCTCCACGTTGACGCTCTCACTTCCGCCCGCCCACGACATGCGGCTGCGCGCGCGCAACCTACGCGACCTAACTTACTTTTTAAATCGCAAGCCGGTGGTCTCGTCGCCACAATTGTTAGTGACTGTTGCCAGATTTAAATCAAAATGAATTCGAATGTTAAAATTTGAATTTTTAAAAGTTTTGTGCCTTTGCGAGTGCGTGACGTCATTGAGTAGGTGGTGCGCGCGATAAAAACCGTTCGCGGTACACTTGGCGTTACACAACCTTTCGAAATGGCCATCCTCCTTAAATTATGACTTAATTCTGTTCTCTCTTTTGTGCTGTTATACGATATGTTTTGTAATAACGGTACTGCAATATCTACGTTGTGATTCGGAATGTCACTATTGCTCTCAGCTTTATAGTTACGGATGTTGTAAAATTCTACATTAAGCCCTGTCCCAATAAGATTTTTAAAAGTTTGGTCGGACTAAATAACTCGGTTAATGAGATCCATTTTTAGTTTATTTAATCTGAAATCAACACTGAAACATTTTTATATAAATTAGGCTTCAATTTGCTCAATAAATCCTTTACAACGCAACTCGATGTTAGGCTAATAAAGTTAGTAGCAAATGTTCTCCAAGACGTATACACGGACCGTAACTCAGTTCCTCGCAGATCGAATCATACAAATCAACAAGTCATTAACATAAAACCATCATAAATAGTTGATATATCAAAACGGAATGACGCATAGAATGTAGCGAGACAAGAGGCAAGACAAACAAACAAACTTACGTGACTCGCGTTACCAAATCACACGAGACGCGAGGCTTAGCATAATAAAACATTTATGTTCGCTATGTACATTTTGTTCATATATTTTCGCGTTATTTTAACTGTAAGGAAGGTACGGAATCGCAGAAATAAATTTTGAATTTCGCTCAGCTATCTAATTGCGTAAAACGTTTTCGTAAACGATTCCGACTAAACTGTTTCATTTTGACAGTTCAACAACATTCATTGCGCAGATTTTTTTTTCGAAGTTATGAAGCAATGGATTAGCAATCTGTTTCAAACCGATCCAGATTGTGATAGATCGTGTATTACGCAATTAGGGTGCAGTGTTAGCTAAGTACAATCAGACTCAAAAGTAAGCGAGCTTCAAAATTTACATTTGTGACGCAAATCGATTACTGTAAGGTTTACTCTAAATGCATTTTACTCATTAATTCTCAGGCCATTAAACGAGTGCCATCCTCTTAGTAGTTTTAAGTCCAACGATTACTGAAATTGAATGCATCGAATTAATTTTAAGAAGCATAGATCATTCTGTTTTAAAATATCCCGTTCCCTCTAAATTGGTGCTAAATGTTGGTGCTGTTGCAGCGACTTCGGATACATTCATGGGTGATCTCTTAAAAATTGTTTCATAATAATTTTAATGGTAAAATTCTAATATATATTTTATAATGTAGTTAGTTAGTGACAAGTCCTTAAGGACTAAGTTATATTGATACCTGTATGTACGTAACATTCCCAGTGTGCGCTTCAGTGTATATTTTTAACATTGTTTGTGATCCATCCAGAGTAACGAGTTTAATGTAAGGCATGATGTGTGTTTGAGCGACTTTTGGAACATTTGGCCGATGCTTTGTTACAATATTTTTGTACTTCGTGATATCTGAGTTCGCGTGGGTGGCGGCACACGACGGCCAGTCACCGGTGATCAAATAAAGTGGTTTTAGAATGAATATTAAATTAACAATCAAGCTAGTTTACACAGACTATGTAATGATCAATCTTACCATTTATTTCCGAACATAATGATTTAGTTGCTATAATACTTATTTATTTTTATTTAGTTTTTAAATTATTCTCATTCATATTTTAACGAAGCATCTGCCAATTTATAGTTCAATTTTACTAGTATCCAAATTTTATAAATGGCTAAGTTATAGTAATAAGTAAGAAAGTGCTAGTAAAATTGGATCTCGCGATTTTGACGTTGATACAATAATAATAATAAATTAATATATTAAGTGTTAAGTAACGTATGTATCCTAACAAGTGATGCGGTTGTACACTCAGCCACATAAATTGCTGAATTGGCGTTATCTTGTAAATATTCAAAAGTACTTAAAAAAATAAAGTTGAATGCAAGTTCGTCAACATTTTTAAAAGTTTGTTGTTGCTGACTGTACTCATGAAGACTTATGGAAGTGTCTTATTAGTGCCTTATGAACGACCAAGTGAGATGCCGAAGATTGTACTAAAAATTAAACTTAATGACTGTTTCTCAGTATTATATTACGGAATCTCTGAATGTGAGGCCTCTGAAACTGTGGTCGCGGTATTTGAATTATTGGTACTTAATTTTTTTTTAAAGCAGTAAGTTAACCAGACGCTAGTCTAGAATTTTGTAAGAGATGTCAAGAATATTCTTCGTTATTTAAAAACTGACAGTGATAGTTCAAATATAAAGAGATGTGTTGACACTTCGACTGTACTTATATCAGATCATTCATACTTCATTAAATCAAATCAGTATTCTTTCCGAAATATTATTAAATAAATATCATTATTATTATTAGCTTTAATAAGAAAGTACTTGATGAGTAAAAAGTAATTCATTCCCATATTCATCCTTCAACAAAAAAAAGTGCTATTACTCTTGAATGATACCTTAATTTAGTTCCGACGTCTTGTTCTTGAATCTCACCCGACAAGCGAAGTGTCAATCATGAAATTAGGCACGCCGTTGACAGAAACATTAGCCGAACGCCGAAAAACAAAGACAAAAACATCGAAAACATATATTTAAATATGAAATTAAGTTTTTCGACGGGCGCTCATTGCTTTCCAAGACGATTATTCATGTTTCGCTGATAAATGTGCGACGTGCAATAATTCCATTCTCGTTTAAAAGCTTGTTCGTGTTAAGGTCTTACACACACGCGGTAGCTACATGTATATTTTTGTATACAATTTATAGCTCTCATTATAATATTACATTTTTGACGTGCAACTTTATTGTGGTCCGCGTGTGTGTAATCGCCTGATATACTTTATTGTAACGATGAGTACCTATAGAGAAAATTGTTTGCAAGCTGTAAATGAAAATAATTATCTGCTGACTGTACCATGTGGAAGTGCACGTCCAACTTCATAAATTATTTATGTACTCAGTATTAAGCTGTCACAAAAATTTACAATAGCCATTAAAAAGTTAATGTTGAAAATGTTAATTAATTCATTTACACCTTGGACATATATTTTCGGCGGTTTCTGCAACATTTATATGAATATTACTCAGTGTTATGACAATATTTCTGGAATATTACTCCAATGGTTGTGAAATGGCCGACTGTAATTCAAGTAGAAAGAAAATTACTCAATGATTAAGGTTTTACTACGACGTCACGCAGGGGACGTGACGTTTTTTCCCCTTCGTGACGTGAATGACAATGTGATAGAAACAATACCTAAAGACGCTAGATCATTGTTACTGTAAAATACATTTTTTTGTAAATATGTACAATAAATAACATAATAAGCGAGGTCTTGTAACACTAGATGCAATGTTGTACAAGTTTTTCTATTTAAATATTTTTTGAAAGATTTAATCTACTCTATTTTTAATAAACTTATTTTATCGTTTCGAGTAATTTATATAATGTGGTTGTACAATGTCATAGATGAAATCGGAAGAGGCATTACAAAAAATATATATATAAAAAATAATAAAACGTTAAAAAATCTTATCAGGTTTTGTATTGTAACTAAGATCTTCCTACCTCCCCATCCACTGTCGGATAATCCCTGGGAACTTGGTCTTCTATGATGTCCTGTGCCGGAACTTGAAGTTTCACCCAACGAAAACCTTTGAAACTTGAGTAAGTAAAGTAAGTCTTTCCTTTTTAAAACCAAGATGGCGAAACTTTAACGATGGCACCGTGAATCGGAAAATGTAACTAGGGGCGGCGACTAAGGGGCCCCAATTAGGGTACAACACTATTTTATCGACATTCGGCACATCATTTAAAGGCCTAAAGTGATGTGTACGCATTCGATGGAATTTTGTTGTATTTTAATTCTAGTCGCCGCCAAATGGACCATAAGGATCATCCTCCCTTCGCGTTTTTATTGCAAACATTGTCGTAAAGCATCCAATTCGATGTTTTTAATTACATTACATTATTAATATCGGTTTTAAAGGGGTGTGTCCGATAGTGTTTGGCTTTTATCGATGCTAAAATCCGACCGAATCGAGATGCTCACTCGTGAACGCATGCGGTCATGAGAGCGACGTATATTTGATTCTGTCGGTTGATAGTTTTTACTGTGTCGAAGCCAAAAGCTGTATTGCTGTCCCCATAATTACTTTCGCCGTTCAGACGCGAATATCACAATCATAAACATGCAATAATTGCTCAATGATCCACCTTCGGGTTTGTGAACACCGGCCGTGGAAAGGCGTTTCGGGCAGCTTTCTTTTGCCTTCGACAGAGTTACGTTTTAATTCTAGAATTTAAGATTGGCCAATCTTTTGCGTCTTGTGAACATTGAAGAAAGAAAACGAAGACTGCAGTAAGGTACGTGGTATTTCCTTTTATGTACTAGATTTAAGTTAATTTATTAACGACTAACCAATTGACAGTTGCATTTTGTGTGTATTTTGATGTGCTTTTCAGGTATGCTTTACAGGTATCAATAGTTTTGTGTTTACCGAATCTTATGTTTTTATGTTTACAATTTTGAATTTTTTCTTCATAGTTCACCAGGAAAATTGAAAATATTATGTTTAGCAAAAAAAAAAAAAACAACATTGAATCATAAAATATTCTAAACTTTCATTCTAGAAATCGTTTTAATAGGTTATGTGCTGATTCATAAATCAGACTTCCAAAACACCATAAACATTGAACTCTCAGCGCACAAGATAAACAACACGAAACATATTAGTTTTTTTGCTTTCTCGCCGACGTACTGTAACTCATGGCTTTATGCACGATTCTGCATAAAGTAACACCTTATTTTTCCACATTCATTAAATAATATATTAAACTGGACACCAATATTATCTGTGAGGGGTCAGAACTTAATGCATCCGTTTAAAATATTGTGACGTACAATGAATAATCTTTAGTACGTGTGCTTACTACATGATGCCGACCATTTTCATTTGAGCCTGTACTTTCGTCTCGCGTTTCTTCGTCTTGAAGAGATTCTTAATTTTGCATGAGGTGAGGTGTATCTTTTTATGCTGGTCAAGGAATTTCACAAGTTGATCGTCATTTCAATGGGGTAAATTTATATAGGATTCTAGTGCCGTTCGTCTGTTTGCAGACTTTATTTGACCGTCAATCTGCTTGTCCAAATGATTGTAGTATGGAGATTATCCAGCTTATAATAGTACAATGGGCGATTGAGATCGTGTGTATTGGTAATTGTGTGTGGTCTTTGATTATTAGTTTTATAAATATTAATATAATCAAACATAAAGAATACCTACTTCAGAAACTTTACCACCGTCACTGTAAAGAAACCAGGAAGCGCTCTGCTCGAAGTGAAATAATTTACGCTTTTTGAATTGTTTCATAATTGCTGCACTGATTATCCTTTCTAAAACGTACGACAAAATGAGTGTCAAAATCAAGTATCACTAAGAGTGGTTGCACATCTGACGGAAGATGCGTCGAGCGTAACTTCCTTAATTCCCCCGACTCGACTCACTAACGCATGATCGGTTGAGTGTGTAATGTTTTATTATCTACCTGTCCGTTCTGGCGTTACGCGACTGACGATACGCGACGGTCTTCCGTCAGATGTGTAACCACCCTAAAAGTATTACATTTAGTTAGAAACTTTTTCCTTTTACTACATTTTCTTCTCTCAAATTCTTCGGAATATATTACAGTTGTTAAGTGCTCTTACAGTTCGTCAGTTCCTTATGGGACATCAGAACTTTTCCCATCACGCTAAGCTTTCGCACTTCTACTTATTTTTGCTAAGTTTCTGTCGATTCTGTACAACTTACAAACTTGTCTGAACAACAGTTTTCTTTGACTCCTTTTGTCGTGAGCAAAACAATTTGTTTTATTGCTTTATTCGGCATTGGAATTTTGAATTGAAATCGATGCAGGTTTTATTCTTAAAATTGTGCCAGGAACATGTTTCACGCAATTCAAAAATATGTCGCTGAAACGATGCTGTGACTGCTAGTTTTGTTTAACACAAAGTTTGCCATGAATAAAGGCGTTACTCATCTAATGCGACGAATGATAAATAAGTAGTAATAGCGCCGTTTCCATATAGAGCACGTATGAGCATTGATCACCACCCTTGCTCAAGACGGGTTGGCGATTTCAGACTTATATTAACTACAAGTCCAGGGGCCTAAGTCTACTAATTTATAAACGTTACGATGGTCTCTCAATGGTGAGTTTTTGAAAGATTTGCCATACAAAAACTGTCAAAAACTTGCCATTGAGAGACCATTGTAATGTTTATAAATTAGTAGACTTAGGCTCCTGGTGTCCTCACGATACTTTCCTTCATGTATGTTAGTAATGTCCAAGATAAACTCAGAAAGCACACAGATTGTGAAAGTCATATTGATACTAGCCCAGAATTGAACCCTCGTCCAAGAGATGCGAGGTTTTAACCACTGGGTCATCACGACATGCGCTCTAATGCGATTACTCGAATCCAATAAAACGTGTAAATCTCGTAAATTATTCTGCTTGCAACAATTTCTACTTACGATTTCATGCAAAGGAAAAAAAAGAAGAATCGATTTCAGTTTCACAAACAAATGTGCATTGCGTTGTAACGCTCCATAAGTGTTGCGTTATGTTGATATATGACTGTTGATTGTCACATTATGTAGATGATGGTCAGTGAGAGCCGTGATAGACGTGTCCGTGCCCGCAGCCATTACTGAGATTCCTACTTAATTATTATGTAGGCATTTGAAGGCGAGTTGGTAGGTAGCAGTTTTTGCGCGCAAGTGACGCATCTGTGCTCTAGAGTTGTTCTAGAAAACTGGATAAAGACGGTTCTCTGTTTAACCCGACTATGGCGAAGTAAAAGAGGGTTATGATTTTGGCCGGTATGTATGTACATCTGTTCACTCAACTTCTAAACTACCTACTTATAATTTGACAAATGAGGTACCTATTGTTAAAGCGTCTTGATCGTCCGCTGGTTATAGACAAATTCAAAATCCAGAGTCACACGTAATCTATTAGATTTAAGCTCTAACTAGATGTCTGACTCCAGATTTTTAATTTAATGTGTGTCTGTGATGTCTTGTTTATACCTTTTTAGTTGGCGTTTTTGTCGTAGTTGGGTTATAGTTTTTTTCTAGGTGAAATTTTAATCACCATTTTCCTCTTAAGGGGTCGTTGTACTCATCATTATGAACAACTTTTACTATGGGACTAAACCTGAAATAGTGAAAAAAAATATCAGCTGTTCCCTACATTTATGTTGGCATAACTCGTTAAAATGTACGGAACAGCTGATTTTTTTATGACGATTTCACGGTACTATTAAATAACTAGACTTCCTAGAAATCTTCGGGAGATAAAAGATTGATTAATAGAACAGCAGCATCAGTCAAACAATCGCATATAACAAGCTTCTGAGGCCTTAAAGAAACACATGAAAAAATTAAAAAGTAGGAAACGATAGACTCCGATAGCATTTTTCTCTAAATAGAATAGAATTAAGCAACTGAAGGTGATACTTAAACTAGGACAGCATGACCATCTAAGTCAGAAAAAAAATCGAACACTTTTCGGACATTCCAACAAGCTTTCCATTTATAACCTGTGTCCCGTTCCTGTCGCATCAAACTGGCACACGAGGACGCACAGCGATAACGTGGACACGTTATATTAATGCAAATTGCCCACCGAGCCACCATCCTGGTGTTATCGAGCATTTTTATACGCGCCAACAGAAATACCATGATGCCATTACTTGGATGCGTTCCGTTGCGTTCACATGCGTGAGAATGATTATATTTAATACTCTTATTGTGTTGTTTACAAATCGATTTCTTTGGTTAATGTTAAGGGATGAAAAAAGGTTGAGTTACTGGCGGCGTGCCGGAGTTATGGTTATGATTCGGATGAGTGTCGATGTTTTGTTGGGGGTTGATTAACTTTTTATTGGATGCCGTACTTCCAGTACGTTTTATATTGAGCTTTGAATTTTGCCCCTCCTTTCGTAAGATATTGACACTGTCCCGAAGAATGCTCAACCAAGCAACTGGGAAGAGTTTTAGACTATGGAATATAATAATAACGTGCTTTACTTGTGGTAACCAAGTGTATAACACACACGCACAGACACACACTTCCGACTTCACCATTGTCTCGGACGGTACCGACAGCTTCTGCGCTTACACACACATTCACAGCGTGTTTGTACACTTCGTAAACTCAAGTAAAGAACGCGACGCTTCGTTAGATAAAAATTCTATAATCTATTTAGTCATTCCCAGAAAATCTACGTCGCTAAAAACTTGATTTACCAGACTAAGATAAGAATTAAAGATTGCAACACTGCATAAATAACAACAAATAGCACATCGCTTGCACGATTTCAATTTTTGATACACACAAAGAATTTTGGGTGCGCCTTCCATCGATTAGTCATTAAACATAATTAATACGTATTATAGAAGTGATATTTGTATCAATTTTGTATACTTTCTATCTACCCACGCTAGCTATTTACCTGTTTGGAACCAAGAATAGAGAATAATTTGTATAGATAGTCCGATATCCAATATTGTCTAGAGAGAATGGGAGCTTAGGAAGGATTAAGCTTAGGGTCAAGCTATTGTAAGCTACGGGTGACCTAAATCCGTTACATGCAAGCTGTCTGAAGGTAGGCCAATTAATCGATTAGTCTATCGGTTAATACTAGGAACTAAGTGGCATTGATTGTTAGGACACTATGAATGCCTTTAATTAAACAGATACAGCAACCCATAAAGAAAATAGAAAGAAAAATAGGTTGATTTGACACAGAAACACGTGCATACAACAAGATAAAAGTAATCAGCAAAATTAAACTAAATAGATCTTAGTACTTATGAAATCACGAGCAAAACATAGTCGGCAGCTGCACGTCATGACTGTGCCAAGAAGGCTTCCACTCAGCATGATGCTGTACATATCGGTTTGTAACTTGCCTAATTTAAAACAAGAACAGATGGCGGTTGATTAATTCAGAAGTAAATGAAAACATAAAAATATAACTTATGAAACTGAGCGTTTTTCTCAAGTCTCTCCAATTATTGAAGATGAAGAGTTATGAATCTAATTTTTTTATCTTACGTCACCTGCATCATGTCTTCGGTCTTCATAAAGCCGGTCCTATCAGATATCAACTGAAGCTTTAATATTTACACTTTGTTTTTCTGCGGTTGGATGAATTATTGGTCATTAAAAGTGATATTATGTGCTAACTACTATCATCATTAGGTACTAACTGTCCGACGTCTGCATTCGCAGAAAAAGCTGTTAGTGTCTCATGGTCTTAGCACTGCGATTGTAAAGAGCTCGAAACGACGGAAACATAAACCCAAACAAGTCCTCGTAGAGTTCGCTTAAATTTCACCGAAAATTGTGATTTTACTCTCTCAATTCTTTACACATTACATCTGATTCATACACCATGAATTCCGTTGAACTTTTAACAAAAAGGCATCTTATTTTAAACAAAAATGACCAGGGCGTTACTCGGTCAACTTGACCCTACAAACACATAGTAATTTTGGAAAGTACCCTCAAAAATCAATGCCTTTATTCTTGCATTTTCAATTACCGTCAGAAGACTTGATTTCAATTATATGGTGGGGAAATTGTTGGTTGGAACCATCATTTAAATGTTAAGCGTTGTGTAGTCGTATTTGCTGTGCGGCGCAGAAATCACATGGCTTATGGGAGTCGGGTTTTACAGTAAATTATCATTTTTGCTCGTTCACGCAACATTGGGCTGTCGAAATTGCGTAAGTTGATGTTTTTTGTGAGCGCGTGTTATTGTGCGAAAAGTCAGGTCACTTATTTTGTTTTCTTTTCATTACACAACAGTAAAGCGTGATGCTTTTTTGTCTTTCTTTTATGAGTATCATCCGTGTAGATTTAAATGGGAAAGACTAAGCTTTTAGGTAATGGTTTTGAGCGATTCATTTTAAATACGGGTTTAGAGATGGCAAATAGTTTCTCGCTGTAAGAATCTCTAGTTCAAACTTAGTATCTACTTTAGATAACAGATTCCAACCTCTCACTTAAGAGTTATTTGATGCAAGACAATGCTTTTGAGATCCCTATGCAAGGAGCTACTAATTGCATACTTAGAGTAGTTACCCTAAATTGAAGACTACTAATTCATCGTTAGACATTCAGGCACTTTCACGTGGGTAGTTCTAACTACGTCTGATGGCCTGACACAGCCCAGTGACTAGGTAGAATAAGTACTAGTCTAATCAATTTAGGCAAGAAGAATTACGGCTAAATCTTCCGATGACATAAGTTCCTATATCCGGGTCTCCTTGGTACATTACCCATTTTGAACACTCCAACGTTTTACGATATACTTCCAGATCCGCCAAAACAAAACACCGATTCAATTACGAAAAAATTAAGGTCAATTATTTTTAAATCACAAGACTCATGCGCAGACGTTAGTGGGTCGAGCAGAATAAGATTTTAACTCCGAACGGAATAACCAAAACGAGTTTGTCATCCAAGGGAAGATTTTCAATAATTACCTATAACATTAAGTCTGTAGTTTCATTAAGCCGCTGACATAACCAGTGAAATTAAAACGTTGGACATCAATTCACATGTTAATACGTATTTAGTAAGAAATTGGATTTTCGATGTTGACATAAATATGGGAAATTATGTATTAATGGGAAGGGATTGTATCGTGTTTCCCGATAAAGATAGCGTAGCGGTTGTGTTGAGGTTTGGTATGGTGTCATTAGGTCGGCGGGACATTTGAAAAGATCACAGAATTAGGTGAAAAAGAGATTGAGTGGGTCTTGAAACGATTTAGGGTTGGGTTATGATTGATCGTAGGCTCATTTGTTTGTTTATGTGAAACTTTAAGGTAATGTCGGCGGATGGAGAGAACCAAGATGTGATGCGGACCCCCTAGTATTTTTTTTTAATATTTTGCTATTAGCCATTATCCCACTGCCTGGCAAAGCCCTCTTTCCACCTCTCTCTGTCCAGACCTGCTTATTGATGGTAAAAGGTTTACAGACTAGAGTGATTTTGGTAAATTATAATTATCTAAAGTAAATTGGATAATTTACTAAATCACTCTCAAAAATAGAGATGTTTGACTCCATACTCCAACAATGATCATTAAGATTAAAAAACCAAGTATTTCAATATTTTTTTTTAGGAAAGTGCGATCGTCATGAATGCTTTTGATTAGGTGTTAATGAATCGTTGCCCACTTCTTTGACTTGATCTACATAACGTCACTGTATAAACAGCACCAAAAAGGGCGAAAGCCTCATTCAACAGACCAAGGCACATCTTAAAAAAAAAAGATTCTGGGCAAAAGAATTCCGTGTACATTTTTATTACGCGTCGCCATGCAGCAGTCCGTCCGTCAATCTTATCGACGACGGACCTCGAATTAACGCCCGAATATTATCATCAAACAAATTGTTTTGCAGTGTTCCCGGTAACACCGAAATTGTTAAGTGCTTACTTTTAGCTTATTTTTGCATTTAAAACGCGTCGCCTGTGCTGTATAATTTGGCTATAAATCTCTGGGTTGACCTTTGGGTTTGATGGTAGTTTCTATGGTAACGTAGGATGTTATGTTTCGAACATAACCGCCTCTGTGGTCTTGTGGTTAATTTGTTCTGATAAAGTATCATCACCTGTACATCATTAAATATATTAGTCCGGTACTGCTCCAAGCAACTATTATCTATTAAGAAATTAAGTTTAAAAGCCCAGAAAAGTGCTTAGCCATGTACTAATAAACGTTCTTACAAAATGGCCAGAGGTCTAAGTATTATCGATAAGATAACAAGAGATGTATGCCTGAAGCCACGTGTATTAAAAATATGCATTTTGATAAATAACGGCAGCATGCAAATTATAATTTATAGGGTAGAAAGACGTTTAAATGGTATATCAAACCAACAGCACATGGTTGCAAGAACAAAGAAAAACCCTACGGAGATGAGTCCATTTGTAGTGATAATCGGATAATACCTTAGCAACTAGAAAAGCAATGTGGTCATATTCCATTAGTCTAGCTAGAAAAACGAATGTCTATGAATGAATTTCTAATAAAAACTTAATCTGTACACAGTAGTACGAAAATAAACAGTTCAATCGAGATATAATGCTCAAGCATTGTTCTAGAATATTGGCCCCCGTAAAAGCTCCAATATTCAAAGCAACTCGATAACAACCGAGATATTTCACATCAATTTACCTATCAGATTCAATAAATAGAGGTACAGCTTACGGGGACTCCCATCATTCTCGATGTATCGAATTTAACACAATAATCGTCGATCATCGCTATCGACTGATTAAAATTGCAGGTCAGACGTTGTTGAACCCTCAGTGTTGTGCTTGAGTTTTATAGCTATGCGGATCTGGTTTGGGGGAAGTTTGTCCTGAGATGGGAGCTAAGATGGACTCGTTTTTCCAAGGAGACCCCTTAAATAATTTAAAACGGTCTCATTTAGTAATTGATGCACAGCCTAACATATGAACCGTTTATAATTATGTATATTATGTAGGTGGTTTGATTTTTCTGTTACTGAGCATTGTTTGAGTTACACAGCTAAAACAAGTTCAAAACTAAGCTTTAATTTAACGATTTCTTTGTTATTTGATTAGTCTTAACCCGCGTAATTTTTTTTTTAGATTTTTATTTCATATACTTTATGACACCACTTTAGGTTATGGGCTATCGGAAAATCAAAAAATATTTGGCCTATGTCTTAAGGGGGAGGAGTGAAAATTGATTCGCTGTTACAATGTATAATAGATACATACACACCTCAAAAACCCTTTTTAGACAGATCCACATCAACTCGGTAATTCTAATTTTAACTCCCAAATCACATAAGTAAATCTTAACTTAGATTTTATTATGTACCTACAATTTATTGCGTGTCGCAAACACATCTTTTAACACGGAACTGTTGCCCAAAAAATAGTGCTGTGCGTTTCGTGGTACCCCATCAATTTCATGAAGCTGCCCGATTTTTCGTTTGCGTTCCCATTGAGGGACCACATTTGATTTTGAGCTTTTGAATGCGTCAGCCTTTAGTAAAAGTTCTCAAACAATTGTAAATTCAGCCTTTTATTTGTAAAAGTAGCCACTCAAGAGTTACAATCGGTTAAAGGTGGTCCCTCAGTCGTGACTGACCGGCATCCATATCTCAAAACATAGTTAAAATTTACAACTGCTTTAAACGACTACTCTTAGTAAAAGATTTGTAAAACTAATCTATTGAATATCAACCCTTCCTGTTCATAGAATAAAAAGAACTAGCATGCGGAAGGTGGTCCCTCAATCGATCACCATAAGATCACATTGAGTGGAGATGCCAATGGAATTTGAAATTTACTTATGGGTCTAGAGTTAGTAAAAGTACTCGAACGATTGTTAATTCAACCTCTAGTTTGTAAAAGAAGCCATTCAAAAGCTACAATCGATATAAGGTGGTCCCTCAATTGAAACGTTTATCATAAGAAAAATCAATTTACGTTGGATTCGGAAATTAAATAGACGAATGCTACAGTCTAGCCTTTAGTAAAAATTTTTTACTAACGATTACTTTACTAAACAGTATAAAAAAATGTACCGTTTTATCACAAATATTAATCGAATTCCTGGGAAGAAATACTAAGATAGGGGTGACCACACAGCAGGATTTTTCTAGTGACTGTTTGTTGATACAAATTTGTAATACAAATAAAATAAAAGTAAAACTAGTGACCGTTAGTTGATATTATTTTTTATTAATATTTGACATCACTTAGCTAATTAAAAACACAGAAAGAAAATAATGCTTATTATAATAAAATAAAATAAATTACCCTTCCTGCCTGCCCTGCCACAGATAACTATTTACTAGTCGGAGTACCTGCAGTCCTATGACATGGCAGTATGGAGTTAGTAAGTACTATCATGGCAGTATGGAATTTATATTTCATAAAAAAATACTTTGGTGAAGCTTTTAATTGTTTTTGTAAAAAGAAATACCATAGGCAAACCGGGGCGTTTAGTTATGGTAAAAAAAATCTAGTCTAACCATAAGTTCTGTCAAAAATGAAAATGCTTTTATTTGGAGTAGGTAATGTAATCCTAATAAAAGTTCTATGTACATATTTTTTGAAACCGGACTATGTACAGTCAATAAAGCTATTAAAATAATGTTTTGAATACGCAAATTAAGGTTAATATGAACCTTAATTTAAACCCAAATAAAAGCAAAAAGTAAAGTAATCGTTAGTAAATTTTTTTTACTAAAGGCTAGACTGTAGCATTCGTCTATTTAATTTCCGAATCCAATGTAAATTGATTTTTCTTATGATAAACGTTTCAATTGAGGGACCACCTTATATCGATTGTAGCTTTTGAATGGCTTCTTTTACAAACTAGAGGTTGAATTAACAATCGTTCGAGTACTTTTACTAACTCTAGACCCATAAGTAAATTTCAAATTCCATTGGCATCTCCACTCAATGTGATCTTATGGTGATCGATTGAGGGACCACCTTCCGCATGCTAGTTCTTTTTATTCTATGAACAGGAAGGGTTGATATTCAATAGATTAGTTTTACAAATCTTTTACTAAGAGTAGTCGTTTAAAGCAGTTGTAAATTTTAACTATGTTTTGAGATATGGATGCCGGTCAGTCACGACTGAGGGACCACCTTTAACCGATTGTAACTCTTGAGTGGCTACTTTTACAAATAAAAGGCTGAATTTACAATTGTTTGAGAACTTTTACTAAAGGCTGACGCATTCAAAAGCTCAAAATCAAATGTGGTCCCTCAATGGGAACGCAAACCGATTTTTCTGCAAGCGTTGATTGAATCATGCAAATTAGTTTTAACACGTTTTTATAAAATGTTGGGGACTTTTGCGATGTTATCTTTAAGTGAAGAAATGAGTATAAAAGTTGGAGTTTAAAAGAAGCGCCTGTGACAGTGAGAGGAAAACTAAGGAGGACCAAATTGTGGTGGTTCATGTGATGCGGAAGAGGAGCATGCGAAAAGAAAAGTATTAAGTATGAAAATGAATAGTATAGCATAATCAGCCACTGCTGGGACAGGCCCCCTCTCTGTGAGTGGGAGTGGGCCGTATTCCACCACGCGGGCCCAGTGTAGGTTGGTAGATGTCACATGTCTTCGAATTTCTGGTTCTAGGACATGTCGATTTCCTCACGATGTTTTCCTTTACCGGTTTGAGGGCAGTGGTAATGAAATAATTTACACAAAGTAAAGCGCCTGGCTGGGTTGACACGACCTACAAATCGCTGGTACCACTGGGCCACCACTGCTGAAAATTAATATCTATAAGTAATTAGATGATATGGTTTGATAGAAGAGGAACACTAAAGACAAGAAGGATGGAGTATTATTAGATATTATGGCTGAACTCAAAGAAGACGGCGAATAAAAATTGTGTTTCACACCGGTTTCAAATAAATTGGGATAAGGGCAGGAGGATGATGATCTTCAAAGGAAGTTAGAAGTATTTACACTCTCTACAAGTAACTTAGGAAAGTCGTATCTAAGTGCCAAAAGTTAAGGAACCAAAGAGTAAAGTTTTGGTGGTTGCACTAATGCTCGATTTACCCGAGTTGATACGCTTTTGAAACTGTTCATGTAGGTACGTCGTTCGACGATACGACGAAGTGCTCGGTCCAATTATTAGCCATTTAAACTTTACTTACATTCCAGAGAAGAGCAAACTGTAAGCCGATGGTAAAGACATCTATTACTTTAGATATGGGTATAACGACACCTTTTCCAGTCTCGATTAAAAGATAATGATGAATTTACTCCTCAAAATGGCTTCTTCGTGCATCATAAACAATTACAGCTTCGTCCAGCAGCAATCATTTTGCGTATTTATCCTATTCATCATCAACCTGTCACCATAACGTAGAAGACCGTTTACAGGTGCCTCTAGCTATAACCAGTGCGTGCACATAGATAAGATTAAATCGATTGTTGATCCGATTATATCGATATTAATTGTTGTTAAAAATGTCGAGATAAAAATGCTAGCATGTAAGTACTTCGTGATTCATAATATTAAATCGATTGTTGTTCCGATTATATTTATATTAATTGTTGTCAAAATGTCAAAATTAAATAGGAGAACAATTCGGAGCTTGTTGATTAATGACGATACTTTAGATAAAATTGATCGGTATAAAGATTATAGTAGATGTGAGATGGTTGTTGGAGAATGTTTTAGTTACTGATTTAGTTAATTGACTTAATTAAAACTAGGTAATTTCACGTCTCTCTTTGAGACTAATATGATGAAATGAAATGAATGAATGAATTTATTTTCTTTAAATAGGTTTGTACAAACACTTTTACACGTCAATAATGTTTTAAGAACTAGATGAGGTCGGCGTTTCCTATCTGACTACTCTGAGAAGAAAAGTCGAAACAAACTCGGAGGTCACAGTCTCTTTTAAAGTCCAAAATCTAATAACGTCAGTAATGTCAATATGCAATTTCTGAAATAGGTAGGTATTTAAATTATTTATTGACTACTAGCTGATGCCCCACATGCGTTTTTTTTTAAAATTAGGAACCTTCTCCGGGCCGCACACAACAACTGACCAAAGCTTCATCACAATCGGTCGAGCCATTTTCTAGTTTTTGCGAGAGTAACGCATGGCAATTGTTTTTTTTTTATATAAAGATTACGTTATAAACATAGATAGATTATTGACTAGTAAAATTACCGTATATCAAACGTATTGTCCACTCTATCATAATAAAACCTTCACTACATTTGTCGTTAAATGTAATTGCGTCATTATGACCCTAATACGAAGAATAATAAGAAATAATGCGAAAAGCTACCGTTATTAGTATTACTATCACTTCACGCATTGACAACTCAAAGAACTAATATGTTTTATTTTTTTAATCGATTCTAATAATGATATCTGTAAGGGAATCAATTCTATCTGCATAATTATGTATGCACTATTGGATCTTCGAGTGTTTAAATATATTATGTTGGTTTAAGCTATAGTTGGTCTTTGTAAGTGTTGAAGGCATTTTTATTGTAAACGATTATCGTTACTGTGTGGACTTTGACGGGATGATTGCATTTTTTCATTCATTTTTGACATTTAATTTGGAGAATGTTCGGTCTTTTATTGTTCATGTACTGTTAGACGACTTTGATCCTTGCTGTTATTATTTTAAGGGTAATTTTTGTTGCGTGGTAGGTATTTGGATGGCGTCGGCCGAAAGAGCTTTCATCAATACGTTAATCGCAGTTTTTTTGCTGTGGAAAGTTATTGATTATTGTCGATAATTTTCGCTTATGGTTTTCGTCACGTGATTTTATCACGAGATACTATGGAATACGACTTTTTATACAACAACTTATATTCATACTCTGTAAGGGCCGAAGAGTTCTTGTTGAGCTTATTGTTCGGAGGACTTTGTAAAGGCGTGTACGCACGAACGAACAAAGCATGGTGAACACGAACATCGAACACAGCACATTTGGTTCGTAGGTACGTGTGGACGTACATTAGCAAAACGAACACGAACACTATACGAACACAGTTCGACTTGTGTTTGTGCTCTACCGCCCCGTTCTCTTTAGTAGCCAAGGATTCGACGAACACAGTATTTGATGTTCGTTAGTATATGCGTACATATGCGAACAAAGTGTTGTTCGTTCGTGCGTAAACGCCTTTAGAGGCAAGGCGAACGAACACTAATATGGTGAGCACGAACATCAAACACTTTGTTCGCATGTGCGTAAACGTGTTTAGAGTCAATCAAGGAATAATGTCAATGATAAAGCATGATTTCGTTGTCGTTATCTGAGGGCACGGTAGTACCCACGCCAGGGCGAGCCAAGCGATGTGCAAGGGTACTACCTACCTTTTCTCAAGCGCTTGGTCGTTTTGTTTATATTAAGTACTGAAAAACATACCTACAGTAGGATCGAGATCGAGAAGATATAACATACAAAACAAACCAGTAAAATCTGATTGAGGTTCACTTAATTCAACCATGTAAGGATATGTCACCTTAAAAATACTGAAAAATACTTCATAAGCAATACCTAGTATTCGCAGATTATAATAACTATAGAGATATTTTGACTGCCTCGTTGGTCTAGTGGTCGCACGCGCTACTGCTGAGTATGAGTTCCTGGGTTCGATTCCCAGGTCCGACAACGTGTGATCGGGTTTTTCTATCTGGAATTTCTCAGTATCAGCCCGGAGTATGGATTTGCGACCGGTTGATGGCAATAGGCTCGTCCCCCATTATATGGGACTTAGACGTAACTGGCTAAATGTGGGTGTACTATAGGTACACCTCTGCCCAACCCTTCGGGGAAACAATATGTTATATTTTAGTCAGGTCGCGGTATAGCTTGATGAACGACTAAACTAAAAATAGCCCATTTTTCATCAGCTTCTCAATCCTCGGTAATGAGGAGCTGACCATGGCAGACAAGAACCACTACCAGAGGACACCAACATGAAAACTTCGCTAAGTAATGACTATAATCTAAAGGATGATTTCCACCAAACGGCTCGCATCGCATCGGATCGGAACGGATTTTACAATATTTAAACAATATTAAATCGTGTACACAGTATTAAAGTCTATAATACCAAGTCGCGCACAGCCAGCAGCATGACCGCGGCCGTCGTGCGCGACACGCGATCGATGTCCATAGTATGCTGCGACGCATAATCGGCTCCGTTCGCCTGTCGTCTTATCCGGTCGGATCCTTTCGGCTGCAACACTGTAGGAATTAAACTATTTGACTAGGCGCAGAAACGAATACGTTCGAAAGCGACGGAGCCAATCGTATGCGTCGACATCTTGCCGGACGCAATCGGCTATCGTGGCATC
Source organism: Eupsilia transversa (assembly GCA_914767815.1). Lineage (NCBI taxonomy): Eukaryota > Metazoa > Arthropoda > Insecta > Lepidoptera > Noctuidae > Eupsilia > Eupsilia transversa. The sequence continues at coordinate 14,083,484 of OU611882.1, forward strand.
CGTTCGTATTGTTTCCGATCCGATGCGATGCGACCCATTTGGTGGAAATCATTCTTTATGGTTCCTGCATAAAGATACAGGTTTCCGGCCCCGTTTTATCGGTACGGGTCGATACTGAGAGGTACAGATCAACCAACGAGTGTCCGGTATGAAAAAGTGTAGTCGGTATCGACAAGTTTCAACTTGTTTCTTTATGTGCAAGCGCATACAGAAGTTATGGGACTATTTTACCCGCACCGATCGGCACAGATCCGTCCCGACGAAGACTCCTGTAGACAGGCGCGACGCGATACTGGTGGAACAATTTCTATGAAAAATTGTTCTACAAGAGTCACTGTATCTTCTTCTTCTTCTGTAGTCTTTGTTTCTGTGTCTTTATGCAAGCAGCCTTACAAAACACCTCATAAACATAGTCAGACCTACGCTATCAACATACATATTGACAATGACCCAATTCAACCTTGTATTCAGAATCAGATGTTATGCCACGTGGAAAAACCAAAAAAACATACATAGATATAATTCTAACCGACCTTTGTAGCTGTGTAGGTATAGTCTGACATATAACGCAATTTATAATGAATATTATAGAATGTATCGATCGTCATGTCGCGGATTTGGCGTAGGCGATACACTTAATTGACTGTTCATTTAGTTAGGTGCAAGTTATGAGAGGAAGCGATTTGGGTTAAAGGTGACGTCGTTTGTAGCAAAATCGTTGGGATTGGGTAATTAAACGAATAATTTCATCATCGCTTTGTTGCCCTTATCCTAATTTACTTGGGGTCGGCGAACCATGTCTTCTTGTGGTGACGTCGTTTGCAGCAATATCGTTGGGATTGGGTAATTATACGAATAATTTCATCATCACTTTGTTGCCCTTATACCAATTTGTGTACCAATACCTTATATCATGTCTTCTTACATACTTCTCTATTCCCCAAATAAGTTAGACTTCATCCAATCCGCCAATCCGTAAGCATAATCACTGATAGCGCGTTTTCATCTTATTACAAAACGAGGTATAAGTTTAGGTCAAGCTTAAATCTTTGAGCTACTTATTTTATTTTGAACTTTATTGCAACTAAGATAAAGCTCTTAATACAACATTGACAACTTAAGGCCCGTATTACAGAACCTCACTCAAAACTCAAGCATTACTTGAAACTCGTATAAAGGCTTTTGATTGTTTGAAACTAGTTTTAAGTAGGTAATGCTCAAGATTTGAGTGAGATTCTGTCATACTGGCCTTAGACTTGGTTCGAAAGTATAAGATACAAAAGACAGTAAATGTTTCCAAGGTCTGGGCTTGGACTAAAATAAGAACTCGTTTTTTAATTAGACGGCTAAAGTCCAAAAACCCTATAACATTTTCAAGTTGGCAGATTCGATAATATCGAAACAATTAATTGGAGGATCGCTGGAAAAGAAAAATTTTAATATCTAAAGTTCGATTTCGCAACCAGAAAGTCAGATTAAACGTTGCGTTGTTGCCAATTTAACATATTTGTAATACTAATTCATTAAGTATTGTCGTAATCTCTCGTAACCTGGACCACTCAATCCTTGATGCCGCCTGCTTGCTGTGGGCGACACAAAAAGGTGCCGCGTTACAAATATTGTTGTTCTAACAATTTCGCTAACACGCCATATACACAGCTTTGGACATTTGTCATATACATAATTAATACAACAATAAATAATGATTACGACTAAAGCGACGAACTTTGATAGCTTCGACTTTTTCGTGCTTTTTGATACATTTCACCGTTAAGATTCTGAAAAGGGTATTTGTGTCGTTTGTTTGAGTCATTTTTTGAGGAGGTTTTCATTTGTGAGGTTATTAACTTTATTTTCTTTTCGTTTTGCTTATTTATTACGCGCTGCCAGTTTCCAGTTAGTATTACTATTCAGGTGTTAAGGTCGAATAGACGAACCTTTTGTAATCTTGTGAAATAGGCATCGTCTATTAATAATAAAATAAATAAAATAAAATAAAAACTTTTAATTTCGGACCTTAAAATCCATAATTAATGGAATGAGCGCCATCTGGCAACATTGGTTCATCGACATGAAGCTGCTCATCACTGCCTAACCTCATCCACACTGCGTCTACGACATCTTTAGTGCACTTAAAACTTAAGTTATATAGGAAATGAATTAACTTAAAATAAGATCTAATACGTAGCACAGATAGCTTCTTTTATGTTAATTTTCTATCCGTCCGTTTCCATCTGGGATTTGATAACTACTGACATCTCCATCAGTCCTTGCGACAGAGTAACCATTAGTTTGAAATACTCACAAGTTACAATGTAAGGAAGAACGATCAACTTTAATAAACTGCACTATAGTCCATTAACATATAACAGATCAATTGCGGGCTCTTCCCTTCCCCATAATTCTAGCAAAATACATATTTATCCAGCACAATCAAATTATTTATGATCCTTCATCAGGTTTTCGCCGAAATGCTCTGAATCTCTGAATATAATCTTATCTGCGATCGGCCATCTTTGCCATCACCCGTCCGTCACCAATAAACATGTCATGCCGTTGACGTATCGGAATAAAGTGAGCAATGGACACAATAGTATAATTTGACGGGGAATCAAAATATGAGCGGTTGTGGAGCAGGGCGGTGCACACACTGTAAGGTTTTGAAGGAAGTTTCATAGGAAAACGTTGCTGAGAATAACAAATTAATCAATCTTTTATCAATATCATGAAAGAAACATAAAATTAGCTCTGAATACGGCTACAAACATAACTACTTACACAGACAGAGGTAACGGTTTCAATTTAGAGCTGGTTACAGGTTTACCCTTTCCTTAGCTCATCTTCACTAAACAGCTTAGCTCTTAAGCAGTCTTACAGATTTTCAATCGGGTTCATGTCTGCTGACTGAGCAGGCCGTTGAATGAGACGAATGTCACGGTACACGTTGAACCACGCGATAGTAGACCAGGCCGTATGTATTGGTGCATTATTTTGATCGTAATCAATTTGTGGGAATTCTGCCGCAGAATACAACGCGCACAGTAGGCAGCATCACCTCTTCCATAAGGGACATATGATTCGCAAAAGCCCTACTTTTTAACGACGATCCTCATAAGTTGGTCATCGTGCCTCATCCATCCCCATAAGTTGGTGTTTCTGCACAGTGTCAATCACAATTTTCTGTACAATATTTTAGAGATTTTACAGTTCAAAATATTACTAAATCTTAATCTAGACTAACAGGTGTGGCTTTTGCCAAATTCCATACTAATTGTACAAATTATTAAACTTATAATATTTAATTCACCTGCGAGCAATAACGAGCCTGAAGATTTTATAACAAGATAAAAACACTGTAATACTTATTTGTAGTACAAATGACCGTATTGTTTGGAAATAAAAGCAAAAAACTATGTACTTCATACTTTATTGTTATGACCACTCTCATTAGCGCAGGTTTGCAAACATTTTAACTGCCTATTAAAAAGCTTATGACCCCCGATTCGATCTTTATGCATTTTATCTTTGATTAATGATAAAGCGTATGTTTTAGTGGCATTGTGAGTTATTTTGGTGCCTTATTGTAAAGCTGGTATTGCTGGCAGAAAAAAACAACATTTGCCTGGGAAAATGTTGTCCACTGCTGACCATGATGTCCGAAAATGAAGGTAACTTACATCACTCACTGCAGCTTCCCCTATAATTGTCCTGCCTTAGGGCTCAAATCGAAAAAGATTCTATCAAAACCACGTTAAATTTTCAACTGATATTCGAAAAATATCGTTCGTAATTATTTTATTATTATTATATTATCGTAGTATTTATAACAACAACACCTTAAATCTGTCTTTACAGGTTGCCCTAATGCGATAGTTGTCTACATATAAATTTCCATATTTTCTAGTAGAATTTCCTTGAGAAGATACAGAGTCACCAAGTAAAACCTTCGTTTACTGAGACGGACAAAGTAATTAAAATCATCGAAGTAGGCTATAAAGTTGGCAAGGTGATGGATTCTTAGACCTTATCTAAAGAACAGACGATACCTACTGTCGTTCTACCTATAACTTGATATTCTTAACAGGTACATCAACAAATAACTCGGATTACCTATCTGGACAGACCTTCATTTATAGAAAATCTATTCTTACAATCGTCTCCTTTTCTAATACGTAGTAAGAAGAGCTTCATAAGGCTATGAGAAAGCCAGTTTTTTTACTGCAGAAACGTCTTGAGTTATAAAATCCGAATTATTTCCAATCGATTTAATCCGTTCGATGTATGCCAACATTGCGATGATTCGATTTTATAACATCATTAGAAGTGCCTTAACATTTAAAGAATTGTAATCGCCGCTCATTATTACTTAATAAAACGTAACTGTGTGGATGCAGCACACCGGGTCCATGTAATAAAGATCTAAGGAACCTCCCATGAGCTGATCCGGCCAAGATAGCACTCTTCAGATCATCACTACAGATAAGCGCACAGATTTGAAAGTATAAAATGTTTGGACAACTCTCGTATAAAATCTTTCACGTTCGTAGACGCACGAATATGACGTCATTACACAACAATCAGAAATAAACCTTTATTAATGATAATAAGGTTCCTTTTTGACTGTTGTGCCATCATGCGCCGAGTAATGCCCTTAACTGAAGAACAATGAGAAATACATCTTAAATCTTCAGTTGGAAAGATGAGATTCCTGTGGGATATCTTTATCTGGCCCCATCGCTTGACTTTCGCACGATTGATCGATAGTATTTTTTGCGGTTGCCTTTATTTATAAAACAATCGAACGTTCGATAAATGCTCGCCCCTACCAGTGGTAATGGTTCCACGAAAGAAAATTACAAAAGGTAAAAAGAAAACGTGCTAAATACTTGGTCGTAAACGATCTGGTGTCGTCAACCCACTTGCCATGTGTGGTGAATAAGACAATAGCCAATAGCTCTCCAGGAACTGAGCTGTGCTAGTCTATAAAATTATTTGTGGATTCGCTCTTTCATGTAACCTAAACATTAATGAATCCTATGCAGCTTGTTTGTCTTAATACTCTTCCAAACCGCTGTTGACGTTAACAGTTGGCAAATCTTATTAAAAAAAAATAGGCAGCCATCTTTTAAGAGTCTATAATACCTCAGCTCAAATTCAATCTATATCTCGCAGGCTACTGCTCGCGGGGTGAGTCGAGACTGAGTGGCGGGGAGAAGTCTCCAAGGCGCCGATAGTTTAAGTAATTTCTTTTTACGGTGAAAATTATGCTAATAACAATTTTAAAAAAACAGTATCGGCGGAGGATCATGCTAAGCAATTTGAGGTTGGTACATTATAGACTCTTAACAAAAATCCTGATATTAAGGAAGATCAAGCAGTTAAAATTAATCCAACGGAAGGAATGATCTGGAAAAGAAGTTTAATTCACTTTTCATAGCAATAACTGCTCCAACAATCATTCGCTTATTTGAAACGAAACTCCATCGACAACACGCAGTACCTCACATCGAGGGTTCGTTCCCCAGTTCAGTAAGGTCGCAAGGAATCCTCTCGCTTGTCGTAGGTAATTGTCATTTCATTATAGAAGTATTCACTCAGGTTGTAACGCAGGTATTCGGGCCGAGTTTTTGGCTCGTAACAAAATTACCGATAATCGGACCAATCGATTCGTGATCGATGTTGTATTGTATCGATTTTTGTGTACCTACTATGCACAGAACCGGTTGTTAATTTTGAGGGGACAGCTGATTGTAGTATGGAATATATTTGAAGGGAGAAATTGTTTTTGTCGGAATTGAACAAGAAATGTCAGGTGCTCGTTTATTTTTTGTGTAGTTTTACAAGAAAGCATTGCTGTGGATTTCGTAAGCGATGAGTCATACCTTGGACATGTATGTATTTAACTGATCATGTAAAATATATAGGTACATAAGCTGTTGTACCTAGTAACTACGATATTCTAGGCTAGTCTCTGAAAATTCTACTGTATTCAAAGTAAATCTCACATTCATTAACAAATTCTTTAAGATATTATCGATAACATTTTACATTTGCGACCCGATTTATTCAAATAAAACGACTGAATTGCTAAGTTTCCAGTTCAGTGCCAAACTTACAGAAAAGCTTTCAAGAAAATTGTCTTTTTAAAACCTCTATGAAATTGAAGCAGTTTCTATGAGACATTGTTATTGGTTTTCTGAAACTCCTTTTCTTGTAATTTTCTGTAATGGAAGGATCCTCATCCTAATGGTGTTAAATAAAAGAAGTAAGTAGGTATAGGAAAGCTGGCTTCGGGTTTCGATTTTTATATGAAACTTGATTTTCAAGCCGACCATCAAAGGATGATCGTGTTGTAATGGCTTAAATAATTGTTTTATTTAACGTTATAACACTGCTTTTTTGATTCGAGACAGGTAGGTTTGCTATGTCACGTCGGGGTCATCAGTATAGAGACATGAGGAACAGAGTGTTAAGTTCACTCATCCTTCATAGAAAAGGAAGGATCCTCGGACCAGACGGGCGGCGTGTTTGATGGGCTACTGCCCGACTATTTATGTCGGGAAGTTGTATATACAATACTAGTCGCGCGGTAAACACTGCTTGCGCGATGCAGGATTTTGCGTTAGATGCGTAGTTCGAACGTGGCGATGTAGGTCTGCCTCATGGGTGATGATTGGTGACCTTTGTATTTACGTGGTTAAAGCGCTTTTATAAGCAAGTAACTAAATCATAAAATGCAGCACTCCGTATTGTGAGTGTCTACCCTGAAAGTGTTACGCCAATATCCAGAATCGAAGACGATCGATCAAACTGTTTACTCCCACGTTTACTGCAACTGTCATTGCTTGGCAAAACGATGGCCATTTCTCTAAGCTGATCGATTGAGCGGTACCTGCCTACTATGGAAGACACATAAATGTAGTCGACGACCAAAAATTGATGCAGATCTTCCCTGAGAGCCACAAGAAAAATATTTTTATAGCTTAGTACTATGGAACATATTCAGATACCAAAGAGCACGCCGCTTCATAATGTCTTATGGCTACAAAAAGCTACCACAAAAACCCCCAACTAATTTGAAATATAACTTATTAAAATAACCAATAACAGTACGTTACTGCCTCATCATATAATCCATAACATAATTTGAACAACCGATCGTAATTTGCAACCATCTACAATTTTTTTCAGCGTCCCTTTCTTCCTATCGTCGTAGAGCTTAGTACGCGGGCAACGTCATTCAATCATTCAGCCAATAAATATTTCGCCTCATGTTTTCATAATAAACACACTTTTCACTGTAATGTAACATTATGACATGGCGGAGTAATAAAAAGTTTAAACGATGTTCGTTGACTACTGAAGATACGGAATTGATGCGAAAGCTATTCGTCTTTCGGTTTGATGAAAGGGTTGCTCTCACATTTGCCTTGGTTTGCCGTGGAATTACCTATATAAAACTTTAACCGTTAGTTACTGTTTGGAACTGTCTGTGGCTTTCCTGCAAGGAATTCCGTTGATTATTCACAATGCATAGTGACTGGTGATCGAAAATCTAATAAACTCTTAGCTACTATACGATATTTTAGATTGGTAAACATTCGTGTGGCAATAATTATGCCTGTAGTGATTACAAAATCCAGTAAAAAATTGGTGCAGAGCGTCAGACAGGAAGAATATTAAGCTACAATCCCATCAAAACCATCACCAAATTGATGTATTAAAAGTACTCCTTTCCATTATCAATTTTCGCCAGAAAAGTCTTGTGGGGACATCCCTATAGGACAGATTCATTTGTCAATGACACGAGCTTATTATGTAACTGGTTGTCAGTGAAACAACTGACAACGCGACTGTCAGGGCACAAAGACAATCGAGATTTAGTCAGCAATCGTAAAAACATCAGCTTTAGTAAGTGGGTATTTAGTACTAAGATGTTTTAATGGACAGGTTTCGTGCTATCGTGTTGTTGATTTCAATGTTCATCTTGGAGGAGAGGGATCGCTTAGAAATCATGATAAGTATTTTATAATTGCCTAAGTAAAATTTTTGTCTTAGCAAAAATTGTTTAGAAGGCACAAAATATATGAATCTCTGAATGACATTGAAACACTATGGTCACTATAGTACTCTGTCAAGATGGGCAGTCGAATCTATCAATGTGGCAGCCCAATTTACACGTCGGCAATTAATTGGGGACTAACGGTCATAAGAAATAAAGATTGGTCAGAGAAAGGGCTTTCCTTCACTTAACACCTGCACAGGTAAGTGAAGGCCTTAACTAAACGGAAGGTACTTCTCAGTAGCTAACCGTATGTTGTGAGACATTAACTCAATCATTATCTAGGCATCCGTCAATGCCACATGACTACTTTGCAAAAATTATTATACGAAATGCGACCACTGTCATTAGACCAGCACAACTAGTTCCCCTAATGACGTCATTTGTCACTTGTTTCAATTCCGTCATTTGCAGTCCTGTATGATGTATGAGTGTCATAAAACACATACATAATTAAGAAAAATGCGAATTCAAATCATTTTTAGGTCTTCACTTTTGTAAGATATTTATCATTTCATCTCCCCAGGATTTCTCAGAATACTAGGAATGAAGGTCTCTAACTGAACAGAGTACTGTGCTGCTGGGGAGTTTGTTGCGCCTCTTCCCAGCTAAGGCAATAGGAAATGGTGAAGGGCGGGCGTTTTGACTCTTATGTAATTTTGACGTTCAAAAATGGCTGATTCTCAGACTCCTTTTTATAAAAATGACTTTTGATTGACTGCAACTGAAACTTTTCTTTGAAGCGATTTATGACTGAAGACTTATTAACATTTATAAGGACCTTAGATCCTAGCAAATGAATTAGCATAAGCATAATCAGCCTTTAATGATCCCAATCCTGGGACACAGGCCTCCTCTCTGTGAGAGGGAGTGGGCCGTAATCCACCACACGGGCCCAGTGCGGGTTGGTGAATGTTACATGTTCTTGAATATTTGGTTCTTGGTCATGGCGGGTTCCTCACGTTGTTTTTTTTTCTTCACCGTTTTTTGAGAGCAGTGGTGATGAACTAATTTAAACAAATTGAACGACGATGACCTACAATTCGTAAGTCGCGGCCACCACTGCTCTATGGTCTGCCATATAAACTGACTTTCCGTACTTGTTCTGGTTTTCTTCACATCTGAATATATGTGCTAACTGTCCTCAAAATAGAAAACTAAACCCGGGGGATGAGTCGGTTTAGCCTATTCTAGCCGCATTCTTCGCTAAATATACCCTTTCATTAACAGAACTAATTAAAATAAGGTCTTCGTTCCACCACTAAAGTACCTAACTCATGTAAACCGAACGGCATTTAAAAAAATATTATAGATTCCCTCATTTCATTAATAAATTATGCTAATGGAATATTATTAAATAATAACACGCTCGATAAAGACAAAACGCCAAAAGCAATTAACTGGAACTTAACAAAAGTGTTAATAACATAGGCTTTTTACAGCGGCGTGGCTCGCTTATTAAAAATAAAGCTAATTTTACGCGAATTATAAAGCGCTTGAATGTGATCCAGCGTTTCGCTACATATCAATTACTTGGAAGTTAGCATAAAATGCGTATTAGTTATTGTGGCAAGCGTAAAACCTAGTTCTAGTCTTGATGACCACATTTTTTCCATGACATAAAGGTGGTGAATATAAAATTTTGATTAATTCAGAATAAGTATAACCTTTTAAGCTACCTACTCTCATTTCTTTTTACATGGGTTAACAGCCAAGGTGTTTTGAACACAGTAGCCGTGGTAATAAAAGGTGTGTCGCTGTTTACGGCTCATAATTCCAATACTAGGAGTTTTCTAACAGAGAACTACACTAAATCAAGTCCAGGCGCTCAAGATCCTCTGGCTTGCCGCTTGTCACCAGCCAGACCGATGAGTCAATTATAAACCCTTTTTAGGACCCAATGAACGCGCCTTATTGATTGAAACCCCACTTTCCGGCAGACTTTGAACCTACATAAAGTGCGTCAGCTGAGCAGGAACACATATCACATCAAGCATCGACACAATGCCAATAAATCAAGTTATGACTTAGAGTCCAATTTAGCCAAAGAAAGTCTAATCCGAGCCGCCGTAACTCAGCTTTCTAGGACTCACTTATTCAATTTACGTTCTACGCCGGACAAGAGTTGGAACAATAAGCGGGAGCTACATGGGCGAGCACTACCGACCATTACGTATTCCGACCACGATCCTATCTCAACCTGAACGCGTAAGCTTACACGAACGATGCAACCCAGCGAACAACTTTCAACGATGCCTTGCTCCCCAACCAAGTTAAATCAATTAAGGTGTATGCAGCAATGGTTGGAGCACAACGCGATTTTTGTTTCTATATTTTCGCACAACAGCCTCTGAGAAAACGCACCAAGCAAACGTCATTGGCTGATAATTGTCGCTCCCCGGCGCGGCGCCCTTATCGCCCTAGATAACCACGCTTCCATCTTATTGTCCATTTGTTAAGATACCACAATGCACTCGGAATATTACTAATTAGGCTCTGTTTATGAGCTTACCGGCCATTGTTGAAAGAATGAGATAGTTATCTGTTTGTTGTCTGCAAATGAGATTTGCGATGCCGCTTTGTCGGTTGGCAAAATTGTATGAGCTTTGTTTCATCTGAAATATTATCTGTAAACCAGTGTGGTGGACATTGTTTTTGTGGCAGTTAGCAGAGGCAGTACATTCAGGTTGTGCTATCTGATGGCTTAAACTTCGTTATGTGCAGGCGTGGTGCAGTTATGTTTCGAGTTTTTCGGGATGTGACCCTTGCACCGGGAATTGGTACCGGTATCGTACGTTGGAATGCAATGAAGTGCATTGTTTGTTGCACTGCTTTAGTGTCTGCGCATGTTATCTTGTTTGTCAATGAGACTGACTGCATACGGTTCTGAAACTGCACTATTTTCCAGATTTTTTATGAGTATTTCGATATTTTCTTCTCAAACCTTGATATAGTGCTTTTCGTGCGATTTTTTTTTTTTCTGACGTATCTTTCTTTTGATGTATTTATTATATCTCCACCCTCCACTCGAATTACTTTAACAATATCGGCGATGAAATTAACCAATTGGGTTTAAGAATTTATTACATTTCAGCCGCTATTTCTGCAGAAGATTTACAGCTTAACACGTCCAGAACCTGTAAATAAAAATGTGCATAAAAAATCAATATACTCGTAATGACTATTGAAATATTCACACGGGGATCGTAAAATTCAATTGTGGGGGTGTAAATGTACAATGAAGTTGAAAACTTTAAAATACGCACCGTTTTATACTTCGGTTGAAATACGGACTTCTGATAGTAGCGTTTGTTGGCCTAACTTGTGCAAATGTTTGGTCAAACTTAAGTTGTTTAGTGGTAGTTAAGTTCAAAGTTGGCAGTAGTAATTGTGGTCATTGTGATTTTCCGAAAGATCTTTAAAAAACTTTATAGCTTCGCTTATCGCCTCATCTTTTATTGAAGCCGAGTCTTTCATTTATTTCAATTTAATATTAAAACTCATAAATTAATCCTCGGCTTGTTTTCTCTTTCTTAAAAATTAATTCTCTTTGTCCAACAGGATATTGTATCTCGAAACGTTAAAAATAAAAACTATCATCTACGGGGAACAAAATCATAAATGTAAAGGCTCCGCAAACATTTGTTCAAACGCCCCAGCTCGTAGGGCTGGCGCAAACAAACCAATATTGGTTTTGTCGAAAAAACACGGCGCTGAATTTTACGTCGCCGTCTTGTCGCTAGATAAAATCGCATTTCGCGTTTATTGCACAATGAATTGTAGCGTTTTATGTTAATAACCAGCGCATGTGGGCCGAGAATGTCGAAATACTGACTAATCTGGCCGTGGGTTGCCAGCGGAAAAAAAATGGCAATTTTAAATTATACACGCTACCCACATCGGCCTGTACGATATAAGTTCTTTATTAAACACTCCTAGATTTTTTAATTACTTAATTATTTATTAAGTTTTGTCCTGTTCGTCGCCTACATTTTTTTTGTCTAAATAATAGTCGTGATAAGTGTGTTGATGTATATTTGTCCATAATTAGCTTCATTTTTGGTGATCACTATTTAGCAGGTTTGTAGCCATATCTCATGTGGCTGATTAAGATGTTTTTGGACTCCTGAACCATTTGTCAAGTGTATGGATGGTCTTTATATGGTAGCTAACATGATCATCGATAGTTTGGGCTAAAATATGAGTATCATCTTTCTTACAACAGTTACTGCCGCTTGTTTTTTTTTTTTAATGTGAATAATAAATATCCTTTTAAAGGGGCTCGTGGCTAAACGATAACAGGCGCACGGGTCGATCGAAGGTTAAGCTATGCTTGCCGCGGTCGGTTCAAAGATGGGTGACCATCCATTACCTATATATCGAGACCCCTCCGTGCCTCGGAAAGCACTTTAAGCGGACACGCAACACGAGAACAAACGGAATGAACGAAAACGAATGACACTGACACAACTTTTTTTTTACGTTTCGTTTCATCTATTTTGCACGACATTTGTACACCACGGATCTACTGTGACAGATTTGGTTGTCAATCGCCCATTTTAACGTTACGTTTTCGCTTTTCGCTGATTTGGGGTTAGAAACAATTTTTATTAATATCTCGAAAAATATTCATTACCTTTTAATAAGAGTGGTAGCGTTATAATCGTGGCCCAACAACCCCTACCAATTTTGACCTCTTTTAGTCCATACAACTGCCAAACGATACTAGATCCAACCCCAGAACGCACCTATTGACCATTCATTGCGCATATGAAGTCACTTAGTAAGCAAAGATAATAAATATCCATGTTTTTCTGAATAGTTATTAAAAGTTATTCAATTAAATAAATACGTAGGTATCAAATCAACTAGTGCTGTTTTTATGTATTTGATTGTTGTCTTAATAAATCATTATGTAGGTGCATAGTAAGTCGGTATCAGTGTTTTGTTCAATTCCCTACATACAACGTCATATGTCATCGACGCGCCATTGATTGACACTCGCCGGGTATTGTTGCTGTGAATTGTAAGACATATTGTGCTATTTTTTTATTTTGATTTTATCAGTTAAATTCTCATTATCAAGAAAATTCTTTGAGAGAAATCTAAGCAATGTACTCTCGTAAATAGAACTGAGATCGCTTCAAACTATATGCATTTGCTTAACATTAAAATCAATTTATTTGTTGATTCTAACCTCAAACGTATTTTTAACGAGATTAATAAATATATCTTGGCTATTTAGATATTATTTTCAAACAGGATGGTGTTTACTACGTGAAAACAACCCAATCTCCTTATAATTTATTTTTGTACATGGAAAATAAAAGTCAGGTCCAGATTCTATAGGAATTTGGCCATTGTTCTTTGCCTAACCAATTTTTGCGAACCACTCTAAAATATCGATATATCGAAAGTGATACGCAAATGCGAATCGATTACGGCGATCGAGGTGAAACCACTAGTGTCGAAAGCTTGGTCGCCACCACCCACGTTAACTTCGTCCTCTTATTAAGATGTTATTTTGTTTCCGAGGCAATTGATGAAAGTTGTTTGTCTTACGAATGTATGTTATTGGTAGGATGTCAATTTGTTTGATAACACAGGATTTTCTGAATTGATCTGGTGAGTGAGCGAGGATACGACAAAAGATTTACGAGGTTATTAGTTGGTATAATATTGGTGGTAAATAGAGCTTTTTGCAGATTTCTGGCAAATTGGTACCTATCATCAGAATTGTTTGTGTCAGATGTAAAAGTTTTGTATCAAAGTAGATTTTTGTTGACGATTGCTTATTACGTCATCTTCTTAAATTACTTACTATTTCGCACAAGCCGTATCTACCAAAATTCGCCAGCATTGTACCAGTACCAGTATTATCGAGTGGATGGCTATCACGCCATAATTCGGAAAAGAGCAGCATCGTTGATGCGCAGGGTGAGAGACAGTCCTAACAGCTACCTGAGGGTCATTGCTGAACATGTTGAGAGTCCTATCTGGAGGCACTGAATTCGCCTACATATAGGATAAGTATTAGGGTTTGTTTTTGTATGTGTATATTGCTAACATAGTTCTTAAGTTTCATTGTATTACTAACATTCTATGGACAACCTAGTCTGAAATAAGTGATAATAATAATAATAATAATTAGTCGTCAAAAAAACATACTTCTACAACAAAGTTGTTGAAAAGTGACAACCCTCAATGAAAACCCTTTTATCACTCTTCCATGAAATGATAGCTATTCAATAGATACCTGCTTTCTCAGTTAACTACAATATCGGTATTATGTCGATACGCAACATACCCACTGCATATTGAAACCACATCCACTTTGGTGGGCAAATATTGAGTTTTACACCCCATACCGTTCCGCATAAAATTGTAATTTGACGTTTATTGTTTTGGTGACGTCATGATATTTTTTATTTCGTTTCGATTTAAAGGGCTGTCGCCTTTCAGTCTGGGTAGGAACCCAGTAGGAATGGCAGATTTTAAGACTACTGAGCTTTGATTGTTTGTGGAATACTTCGTCTAGGAGGTGGCAAAGGCGTAGGGCGTAGCAGGATTAGTTGGGCTCCAATGTTATTCACCTGAGACCGAGCTGCTTTTGACGTATATCTATCTGGCATAGGTATAGGCATTTATTTTATGTAGTCGATCTTTTGCTTTTTTTGCTTATAGGAATTCAAATATTTTTGTTACCGATATCCGATGATCAAGAAGAACTCTAATCGATTGACGATGGGTCGCTAGATTTGATTTTTTGGATTGACTTTTTGATTGATTGATTGATTGCTACAGATAACTTATTTCATTTAATGGAATTGTTTGTTCCCAAAATTCATTTGCCCATATCTCCGTGGACCTAGAGTGTGAAGTTAGAGTGTTAAGTATAGTGAAATTCATAGTAGTCACATATTCAATAACACCTACAATTCTAGATCATTCAGGCCAGGCAAATGTCTAGCTCGAAGCGGTAAGCATACCTCCATTTAAATGCTATCTGATATTTACGCGAATGAAATGGCTTACACTAAGTCGTGTATGTAATTATTTAAATTTAATTTAGATCACGTAGTTGAGATTTTCACTGGCAGCTAACGATCATGCGTAGATGTCATTACTGTATGTCATGCAACAGCGTATGGCTTATGTACATTGTCTGGTTTCAAAGATTCAAAGTAAAACTTGCCTACAGCTACTTGCCTTATTTTATTTATTCCCTGTGTGATCCCATTGCTTCCTGCCTCTTCTCTTTTACTATTTTCAGTCTTTATTTAGTAGGAAAAAATAATTTCTGCAGAGGTCTTCCAAAGTATATCATCTTCGCTCTGGTCTGCGTCTGAACTCACTATGGTTCACTGCGGTTTTCCAAAACAGTACACATCAACAATTGCGATATTTTAAAATTTTAATTAAATCAATAATTTGGAGCAGCTATGTGATTGACAATATAGATCGACTAGAAGTTGGAGGGACTTAAAAATTAAAATATTCAATCTATTCATTTTAATATTGCAAACAATATGATTAATAAATTGTGTCGTACAAAATTAAACAAAAAGAAAAAATCAATAAAGCTACCTGTATAGACGTTTCGCGGTTCCGATAAGTAGAAAGCTGCGCCGGCGCAGGTCGTGGCGATTGAATCAATCACGACGATATCTTCGCAGACTTGTGTTGACAAAACAATATGTCTTATTGCGATATTATGTATGGTATTTTATGGTTTATTTTATTCAA
This sequence comes from Eupsilia transversa, assembly GCA_914767815.1. NCBI lineage: Eukaryota > Metazoa > Arthropoda > Insecta > Lepidoptera > Noctuidae > Eupsilia > Eupsilia transversa. The sequence goes on from OU611882.1 coordinate 14,099,292, forward strand.
AGATTGATGTTATTTTACTGAAAAGTTCCATGTTCTAAATCAGGGATGCATAATCGCTAGTCAGCAAGGTCAGTCAGTTGGTATCCACACGGTTGCTCGCAGTCTTCAGAAGCGCCCTAGAACCTACTCTGATTTCCTTGATTATTGATCATTATGGAATTTATGGAAAAAAAACAGAATACATATTAAGTTATTTTTTAAATTCTTAGACAACTCTTGCTTTATTGAATTTAATCAAACATCTGTCATATTAAACCATGTCCTATGCACTTGTAATTCGTATCATATTCATGTACACAATCTCCATTATAACCAGTTCGTCTTAGCTTCCACAATATGCACGTTCAAGTGACAGAATCCATGTTTTCCTATCTCATTACATATTTATGTACTTGTAAAGTCTCGTGCATACATTATTTGTAATTATTTAATTGCCTTTAAGTGTTGTTCATTCATTACGTGTAGCGTAAACAACATGGTATAAGGTATTTGTAGAGCAGATTCGGCCACCCGGAACTGGAGCAATAGTTAGGAAATTGATGTTTTGATTGTGGGATTTGGCTCTTAATTGGTTAGAGTTTAGGATAATTATGATTTTATTTACTTGAAAGAACACAGGACCTTTCATAGCATAATCATGTTCAAAGAGTTTAGGAAGTCAACTAAGCCACTTCCCTTCTATTTGTGTTGATATTATAATATGTATGGATATTTCGTGTAAAATGATGGAGGATCTCATAGTCTCTAATACGACTGGTGACGAACAGTTAGATATATGAAAAATGCAAGGCAAGAGTCACTCTAAAGCTTTAGAAATTATAACAAATATGTTTAGTAAGTCCTGAGTGTTTAAAAGGACCAGCTCCATATTTCTAATTGTAATTTACTAATTACTTAGTAATCTAACGGTAAACAGGTCTTATCAGGTAGTTTATAGTGTCCTGATTGTCATTCAGCGCCTACATGCACTAATCGCTTATCGTTGATAATCATTTAGACAGATAGTGAACTAGCCGGGGTAGTCAGGTTGCACAACGAGATTTTGAACCAGTCAGATGTCTGAAATGGCAGGACCAGCCAGTGTGACGTGCTTATCAAACGTTACGGTAACCTTATCGTATGTTACTGGAGCGTATCTGGAGGTAATTCGGCTGTAAAAGTCAGATGACAATGGGTCCTTAGAAAATGGTATAACTGTATCTAGTTAGACTGGAAGCTAAGTCAGAAAAGACTAGCCTGTGAAGGATAGAACCTTCCCTCATTCATCATTCTGCCTAGCCTTTTCCCAATCATGTTGGGGTCGGCTTCCAGTCTAACCGGATGCAGCTGAATACCAGTATTTTACATGGAGCGACTGCTTATCTGACCTCTATAACCCAGGAACTAGGTAATACGATACCCCTTGGTTAGACTGGCTGTCAGACTTTCGGGCTTCTGACGACTCGTAACGACTGTCAAAGATCCACGAATGACAGCCGGGACCAACGGCTTAACGTGCTTTCCGAAGCACGGAGGAGTCTTGGTATCTAAAGATGGTCACCCATCCATGGACCAACCCCGGCAAGCGCAGCTTAACCTGATGGATCGACCCGTGCGGCTGTTATTACTTAGCCACGGGCTCCTCCTGAGGGAACCTTCCCTGTGTTTATTATTCTAGCGTATGGCACTCGTGGGCTGCAGCTGGAAATCAGCGTCAGATGCTACACTTTTCTTTCTGTTCTTGCTATTGGTCGAACTTGTTGCATTAAATTGTCTGCTGCACTTCGACTGTGATACTAGGATAATAAGATAATAGTGAAGGATGATGAACTTAGTAAAAAGGCTGCATATTTATTGTTTTGTTCAGGAAAGCATGATTGCCGCCAAACAGTTTAGTTCTCTTGAATTTTTCCCTGAGTTTGGCAACATTGCGGCAAGCTGCCTAGCTAAAGTGTTATATTATACATAAATAGCTAAGTGAAGGCATTCGCCACTTACAATTGTAAGCCAACTTCCTGTTTGTGAATCTTAAACAGAAAAACTGGTATTTACAACAAGACGGCTAAACAAACACTCAGAAAAACCGACAGCTGTGAAGTTTTTCTCACAAATTACCATGAAAATGTATCAGGAATTTAATTACTCAAATATTGCTTATTTTTTTACGAATTAACCTTTTGTTTCTTCGTCAGATGCTCAGTGAATGAATATATTACTGATGGTAAAGTGACAGGTAGACAGTATCAGCTGTGCCCCCTACCGGCCAAGCGCAATAACTTAGGAGAATTGTCATGGATCTTACGAACAACTGATGGTAATGAATATTTATTGTCATTTGAATAGAAATTGTTGACTACAAAGTTACAAATTGATGGTAGTAAAATACTTTTAATTGGTTCGATAAAAATTGTAATCACATTTGTCTCACTTATTTATTTGCTCATTCACATTATTTTATTAGTTTCGTTTGAATTCTAGCTATTGACAGACAAAGAATATGTCTTATTAAATATTGATTTTAAAATGTTAATGTTATAAATATTTCTGTGTTGCACCCTAGACACAAAAAGTTCAGCCATTTTTATGTTGTACATAAACCCTCACTTGAAACATAGGCAGCTCTATCTCATTATTTTCAAAACAAGTGCCATCAAAGCTTTAACATTTTAAATCCGAAAACAGCCACTCAAATTAAAGTCAAAACCACTTCAAAAGCAGTTGGTTCCCCCGTACTGAACAGCATAAAAAATACGAGATTTTTTTTCATCGTCCCATCCCTAGTCCTCGTTTAATTAGTTGCTTACACAATCAACTTTCCACAGTTTCACGGAAATAAGATTTCATGGCTAATTATCACTTTTGCGCGTAATATTTTTCCCGCCGACACTATACGTGTCAACGCCATAACTCACAGGTTAATAACACGCCGGCGGTCCGTCCACATTATTCTTACGCGAAGATGCGCAAGAGTGCGATTTTTCAAAGTTTGGTGCAAGTTTTGTCAAATGGCGGGCGAGTGTTGAGCGTTGTGTTGTGTTATAGCGGGTTATGAAGCATCCCTGGTAAATATAAAGCTCCTTATTAATCTATGGAACTTTATAATTAGCTCCTTATCAGAAAATTGGTGTACTAAAAATTATCGATACAAAAAGTCAACTAAATAAATCTAATTTCTTTATAGCCTGAGTCATGGGCTTTTCCAACGGCTAGACTTGACCCACTGCACTTCTTGGTGGGTGATAAATATAAATATGCTGATGAGATGATAATTAAAATGTTGTGTAAAAATAAACGCTGTTTCTCATCGGTTTATCTTAAAAACATATTATACTATACGTGTTTCAATAATAAAAAAATTAACAAATATAGTCCTAATCAGAATTAAATCGTAATAAAGTTATATAAAGCGATTAGTTTTTAAATAATTATAATTTTAATCGAGGATCAGTCTCCGCTACAGGCCGTCACTCACACCGCAGTGTAACGCAACCGTTCATTAACGTACGCGTTTCGGATAATTATGTACTGATAAACCAAGCAAATTGTTCGCGAATTATCTTCTCGGGGCGTGTGTGATGAATATCATCTTGTGTCCCAAAAATGCTTTTTTTACTGACAAACTGTCACTGTAATTGCGTAGTGTTAATTATACAGTTATTTTGAAAGTTTTATGATGTATTCAATTTGTGCATCATTACGATCGGAGCATGCGAACACCATGACATTAAACATATAATTGGTAGAAATTATTACCGAGTATTTATAATAGCCTTTGTTAAATTGTATTGCGGATTCGCTGCGGGCCTACACAATTTGAAAGCGCCATCGCTTCCGAGTAAATTAATACTTGTATGTAGCTTTACGTTAAGTGTCTGTAAATAAAACCATAAAATTATTCAATCTTTGATTTACCAGAAGGATGTCGGAATGATTAAAATCGGCAATTTAATTTAACACGACTGTTTTTACATTAACTTTTATTACATTGAACGACATGGTGAAGATAATAAATTCAATCTTCGTAATAACCGTACAATGTGACAGAAACTAAATAAAAATTTGTGATCGATACGTGTACCAATAAAATCTTTTTCGCGAAACTGCAAGTAATGGCGGGCCAGCGTCAAAATTACGCGTCAATCATCGACTACTCGTCTCGGAACCAATTATAGTGACACGTTAAAAATCAGGTCGAAAAATCTCTACATACTTAACGAGCATAAACATGGCTTATTCCCTGAAATTAAAGTTGAAAATTACTTTAGCATTGTCCATAGCCTCGAGTTGTTTGCCCGAAAATCATAATCTGATGTTCTTTATGTCCTCTGTTTACTTTAAACCAGCCCACGTTAATTATCGCATCCAATTTAATTTTATGCACTCTCCTGCTTTTGTCCTGTTCGGTCGTTGTTAGTTAGAGCGAGATGGGAATTGAGGTGATACATTTAAGTCGACAGTGTAAAATTTTACGATATAATCGCAGTGAATTCGATGGGATTCGCTACGGTGTGATACAAAGCGTGAACGGTTCATGTGTAGGAATAATTTTAGTTTTTAGTCGCTGAGCTCTTTAAGTTCTGAGTTGAGCTCCACAATTACTGACAAATGCTTGCAATGACTGGACAGGTCCAATCAAATCTGTGTGGTTCTTTCTTCAAAAGACCATTTCAGACACTAATCTACATGGTCCTCATATGGCCTGACCAAGATTATGTCTGAACTTTAAAAGAGACTGTGACCTCTGAGTTTGTTTCGGCCTTTCTTCTCAGAGTAGTCAGATGGGAAACGCCGCCCTCATCTAGCCTAGCACTAATATTTTTTTATTATGACGTGTAAAAGTGATTCCGATATCCTATTTATAGAATAAACAATTTCATTTTGCTTCAGAACTCAAAGATGGCCCAAATCAGATGTGATGTATCATTAACGTTTCGAAAAGTTATTCAGTAGGTAACCGTATCCTTTTGTTTGCATTTTTTAAAAGAAAAGTTTAACACAAATGATTACTTCCCAACTGCAAATATGAAAAGTTCTACTGGAAGTGGTTTTGAAACATAAGAACTTGTAGCATTATTGGTAACTAAGCGACCCGCTCCTGCTTAGCACTATTTTTACAACTTGACAAAACATCGAGATTTCTTAGTTATAATGTAACTTTAATATAAACACGAGGAGCTCGTGGCTAAGTGATAACAGCCGCACAGGTCGGTCCATTAGGTTAAGCTGCGCTTGCTGGGGTTGGTCTGTGGATGGGTGACCATCTTTACATACCGAGACTCCTCCGTGCTTCGGAAAGCACGTTAAGTCGTTGATCCCGGCTGTCATTCGTGGATCTTTGACAGTCGTTACGAGTCGTCAGAAGCCCGAAAGTCTGACAACCAGTCTTACCAACCAGATAGGCAGTCGCTCCATGTGAAATACTAGTATTCAGCTGCATCCGGTTAGACTGGAAGCCGGCCCCAACATGATTGGGAAAAGGCTAGGCGGAATGATGTAACTTTAATATAAACATAAACCTTCCCGAATAAATTCTGTAAATGATGGTGAAACCTCTTATAAATTTGTTGCGTGGTTTAGAAGAACAACGCGATCATACAGACAAACACGAAAAGCGATGTTAATTTATTATATGTATAGATCTGCATCTAAATATTACCCCTAAGAATAGGCCCGGAATAGGACCGTAGATATCAACCTCCAAAGAGTACAGCTAGGTGCTACCATTTTATCACAGACAGACCAAGTTTCTATACTCAACTATTTAACTCTTTTAAGGCAACACAATTTAAACTAAAATTACTGCTACCCTATCCATTGTGACCACTACCCTAGATCTTTACAATCTATTATTCACCCAAGAATTATCCTCGTTGAAAATACTATTAAATCAGACATACAAGCGAATCCGTGTAAAATGGTAGTAATAAATAACAATACAATATTTAGGTGTAGTTACAAATCGTGTCGCTGTGTCGTCCGACGCTTTGTCGCGGTCGTGTCGTGTCGCGTCGCTTTGTTGCGCGTGTATAGCGGCACTTATGATGATAAATGTACGCGGACATATTGTGTGCGCGCTGTGTGGCGTGCGTACTGTAGGCATAGAAATTGTTGGACTAGGCTGTTCGGGCGTAGGTATTTATTAGTGTTCGCGGGTTTGTGTTTTTTAATTTTTCATGTAGTGAACTGAGATATCTCGGAATAACTAAATTTTTAAGACTTTTTAACTATGCCAGTTTCTAATATTTCTGATTCCTGACTCGGCTACATTGATATCTCCTTTTGCCTGCGACAAACCTCAGATACTTTATAATTTTTTGAAATTCAGTCCGTTTCTTCAGTTGTCAAGCCTTCAGACTAGGCCTGAAATTCCAGTTATTTTCGCACTATAATTTTGATGATAGTGGACTCAAAATATCTTCTGCTCGTGTTCCATGTAACTTGGGGTCGCCGCAAATTGCTTTCGTCTCCTATTCTTCCCTGTTAGCTTTCACGTTTTGTAGTGGACGCAAAACTAGCCTTCTTAAGGTGGAAGCTTCAGGGTAGCCCGCGAAATTCAAATTTCCTACCTTTTTTTGCAATTTGCGGGGCACTATCAAGTTGTATGTTGATCTAAATATGATTCGCGGCCGTATCTAATCTTTATTTATAGAATTATAACCATAAAAATCATCAATACAAGTCTCTAAGTTCTATAATGCTATGGAATGACTATTTCATGAAATTATGAATCATGAGTTATATTGCTGATTCTTATGATTATAATTTTGTAAAGCCATGATTGTTACGGTCGCGAATCATATTTTAATCAACACACAACCTGACACTTACCTGGAAATTGCAATAACGTATAGCAATTTGAATTTCGCGGGCTACCTCGGCGCATCCACCTTAAGCTCTATCTAAGATTGTTACTAAGTGAAATAAAGTAAACAGACTCACCTATAATTTATGGTTTCTATTAGAATTTATGTTAAAGTTGTTTACTAAGCACAAGCACGTGATAGGTTCATGAATGACATTCTTTGCCTTGCTAATGTCATCTACTTTATGAATGAGCGTGGAAACAAAGAATTATAAGACAAAGGGAATTTACAATTGCAATAATTTTAATTTATCACTTTGTTAACTAGATTACTTAGGTACTTCATCTGGTTTTCAATAGGTAGTTACTTCCTTATTTCATGGTCATCCTAGCTTATTCTGACATCATACTTACAACCAGCTATCTAATTGCGTAACACATTTTCGACCAATCTGTTTCATTTTGACAGTTCAACAACATTCATTGCGCTATTTAAGTTTTTTTTCGAACTTATGAAGCAAAGGAATAGTTTTGAAACAGATTGCCAACTGTTTCAAAACGATTCAGATTGTGACCGATCGTGTATTACGCAATTAGGGTGGTGGCTTGTAAAAAAAGTAAAATAAAAATGACTTTTTTAATCAGTATTTTTTCGATATAAAATAACTTACATTTAAAATGTTATGGATGTTTATGCGAACGGTACACCACGTGTGAATGGTTATTTTTTTTAAAATAACAGTGGACAATATGTTTTGGAGGTGACCAGACTATGTCCAAGAAGCGTCCATCATTCGGCCTAGAGGATGGTGTTAGGCAATAACACGACAATCTTTTTATTTTCTGCTTAAAGTAGAGCAGCTGTTTACATAATATGTTTCAAGATTCAAGCTAGACTTTTTATTCCGGTACTAATTACGTTATTATTCTATTTACCGGAAACGGAAACAGCTACTATAATAATTCATCCCGCCTAGAAGTGAATAAAGCAATTTATTTACAGTTATATACGAGGTATGTTATTTTGTATAAATTACTTACATATGATATCCTGTATAAGTCTTATTACATTAATAATCTCTTTCGAGTAATGGCAAATAAATTCTATTTGAGCGTTAGGTTACCAAAGAATGACTTCGGAAGATGTTCCTTTGTCATTGCAATCCGCGTAAATCAGCTTGTATGTTTGTGATAATTAATTAAATATAAGACAACGTGTGAGACAGAGTACTATATCTTACTATTGCACCTGTCTTCATAGTTAAGCACACAAATATATGTATAGGTACCGTAACAAAATTCTCCATGAATTAATAGATTTTATGCAGAAATATTCAAATTGGTCGCAAGCGCTTGTTGCGACGTTTAACACATGTCCTGCGCTTGCGACTTAAAACATTTTACGGCCACGCCCTTTTTACGATAAAAAATGTCGGTAAATTGCATGTTTTCATACTGTATGGGTGTATAAATATTGAAGAGTCAGTCCATGCTATTGCGATTTAATGTGACGCGCTAATACTTGTATTCGATATTTTTGTAATAACAAATACACCAAGATACATTGTTTTTTTTTTTCATAACTATATGTAATCTTTGATCTTCATTTTATTGAAAATTGTTTAATTTTGGTACTTTCTTCTTTGTATTTATAAATCGTTGCGACTATTCGCACGTGCGTGTCGTAAGTGTGCACTTGTTCTTATATTCTTCGATATTCAGTCGATGCTAATCGACGTTGTTAAGTACTTTATACCGATGTTATTACTATTCAATATACATGTGATCAGGAATTGGATCAATCAATGATTGGTTCATTATAAAATAGCATAATCTGATATCGATTAGTATAAAAAAATGAAATAATTGAAACTATGTTTGTGATTTTATTGAGTTAATGTGAATCTAGTTAGCACGCATAACGAGAACTGTAGTTTACATAAATTGATATTTTTTCTTCGGTTTTCCTTCAGGTTATTCTAGAAGGCACAGGTATATTGACCAGTCAGTCTATTTACTAACTAAATATTTTTGTTCGACGAAGAAAATATTTTTAATTTCATCGAAGCTTTTTTCGCCCGTCATTGGAGAGTAACATAATTCAATCGACGCCTGCGCAAGTTTTAAGCCTAAAGGTCAAGGTAACATCATTACCTACAACACACACGTCATTCAAAAAAGTATGCCTTTTGGGCAGTATATTAATAATGCCTTTAATTCAATGGGTGACTTAGATTGTCTTTAACCAGAATACCCGAGAAATTTCGCGTTTTTTTTTAGATTTATAATTCATAATCTTTATGGCGCCTCTTTAGGTCATTAGTTATCTGAATATCAAACAATATTTAGCCTAGATCTTAAAGGGGAGGCGTAAAAATTGAATTACTGTTACAAAGTATAATAGATACAGCTCTCATATAAAAACGTTAACTTTCGCGTCCAAATTCTCAAAAGCTTTTCAATTTTAAACATTCAGTTTAAGGTGTATTGTACTGACTTTGAATTAATTGTCGTTTATGAATTCGGGGGACTGAAACAAGACTATTAATCGTTTATATTCTTAATCCTTTCTTACGTATTGTTTTCTATGTATCTGTTACTATGTGTATGTGCTCATTCAATGTTTATTTATATGATTTATTCTTATATTTCAGGTCTGTATGCAACTTAAAGTCGCCGTTAAAGGTCGGTTAGCATGAGTGTGCGCTGGTTTGTGTGTTGTATTTCTTTGGTTATTTTTCCAAGATCATGGCGACGATTGTGATATAATTATATTGAAGGAAACCATATCAGGGTTTTCGTAAAAAAACGCCGCAAACCTATAACTTTTGGATGTTTTGTTTTATTATTAAACCTCAGATATAGGTAATAACTGCTTCAACATAACTTGCAAATATCGGGTGTTGCTTAAAACATCTGCTTAACCCTTTGGAGAATACAGGCGTGATGTTATGTTATATTAGGTAACAGAAGGTAAAGCTAAGAAAATATAATTTTAAGAATAAAAACTTAAAACAATAATATATAGAGAGTATAAAAATCAATTTAACATCGTGATTATAAAACACATCTACTACTCTTGTGCCAATCCAAATATTATAAAACATGTTATATTCCTACATAAACATCGTGGTTCTCTACTGCATGCCGCGGTCAGCGTGACACAATTCCATGGGCTCGGTTCACGATTCGCCCTCTTTTCACCCACACACTCCTTCAAGCACTTTTAACTGCTGTTTGAGGATTTAGGACATTCTCTGTTCAACATAATGTTACTAATGTACTTAACTTAGTTCTGCTAAGCCTACCAACAAAATTGCTATCTATCACTTCTAGTGCTCGAGTATAGAGAAACAAGACAAGTTTAATGACAGCGCTAATTAGCTTTTACTTTAAATATCAAACAACCTAGTGATATTGAAAAAGGCATGGAATTTGCTATCTAATACTAATACGCTTGCTTTTCAATATTTTCCCAGCCACATTTTCAAACAGAGATACCAACTTAAGCTATGCTAAGCGATCCTATTCCAAAACAATGTCCCCAACATTCAAACAATGTGGTTGACTCACATAGTTTCTACCAACAATATAACACACTATTTTCTCATGTCCCTCGGCCTATTTCCCTCCAATTAGGATAAAATGGCGGGTATTTAAAATGCGCCACTAATGGCGGCGCCTGCGCTTGCGCAGATCAAGGCTCAGCAATTACATCGTTATCTGGGTCGCGTCGGCGACGTGTGCCACCAGTGATTTAGTACGTTTAAACTATTATGTGACTGGGTTTTGGAGAAATGGGTGGTCTTTAAAAGTGGATTATAATATGACAAAATTAATTGAGGGTAGTGAGTGAATTCATCTTCTCTCATGTTCACACGAACTATGTAGGTACAATCAGGGCACTTGGTTGTTGAGTAGATTGACAGGTCAATATGTCGTGTTATAGCCATTTTAAGCGACTGATAACGAATGACAGTTGTAATTTTAATTAGAAACACTTTAAATTAAAAGTCAATTTGGTAACAAATCAAGTTCCCTTACTTAAGTACTACTATTTTTGTGGTGAAGAGATTCGCGGGTCACGTTCTTAGTGTAGTTAACGGTGTAGGGTGTTTTGGGTGTATTTAAATATTATCACTTATGAAGGCTTTTTTGATACACCGTGATTATAAATTATGTGACATAAGGTTACGGCTAACGCAGGACCGAGGAGAGTAACCAAAGCTTAAGATAGCACATTTAGATGGGTTCAGGTTTAGTTATGTTTATTCAACAGTCAGCTGGCAACAGTTGGCTGGTCAAGTGATAATGAGGGTCTAAAGAATATCTTCAGATTTATTTTGCTGTTTCGATTATTTTGTTTTTTATTCGAATTCCGAGCTCCAAAATGTAATAAATCAACTGAATATGAACTATTGTTACTCTTCTTTCGAAATACACTTTGTAACAGGCCGCTTAGCTATTATTTACATTACTAGACCATAAGCAACGTAAATAAACATGTCGATAAACCTTATTACCAGAATTAAATAAGTATTAATAGGACCTTATGAGAACCAGGTTACAGGTGACATCACACTGCGACAACTCAACTGCCTCCCATGCAATCTTAGCTAATTTATATTGATTATCACATTCATTCTTCGCGTCACTGACATTGTTGGAAAACCTTATTTAACTTCATCATCATTTCATTCTCCTGCCCTTATCCCAATTTATTTGGTGTCAGCGCAACATGTCTTTTTCTTCCATACTTCTCTATTAGTCGTCATCCCGGTAGTCAACCCCTTTCTAGCCATATCATCTTTCACATAGTCCATCCATCGTTTCTTTGGTCTTCCCCTAGTCTTATAGCCATAGAAAAACTTTCCTCACGACATTTTCCTCATTCCTCCGCATCACATGCCCATACCAAGCCAACCGATTTCCGCACAACTTTTCAGTCACCGGTGCCACTTTCAGACTTCCTCTTATGCACTCATTTCTTATTCTATCCATGCCACACATCCCTCTTAGCATTCTCATCTCAGTTGCATGCAATTGCCTTTCATTCATCCCTTTTGTGGCCCAACATTCTGATCCACCTTATTTAACTTCATAACGGACCCTAATTTGTTCTCCCAAATCTTACTGGGTTATGCCCATTATATCCGACACCTCGCTTAATTTTTTTCAATAAATCTGTACTTACAACCAATAAAAACCATATGCGAACTACTTATGTGTGTTCATCCGATATTATCGTGACTGACTTCAATAAAACAAGCAATATACTGATTGAAGTTACTTTATTAACGTTATGTGCCATATTTATCGTTGAAGGATGCGATTAATTAATGGTATGGCCGAATTATACATGGTATGAATTGGACTTTATAGCGCATGTAAAGTTTTATGGAAGCGATTTTTGTTCAAGTGATATATCAAGTTGATTTCGTCTTAAAGGATGGTAATATGAACGCTTTTGGTGGTAAATGGAAAGTCGTTGTGGTAGATCATAAGGAAAGGTTTATTGGGATCAAGGTTCAAAAATCAAAAAATCAAAATCAAAATATTTTATTTCACATAAACCTACATGGGCACTTATGAAACGTCAGAAGCTAGGTGCACGGTTCCAATTGGTCGTTTCCTATGGAGAAGAGCCGGCAAGAAACTCCACGTTACTCTTTTAAAAATAAATGGGTTTTACAATGCTTTCAAAAATGTACAGTTTGAAAAGGTATGAGAGGACAGCGTAGGCCTGTCAACAAGATATAAAAAAAAAAAAAATAGAAAATAGTCTGCAAATCGACAGTCTGTTGCGCCTACAACGTTCTCACATTCACAAAATATAAAGGAATCTATATAAAGGTCGAATAAAATAATAAAATGAAAATAAAAAAATAAAGGTGATTTGAGTTATTGATTAAATAATTTTCCGAATATACATTTTTAGCACGGCTACTTATCAAATTGCTTTGATCATTTTGAAATGAATAGTTTTTTAGTATTAGGTCAGTGTCATGTATTACCTACTTTCAATTCAACACTAAAGCGATGGTAAACATGTTAGGGCTGTTTGACTTCTTCTACTATGTACTAATAAATATTTAAACAAACTGTGTTCTTGTTTTTTTTCCTCCTCTTCTCCTAAAACTATCCTTTATCTAGATTATTATTGCATGCGGCTGTAACTTTTCTAATGAATCTTTATAACACATCATGTAATAATGTCAGTTGTTATATTTTGACGTGTACTACGCCGTAGCACGAACGTAGACAACTGCTACGCCAATTTTCGTCTACGGCTTTGGTCTACGTTTATGAAATAAACTCACACAGAAGCCTAATAAAAGATGCAGAAGAGCTTAGACAAGTGGCAATTGCTTTCAAAGCGTTTCCTATTTGTGAAAATCCAATTTTTTTTTTTAACTTTTCCATCATTATTATCTCTGATAGAATGCCAGTTTGTCTAAGCCCATTACGTAGACAGCAGACCCCTTGAATGAATGAATGAATGATATATTTATTTGCAAGAATATAGGTAGCTATAGTCGACAAAATGTAATAGGCCCGTTTTGACATTTGAGAAACATGTAACTTGGAAAGAAACAATAAAATAATAATTAATTACATAAAGATAAAAGAATACATACCTACATTTTTTGGTGCGTTAAATAATATGGTTACTTCGCTAGTTACGTCACGATGACAAATGTCAATGGGCCTGTTACATTTTGACGACTTTAACATAAGTTCTTAGGATCTGTGGGTTTCCTTTGAGCCGTAATTAAATACCTATAGGTGTTTTGACAATTTCATTTGGAAGCAAATCCCAGTGTGATAACATCCTTTATTGTGTTCACGGAGAATGTCTGACTGAAAATTTCTTCTAATGCATTTGGTAAAGGTTTTGCTGCTTTTTCGTGAAAATATAAACAACTGACATTTTGTGATTCTATTGTGTGGCTCCGATACTCAATAATCAATGTTGGCGTATGATGCATATATATATATATTGATGGTTTAATAACAGAATTACTATTTTGCTTGCTATCTTGTGTACAAGGGTAGTTCTGAATACCTATATGTAACCAACATTGGCTATTGGTACAGTGGCCAGCACATCAAGCTACCCAAAACTGTCAAACTTTCCCAATCAAACTTGAACCTAATGCTTTAGCGATAAAGTTTAAAATCTTCTAAAGAAATTTGACAGATTTTAGTAGCTTGATGTGCTGGCCACTGTACATGAGTTTTGAAGAATTTTCTATACTTTTGAATTCTAACTTTGGATGGATCGCAGTATAACAAAAACTCCTCTGTTTAACATAATAATTGATTAACAGGACTTTCTGATTTTCTTTGCTTGGCTAACTATTAACATTACTCTCTATTTTCTCCTACAGAAACTGGAATCTTCGATAAAGAAGAAGATCGCTAAGGTAAGTCCTTCTCGATATCTGTCTATACCTACTTTTCTCTTTTGAAAGGCTGTAAAAACTCTTTTATTTTTTCTTAGCAATTCCTTAAGAGTTCACACCTCAGCACAAATTCACTCTTTATCTCTCTCGCACACTACTGCTCGCGGACTGAGTAAGAGACTGCGCGGCGGGTACAAGTCTCCAAAGCGCCGATAGTTTAGGTACTTAATTTCTTTTTACGGTGAAAATAATGGTAATTTAAAAACATAGTATCTGCGTTATAGTTTGTTCAGTTATTATGCAAAGTTTTATGGTCTAATTTGTAGGTTCTTTTTGAATATCATCAGTTTTTTGTTCGGTTTAGAGTGTGTGGTTTCCTTCCTGTGGAGAAAATTTTATGGAAACGTGTTTTCGTCAAACATAGTACTTAACATTAATCCTCAACTTTACCATATATTTATTTTAAAATTAATACTGCAGTATGTTCGATATAACGGAGGATCATAGAGCTAAGCATTTCGAGGTACTTACGAGTAAGACTCTTAAGATGATGAGATAGTAATACAGATGTTATTTGCAAGTTAAATCTTGATTTTATCATAAAATAAATATAAAGTAGAAATATTTTAATAATGTATAATGAAAATGTTGTCTTATTTTTTATCAACATACCTATTTAATGATGTAGGTACTATTACTGAGCCTAGTTCTGAATCATAGTTGTTTACATTCTTACTTCCAGCACAAAATGACATCACTTTTAAGAAAAAAATTAAAGCATATATTCTGTACAAATATGCATGGTAATAACTGGTACAGACGAGGCTTTTTTAAACGCGCGACTAACGGCAAAGATCTCGCCGACCCATTTTTTGTCGTTTCCTTGCTGCCAATCTCTTCCCGTGGATGTCAAAAGTTCAAATCTAGGTACCTTAGCTACCTAGATTTGAACTTTTCACGATATCACTATAGGAAGTTCCTAAGTTCACTTACAATTTGTTAACCAAGCTGGTAGTCGTGAGTACCCAGGTATAACAATATATCGGTGATACCTACCTATAAGAAAAGTTCTTTAAACCCTATCCTACCTACCTCAACAGGCGTGCAAGAATCTGTTATAATTAAAATATTTATTACATTAGTAATTCTTTTTTCTATTAAAAATATTAAAATTAGAGTATTTATAAAAGCTTTAATCTCCTTCGAACCGATTTTGTGTATCAGCGTATATTTCTCTGCTAATAAGATACTGACGAATTTTAAACATGTACGGTAAATAAAGCTAGTCAAAAAATGTTTTAGAAATTATTATTATTATAAGTCTGTGTTGTCCATCTGCAGGGCACAGGCCTCCCTTCCCACTTTCCACTTTTCCCAGTCTACTGCGATTGCTGGCCAATCCTTTAAGAAGGAGTCCAGCTAATCCCGCCATCTCTTTCTAGGCCTGCCGCGTAGTCGTTTCCTACTATTAAGGATCTATATTTTAAAAAAACGCTCGTAAATTCACAATCGCGCATTTCCGAGTGCGTTTAACTCTTCAATGTGTGCGTGCCCTTAGTTCACGTCCTGTTCAAGTACACATGTGTAATTCGACTGGCATGCTAGTAGCATCTTGTTGTGATTTATGAGGACTTGCAATTAATTATTATAACTTCGCGTAATATAAGGTGGAACTCAGTAGGAGTTTATATTAATTTATGTGCTCATGACATATGTGTTGAGTTATTTGGAAAGCTTCGTGGGTGATTTTTAAATTAATTCAATACGGTTATTTTTTTAAATTAAATTCTCGTAAGATGGAAGGAGTGGAGGGAGGTCTTTCCCCCAGGCGTGGGAAAGAGAAGCCTAGTAAAAAAAAAGTAAAATACCAAAATATAAAATAAAAAAACTATTATCATTTAAACTTGCAATACCTAGTTTGAATTATAAATTTATAATACAATGATTATTTATGCCAAAAATCACTAATATGCAGCTCAAAAAGCTTGACAAGAAATCCTCAACTACCTACTTTAAATAAATATTCAAAGATCGTAGATTTTGTTGAAAGGGTAAATGACCTATTACCATAGCTTATCTGTTCTCGAAATTAGCCTGAACAAATAGTCCGATAATAAACCAGTTTTGACCTAAGAAAACGGCTGGACTTTAATAGTTTGACTAAAATATTTACTTAATGCTTACGGAGTGACAGTTTTATTTATTTAATCTAATACTAGAGCAATTCGACGTGGGTATAGTCAGTTGGCTTTTAGTCTAAGCTGGGGCTACTCTCTAAGTCCGTCAACGAAGATCCGGGCTGTCTTTAAGTAGTTGATTCGTCAAAACAGTGTTAAATACAATCTTTCTGACGGGCATAAACACACCAGAAAGCCAATTCTCGTACTTAAAAAACATTCACATTCAAGTCGCAATCTGTCAAACTTGTCAAAAATGTTGGTAAATTGATTGTATTTTTGACAGATTGCGAATGAGATGCGAATGTTCTTAAAAACACCGGAATTTCCCCTCTGGAGTAGGGACAACTGTAAAATCGTGTTATCATTAATTCTTACTTCGGGTCCTGAACTAATCATATAGTCCGTAGAGGATACGAAGTCGGAATCACTCGTAACTTACAACCGACGTAACGACCGAAACCACGGATTTCGTGAGTAGGGTGTAGAACCAGATGCGACCGAAAACCCGTTTTAAAACGTATTTTCGTTTATGTAAAAAATAGGGTAGGTAACTGAACAAAATACAATAAAGTTTTTTCTTGGAATAACTATCACCTGTAAGGTTCCCACAGACAGGTGCGACGCGACTCTGGTGGAACAATTTCTATGAAAACTTTACGGGAATAGTTCTACCCGCGTTCTGTCTGCGGGAGCCTTTATACAAATAAATACATTAAAAGAATGATAGTTATAATGATTACATAAATATCTATGGAGTTTTGATTTCTTAAATAGTCGCAGTCTCTCAATCACTTCATATTATTGGCGATAAGAACACCATTTTTGTTTGTTTATATTTTTTTCTGCATTTTCCTCGTTATGTTTCATTATAACACCACTTTTGTGTTGAGGTAGGCTTATCAAACTACACAATATACCTAAAATAGAACAACGTGGTATATGACGTCACGTCACGAGAAACAATCGACGCGCTCCGTTTTGATGTCGATAATTGAGAGTTATTGCGGCGCGCGCGCACGGTAGCCCTGTATCGCGCCGATTCGCGCCTATTTCGCTTTATAACGCGTGTTGGGGCCTGAAGTCAGCGATTTCTGATGCATAGAACCTTACTCCGTTCTGTCTTGCATTATCTTCTGAATCAATCTCATCCGAATTTTATTATTTCCACTAGAAATATTGTTGCACATCTTCTTTCCAGTCGCTCTCGCCAAATAACTATGGTACTTTTAAGCTACTTAGAAGAACTGTATTAATTCGTTTATTTTTCTAATGATTTATGTATAAAAAGCTCGTAAATTGTTTCACAACATAATGTTCCCTCTGCTGGAAGTCAGGCCTCCTCTCTGTGAGATTGATCGAGTCGTAATCTAATGAAATCAAGAGGCCACATGGATGGAACACATTTATTGCACGAAAATTATTATTACACAACACGGACTTTTCTCCTTAATGGAATAATTTTCAGTGATAGATTCCAAAAAGTTTAACTCGTTTCTTTTAAGACGCTGTCATGTAGGTATACAACCTCCATCATAATCTACTATAAAAGAGACTGTGACCTCTGAGTTTGTAGCGGCCTTTCTTCTCAGAGTAGTCAGATAGAAAACGCCGACCTCATCTAGCCGTAACGTGTAAAAGTGATTACGATATCCTATTTTAATTAACAATTTCATTTCATTAACACGCTGGCCCAGTGAGGGATAGTGGATATTGCATTCATATCTTTGATTCATTCTACGCAATTATTCTGCATCTCCAATTAATTAAGTCGATCAAATAAGCAGAATCCTTTTCATCAGTTCCCCCGCTCCGCTCATCCCCCCGCTGTTTCTAAGCCCACACCCTCGTTTCTTCATCTCACTATGCCATGGAAGGATAGCGACATTACGTCATTCCCACAATTTATGACAATGTTAATGTTGTTTACGACTGTTGACTGAACACAGGGATTTTGACTTATCGAGGCTTTGCGGCCCTTACAGGCTTTGCATTTAGTTTTAGTACTATTTATTGTTTGTTGCTTCTGTTTCTCAGTTTTGGGGATTATGAGGATTATTGCGGTGGAAGTAAATCAAGTTTAATCTGCCATTGATAGCCTCTAGCTTTGTTGCTAATGATAATTCTGTGTTTGTGCTTATAAGGATATTATGTAAGTAAATAGAACTTTTGATGCAATCAATGTTAGTCTTTGATAATGATTACCTCATTTTGTTATTTTGAACATGCTCATTACTCGTAACCCTGATGATTAGGGCCTCATCTGTTTTCTGAACTATTCATTGATGTTATATTACTTATCATGATTTTGAAGTCCGATTAATTGAGTAATGAGATCACTAAGGTAATTTTGTGTTTTGCAGTAGTCATGGGTTCTTTGTCGAGGGTCTCGTGGCTACATGATAACAGCCGCAAGGGATTGAAGGTCAAGCTACGCTTGAAGCGGTCAGTTCGTGGATGGGTGACCATCCAATACATATCAAAATCCCTCTGTGCTTCGGAATCCACGTTAAGCCGTTGGTCCCGGCTATCATTCGTAGATCTTCGACAGTCGTTACCGGTGTCAGAAGCCTAAACGTCTGACAACCAGTCTTACCAAGGGGTATCGTCATATCTTGTTACCCAGTAACTGGGTTGTGGGGGTCAGACAGGCAGTCGCTTCATGTAAAATACCGGTTTCAGCTGCATCCGGTTAGACTAGAAGCCGACCCCAACATAGTTGGGTAAAAGGTTAGGTATGCAGATTGATTGACTAGGTTGCTTGTACAATCGACTACTTACTTCCTCTTAACAGGTCTAAAGAGACCTGTCACATCAAATACCATAGTTCACAGCTGGCTTAAAGCCAAATACACGTATAAAATTAACAAATCAACATACATATTTGTTTAATCGAATAAATGATCAGTTTATTAAAAGCTGTGGAAGCATCCGGGCTTTTTCCCCCATGTCCGGCGCACGACGAGATAATTGTCACCGTGGCGTGCCGTGCCGTGAGTCCTGACAATTTGTTGTCGCTTGTTGACACTACGGGCTACACGGCACGCTCGAGGCAAGTTTGTTCGCGTTGTACAGGGCGGTACGTTTTTGAATGACCAAGAACTTGTGGTACTTATTAAAAGTTTTCTTTTTTCTTGTTTACATTATTCAAGTACAGCCGCGGTCACGCATATCTGGCACCGTAAAGGCTACAGCAGCGGTCGGCCGCTATAGTAACGCTTACCTACAAAAAAAGGGGTGGTAAACAGATTTGGTCATCGTGTGCACGGGATTTTAGTTTTCGAAGTGGTTAGCTATACATGTAACGTAGCTATCAAATTCGTTGTTTCTATACCAAAAGAAAAAATAGTCCTCCAAAGGTTTTTACAAGGCGACGCTTTCACTTTTGATTTTCTTTGCCGGTATTAATAAACCTCTGATCCAAGACGGTAATATATATCTTTTGAGACATATGTTTTAAGGTTACTATGACTAGGTTCCTTCCTGAGGACATCTCTCTCTTTGCCTAAGCCTTTTCCCAACTGTGTTGAGTTCAGGTACTGAGGACAATATCAAGTAATATCCACTTATCCTCTTCCTAAAACAAAGTTTCTTTCGAAAGACTCCCTACGAAATCTCGTGTCTCGTCCTACAATGGAAACGTCCATCCTAGTTACCACCTGTACCAGTGTATAATTCTAAAAGACGCCTACAGCGGTCCGCGTCATCGTTTGTGTATGAGACGCTAAGTTTATTGCGGCCTTATTCGGCTTGCTTCCGGAAAATCATTGCTAAGGTAAATAAAGATAATATATAGGTAGGTACTTAGTTATTGAGGTGTCTAAGACTAGCCTTAAATTTTGCGTTTTAATTCATGTTGTTTATGGCACCTCGTTAGGTCATATACAGGGTGGCCGGAACATTGACGTCCAAAAATATAATTTAATTCCCTCTTATCGTGGGATATCCGAATCACCCCCGTGTATGTTCCGCGATTTTTCATAATTTTCGATTTATGATTTTTTTTTCGGAATATTTTAGAAGTAGAAAGTATAACTATATTTATTTTATTACTACCTGTAGGTGTCATAAAAGACAAAAACGACTAATATTTTATTTATTAAATTATGTTTAATACAACTTTTACATAGTTTTCTTGTATCTTGAAGATGTTGAATTTTTTGATGTTCTGAATAAAAACTGATGGTAAGCGGGCTTTAAAGAAATGATGACAAGAACTGTTACATTTTTACGTGAATTCATTTTAAATGTTTTGAGTTTTTTGGATGGAAAGAAATAAAGTAGGAATTGTTGAACGTTGTATTTCAGCTGCTTGTTGTTTAACATAGTTATTGTAAATAAAAAAAAAGTACAATAGAAGTACTGTGGTACTTATAAATACAAATTAACATGAAATTATACAATATAGGTGCAACAATGCTTTTCTAGCGCTTTTTCACATATTAAAATTAAAGTCGCCTTTCGTGTCTGTTTGTGTGTCCGCGTTGTTCTTCTAAACCACGCAACGGATTTTGATGCGATTTGCACCATCATTTCGAGAATTTATTTCGGAAGGTTTATGTGTATACTGCATCAATATTTAACTTAGATATAATAAAGAAATCTGATTTTTTTGTCTGGTCGTTTAAACAGTGCGAATCTGGGCGGGTCACTAGTATTCATATAAAGAAAAAAAAGTTAGTATCGCAGTTTATAAATCGTGAGAAAATTCGCCTAAAACATCCGCATTTCTAGCTCTTATTCCCAAAATCTTCTAACAGAGAGCTACCGACCGACCTACATTAAATCTTAATGTGTTCATAGAAATTAATTATTTGAAACATTTCTCGCTAAGCGTATTATTTCGCTTGTCACCGACCGTTATACGCAACCAGTCCGTAGATGCATCTATATAATTAATCTCATCACTTTGAACACCAACTTAACCATGCATCTCATCAACGACCATCAAAAGGAAACTCAACTCTATGTTAATCAAAATAAAAGACATCTTCAGAATTAATTCACTTTTTGAATGGTTGTAGTAAATTGGACATGACATTTACAACTTTTTTCTTTGCATATCACGTCAATCTTAATATGAAAGTTGTAAGGTTGAAAATTATAGTTGTTTTAAAATGTTATTCTTGTTTAATTTTTATAGATTACAACGATAGAGGAGTCGTAACGTAAATTGTCTGGTTTTAAATATAAATATAGGTGTGCTGCAGTAATGTTCGTAATTTAGACATTGCGTGAATGTCTGGATGAAGTAGTTTTATAATCGTTGTAAGTTTCCTATTAAGGCAATAACGATGTTAAGCTTTTCATTAAACTACTGTAAAATTACGGCTAGACAAGCTATTTTTGAATAACAAAATATAACAATTGAAAACCATTTTAGTGCTGCTCAATATCTACTAGGTACCTACTTAAGTCGGGCCTAATTAGCTTTTAGTAAAATATACAAAGATTGTATAAGTGATAGCATCTCTAATAGACAAACCGCACTGGGCCCGTATGGCCCAATCCCTCTCACAGAAAGAGGAGGCCTATGTCCCAGCAGAGGCAACATTATAGGCTGATTATGCAATAACAGAGTTGTTTCAAGCAAGATTTAAAAAAAAGGTAAAAGTTGTGTTAACATGGTGTAGAGTAGTTATGTCAAAGTCAAAGATTTATTTGCAGATAAATATGGCTGTAAAGGTGTTTAAAATGGTATCTACTAGTAGCTTGACATATTTAATCATAACATAATGGACATGCAAATTTTTGGTAGGTATATGGTAGTTGTATTTATGACGATAACATTTTCCTTTTATCAACTCTCCCAATTCCCAACTTCTCCCACAACACATCTAAACTCAACCTTTTTTAATTTCACACTTGCAGACGAGCAGATTTCGTCATAACGATACTTATCTCAGAAAGTATGCGATGCTGCTTTCGCGAAACTATAATGCATACGTTAAGAGATAACGTGTTAAAATAAGTGACATTAACTTGATGGTATCGGAGTAAACTGGTGTATTGTATTACATGATGCCAACAATCAATATGGCAGGTGCTAATGTTGGCTGGACATGCTAAAGTGGTAAATCAAAAATAAAGGGACGATTAAGGAGATATCAGGAACGGTATACGGTGTTGACGCTGGATGCACGGAACCGGTTGAAGTGGCGGTGCTTGGGGGAGACGCATCGTCTTTCTGCTGAAATGATGATGATACGGTGTTCATCCAACATTTAGTGTGATTATGGAGCTCTCATTCATACGATGCACATTATCTTCTCTGTTTTGCACTATCAAATGTTCCTAATGAAGGCTACAGATAATTTATCCTGTAGGTTTTACCCTTAACCTCCTCAGGACACAAGATTTTTAACTTTCCTTTTAAATTATTTTTTTATATTTGTGGCACAACATGATAAGGAATGTCTTAATAGCCCGCCCAGGTGATGCAAGTATCCGCACACCTTTATAATTTAGTTTTCAAGGTATTCCTAGCATTTGAAACCGTCTGATTTTCGTTCAATGATTTGGCTGACTTTCTAACTGTACTGTACCTACCTATTCTTGAAATTGTCGTAATATTCTTCAGAATGGATTGTTTTTGTGTAGATTTGAGTAGATAAACAAAGAGTTGATCTGAATTGAGTTGACCTGTCACTTTACAGGATGTATCAGAAAGGTGAAGTCAAAATGAAGGGTGTGGTACAGACTATCAAACTGAACAACGTTCTCCATGGGAGCAACATCATAATCGTGAAAATATAATCAGTCATCCTATACAAAACGTCAATACCTACTCGACCCTAATGTATGGGAAGACTGATAATTTTTTCGCGATTCCGATGTTGGTCCCATAGAGAAAGTTGTTCAGTTTGATGGTCTGTACCACAACCGCGGAATTTTGATCACACCTTTCTGATACACGCTGTATAAAAATTTAGTAGAACTTAGTAATCTATACTTACTAATATTATAAAGATGTTTGTATGTAGGGGTTAATCTCCGGAACTACCAGTCAAATTTGAAAAAATCTTTTTGCATTGAATAGCCCAATTCTTGTGGAAGGTTAGGTAACATCACGCTACGGCCCTTAAAAGCTGAGCGACAAAAAGTCAGAAAGAACGCTAAGCGAAGCGCGAATGCGCGCGATGTCGCGGGCTGAAGCTAGTAATATAATAAAAGCGAGTAGTCAAGTAGTGCGTTATTTAAAGTGTCTTGTAAGTAACGTTAAAAGTTTATTCGTTTTAAAAAGTATGTTACTGCCAGTCACTCGAACACGCCACTAACATTAAAGAATTTAATTAATGTCATAGTAGACACATTAGTCTCTATCACATACAGATCATTTTAATTGTAAACAATTACAAGACACCTGTATGTAACCATCATATTTAACAGAATACCCTGGAGCAACATGGTAGGGGCAGATGGACAGTTGGACACCCTATCTCAAACGTCATCGGGTATCATTACACCGGAGAGGCGTGTGGATTGATACTACAGTATATGCAAAACTTGATTATTTTTAAAAGCACGTCGTGTTTTTGCTTGTTGAAAACTTTTGATCGATTCCCGATCCTAGGTATCAATAAAAAATCTTGATGTTTTATTAATGCTCTTTTGTAGATTGAAATTGATGTCTCTTGTAGTAGATTGGGGATGAGGATGAATTAAGGGCTGGATGTTAAAAACCTACCTTCCTTGTCTTTGTCAGTTTATGTTGTGTGTGGTCGGTGGGAAGCTCGAGGCGCTATTTTTATCATTTTTTTCGTTTTATCTTAAAGAGCAGGAGATACTATTCTAATATTTAAAAAAAAAAAGTATTAAACTCAGAAAGTTGTTTAATTAACAAAGTTAAGAGGACTAGACTCCTTAAATAGCTTGTGTCTATTCTGTACTCCATTTATTATAACATTATAGAAATAACGGTTAACATCCTTTCGTTATTTCGATATAAACGCATTATAAAATCCGTTATTTCACAATAAGTAGGAATGTAATCTGTTTATCACTTACATTATAAATATAGTTCTAAAGAACAGTCATTTCAATAATATTACACAATAACTGTCATGATTTAGCCGTCATTTGTCTAATGCTGAAGTCACTAGGTGCAGAAATATGTTTTGTTATTTTAAAAAAATTAGAAAAAAAACATTTTATACAGGGTGTAAGGGATAGCCCTCCGCAGACTGATGGGGTGAATTCATTATATCATACTAAGATGACCGGCACATTAAATGATTTCAGGAACCTCACACGCAATGTATCGTTACCGTGGCAAAACGCACGTAGCAAACGGCAGCGTACATAGAGTATTTTAACATCAATTGCTGTTTTATTTTAGCTGTTTCATTTACATAAATTGAGTGCTGCGTACAGATTTAAATGTAATTTTGTAAAAGAAAAAACGAAAAAAAATAACCGGAGATTTTTTCCGGTGGAATATGATTCAAAATAAGGAATGCATTCTGTAAGTTTGCGGAGGGCTGTCCCTTACACCCTGTATTTTTTTAACGTACATGTAAAACATCATCTATTTTAAGCAAAACATTTCAATACTATAATTGCTCGTTTAAACTACACAGATCGATAAGCGATCGTGTCGACTGATAGTGAAAATGATGGTTTTATTATCGATACAAATGCGATATGTTAAAAACCGTCTTCTATAATCAAAATCACCATCTAGGAATTTACTGTTGATTAAAATGTTGAGAAATTAAAATACATTTTGCTGTTAATACTGTCATTTGATATTATTTATAGTATTAGTATTATAGTATTAGTATTATAGTATTAGTATTATAGTATTAGTATTATAGTATTAGTATTATAGTATTAGTATTATAGTATTAGTATTATAGTATTAGTATTATAGTATTAGTAATAAAGTATTAGTATTATAGTATTAGTTAGAGTAATGTTAAGCTTTTTAAAACCTTAGGGCGAACTTCACCAATGAATTTGGATGCGATCTGCACATCTAAACTGCGTTCAAGAGCTTTGTCAATATTCTACAACAATGATGCTCAGCTCTTGAACGTGGATTAGACGTGGTGATTGCGATCAAGTTTATTGGTAAAATCTTCGCTATTAGCCGGTAGAAATCTTAAGTGTAGGCGTCATAGGTAAGTGGGGACTGACAACATCAAGATTGTAAAACCAAGGCGTGAAACTCCACGTTTCCTACCATCATATCATCCCCCTTATTTAGACAAGAACAATTATACCCATTTCAACAGATCAATCATCATTAATACGATACCGTTCGCTTTTCCTAAAACGCGAGGATGGGTTCGATAAACGCCTTTTTTTACTCTCGAGACTGCGTGCGCGCCGCTCGCTAATTTGCGTCTATATCGTAAACTTCACGTAGCGTTTAACCCGCGCCGCGCGAGTGGTGACAGAAATGTCGACACATTACCGACGACCTAACGAGCCGACTTGCTACCAGTGACGTGACTCGTTATCGACAAAAAGTGCGCTATGAATATGAATTTATTTCGACGCTTCTGAAATATAATCGGCTGCTATCTTGATGTACAATGTGAATTATTAAACTGCACAGCATGGTTTCGCACGCTACATTTTTATGATTTTCTGTTGGTATATTGTAGGTATGTGTGCTTGTGCATGTTGTGAGAGAACAAAGAAAGTATGCAGAAGGAAACGACGCATCCTTTGTCGCAAAATGTTTCTAAAAATTCCACACAAGATCACATTGCATGCTCCACATTTTATTCATTACCTTTTTCAAAATGAAAAGGACTCTCTTGACGGAAATTCTTCATTTAGTCTGTTTTAACTACAATCTGTCTCCTGATGTTCGTTTGGATTTTTTTTAGAGATATTGCTGTTGCAGTATTACTGATACCCAGACTTCGTTCACAGCAAGAACTAATTGCTATCATAAACTATATCTACTACATCATAAAGCTCATAAAATATTTTAGACATAAAAAAGATGCTGAAATATTTTAAAATGACGTACAACATAGACTGGTCCACCTATCGTTTCAAGTTGTAAAAATAAACAAAACTTGGTGTACATCGGTTGCTAACAAATCGGCTTGTTATCAACCGATCGGTGGCTATAAGTCGTGGCGTCGCATCGATAAATATCGATATAAAGTATCGACACCAGTCGCTGACGACACGCGAGCTCGCACAACACTAATTCACAGGTTGACACGCGACTGTCAGGGTGTACTCGCGATATCAGAGTATGTTTCTGTGTTGGTTAGTTCGGGAGCTAGGTGTTAGTAGTTTTTTTTTTTATGCAGATGAGCTTTCGGGATATAGAAAGTCATCATAATCTTTTCAGTCGACAGAAATCCACTGCTATACATAGGCCTCCCCCAACCATCGCCACTTCGACCGGTTCTATGCTTCTCGCATCCAACAGATTCCTTTGGCCTTCACTAGGAAACCTAGAAACAAAAGACGATCAATTGGCCGGTCACAACTTAGTGAGACAGCTTTCCTTTTTTAAATCTTTTGAGACAAATTGATTTTGAACAAGAAGAAAATCCATGATCTTGACTCTTTTTACCTGACTTCAAAAAAGGAGGAGGTTTTATGTTCGTCTGTACGTATTTATTATATTTTTTATGTATGTTCATCGATATTGTCGTCGATTCATTGATTCATTGTGGACCGATTCGGGATTTTTTTTCATTTGAAGAGGAAGCTTACGCGGTGATCCATTAAAGATTTAATTAACTTTTCCTGGGTAGTTTTTGAGTTAACTTCGATACGTATTTAATCCACTTTGTGTATCTTGAAGATGTAATAAAACTTCATGTCACTGTTATTTACATAGCAAGTAGTGGTACACGTATTGGTGTGGGGTAGGTGTTACCTAAAAAGTGAAAAAAAAACACTTCATACTGATAAATAACTTTAGTTTCGGAAGTCGGTGGCAAAAAACGAAAATACACATCCAAAGACATCAACTTCCGAAATTAAAGTTTTTTTTTTTTTTGATGCCGTTCTTTTCCTAAATCATTCAAATCAAGTAGGGCTTAAAAAAATATGACAAATGTTAAATGGTAGTGGGCCTTGTCATCACATGCAAATTGCTGCGGTTATAACAAAACGTTATTGCGATATTTTTAGCCAATCGATGGTCATTCTTTTGCAACAATAGTGAAACTTTGTGAGTCACAAATTCTAAACAGTATCCAACACAGTGACACATGGCTTTTGAGGGTCAAATGCTTATTTGTTAAACTTCAAACTATCGTTAACTGTTTGTAAAGCAAGCGACTGCGAAAAAATAATCCAAAATTTTGAAGATTTTGGATTGCTTTTCCTACTCTTATAACCTTTGGTATACTCTTTTGGCTCATGGTTAAGGTGGGGCTCGTGGCCAAGTAATAACACTCGCACGGGTCGATTGAAAGTTAAGCTACGCTTGCCGAGTTAGGTCCGTGGATGAGTGACCATCCATTACATATAAACACCCCTCTATGCCTCGGAAAGCCCTTTAAGCCGTTGGTCCCGGCCGTCATAGCTTTTTTGGGTAGTCAGAAGCCCGAAAGTCTGACAACTAGTCATACTAAAGGGTATATTGTTAAGTAAAGTAGTCTATAATCTTTTTTTTTCTCCTTTTATCTGCAATCGGCTGCCTAGCCATAACCAGATGGGGCCTTCGTGTGAGATTGTTTTTGTAAAGTTCCATTGAACCTTCACATTATGTAAATTTTCAAAATTGTCAGTCTCTGGTCCGATTTCTGAATTTGCCATCTCTTTAGGCGTATTAACTAGTTAGTAGTAGAGTTTAACTACTCAATACTACATACAATTTGGGATGGAACATTACCAATACTAAAACTTGTAGCACCTTCAACAAAGAAAACCAACGATGTTTATTACCTAGGAGTGGTTTCATCACAATGGGATACTGGCCCCACGACCTCTCGATCGCCATTCAACGCTACATAATCACATAAATATCACTGACAGAAGCCTAGAAATATAATGCTGCGTAGACAAAAGTAAACGTGAACTTATTTCATACAAACCCTTGGGACCGATCACGCTTGCCTCGGAGGTGTCTCGAAGATCCCAGTAGTACAGCTCGTAACTACCGTTCAGTGACGTCATTAGACAGAGACACACATACATCCTCCACTCAAGAGAGTAAAGGACAGTCACAAGATAAAAACAACATACCAAATACGGTGATCACATGTGACTAAATATCCCTATAAGTGCTGATGGCAAGTAATTATTGGAACGAAATTTTCGCAGTTTTAACGTTTTATGTATAGAATTCATATTAAAGTGTGGCGGCGTTGATTTTTCGCAACGTGTTGCGCAGGAGTGCATGTTTTCGACACATGTGGTGTGCGCGTGTGTGAGTAAGAAGATGTACTGCGTATGTTGTTCTCCGTTAGAGGTTTTTTCGTGAAGAAAACCTACAGGTCGGGTTTTCTAGCGGTGATCTTGATTGTCATAATGTGGCTTGGAGGTCTTCACACTTCTGACCATTCATCTAGTGTACCTACGATATTTTTATTAAGAAAAATCAAATTACTTTAGACTTAGAGAGCATATGTTATTATCTTCTTCTTTTTCTAAATATTGTCTTTCGAATCATTATCCTTCCAAGCAGCTTTCTTTATTTTCTTGAAAATATAATATTCCTTTTGCTCCTAGATCATTCAGGAGAAATTGTATCGTTTATTTCTCTTCGAAGCTGAAGGTTATAAGAGTAACTTAGTTATTAGGATATGTATCTGTGTTACCGTGACAAATCCTAATCAATTGACTTTGAACCCTGGCACTCGTTGCCTCGTTACACTTATCCTCTAGTTCATGTCATGTTTCGTTACTTATTACTGTTTTAAGAACATTTCGTTTATTAGTTTATTGGACTTTCCTCTGTCTAGGGTCTGCTTCATTTATGCTATCGGTTCGATTTTCACGTTGATATTGAAGAAACTTATCATGCTTTAGGTCAATGAGGGCTGACATGCATATAGGCTTTATTTGACTGTCAACCGTTGCTGGCCAGATTATTAATGATTTCTAATCTAATAAATACTATCTATCTCTCATATGAATTTGGACAGTTGGATTGACGATTTTAATAATTATAATTCTATAAATACACAACATACAACCTGATACTGATAATATAATAGGATGGCCTGGCGCTTTCGCCAATCTAGATTTGTGGCTTTCAAGAGATCAAATATGTTATGTTTTTCAAGACACTTTCAAGCTTTCAAATGTTTCTTGCGTCTTCGAACCCGGTTTTAGTTTATTAAAATTAGCAGATGTTCTACCTATTTACCTTAATATTTTATCAAAATGCGTTCAGCTATCTGACTCAAAATCTCTATTATAATCGAATATTGCTATGCAAAGTCAAACACGAACTTATCATGAACTTTACTAACATCCCTTATCTCTTAGATAATCTAACTTGTGAACTGCTCAAACAAAGCCGAGAACATCTTAATAATGATCTTCGTATAAAAGTTATAATTGCAGTAGTTCAGTAGAAACAAACAGACAGTTATCTCAAACTATTATCTTAGTTTATAGTCATAAATTAAGATTTTAAATGTTGGGCGGAAGATACACTGGAGTGTTATGTTGGTAAGTGGTTGTGTTGGTTTTCAACACGTGACACAGAAGTTTGATTGAATTAATTCAAGTTTATGTAGATTACAGTTTGATAATTAAGTTCCCATAATTAGTAATGATGATGCAAAGTTTTCGCTACGAAAGCTGTGGATCTTCTGTCTTATATGTGTGGCCATTATATTCATGTTCATTATGTAGATGTCTCGTTTAGTTCTTCAAAAAAATAGTAAAGTAAGTCTACTAACATAGGTACTTTGTAGTCGTTATCAGTTAAACACCATCATGGTATACACTCATGGTAATTAGGTTAATAAGTTCAGAAAACTAAAAGTATAAATAATCGCAATATATTAGTCAGCTGCTTCATATCCATATCGAACTGACAACATAAAAACCCAAACTTATTGTTATGTTTGCAACATAAAGTTGTAAGTGCACACCCGGCTTTATGCCCTAGGCGCCGTTGAGACCGTATCTTTTAGATCTACGCGCATGCGTACTAACATTAGCACTGTTTATTACTTAGCTCACCGATATCATACTTAGATTTCACTTAGCACTTTATGCTGACAAGCAAATATTCACCTTATAACCTAAAATGGTAGGTTAAAAATTCATTGGCGTTGATTAAAACGTTTAAACATTTTGGTTATCACTTTGAAGCCTATTGATTTAAACAGATAGGATAAAATTGTTTTTGTCTCTTTTCAGCACATTAGTATCAGATACGTGTATCTCTTTCTTCTGAGGAAATCTATTTGCAATGTTTGGATATCTAGGCTCAAATCTTAGTGTCCAAATGTGATTTATTGGTACAAATATGTGAAGGCTGGCGTTTGAATTGCGTTAAAGATCTTTTCTGTTTCGCGGTAAATTGTTTTATTATCAGCTTTATGTCGACTGGATTTTACGTGGAAATATTTGTTTAAGTATTAGATACAATCAATACGCGATAGCCAGGAGTCTTTTAGCTAGTAACATTGTTTTATTTATAATCTATCTTTAAATATTTTGTAAGGAACTGGGATTTTAGTAAAACTAAGGCTACATAATTGATATTTCCATTGTGGCAGCATCTACAACGTCACATACGAACTACGAATCCAAGACCTGACATCACACACATCCTGCATCGCGCAATTACATTTTACCGCGCGATCAACATATATAACACTTTCCGACATCAATCGTTGGGCTGTTGCCCGCCAGTTACAACACCCGTCTGGTCAGAGGATCCTCCCTTTTCTATAGAGGATGAGTAAACTTTTCACCCTGTTTCTCATAGCTCTACACCATCAATATTTTTTCGACGAATTGTATTACTTTTGGTCACTATTAGCAGTATCATGATTCTCTGATTCCTTAAATCATGCAGTGCCAAAATCTTATACTCTCTGTTTTCCATCTGTTTCTTTATTAGGTAATTATTGTCACCAACATCTGCAATATGCGGTCCATTGCCTTCCATCCTCTTATCAGCTACCTCGTCATGAACATCAAGTTCCAGATCAAAATCTTCCCCTTCCATCCCCCAATCAGCGTCAGAGCGTCAGAAAACTAAACCAGTCCAGTTATATCAATATTGATATTAATAACCAGTGAATGGGAACAGACTGACAGGCTACCAGACCCGTTCAGTTATCGCTCAATCGAAGACAGGTGGCGAAGTGGTGAGGTTACAAGGAAACCGCCAGTAGACTGAGTTTATTATGAACACTGTACGATACAAATTAAAGGTTTCATGGATGTTCTTAATTGAGTGACCAGAACACATAACATCACGCCAGTAATCCCTGAACAAAACTTGTGAACCTAGTGCCATCAACCGGTCACAAATCCAGACTCCGGGCTGCTACTGAGAAATTCCTGATACGAAAACCCAATATCACTAAGCCCGACCTGGGAATCGAACCCAGGACATCATGTTCAGCAGTAGTGCTAGCGACCACTAGACACGGCCGGTGACCAAATCGTGTAATAGCAATCGTCACACTCACGTATGATTAAAGTTGTTGACTCTTATAACGCCTTTATATAAGGTTCAAAGTCTTACTAGTTCGAAAATAATAATTCCAGCCGATGTAACTTTTAAATTGTTGTCGTACTATACCTACTTACTAAATTATAATTAAACGGAATGAAAGTTTTGCTCTGGTTGAGGTTTTGGAGAAAGGGACAAAACCGTCACTTTTTATAAGAAGTGTCTTTCGAAATTCTGTCAATCATCCACAAACTCCGCGTATTACGGTTTCTTGTTGGGCCTTGGTAGTCGCTTATTTGCATAATAACGCCTTTGTATTTTTAAAACGTATAAATATGTGATTATATTGTGGCGGCATCTACATCGCCACATGCAAGCTACGCAACAAAACCTGACGTCACACAAATCCTGCATCGCGCTATTAGAGTTTACCGCGCGATTAACATATATAAGACTATCCGACATCAATCGTTGGGCAGTTGCCCGCCAGTCATAACACCCGTCTGGTTGGAGGATCCTCTCTTTTCAATAGAGGATGAGTGAACTTTACACCCTGTTCCTCATGCCCATAAAATATTTTTCTGGGATATAACATGAAAGTGTTACAAAGTCCTGAATAATTGATCTCCAACTGAGATCTTTTCTCTTCGTAATATTTTATTTCATTCTTCTCAAGTATACTTTAAATTCATTTTAATACACAAAATAAGTTCGTAAAAGCCGTTAGGACTTTAATGTGTAACGTGCTGGGTTAGAGATCAACACTGCAAGAACCATGTTTCCGTATGGCCTACAAGGGCTATAACTATAAGTAATAAACAATAAGGTATTACCTATTCATAACAATAAAATGTAGTTCGCAATAGCAGATCCTGCTCATAATCTTTTTGAAGAATCCTTTTGATTTAAATAGGTTTTTATTTTATTTATAGTTTATACACATTCCTTTATATTTTGTGAATGTGAGAACGCGTTGTAGGCTCAACAGACTGTCGATTTGCAGACTGTTTTCTATTTTGTTAAGTGTCTTGTTGACAGGCCTACACTGTCCTCTCATACCTATTCACATTGTAATTTGAAAACTTTGTAAAACCCATTTATTTTTAAAAGAGTAACCGTGGAGTTTCTTGCCGGCTCTTCTCAATAGGAAACGACCAATTGAAACCGTGCACCTAGCTTTTGACCTTTCATTAGTGCTCATGAAGGTCTAAGTGACATAAAATATTTTGATTTTGAAAGTTTCCGTTTTGGCAGCTGCAGTACATGTTTCGATTCCAATTCACGGACGCCAATCCAAACCCCAATTGTCTTAAACCTACAGTCGTATCGGTGTTTGTCATGTTATGTTAGCTATATGCATCACTTGACACACTGAAATTCAAATAATTTGCAAAATACTAGTCAATAAATGAGCAATCAAGAAAAATACTGACATAAATCGCCTCGTACCTCGCATTGTACGGAAATCCTATACAATGCGAGATCAGCATTAACTGGAAATGTATAGCTTGATGTGTAGCCGTGTGTACCACTATTCGTATTTCAGTCACCAAGCTCTGTTCCGACTAGGAGGGTAGGCACATATGAGTCATTTCAGTTTTGTCCCTCGCCATTGCAATGTATCTGCAATGCCTCTCGTACTGCAGATATCCATAGGCTTCGGTGACCACTTCATATTAAATGGGCCGCAGGCTTTTTTCCATCCAATAAAATGAAAAAATGTGCTTTCCTGCGGAAAAAAATTGCAATAACATAAAAAAATCTTGCATCACATCTCAAAATCTTTTACGCAACGTTATAAGACAGTCACGTACTAAAGTTGATATGTACGAATGTCCAGTGACCCCTTGGCGGAAAGATATCGATAAATGGGGCACGCGCGGCCGAGATAACGCGACGCGGCGGACGGGGCGCGCCGTGACGTCACTTCCTTGTCGGCGCGTGCGCCGCTCTACTAAATGTTCGGCCTAAGTTATAAACGTGTGAGGGGTTGAGATTGAAGCGAGTTTGTTTGAGTAAAGTAATACATAGGTTTATTATGTTTTATGGAGCAGCAATGAAAATTGATCCAAGCAGTCATGTAAAATGTTTTTAGAAAGACCACACTTTTCTCAGTTTCCAATAGTTTTGCAATTCCTTTTAGATCCAAGTTCATGAGGTGCTCGAGAGTAATTGCCCCACCGTCATTCTAAATCTGTAACCAGGCCTTTGATATGTTGAGCATTCAAACTTCAAGAAAAAAATTACTTCGGGTACATCGAGCGTATAACATTTCAAATCAAATCAAATCAAATCAAAACGTTTATTGCAATCCATAATGTACACTTACAGGTGGTAAAAAAAAAATATATAGAAACAATTATGGACCCTGTTGGGCACAGTAAATTACATAAGTAGTGAGAGGAAGAGCGCTTATATATCAGTATTTTATTTTTCCATTCATTTACTTATTCTATTAATATCGTATAAGCAAGTCTATTTATTATTTATTTAATTTTATTTAATATTGTGTATTTGTTTACTCGCATAAAATTTCAAAGATTGCCAGCACCATCCGTCTTACTACAAAATAAATGGCATCTTAAGAAATAGTTTCCACCACTATTAACAACAGATTTACAACCTACTTCCTCAAAGCCTCATTTTTTCTCTCATCACTTGGACCGCACTACCAACGCGAGGCCGCACCGCTTCCGCCACAATACCAAACACTAGCACACCACCCTTCAATCCTATCTACTAGTAAATAAGGGTCAATATTGAACAACAAAATAGCTAAGTTATGTTTGTAAAAGTTTTTTGAGCGGCGTCGTTTAAAAGAGTTCAACGGGGTGCTTTGAGGATATCCGTTTGGATCTTACACTAGAATCTGAGTACACAGTTGCGTTTAGGTATTATACACATACACTTCGTGGTATTTTACTCCTTAGATTGGATAAAAGAGGTTTAGATTATAAGAGGGTAGATTTGTAGGCTCCAAATTAATTGTACCTACCTAATTTTTAACCCCCGACGGAAAAAGAGGGGTGTTATAAGTTTAACGTGTGTATCTGTGTATTTGTCTACTCCCTCGTAGCTCCCAAACGGCTGAACCGATTTTGATTATTATTTTTTTGTTTGAAAGGTGTCTTGATCGAGAGTGTTCTTAGCTACAATTCAATAAAAACGGTTCAGCCGTTTGAAAATTATCAGCTCTTTTTTAGATCTTCTTTAATGGATGTGCCCATCTTCCACAGGTCTGACCGATTCGAAATTTAGTAATCTGTTACTTCAATGATATTAAAAGAACATAGTAACCTTGAATCGATACTGCAGCATCACCTGGAATTGTGTCGGGGGTTATTTAAATTTTTAATTTTAACTTGTATATACGTATGTATAATTGTCTTGCTCTTTGTATGTGTTGAGATTTTTCTTAATTTACTGGTTGTAGGCAACGAACCGATATAGAGATACTTATTTATCCGCCTCAGGATGTAAAAAAAAATAGGCATCCTATAGGTATGCAACAAGATGCTTAGTACAGTGGGAGAATCTTAGTTGAGTGTGGGAAAGAGATGGAGCTACACAGGACGTCTAGAAGAGCTCCATCTCTTTCCCACACTCAAGTAAGATTAAAATAATAGTGCTATAAGAGCTGGTGGTAGGTCCCAAGATTCTAATAAGGGATTATATACCTTAATTTCGTAACCAATATCACAGGTTTGTGGCTAAATAATAACAGCCACAAGGGTCGACCGATGGTTAAGCTACGCTTGCCGCGGTCGATTGTTGGATGGGCGACCATTAATTACCTACATATCGAGACCCCTCCGAAAGCAAGTTAAGCCGTTGGTCCCTGCTGTTATTCGTAGATCTTTAACAGTAGTTACATCAGCAGCATACGGTTAGACTGGAAGCCGACCGCAACATAGTTGGGAAAAGACTAGGCAGATTGATTGATTCATAGTGAAAAATATATTTCATTTCAATTTGTCGTTGTAAAGTCTGAACTGCACTTGTAACCTGAAGTTTAATCCATTTACATCGGAAACGTTTTTGTTTCATCCAGTTGTCGATTGGATTAAACGGGAAATTGCATATTGACCCAATATTGATGGATTGGAGTGCAAACTGTTTCATTTTGTACAATCTCCAAATCCAGTCAGCGTTGTTTGAAAAATTGGAACTATTGTGTACCGAAGTGGGACTCAATACCAGCCTATAATGGCGGAGGCCTGTGCAGTGAGAACATTATAGATTAATTATGCTTCCACAGCGGAATACTTATTGGACCAGTCGAGGGCAAACAGTTAGAAAGACAGAAAGAAAGAAAAATATTTTATTTGGGACACGCACAGGAAATAAAACAATAAAAACAAACATTAAAACTAACAAATTAAATAAAACAAGTAATAAAAATTAAACAAGAAAACCTGTGCGAGGCCAAAAAAGCTCCTATCTAAGTATAATGCTTCGATATTTGAGAAAAATAAACTAATACCACAGCGCTGGTATTCTGATAGGGCCGCTGGCATGGACACACCTACGGACATGAAATGAATCCCACAGAGGAATAAAGTTTGGCCTTGTTCTTATTGGTCTACCTTCAGAATGCATTATCTACCCAATTAGATAAATCATAATTTTCATCAGACCATACTCTGATTAAGCTCATTGAAGTTTCTAGGGTGATCATATAACGTGAAAATAAAATTGTGCTTTTAAAAAAAATCTCTTCGTGTTTTTCGCACCAACACTTGCCAAAGAATCCATGTTATTTACGTAGATTTCAGATTTATGACTGACCGCCCAACAGTTGATGGTGCTTCAATTAAACCGTGGGATATACTGGCCAATTCGGCTGGTGCATTAAAAATCAATTATGGTGGACGCCCGCGGCCTTCTGTGTTCGTGATTAATATTGATATGAAAATATACTACTGTGACCTCTTTGACCGACGACGGCTTGCTAGACGGTTTAAAAAACCATGGCCGAGAATTTCATGCATAATAACACCTACTTATATGTACTTTACCTACTTCTACGCCAGGGTTAATAAAATACAATAGACGCAGATTATTTAGTAACCTATTCTGTTTAGTTAAGCGGAATAGGTTACTAAATATATCTACGTCTATTGTATTTTTTAGCCTTTTTTAACTATTTTAAAATACTAAGGTGATGTTTGATGTTCGTTCCGAACGAAAACAAAAATAATGGATTCCCGCCAAGTCACGCCAGAATCTATTAACTAACAGGGGTTATTTTATTTTTTATTTTATTTATTAAGGGATAATAAACAACTACAATAGTAATGCTGCAGTCCCCTGCATTACCCGCAGATAAAATATATTTAAGGAACAGTGATTGCCACTCATATCCAAAATTAACTGTCAGAAGTAAATCTTATTCCGCCGATAAAATATATTCCTGTTTGGTCGAATCCACCCTTAGTCAATTACTCCAAATCCACTAGGCCAGAAACTTTCTTCTTATTCTGTTTTGACTTGATTGTGGAATGAACAAAAGAGTTTTCATAAACACAGGTCATAAGTAATCCTCTTTCATACTTTTACAACAATATTATAAGTGTGTATGATTTCGGCACGTGCATCAAATACCGCTAGGTAGGCATTTATCGGGTTGCGATCTGTTTCTCAGAATCTTGATGACGCTCCAGATTTTAGAGATATATCATCGGCTTAGGGGTGCTCAACATTTTCCAAGTTCTTATTTGATATAAAAGAAAAATACTATGTCGTCTCTCGCTCCAGTTGATGTTTTCCGAACTCAAAAGAATAAACATTAATTGAATACTTCGTTATTTTAAAGTCAGTAATTGTAGAGAAAGTTACTAGTAGACAATCTTTTAATTACGGATAACACAATGACCTTAATTGTTTTTTTGCAAGTTGTAAATATCTCTAATCATATAATCGCGTTCGGTAGCTTTTAGCGACCAATATGAGCTAACCTTTACAAGAGAAAACAGCACAACTTCTTCCTTACGCAAGAGGATTGTCTCTGCAAAAAAAGCGTATAATTTAATTTCATTTTATATAAGAGTTAAATCTTTATAAAATGTTGGCAACCCCGCATGGATCCGCTCAAATCTGAGCCGTGTCCGATTGCATTACAATCAGCGATCATTATTTTAAACATTTACATTGACAGGTCAAAGTACGGAGCGACCATCTTGAATGATCTTGATACTTTCACTAGCGGGATGTGTGACTGTATCCTGTGGTGTGTTTTGTTTATGAAGTACTTAGTCATGTTAGCACGAAAATGTCCATCTCTGACCATGGAGTCTGTCATCATCCATTGCGCTTCAGATTATCAACTAAGTATATTTTAGCCTGCTGGTTTTTTTTTACCTAGAATCGAAATGAAGACATAAGAAACGCTAGAAATTTTATTTTATTCATTTATGCAGGAATAAAAATTCCAAAGCATTATAAGAAAATTCACATTACACATCAAGTTTAAAGAAACGTTGTTGTCCAAAGACTTTTTATGACCACGCAAGTATAAAACGCTCTTCAAACCAACAAAAAATAAACAAAGAAAACAAAAACAATATAAATAAATTACTGGATGTTCTTACTACGGTTTTTCATCGATAACAATTTACTACATGCAGTTGACATCTTGCGGGACACGAGTATTCGTGCAAGCTTCAACCTGTCATCGAATGTTTAGTTTTTAAAAGTCCAGTAAAAAGAGAATTGCGCTGCCATGCCCATTCGAGCTATCGGTATTAAGTTTTGACAGGTGACATAATTGCCCACGTCCAATGCACATCGACTACCAACTTTCCAAATGGAAACAGGCAGCATTTAAAATTGAATATCTTTATTTCAATAAAGAAATTTGCATGCATTCGTCCACCTATCTTGTTTCACTACGTTTCACGTAATAGTCCATGTAATGAAATCTAATCAACTCTATGTAAATTTTATTCGCTTTGAGTCTGGAAGACATTTAATTATATCGCATTGGTGAATAAAAAAATGATTCGTCAAATCGAGTTTGGCGGCTGTGAGTGCCGGCTTTTTGCGAGGACTCAATGTTAATTTTATGAAGTTTAATTAAAATTGTATTAACAATTCATGAGTCCGCGGGGAGCCTTTCGTTAAACTTACTGGCTTTAATTTATCTGCGAGGCCGGTGTGAGATCCGAAGGCTTGCTGGCCGAGGATCAATTAGACAGTTAGCAGGAGATGGGAATGTCTAAGTCTAACGAGGTTCGCATTTTTCTTGGTTTCTAAAGGAAATGCGTTATGAAATGTTTTTACACCAGCGATATCTACAACGGTACGTGGCATGTTTGTGAGAATTCTTGGTCATTTCTGTAAGTGATATTTATCACTTCAATTGTTTTTGCTCGGTATTGTTTTAAAGAATGCCCCCGTAGTCTCAAGACTGCTATGTCACAGTAGGACAGTTGCAATTTATTTGCGATTTTTTGTGTCAACAGTACCTAAAGCAGTTAGTGCTCCTGGGATGCATCATCATACTTGAATTCGTAAAAATAAAAAGAAATCTACTTAAAACAATTGCCGCATTGTTACGCTCAATCAACGGAGTACATTATCGAAATTAAAATAATTACGGAAGTTTTTCTCTTTGTCGAAACAATGCGAATCGCAGGAGCTTTTAACCATGACGTACTCTTTTATCGTTAAATTATTTTAACGGTTATTGCACTATGAATATTTATTCAAACTTGGATTTTTTCTTAATTTAATCGGATTAGATGCGAGAAACACCAAGAAGGCAGGTGTCGTCAACATTTCGGGAAAATAAAATTTGAATTCAATGTGTCGTGATGATGTAAATTCTCCATTCTGAATACAAATGTTACTTAGTTAAATATTTATTTGGTAACGAGAAGAGGAGCTTTAATGCTTATTACTTTTGTACACAATGCTTCATGATTATTTCAGACATTTTGATGCTGAAATAATTTCTACCTATACTAATCAATTGCATTTATAGTTGCATAATACGGTGTATTACATTTCTACCTTTCTACGATATGAACAAACTTTATTTATTTATGTAAAACATAAATAAATAAATAAAAGATGTAGATCGTATCTTCTCCACATCGTATTTAAACCTGACAATAATCTCTGTCAGTCGCTGTCAAAAAATTGTCCAATTTCGTGACAGATTGTCAACTCATGGCCAATCGACTAGAGCCACAGGCTGTTGACAACAGTATGTCGAATCCAACATCAGTTAATTAATTCTGTGGGTGACATGGTACCCTACCTTGAACCGTATTGCAGTGGTATTGGTAACGCGTGTTAATAATGATGCACGCAACACGTGGGTACCAGATGGGCTGTAATTGATACTATTGGAGTTATCTTAGTATGTTAGTGCTTAGATCTTGAAGATAGATTACTATCTTGTTTATGGTGAGTTGACAGATTTACATAGATTAGTACAGTACATACTATGTTTTGAATGTGAACGTAAATTATGTAAATGGTGTAAACGGCATGAATTCTAGTCTCGGAAAATGTTTAACACTCCTGGTTTCTGAAAGCTTTTTCTATTTGTGTGTTTAGTGAAACATAACGTAGTCATTCTACCCATCAAATATAAACAACTTTTATTATGGAACCAATCGAATAATTAAAAAAAATCGGCGTTCTTTTTACAAAATAGTCCAATCAGGTATTACCTTTATACACCCCTTTAAAATTTTGTCGTTTGTTTTAAACCTTAAATGTCACCTTTTATAGAGGTGATTCAGAAAACTAAGAAAAATATCGTA
Source organism: Eupsilia transversa (assembly GCA_914767815.1). NCBI lineage: Eukaryota > Metazoa > Arthropoda > Insecta > Lepidoptera > Noctuidae > Eupsilia > Eupsilia transversa. The sequence continues at coordinate 14,140,004 of OU611882.1, forward strand.
TTCCAAATTTATCCAGCTTGTCATTCTCTCACCGTGTTACCTCAATCTTGCTAAACGACAGTGATTACCATAACATTATGTACCTACAACCAGTATTGAGTACCTCGCTTCACATACCCAATGAGATTAACTTAACGTTCTACCAATTTGCAGACAATGCGCCAACTAGCAACATGGATGTACTTGCTTATGCGCACACTATGCACCTGTTGTGCGCTGTAATAATGAAGTGTTTCGATCATGTGCACGTAGGTACCTACTTAGCGCATCTAGCCGACAATGATTTGTGATGAAGGTGAAATTTTGTAATGGTCAGCTGTTGGTTGTGGATTTTTAGAGATCCGTACTACAAGACTTTGTAGAAGAGATCCGTAGAAAGACCAAGGTAACCGACACAGCCCGAAGAATTGCCAAATTTAAGGGAACTACAGGACCTAAACGCAAGTCCTCCATTGAAGTAAACAAAATCAGAAAATATATGATATTCTTCAGGATATAAACTTGTTAGATAGTGTGTTGAAAACATAATAAAACTAATTTCATACGATAGAAAAAAAATCACAAAGACACCTACCAAATTTTATAGTCCAATATTTTATTTGTAAAAATTGTTTCATACTTTGCAATAAATTACCAGCGTTATGTCGACTGTGTGACTGCTTACTCCTTCTAAACCAATCGATTTTGATGAATGGATGCGGTTTTCACCATAATTTAGGGAAGGTATTCCGGAAGGTTTATGTGTATAGTATTGAACTTAAAAATTGTACAAAAATCGCGATGTTTTTTCAAGTTGTAAAAACCGTGCCAGGCACGTTTGCTAGTAGAAGCTTTCAGTGCTTTTGCTTTAACAACTTGGTACGGTTGATTACAGTACGACCGTTGAGAGAATGCGTTCTTGACTCCTGTCAGTTTCATACTAACGAATATTTGTTTTGCAAATTTCATCCTTATTACAACTAGAAATTGTCCAACTGACAGGTGTCAGGAACCCATTCGCTCGGCGGCCGGACTGTAATACGTGTGCCACTAACCTAGCATGCAATTTGAAATTATTGTCTTTCGTAGCCACCACACCGTAAAAGGACCCTGAGACAGATCAATTTGTCGTTTCGATACGTTCTGGATTCCAAAAGTTTTACCTTCTAAAGAAATAAAAAAAATAAACACCTGGAAAAGCACTTATATTTTTAAAGGGTTAGTGGCTAAGTAATAACAGCCGCATGGTGTGCTTTCCCAGGCCGGTCGTGGATGGGTGACCATCTTTACATACCAAAACCCCTCCGTACTCGATAGAAATGTTAAGCCGTTGATTCCGGCTGTCTTTCGTGAATCTTTGACAGTTGTTACGGGCTGTTAGAACTCCGAAAGTCTGACAACCAGTCTTACCATTTCGTGTTACCCCGTAAATGGGTTGTGGAGGTCAGATAGGCAGTAGCTTTGTGAAAAATACTGCTGCATATTCAGCTGCAACCAAACTGGAAACCGATCCCAACATAATTGGAAAAAGCAAGACAAATGATGAAGCTCTTATGTTTTTACCCTGCACTTACCCTAGCCATAGGTATCAGAAAAGTCCAACCCACGCTTGGCCCTCACTAATAGTAATTTACGGCTACGTCGTCCCTCTTTCGTTACTATTAATTTTGATATACAACAAGTGTACAGTTTTTGTGCAATATTTAAGATACGATGCAATTTTTTTGTTAGTCAAACAATGAACGAATGTTTTGAGGAAAAAAATGGTAATCGTGGCACGTTTCGCGTTTAGTTTTTGCTTCATTGAATAAAAGTGATGTAGAAACTGTGCAGTACCTACATGCACACAGCATGTGTTTTTCATGCTTTTTTCTGTATTTTGCCGCTTTAGAAAGTAACTAGGAACAGCAGGAATGATGTTACGATGATGGTTTAATTTCTGTGTTACATTTATTGTTAAAACCACTGTTCGACGCAAATGTAAAGTTGAAGAAATAAATAAATAATAAATGATAAACATGACGATTAATTAGCCTTTCGTTAATGGCAATTTTGTCGTTTATCGTAATTTTCACTCGATTTAGTTACCATGTTACTCCTGAGCCCTTAGTGTAAGTTTGCAAGTGAGTAAACGTAACTATAGCATTTGCGTTAAGATTTTTATTCTCACCTGTATATTCTTAGCATTATGATCTATCAGTCAAATCTTAACGCAAACCCGATAGTTACGTTTACTCACTTGTAAACTTACACTAAGGCCTCTGAATACCTACCTACCTACTTATTACCTATGACTCAAGTGTCAAGTTCATCATTATTATTCTCCTGTCCTTATCCCAATTGTCCTTATCCCATGTCTTTTTCTTCCATACTTCTCTATTAGTCGTCATCTCGGTAGTCACTCCATTTTTATCCATAATTTTATCCATTTTTATCCACAATCCATCCATCGTTTCTTTGGTGATTCGATATCATCCTGAAAAACCTTTAATAAACTGTCAATTTATAACGTAGTATTATTTTCGTTTCTTACTTTTTTTTTTCTACCATACTACATAGAGGTTATCGAATATCACCATAATGGAAGGAAAAGTGGTCGAACATGGCTGGTGTATCATCGTTATACAATAATCTTATCGATTCAATTCAGGAGAGCGACCAGAATCCGTGTGACTTCCGAAATTCAAAGATATTTGTGCGACCACAGAGTAGGAGTACACCAGTATGACATTATTGAATAGAAATGATGTCATTGATTGTTTAGACTTTCGATGATAGGATAGTATATAATAGGATTTTAAAATTTCCCAAAAAAATTGAGCTTTAACTTTCATAAAACTTTACACTTTATTGGTCTAGTCGACCGATCTTTAGTGGAACTCACCCATGTTGTAATTTTAGCACCATGGAAATATCTAAGTAAATGCGAAAATCACCTCGAAGAAGGAAGTATAACTTCCCTGTAATATATCTGACAATGTATAGAAGACAGACATTATTCCCAGGACGAAACGTATAAGGAACTTTTCCATCTTGCAAACTTTAGAACTCGATAAAAGATAAAAGCATCACCTCACGCGAAAGTTTACTTTTAATACACCGATATTTTTACACTGTGGCGGGCTTCAGTTAATAAACTGTGCTGTCAGTGAGTGAAAGTCCTCAGATTTATACCGCGGGTTGTACTCATCCTTATATAAGTTTAGCAGTGGGTTAATGGAATTTATTAACAAACATCTCGCGCCTAGGGGCGTGCGGCTAGCTTTAATTTTCATGACGGTACTTTTCATGTTATTATATATGTAAATTAGGGTACTTAAAGGGTTTGAAAAGGAATGAAATTCCACATTAAACCTTATTTATACGGTGCGATTTAATGTCCAGTGGCATACCGTAAGTTGCAGTAACAGTAAAAGTTGCAATAATCAAGTCGTATACTAAAATCGCAGGAATCCCGTTGGATGCAAGGGTTACCGAACCGGTCCAAGTAGTGATGCTTGGGGGCGGCCTATGTCCAGTAATGGACGTGTTCCTGCTAAAATTATAATTCTAAAAATTAAAAAAAATGCTTCAACTGTTGTCAGATGCAAGGTTCATTCATCGTCGTATGGGGTTTTAGACAGGCGAAGTGAAACCTGACAATAGTAGTTTAGTAGAACTTTCAACCCTGCTGTAAACACAGATTTTCTCACTCTTTTCTCATTAGCAACCGGGTCATACGTGGCTTTCTTTACTAATTAAACGTACCATATGTTTAGCTAAACCAAACCTAACTGTATCCTTTAACAAAAACTTACCACCAAATACAGTCATCAATTGAGATAAAAACAAAATGTACAATGACGAAACAAAAGATCTATGTACGTGACGATTACGTAAACATCACGCTGAGTCAGCGGGTTCCCGGTAGAGATCCAAGTGTCCCGCGGTATTAGCACGTCTGTATGTCTGTGGCAAGGTTTCCATTGTGTGAAATGTAGTCAAGGTTCTGTTCTAGGTTGATGTTTCAGGGTGAAAGGTGTCAATTTCAGTGACACATCATCATACAGACAAGAGTTTCATGTTTGGAATTGTTTGAGGTTATCGGTTAATACTGGCTCGTTCTAATGAGGATCTCGTGGCTAAGTAATAACAGCTCGGGTCGATCCATCAGGTTAAGCTGCGCTTGCCGGGGTTGGTCCGTGGATGGGTGACCATCTTTACATACCGAGACTCCTCCGTGCTTCGGAAAGCACGTTAAGCCGTTGGTCCCGGCTGTCATTCGTGGATCTTTGACAGTCGTTACGAGTCGTCAGAAGCCTGAAAGTCTGACAACCAGTCTTACCAAGGGGTATCGTATTACCCAGTTATTGGGTTGTGGAGATCAGATAGGCAGTCGCTCCATGTAAAATACTGGTATTCAGCTGCATCCGGTTAGACTGGAAGCCGACCCCAACATGATTGGGAAAAGGCTAGACAGAATGATGACTGGCTCGTTCTTATGTTTTATAAGGGCTTGCGACACAAAACTGCATTACGACGTCGCACCGCAAAAATCTGCGACGGCATCCTAAAGATATTCTTAGGAACGAAGCTTCTGCGTTGCGTATTCGCATCGCATCGAAGTTCTGTGTACAGACCCTAAGGTACCCCAGGACGTAGGAAGAAGTAGCAGACTTCAATCTGTGTATATGCTTGGTTGGTATGCGTCTCCTTACTACAGGCTGACTTTGAAAACATGCTACAAAATTTAAGGGGGTAAGTTGGACCCATCAATGTGAACAACTTTTACTCTAGGACGAACTTGAATTCGCAAAAAAAAAATGACTTTCCTGTAGAAAGGTATACCCGATTGGACCATTTTGTATAAGAAGGTCAATTTTTTTTTTGCGAATGCTTCCTTGTTCCCATAGTAAAAGTTGTTCATATTGATGGGTAGAACACCTCCTTAAATTTTATTGCATGTTTTCAAAGTCAGCCTGTATAATTATGACAATAATCCCTTTTATTCATAGTCCAATTCATTCATAGACAAATAGCGTTGGTGGTTTAGGATATCTACCGTCGCTTGACTTATAGTTTTCTTTAAGATGACAGTTTGATCAGCTAGACAGCTTTTTCCGTGCTATGCTATCCAAGATATTCCTTTTTATGTAGAAGGCAGGGATATAGTAGACTTCTTTGTTGTTTATCTCAGCTGTGAACATCTACAGAGGTAAACATAGATAAATCCCACGGTATCGCTATCTCAAGATTGAAAGATGTATGGCGATAATAGCCCATCGGCGACGCTATTGACTTGCCATCAAAAGGTCGGGAGTTCAAATCTTAACCCGTAAAGTATGTTGCGGAGTCGTAGTTATAACCAGAAGCCTACCTATCTAGTTAGCGTAGGTTTTAATTAGTAAGATTAGGAGTACTAACTAGAGTTTTATTTATCGTCATCAGGGGCTTGGTAACAGCCGTTCGGTTCGATCGAAGGTTAAGCTACGCTTGGCGCGGTCGGTTCGTGAATGGGTGAACATCCATTACATATTTAGTCTCCTCCGTGCCTCTGAAAGCACGTTAAGCCGTTGGTCCCGGCTGCTATTCGTAGATCTTTGACAATCGTTATGATTCGTCAGAAACCCGAAGGTCTGACAACCAGTCTTATCAAGGGGTAGGTATCGTATTACCCAGTTACTGGGTTGTGGAGGTCAGCTAGGCAGTCGCTCCAGGTAAAATACTGGTATTCAGCTACATCCGGTTAGACTGGAAGCCGACCCTAACATGATTGGGAAAAGGCTAGGCAGAATGAATGACTAGTTGTGTTTAATTGGGTGTATAATTATATATGTATATTATTAGGTTTGTGTATATAGGTATAGTATATTCGTTATTTTTATTTTATGTATTGCGTAAGAATAATGTAAGTAGGTAATTATTATGAAAATCTTTGAGATATTTTCGTTATTATTAAATTATGTTATTATATATGTATTCATATTTACATATTTATATTTGAATTTCTATATTCCACATTTCCATTTCCATATTTTATTCTAGCTATCTAGCCTGTATTGTCCCACTGTTGGGCAAAATTCTCCCTCTCCCTTGTTCTGTCGTTTGCTATTGTGGGCCATGCCGTTCGGTAAGAGTCCAGCTCGTTCCTCCACATCTATGTCTTGGTCTGCGAGTAGCTTTATATTTAATGATGTCCAATGAAAGTGATACTGTTATAAAACACTATTTATATTCTAGCTGCTAAACAACTATTTTAATAGCCAGTATTGATTATAAATAAAGTCTATCTGATGACTAGACTTCCTGTGACCAGCGATGAGTTAGAGGTAATACTAACGATGTTATAGTAGTATCTGATATTGCTATCTGTGAGATGTGTTACTACTGGATAACCGCAGGCTGGCGGTGACATAGTTTGTTACTTTAGTAGTTAAAGTTCAGAACTACAATGAAAGCAAAGGAGATGGTTTTTAGGAAAGTTTTGTACAAAGGTAGTTTTTATGTCAACATGAATCATTTAGTCTGCATTGGTATTTGATTATGGACTTGTAAAAATATTTCCATAGCATAAGGCTTCTGTAATACCGGTATTTAGCTTTCACCGCCTCTGTGATCTAGTGGTTAGACCACCCGTCTCAGACCCAGAGGTCCCGGATTCTATTCCAAATGGGGGCAAAATTTTCTGCTCAGTTTGGTTTGTGGTAGGGTTTGTTCTTAGTCCGCCTGACTAGCTACCACCATCTTATCTAAGTCTAAGTCGCCATAACAACTATGCTAGCAGCATTGTTGTGTTTCGGCAGTTAGAGGTAAGAAAGCCAGTTCCTCTGTGGTAGAGGATGGTAGAGGATCCACCTTCGGCCTGATCATCACTTACCATCGGGTGAGATTCAGGGCAAGAGCTTCCCCATTGTGGTTAAAAAAAAAAAGCTGTATCCAATTAGACTGGTAGCCGACCCCAACATAGTTGGAAAAAGTCTAGGTAGATTGATTTAAGGCTTCTATAAAGATGTTCTTCTTTGCCACATTCCCAGATTACTGGCGTTTCACGGTGATAAATACCTACCTACTTATGTTGAAGTTGATACGTACTAAGATGAAGCTGAAAACAAGTAGAATCCTTTCACCAACCCGAAAATTCTAGGATCATAATAAATCCTGCTAATTTTACGCAACGATGTGATTAGGAGGCACCATAAATAACCTCAAAATGTCCTAAACATCTGGCCCCTCACACAATATAATGTCAAACCTCAATCCACGACCTACATCCTCCATCTTGCATCTTAGACGATAATTTACCGGTGACGTCACTCGTATTGTGTGACAAAAGCTAACCGAAGGCGAGCATGCTCCTACGTTAGATAAGTTTGTATCAAACGGTCATAGTTTGACCTTTGATTCTGTGGCTCTGGGCCCAGTTGGAGTTAGGCGATGTATAATGTTACTGGTTTAGAGTATAGAGGTTATAGAGCGCGTTTAGGAAAGGACATATTCAGTGTTGGACGCGTTGGAAATAATGCTCAAAGTAGGGGACCCCAACTACGATAGGGTCGGCTCCCAGTCTAACCGGATGCAGCGGAATACCAGTATTTTTAACCCCCGACGGAAAAAGAGGGGTGTTATAAGTTTAACGTGTGTATCTGTGTATCTGTCTGTTTCCTCGTAGCTCCCAAAGGGTTAAACCGATTTTTATTCTTATTTTTTTCTTTGAAAGGTGTCTTGATCGAGAGTGTTCTTAGCTACAATTCAAGAAAATCGGTTCAGCCGTTTGACGATTATCAGCTCTTTTCTAGTTGATGATTGGATGTGCGCATCTTCCGCGGGCATGTCGAACTGAGTAGGCGGAATATGAAGAACTATTGTGTACCTATGTGTTATAAAATCTGTAAAATACCATATTTCAGGCAAATAAATGAATCTATCTATCTATCTGATCGATTCGAAATTTAGTATTCTGTTACTTCTATGATATTAGAAGAATATAGTAACCTTGAACCGATACTGCAGCATAACCTGGAATTATGTCGGGGGTTATTTGAATTTTTAATTTTAACTTGTCTATGGAGCGACTGCCTAACTGACCTCCACAACTCAGTAACTGGGTAAAACGATACGCTGTAGTGAAACTGGTTGTCAGACTTTCGGGCTTCTTACTACCCGTAACGACTGTCAAATCTGCAAATGACAGCCGGGATTAGTGCGACTCTGTGCCTTGGAAAGCACGATAAACCGTAGATATCGTGCTTTCCAAAGTACGGTGTGTCTCGATATGAAATGGATGGTTACCCATCCACGGACCGAACTTGGCAAGCATAGCTTAACCTTCGATTGACCCGCGTGGCTGTTATTATTTAGCCATAAGCCCCTTCAAAGTAGATTTAAAACCCATTTATTTTTATCGTTGAGTTTTTTGCCGGCTCTTCTCCGTAGGAAACGACCAATTGGACCCGTGCACCTAGCTTCTGACGTTTCATAAGTGCCCATGTAGGTTTATGTGAAATAAAATACTTTGATTTTGAGGTCTATGTAGTGACTTTCTTTTATAATGTTAACTTATACAGCGGTCAAATTTTGTGAAAAGTTTAAACCTGCCAATGATCATTACCTTGTTCATAGGTAATATATAGGCTTTGCAGACATAACATAATACTACTCTTAGCAATTACCTCAAGCCGTTTGTAACTTAATAATCACTTAGCTTAGAAAACAGCTTGCTGATCGCAATACTTTGTTATTAAGCTCATAGAAGGCTGCTGCGTATAAAGTTTATTTGCACATGACGTCATTCAAAGGAGAGTACCTAAGATTTTTTACTGTCTACACGATTTATTCATACCCTTATGTTGTGGTCTAAAATTATTTAACAAAGGTAAGTCGTGATGCGTAGGAGTGAAGTGGTCTTAATGTATCTTTGTTTTACGTCACTACGGTTAACTGGAGGTCAGCCCTGAAGTTACTCTTGTATGTTACTTGAAATTAATTATTCATAGTTATAAAGACCGCCTCGTTGGTCTAGTGGTCGTAAGCGCTACTGCTGAGCATGAGTCTTGGGTTCGATTCCCAGGTCGAGTAAAGTGTTATTGAATTTTTCCAATAGAAATATCTTAGTAGGAGCTCGGAGTCTGAATTTTTGCCCGGTTGATAGCAAAAGTCACGCCTCCATTGAAGTTAAACATAACTGGCGAAATGTGGATTTAGTATAGGTGCACCTCTGCCTGACCCTTCGGGGATTACAGGCGTGATGTTATGTTATTTATAAAGATACTTCTATGTGGGCGGGTTATTTCTAATTTAGCAAAAGTACCTACATGTTCCCAGTAAATGAGAGATATGATTAATAGTCATTTCTTTCAAAACCTTATGTACAGAATAATATGTAATGTTTTTTTTAATAATGGTTTCACCCGCGATGGTTTGTGTGGTATGTTTAAAGTAAAAAAAAACAAATGTAAAATTTAAAAAAAAAATGTTGCTTTCCTAGTAGTGAAGTAGTCAAGCAATCCTTTGCTCAGCTAGAACTTTTTGTGAGCTAATATGGAAGCGTTTCGCTAAAAAGGGTTTATGAAGCCTTACTCAAATAGACACTAGTTATTTTTCCATACGTTTATAAAGTTATAGAATGCTTGGCCACCGATTGTATAGTCTCTCTTACTAATCTAGCAGTGATAAAAACTACGTAGTAAAATGTAAGGAGTTGTATGGCACTTACTTGCTGGGGCAGAACACAGCGATACCCACACTAGGTATACATTTTGTAACACATAAGTACCTTGTATCTGTGTGCACAGAAATAAACATATTTGATTTTCATTTTGAAGAAAAATCTTGCAACTTCTTCCTCACCTACATTTCAGCCACAAAATAACCATTACCAGATTACTTCTATAGGCGCGATTCCATTAGGCAAGTTACTTGTATGCAAGTTGCAAATTGCATACAACTTGAACAAACTTGCATACAAGCTTCAACTTGTGTGCTTCAACTTGTGTGAGGTAGTTTGAACTTTAAATTTCATACATAACATTACATATCTCAAAAACATGTTTCCAATGCAAGCAACTTGTACGCAAATGTGACGTCATACTTGCATGCAAAACTTGCCTAATGGAATCGCGGCTGGTACTTACCTACAAGTTAATTTTCCAAAGTATTAATGACTTAACTAGCCATCAGTAGCATAATTAACCCACTCAATCAGACATTAAGTAGTAAGATAATAATCTGACTGATTACTGATTAAGCAGAAGTAACAAACCGAGTCTTAATCAATTAATTAACGAATAAATCTCGCGGCCAAATAAGCTTAATTTCTTGTATTAAAAGTTTATCAGTGGACGCTGCATCTTGCCCTTGCGCAGCGAATTGTTGGTGGCACTAGACTGGAATAGAACAGAAGGTCCATACACAAACATTTCGAACATGCGGACCAAGCTCAGGAAAGAAATCAAGTTTATACATAAACGTCAAATAAACAAAAGAATATCGCTAAATAATTAGGTTTTGTGAAATCATATCCACCTAATTTGGCAAGAGATGTGCCGTATCGCCTTTTCAGTGAGAGTTTAGCTGGTATCCATGTATTTCTAATTGTGAATATTATAATAGAAGATTAATAAATGCTTGCTAAATCATCGAAATGTCAACGATGCTTTAAAATTGCATGACAGGCAGCAGCATCAATACTAGAGGCACTTGATGTGGAGTTACCAACTAAGTCTAATGTAATGCAAGCAGCATTACATTATGACTTCGGTCAGACTCTTAGGGGTCCCTTAAAATAGCCTGCATGATGCGATATGTCCGGTGTACCCTAGACTGATACTAACTTGCTGGCTAGCAATTATTTTTAGAAAAGAGAAACAGAAAATTATTAGACTATTCGTACCGATATAAGAGAATCCCATCTTTTATATATTTATGGTTGTTATTTTATGTGGGTTTTCTGATAAACCTGCGCTTGCCCCGTATGATTCACCGGTCGCCGGTCAAGGGTACGTCACTCCGCGTTAATTTTAACATTACGCTCTTTACGTAAAAGGTTGCGCAAACTGCGCGAGTGTACTCCTTTTGTTGTAATCTTTTGTTTTTGAGGACATGTATTGTGTTCTAGATTTCTTTATTTTTTAAGCTTAAAAGGACAGAATATGTACTGTATGAATGCTGTAGGCATGAGGCATATAATATATCTTGTTAGTAGCGAATGTCTGGGCGTGTGTATGATCTAAATTCGCAACCGGAACGTGTCTTTTAGTAAAGAATTTTCTACAAAAGAAAAGATTGTTAGAAGAAAATTATAGACTCCTTAGAAAACAATTTCTAATAGTTATAGCTTTTCTAAAGTTTAGAGTGACAACACTTGTCACGGTCCATTGCTAGAAAGAAACAGTTTTACATTAAATTTCCTTCCCTTTACTAACAACTTTTGCAAAATGTCATTTAAAATACACGTGTAACATCAACTTTGACCGCACCGACACAAACTAGCTGACACTTTGACCTGTGCGGCACGTGCCGACCGACGGTATATTTTAGAAAAATACATTTATTATTTGCAAGGAAACGGAACTTCAGTGTTTTTGTAACCGCCACCGCTACAAAGGAATTACGGAACAAGTTTTCCTAACAAGGGGAATAATGTTTGAGGAACCGTTGCTAAGAAAATGGGTTGTCTTTTTTCTTTTGCTCTGTTTTGTTTAGAAACGAGGCGGCGCTGAAATGTTACAGGATACAATTTAATAGGATGTTTTTCTTTCCTTAAAACGGTGAAAATGTTTTTTTTTTTCATACAGTTCCACAGTTTGTGAAACTTTATTCATATTACAATCAAGTCTTTTAGCTAATAAGTAATTTAAATATAACTTAAACTGCTAAGTTACTATAAAACTAAGTAATCGTTCAATAACTACTTTCTTATTCGGTTTATGTTAAGGGGAAAACACTTGATTTACGTGTTCTTTATAATACCCTAATCATAATGGAATTTATTCGGTGAAGAGCGGTGACTGCATCGTTGATCTAGTGGTCGCAAGCGCTACTGCTGAACATAAGGTCCTGGGTTCGATTCCCGGGTTGGGTAGTGTTATTGTCTTTTGCCATCTGAAATTTTCCAGTAGTAGCCCGGAGTCTGGATTTGTGCCGGCGGTTGATGATAATAGGGTCGCCATTCAAAATCAAAATATTTTATTTCACATAAACCTACATGGGCACTTATGAAACGTCAGAAGCTAGGTGCATTACGGACTTAAACATAACTGGCGAAATGTGGGTGTACTACAGGTACCTGTGCCTGACCCTTCGGGGAAACCAAGCGTGTTGGTATATGTTCACTTGCAAACTTTTCGCTTTATCATTACGGCACATAATCATATAACAATTCTTATGGCACTTAGTACCTTTTTTCTCTACACCAACGATTTACCTTAAACCTTTTATCTTAGTTACATTTTCGCAGGCATGACTTCACCCCTCTCCTACCAATTACGTTCCCAGTAATATTAACACCAGAAAAAAGAGAATTACAGTTGCTAATACTAAAAACAATCATCTTAAGCTCGAAACAGGCTTACAGTGTAAAACAATTACTTCTCGTTTGCCACTTAAGTTGGTTTAACTTACAATTAGCGTATAACGCGGTAGCCTGGGCGCAAGTGAGGAGAGTTGCAGGGTTAAAATTTGGTATTGGGGATAGTTTTATGAAAATGGTGAGCTTATTCTAAGTGCGAAAAGGGAGCTTATTACACAATACAATATCTGGTCAAGAGATTATTGCACTAGAATTGACACATCTAAAGGAAATAACAAATACTTCCTTTATACAATGTTTATAATGATTTATAATTAACAAATGCTTCGGCAGGGTCCATAAGATAAAATAAGATATGGCTAATTATAAGTTTACCACCTAAGAATACCTACATAATATGGAAAGCAATAAAAGTATTCAGTATTGAAAACTGCTACAGCTAGGTACTTAGATAACTACTGAATGTATCGGGAGTATTCTGAAGGTTAAAAACAACCGCCATAATATTTGTGTTTTAGTATAACTTTCTTCACATCTTGAGCTAAGCTATTTCAAAACGTTACTTTCTCCACCTCCGCTTGCCTCTCCTAGCTCACAACCCCAGTAACTTTACTGAGTAACGTAAACCTGGGTTGGTGGCGCTTGGTTCCCATGCCCCGCCTACCGCGTGGCGTTTAGTACTCTCCACTTAATTAGTGATAACTGGGTAACAGCCAATCGCCACTAATGTTTGTACTTTACTTACTTTTCAGTAGTATTGTACCTACTTATATGTATGTTCTTCTTTGGTAAGTAGTTCGACGACTGTAATATTTTTTCTGCTTGTGGTAATTAACCATGGTAGAATGGGATGTCTAAATAAATTATTATTATAAACTCTTAACCGTCGTGTTTTAAAAAAATGGAACGACTAATCAAAATTTTTATTTAAATTTCGATTTGGTTTACAAATAGAGGAAACAAATGAACATTTTGGCGTGTGAAAAAGTTTGAATTTCCGCGCATTATTCGAGAAAAGTACTATACAAGCCTTGGCCCAACCAAGCATTGATGTCACGAATGTACTATTAGAGAGGCTAGCTAATTTGCCATTGTCAATTTAATGTCCTTTTATTATAAAAACCCAGTAGCCTCTGTAACAAATCATGGGAATAATCAAAATGATCTTAGCCAATTCCAATACAATTTATAAATATTGCACAACACAACAATAACACTATAAGTTCCTAACTCAAACGACTTCCACTCACTATAGTTCAGACAGACTATAAATCTTCAAATGTTAAGCCGGTCTGATCTGTTCTATCAAGATTGACAAATGTATGGACACGCGAACAATGTAACATTTGTATGAAGGAACAATTGTGGTGTTTACAATGCTCATTAGATTGTGTATCAATTGAGAAATTAATGTAAGATTGCTACTGGTATTTTTAGACGTAATTATGATTGATTTATATGCGAAAGGTCAGAATGAGTTATTAAATGCTAAGATCTTCATTTCTTACTCAAATGTAGCTCCTAGGAATTGTTAAGCGGCCAAGACTGAGAATTGGGGCAGTGCGCGGTGATGTAACATACATAACATCAAGCCTATAATTCCCTAAGAGTTGGCAGAGGTGTACCTGTAGTACACCCGCATTTTGCTTGTTAAGTCCCATGTAATAGGGGCTAGTCTTTTAACTTACTAATAATCAGGGGCGATTTGGGGTATCTAATATTCAAGGGGCGAGTAGATACACTTAGGCAATTAGGGGCAAGATCCAAGGGGCGAACGGAGCCTACACCACTAGAAACCCTGCTTGGGTTTGTGTCCGGTATCACAAAAATCCTAATGGAAAAATCCATTAACACTTTGCCTGACCAGAGACCATGATCAGCAGTTCCGTTGCGACCCACTGAACTAACGAGATCTAGCCCAGTTTATGACGCAGAATGAGAGAGAAGGGGATAGAAGAAGATGGGAGGCTGTCTGGTAACCTGTCACTAACCTTGCTCACTCATGGTCTTTAACCCTACACTTACAATCCTCATTAGATGATATCGTACGTGAAATTAATGTTACCTCATTTAACAGACATTGTTGAACGCGCAGGAGTTGCATGAGGGCGTGACTGATCGTTATCGAAAGGTATTGTTAATTTTTTATTTAGTTAAATACGTACGAGTTTTATAAATGTAGTTGTAGTTTTAATATGGATTAATGGGATTATACGAAGTGAGAGAGATAAATAAAAATAAAGACAAAAAAACAGCAGAAATAAATAAAAATTGGGTCGGAGAGCTGTCAAAAATCTGCGTTTACATAAACTTAACAAAATTTGCATAAGTCTTTCATCTTTATAGCATAACAAACAACAATATATTTCAACGTTTGTCTTCAATTTCATCATTCAAAATTTATAACTACCCAATAAATTATTCTCAAACATATTCTAACATATGATCTACACATAACCTAGTTAAAACAGCACTAAAAAAACTAAGTAAAAACCTTGAGTCGAGCCCCGCCCACGCTGTGGTTATAACCGACTCTAATATGACGTTATTTATTAAGCCACTGTAGGCCCTTATCTGGGTTACCCTTTGTTGCCATAGCAACGTATAAATATCAGACATGAATTAGTTAATATGAACGGGAAGATGGATTGGGGCAAAGTGAATGGACTTTGTTGTGTATTGTGACTTGTGATTTGAGGCGGTTTGAGTTTTAAGTAATTTTCTAGTTTGGTCGACTTTCTGTGCGTGTGTGTGTTAATTCTTGTGAATTGACTGGGCTTAAATAATGAAATGTTAGGGGAGCTATTTGGTTTGGATATCTAGCGATGCATCATTTAGATGAGTAAAAATGAAGCAAACAGATGTTTTGTTCAAGATTTTTACGATCTCAAATCGTCCTAAATGTAAATAGAACAAGCCAAAACGGTTATTTATTAAAAAAAACGAAAACAAAATCAAGACAATTTTAATTCAACTGATTCATCGTTATGTGAATAAGCAATTTGGTGGTCAAACAAGAAAACAAACGGCGCAGTCGGGGTCAGGAGGCAGACTTTTGATTTATCACAAAAACAGCAATTTAAACTTGGGACCTTTTTGCGTGACACACCTACACTCCGCCCACACCTCACTTTGTGTTATTAACAACGTCGAAAACCTGCTCGGAGATTTGAATTTGTTTTGCAGTTAGGTTGTTTAATTTTTTTCCTGTTTTGAGTGTTTTATTTCCGGCGTGTGGCTTTTAGGAAAAATTGTAACGTTTTTTGTCCTCTTAAGTATCCTACTCATTTAGGTACTTTATCATTTTCTCAATATAATAAACCGTCACTTTTTTGCCTTCGTCGTTATTAAGTGCTAGTATACGATCAGTAAGTCCATTAGTAAAAACAGACATACATCGTTCTAGCTAGTTTCCCTTCTTTCATTCTTAAATAAGTATTAAGAACTAGACTAACTGAACCTCTGACTGAACCTCAACCTAATCACAAAGTAAAAAGCCCGTTCCAACAAAAGCTACAACATTAACCTCGCATTTACATCTATTACAACTAAAACACAAGAAAAACATCAAAACGGCCGGCTCACAATAACAAACCAGATTAATACGATACAAAACGCTCATGCTCGATGCTATCACAGTTTGTCCCGCACTGCACAGTATTCGTTACAGGATGTAAACAGCTGTCTTGTCGTCGCCACAGCATTGTCCTGTCATAATAATTATGTATCGCAAAGCGTTAAATATCGCATCGGATTTTGCAGTTGCTACTTTCTGTGGGGGAGCGTTTGTTTGTTCTTCGGATTATGCAAGTTGCATTTTGCAAACTTTGATCTTGTTTGACTTATATGTCAGTGGAAGGCTGTCTAAGAAGAAAAGAAGACCAAAGTAGCGATTGATGGATTGTGTGAAAGAAGATATGGCTTGAAAATGGGTTAATCCTAAGATGACGACTGATAAAGATGTACGGAAGCAGAAATAAATTGTTTATTCTGCAAATAGGATATCGGAATTACTTTTACACGTCATATTAAAAAAATATTAAAACGATGCTAGATCAGGTCGGCGTTTCCTATCTGACAAGAAAGGCCGAAACAAACTCAGAGATCGCAGTCCCTTTTAAAGTCCAGACATAATCTTGGTCAGGCTAAAAACCATGCTGCCCCCAAATAAATCGGCACCTAACGGCATGAGGAATATGATGAGAGTACACTTTCGAAAACATGAGCGTGAGCGAGACGATGCATACTCCAATGATATTAACTAAGACAAAATCAAAGCTTTCATAAGTGTGTTTCAAAATTAGCCGGCAGTTGTAGATTTACTATATTAAAATGTATGTAAATTCACGGTTATTAAGACCTTGGAATCGAAGCGGAAAGAATCAAATGAAATCAATTAAGCTAGCGGTGGGTTTCAAATTAAATGAATGAAATCAATTATGTTATCTTTTGATTTGAATTTAATTATGTCAATTTATTGTATAGGCGGCGTTGATTACTTGTTTTTAGTTTAGTTAAGTTTTAGCTTTATTAGTGAAATTATGTTGTTTAACGAGTGATTAGATTCTGATTTTAGTAGGTAAACACCAGCGGGGTAATTCCGTAACACATAAAATGACAATTGATCTCAATGGGTTTCATTTTGACAGTTCATCGGCGGTAGACGAATTTTTCAAACGTATTATGAAACAATGGGTTAGCAATATCCTTCAAAGCTCTCGGATTGTGATTGAAAGTGTGTACGCAATTAGGGTGCTGAGCCTGAGTATGATGACTCGGCCGGATTTTTGTTTTCTAATGGTTTTGTTTTAGATTAGTTCAATCAAGATTAGGTCATTCTGCTGCTATGATTACTATACTTTGCCTGAAAAAGCTATGAACTGGAACCAATAAACTTCAAAGACCTATCATTATTTAAAGTATTGCATGTGTCCAAGAATATAAAACAACTTTTTGCTCCTTTTTATGCAGATGTGATAATTACCGTATCAGTTGGTTATCTTTCTGCATTCCCGGTCTTGTAAACTAATTGAATCTGTTAATTAACATAGATAAAAGTAGAAAGGGTGGCCTTCGATTCATCCATCTTTAACAATTATTGCTATTCTAGGACTTGATATCTGCAATTGATCTTTTGGTCTTGATATTGTTGGCTTTTTGGTTTTGTTGTAGGTAGGAAAACATTTGCTAATTTCAGCATACTAAACATGACGCAATATCCTATTCTCGCTAGTAACGTAACATTTTGTGATTTGTAATTTCTGTAACAGAAAAACCATTCCGTGTCTCCATTGACGCTTGTATCACTGAGTCAAGTCGCCGCCATGCGCCAGTTCATACAATATCTCAGAGTCAATATTTGACATCCGCGTCGTCTTCCCGCCACACATCCTCGGTTACTCATGTACCTACCATGGTACCCGTCACTATGTTTCATTTTAGCCTTCGGGGCTTTTTGGAACCTTGAACTTTTGAGTTATTTTTATTTGTACCATTGGATATGTGCGTGGGATATGTGCAGGTGTATGTAGATGTTTACTTGGATGATGTTATGGTATGTTTCTGAATAAATAATTTCGTATTGTTAGATAAGCTTGCAAATATCTGAAACTGAATACTAATAAAGCTATTATAGATTTTAGAAGTTTTCGTACGATGTACGATTGCAGCTTTGCTTCGGGGATTAGCACGTAGTAGAGCGTTGTTGCTCCTGCCCTTTGATATCACATCTAATCCTACTGTTTTCTGGTATCGCCTCAAGCTAATAATATTATTAACTAATGTTGAGGTAAACGTTTTTGTCGGTCTTCAAGGTTGATAGATCTTTTAAAATTGCTTTTTATAGAAAATCTTGACGTCGAAATTTTGGATATGAGTTGAGTTTGAGTAAATTCAACGCAACCACAAAGTATTAATTCCAAGTAAATCACTTACAGGCACTTTTGAACTGAAAAGGAGTCGGTCAGTCGGAAAGATGAATCTAGTTGCCCATTCCACAGCGTAATTGGTTACAAAGTTACTATACAGAAGAACGGGGTAGAAACTTCACGGACACTGCATGATGCATGAAATCTTCTGCCTATAATTTGCCTTCTTCCAAATTCAACCTTCTACCTTAAACAAGTATTTCACTCTCCTAATTTCTCGGACTTACGATGCTCAACGCTATCAGCACCCGGTGAAAGCGCCTATCTGAGTATCGCGGTCGTGGTCGCGCGATCGTGCGATGCGCGGCAAAGGCGCCGCGTGTTTGTTTGTACCGACGCGCCGCGTTGCATGAATATTGTTTGATGTTGTTAGTGATTGTGGATTTAGATGAGATGAGGGTGGAATTTTGAGAAGGTTTTTTTAATAAGGTTGTGGAGGCTTGCAGTGATTCAGACACTAGGCTGCATCTTAGGTTAAAAGCCTGGCAATCAAGGGCAGGTTTATAAATCGATTAGTCCCTCTTCAGTTTTTTGACATATAAATGAATGAGTCGTATGACACTACACTACTGACAGAGAGGAACCCTGGACTTATAAGCTGAAAGCACATACTCGCTAAGACCATACTTGGTGAATGGTTTTACTTTTCTGTATGAGAAGAGAATTATTTTTGAATCGTTTTTGAAGGTGAAAGATTGGAATTTGTGTACTTATCAGTGGTGAACGTGATGCAAAAATATAGCTATGTATACCTTCCATTATAGTGAGGTAGATTTTATTTGAAGGAACTTTATTCAGATTAAAGCTTTATTACTACCAGTAACTCAATAAGATAATAAACTTAGCTACTAAAGATAACTTACAAATCGAATCACAAATACAAATAGAGAGTATTGCCTACGATTCTTTACCATATACATGGTCATACACCATTCGCCACCCAGCGTAGCTACCGCGTGGACAATTTATAAAGCCTGCCACCGACCGCCCACCGATTCAACCGGGAATCGAACCCGCACCCCGCAATTAAACGACGCCTCAGGACCTCTCGGTCATCCGATACTATCTGTATGACCCGGCGCCGCCTGCGGAGATCTCCTTTACTTTTCATTTATTGGATGAAACATCCTTTCTCGAATGTACCTTTCCTCCAATTTCAACCTTAGAGCTTGCAAAATACGACTCACTTTTGTGCAACTTTATTCGATTTTCCAACATCAATCAAAATTCAACTCTAATAATCTGACTTTAGGGTTGTATTTCCTAAATATTACGTACTAAGTGACGTTATTATGTAGTATATTTGTTTGGTAAGTATCACGAGCGCTGTGACCCCGTCCTGTGGTCATAGTTGAGGTCCGCGCTGAAATATGGACTTTGGGAAATCCGTTCGGACCTATAAAGTTAAGTTTTAGGACGCCTATCTGTTTCGTAGATTTATTATTGTCTTTAGGGACGAAAGTCGTTTGTACTTCGCTCTTAATTAGTTAGTTATTAGGCTACTCCATATTCTTCCTTAGTCTTCCCCATATTCTTCCTCTACGTAATGTTAGACTCGAGTGAGGTCAGTTTTGACTTTTGGACAAAGGGTTATGATGGAGGGTGAGCAGCATCTGCTATTTATTGGTGGCCAAGCTAATATGCCAAGCATGGTGAATGACTCCAATATAATTTGTATGGAATTTGGGATTCATATCATCATAATAAGCCTATAATGTTCCCCCACTGCACAGACCTCCTCTCTTCGAGAGGGTGTGGGCTGTAAATCCACTACGCGGACCCAGTGCGGTTTGGCAGATGTGACATGGCTTTGAATTTTTGGTTCTAGAACATACCGATTTCCTCACGATGTTTTCCTTCACCGTTTTTGAGAGCAGTGGTGATAAAATTATTTACACAAAGTAAAGCGCCTGCGTGGTTTCGAACCCACGACCTACAACTCGTAAGTCGAGGCCGTTACCACTGAGCCACCACTGTATTCATATATTGCAAACAATTAATCATCACTTGTTCTGCATATGCACTTAGCATTCTACTTTCTTCTTAAGCATAATTGTTACAATTCAGAAAATCTGCCTAGCATATATCCCAACTATGTTGGGGTCGGCTCCCAGTCTAACCGGATGCAGTATTTTACATGGAGCGACCGCCTATCTGACCTTCACAACCCGGTAACTGGGTAATACTATACCCCTTGGTAAGACTGGTTTTCAGACTTTCGGGCTTCTGACGACTCGTACCGACTGTCAAAGATGTACGAATGACAGCCGGGACCAACGGCTTAACGTGCTTTCCGAGGCACGGAGAAGTCTCGGTATTAAAAGATGGTTACCCATCCACGGACCCGTACGGCTGTTATTGCTTAGCCACGAATACTAAAAAAAAATACAGTACTTAATCTCAATGACCATTACTCTACCACAGCACATTCCACAGTCGGCATCAAATAATGATATTATGGTTTCAAGGAATTGCGATGCTAATGCAACCATCTTAATTTACAAAAACAACATCGCCCACCGAGGCTAATCTCGTTTATAATAAAACAATAGATAGGTTTTCATAAGCATCCCATTTCTTACACAAAATGACTCATCCAGTCCGCTGGCTTTGCATAAATATGTCCTTTTAATTGTGTACTATCATATCAACTAAAATCTCCAAAGAAAACTGAACCTTAATACTTCAAACACACACTTGATTTTAAATCAACAACATACGATTCGATACGTCATTTTTCATAACGTAGTAAAAGCAAAATCTGAAGATCAATTTTCAACTTAAAAGTTTTGTGAATAAAGTTGAAATTACAATGTGTGTAGGTGTCGTTTTTGTAAGTGCACTGATTCAAACAGCTAGTTTTGACTCCCGGGGTGGCTTGTACATTGTACGCGCGCGTGACACTGCTCTATTTACGACTGAGTTGGTCGCACGGACCCATAAAGGTGTACCACGGTTCATGGGAAGAGGAATATTGAATGCATACTTAGAAATTATCACTTCATTGACTTTATAACAAAGATTTATAGCGTCATTAAAGATTTTAGATTGAAACTTGGTGGTGGTGACGAACGTAAAGGGATTTCAGTAAACTATAATTTAAATGTATATCTGACACCTAAAATGATTACTATTTACAACACTGCTAATAGATGAAAGTAAAGGAAGCATCTGTCTTTTTCTCCGTTATTAAAAAGCAGACTTTTCACGCATATAATTCATCGATATCAGCAAATATGACACCGCGAAAGTTTATACAGTGTGACAACTACAATTTGCGGTTCTCTTTTCAAGAAAACAGGTTGCTAGCACCCAGAGGCGATGCCAAGAATCTGTCACTACTAACACATTATTACGATGTCTCATGTCCAAAACGCAACTTGCTTCGAGCGTCCATACATTTTGGCGCACCTGGTAGTTTTATCTCTTAAGGGGTGCGTTTAAAAACCAGTAGTACTGTAGTTCTCGTAATCATAATAAAATCATGTTTCATTTTTATTGCCTGTTCATTCTTATTCGTAATCTGATGCAATGGCTTTAACGAATTGCATAATTAAAGCTAATAATTGGAGATAAATTATTAAGCTTTTATCTATTTTGTAAACCCTTGAATAGTTGATGACTTTGTCTTCAAAGACTTATAAACTTTTCGTCGAAAGTTGGATGAGTTTACAGCCAAGACAAGCCCACACTGCATCAAAAATCATGAAACAAAAGCTATCGAATTTTCCTTTTATTATTTCGTGTACCGCGTTACACTTAAGTTTAGCTCATAGTAAGGGCAATGCAGTAGTATTGTGTGCCATGTCCACACTATTAACGGCCGATTTATATGCCCTTAGCAGTCGCCCTCGAAGATTTTGAATAATTACAAAAGATGCGCGCGCCACGGCGATTTATGTACATGTTGGCGCGCCGTCTTATTGGCTAATTCAAGTGTCCGTAACGTTAGAATTTTGAAATTGGTTTATAAAGATTTCAGATGGGTTTGTGATTGTTTGATTTCTGGTTTATTCAAGGAGATAAAATGTAGGTACACAATATTTTGAAATGCCCGATGCTATTCCTTTCATAGTCTCTCTTGAAAGTTGTTTTCAGATTTGTGGCTGAAAAGAGGAACACAAAAATTTCACAAGTATGTAAATTAGTCTTCCTTTTAGTAGGATTGCAAATTAAATGGTACCTACAAAATTGCAAATTGTTAGAGTACCTTCTGTCACTTTACTCATTATGACAACTTTAGAAGTTAGCACTAAGTACATTTTAATTTTAGCCTGCTAAACGTCACCATTACGAGCCCATTTCAGCCTCTCTCCAACCTTCGCCTACTTTAACCGGTCATAACCCGTATTCGGGTCACCGGCCGCTAGGAGACAACCAAATTACATATCTCAAAAAAATTCACTTACGTCTTAATTCTGCGGCACCGTTAATACGATTTTAATTTCAAGTAAAATATCGAATTAAATGCTCATCCATTTTAAAAATGTTCCTCTGAAAAAAGGCTTTAGTCATCAAAAAATTTTACAAAGGAAAAGCAATCTTTTGTCTTGGGAATAAGGGCCTTAGAAGGTGAAAAAAGTATTTTGTCATAAGGGAGAAGTTTCCGATGGTGGTCCAGCGGCAGGTTTGTGACGTAACACAAGAAAGTTCACGTATTTGAGAATGCAATGGTTTACTTAATTACTATTAAAGCAAAAAAATAACAGATAAATGACGTACTTACTTATTTTATCAAGCAAATGACTTAAGTATGGACTCTTAATACATTCATCGTTAAGCATTTAATTGTAATTGAATAATTTATAATTTTGCATATTTGGGAAATCATTAAATTATATGCAATTTCGATGTAATTGATGGGTATGGCTCAGTCTTGTTACAATTTTGATTTACTGTTTAAGTATGTAGGTTCCGTATTCACAAAATTACCCGTTACTGCAATCAATGATCCCATATATAATTTCCAAAAACGTGTGACCTGACTTTACAAAATGCTTCACTAAATCAACTATTCGTATAATTCAGTCATACTTCATAGAGCTAATCAGGTCCACCCCTCTTTTGTTGCGAATGTCGGCTGCGAGGATTTTAAATTATCATCAGCATCAGCATTAGTAACAGCGAATCAATTTTAACGCCTGCCCCTTAAGACCTAGGCCAAATATGTTTTGATATTCGGATAACTCATGACCTAAAGAGGTGCCATGAAGAATATCAATAAAAAATCTCGACTAATTAAAAAGTTATGCAGCAACGCAAAATTTCGCGGGCATTTTTTCAAAATAACGGTTCAACCATGTTTGAACACAGGAACAGTTTTTTTTTACGAATTCATACTGGGTGTTTTGTTTGTATTATTACTATTTCATCTAGTCCAAATTCATTATCTACGGAATCCAATTCAGCAGCTCTTTTCCAACCTTCCCAGATAGATCGTACCTCCATTTCGATGAGACAAAACAGCAGTAACATCTGTGAATGCCACTCAATCTTCCAATTTACTTGCTTGCCAACACGCCCTCTAGTGCAGCTCGCTTCCAGTAGCGAAAACACTTGCGTTTTACAGCATCGTATAGCCCCCGACAAAGTAATGCTATACTAATTCCGATTTAACGCGAACCAATCGACGATACAAGATGACTTCCGTACTTCAGATTTTATTGCTTTTCGATTAGATTCGCCGGTTATAGGGTGAACCTGCTGTAAGTTTGAATTGTTGAAAGGTCTTAAGGGGAATGTGCCAAGGTAGCCCGCGACATTCAAATTTTCTTACGTTTTTTGCAATTTGCAGGTCAGTGGCAGTTTGTATGTTGATTAAAATATGATTCGCAACCGTAAAAAATATGGCTTTACAGAGTTATAATCATTAGAATCAGCAATACAACTCCATAAGTTAGAATAATCCTCAAATGTCATGATTTCATGAAATAGTCATTCAATAGGATTATATGAACTTAGAGAGTTGTATTGATGATTTTAATGATTATAATTCTATAAATGATTATCTGAATCTATGTAAATCAACATACAACCTGATACTGACCTGCAAATTGTAAAAAACGTAAGAAAATTTGAATTTAGCGGGCTACCCCGACGCTTTCGCCTTAACTGATTTTGAAGGCCTGTGGGTAGTTTTTCATTGGGATGGGCCTCGAGTGGTCACTGTCACCTCTGGTTAACCAAGAAAGCGACCTTTGACATACTATTCTATGTAGTGTAGATTGGTACCCGGTATTTAGATAATGAGCCCTTTTTTCCATAGTAATGGAACTCCTGAAATCGCGAAAAAAAACACATTATACTTACACATTCTGACGAGCTATTCGAACATAAATCTAGGGAACAGCAGATTCTTTTTCCCGCTATTTTTGGGTCCCATATTGAATGTTGTTCATAATGATGAGTATATAACCCCTTCAGAGGATGCCCATGAATTCAATTTCACCCTGTAAAGTAAGTATTCGGGTGCCTCAAAGGTCGATTAGGGGCAAATTTAACCAATGTAACTGAACGCGATCAGCACATCTAAAACGAGTTCAAGAGCTGTCAGTGTCAATATTCCAAATAAAATAACGACACTCTTACTTGACAGCTCTTAAACTTGGTTTATGTGCCGATCGCGTTCAGTTGCGTTGGTGAAATTAGCACTAAGTCTCAATCAACATAATTATATTCAACACACCACGCATCGATACTCTCAAAACAAACTCGCTGAAGAAACAAAGCACGCCTAACCCTTTTAAAATTCACAAAAAGAACACTTTGCGGCAGCCTCAATACACGTCCAAACCTTTCACAGAAGAAAATCCAATTAAAAGTAAGGGCAATTAGTAAATCAACGGCTCTTTTTGCTTCGGGAGTCAGCCGTTAAAATTCGCACCTCGACGCTGTGTACGTTTACCGAAAACTGTTCAGACTTAACGATCCATTGATTCGGATAAAGTTGTTGTCCAAAAAGCGCGAAGTGGATACTGCCACTATTGTGGGAGCCACAATGGGCTGTTACTTGTAATGTGGACTGTCCACTGGGTTGGTAGAGGTATGGAGAATAATTAATGGATGGATTTTGCAGTTGTACAAAGACGTATACTTAAATAGTTTTTTAGTATTATTGGACGTATAAATAGTAGTATTGGATTCCCATAAAGTTCCTGAAATAATTTAATGTACCGGTCATCTTAGTATGATATACTAAATTCACCCCATCAGTCTGCGGAGGGCTGTCCCTTACACTCTGTATAGTTCGGTGCATGTAGTATAAAGTCGGTTTCTAAATCGAGTTACATTCAGATGGTTCCCGTTAAAAATACATGCATTGTGACATTGTGAAGATCAGAAATCTTCTTTTCCAATATTATCTACTAACTGTATCAAAAAACACAGAACTCGGAAAAGTCTATAAACCAAACAAAAACTTGACGTAAAAAAAACCTACGAACAAAATCGAAAATAGACTATCACCCAGTGTGCACGGCTCCTGACAAGTTCGATGGTTCGAAAATTGATTAGCCGACAAAAAGCAGGCGACAATCGACGTCGGCCGCACGTGTATGTCGCCGCGACAAAAAAAAAACGCGACGCGACACTACGCGCGGATTTCCGAAACGGAATGCAAAAAAACGGAGTCCGGAAAAAAATGGCGATGGAAAATTTTCCAAAGAATTTATAAGCGCAAAAAGCGTGGATTGTTCTATGGTTGGTTTGACTTGAAATATGTTTTACGATTGCTTTTTCTGGTATCACGAAATGTTGAGATTGAAGGGTTTCTCTTGTGAAGTTGTGATACTTCGAGTAGGTTTATGTTCTAAGAGAGTTGGTAGCGCCACTTGGATGTCAAGTGTTTGAGCTTGCAAGGACCTGCTTGAATACTATGAAGGTGCTTTCTCGCGATTCTTGATTTTTAAAACGTACTACTGACTTTCAGCTTGTATAGTGTTGGTATTTAAATTCGTATACATCAAAGTATGGAACGAGAGTAAGGACGTAATAAAATTTCCTATCAATTTTGAAATGTATTGCAGTACTTATGCACAATGACATCCCTCCATCAATCAATCAATCAAGTCATTTATTGAAACTAGGCTGAGAATCAGAACTTTTTGAACGTCAATATTACATAAGTCAGTCCTCCAAAACGCCCACCATTCACTTCCTAGTGCTTAAGCTGGGAAGAAGAAGTGGCGCAACAAACTCCTCAGCAGCACAGCTGTCTGTTCAGTTAGAAAAACTTGAATCGATACAATAGTATGCAAAATAAATTAACATTAGGTACACAACACAAAATATTAAATTAAATTATTTGTCATATGTTAGCTAGCACACGTCCTTATACCTACTAACAAAAAAACATCAAATCTATACTCAAGGGACAATAAAAACTAAAAACGTTAACAGAACTTATTACCCAAATAAAAGTCTCCAGGGCGCGGCCTTACATAATTATGTGCTGTGAAGCTATTAAAGCTGTAACTCGAAGTCACAGAAATGATAAACTAGGAACATCGAACAAAATTAATAAACAGTTAATTACTAATAACAATAACAAAACCATAGTCAGCAAGACATTCACTGCTACTAATCTATCCATATCTGACTTCCCATTTCTCATACTATTTCAGGTCTTCGCTAATCGTATAACTCCTACACAGTTAATAAATAAGCAGTGTATGTGTTAAAACAATTAAGCTCGAAATGGATCAGACGAAGCCAGTTCCTTTTACGCTGAGGTCCCGGGTTCGAGCCCCGTATCGGGAGAAATATTTGACCTACAGATTTGTAGCGGGCCCGGATGTTTGTGTACGTGATTTGTATTGAGTATTATGTAGACTTGTGAATGCTGTGATTAAATGTTATATGGTCAACTAGCTCTTTTTTCTAGATCGCCTTTATGCTGTTTTTTTGCTTGGAATAATTTATATTTGCCCAAAATCATAAAGTTCTGCATTTCAGTTGTCAGTGTGAATTTAAGTTCATAACCATTTTCTTGCTTTTTTATTAATTTTTTCATGGATCGGTTTTGTGCTATGATTTCAATTGCACGGCATAATTTGTCTATTCCCAAAATCACCAAGTTTTGCATTTCAGTTATCAGTGTGAACCAAATTGTTTTATAATTACGCTTTTATAATTAAAAGAAAACAACGGCTCAAAAAATATCATGGACACAGAAACAATGTGTTGTCAATCCGATTTTTCTTCTTCGTCTACCTATAACTTAAAAATTAAATTTTGTTACTTCCCGGCCATATCTGCGTTAAATATGGCCGGGAAGTAACAAAATTTTATTTTTACTGCTCTAATAGGACACAAAACCCTCCTGTGAACTAGGATATATCCTTATATCCTTCTAATCTCAAGTTAACGGTATTCAGACCTACAATCCTTATCACGGAGCTGCAGCATCGTTTCGAATCGCGTGTAGTGAAACGTGTTGAGATTACGCAACACTAGTCTGCATAATTAGATCGGTTTACCTGCTTGTCGCTTAGGAGAATCGCAGTCAGAATATACGCTCATTTGGCTCGATTGAAATGCGAGGAGGGGTAATCTCTGTTAATAATACTGAGGTGATAATTTGGTTGGTCTCGTGGTAAGAAATTATCATAATTATATTTCGTTAATACCTTAAGAGGGTTTGTATTAGTTTTATCTTTTAACTATTCTGATTGTTTAATTTATAAAGAATATTATTTCCAAATAATATTATTTAAAAACAGAATTATACAGAAATTGAGAAATTTTTGATCATCGTTTTAAAAGCCGGGTAATGTATTTGACATGGAGACCGACCATAATATTTACAGCGTATCAGTCAAGTTACAAATAAGGGCCTAGGAAACCGCTTATGTCAATCGTTTCGGTGGACAGCCAAGCAACATAGTAGCGCATTTGTACGTGTTAGAAATCAAATAGATACAAACAGAAACAAAAAGCAATCGGAGAGTAACGCTCAACGTAAGGGAGAGTACACACTCGCGCGATATCGATCATCGGGCGACGCTCCCACGCTGTCGCGCGACAAAAACTCGGCCTCATTAGAATGCAGCGCGCGACAGACGCGCGTCGCCGCGGCCCTGCAGACAATTGCGCTTTTTGACCGCGCACCGCCATCGCGTATACGAAATTCGAATTATTTTTAAATGAATTGTTTTCAAAAGTGTACGTACCGCGGTTTTTGTTTGAGAATAATGATATTGTGGTCGAATAGTTGTGGAGGTGAGGTGAGATGACACGTAACTTGAAGAACTGAAGTATTGACAGCAGATAAGGTAGAAAATGTTTTCAAGAGGCAAGTCGTCACTGGAAAATAAAGTCTAGATAGATACGATCTGGTTATGGTTAAGGGAATCTATTGATATGAAAATCTATGTAGCAATATATCTGTTCGTTCCGCAAGATATGATGAGTTACCTAATTAGGAGAATCTGCAGTGATCAAAGGGTATCAAAGCTTAACTTTAACAGATTACACTGATCAGTGATCCGTCACATCAATACCAACATCAATATTTTTGAATCCACAAAGAGATATGGCTGACATAATAAATGAGACTATGTTAGTCCAAACTTTTCACCAAATAATTGTAGTTTTACATCGATACAGTCCCTTCTACTTGCACGTAAGCAATGATACACCTAATTACACAATTTGCATCTTCACCAAGTACACTCGCAACAAAAAATATTTCCTATATCAAGATCAAGGTGCAGGTAATAGGTGAATCCGGTACGTGTACCGGTATGCTAGTGGTCCATCCGGCAATGTAATGGCTCAGACCGGGGGGCGCCGCCGTTCGCAGAAACGTACGGGAGACATCCTATTAGAAATTATTATGGATGTCTGTACCTGCGTGTGCGCTGGGCTCAAGCGATGGCGGCATAATGGATTAATTAGTTTCTAGGATATTGTAATTGGTTATGAATTTATGTTATTGTTTGTGCTGTGTGGGTGGTTTAAAAATAGTTGCTAAGTTAATCAGTAAATATTGACGTTTACGTATTTATATTTTTTGAAGGTTTTAAACTGGGGCTTTTAAATTAAAGAAAATGGAATTGATTCCTGAACACAAATTTTGAAGAGGCTTTGAAAATAATGGTAATTATATTTTCAGTCTATTCGTTAAAATATTGGCGGTACATGCAACAAGCTTTTCTTAACCAAACCTTTGACCGTGAGAACAGCATCGATCCCGTTCATTTCCAAGCATCTCAGACTTCAAGTTTAATTACCAGAGCCCAATGCCAATAATCTGAAATGTTCACTTTTATGTGAGAGGGCAGACAACTACCTCGTGTGGTCATAGATCAGTTTGGTGCACTTTACGACGGACGGCTCGATAGAGGTGTCTCGAATTATATGACATTGCTTCCTCGATTTACTACAATTCCTTGAAATGTTACGTGGATTGATTGATCAAGAATTACTTTAATTTTGTCTCAGTCACTCAATTTCAGATTAAATATTTACGCACTGTAATGCTCGGTTCTCCTTCCTCACTGATCTAATTCTCGACTATGAACGTTACATTACAGACGAATGCAGGTGCACCTTTAGAGACTCGGTTAGTACCCACATTCGCTGGGTTAGATGATGGCTGTGTTTCTTTATGACATCTTAATCTAAGATTGAGTAGTAAAATACAAAATGGCTGGAATGTATTTATGGATTTTCATATTAGGTTCGATTTAAAGGAAAATGACATTTACACAATCTTCACAACATTACACCTGTGTCTCCCGAAGGGTTATGCAGGAGTGTATACCTAGTACACTCACATATTGCCAGTTATATTTAGTTTTTAGTGTTTAGTCCCACGTAGTAGCGAGCCTAATTTCATCAGTCGGGAACAAATAAATCTAGACTTCGGGCTGCTGCTATAAATTCTTGAATGACACAATCTTCCAACTCTTCTAGTCGTATCTAGTCTAGTACCTAACCAATAACAAAATAGTCTTTAAAGCGTTAGTAAGTCGCGTCGTCTACGAACCACCATTGAATTAGTAGTACGGTGGCATTCTGGCCACTCATTGGTGATTTGAGTTTGTAACACGTTACATTTGGTTCTTGGATCAAAATAATATCCAAAATAAAAGAGCAATTGAAGTAGAAAATCACCTTTTTCACATTATATATATTTATAATGTATCTTTCCTACAAGCTCTTATCATACCTACTTACGTTACACAATATCAACCAACAATCCTATCTGTAAATTCCACAGCACTGCACTCTTCTCCCCAAGTCAGCACACATTCCCGCTCGTGCAAGTTTTTGTATTGCAGCGACGCGCGACGCCGACGATGAGTCAAATCATTTCGTTGGTACCGATACATCACTTACATCATTAAGTTAGGTATAGACCCATAATATTGTTAATAGACCCATAATGCTGTTAGCATTGTTGTTATGACGCCAGACTTAGATAATATGGTAGTAGGTAGCCAGGCGGACTAAGAACAAGCCCTAGCAGCAATTAAACCGAGCAGAAAACTTTGCCCTTACTGGTGTTCTAATCACTAGACGACAGAGGCGATTAAAACCTAAAAAAAATTGCTGGTAACTTTCCTACATATATATATATATATTTATCTATTTGTTCAGCACTTGCTTAACACCTGTCATTACTGGAAATAGTTGATAATTCCTGGATCTCACATAACATTCCTGAATTAAATCGGAGGGGCACTAAACACTTACAATTTTGGTGCAAAATCAGCACTTACCAATAAACCCTTGATTTACTCCTATCCACAGTAATAATAATACCCATTACGAATGCCCTTAATTCAACAAGTACCCTCACAAAAAAAGTAAGTAAACATAAACAATAAAATAATCAGTTGTGGTCGCCGGTCGCGCGTGGTCGTCTGTGGTCGTGCCCTTTGTTATGATCGCTTTTTATTCGACCACATCTTTTTGTTATCTCGATGCACCTACTGTGTAATGATTATGTACGGGTACCGATTGCAGAATAAGTAGAAATTGGATGAATAAAGTTGTAAAAATGATGTGTTCAGTTCTCATTATTTACAAACGTCGTTTATTATATTCGTGTTAAGTATAGCCTATTATTGTATAACATAATGCCCTCTAAGTTAATTAACTTTTAAATAACAAAAACCTGGTACATTTGTGAAGCATTTATGAATGTTAAGTTTTAATTAATAAAATAGACTCAATAACTTCGCAATTCTAAATAAATAAGAGATATAAATAGCAACCTAACTGCACAAAACGAACTGAAAATGTATGAACTATTCGCATGAAAGCTAGCGTCCGCCATATTGAATTTCCTTTGACGTTGCTTGGCCTACTTTCATAACCGTTTCTTTTAGATTTGCTTTAGGGAGACAAAGATAATCCAGAACTTTTAAACTGTACTCTTCTGTGCAGCATGTTTTAGAATATTATATTGATAAGTTATCGTATTAGTAGTTAAAGTTAGAAAGGACTTATTGTATCCTAAATCCACAATTCGTAGAAGACAGCATGTACATTTTTATTTTTTTACTCTTTTGCATAGTTATATGCAAAAAAGTAAACAAAATAATTAAAAAATAGGAGTAAAATGATCTCCTTATATATTAAAATAAACAGCTTTCCACACGAGTTAATTTAAAATTGTTAAAATATTTTCATTGTACAAAGTAAATTGTCGACACCCGTCACATGTTTACATTACTCCGTGAACACTCGAGCCTTTTATTTATGAAAAGTCCGTTTTCAGCTTATTTGCTGTAATTAACTCTGAATAAATATTAACATTTTGTGTGGGCACTTTTAATATCAGGTGTTTCGTCATTATTTTTTGTCTGTCTGGATTTTTATGTTGGCATTGGTACTATTTAGAGTTTTTGATAGAATGATTCGTATTATTGGAGTTCTATGTTTTAGGACAAGTGCAAAACCAAAGAGAGGTATATTTGTAGATGAAGTCGGGCTATGGATGAGTGAGATGATGATGAAGAAGATACTGATGATGTTTACACAATATTTTCTTTCCATGGCACATCATTTTCACAAACTAATAAGCACTAATAAGCTCTACTCACAATTCAAAATAACAGTTTCTTGAAATAAACTAAACTTGTTTCAATTCCCTTTATGATAAAACAAAACACATCCAAACAATATCTATCATTATGCATGGGGCATACTGAGGGCTCTAGCATATCTAAATTAAATTGATAATCACTACCGAAACTTCCCATAATCAAATCAAACCTTCCTTATCTAAACGAGACACATTAGTTTGCTGTCGGTACAAATTAATTAATACAGTATTTACGTGAGTCCCTTTGTCGTGTTTAAAGGCAACCCGCCCCGCAGATCATGCCTTAAGGCTAACATTGTTACGATAATTCCATTTTGTTATTATCGTTACGTACTGGAAGATTATTTTCCCCTGTGTGTTTGCTGTAACAAAGTGGAATATGGCGTTGATTTTGATCATGCGGTTATAATGGTGCTAATTTGTAAGTGTTACGGTGATTAGGTCAAGATATCTTTGGTTGTCTTGATTTGGAAACCAAAGTTCGGCTGTGGAAATTGTCAGGTTGTTGTAGCTTTGTAGGGTAGTGAAATTTTTATCTTACCATTTCTAACCATGAAGTCATACTTTTGTTTTATACAACTTTTAAATATTTTTTATATGAAAGTGAAGTGAATGATAGTGTGACGGTTGACATGGGAGAATGGCAGAAGAAAACGTATTGCGCCGACTACTAGTGACGTGGGACAAGCGCAGAAACATCATGATCAGTTTTTATTATCGACAATCAGCACCCTATGACTAATAAAAACTATCCTAGGAATTTGTGTCCTTTTTCTTTACCATACTAATATTTCCACTCAGTAAACTTGTCCTTAACAAGTATCAAAAACGTTATCTCTATCTGCACACGAGTTATCTGCTGAATATTAATAATGAGCTTCATTGTATTATTCCGGTTCGATCTGTACTTTCGGCTATGCGTCGATTTCGGTTCAGTTATTGGGGCTACTTGTTTCATTTTGATCACGATTCGGGGATTTCTTACGTCACGTATTATGTATGATTGTACCGTTTTTTAAAGTCATGTTTTAATGTTGGAATTAAATGATATGTCTGATCTGATGTTTTTTAAATAACATCTAATAGAACGGACTTCGCTTGCGTTATTTAGGTTTTAGTGTTCCGGAGAGGTACGTGTGGCGACGTCGACAGCCACGGCTGCTGGTGGAGTCGCGGACATGACACGGACCTATTCTGTTGTTCTCTGAGTGAGTTCACAAAGAATGCATTATTTATAATAAGTTACGAGGTAGTTAAGAAAGTATCGCAATAGGTTACCCTGTAATGATATTTTTAATTTGGAAAACAAATAAAATAAAAATTTACCTAAAATCCGGTAATAGATAGCAATCCTTGTTAAAAATTGCATGCGTGCTTTCCAACCTTATCTTGGATACACAAGAGTTCTTCTTGGATTTCCCTATTTACAGACACGAAAAGCATTTGGTACAGGTGTAGTCAAATCGAAACATTGTATTATAACGAGGTTATCACTTCCTGTTGATGCTTCCTATAAATTAGTAGGATCATTTTCCCTATCTGAATAATAATCTATGAATTAACCTGTCCTTGGAACGTAGATCAACGCTCCAAAATAAGTACCAGTAGGCTGCCAGAGCGTATATATCTACGCGTTATTATCACACACAATGCGCGGCAGACAGCGCTTTATGTACGCGGTGTGGCCCCAAAGGTTAAACATGATAATTTTGAAAGTATCCCTTGTCATCAGATACCCGACGACAAAGGCTTCTTTCAAAATTATTATATTATCCTTTATACGGTTTCTTCCACCACTTACATAGTTTTTCGCGGAAGGTTTGATGTATTCATTCAAAGCGTGCGAGCCGCTGGCGGGTTACATAAATAGGCTAGTTTTACATAAATCTTGCTAACAAAGCTAACCCAAAGGTTCTGTTGATCGCTGGTCAAGAGTGTAGACAGTATGCTTGGGGCATTACAAGAATTTCGTGTTACGGGGAATGGTGTGATGTTGTTATGAACATTATCATCATCTGGCTTTATGTTTCCATTAAATATCAGGAGTCTTCCGTGTTTCGAGATTTTGATACTGACAAAAGTAATTAATATCTATAGAATAGAATCCGGTCTTCAAGTGCAGGAAGGCAAGTAAGGTCTGCTGTCCATCACAAACTAATTAAAAGCGTTAGTAAGTCACGTCGAGTACCGACCTCCATTGCAATACTAGTGCTGTGGCATTCTGGTTATTCATCGCTGATTTGAGTTCGTAACATGTTACTTTTGAGTAGTGTCGTGTACGATGGGCCTTAAAGGCATTTTATAGCCTTCATTTTCGACTGCATCGATGCTTAAGGTGAAGTGAAGCAGAAGAAAAAGACAACGCTTAGTTGGCAGATGGATGATAGAGACGATATGTCTTTGGCTGCAAAGGTCCTTTGGGCAATCTTTTATCGCTCTTTATGGCCTATAGGCAATACTACAGGCTCTCACGATAATTATACAAACACAAGAAATATGTAAAAAATGCTTCGATTGACTAAGAGGCAATGTTTATAGCTCGCGTGTCACAAAGTAGAGCAAATAAATATCAATTACTGGTTTTAATTTGGTTGTTTTTGCGTTGGCGTTTTGGTGCAAGTTACAAGAATTACACGAGTCTATGAAAAGGTTACCATAGATCTGAAACTGTTGGAAATTACTTAAGTTGCAAATGTATTATTACATATCTTAATGTAAACGAGGCAAAAGGAGTATGTAAGGATCTTAGCTGGTGGCGTTCTGTAGTTTCTGCATACCCCTATGGGAAGAAGGCGTGAGTCTATGCATGTGTATGATTATTCTAATGTCAAATTACTCACAAAAATGTATGATAATTAATTTTATTATTTCCCTAAAAAGGTGCTTTTTCAAATTAGATATCAGCATGTCTTGTTCTTTCTTTTGTTGTCTTTCCCTTCCGCAGATTGAAGCTAGTTTTATGTATGTCAGTCAACATCACGAATCATATTCGACATCTTCAATCTTCACGCCGCATTAATATAACACAATAAATTTGGAAAGTCCAAAAGTGCCCTCATAACGCTCATTCAAAAACAGATTTGTTTT
The DNA here is from genome assembly GCA_914767815.1 of Eupsilia transversa. Lineage (NCBI taxonomy): Eukaryota > Metazoa > Arthropoda > Insecta > Lepidoptera > Noctuidae > Eupsilia > Eupsilia transversa. Next base: position 14,175,558 of record OU611882.1, read on the forward strand.
AAAAACAAAAACACCTTTTTTTAAACAACCTTGAATTAAACAGCTATTTTCAATACGAAATCAGGAGAAGCAAGAATAAAGTGAATTAAAAAAAACTCGATACGTGGAGCATTTCGAACGTTATCGTGACCACACACGGGATCCATGCGTACGCTTCAATCGCTTCGCGTTGTGAGGCGTCCAAAGCATAAAATTAATCTATGAACAAATCGCTACAGTTCCCAAGTTGGGCCAACATAAGCCGGCGCAATGGTCAGTCGAAAGCAGTTTTGTTAACAATTAATGCCCTTTAATTAACAAAAAAACGTACATTTAAACTGTATCAAAATCTCGGCTAATGAATATTGAGAGGCGTGCTACCGCCACTGTTGGAGAGCGCGTAACTTATTGTGAAGGTGCGGAGCAGAAGTCCAAGTCTAAGGGTCTTTAGATGGGACTTCGATCAATAATAGGTTCACTTATATGAAAAAAAAAAACAGGTATATTCATTTGGTTCTTTTATTAATTCTGGATCTCTTCTTTTCGATTCGATGGTACTTTATAAATTAATTGTTCTAAGAAGGTGGCCACGTGTATAGCAGCATCAGTGGCGTTCATAACATTTTTAAAAAGAAATGCAGGAGTGACACTTCGTACCTCTAGCAAGCAGCACCGCTCTCACATTGGATGTCTGACGGTTCCATAATCCCCCATTTTGCCAAGTTGTATTTGGAGCTGTCTCCTTGGGTACGCAATATATTGAGTGTCTCTTCTTGATCGAAGGCCGGGGATAATACAGTATTGATAGAGAAAAAAAAAAGAAAAAAAAAGAAAGAAAAACAAAGAAAGAAAAAACAAGAAAGAAAAAAAAAGAAAAAACAAGAAAGAAAAACAAAGAAAGAAAAAACAAGAAAAAAAAAAAGAGAAAAAAAAAAAAGTTTTGATTTGAATTGAGACTGTGTTTGTAAGATCCTCGTGACTACATAGTGCCAACTAATTTCTGGTCTACTGACCGCGTAGGATTGTAAGCACGCGGGACTTAATTCGCGATATAATTGTTTGGCAAGTGTTTTGATCGTTAATTGAGTTGTGATCGTTGATTGAGATTAATTAACAACTAAATAAATCGACTAGTGATAATTAAGAATAAACAGTCCACTAAATTGTTTTGTTGTCACATGGTGCAATACTATTAGAGGCAAACACATACATACAACAGAACTTGAATTTGGACTTTTATCTACCCAAAACAACATCGCAAACAAAATATTACTTGTAAAACTTGGTCATAACTTTGCTGCTTTAAAAAAAAACTAACTATATTAAATTTAGGTAAAAGGGTATATTGTTCTAATATTTCAGAAAAATACTGACTGCCTCTTTGGTCTAGTGGTCGCAAGCACTACAGCTCAGCTTGAGGTCCTGGGTCTGGCGGGCAAAGTGTTATTGGGTTTTTCCATCTGGAATTGCTCAGTAGCAGCCTAGAGGCCGGATTTGTGCCCGGTTGATGGCAATAGGCTCGCCCTCTATTACATGAGACTTAAACATAACTGGCGAAATGTGGGTGTACTATACGTACACCTCAGCCTAACCCTTCGGGGAATACAGGCGTGATGTTATGATGTTATTTATTTCAGAAAATTTAAACTACTGATATTCAACTGTCGGATTCAAGGCGGACAGTCGATGTTGATCTCAGAGTTTGATAAATAAATTGTGACAGATATTACATATACTTTAGACAGGCAACAAGTAACCTTTATGACAATCATTTTAGTTACTTTCGAAATGACGAAAATTTACAAGATAATTATTTAAAAGAAAAAAAAACCGCGTGACTTGCAAAGTACGTAACGGTATTTGAGACTATTATTTTAATTAATGATTTAACTTGTCATCAAGATACAACTAAAACTTCTAAAAATATTATCTCAATAAGTACGAATTTCACCAATGAAACTGAACGCGATCAGAACCTCTGAACCGCGTTCAAGAGCTGTCAGTGTCAATATTCTATAACAATTTTGACACTGACAGCTCTTGAACGCGGTTTGGATGTGCTGAACACGGTTAGTTAAATTGGTGAAACACGTCGTAAATCATAATCAGCAAACTTCGTTTAAAAAAAAATACAATGTCGCTTTGCCCGACCCGGGAATTGAACCCAGGACCTCATGCTCAGCAGTAGCGCTTGAGATCACTAGACCAACGAGGCAGCCATTTCATTTCATGCAATACCTCGTTTCTTTTATTTTATAATTTTAATGTTCGGTACGAAGATTTTTTTGAACAAAAAATGGAAATGTTTTTCGTCAGCTATTGTCTAAAGAAAAATCTTGCCTTTCTAATCCACCTTAAAACAAATATGTCTCAACGTTTCCAATTAAACTAGAAGCACTTAGCATAATTGGCATAGAAGTTCATCACAAGGTTCACCGTCAGATGTGGGGGTCAGATTTGAACTCCCGACCCCAACTATTCGACGTCGACTGACTGGCGAGTGATCGTAAGTTAACTGACCACAGTTGACCGTAAGGGAATCTAAATCGTTAATGATGACATGTTAGGTCGGTAACCCTTTTGTATATTTGCAGTAAAATAGTCTGTAAGTTTATTTCTCTTAGTTTTAGTTGAATGATTCATTTCTTATTACATTTCTTAAAGACTTTTATTGAGTTTTTTTTTTCGTGGAGCTCGTTTTTAAGTAGTAATAGCCACAGTTTAAGCTACGCTTGCCGGGGTTGCTACGTGGATACTGACCATTTTTACATACTATCTATCTATCATCCCTTTACAACAGAAGGCCAATGCCGTATTTTTAAGAACGTTCGCATTCGCATCTCATTCGAAATCTGTCAAAAGTACTATCAGTTTACCAACATTGTTGACAAGTTTGACAGATTGCGGCTTGAATGTGAACGTTTTTTAAGTACGAGCATTGGCCTTCCGGTCTGTCCTAATAAAAGACATAAACGCTCAGTGCAAGATACTATTTCGTTCTGCGTAGCCTTTTCCCAATCATGTTGGGGTCGGCTTCCAGTCTAACCGGATGCAGCTGAATACCAGTATTTTACATAGAGCGACTGCCTATCTGGCCTCCACAACCCAGTAACTGGGTAATACGGTACCCCTTGCTTCTGACGACTCGTAACGACTGTCAAAGATCCACGAATGACAGCAAGGACCAACGGCTTAACGTGCCTACCGAAGCACGGAGGAGTCTCGGTATGTAAATATGGTCACCCATCCTAGTACCAACCCCGGCAAGCGCAGCTTAACCTGATGGATCGACCCGTGCGGCTGTTATTACTTAGCCACGAGCTCCTCCAGTGCAAGATACTAATACTACTATACAGTTTATTTTTCCCACCATTTCCATAGTCCCGTTATGAACTATTTATTCATTGACAAATAGTTTTCGATATCCGACCGTCAATTCTGGATCGGAGCGGGAATCGAACCCGCTATCTGTGAGTTAGGAGCGAGAATAATTTGGTTAGTGTCGGGGGTCACGGTACATTTTTAGCGGAGCGATAACGCGCGTGGTTGCCTACGGCGGCATAGTGCTGTGCTGAAGCTCGATAGAATTGTCGATAGACTGCGTATGTTGGAATATTTTAATATTTTTTTGCGGCCTTTTACGAAAGCTTTTCAGGCTCTTGGAAAACACGCTATTAGTTAGTCAATCCTTAGGGTTGGATAAGGACAAAATCTGATGTATAACAAGGTCTAAACTTGTAACTAGCTAACATGCATCAACCTTTTTTTGCAAACTTTTTAATTTATTTCAGCAAGGTTTCAGATGTTTGAGGTTTCTTAACTATATTATGATTTTGATCGACACATGAATCCACGCCATTTCACTAGAAATATTTCGATCCAACCTCTCAAGATTTCTTATCCAATGCTACCTGCAAAAAAAACAAAGCATATTCATTCAGACTTACAACAGGACATCTAGAACATTTTACAACATCCTCCTTAAATATTTATCGATATGACTGTTCACATCACTGGCAGAACTATGACGCGCGTAAATCGACGCGCGTGCGCGCCGCTGGGCGACGCTGGCTCGTAATTCGCGCCGCCCCCTCCTCGTTGCGCAGGATTCGAGCCAGACTACTTATCTATACACTTTAGAATGGTACCTACTATGAGAAATTGGAACTGACAAGTGTGATTGTTTACGAAATTGTGATCAGTTTTGAGCTTATATTTCATATTCATTGCGGTTTGATTTTATGATCATTGAAATTATTTGGCTGTATGTTTAGTCAATTTAGATGATGTTAAATTTTGTGAAAGATATATTAAGTGTCGCGTTACTGTTACATTGTTGTTTTACCTGTAAAGTAGGTATGGGTGGTGGTAAAAACTATAGAATAGAATAGAATACTCTTTATCTCTTTTTCTCTTTTCCTTTTTTTTTCTTTTCTTTTTTTTCTTTTACTATATGTCGTAATTCAAATTACCTGTGGTCCAAGTCTTGCAAAAGATAAGAATAAAGTAACATGGAGACTTCATACTTAAAAGGACGATATGGCTGCAGTGTTTAAGAACCATATGAACCGCTAAAAAACTTTTTATCCCAAATTTTTAAAAGAAAAAGCATAAATTAAAACCAAAAACCGTTTTAATCGCATACTCCTTAAGTTAGCTTAAGCAACAATATAGCATTATATTTTCAAGCACGTCTCATTGTCCAGCACGCCTCGACTACGCCCTTAAAAAAAAACAAAGAAAAAAATACAAAAAAGTCCGCATATGATTATAGCGAGCAATATCCGAAAAGATTACGATCTTATCTCGAGATCGAGACATGAAGCGCATCTTGAGACGTATTCTCCTTACGACTTTTTCAGTAACCAAAAAAAAATGTTCCTCTCACTAATATTGATGTGAATAAGTAAGTATTAGTAAAAGTAGGTCAGACAATTAAAAATAAAGTTTTTTTTTAATAATCTAATCTAATGGGCAACTTTTACACCTATTGCTTCATCATAATAATGTACCCAAAGTTATGTATTATGTATCAAATATGTTCGTTTATGATTTTCTCTTATGACTTTCTCATAATAATTTATAGAATAAATATCTAATGTTTATGTGGATCAGAACACCTTTTGGTCTGAAGCTGTTAAAAATAACGATGTCAGAAAGTCAGATCTTTTAAATGTTAAGCAGAATCATCACTTCATTTTCAAGGGATTCTCTTCAATTCCCGTTAAACGAAGTCGTGTCGGATGCAAATCGAATCACGTAGTATAAACGTCTCCTTATTAATGCGCCCCTCTGTAATCTGTCTTGTGAAATCCCGCATTGTGTCCACTTTCTTCTGGCCGTTTGCGAAACACCAGCACTCGGGCCAACGACCATCTTTTACAAAACAACAAAAAATACTGACGAAGAATTCTTCGGCGACACTTCAAGCCATCAAGAAAATTTAATTAACGCATTCGTTTGTTCCAAACTCGGTTACAAAATTAGATTCCAAAGTTTTTGAATAAAGAAAATAACTTTTTTTATTGTCTACGCTTAAGGCTGCATAAAAACTTTAACAATATTGTCTCCTTCGTTCAATTAAGGCGGGTTCAGAAAGAGATTCTGTCGAAGAATTTCGCGCGAGCCGCTACGTCGGGCCGCGGTCCCCCGTCTTGTCAATAAACTCCATATAAATTGCCTTCCGAAGTGAATTTGAATATAATAGCCCCTATCCTACGAGTCCTTTTTACCCCCTTTCCTTGAAGTCGCAATCTTTGTACGATTATATTGTAAGCAAATTATCTGTTCGGATCTGGCAAGCGGATTGAAGTTGCAAAAAGTTTTTCTTTGATATTTTATTTCGTTTATTAATATTTGTTTATTGGATGGGCATTAATTCAATCGATGTTCGTGTTTGCTCTTTTGTTTAAAGATTTACTGTCAACCTAAATCTTGAGGATAGCACGCCATGTAAAAACTTTGTCCTTATTTGAATGCTTAATTTATAATAATTCTTCAGTTACTACTTATAACTTTCAAGTGCTGTTTTTATCGACTCCATTATGCTGTCACAACAGCTAGATTTCTCTGCGTTTTATCAATTATATTCACAGTCGTTAAATGTAGTGAGCTTATTGTGTAGTTACAGATTATGTTAATTTGTGTTAATTATTATAATTATATCGTTAAGAATATTAAGATTGGTAGTGATATAAATATAGCTACAAGTGCAGATGGAAGATCTCGTAGGCCGTAATGGACTATTGCATCAATATAGTCCTGTGACAAGTGACTAGCCTAATGCGTAGCTTTTCCTCACAAACTGATGGTACCTCTACCTATTGTAAAAGACCATAAAGTGCAGAGCATGATAAGTTATCAATATAGAAGACCTCAATATACGTACATAACAAATCCGCGTCCAAAAACAGTTTTAATGCAATTTTTTATTAAACTTCACTAACCGATAAACAGACACAGACAAGTTGGCAAACCGCGACAACGTTGCACGTGTCAGTTAGCGAACATGTCGCGTTCCCGCCACACTTCGGCGGCCATTTTCGAAATCGAAACAAAATTGCAATAGCGCGAAATTAAGTGGAAATTATTTTCGACGGGACGAGTCGGGGGTGACGTATGACGCGTAACGCGCGGGTAAACGTTTAATTTGTTATTGACATTGATGTATGGGTGACCATTGTTGAAACCTTCCATTTGATGTATTGGTTGTGTTTTGTTAGTGGGGTAGTTCAGAGTTCAGTTTAGTTTTCAGCTGCATCCGGTTAGACTGGAAGCCGACCCCAAGATAGTTGGGAAAAGGCTAGGCAGATTGATTGCAATCTGCGTAGCCTTTTCGATATTAGAAAAATCTGTAAGGGTTATTTATGTCAATTTAGGTCGTAACTATTCATTTTCTCGATCTTGTATTGCAAGTATCTTATTGGAGCTGCAGAGACCATGGAAGAGTTAATTAGTGCTCAATTCACTAGTATGGGCTAATGACAATCCATATTTCTAGGTCACCTAAGCCAAGTACCATTATTCTTCAACTTCTCCGTGGAGATTTTCGAATCACGGACTGTCTAAATGTGTAAAAAATCTTTCATTATTTTCTAAGTTGACTCCAATGGATGCATCAGTTAATATATTATCAGAATGTTATTTAATGGTTAATATTTACAATCTTCGCCATCAATGCGATTCGCTTTGGGAGCGTATCGCGAAATTTGCTCTCATTAATTACTTTTACAATTAAATAATTTTATGCCCAATAAAATAACATTTTTAAATATCAAATAAAAATTTTACATAATTCTCAACGCCGTAAATTATTTTTATCGTTAACTAAATTTTAATTTTAAATGCTCTGCGATACATATGATTGCACATTTTGTTGCCTGATAAAAACTAACTGTACGCTGATTTTACTGCGCAAAGTTATTAAACGAATAATTACTATATTATCGGTACTTTAAAAGGAATATTTCCTGCTAAGTATTGTTACTGGGTTTGCCTTCTGTATTACCAAAGATGATAAAGCTATCTGCAAAAAGTACAAAATCGTCTATGTGCAGTTGAAATGAGGTTTTTCTATCAGAGATGGTTAAAGTATGGCTATAACTTTTAAAGGACATGGTAACATTTATTATCATGGAATATTATACTCACAAACCATGAATGATCGAGTGAATGACGAATGAAAAGTTTTACATTTAAACTGAATCAGTAAATATTGTGTAAAATAAGTTGCCAAGATCTTCTTAAATGCTTTAATTTCAACTAGCTCGTTAGATTATTTGCACATCTTTTCAATTTCAATGATTTTTATGAAACAGCTTCTCACATAAAACAGCAGTATAGACTCTTTTATTGTACAACAAACTCCTTCTTCCACATTCTTATTTATAAACATATCGATTTTTAAAAACATCATAAAATCGCCGATTTACGATAAACGAAAGTAACTCCTGTCTGATTTACTCGCGGCGTTCGGAAAAATTAAATTCGCAGCACCAATTAAAGTTTTTTTTAAGTTCAATTAAAACGGTAGCATTTTAGTGTTGCGTAAGAAATCGCGTAATTAACCGACAAATTTACGCAATACGATCGCGTCCGATAACAGACGGGTTTGTGGTGCAAGCTGGGAATTACAGCGAGGCTCATGAAATATGTTGGCTGAACGGGTGACTTTGTAAGCTTATACTCTTTGCAGTTTCGAAGTATGTAAAGGAAATTACCGCTTGAACAAGACTAGTAAACCACAAAGCTTTCGATATTCTATAGGTCTAGGAGAATTCTTTTAGGATTCTGCCTCGAATCTTGCGGGCAGCGGGGCGGTGGCGGCGGCGCATTCAAAGGCGCCGCTCGCTGCGCCGCTGCCGCCCCGCTGCCCGCAAGATTCGAGGCATAGGCCGTTTTTTAATTGAAAATAACTGAGTCTCCTATAGCTTGTAACAGTTGCTAAGCTGTAAATATTTGTGTCCGGTATATGGCAATAGGCTCGCCCCCTGTAACATGGGACCTTAATATTACTGGCGAAATGTGGGTGTACACTTAAAGTACACCCACATTTCGCCAGTAAAATTCTAACCCTTCGAGTAATACAGGAGTGATTTTCTATTTATAAAAGTATTTAAAAGTTTCACCATCAAACAAAAATGTAATTTATTTTTATTTTGAAAAGTGTTTCAATTAAACTTAGTGTTTTTTAAATAAAAGTTCTTACTTTTCCAAGTCGCTGTCGCTTATGATTTGCTCTCAACACTTCCCTGTTACCAATACCTAATTATTTTTTAAAATTTATACTCTTCCTCGTAATCTATCATCTTAAGGTATTATATAAAGAGCCTTCGTTATTGGAAACTGTAATTATATTTGTAGATCACAGTATCTTGTATTGAAATCAAATTCGGGGAATAGGGCTTAGATAAGACATTTCTTCGAATTGTGAGAAATATAGTAAACTATTTGTTGCCCGTGACTCCGTCTGCGATCCAGGATTAAAAGTAGCCTGTCTTTCTCCAGGTCATGGGCTGCCAATGTGCCAAATTTCATTCAAATCCGTTCTGCCGTTTTAGCGTGAAAACGTAAAACGCATTTATATTATTAGTTAGGATTAATGAAAAATCACTAATGAGTGATTCAATAAACGTAGGGGCGATAAACGCTCAAATCTTAAGGTATAACTGCTACAGTCTTCAAATCAAATCAAATCATAGTCGTCGTCTTATATTAAAAAAAAAAAAACAACGCAACCAACTTGTAAAACATCAGAATGTTTTGTTTGATTTCATGGGTTTCTTGGGTTCATGAGTTCTTTACAGCGAATTCCCATACAAACACCAGAAATTGGTGAAGGGCGGGCGTTTTGGGGGCTGTTTTTTATATATTTTGACGATCAAAAAGTGCAGATTCTTAGCCTACTTCTTCATGTTTTCGTGCCGATTGCTACCTACTGAAATTTTGTCCAACCAGTATCTGGACAGCTTTGTTATTTGCCTCTTTAAAATCCTAAAAGATGCATTCTGAGCCTCATTGGAAAACGAATTTCCATTTTCAAATCCTGAAATTCCCATTCTCTTCCACAAATCACAAACCCCAATTCCCACATATACAAAGTCGTGCAAACAACATCGATTAGCGAACAGCCCGGGTGTCCTAGATGCGTGGCTGTGTGGTCCAGGGTACGGAGTGCGCCCCGTGGCGTCCCATTCATCCACACTCATGCTGCACTTTATCTTACAGTTCCCACCCAGCACACGACTTAGAAACTTACCTTTAGATCTAATGTATCGATGTTGGGAATTGGAGTGGTTTTTAATTTTAGAGTCTAGTAGTCTTAGGTCTGAGGGGATAGATTCTGAATCTCCATTGCGCAATACGTCTCTTCCCAAAACTGTCATCTGAATAATATAATTTTTAATAAAAAAAAATAAAAAAAATCATAAGCCTAATAGGTACATAAGGAGAGAAAAAGGGATAACAATGAATTTCTTAAGCAACTTTTTTTTCTATGAATTTACCTTTTCAGATTTATTCTGGCCATTATTAATATTGGTCCTGCATTGTGCATTAGGAATAAACTTCTGAGCTAATTTCAATAATATACGAGTTAATTCTTACGTCGTAATTCAAACGAAACGCCTCTAGTCCCCGAGGGAATAAGATAGTTGCACACCCACTATTTACCGATTACTCTACAATATGGATACTATTGATAGACTCACATGGTATAGAGATCTAGATTTTTAACGAGGCTATATACCGCTATAGTTTTTCTAATAGGAAACTTAACAACCATACCAACAGACAATTTTAAACAGTTTAAAAAAAATCTGTCTTCTTTATGTCTTCTATAGGACGCCATATTCAATTTAATGTGACGTCACATAGCCTATAACCAGCGGTCGACCAAGTCGCTTCCAAACGATAGCCATTTGCCAAATTATGATGAGTAGTTTAGAAGTCAGGAGGGAACAGATGGACATAGATAAATAATACATACATACATACCGGTCAAAATCTTAAACCTCCTTTTTGCTTCGCCGTAGTCGGGTAAAAATTTGCAATTATACCAACTTTTTCTATCTAAATAAACTGATCTGGTATAAAGACCTTGCCTTTGTAATGAAACACAATTGTTATCAAACGTGATAAAGCTAGCTACTTTTTCTAATAGGAAATAGTAATTATTATTTTTGAAATTCCATAATGTTAAAAATTCGTGACAAAATTCATCCCCGCCCCATTTATATCAGTCCATTATCTGAAACAAGAAGTGTTGACATTTACCAAACAAAATATTCATACGAACAAGTGATGTGTCGACTTGTCGAGGTGCCGAAACTCAAAGTTGCCGGCGACTTTTTAATTTCACCACACAATCAGTGTTAAAGTAAATTAACCAATAAATCAACGAGCACCAGTACAGAGTAATTGGTTATTTAAATTCTTATCTGCCTTCAGGCGAGCGCTCTTCAAAGTGAGCGCTTTTGGTCTTGTTGTGATGTATTGTTGATTTTCAGTTGTTGTCAGAAGATAACTGACGTTCTGGGGGCCCTTTTCTGATTTGTCGGTACAGCAGCGGTGCGACATCAACATGCTCGGTATACGCGGTACCGAAAGCTTACCGAGCGCTTACCGAGTGCCTATATTTCAATTGAGCCTTTCTGATTAGCTCGGTATGTGTCGCACTCCCGCACATACCGACCTAATCAGGAAGGATCAATTGAAATATAGGCGCTCGGTAAGCTATCGGTAACGGGTATACCGAGCATGTTGATGTCGCACCGCTGATGTACCGTCAAATCAGAAAAGGGCCTTACAGCCACCGTAGAATTGGCACATAGAGTACATGGAAAATAAATTTGCTTATTGTTGAGAGGACTGGAAAGTGAGCGTAGGGCATCAACCTCATGCAGAAGCTGCAACAAATTCAGGTATCATAACGCACCGTTTGCGCAAATATCTCACAGCCCTTTGCCCGCACATTCCATTCCCTCATACCTCCATGTTATTTAGTCATTCCTCCGAAAGCAGAGCACAATTGCATAAGTAATTAGAGGCACGTATCATAACAATCTAAGTTCTACGATTACAGCTCTCCCGCGCAATCTGGATCAATTTAGTGTGACGTCAGCTGCGCGTGCGATTACCGTGTGTCACAATACGCTTAGTCATGTAATTGTTTCAGGTCACCGCTGTTTTAGTAATCTGCGCTTTTAGCAAGACAAGGGTACACCTGTGGCTTTCGTCATCGAGTTTTGAGGTTTTGGGGTCTGATACTTGGATAGGTTCAACAAAATGATCGCACAATGTCTACTTACAGGATATATTTTCGATCCCACAAACTGACAAAGTAGTAGTCACTTTCTATTTCTATTATTAGATTTCGGTCGCAGTTTGTAGTCTGTCCCTTTATCTCTTCGGTGTATTCAGTTATTCTCACTTCAGAGATCATCTTTGAAGAGAGATTAACTGAATATAATACTGATAAAGGACAATTCACTAACACTAATAAAAAATACTGCATTATTGTTAACACTGACAGAAGTACCAACTTTATTAGGCAATGTTGTAATGATAGTGATCTTATTATAGCGTGGGCAGATCTAACTTGTTGATTTCAATATTTACTGCTAAAAACATTAAGTAGGTGACCCGAGAATGGTAGTTACGACGTAATATTTATCGATTGGTAAAGGACCTCGTTTTTATTTAAATTGGAGGCAGGTGATCTTTGTAGGACAAAGAAAATAAAAGCTACGTTGACGCATGTTTTGAGAGAACCAAAATTCTATGTTCTATTTAGTTGTAAAAAGCATAAATATCTATTTAATAGTAACTTTCAATACTTTGTATACAGTGTGTCCGGACATGGATTAGCGATATTCTACATACTTAAATATAAACTATTTTCAAGTACGTAACCACTCTAAGTTTGGGTCCAATACACTTCCTCGCTATGTGGCAGCCATTTTGTTTTTTGTTGAAATATTCTCTAAGCGAGTATAAAACAAATCACATCACTCAAAGATTTAGTCAACCCCAACATAGTTGGGAAAAGGATAGCCAGGTTGTGGGTTAATCAGACATTCAGCTTTTGAACGCAGTTAAAGTCATTTACTGTCATCATACAGTGCAGTTCCTAAAATTCACATGACATTAGCATTTTATATACCATATCGGTGTTTTCTCCTTATCCCATATGTAATCAATTTATAATATTTTATCTCCTTTTATGTGATGATGGTAAAATAAAACATTTTATAGTATGCCGAATACTTTGTATGTAACAAATCTCTCAGATGCTGCTCGAAGCTCGCCTTCTTTCCAATTTGTTTTGAGATGAATTGCTCACTGTATTTGATGGTGACGACTCTGATGTATGCTGATAAGTACCTCGGTTATTGGTTATTGACTATTGACATAAAGTTTTATAGTATTTCATGATGATAAGTATTATACGACACGATGGATGGACTGTGTGAGGGATGATATGGCTAGAAGGGGGTGACTACCGAGATGACGACTAATAGAGAAGTATGGAAGAAAAAGACATGTTGCGCCGACCACAAATAAATTGTGATAATGACGATGATCTATCAGTATATCATCTACCGTTGCCCCGTTGGTCTCGTGGTCTGCTGAGCTTGGGGTCTTGGGTTCGATTCCCGGGACGGGCAAAGTGAGGTTTTTCCATTAGGAATTTCTTAGTAACAGCCTGGAAGTCGGCAGTGTGATGCCCCCGTGCCTCGGAAACCACGTTAAGCCGTTGGCCCTGCGCCTGATCTCTCTCCGGTCGAGTCGGATTGCCGTCCCATCGGACTATGAGAGTGAGGGAAGAGAGAGTGCACCTGCGTCTGCGCACACACTTGTGCACTATAATACCTCCCGCGTGGTCTCCGCTGAGATTGGTCGCCATGGCCGAATTTCGGTCTGCAGAACTATTATTATGGAATCAACTGACTCTTGAAAAAATCGTGTATCATCATCATCAATATTTATTGATCCAGTGTTCCTGGCAATTGTATGCCTCTTCTTTGTTGCACCAATATAAACGGTACTGTTATCTCCGTCAATATTATATCGTTATCCTTCTATTATAGCTCTGTACATAAATAAATATTATCTTCTAACAATCAAGATTCTGTCCTTAGACATTGCATCTTTATGCATAATCGTCGCCTGCGTTTAGAGGCTAAATTTTGTTTCTAAATCTTTGTTATTCTCTTCACCACAAAGTGCCATCAACCAGGCTGCTTCTTGACAGATCCTCATATCCTTTATTTCCACAACATGACTGTTCTCAAGTTAAGTGTTGTTCCGCTTTAGGAAGTCATTTGTGACGTATCCCATGTTATTGGCCGGCACACGCCTGTAGAATTCTGTTTAGCGACCACCAGGGGAGAACTCGCGTATTCTGGAGGGACAGAACTTTCTTAAAGGGATATTGGTTTGGATATCCCGGATATTTGCACGGACCATACTCGTGATAATTTTATGGACATTTCTTTTGCTTGTATTCGTATATTATATAGTACTCGGCTCGCCCTCAGTTACATGGGACTTAAACATAACTGGTCAAATGTGGATGTACTAAAGGTACACTGTAGGCGTGTGTTATGTTTTTTTTGCTTAGGTATCGTATTTTTCCGGCGAGAGTATGGTTTTGATTTGTTCTATCTGTAATGAAATTATATGACCACTGCCAGATAATTTGATAAAATTGCCGTTTTACTCTATATAAACATAGTTTTCCACAAAAGCACCAGAACGTTTATAGAAAATTAATCAAAATAATTACAACAAACTTTAAATCTTATTTTTGCGATCTAAATTCAAAGTTCAAACTAAATTACAAGTTTATCATCCAAAGAAAAACAGTTCCAACAGAAAATCTCACTATAATCTTAGCGATACAGCTTCGATTTCCAGAATACTTCGCCAGCCACAATCTGCCACAGCAGGGGCTCGAACCAGCGCTATGCGTAATGCATGCGATATTTTTTATATAAATATGGTATTAAACATGAGTCTGCAGTTTTTCTCCGCATTTCCATTAGTAACTTGGTTGCTAATATAAATCTGTTCTCTGTTGAAACGACGTTACTTGAAGGAAGACATGAATTAACTGAATTTATAAAGTTAGTATTTAGTTTTGAAATCTAGAAATAATATCATGATTTGCAATTTAAAGGCCCGCTTGCGCGTGTTTACAAATGCTTCTTTATGCTTGCCTGGATTAGAACCTGCACTGCTCGAACATCGGTTTACTAAGAACATAATAATATTAACTTGTTTAAAAATAAACAATAGGCCAGCCAAGTTTACATACACAAAATTAAATTAGAATACATAATAATTTCAAATTGAATCTATTGCTATCAATTAATCTAATTTAGGCGAAAATAGCGTATCGCGGTAGCATTAAATCGATACCGCACGTATAATCGATTAATTTAGTTTCGATACAATCGGATCGGGCTGGCGAGATATTTCGCTAATCGAAATCAATTAATCTAGACATTGCATCGTCTCGGCTCGGGTAATAGTTGTAATTATTAACAGTTTTGATACGAAATGAGATTATCGATATCGCGGTATTTCGATTTTTAGTCGATTTCGAGTTTGAGAGAGGTGTTAAGCAACCCGAGAGTCCTGGAATGGTTTAACGCAATATTGGGTCCAGTTATAATAAATCACTTTAATCGAATAAGCTTTTAAACTCTATATAATTTCCTATAACGCAGTATGCTAGTTACCAAGTACTTGGATAAGGAATATTAAACAAGAGGATGCAACTTACCATCGAAGTAAAAAAAAACCTTTAAAAATCCCTTTGAATATAACCACAATCGATTTTTGTTCAATAGTAGGGATGTACGTCTCTTATAAATTATTTAATAATATATTATTGCACAATAAATATTACGAGGTTTTATCTAATTGTACAACAGTGGGGCCACGAAAACAGTGACCTAAAATTACAATATTCATCGTTGGTTGGTATTTCACGCACGTATGACCGTATCCTAACTAGCTAACATATGGATGGGTCCATAATGTTAGTTAGTCCACTAATGGATGCTGCTTCGAACCAAATTATGCAAATTAACGAGTACGCATCTGGATTAGTAGTCAGAGTGAATTAATAGGAGTTTCCAAAAGCGATAATGCAGGCCTGTTATCAACCTGACTTACCTAATTGCAAGTCTATTGAATTCATTCACCTCAGCATGTGTTATTCTCGACGTATGAACCTACCTAGTCTAGGCATGAGGCAAAAAGTTAGTTAATTCATTCTAATTAGGCTGAGAATCAGCAGTTTTTAATCGCCAAAAGTTACAAAAGACAGCGAAAATAATGCCCACCCGTTACCACTTCGTAGTTTGTTATGTGGGAAGAAGTGGCGCAACAATCTCCCAAGCAACATGTCTCTATTCGTATATAGAACCTCTATTTTTACAGCCCCACTAGATGATATAGTCGACTATTACCTCGTCAAAATGCAAGCTCTCGGCGACGTGAAAATGACACGATTTACGAGCTTTAACACGGGGACAAGCGTAAAAAATGGAATTGTACACGCGTGACACCTCTGACACTTGTGACACTTTGCTAGTGCTTGTAAACTAATGTACTGCGTGTTGGAGCTCGGTATTTATGGGAAGCTTGCTGTGGATTGATTCCAGCGAGTTTACAATTTGTGTATATTTTTAACCGACTTCCAGAAATGAGGAGGTTATATATTTTCGTAGCTTATGTATGTTTTTTTTTTATGTCCGTCGATATTTTCGTCAATTGTGGACGGGTTTTGAAAATTATTTTTTTGTTTGAAACGTAACAGGTTAACTTTACATGAGTACTTTTTGAGTTAGTTTCATTAATACGTATTTTTCCCACTTAGCCTATATGGACGATGTTTTAACATATTCCTGTCACTGTTATTTACATAGCAGGTCGTGATATTCGAACTTGTTGGGGGTAGGTACCACATCTAAAAAGTAAAAAAATTCGGAAGTCGGTGGCAAAAAACGAAAATTCAAAACCAAAGGACACCGACTTCCGAAATCGTCGGTTCGAAAGAAGTCGGTTGGTTTTTTTATGTAAAAAGTTTTTATTTTAAAAGACAATTTGGGATGTGAATTTGTCACAGTAAGCACTAAAATCTCTAATCTAATAAAATAAGGCAACCTTTTTAGCCAAGCTAAATGCTCGTGCAATGGGTTTTTAATTCGCGATCTCTAGGTGGTCAGTTTGAGCTATTGCCGCCTTTGCTTGTCATCGCATTATATATAATTACCTATATGCATATTATCTTGCATATAAGTTTTTTTAACACGTGCATTTTACCACTGTAAGCATTCGGATTGGGTTACAAAGTGACACCGATGAACACTTTGTATTTTAAATAACTTGCTTATGCATAGTCAGTCTATGCTGTTCCCACTGCTGGGCCAGGTCTCCTCTCAGCGAGAAGGAGTGGGCCGTAATCTATCTCGCGGGCCCAGTGCGGGTTGGTAGATGTCACATGTCTTCGAATTTTTGGTTCTAGGACATGCCTGTGATTTCTTTCCTCACGATGTTTTCCTTCACTGTTTTGAGAGCAGTGGTGCTGAAATAATTTCCACAAAGTTAAGCGCCTGTCAGGTTTCGAACCCACAACTGCGCGGCCGTTACCACTGGGCCACCACTGGTTTCTAAACCAATGAAGCACTCTCCAAACAGTAAACACTCTTAAGAGCCCACACAACCTCAAGTTTTTATCTCGCACGCACCATGCTAGTCGCTGACTGAGTGCGAGCGAGACGGAGGCGGCACTTAAACGTCAATAGTTTAGGTAATTGCTTTTTACGGCGAAAATAATGGTAATGAAAATAAAACATAGTCGCTGCTTTATAGTTAGTTCAGTTAGTATGCAAAGTTTCATGATCTAATTTGAAGTATTTTTTTAATAGCAGCGGTTTATTGTTCGATTTGGAGGTACCTTTGGATTTTTTTTCTATAGAGAACATTTTATGAAATAGTCTTTCGGCTAACATAGTACTTAACATTAATCCTCAAGTTTAACAGATATTTATTATCAAAATTAATGCTGCAGTAGTTTCGATATAACGGCGGATCTTGCTAAGCAATTTGAAGTCTCATAGGCCCTTAATATTATTGCAAATACAGTATCCACGAGTATAATGGAGTGAGCTTTCGCATGTATGCAGCTGCGTTGCTAAAGACTAGGGCGAAAATGTACGTACGCCATACCTCCATGAAAAATAAGATCTACGAAATGAAACTTACCTTCCTTATCCAACGTGAATAATCTAATGACTAACCAACAATTAGTCCTTTAATTACCACCTCAGAGTAAGTAATGACATACGCCTTTTAAAAATAACCTACCTCGAAGTTTTTCATTAATCCCTACATTGAGAGATCACATCCTCTACTAAAATATTCATAGCATCGATTATTGAAACGAATAAAACGAAATCGATAATTGCAGGAGATATCGATCAATCGTCACAAATAGTTCGGATCGATGGATAGTTCGAATCAATTACTTATTAATGATCGTTCGCTGTGTAATCATCTTTTCTTATTTGTCATTCAACGAAATTGTTGCGATGATTCGAATGTGTGGTGTAAGATATAAGCAGAGCGATTTTGCTGCTTCTGTCGTAAAGGATTTATTTTCTGTACCTACCAAAAATAGGTGCACAGTAAAAATACCCTCTAGTAGCAGTAGTTCGGTTGTTAGTCCGGTTGACCGAACTACTGAAACTTTCAGTTGCGATAGTTCGGTTCTAACAAAGCACCGAACTACTGAAACTTAAATATGTAGGTACCCCTTTAGTTCGGTATTTTGCCGAACTTGGGTAGTTCAACTGAAACAATAAATGTCATACCGCTGGCATTTGCCTTCATGTCCCACAAAAATACAAAACTAATCAATCAATCTGCCTAGCCTTTTTCCAACTATGATGCAGTTGAATATCAGTATTTAACATGGAGCGGCTGCCTATTTGACCTCCATAACCCAGTAACTGGGTAATGCGATACCCTTAGGTACGACTGGTTGTCAGACTTTCGGGTTTCTGACGACCCTTAACGACTGTCAAAGATCCAATCGGGCACATGGCTTGTAGTCTATATTCTCGTATATCTACATAATCAGTGATCAAAGTATTTATTATTATAAACTGAAATATAAATTACTTAAATAATTAATAAAAATAACAAAATGATGTACTAACTTAACTAAAACTATGATCTAAATGAGAACCGCTTTCTCCCGTCACTTGGCCTACACCCACCACATATTGAATCCGTAATAGATTTAAACAAACATTCCTATTACGACCGTCTCAGAGCTAGACAAGACAAAAAATATCATTACACGATATAAAGAGCAGGTGATAATTTTAGTAATAACTGTGTTTAACACCTCTCGTGGTGATAGGTGATTCTGAATTAGGGTACCGAGGGATATTGTTTAATAGATGACGTAGGACCCTAAAATAATATTATCTATGAGAGAAATATTTAATGTTTATTGCTAAAACTACATCTTTAAATTATGTAAGCTTCATATTATGTAAAGAGTTGCAGGGTGAATGGTGAACAGTTTTTTTTTGGGATCCGCTATGATTGTCCTAAAACGTTTTGCATAACAAATAAGGAATAGTGAGATTTTTTCAGAATGTAATGTGAATTTTAAATAATATAAAATACATCTACTGAACTGAGTTTAAGAATACTTAAGTTAAAAATAAACTAAAATCTAATAATAAAAAAGAAAAAAATATATGTCAAGTAGTGTAGTGTCAGTAAAAGTTTATTCTAAAAATACCGTTACTTCGCCTTCCTATCAATATACACGTTTTATATTAGAAACATACACTTCGATCTTCGGAGGTAAATAGTAACAGTTTTTCTTGAATCCTTTTACATTACAAATAAGGACATAAATGTATAGACACAATATGATAGATAGGACGTGTTGCCAGCTTTTCTTGCTACTTCTTAGTCCCAACTGTAACGCGTTGCTATGCTATATCAGTATGCCTATTAAAAAAGTATTGGAAACAGAGATCATTTTACTCATGATCCTTTATTTTATACACTGCTGAATTCGCCTTCTAAGAAACGATAAAATAAAGCTATTATAATTATACCAGAATATTTTTACAATCATCAGAATCCTAATTGATTAATCAAAAAACCATACCCTTCAAAATGATTCAGATTATGATCGATCGTGTGTTACGCAATTAGGGTGCAGGGCTGGCTACTGGTTAAGTTATTACATTAATGTTATCATTTGCAAATACCAACGACTTAACTGCTATAAAAAATGCACCCATTGGAACATCAAGGATGTACAGTTATTTTTTTGTGAAACAAACATTTCTTTTTCTTAAATCATTATTGTGAATCTACGAAACCCATTGCTCATATAGAGGTCACTCTTTACCAACTTTTTGTTGCTCACTTTCAAGAAGACGCTCCTAAAAAGAAAGTATACCCGAGTGAAAAAAGACAAGTTATGAGATCGCCTCAGGCGCACGGCGGGACTCGGAAACAAAATGTTCCATTCATAATTATCGACCTCTTTGTAGTGTTGTCATTATATCGATAACGACAGTTATAAACTTAATGCGTATCATCAGGTTGAATGACTTTTTTTGAATACTAATGTAGGGAACTGGGTGATTGATATGAATGAGAGATCAGATTTATTTTTCATTTATAAGTGACTTTCATAACAAGAAATAATTGCGAGCGATATCGGTGCCCAAACATTTTCCTTAATAAGGATTTTTTTGCTTAAACTGTAAATAATGGCTAAACAGATTTGAATTTATCAATGCACATTAATTATACATAGTTCTTTCTTAATTCTTTAATGCATTAGTTAGACCATCTATCAGACCAGCTATCAAATCTTAAAGTTCTTATTGTAAAACCTTTTTTTATTACAACATAACCGCCATCATTGCTAAAAATCTATCGACACATTCGCATCCCTATTCGCAATTACGGCTGGCGAGCGTGACGTTTACTTAGCGCTCACATCAAACGCGCCGCACCGACCGCCGCCACTCGCCAAAATTTACTTAATCGAACACAATTCTGGCGCACTCTGCACGCGACGCGAATAGTGTGCATTTTTCGGATAAATTCGGGGAATTTTCGAAATGTTCGGGTTTTGGGTAGAGTGTTATCGCGATGAAATCAGTTTTAATGAAGGCATGAGTTTGGAAACAATTGAAGCGTTGTGTGATGTTTTAATTAATGTATTATTCTTCCCAAAACTGATGTTCGGTCGTGATACTAGTATTTTGGTATGAGAGATAAAATGATTCTAAGTAAACCTCTAATTAAGCACTCATTTTATCAGGACCGGAAAAAAAATGGTATAATTATCATACTTGTAAAAAATATTAAAGGCAATAGCACAGCTTGCTAAACGCTACATTTTAGTTGTATATGAAGTAGACATAGGTAATTATTATTTGAGTAAACTTAACTGCTTCCCTGAACAGACTTGTCAAATGTTATATACTTATTTTTTACTAACGTGCAATGTTTCTAATTACAGGTAAGTCTACAACACAGTACATCGCCCACCGCCCAGGTAAGGCAATTCTTTTTCATACAAACAATTATCGTAACTTTTACATAAAAGTCATTAATATCGCATACAAAGCGAAATGTAATCGAAACGGTTAATGAAAGGCTCGTGCGCCGTTCGTTAGTACGCATGCGCGTCGACATCATGCGATTTATCGACTCGCCGCGCCGCGACAAAGTAATCGATATCGACACGCTAAATCATAACCGTATGGTGCGCAGCACTAGTGAGCGAATTTGGCGAATATTATTTTAAGTTTTTGTTTTTAATGTGGTAATTTTACTTATGAAGCTTCTATAATTTATTATATGTGTTTGTAAATAAATTGAGTATTGGTCAAAGGTTAATATTGTATATTATTTGGTTGTTATTATCATGTTGACGTTGTGTTAGTGTATGTTACAGTGGAATGCAAAGATGATTCTTATAAGTAAGTTGCTTAGGTATCACAGGTCAGGGCTTGGCCAATTCGCTACATTCACATGGGTGTAAGGTTGCCACCAAGCTACATATTTTGACTAAGGTGTAGAGTTTGTACCGTTAGGGCGTGTAGAGTTAGAAACGTGTCTCCACATGAGATCTGATAACTTTTTGACAGTGCGAGCCGCGTCGTCTAGTGATGATTTTTTTTTGGTGGGATTTCTATTACCATGGCGTGCGTGTATGACCAGATGTATGAACGCTAACGAGGCAAAAGGAGTTTATAAGGATCGTAGCAGGTGGCGTTCTGTAGTTTCTGCCTACCCCCATGGTTAAAAGGTGTGAGCTTATTATGTATATATGTACTATTCCCAAAATTCACAGACGAAAGTAGGTAACATATTTGTGTTAATAATAAGTTATAATGAAAAAAAGTCTGGTCTTGTTTTTCACAATAAGTTACTTCTTCATTAAAATCGATAATAATAATGTTATCTCGATACCGTATTCACCTACGCTAGCGTTTCATTCACCAGTTTCCAAATTAAACAACATACCTGTTCGTTTCCTCTGACCATACTAGCGATCTTTATGACTGTTTCACATATGCGTAGGCGCCGCTTTTATAACCCCACTTCAAAAAATGCTCTAGGAACTTTTAAATAAAGTTGATTATCGAATAAAGTATTTTTTATGACGACAAAAGTAAGAGTACATTTATGTATTGTAATGACACTTGTTTACAAAGATGCATGTAAATATGATGGAAATTATATTATATTTTGTCGTGTTCTCTTTAAGTAGCCATAAGACTGCTTATAATTGGGAGATAAGATGTCTTGGACCCTAATTACAAGATCATTTAACATTTACCAGTTAACTGTTGGTTTATGATGTGCCTGTTAATAGCCTAGTATTTCTTGACTTAAAAGTTTGTCAGGCGTCGCCGATGTTGGCGATAAGTCTGCCAGGCTGGAATGGGACTGGGCGGGTCACACCTATAGATGCATCAAAACAAATGGGCCAGGATCGTCGCACAGTGGGTGCCTGATGACGGGCGTCGTCACCGGGGCAGGCCTTAAAACGTTGGCGTGACGATTTGGACTCGTTCCTGACAGATTGGTTGGAGAAGGCACAACATTCAATCAATCTGGAAAAGTATGAACAACGTAACCTGAAAGATGTTAGGTGGTACAACACTACCACTCACTATTATACTTCCTTGTCGCAATTACCGACAGACTCGCCCGGTAATAACGTATCTCAATAAAAGTATACTTTATACTTACCTACTTACTGGTAGACTTATAACTCTCTAGCTGCGCCCCACGATTTCAGCCGATCCTGTACGAATATCCGGATAAAGGTTTTCCCATGTGCCAAATTTGATCGACATCTATTCAGCCGTTTTAGCGTAAAAGCGTAACAAACAACTCACTTTGACATTTATAATATTAGTGATCTCCCCGAAGACGTCATCAACAGTCGCTCCACGTGGTACTCATATAGCACACGACTACGAAAAGAGTTAAAAATAACCACAGATAACATCCCGTAAAACCAAATCTCGGGGATTCATAATAGCAGAGATGCGATATGCTATCTCCAGCGTTCTTTACCGTCCGGAAAACGGTTACTCAGCCACTTACCTGCACAATTAAAACACGCTAAGTTATCACCACCTAGCACTACGCAAGATAATGGCGAATAGAAGGCAAATAGAAATATTGCATAGCGTTTAATCGCACGAGTGCGGAGCGGCAAGCTTCTGCATCTTAGTTCGCAAAGGTGCCGCGAGATGCCGCCACCAACGCCGATTAGATGCGTACGCGCACGATTTACTGCCGGGGTGTGTACTATCGCGCACAATAAATTAGAAATTCGTTAGATAGAGACGTTCCGCGTTGCGAATTCCAATTATTCTGTGCTTTGGTTTAACTATATCTGAACTTTTTTTAATGCTTGGCATTGTTGGTACAGGAGTTTTTGATTTAGAATAAACTATTTGCATTTTTTTAAATAGCCTCGATGTGAACAATAATCGGGTCGATATCTATTGACACCATTGTATCAATATGGAATAAGATGTGATAATTGTTTTTCCTTAAAAGTGAACTATAATTATGGAGAAACAATTTATTACTAATTCTTAGCGACTTCCTATCAAACCCTATCGCCTTAAAGTATTCGAGAGGATATTTCTAGCACAAGTTGATTTACATTCTACTCCATTTATGTAAACATTAGACAAATAACGGTTATCACCCTTTCGTTATTTCGATATAAACGTAATATAAAATCCGTTATTTCACGATAAGTACAAAGCAATGTAATCTATTTCAAATTTACATTGAAAATATAATTCTAAAGTGCAGTCATTTCAATAATATTACACAATAACTGGACATCTAGTTAGACGCGGAGATGGCCGATGGAGTACAGCTGTGACCGAATGGCGTCCAAGATTAGGTCAAAGAAACCAGGGCCGTCCAAAAGCGCGTTGGGTTGATGATATCGTCAAAGTCGCGGGAAACACCTGGATGAGGGACGCACGGAACCGGGAAGTATGGCAGAAAAAAGGGGAGGCCTATACCCAGCAGTGGGTGATTCCGGGCTGAAATGATGATGATAATGACACAATAACTGTCGTTATTTAACCGTTATTTGTCTAATGCTAAAGTAAATGACAGATGATGATGTTTTCAAGACGTGAGTCTTTCAGTTTGAAAGCTTTGAACTTTTTTTATATTGTCTCGAGTCACAATTATAGTGACGTCACTTCACTATACAGGGTTACTTGTAATTCGACGTATATCCGTCAGGAGCTGATAGGGGGGCCAGAATACAACAGATTGAACACCCCATATGTATGGCCGAAATTCAGTAGTTTTCAAGATATTTGAACTTTAACAGTTTTTCGATATTTACCCAAAATTTGACATTTAATTCCAAATTAAAAAAGAACTACGTATTGAATGCGTACCATTAAATAATGATATCGTAGCTGGCACTTCAATCAAGCTATGAACCTAATTAAAAGTACTTATTTCAACGAAATAATTAAAATTATGAGCGATTTAAGAATAATATCTTACCAATATTTTCATATTACGCTTCAAAAATGTTGTCTCGTCAAAAAAAATACTATGACGTTAATCGTACAAATAACTAAAACAACTTGCCCATTCTGTAAGCTTTCCAAAAAGGTATAAAAGTTATATTATAGATACGTAATTCGTGGCATGGCATGTGTTTGAATCAGCGCGGGGGCAAGAAATCATCTGTGTTTTTAGTTTAGGATCCTCTTAAAACTACCGAGTTTACTGGTGAAATTCTTCGTGATAGGTCGGGCTGTTTTATAACCGTTGCAGAAATTATATCGGCACATGGCCACCCAATGGGAAACGTGAGTATTCATCGATCACAGTTATTATGTACTATTGTACTTATTTCTTGTATTGGAAGGTACATGATAACTGTGATCGATGAATACCCAAATGTCTGGACCTTTAAAATCAATACTTTATCTCTCCATAGGTAAAGTCGCTTTTATCAAGATCGGACCTGGCAAGGCAGATCTGTAGAATTTTAGTTGTATTTTAGAACAATGTTCTCCAGCTGGAGAACATCAAATAGTCGAAGCAGAACGCCAGGCCACTGAAAATTCAACTACTCAGCGAAGAACGACGAGAGTTCGTAGGCTTCCAAGCCGCTACTGGGATTACGTTCTGAACTGAATAGCTGTTCTCTTTTAGTACTTCCAATCCCTTGGGGCGGTTGAAAGTTACTAAGGAAGAGGACGCGAGCGCAGCAGACGCCGTTTATTCCCCCGCCCGCACACCGTGCCCCATCACGAAGAATTTCGCCAGTAAAATCGGTAGTTTTAGGGAGGATTTCTGTCCCCGCGCTGATTCAAACACATGCCATGCCACGAATTAAGTACTTATCTTAAATTTAACTTTTATACCTTTTTGGAAAGTTTACAGAATAGGCAAGTTATTTTAGTTATTTGTACGACTAACGTCATAGTAATTTTTTTGACGAGACAACATTTTTTAAGCGTAAAATGAAAATATTGGTAACATATTATTCTTAAATCGCTCATAATTTTAATTATTTCGTTGAAATAAGTACTTTTAATTAGGTTCATAGCTTGATTGAAGTGCCAGCTACGATAACATTCTTTAATGGTACGCATTCAATACGTAGTTTTTTTATTATTTGGAATTAAATGTCAAATTTTGGGTAAATATCAAAAAACCCGTAAAATTCAAATATCTCGAAAACTATTGAATTTCGGCCATACATATGGGGTGTTCTATTTGTTGCATTCTGGCCCCCCTATCAGCTCCTGACGGATATACGTCGAATTACAAGTAACCCTGTATACGGCAGACTTGTCGTATATATTACTACAGTTGTACAGTATAGTACCTAAATGTAAATTATGTTTTATATAAACATAACATCACGCCCTTATCCCCGAAGGGTTGGCCAGAGGTGTATCTATAGTACACCCACATTTCTCTCTCAGTTACTGGGTTGTGGGGGTCAGGTAGGCAGTGGCTCCCTGTAAAATACTGGTATTCAGCTGCATCCGATTAGACTGGAAGCTGACCTCAACATAGTTCTGAAAAGGCTGGGCAGATTGTACAAAAACCGCGGACAAGTTCCACAGGACAGCACAAAGTCAAGCTAGTGCAAAGTGAAGTGCTACTAACATAGTTACGACTTTATTAACACAAGCTTTGTTTATATTTAAATATGTATGTTAAGGTATTTTTCTATGCGCCTGTGTCGCCTGAAATAAATGGTTATATTATAAAAAACAACAGTAACTTTAGCTACTTACTTATTTACCCTCTAAACTTTTTATTTCTTCAGAATTTTATTAGTGTCGTTAAAAAAAAAAGAGGAATGAGACATTGCTTTCTGTTTTAGTGTAGGGACCTATTTGTTTTGATGGGGAATTACAAGTTTTATTCAGGTACTCACCTCAGCATTTTCCTGTAATGTAACGTTCAGAATCGAGCATTACATAGTGATGTAGGAGGAGGATGAGGGACGAGGGAGAATGACCGACCGAGCAAATCTGAATGATACAATTTGAGCATTACATCAGTGAGGTAGGAGGACTGAGCATTACAGTGCGCAAAGTCTGTGATATTTTGATACAACTTGTAACATCAATATTACATTACAAGCTCGCCTGTCAGGGAGGCAGTATTGTAACGTAATGCTCAAAATTGAATCTGTAAGGTTACATTACACGTTAGAGACTTTAGTTATAAGGGAAGTTTATTTTTCATAGTTAACTGATGAGTGGTGTTGCGTTATGTTAATTATTTTGCATACTATTGTTATTTATGT
The DNA here is from genome assembly GCA_914767815.1 of Eupsilia transversa. Taxonomy (NCBI): domain Eukaryota; kingdom Metazoa; phylum Arthropoda; class Insecta; order Lepidoptera; family Noctuidae; genus Eupsilia; species Eupsilia transversa. The sequence goes on from OU611882.1 coordinate 14,202,442, forward strand.
TTTGATCCTATGCAATAGGTGGCGAGCCTATTGCCATCAACCGGGTACAAATCCAGACTCCAGGCTGCTATTGAGAAAGCTAGTTATTCCTGAGGGAAAAACATAATAACACTTTGAATTGAACCCAGGACTTCATGCTCAGTAGGAACGCTTACAACCACTATAGTACAACCACTAAACCAACGAAGCAGACCATCAAAATACACATCTTCCTACTAAGAAAACTTCAAGAATTTACAGATAGTTTTAACTTCTAAATACTTACATTAACTTACATTAACTTCCACTAACAGCCACTTATTAACTTTTTTTTTTATTCTCGACGGGAATCTCTTGGCCTGAATCTCACCTGATGGTAAGTGATGATCAGGAAGAAGGTGGAAGCGAGCTTCACCCGGAATCCTCTACCACAGAGGAACTGGCTATCTTATGTCTAACTGCTGAAACACAACAATGCTGTTAACATTGTTGTTATGGCGACAGACTTAGATAAGATGGTGGTAGCTAGCCAGGCGGACTTAGAACAAGCCCTACCACCAACCAAACCGAGCAGAAAATTTTGCCCCCACTGGGAATCGAACCGGCGACCTCTGGGTCTGAGACAGGTGGTCTAACCACTAGACCACAGAGGCGGTTAAAAACTTAACTTAACTTACCGAAACTTCTAACTTCGGCACTTTACTACTAGTTACCGTAAAACACATTATAAGCAAACTTCCTTTATTTACTGAAGGAAGTAATTACTCATCAAAAGTAACTTAAGAGTAAAATAAACAAAAGTTAAGTTTAATTGGGTAACTCTCGTTTGATGGTTTTATTTACATAATTGATATTGTTCCTATTCATGGAATTATGAGAGGAGCATGAGTTCCATTAAATGTTTTGGTAAGTTAATTTGCAAATAGTTAATAACTTCAGTACGTTCTGAGTTCCTTACAGTCATATTTAGCTGTTTTCAAGTGTTTTAGGTGGCAAGTTATCTTAGAACTTATTACTTGCCACGGTTTTTACGACTTGACAAAACATCGAGATTTCTTAGTAATATGTAACTTTAATATTAAAGTATTATACACATAAATCTTCCGGAATAAATTGTCTATACGATGGTGAAAACTTCATCAAAATCTGTGGCGTGGTTTAGAAGAACAACGCGGTCAAACAGACGAACACGAAAAGCGACTTTAATTTATAGCATGTATAGGTAGATGTCTGTCAATTCTGTAATGATATAACATTGTAATCATTTAATTGTATTTTCAATATCAAATCTTTTTCGCTTACCTAACAATTCGGAGATTTTATCACCAATGGTATAAACATGAAAAAAAAAAAGCTTAACTATTCTAATATATTACCCCGTGTCCCATGTCAAATTTTTAATACTTTTGACTATTGAATATGACACTTTGGGTTCTTTTGTAAATGAGTGTTTTATGTAATTTTTTTTGTAATGTGCGTTTAGTTTTTGCGGAATAAACAATTACTTTTTCTTTCTTTTTCTTTCCGTTAAATGGTAAATGCCGCTTCGCATACAGAGCTTTTGATCAAGTATTTCACAGTAAACGGCATTATTTCAGCTTGCCTCAAAAATATTATTTACTTTTATGAACAACATCTCGCCTCTTAGCTAACCCAAAGTTTATGAGAGCAATAACGTCAGATATAAAAACAAACATACGTCCAATTATTACATTTACGAGTCAAAGGATCCTAAGACGTGTACGGGACACGTTAGATTCACTGAAAGGTAACTTTGTAACTTACCAACTTAGTTACCTACATTTAGTTTAAACTACTAAGTTTATGCATTAACTTTATAATTGTCTACTTCCTTGCTCATCTGGGAGTTACATGTAGAGTGTTTGAGGTTTATAATATGCTGTGCAAGCTGGGAAATTAGTGCTGATGGAAGTTTTCTAAGACACACTTGCGAGTTCATGGGTAACTCGGAGTTAACAGCAATTATAATTTTATTATTACGCGCGTATTTTTTTTTTTATTACTCTCAAATGGGCCTAAATCTTTTAATTTTAGAGTATTTTGATGACGGAACGTAGGTACAGGCATAAATAATAAAGGCTTGAAGGTTTCACTAGATAGCTATTTCAGCTATTTTCCTTGATCGACTTACAAAAGGTACAGATAAAGTTATATTTTATCGTAATGTCCTCGTAAACATACTTTAGATTCAAGATCAATGTTCAAGCAAAATGTAAAAACTAAAGCGATAATTCACTGAAAAAGAAAAACCCCCAGGAATCCCAGTATAATCATAGTATCGACCATAATAATTTATACCAAGTTTTCTTACAATCTGACCATAAAATGGAACCTTACTTATGGAAAACGAGAAATTAATTTCTCAAGAAAAACTACAACTCGTATCATTTATCAAAGTGGCATGAATTTCAAACAATCGCAGCGTCCTCAAGCTCAAAAACACAGTTCATCATTATCCCTAATTGACGTTCCCTCGAACAATGTCGCCAAGACTAGTGAGGTGACCAGCAAAAACTGTAATCTATCGATTCTTTCGTCGCACGTAGCCGCTTTTTATTTCCGAACGCATGCCGATCTCCGTCGAGCTCAAATTGCGTACCAATTATAATATCGACCTTATGTACACCACTACAGTTAAAAAAAAAACCATCTCCCTCAGTCCCACGCCATAGGGTCGGTGATACTTCGTTTTATTTTCTGTAATAGTTTTATACGCACTTTACTGCAAAAACTTATACTGGAGTCATGAATTAATCATGAGAAGCGACAAATAGTGTGTGCAAAGGTCAGTAGCTTTATTATACATGCGTGCGGCTCACCTGTTTGATTGGGTATAGAGGTGATCATTCAAGTGTCGGATCATGCAATCTCGGATTTGAGTGGTTGGTAAAGTTCGGTCGTGTGTTTTGGCGGCAGGCGAGCGCTGGAAAGCGCGCGGCGGAGTGACATGGAGACGTGGTCGCGGGCGATTGCCGCGCGGTGAGCGTCACACCCCGCCCCGCCTCCGCCCCGCCCACCGCTGTGTTGCCAACTTCATGGCGGTCCGGGAAAGTGGGAAACTCGAAGGCTAGTGGGGCGAAGGTGCTATGGATGCCGTGGTGGGGTGCCGACGTGTTAGCGCATTTGTCAATGCCCAACATTTTGATCGATCACGCTCCATCGACGTGGCTCGAAACAAACGTTTTTCTGCCTCTTAATGTATAATTTTTTTGCGCGTGATGAAGCCTGATGATATTGTTTGTGTTAATTTGCTCGCATAATGTATATTTTTACAATACTTAACAGAAACTATTGAACAGGAACTATTCAAATCTTCATTAAGCATTCGATGTCGAGACATAAAAATACAACAGCTTAGCCAATAACGAAATGTGAACTTGTGACTTAAACACGGTACTAAGAAATCGCGATTCAGTATTCTACTGTGTAGACAATAGAATACTGAATCGCAATTTCTTAAATATCTTTCAATCAGTAAGAACCAAACCAAGTTGCTTATCGTTTAATTTCGTGATCTCCTTTATTAAGGAGTAAGCCTTGGAGACTGTAATCAAATCAAATTCAAAAGTCATTTATTGATTAATCAGCACTTTTCGAACCTCAAAACTACATAAGACAGTCCCCAAAACGCCCACCCTACACCACTTCCTAGTTCCTTAGATGGGAAGAAGAAGTGGCGCAACAAACTCCCCAGCAGCACAGCTGTCTGATAAGTTAGAAATACAAAAATAGGAATAACTTCACAAACCAAAACTTCACCTAAAACTTTCAGTATCCCTCTAATTCTAAACACATTTTCTTACATTACCAAAACAACTCCCGATTATACAAATAACCGATGTTCAGCGATCTATCTCCTTGCATTGATGTCAACGTTTCAAAACAAAATTATGTAGAAGTTGAGCGACTGCATCACGAATATGATCGATGTGGTCTCTGCTGTCACTGTCAGACTGATATTACTTATATTTGCAAGTTCTATGGATGGAAATATCTAGCCCTGGGCACCGACTTATCGTAAGCGATTTTTATCCTAAAGGAAAATATATTATTTAAAACTAAATTGTTTACGATACAATGTAATTTGGAAATTTTGTTAATACCAATTATTATTAAAAGAGCGACCGTGGAATTTCTTGCCGGCTCTTCTCCATAGGAAATGACCAATTAGAACCGTGCACCTAGCTCCTAACGTTTCATTAGTGCCTATCATGTAGGTAGAAATAAATTAATTTGATTTGATTTGATTATAAATATCGCATTTTTTAAAAAATCTTACGTTAAGTCGAAATTCAGTAGAGTCGAGTTCGAGTAAACTCTGCTTGCGCGTTGCAGGATTCCGCGTGACGTCAGTGTGACGCGTAGCTCGCCTGTGGCGTTGTGATCCCACAGACTTTTAATCTTATCAACACACTATGCAATTATCTTTTATATTCCACAAGTCGTAATAAATAATACGGAATACTAGAGACTCCTAGGCGTCAGTATTGTTACAAATACATAGAACCTTCTTCCAATTAAGGCCTACTATAGGCAAACAGACCTACCTAATAAATACCGACTGTGATAAATAAGGTGTTTGATAGATTGTTGCATAGCGTGCACGACAGAATCACTTCCTAAGGAATTTGAAATAATAAACATAATAATTGAATTTCCGCGCATTATTTGAGAAAAGTACTATACAAGCCTTGGCCGCAACCAGGCATTGATGGACTCACGTATGTGTGCGCCGGCTCGTCCATCGATGCACCAGTTGCAAGTCGCGACAGTAATGTACTATATAATTGATTACTGTCCCACTGCTGGGCAAAGGCCTCTTCTCATTGATCACTATGCTTGCTCAAGACGGGTTCAGGTTTCCCCACGATGATTTCCTTCACCGATGTCAGTAATGTCCAAGATAAACTCAGAAACTACTTATTATGAACTGAAAAAATCACATTGGTACTTGCCCGGATTTGAACCCATAACCTCGTGAATTTGGGGCGAGGCCTCAACTACTGGGACATCACGACTTAAAATATAAAATAGACAAGTAAGAACTCTTCCGCTTCTTCGAAAATTTTCCATCCAGTTTCTAAAATGCAAGCGAAAAATTATTATTCTGCTACATATTCCATATATTTTTATAACCATATTTCAATATCCTTCCCTCGCATGAATTTCAAACGTTATTATGTAAAGATGTGTCTATCTGGTATCGCATCGGCAAGATTTCCCGGGAGTCTGGCAAGCATGTTTCCCTGTGCGTCGTGGAATGTCATTACGCTTGTAATCTCTTTGGGGTGGTCAGGGGTAGTTAGGTTAATGTCGGACGTGGTCATAAAAGTGTAGCAGGTAAGGGTATGATTTTCTGGCGAAGAATTGACGACGGATTAGAAAACTCATGGGACTTTTTATATTTTATCACATAAAAGGCGAGTACACAGTTCTTTCTCCAGTGTTCATCCTTTTTCCATAATTTCGGAAATAATTGCAGAAAAGAGTAAATTGCCTTTAGTTTGGCACAAAACATTAAAGTGCAATATTTGGTGCTCAATTTGTCATATATCGATGCAAAAAATACGGCAATTATAGATGGTGTTTCGTTTTATAAAACGTCGAGTTCAAAATCCCAACTTTAATACTTGTTTATTCTCTCCGAAACTGGAGCTGGTTATTTTTTAGAATTCTAATTCACTGACAGTTTTATTTTTTGCGATACTGCGACGGACTGTCCATATAAAAGCATTGTACCAGGACGACATAACATCGAAGGAGTACACAGCACATCATAAATCGCTAACAAAATTGCAAGGCTGCTAATTATTCCATAGCAACCGGACTTCCTAGCCAGCATAATGGATCGTGGGTGGCCGATCTCTTTGTTAGAGCACAGTTATCATAATAATTCCCGTCGCCCCCTGAGGGACATGATTGGAAAGCTTCAGATCTATTTGTTGAATATAAGAGAATCCAGGATTGCATTTTGATTGAGAGTCATCGCAGACAATCAATCCACCATCAACTCTGCGTACTTACGCAGAATTGATGGTGGTAGCTTTAGGGATGGGTGTTAATGTAAATTAAACTTGTGTTAATTGGGTGTGTACTGAAGGACCAATTTTACCGAACTAAGTTGTGTCATGAATGTCATGAGTTATGTCATGGATACCCGAAAGTTTCTCAGTATTTCAGTACCTATGTATCTGTTTGGGTGTTGTTTTAGGTAGTAAAATAACCACTTATTCACCAAATCCATCCAACTTCAATTCAAAGAACAGATAACAATCTAAACAGTAGTAAGTACTTAACAAAATACAATATTATTATTAACAGTCTAACACGACCTCTTAACTGCCGTATCAAAGAGAAAGTATCCTCCCAAAAACGGCTAACAATTAATCTAAACATGTAGGTATACGAACCATTGTAATTCGTAAGTGGTCCTTTGAAACACAGTAGCTCCCATAAAAGGTGACATCGTGGAGATTTGGATAAAAACCACAGATTTAATTGTTGTTTACTATTTTTGGGGCTAGGAGACGAAAATGTCCTTTTTGGGGGCATGAGTCAATCGCCCACACGGACTGTGATTTCGTACGATTGAATGGACTTGGATATCGTTGAGATGTCGCTTTGTTTACGTTTTGTGTAACAATTAAGCGTCTGTATTCCTTTGTTGGGGATCGCAGCTGTATTTCATAGCGTAAGTGTCGTAAGAAGAAGACACTAGAGAGAGGTTTCGTACACTATACACACGTCTTACGATGAGCAAAAACGATAGTACGGACTGGTGAATGAGAGGTCGTGCGGTCGAACCGCACCCATTCCACTAAACAAACCAATACGCCTTGCACAAGCATTTAGCTAAATTGGGGATTTAGTATTATTACTAGTCTGTAATGCTGATGACCTTAAAATAAATAGGAAGCAGCGAAGCCAACTTTTGCTGAAACTGACAATCCTAACTAATATTATGAATGCGAAAGTGAGTTTGTTATGCTTTAACTCTAAAATGGCGGGTTCGAGACTTATGCGAGTGAAGCAATAGGGCGCAGTTAGTTTATTGTAATTCATTTTCATTCTGCCTAGCCTTTTCCCAATCATGTTGGGCTCGGCTTCCAGTCTAACCGGATGCAGCTAAATATCAGTATTTTACATGGAGCGACTGCCTATCTGACCTCCACAACCCAGTAACTGGGTAATACGATACCCCTTGGTAAGACTGGTTGTCAGACTTTCGGGCTTCTGACGACTCGTAAAGACTGTCAAAGATCCACGAACGACAGCCGGGACCAACGGCTTAACGTGCTTTCCGAAGCACGGAGGAATCTCGGTATGTAAAGATGGTCACCCATCCACGGACCAACCCCGGCAAGCGCAGCTTAACCTGATGGATCGACCCATGCGGCTGTTATTACTTAGCCACGAGCTCCTCCGCAGTTAGTTTATTGTAATTATGAACACAAATCTGGACCGATTAGTGAATATAGCATATCGTTCAGTATGCCAAACCTTTACCATTACCCTTCTAAGGCATACTGGTGATATTTGTTGTGGTATGCGTATGGCTGAATAACTCCTTATCAAGATAGTTAATTGATTCAGGCGTGACTTGGCGGAAATCCATTGAAAAATATAATAGACGTAGATATATTTAGTAACCTATTCCGCTTAACTATTCCTAAAGAGTCATAAAAAACCTTTAAGAAATCGACGTGTTCACCTCTCAACACGTCGTGTTCGGGTTCGAGACAAGTCAATCGGTGAGAGGTGAAACACGTGAAGGTTACTAAATATATTATATCTACGTCTATTGTATTTTGTCCTTCATGTCAATCTGGAAAGATGTATACGATACAGTTCTAATATATATTGCATCTATAAACTATGTTACCAGTTCTAATTACTCTAATTAGTTGACAATTCCAAACTAGAAATCGTAAATATCCATTAAAGGGAATCCTACATTCACATCCTTACTCTATTTACTATAGCACGGCCATAGAGAACTAAGAATGAAGTTGTTAACTCTATAAATCGGTTTTATGATTTATTAACATATTCCGTACACCTGTGATATCAATTTACTCGATAAAAACAATTAATAATCGCCACGCGTCAATCAGACTTGTTTTTAATCGTTCATTAATACCATGTTTAGACATTGAACCTAAATCACATAAAATACACATCGATTCACCATTCGATTATAAATCTTAATCGATCACCTTAAAGATTATAATCGTACAGAATCGATATTTGATTATTAGAACTTTGAAAGGCAATTTGAAAATGGAATCTGCTTATAAGGTAGTAAGGTTGGTATTGGTTGGCGGGTGGGTGACGTCATCGGCGCCCGCGCATCCCACACAGACCCTCATTCACAATCTGGTTAATACAGATGATTTATTCATCACGACATGTGATAACAGTCGTGATCCAGATGCTAATGGTGTGCCTTTGATTGTACTGAGCTTTAGTTACTGAATTTCCTATGTATACATAGATTAAGTTTGAGGTTGAATTACTATTTCGTAGTAGTAATACTGGAGTATTATCAATCTATTCTGATTGATTGGTAACTGAGTCTTAGGCTGAGGCTACATTTGGCCGCGACACGACTTGCGACACATGAGAGATTAAAACAAATAAATGAATGATCATGTATATGGCTACACCGTACATCAAATATTACTAGCGATCTTTGATTTCTTTATGCGATAGGAACAACATTACTGTAATCACGGCATCGGCTACATCAACATATCAGCGAAATTGAAGCGAATTTATTAGAAAATTTCTCACTTGCACGATTAGTTCAATAGTGCTAATAAATATGCGTGTGGCTACATTATGCGTATAGTAACCGCGAAGGATGATGTGTACTGTAGCCACGTTATCGCCGAATATACGCCGTCGCTTATAATGTGGCCATACCATGTTTATCTCGTTTCGCTCTTCCAGTCGCATCGCAAATCGCTGCCTACTGTAGCCTCAGCCTTATGGAGAAACGATAGTGATTTTTCTTATCGTACAGTTTCTAAGGTGTCCACTCCATTTTTACAACCTTTATGTAAATAGCTCGATTCTCCATTTTTAAGTAAGCTCGGTCTTTTTCTACTTTATAGAGACTTATCCTGTTGCAGTGGTACATTAATTGTCCTGTTTATACCTAAGTAATTATGTTTCAAAGTGCATTAAAAATGTATATCAATATACATGAAGCGACGTAAAAGTCTTACCAACCACCTTTTCATAGTTTCGTCCTTTTAATACCAGAGCTGAGAAAATAAAGACTCATGTACCTCAGGTGTTGCCTTCCGCGTAGGTCGTGAGTTCGTTCCCGACCTTACTGAACCGCTGTGAACCTGCTCTAAGCACGGCCACATTTATCTTAGTTCAATAACAGGGATATTATTTATGCTTCGTGATTTACTTCATTCTTTGGAAGGAAAAAATAGATTTATGATATTGATAGAAGATTTGAGTGGTGTATTGTCATGATGGTCTGAGATTAAGATGGTATTGATGACTTTACTTGATTAAAATTGTAATTATGATTATATGGACTTTAGAGGCATGAGGAACAGGGTGTAAAGTGCACTCATCCTCTATGGAAAAGGAAGGATCCTCCGACCAGACGGGTGTCTTGTCTAGCGGGCAACTACCCAACGATTGATGTCGGATAGTCTTATCACCGCGCGGTGGCTCACTCTTTGATCGCGCGGTGAACTCTAATTGCGCGATGCAGGATTTGTGTGACGTCAGGTCTTTGATGCGTAGTTCGCATGTGGCGTTGAAGATGCCGCCACAGGACCAAGGGCCGATTTTAGTGCGGTACAAATTTGTCGACAGTTCTGGGGCCTAAGCCTACTAATTTATAAACGTTACAATGGTCTGTCAATGGTGAGTTTTTGACAGTTTTCGTATGGCAGATCTGTTACGGCTTAACGTGCTTTCCGAGGCACGGAGAAGTATCGATACGTAGTGATGGTCACTCATCCACGGTTCAACCCCGCCAAGCGTCAGCATTATGCTTATGCTATTAAAAAGTTGCCAAAAGTTAAGAAGCTGGAATTGTCCTAGTATGTATCTAAGGACCAAAAAAATCATCGTTAACGACACCACGTCACCATGGCGCTAAGTCATAAAACTCAATCGATGTCAATGTACTCCAAGAAAAACGTAATATCCTGCGAATCGAAATAGCTATTAAAAAAATGCACAATGAATACTTCCCCGTTTCCGTGCAGAGACTTCCGCCTAAAACGGGGCATTGACATCAAGTTAAAAAATATATTAGAAATGCAGGACCATCGCCGAATTTCGATTTTTCAAACAGCTGTAGGATGGGTCCCGTTCTACGACTTTTTAGGATAAATGGGACGGACACTGGAGCGATAAAATTCAGTTAGGGCTTCAATTGTGTCAATGAATTTTTTGGGAAACTAATTAACATTTTTGTGGATAGGTGCAGCTTATGATTTGGAACTTTAGAAGTTTGTAAGGCAATTAAAAAATTTATTAATTTATATGCGTAGATCAATTTTCAGTTGAAACATCATAATTTACTTCACATCATCTGACACACATCATACATGTTGTATGTTTGCATTCGTTATTTTGAAACTATCTCTTTCGCAAGTTTCTGATTTCTTTAGCAGAAGTCAAAGTTAAAGTCAAAACGTTTATTGCGAACTAAGTGTACAATGTTGGTGGTATTTTATGTTAGTACTTATGACTTAGCAGCCTTTTACAAGCATTACAATTCAATTTAAAGTCAATCCCTTGTTGTAATTTTCAGCTTCCCATCAGAATCATAAAGAAATATTTAATCAGATAGTCCCGATGCAAAGTAAATCATGGACAGTCGAATGTTACCGAAACTTGGCGGAAATGCCCGAACGTGTGGCGAACGCTTCCAAGCACGTCACAAATGCTCCTGAGCATAATTACTTTTATTTGTATTGTGGTCACAGTCGTTTTTGTGATCTTAGATAACACTAATACTTCATAATTAGATTATTCTTTTCTAATAGGAAAATACTAGCAGGAAATGGACAGGAAATTCATCATTCTAATCACCTCACGGCCATAAAAGTCAATTGCTAGGTATATTATTTTAGGTTTTAAGGATAATTCTCGAATAAAGCCTTATTTGGTAATTTGGTTGGATTATTCCAGAAAATAGTGGATATGAAAGTTTTGAGTAGGAATTACCTGTAATATAATAATTATATAACTTTAGATTTACCCTGCTGTGACCTAAGTACACCTATAAATATAGTTACGGTAGGTACAGCTACAGGGTAAGGGAGGAGCTCGTGGCTAAGTAATAACAGCCGCACGGGTCGATCCATCAGGTTAAGCTACGCTTGCCGGGGTTGGTCCGTGGATGGGTGACCATCTTCACATACCGAGACTCCTCCGTGTTTCGGAAAGCACGTTAAGCCGTTGGTCCCGGCTGTCATTCGTGGATCTTTGACAGCCGTTACGAGTCGTCAGAAGCCCGAAAGTCTGACAACCAGTCTTAACAAGGGGTATCGTACTACCCAGTTACTGGGTTGTGGAGGTCAGATAGGCAGTCGCTCCATATAAAATACTGGTATTCAGCTGCATCTGGTTAGACTGGAAGCCGACCCAAACATGATTGGGAAAAGGCTAGGCAGATTGATTGCTTGATAGCGCACAACTTTGTTTATATAATTTATGTGTTCTCTTTAAGTGAATTGTAATTATTTTTAGGTAAATAAATATCTTTAATCGTAATAATAAAATCATCCAATTTTTTTTTGTTAAGTTACAATGTTGAAGCCGTTCCAAAGCGTAATCTCTTCTTCTCCTTTCTCGAAAGAAAAACGGGGAAAAACCTCCATGGTTACTCTTCTATATCAAGTTTCTACAATATCACTGGCATTGTATTCCTATCCTTATGATCCCACATCACGTGCGCAAGAGCATCGTCACCACGTCACGTACGTGTCCTAATTGCCTCGGTGCACTGTGCATAGGGAATGCCCTCCCTAAAGTTACGACAGTTTTATTTCCTGGCGCCAGAGATTTGGTTCTTTCGGAAGTTTGACATAAAACTAACTAATTTGGTCCAAGCTATAGGTTTTGTGTAAATATTGTATTACGATAAAAAATATGGACATGTTGATAAGCATGAAGATAACATCATCAAAGTGCATGAAGCAGATGTTACCAGTAACAAATTTTCGCCTTCCGTCTATGCATAAAAGAATGCTTACCTACCATAAATTATGCATTATTCTATATTCCTAACTTGAATCGCACCGACTCGTAAAATAATCTTTTTGCAGACTTTGTCCATTGTCTAAACTAACTTATAACTATGCTAGTGTCGTTCGGATCTATTACATGTACCGAAATGGAGCCATTGACTATGTAGGACACGTCTCAAAACTATTATGTCATCAATGTATACTCACTGCTTCCTTTACATGAAAAAGTTACAAAACAAAACATAAATCACTGCTTCGACACAATTTTTTTTAAATAAATGACCCTTATTGCCTTAAAAATAAGGGTGCAAGTCGCAGTTTAAATGGTTTTCTGAAGTGTAAGTTTAAAATTGCCATTTGGAAAGTTCACACAACGCATCCGGTGTTATTTTGTATGCTGAGGACATTGGCAACGAGGAAGTAAGTTAGGTGTCTGCACTTTTGACAAGTTTGTGCTTTGAAATCACATATTATCCAACTGGACTTTTTATTAACCTATAGATTCATACATACTACATCCGTAAGATAATTCAATATGCCAGTAGGCACGGTCAGAGACGAATTAAAAGTCGATTAACATTGCTACTTTTACACATCCACGCCTGCTGTCCACGCAGGGTTAGGCAGATGTGTACACCCACATTTCTCCAGTTATATTTAAGTCCCATGTAATAGCGAACCTAGGCATCTAAATTGACACAAAATTATTCGAAACATTTTATTTCAACATTTCATAATTATATTAGATAATAACTCTTATCTATTATGTTTTTATTTGACTTTGATTTCCGATTTTTTACTAAATATTTAGATCAATAACCAAGATTTTAAAAACTTGTCTCTGTCTATTCCTATCAGACAGTCTGAAGACCAAAAGTTTGACAATGTGTCCCGAGAATTAGTTGAAAGTTAAAGATGTCAGAGGAAATCCCACCATAAAAACATTCAATCGCATTTCGTTGCACAGAAAGTCGACTCCTACAATAGCTGGGAAACCCATTAATACCCTTAGACATTAATTCTAGTAATTTTATAGACTAGTGGTTATTACCGTCAGTTAGGCTCGGAACAACAGCGCCATAACTGCGGTTTAGTTTTCAACAAAAAAAAATCACATAAACCTACATGGGCACTTATGAAACGTCAGAAGCTAGGTGCACGGTTCCAATTGGTCGTTTCCTATGGAGTAGAACCGGCAAGAACGGTTACTCTTTTAAAAATAAAATGGTTATACAATGTTTAAAAAAAAATACAGTTTGAATAGGTATGAGAGGACAGCTTAGGCCTGTCAACAAGATACTTAACAAAATAGAAAATAGTCTGCAAATTGACAGTCTGTTGAGCCTACAACGTCTTCACATTCACAAAATATAAAGGAATCTATATAAAGGACAAATAAAATAATAATAATAAAAACCTATTTAACCAAATGACATGGTTGTCACTACAACTTTACCAATCCAAATGAAAACCCTGTTCAATAAGTGACTATGTTTCACCATGAGTCCTCTGTGGCGCTGTGCCTCAACCAGGCTAAGCATTTGGTCCAGATTATTACGTGAATTTTTAAATGAAACCTGTATTTGTGACGGTACCTAGATACCCCGTTTTTGTGCAAACCAGCTCTCGGCTCTGACATATAAATTAATTTATCTACACCCACGCTATAAATCCTCTATAAACGTTTCTGAAACAGTTAGCTTATTGCCAACATTAAAAAGACCAGTGTCATAGTAACCATTATATCATCCAAACTGCTTTTCGACTGCTTTTTGCTCCTTCGATTCCTTGCGGTCAGCAGGTGCAGATCCCCACGCCGACACATCTGACACATTTTCCAAAATACGATACGTCACGTTTGGCGGGTACGGGCTATGGTCGGTTTAATATTGGCAATAGCTAACTGTTTCAGAAACTTTTGTAGAGGATTCATATCATGGGTGTAGATAAAGTCTTGTAGATATGCAACTGTATATAATTAGGTATTAAAACACTCATGTGATACTATAATACCCCTTATTATACAACAATTGCATAAATAACTATGTTTTGTGTTGCGTAATGTTAATTATTTTGCATACTATTGAATAGATTCAATTTTTTCTTACTGAACAGATAGCTGTATGCTGCTTAGAAGTTTGTTGCGCCACTTCTTCCCAGCTAAAGCACTGGGAAGTGGTGAAGGGTGGGCGTTTTGGTGGACTGTCTTATGTAATTTTGGCGTTCAAAAAGTGCTGATTCTCAGCCTAGTTTGAATAAATGACTTTTGATTCTATGGTTACATGGTAGGTAAGTATATGTTTTATTAAATGTTACAATTCCTTCCTTAAATATATTAATTAGGACTAATAATCATAATTATTAATTTACCCTAGTTGCATATTAATTCCTTACTGGACTCAATGACTGAAGGTAAAAGAAATAATATGTATTTTATCTAGAGTTGCGGTTACATAACCATGGCAATGAAAGTTAATTAACAAATTGGGGAGGAAGACCACTAATAATATTGGGTTTTCGCAAAACCTAACAGGATACCGATAGCCATAATTGTTAGGATACCGGTAGCCATAATTAAAATTTACAAATATAGAGGAAATAAAACATTTGAACTGAAATTCAAACGTTGCATTAATTAACATTCAATTTAACCGCTATAGGTAAGTAATTACCTTCCTTTCTTAAATGTTTAACCTACTACCACCAAGGAGCGCAAGCAAAATGAAATAGGTAGGTTATTTCAGGTTTGCAAGTCCCATTTTTAACCCCAGACGGAAAAAGAGGGGTATTATAAGTTTAACCTGTGTATCTGTGTATCTGTCTGTTCCCTCGTAGCTCCCAAACGGCTGAACCGATTTTGTTTTTTTTTGTTTGAAAGGTGTCTTGATCAAGAGTGTTCTTAGCTACAATTCAAGAAAATCGGTTCAGCCGTTTGAAGATTATTAGCTCTTTTCTAGTGGATGATTGGATGTGCGCATCCTCCACAGGTCTGATCGATTCGAAATTTAGTATTCTGTTACTTCAATGATATTAGAAGAACATAGTATACTTGAACCGATAGTGCAGCATCACCTGGAATTGTGTCGGAGGTTATTGAAATTTTTAATTTTAACTTGTTACCATCCCATTCGGGTTGGCCATGCTTATTTTTTATTTTTCATTTAACCCTTCGGGGAATACAGGCATGATGTTATAATGATGAGAACCTTGTACCACATGACTGCACATCTTATTACAAACTTTTCTGACTACTCCAATTTCACTATTAGTTTATCTCACGTGACAACTACACACCACAAGAATACCTGACGTAGGAAAACTAAAATCACTTAGTGAATTCCACATTTATATAATTTCAATATCATTATCATGCTTAGATTCTGGGGATTCCTGTTAAATATTTTTAAATCTATTCAATTATAGTTAACACTTCACAGCTTCGTTAATAAACGTAATACGTAATTATATTAACATAGTAACAATTTAATTTAAATTCCTAATGTTTCCCTATAAATTATAACTTATATTATAATTCGTTAACTGCACAAAATATAGTTAGGTACCTATTTTAATGAGATCATTCGCACAAGTGTTGCAATAACTTAAATATTTTGCGATTATATATTTCCTCGTTGAACCAATGGTTGCAAGCGCAAGACTGATGAGCACGAGGGTTCCTTGGCACCACGGACATAGTTGAAACTACTGCTATCAAATCAATTAGTATACTGAATAGGCAATGCCGATGACTAAAAACTTCTACAAAGTCCTATGAAAAATAATACCAAAAAATATGGATCAATATTCGAGACATGCCTTGTCTCTATAACTTCCGGTGCGAACGGCCCAGTCGGAAGTGACGTTCGTCCGAAGATTAACACCCGCCAAATATCGCTTTTAAAAAGTTCAATCACATTGGATGTGTCGTAAATGTGCAATTTAAATGGAACACACTGTATGAATAACAATTAGAATACTTTGTATCCATGTTGGATTTCGTGGTATTAATCCTTGTAGACAGAAATCTTAGAATTATTCCATCTAATAAATACACGTCTAGTCTAGACTTTGGTGTTACAGACAACACAAATCAATTAAGCAAAATTGATGAAAGTTTTACCGTCTTCCGTTAAAATACTGAAACAATTAATTAGACAATTCCGTTCATCATTATCAGCATGCTCAATAAGGGCATTCTCCATCGATAATAAACGTTTATAATAAGTATATAAAAAATTTGTAAATATTTTTTCTCTCTTTTTCTATAATATTTATAATCACTTGCTAATATCTTTTGATATTTCGCGCCTCATAATTAATTGGGATGGGCAGAGGTTTACCTATAGTACACCCACACGTTATACCTCTTTCCAACACTTCGGGGAACATGGGCGTGATGTTATGTTATGTATTTAATTGGGCGCCAAAACCGCAGACGATTGAAAGAAAGAAATTAAAAAAGAACATAAGTACATTTATTTTGCACAGATTAAAAGGCATACAACACAACATACGGCCGGACAAGTAAAAACAAAAAAAAGTGTAATGTGCGTTGTAAGACGGTGTCAAATTCATTTCATCATGGCATTTCTACTGAACAGGGCTTCCTGGTCAGCAGAAACTCCAGACAACTAGTGCCACACACTGGTTTTCAAACTGGACCTGAAGTTTGAGGTGACGGATAAAATAAATAAGTGTAACATAATAATAATAATAACGAATATTTTTAAATGTTTTTTTATATAATTTTTTAAGAAATATTTAAAAATGCTTAAAATAAGAAAGAAAAATAAATGAACGAAATAATAACGAATATTTCAATAGTTCGTGTGATATTAAATAAAATTGCAAAACAACAAAATATTGCGAGGCAGGTGTCATGTCATTCAAAACTTATTGTAACGTGGTGTCTGGAAGGAAACGGGCCGTTGCATCAAGAGTCCAATCTACCCCCCGCCGACAATGGGTTAAAAGCCAAAATTAACATAAAACGTTACATAAAACATTTATTAAAACAAAATTTAATTATTTCACAGGATTATGTTGACTAATTATTGCTAATTGATTTTCTAATTCGTACGGCTCGGATGTCAAAAGGAATTATTAAAGACTTTCTAATGACGGATGACCTAATTGAGAATTTGTGGTATGTTGGTGTTGGATCTGTACTACGATTTATTTCATACATTTGATTGAGAAATTCGTAAGTTTGCGTAACACTTAAGATAACACAGTTTTTGAAAGTCGTGATCGAGTCAAAATCAATCTGCCTAGATTTTTCCCAATCATGTTGGGGTCGGCTTCCAGTCTAACCGAATGCAGCTGAATACCAGTATTTTACATGAAGCGACTAGGTATCTAACCTCTGCAAACATGCGTTTCATACGACGTTTTTCAACACACTTGCGAGGAAAAAAACAGACTTGTTGTAAGAACTTATTAATATGCTATAATAACGTAATTATAGAGATGATACAATTTAGTTAGATTTATAAAGTTCAACTGACCTTCGTTGCCAGGCTTCGTTTACTGCCTATGCATTCTTTAAAAAAAAATTCAACGTCGGTCGGTGACATACTTTACATTTCGTATTTTTTATAATAATTAACCACACAACGAAAACAATAACAAATATTTATGGCAACTGGCGCGTTGATTTTGTTTTTTCTGCGCTCCGCGCTAGCGATACGCGCGCAGGTGTAAATAAAGGCACTGGCAAAACCGCAAAACAGCTTATAAACAATTTTTTTTAAATATACAAATTAAGGTTATTAATATGTAGTGAAAAATATATAATTTGGTGAAATATTATGTAAATTTATCATATTTTATTTATTTACACAGTAGGCATAAAAAGGCATGAAGTCTTTTTGATGGTATTAAAAAAGCGCACAACTCCAACAATGCGGTAATATAAAGTTAGAGCATAAAGCGGTTCAATAAGAGCCACTTTACGAGCAAGTGTGTTGCAAAGAATATTCTACGTAGGGTACGTAGAACTTGATGTGCACCTGACCTTTGCAATTGATGGGAAACAGGAAACAAATTATTTACGCAACCATAAAACTTTATAAATAAACTAACTTACGATTACTTCCATAAATGGTACCACCTGTAGGTGACTTACTAAAAATGGTATTTATGACGTAAATAAGCCCAATTTTGGATTAATGATGTATTTAAATTGACCACAAAACAAATCCGGATAAGAGGTAAACTTTTTTTTGTGGTACGTACAATGTATCCTTTGGTCCAGGATTTACCCAACATAACCATTGGTATCCTAATGTAGGTAGGTACCTATCATTTTCTTTATAATAAAAATGAATTGGTGTTCGTTAGTCTCGCTAAAAATCAAGAACGGCTGGACTGATTTGGCAAATTTTGGTTTTAAAATATTTGTGGAAGTCCGGGGAAGTTTTAAACGGTGGGAAAATATGAAAAAAAATCTGTAGGTAGGATAGGTAGGTAGGTAGGTATATAGTACCCGTGCATAGCCCGGGGCGGGCACTGCGGGTAGCTAGTACTTAATAATAACTTTGATTCGACATGTAAATGTACCGACTGATTCACGTATACTACGTTAAAAAAATATTTTCATTTAACCAAGTGTGATATTAATTTGCTATTTCAGAGATGTTCCCCTATTAAAAGACGCCATACTCATGAATACTTTAACCCTCTGAAAGATAGTCTATGGATTCAAAGTCGACATGTTGAAGTCACAATGAGAATTCTAAACATTTCTTATATACTGCTATTTTTAAAGAAACTAACTAATGGAGATTCCTAATTTTTACAAACATATATTATGACATTTTTAGAGCGGTGTCATTGTGTCCTATAAGGTATATAGGTATATGTATAAGGCTTGTTGACATTTATACACTTTTGTATACATCAAGCGGTGTCCTGTCAGTCTGTATGCGACAATCGACCGTCACTGAATAATTGCTACATCTTACTGCGGGGGACGATCCACTATGGCGCCGCTTTGCGAACTAAAAACTGTCGCGGCACTAAAAAGTGTCCACTAACCGTTTTTGTTAAGGTAAGTAAGTATTAATTAGTTTCTTATTGACTAATTACAATTTTAGATCCATTTACAACAGAGCATTTGTAACAGAGTTAATTTTATGCGTGACATTTTGTTTTAACTAATGTTTTGCTCGTCGGCTTCACTTTTGGTGACAAAGTGTACAGGTGACCTTACTAAAAAAAGTAAAATTAAAGAAAAAAACGTAAGAAAACCCTGTCAATTGACGTACTTGGTTTTAAATAAAAAACTTTCATTTCGGGTTTTTATTGAATGAAAAGATGTAAAATTCAGCAAACTAACATTGGTATAACAACGGTGTCTCCAGAATTTGGGGAAAAACTGTTATTTGTTAGGATAGACAGGGAGACATAAACCAGTCAATTGACTTAGAGATTACTTCAGAAAAACTACAGATAAAAGTTTTAACTGGAGAGAGAAACCCATTAGGTACTTACAAATCTTTAACGATACAATTTCCATTTCAGTAATTTATGGATCGAATTTCCTATCCCCACATGAGTGAACTAAAGAACGATGCATGAAACTTTGCTCATATTTCAGCGGAAACTTTACAACTCGCATTAAAATGACGAACGATCACATTTGGGTGTTTCCTTTCGCCTTTTCTCCATACTAAATTATGATTTGGCAAATCTAGCTTAATTTGTATCATTATTCCGTTGCGTCGGTGGTGCGACGAGTACGGGGGAGCCCGAATAGCGTCCTAAGGATGATTGGCGAGACAACCGATAGTGTATTGCTCATTAGGTCCACTGAACTCCATGTGTTGCGAGACTGATGAGCATACTGTGCAAAAAAAAAAGAAACTAGACACAGCGACTACCCGACGGTGTCTAGTTTTTTTTTTTCATTTTTTTTTATAGGCAAAATTCTTGTTACTAACACCCTTGCCTTGTCTATGGACTTTTTTGTCTGTATTTTTTATTTTCTTTAAATATTTTTTATTAAAACATTTTTTTGATTTTATGCTCATTGGTTATAACTGCGCCACGGATTTTGATGCGGCTTTCGCAATTATTTAGAGAATTTATTCCGGAAGGTCTATAAGAATAAAACATTAATACGTAAAAACCGTGGGCAGTAGGGGCGGGTGGCTAGTAAAATTAAATACTCTCTAAATGATTGTGAAAACCGCATCAAAATCCGTTGCGCAGTTTAGAAGAACAACGCGATCAAACAAACAGACACGAAAAACGTCTTTAATTCTGATACGACACCATCTCCGTAAACACAGAACTTCATTGAATAGCACGCTAACTACACCCGACACATAGAATGGTTCCACCGTCCCCCTTTATTTATCGCTTTGATTAAGTAATTATGTAATTAAAAGACATGGTATGTACACTTTATTCGCTTTTAAAGACTTGACATAATGCCGCCGTCAATTATTTTATTTGGGGAAATACTCGACATGTCTTCCTGTTTCGGCTGTAGCACGTGAGATATCCGTTTAATTGTTTATTAAAATAACTCCGAGCTTGCCGGATTTATCGCCGGTTCAAAAGAGTTTAACTGTGGTTTTGAACTGTTGAGATCTTGACGGGTTGATTGCGTGTGTACACTTAAGGTTCATCATTTTGGAAACTCGATGCTACTATGAGCAGTATACCTTTAATATCTTAGTTGTTAACTTCATTCTGCATGCTTAAAGTGACGTGGCTCAGTAATAACAGCCGCACGGGTGGATCCATCAAGTTAAGCTACGCTTGCCGGAGTTGGTTCGCGGATAGGTGACCATCTTTACATACCGAGACTCCTCCGTGCCTCACACGTTAAGCCGTTGGTCCCGGCTGTCATTCGTGGATCTTTGATAGTCGTTACGAGTCGTCAGAAGCCCGAATGTCAGACAACCAGTCTTACCAAGGGGTATTGTATTACCAGTTACTGGGTTGTGGAGGTCTGATAGCAGTCGCTGCATGAAAAATACTGGTATTCAGCTGCATCCGGTTTGACTGGAAGCCAACCCCAACATAGTTGGGAAAAGGGTAGGCAGATTGTTTTTTTTTTTGCTTTAAGTGAAGGAGGACCTACTGAATACCCTATGTTGCGCGTTATATATGTGTCATGTATTGTATATATCGTTTCTTTGAGATCCTTAATAAACAAATAAACAAAACTTGCAATGCAACCTTTTAGATTACTTTAGTCACATTGGTAGGCGTGCCGGTGAATTAGTGATCGCCTAATACTTTATATTAAAAAGGAAAATATATGTAATGTAATGTACCATAGAGTAACCTCACAGGATAAAAAGCCGTCGCTGAGTTTCCTGACTAATTTGTTTGTTGCCAAAACAATAGACACACCTAACTTCACCCACCAATCAACACGGAAATATTTAATATTCACAGGCCATCAATTTTGCAATTATGTACTGGCATATTAATTTGTTTAGTTCTATTCACGTGGCGCTGTTACAATTTTTTTACAAAGTCAATGGTGACATGTTTAAGAAGACAATAATACTGGGCAACTCTGAGAGAAATGTTTATCATTCAACATCTACCTAGACTTTTCCCAACTATATTTGGGTCGGCTTCCAGTCCAACCGAATGCAGGTGAATACCAGTATTTTACATGGACCGACTGCCCATCTAACCTCCACAGTCCAGTTACCAATCCAGTTACAGGGTAATACCCCTTGGATCAGATTTTCGGGCTTCTGAAGTCCCGTGACGACTGCTCACAAATGACAAAAAAAAAAAACTTTATTGCGAACTAAGTGTTCAGAATTTTGAAGATGTTAACGATAGATAGGTTCTTAGAATTTAAGTGCCTGTTAAGGCATTGCAATATAAATGGTAATGATTATTAAAAAAAAAAAACAGCCAGGACCAGCGGCTTAATGGTCGCCCATCCACAGACCGACTGCAGCAAGCATAGCTTAACCAGCGGCTGTCATTACTTAGCCGCCCCTCATTAACATAGCAGTATGAATGTAGTAAGTAGTATTAGTAATAAATAATAATAAAAAAATAAAAAAAATGAATGTAGTATTTTCGTCTAGACCTCAAACGAACAGTAGGCTACCTAACATGCGCGCTTTGACAGCTACCTACGAACCACAGACGTCATGTAACATCTTAATATGCAAGCTCCATTGATTAGTGGATAATGCAACATAAATGTCATTGTTATACCACTTTGTATGCCGCACGTGATCGCCATGGCAAAACCTTAGCAAAACATTAGCAACTGATATTAGTCACACTATCAAGGACAACCTGCATACTTTTATATTGTTATCATGGCAATTTCTTGGAAATATATCGTTTTATATCGTCGATTCGACGTAGGTGACATATTCGGGGAATGTAGTGGATAGTTGTAGTAAAAGTGTTTGTATGTTTGTCGATGAGAGTGATAGTGAATTAGAAAAAGAATGTGTGGACACTGTCAACAGTGATGTGGGTAGTCAGTGTGGTTCGATGTAAAACAGTAATTGATTTGCACTCTTTTTTTCACTGGAATCGGGTCAGATTCCAGTGAATTCCATAAGTGTTGATGGAAAATTACAGTTTTCAACTCGTGAGTAAATAGGCATCTACTAAATAAGCGTGCTGCATCTTCGACTGCAATGTTCGTTATCGGCAGATGAGACACATAGGTAAGATGGTGGGACCTATAAGTTGCTTTTAAAACCCGGAATCAGGTATTTGAAATTTTCAAGTTAAGTGATATCTGCCTGTTCATGTTATTTGCGAGGCTTTGCCGGGCAGTGGGAGACGAAACAGAAACTTTACAGACTGATAAATAATCTATACATACTTATGTAATATAATAAAGCTGAAGAGGGTCGAAAGCCTGTACATGGAAGATATTCGAAAAAAAGTTGGCTGGGGATACTTAGAATCGATAACAGAACACGTACCAACAGTTTTTAGAATTTTTGTGTTTGTTCGCGCATGACGTGAAAACGGCTGAACGGATTTTGATGCAAACTTTACTAATCTGTCGAGAAAATCCCCGGCAAGGTTATAGGCTATATAACATCACGCTACGACCCTTAGGAGCCGAGCAAAATTAAAAAAAAGTCAGAAAAAATCCTAAGCGAAAACGAAGTAATAGCGCGGGCGGGCGATGGGATGCGACGCGGTGGGCCGTGGTCCGAAATTTCATGCTGACGAAGTTGCGGGCAGAAGCTAGTTATAAATAAATCTGTAGTCCTAACCAATAACCCAACTAAATAAATGTCTTTTAACAAGCTAGTAGTACCGATGACATAGTAAACAAGGTGATTTCGAAGCCCACACACTAATTAATTATTCAAATCAGAAATCTAGCTAACAAAGTGGGCATAAAATATTGGCCAATTGTCATGATGAGTTTATAGAACATTTATCTAAAAATAACATTATATTATGATATATTATTAAAACTGTCCTCCGTCAGTACGAATGATTCCCGATTAATCCCGATCCCGGCTAAGTTGGTCACCCCTCTTTTGTTGACCGAGGAATTTTATTTAGGAAAGGAAAGTTTTTTTTACTGTAACTTTAGTAAAGAGTACTCTTACTGACTCATATCGCAAAGATCCTTATCGCTTAGCACGCCCAAAATCGTTATATTTTTATGCTGAATGCTATTTACGCAAATGTGAAAAAAATGATAATTATAACTTCACTTTCAACTTAACTAGCAAGTGCATTACTGTAAACAAGCCAGTAATCAATAACTTTCACACCGATCAATATCAATACATAAAGACATCATAATATCTTAACCAAGCTTAAAACCTTAAAAACACATTTTAACCATTTGAAACCGCTTCATTACTATAATTTACTTGTCATAATCAGCGTCGGCGGTTGCACACGGTACGATTGTTTATCAACCAATTGATTTTCAACCTTATTTACTCAGTCTTAGATAGGACTTTAGATTGACATCTTGTAGAATAAAATCATTTCTGTCCAGTCCTTAAAAGGCCACAATAAAATTGAGGTTACATTTTACTTCTATTTTCTTTCTCGCTCTATCGCTAGTGTTTTTATATTGTTGTCTCATTTTGTCGTATCTATATCGTGTACTATCAATTTGTATGCCTAGGTATGTCCATTGATAAAAATATGTCTAGTTTATATTGATATTGTTTTCTTACACTAGTTTTGCGTTGTTAAGACCTAGATTTATTTAGTAAATACTTTTTTACACTGGATTTTGTACTTTTTGCGACGAATTAGCTCGATATTACAACTAGTACGGAAGGTGCTTCCCCGTAAGAGCGTAGATATACAGCCACCTGGGGCCTAAGTCTACTAATTTGTAAACGTCACAATGGTCTGTCAATGGTGAGTTTTTGACAGTTTTTGTATGGCAAATCTGTAAAAAAGCGACGATGTGCGATGTCTGAAGCGACGCTTTGAAGCCCTTTGGCTTTTGGAAAAAACACTAGAATCAATACCTACATACATTATTGTAGCGCTTCATGCATGATTGCTGACGCAAGGGTCGACGATTTTTATGCCATAATGCGTAAAAAAGCAGCATCTCTGATGTGTAGGATCCGAGGGAGTGCCAACGGAATTCTGAAGATGATATCAGAAAGGCCGGAGTCTGCAGTGCTACGGAGGCTTATTCAGCTTCACGTGACGAGATGACGCAATGTTTTATTTTTGTTTTTTATCAATATTTGTTTTGACATTAATGGGATATTTATTATTATTTTAATGTGAATTTATGCGAGAATCTTACAATACTAACATAGTTTTTAAGACATTTGGTAATAACATTATATGGACAATTGTTTAATTGTGTCTGAAATAAATATATTTTAATTTTAAATAAGTACTAATCCTTTTACGTACTAAATATTTGAAAAATAGCGATCCGCTACTGCTTCGCACTGTTTTTACGACTTTTTTTGTAAAAAAGTTTTTTATTTTAAAATGTGGTTGGGCTACCCCCCCACGCAATAAAATATTCATATAATGTATAATACTCTCCAGCTAATTGTGGTTAATAGCTAGTGATTCACTAAAAACAGATACAACGTTCTAATTTGCGGTTTCATATACGAATTTAAATAAAGTTACTAATTGTGTTCACCATTATTCACTTTTTATCTGTTAAATGATTCATTTACGTACGAATATATAATAATTAACACTATCGTAAGATTAAAAATAATGAGGTAAAATGAAAATTAAATTATAAATGCAACCTCAAATGGTGGCGAAGGTTAGTATAATTTAATAAGGAGGTAAATTGTTGCTATGTGTAATTTTAGTTATTTATTCAACTGTTGTATAATATGGGGTATTTATTTATTTATTTTTTATTTATTTATTTATCTTACCCGTATTAAAACGAGCCGATTGTGATAATAGTATCACATGGGTGTTTTAATACATAATTATGTACAGTTGCATACTAACAAGACTTTATCTAAACCCATGATATGAGTCCTATAAAAAAGTTTCTGAAACAGCATAATGCCAACATTAAAACGACCATAGCGTACGGCCCTCCAAGCGTGACGGACTGTATTTTGGAAAATGTGAATCATGTGTCGGCGTGGGGGTCAGCACGATCGGAAGGGATCGAAGAAGCAAAATAGTTGCATAATGTAATTTACAAACACTGCTCGACGTAGGCCTCCCCCAAGCACCGCCATTTCAACTGTTTCTGTGCTTTTCGCATCTAGCGGATTCGTGCGGCCTAAAAAACAAATATTAGTACTACATATTCTCTCTAACATATAATAAAATTATCCTGATAAGTAACATACATACATACATAAACTCATGCCTTTTTCCAATGGGGTTAGGCAGAAACTACAGAACGCCACCCGCACCTGACCTTTCTGAAGAACATCCCCAATAAGGTCACTATATGTCTTCCTAGGGCGTCCCCTCATATTATTTGCCTTGTAAATACATTTTGTAAGTCGCCGTTCATTCATCCTCTCAACCTGACCAAACCATCTAAGCATACTCTTTTAAATTTTTGCCACTACTTCTTCCTTCATCTTCCTGATAAGTAATTGAGAGATCTTTATCTAAAAAAACTACTTAACACCTAAAGCAAACAAAAACACAGCTATACGATTACTGGCAGCTTTCATCATAATTACTATTTTATTATCACTACTCCCGCGCAAGCAGGACGTGTGAAATTATTATAATGAGACGAGTTGTGTAGGGGGACCATGAAAGATGGATAACGCGGACTATGGAATTGATTAATCAAGGATAGAGCCGTATTTTGCATCGCTCAAAAAGATGCAAAGTTGAAGTTGGACTGAGATGGCCACGTCTGCCGCATGCCCAATGAGCTGTTGGCCATAATAACTACTCTGTGGAGCCCTGCCGTCCGCCCGTAGAGAACCGTGCATTACCGAAAAGAGCCGCATTGTGCAAGCCTATGTCAACGAGGTACCATCACGCGCGGCTCAGATGCTCTATTGTATTAGTACGTATAGATATTGTGGTGTCTTCCGACTCCACGCAAACAAAGGCGCAGGCAAAAGCTAGTGTGCAAACAGGAAAACTATACGTTGATGTGTAATAAATAATTCCAAGACATAAATAAAAAAATAAAAAATAACCGCGTGGTTTAAAGTATAGGTAGGTTAACCTACCTAATAACATATTTTTACTATTCATAAGACTAGTTCCGTTATGGCGATCCATTCACCTAAGTAAATTCCTAGAAAATATACTGCTACTGGTTTTAAATCAAAATTCATTTAATTTCAATTTGAATTTCCAAACAACAAATGGGAACTTGTTAACAAAAAAGAAACACACATCAATAAAGCTACGGTTTCCTAGAAGAACGGTGACCGCCATATAACGGCCGCAGTGATGGTTGTCATGCAAATGATGCTACCGCGGTTTGACTTTACAGTGTCAAAAAATGCTCTGTAGGAAAACACACCAACTTAATTTCATAAATAACAACGTTAAGTTACGGTAACGTTAATAATACCATTTCAGTGATATCATTGGACTGTCAAATGCGGACACTATGTGGTAGCTACTACAGTTTTAGAAAAACGTAGAAAGAAAGACGAAAGACTAACTTTGAAATTCGAACCATCGAAAGCACGTGCCCAAAATAATTCCTACATATTAAAACCAGGACATGTCCTTTGTAAGCTGAGAGTGTGGTTACCGGAACATCAGTCATTCTCCTGGTTATTATTAGTTGCCAGTTAATGAACGGTTTTAAGATGGCGCGATACGCAATCAGTGGGTTTTTTTTTTTTTTTTTTTAATATTGTGTAGCCACTGTTGCTTTTGGTTTTGTTGCCAGTAATTAATATTTTAAGCTGATGAAAGGCTTTTATCTACTGTGGGTTTTCTTCTGACGTTTGAAGTGGTGAATGAGTAAACGATATTGTTGTTATTATTTACTAACATGACTAAAATGTTAATTTTAGTTATAACTTATGTGAGTAATCAATTTGTATAAGTACTTACGTCAAACAAAAGTAGATTGTCACATAGCAATATTGTTGAAAGCTACAATTTGTGGGTACCAGCAGGGGTCTGGATAGGTAGCAATCGCTTTCAAAGAGTTTCGTCTTTCTGCACTTGCGTGAACTGTCCACTCAATCTGTGTGGCTCTTTTCTCAAAATACCATTTCAGACAAGAATCTACGTGGCGTTTACATGATCTGACCTAGATTATGTCTGGACTTTAAAAGAGACTGCGACATCGTGAGTTTTTTCGGCCTTTCTTCTCAGAGTAGGCAGATAGGAAACGCCGACCTCATCTAGCTTATTTTTAATGTTTTTTAATATGACGTGTAAAAGTGATTCTGGTATCCTATTTACAGAATCAACGATTACATTTCATTTCATTTCATTGTGATATCACTTCCCCAGTAGCAGTAAAGAAAGTGTACAGGAAGCCTAACACAACTCGAAAGACTAAAAACAAATAATACAAAAATCCCCAAACATGAGAACTTAAGGACATTTATACAGGCATTGTCAAATGGAAGTCGCAAAAAGGACATTTAAGAGCATCACATTATACAAAGTTTGGGAGTATACAGAGTTTGTATACTGCAGCCCGTGTCCGACATTCGAATCGTATTAATTCGATTTAAAGGGACCCATTTGTTGTGATACTCGATATTTTGATCTCAGTGAAGCATTTTATTGCGTTGACTTCGTCGTTCGGAACAGCTATTTCGGGCTTAATGAAAAGTCAATCGGAATTGATGAAAGAACGTTTTTATTATTTACAAATATTGCGTTGTAAGTGCTGGAAATTATCGTTCGTAAAAGCCATTTTGTTTTCCTGTCTTATTGTGCAGAGTGATGAAAGTTCTTTAGAAGAAAATAAATGCATTTTACTCAGCGTTCTAAACATTATTGAGACCTAGAGCTATTACTATTTTACCTTCGTCTTGCAAGAGAAACCACAATAGTGTTTTGTTGAATGTTGCAATTCCAATTCGTAGATTAATGTCTTAAGATCCCATCAAACTCCAGAACTCGAGTTTACCGAGAATTTCACAAACACTTGAAAGCGTTTCTGGAAAGTAATTGAAAACTTTTTAGACATGACGGCTGCACCATTCTTTGGCCAATTCATTCATTCTCAACGGCTACAAATTCTCGTCACAAACACTAATATAAATTCGCTCAATTTGTATCGAAATAAATCGATTTTCTTTCCGCTCCAGTTTCGAGAATCGCAGCATCCACCCGTCATTTTGGATTCGTGCATAAGTAGACAAGTTTGGACATGTCAACAAAAACCCGGGACATGCACTGGACCGTGTTAGAATCGTGTTCGGGACATTTGCTGTGCAGTTTTTGTGCATATTGTAAACCTGTGTTTCGCTTGTTAGACTTGCTCTGGCATTTTTGGGCCATTCTGTGGTAACCGCTTGAATTAAATTATCTATTTTTACTTGGATATTTTCGCGTTCTTGAAGCGTTTGCTGTGCGTCTGACTTGAGTACCAATGGTTTCATTAGCGCGCGTAAACGTATAATTTAAGATTAAAGGGTTTAATTCCAATGCAGGTATCATTGGTTTTTTGTTGAATCAAAAGGTAGGGCATACGTTTTGGAGTATTTACGAACATAAATATTTACCAGATGATCTGAATTGTAGAAGCGTTTTGTGCGAGAGTTTGTACATTGTTACTTGTTCTCCATAAAGGCTCCCGCAAACAGGCGCGACGCGACACCGGTAGAACAATGTCCGTCCAGTTTTCATAGAATTTGTTCCACCAGAGTCGCGTCGCGCTGTCGCGTCCCGCCAGCCTGAAGTCTGCAGGAGCCTTAATTTGTGGTAAATTAATCGAATTAAATAATAATTATCGGTAATGCGAACATTATAATACTGTTTGCTGTTAATCATAAATAGACAATAAATAGACACCCACGAGCAGTCATAAGGAATACCCTGCAACGCAGGTGACATTCACAAACCGTAAACCGACAATATTGAGAAAACAACTCGTAATTTACTGCAATTTTCACCTATCACCCATATTTCAAGCGTCAGCAAAAAAAAAACAATCAATCACATTTACCTCCTTGGAATCCACAAAGTAACGGTTTATGGCGTGACTATTTATCTTTAAAAGAAAATACAGTTATTACAGCCATTTATCACCAACAAACTATCTTCCATAAATAGCCAGTTAATAAGCACCAACGCGTGCTTCTGTAAGCCGGTGCCCGCTCGTTTGTAGGCGCCCTTATAGAGCCGCCATTACTGTGCAAATTACTTTTAATTTAATATTATATTATTGATGCTTACTTTATTATACTCTAATATTGTTAGAAGGAATGTGTGTATTTCATTATTTCGCTATTTTGTATCTTGAAGTAGGTAATTACTTTTTTATATTATAAAAAAAATATAAATTATAAATATTCTATTTACAGTTTTGACTTCGCTACGATTTTATTAATCGGCAAACGAAAGGTATGACTCCCTCAGGCTAGGTGGGGCGACGATCTTCGCAGGGTAGCTGGTTGCCGAGAATCGAGCTGAATGGCGTGCAATTGGAGAGCCCAATGTCCGGCAGTGGACTGCTATAGGCTGATGATGATGATGACGATTTTATTATATGTATATGAGATAAATATAATAAACGCGAAAGTTTGGGATGGATGGATGTTTGTTACTCTTTCACGCAAAAACGACTGAACGGATATAGTTTATAGCCTGGATTAACATATAAGATACTTCTAATCCCAGTAGTACATACCCGTGTGGTAATTTCCGACATTTACGCGGGCGAAGCTGCTAGCAAAAGCTAGTAAGATATAAGATATAGATTCGTTAAGCACATAATAATATGTACAGAGGCGAACATACGATCTGCTATTATGCTTTTGGCTTTTTCTGGTCTTGCTAGGTCTCACATCTCGGAAAATTCGTTTTCTCTATTTTCACCCGAGCAGAGCTCGGTCGACCAGATACTTATAATTATAATGATAGCTAAGTTTTGAATATTTATCAGTGATTCTGAAAATCAAAATGATATCTGATTCGTGAGAACCTGAATTTCAATAATGAAGAAACATGAGATAACGATGATAATATGATCATTCATAATGTAAAATTTAATTGAAATGAGGCAAGCCAAGAGATTCTAGCGCTCGGCGTGTTAACACGTCGTGTTCAGGTTCGCGACAAGTCAATCGTCATGCTGAGGATGCCTCGTTGAGAGGTGAAACACGTATCGATTACTTACATTGTTTTTTTAAGACTCTTTAAGAATAGTTAAGCGGAATAGGTTACTAAATATATCTACGTCTATTGTATGTTGATTCTAGTTCGTGATACGGCTATATTACATTTTTTTTAAAGTAAACTTTCAATGTAATAATTAATGCTGGAATTACTAAAGCGAAAATACATTTATATTTTAAACGCCAATACACAACAAACTCCGTTTTTCCGTCGCCATTAAATGAGTTCGCCGTTTGCGCGCAAAAACTTTGTTATACCCGTTTTAATAAATCTGATTATAAAGCAAGCAAGTGCAAGAAATCTTATAAAGAACCTTGCACTTTATTCTGTTTTAATTTGATAAAAGAAAGTTGCGATGTTGTAAGAAATATAATGAAATAAGACTCCATGACGACGAAGAAGTTGTTGAGGAAGAACTTATTAATTAGATTTTACAATTACATAACATCACGCCTGTATGCCCTGAAGGGTTAGGCAGAGGTGTACGTATAGTACACCCACATTTCACCTGTTCTGTTTAAGTCCTATGTAATAGGGGGCGAGCCTATTGCCATTAACCGGGCCCAAATCCTCCAAAGCCTCCAGACTGCCACTGAGAAATTCCAGAAAAACCCAGTAACACTTTGCTCGACCTAGGAATCGAACCCAGGACCCCACGCTCAGCGGTAGTAATTGCGACCACTAGACCAACGAGGCAGTCGATTTTAAAATTAGTAAAGTATTTTTGTTTTTTGTTGAAAATGATGTCTTGGTGGTTTATTCATTTTTCCGATAAATGCTGATTGTGATTATCCTTCTGTTGTTTGAACTGGAACTGTTTACAAAATCACATAAACAAACATTTTTGCTGTGTAGGTAGGTACCTAACTCCCTTCCATGTTCTGATAAAAAGTTAATACAAAACTCAGCGAATGGATTACCTCGACCACCAAAGTTTCCCTAAAACGTCCAACTTTTATCCAATTTCCGTACAAAAAGCGGCTAAAATCGCTTATAACTTGTTGTTTATTCATCGAAAATTGATTAAACAATACGAAGGTTCCCCATTTGTCGTCACGACGTCACCCCCACTGTGATCGACGAGGGAGGTCGCAAATAAGAAAAAAAAACGAAAATTTATTTGTACAAAATCCTTTTATTTCCAACAATTAATTGGAGATATCGGTCGCGACGAAATCATTTCGCTTTGACAGGTCCTAAGCCAATTATTTGGATGTTTTTTTTGCGCAAACATATTTTTACTTGCTCCCGCTTCTTATCACGTCGCGGTAAGGTTTAGTTTGGGTGATAATTCTTTATGGCTAAATGCAGTTGTAATTTTGTTTTATAAAAAGCGAATCGGTAGGTTTTTGCGGTGAAATGAGTAGGACGAGACCACACAAGATGAGTTCGAAATGTCCGGTGAATCTGTCATGCGTCTTAACTTTCCAACTACAGCATGACACGGAATAAAAGTGTCACCAAGACACTCCACATTGGCAAACATGAACATGTTGTCAAGTGTTATAAAGATATCATAAACGCACTTAATTTTAATGTAATTAAAACTAACTTACTCATAGTCAGAACACGGCACAGCGTTTCGTAACACTTTTGGATATTTACAACGTTTGATGCAACCAGATGACAGTCAGACCGTTTATCTTTGTCATTTGGAATAAGTAGAATAGAAGACATAAGTAACATGAAATTGTAATTTTCCTATATAGAAATGCAAAAAGTTAGATAAATACTGAATCATTTACATTCATTTAACACAACGATTGGATTTAGCGAGACAAAACTCAAAATACCCTATGAGAAAATTTACGTAACTTTTGTAACCTCTACCTTGTGTCAAAGTGCCGACATGGGAGAAATGTATGTATAATTAATATTTTTTGTATCACCGGCGAGCTTGAAAGCTCGAAGAAAATACTAAATACGTCACATTGAAGGCAATACGCCTTTTCTCTCGTTTGTGAGAACAAAAAGTATTGTTGAGCACAAGCTCTTATGGATTGAATCAGTCGATCAACGGTTTTTATGCAAAATGAGGATACATAAATACAGTACCAGGCCGTAAATATAGGACATCCGAGTTTTCAATAAACTCGCTTAATAAAGCGTCGTTTCTTGTTATGTGTTGGTCAGTAGCCTTTGATAACATTAATTAGTGAACCTTCGCACAATGTTTTCATTAGCGTAACGTTACGTTAGGCGGGTTGGCTCATCGTAAGTCACACGATTAAAAATCTATACTAATATTATAAAGAGGTAAAACATGTTTGTTTGTTTGTAAGTTTGTACTTAAGTAACTATTTTATAAAAACTGCGAATAGCAGGGTAGCTGCTTCTGATTACACCAATCTCTCGCAAGTGAACGTTTTGTCTATGGTAATATTCTCAAAGGACCTTTCTTCCCTAGTCCTCTCTGTAGTGCTAGGTTATGATGAGGTAGGTCCTCATAACCTGTCAATTTCAAGCAATCTATGGTGAGTATTTTTTTTCTCTTGCTATGCATTTAGAGATCGAGTAACCCAGTTACTGGGTTTTGACGACAACTGCCCGAAAGCCCGAAAGTCTGACAACAAGTCTTACCAAGGGGCATCATATTACCTAGTATCCTGGTTGTGGAGGTCAGATAGGCAGTCGGTCCATGTAAAATACTGGTTTTCAGTTGCGTCTGGTAAGACTGGAAGCCGCCTCCAATATTTTTTGGAATAGGGTTGGCAGATGATGAGGCAGTAAATGTAAGAAAGAGCTAAAGAATAATATGTTTTTTCCTTCATAATAAGACAAAGCTCTCCAACAAATGGAACAACAAAACTCAAGATAAAGCCCCACAAAAAGCTTCAGTCAGTTCCGCCCAGAATCCGTAATATAACAACAAAAACATTTCCCGTATAATTGATATTGTCCCTTTCCATCTCTCAATAGTTCAAACATCACAATACAATTTAATTCAATTAAAACCATTTTCTGTTCAGTTCTCCGTAACTCATAACTGTCGCTTATTTACAACATACAATATTTCCTCACGTAACATAAATTATTATTTAAAAAAACCCTATACGACCTCAGACAGCACAATGAAGCTTTCCCTCATAAGTTTTTTAGTTTCCAAATAACGTCTTAATGAGACAGGATGATGTGTGAGCCGACGTTTGGTTATGATTGAATTCTGTATAAAACTGAGAAAAAATAATCATATTGTATACGGTGGTATAAATCAATATGATTCGGTGACGTCCGCTATGATTCATTGGTTTAATGTTTTAATAGGGGTTGGTAATACGCGACTGTGGCGATTCTCAATTGAATGATACTTTGTTGATACATCCATGCCAGATACAAACGGACGTACCTGCATACAGCTGTGAACTAGAGATACATTTGTCTCATAGTTAGAAAACTTTTACTTTTTACTATGAAAGACTGTCGATAAAACAATAGTTTGTTGAACATAAACATTAAATCGGAGCTCACATAAAAAATAAAGCAATAACATAATCTATTGAATTTACAATCTATTCACAGGAAGAAATTACAAGTTCTCAGCTCATAACTCTACAAAAGGACATTCTAAATGTAAGTAACAAGTGCATACAGAAAACGAACCCGTGACAGCACGCGAAAAAATACGACTAGACGTACTTTATTGAACAAATATCTCGTAATAACATCCATTGAACGTTTTCTAAAGAACGTTTTAAGATATATCAGTGTAAAACTGTCAATGGATAAGGTGGACTGCGAAGGTAGCTGTGAGACATTTGATCCTAAGTTTATGACTGTGCTTTTGCTCTGCAGGACACAAAAGCTAGCATTCGAAAAACAAGAGCTTGTTGTAGGGTGACCGTCGTGAAGGTGTATTTTATATTTTATGGGACAGGTTTTCATCCAAATGGACGTACGGGCTTATCGTCGAAAAACGAAGGTATACTGTCTTGTAGAACGTAGCCCTGTAGAAGAAATATTTTAGCATGAATTGGGAGGGCAAAC
The DNA here is from genome assembly GCA_914767815.1 of Eupsilia transversa. Classification (NCBI taxonomy): domain Eukaryota; kingdom Metazoa; phylum Arthropoda; class Insecta; order Lepidoptera; family Noctuidae; genus Eupsilia; species Eupsilia transversa. Next base: position 14,237,397 of record OU611882.1, read on the forward strand.
ACCGTAATTACGGACACAATTAAAAATCCATTGTGTTTTGCATGGATCTACGTTCGATACGAAAGGTTTAGAGTAGGGGCAGACCAAAGTCCAAACGATGGATGGACAGTGTGAAAGACGATATGGCTAGCAAGGGGGAGACTACCGAGATGACGACTAATAGAGAAGTATGGAAGAAAAAGACATGTTGCGCCGACCACAAATAAATTGGGATAAGGGCAGGAGACTTAGCAATAATCAAAAATTGAGTATAACGTGGTTCTTAGGCAATTATCTCCAAATAGCTTTGAATGTTATGTTCGTTTAAGCTTTAATATGAATAACAGAACGGGTTACGGAACAAGACGTTACGATTATAAAACCCTATCTATAGACGACTTACAATTCAATATAAAAACATTCGACTGCCCAAGTCCTAGCTCTCCTTACCTTACTGCTTTATGGAAACCTTAAATCCGTACATGACACAAGCACATAAACACTACATGCCACATATCCCATATACTTCAAAACGTCTTGTCACAGTCGAGGTCAGGAGGTGAAGTCGGTAGCAGAGATGATACGATGCGATACGCCATGGTAAAGGTCACGGCTCCCGTATTGAGGAGTATTGTTTGATATGTGGTCGTATGGCCTGGCGGGGCCACCATTTTTAATGGCCGACTCAAGAATGTTGTAATGCGTGTTCGATAGCTTGATAGAATGTTTACAAAGGGTTATTAGACATTTGACTGTTTATTAGAAGTTGATAGCATTAAGTTCTAGTTTCTGGAACGAAAATTATCGCAAAATTAATACTTATGACAAATTGTCAACCATGAGTAAACTGCTGTGATTGGTAGAATGGTTCATCAACAGCCAATGCCCTATGTTGATCAAGGGTTTACGATGACCAAAATAATGCATTTTATTGTGATTCTTTTAAGCGAAAACCACTGTCTAAAACTATCTCTCTATCTGCGTAGGTATGAAAATAGTTCTACCCTTAAAGATACAAACAACTGTTTCTTACTTTAAAAAGTTTACATTTTAGATTTTACCAAGAAGATTGATCCTATATTTTCCTATTTTTATGAAAATAATCACATAAAAAAAAGCTTTGAATAAAAACACCCAATCTCATTATTCCATCTAGTTCAAATTCAAATAAGTAACGAAACGAATCCAAGATGGCCACCATAAAACATGAAAAAGGCGAAATTAAAGAAAAGAAAATGTCAGAAACTGAAACATTAAAATTCAAAGCAAACAGGAAGGTTATCATAACAAAATCGCGAATAAAGAATTCTTTGGGAACATGGGACATCAAAATGTTATGACAGAAAACGATTTTTGCCGGCGCTATAAAGATGGCCGCGGTAATAATAACATTGGGTTCCTTTTATGTCTGTCTGTTGTCTATTACTTGTATAATTTTTAAATTATAATTAATTAAAATTTTTTTTTTTTTTAATTGTCAATATTAATCTTTTTTATGTTTCTATATTAACTTTTATCATTTTTGTTGCACCGTTAAATTCAATATAAATAAATAAATGATACTTAAATGCTAGAATTTAATGTATGCTGAGAAAAAAAGAACATGCTAAATTAAAATATTTTGTATTTTCCTCTTCTAAAGTCTAGAGAAATTAGGTATTAACATTTCCTGCCATTTTTCAGGTTAGGTAATTCCAACCAAATGAACGAAATGATAGAAGTCAGTTTTTGTCACGTCAGCTTTGCAATATATACCAAACTTTATTGAAGAAGAAGTAAAAGAATGGGATTTAATGTAATAAATCGCCTTTATGTACCAACAGTGCAGTATCTATAGGACTAGTAACGTGTAAAACAGGATTTTTTAACATAAAATACAAGTAGGAACAATTGTGGGGTCTTATGCAATATTAAATCATTAAAATAATATTAACTGTGGTTTGTGATAGATATTTAACGAAGTGAAACCTGGACTTGATCCTAGTCTAACATTATCTTTCGTCTAAATCCCAGAAATGTCGTAACAAAAATCGTATCGGGCAAGATCAAAAATTTCAAAAGACTTCCATTCACTCAAAAATAAATAATTTATCAAATCGAATCGATTCACGTATTAATTCGAATATTTAATATCGATCATCAATCATAACCCTCATGCTCGGAAGACATTATCACAAAAGTGCATCGCCGAAGAATCGAACCCAATACCTTTGTGTTTCTTGTCAACTCCGAACAACAATTAACTATTGTTTATTGTATTTCAATACGGATTGTATTGAATTGGATTCGCAAAAAGGGTATTTTATACGATACTTAAATAAATTTATTTCTTTGAGAGTAGATAAATTTTTCGTTTACCGAAGGGCCTGGCTACACAGCCTATTTGATTGTTCATAAAACGTGTAAAGTTATCATCATTATTTTACTTGAGAATTTTGTACGCGTAATTATGAGAATGAGTGCTGTTAATCAGTCTTAATACTTAAGGGGACTACAGGAGCTAGGCTAATTTTTAATGCCTAAAATTATATGATCTACTGCAGTAAACGAAATCAGAAAAATATATGATATCCTGCAGGATATATGCTAGTTAGAAAGTGTGTTGAAAACATAATACAACTAATTTGAAAAATCACGAAAATACCACTAAAAAAATCTTTTAACGTTTCAAAACCATATGAATAATGCAATCATTCCGATTTTTTGTCAGATTATTCTACAAGCAACATATTAACGTAATAGTGTTTTAATTTTTTAGTCCAATCAATAGTATTTTGTAAATAGATAATTTCTTCATATTTTGCAATATATTACCAGCGTTGTGGCATCGCGCTTCTCTTTCATTTTTATGCAGTGCGATAGTGACCGCGCTTTAGCTGTTGTCAGCCTCTTAAGTACGCTCACACTTAAAATCACGTATAACTACATAAAACGTATTCGTAGAAATTATTATTTCTTTTCGTTTCGTAACAAATATTGAAGACATGCTTCACTTCATATTAATTAAACATGTTATAGATAAAAAGGTATTAATTCCATTTTTTATTTAATTACAAATAAGTTCTGATTGTTCTTTTAAAGAGTATAATCAATAAATTGTATGCCCGGTTAATGGCAATAGGCTCGCCCCCTATTACATGGGACTTAAACATAACTGGCGAAATGTGGGTGTACTATAGATAGGTAAACGTCTGGCCAACCCTTCGGGGAAACAAGGCGTGATGTTATGTTATGTAATCAATTTTAATGATTACAATTAAAAACCATAACTTTAATTATATTCATTATACTTTCTTTAAACTTGTAAATTGTAATCAAAAAGAGATCATCAAACGACTGTACTACTGAACTTCGAAGTTTAAAATACCGATGTACGGTATTCATAAAGTTTAAAAGTACGAATTACGTGAGTTAGAATGTACGCTATGCCGAATTACTTAATTGAGAATGTTCATAATCGCGATGTACGAGAGTTCGAAAGTTTGCTATGACGATTTACTTTATTGAGAATGTTCATCATCGCGATGTACGGAAACATGAATAAACAAGTATAGTTACCACAATTCCATCTTCTCTAATAAGTTATGAATCTAAGCAGTAAAATCATATTATTTCAATTGACAATAGGAAATGTCTATGTACTTTATTTACTATGCCTAATAGGAGCTGCCTAAGTGACGTGATTTCTAGTCAACAGTATGGAAAATTATTGCACATTCACAAATTATAGCCAGTACTAGAATCTACAGAACAAAACAAATGTTAACAGAAAAAATAACATAATATGACGGTTGTCCTACACTAAACCAACATTTCGCCAGTTATGTTGCGCCATCAACCGGGCACAAATACAGACTCCCGGCTGCTACCAAATAACACTTTTGCCCGACACGGAAATCGAACCCAGGACCTCATGCTCAGCAGCAGCGCTTGCGACCACTAACTAACCCAATAAGTCAGAGACATAAACTAAATGTGCGTATAAAATGTATAGTATATGCAACATCCCCCAATAAAATACCAAGCCTATTCGATTCGTACTCAAATAAGCTTAAATAAACCTAAATACATTCACTCTGTCACATTAAGGGGTATAATAAACACAAAAATATACAATCAGATGCCACCGCTGCAAAACCTCGAGTTTGATATAACAAATAAATTCTTCTATGCGTTCTCTGTATAGATCATTATACAATTCTGGTATGTCCGCTGAATCATATTTAGTTTTTTGTGGACGCCAAATGATACTTGTTATATCTTTTGGCGCTTTGTTCGATTTGTAGTATATGTAAGTTTGTGAGATAAGTTCTGGATACATTGTTGCAGGTATCTAGATTTATTAGGAAGTACGTTGATTTAAAGTTGATAGGAAATAAACATTCCTGTTGTTTTAGTCATATTTTCAACGAATTAAATATCTTTATTGGCATCTTAGTGCGTAATAACAAGTGATTAAGGTCGAGAAGAAAGTGCATAGAGCAACTAAGGGAAAATGCAGAAATATAATATTATATGTTAGCATTAGAATAGAAATTGGTACTAGCACTTAAGTTTTGGACGAATCCCATCAATAAGCATGCACTTATTTTGTATAAAGTACTATGCAAAAAAAAGTTTGTTAAACAAAAAAAATATTGCAAAAACAGAAATTATTTATTTGTTTTTAATGTATGTAGGTATATAGATAAGATATATTTTTTATAAATAGTCCTGATACATTTTCCATGCAGCACAAATCAGAACTGGATATTTTGATGCACTACTCAATAATCTTCTGAAAAAATCCCATATACTGCACAAACATTCTGAAGTCCATCGTATCTAAGGTGCATTTATGATATGAGTTTTTGCGCTATACACGGACTCAGGCGCCGGCTGTTATGGCACCGTGTTATTCGTCCGCTAGTTCAATAACAATTTATTAATAATTCCCTTTTTGCCCCAACCCTGAGACATAAATATGTCATTATTCGCACTGCTCAATTAGGGAACCAAAATTTTTTTTTCAGTCGTTTTTTTTTTCTTCAAAAGATGAATTTGAAATGTTATAAATATTACATTGATTTGAGCTTGAATTTGTGGTCAGTTTTGATATTAATTCTGTAGGTTACGGTCGTTGATATCTTTTGTACGGCTGGGCTCGATTCAATGACTGTGGCGCAGCGAAATAAAATAAGTTTAGATGTAAGGTAATTATTTAAGCTCAACGTTACTTTTGATTGATCTATGGTAAAAGAGGACTGGGACTCATTACTTTCTTATTGATACTTTTGTTGACTGAATATTGTAAATATTTGACTAATGTAAACACTTATTTTGATACAGGTAAGACGTTACGAGCATGCAATAACTGGTTCGTTGATGAAAGATAAGTTTTATTAAAATAGTTTTTTACGACACGGCGAGTTTCTCATGTTGCGTATAAACTCTTTCCTAAAAACTCTGGCACAGTCGTTTTGCATAACCGATCGTTTTGAGTTCCGTAACAATTAGTGAACTTAAAATTCACCAAAGTTTATAAAGCTTCAACAATATGCATTTACAACAAAGAGTTGCCTTAATCTGCTATCCAATATTTCAGTTTCACATCTACCAACATTCATCGCTCGTCCGCGTTTCGCGCTGACCGCCGCCGCCCATTACACCACACAGAACATTACGAAAATTATCATTTGTGATAACGCGAGACATCCTCTCTTTAATAGCCACAAGCCAAACAGTTAATTTTTAAAAGCCGACGATACTTATAACTCATTCGTAAGGCGTTATTTTTCGTGCGTTTATCTGTGAATCTGCGGTGTAACAAGCGTGATTAATTCACCATGTGATCTTTAGTACCGACCCATCTGCCTTCGGGCGGCGGCCATTTAAAATTTACCGTTTTCCTTTGCGAATGTTTATTTGCCGCGTTTTTGAGAGGGGTTTAAGTACGATGTAACAGTTTCCATTTTAATGGTTACAATTATTATCGATGTTCCTACTGAAGACGGTACATGTACTGCTTTTAGTGAGGATGTTGCTTTTTTTTGTTTTTTTGCCAGTAATTTGTATCGATGTAATTACTAATTAGTTCGTTCAATTCCGGTTGGACTAACTGGCTAATTGGTAAGTTGGACCAAGTAAACCTGGAACCACCCTGGCTGGTTCTATATAGTACCAGCACACCGCAAGTAATTTCAACTTTATTTGTATATTGCTTATGGTTCAATATCGTTTCTGAATGATTGAACCCTATGGCGGATAGACAAAGATGTGAAGGAGTTTAAAAAAAACGGCTGGAAATAAGAGGTTAATGGTGGTTAATTGAAATGTCGGATAGTTGAGTAATTTTAGTCGCTTATAATTTTATCGTTGAGTATCTACAAATGTCTTTGTATAAAAAAATTCTGATATGAATTGTTATGATACTCTTTAGCAAGCAGAAACTTTCCCACTTACTAATTAACTTTAAGTTGATATCATTTAACTTAAAATGTAATTGTTTCAAAAAAGGAACCGCGGGCCATAAGCGTTGATCAAATTCTGATGTTTTATTTAAAACTCGTAATTTACTCAAAAAGTATAAAATTCAAACATGTGACAATCCCGCTGAGTTTGCACCAAAATTTTATGATTTTGAAAGAAAAAATAAATAGAACAGACATCTTTCTCATCTTCATGAAAGTCAGATTACCCAAAGAAATGTTCCACTCCACCAATCCTTAGAATAATTTCAGTATTCATTTTATGCATAGATTTATTTTTAAAGGTAAAAACGAAACACTACTCCTTTGGGAATATATTGATTTTGATTTGATTTTAATCAGTCTTGAATAATATAGAACAATGTGTGGAACGAACATTGCTGAAAAAATGTAAGCTATCCATTTTCATCCGATAATGACTACTTTTTGGTCAGTTATCTCTTTAGTAAATTCATGTTTCGAAAATATGTTCTAGAAATCATAAAAAAGAGTTCGTTACAAAGCTTTTGCGGGTTTTAGCAAGTCGGTGTATAAATTATGGAATAGCTATTGAATGCAATTGCATTTTCTACATGAGGTACGAAAGTCAGCGCATTTTTGATAATGCGCTGACTTTCGTACCTCATGTAGAAAATATTATCAAAAAGGCTTCTAGAATGCTTGGGTTCATTGTTAGGAATGTTGCCGGTTTCAGGCGTTGCGGTACCAAGATTTTGCTGTACAACAGCATTGTACGAAGTATCTTGGAATACTGCAGCACTATCTGGAGACCTCACTACGCAACGCACAATCTGAGATTAGAGCGGATACAGAAACGATTTATGTGGCATCTAGCTTATGCCAGCGGAATCGCCAGAAGGAAACGGTCGTATGGAGCCAGACTCGCACATTTTAAGATGGTGTCACTGGAGAAGCGTAGGAGAATCGCGGATTCCATCTTTCTTTATAAAATTCTCCGAAACAAAATTGACTGCCCCCAGTTGCTAGGTAAATTCCGATTTCGTGCTCCTGCTAGACTCCCTCGTACCCCCATTACTCCTTTGTACCCCCCTCCGCGCAGAACTGTTCTCGGCACAAGTTCAATTGTCCCTCGGCTATGTAAACAGCTAAACGAATACAGCGATCTCATTGACGTGCATTTCGACTCGTTTAGCAAGTTCCACAGAATAACATTTGATAGTGTTTAATAAATGTATTTATTTTTGACATTGGCTGTAATTTGATTTTTATGTGATTTTTATTTCGTGTTATTTTTATGATGAATTTGCTTTATGACATTTTAATTTAGAATTCGATTTTGTATTGCATTATTTTGATTGTGCTTTTAGATCTATTCTTACTGAATTTTTTGGTATTTAAAGATTCTGTATTTAATTTGATTTAATTGTGATTTTGAAGTTAATTTTTATTTTTTTTTAATTTTGTGTTTTGATTATGTGTTTTTTTTTTTATTATTTCTGTATTTAATTTGGATTTGAATTCTGTCTCTAAACTTTGATTTAAATTTTGCCTTAAGCTTTATTAAAACTGGTTACACTTATTACTATATGGGGCATGCGGTGCTAACCTATAATAAATTGTTATACTAACCCTTTGATATAAGAATATTTATTTATAAATGTAATAGTATAAACAATTGTTGGTTGGCCATAAATAAATAAATAAATAAATAAATAAATAAATGCAACAAAATTCATTCGTTTATTCCTATAGTATTTGTCAATTTTGCGGAACTATCTTCAGAATGAATAATTGTAAAATAGATTAGGTACCCATAAATATTAGATTTGACCATTTTGATGTACTCATAATTGCAGGTTCACAATAGATGCAGTCGTGATAATAATATGTGCTGGGAATACTTAAAGAAATCTCATAATAACTTTATTAAAAGCAACTAACAAATCATTGCAGCCTAAGGATTAATTTGTCACTACATTTCCTTATCCCAATCTACACAAACTCGAGCCAACACTACAGGCTATGCAAATCGCTCGATATCGCAACCGTCAACAATAATTAAGCCTGCAAACCGCCTCGATACATATAATCGATTAAACACACACGATTATAATCGTCGAATCGATCATCGTACGATTTGAGGTCGGCGCGAGTGGGCTGTCAGAGAATTGCACCTTCATTACTATACAGGAGCGGGTAGCAAATCAAGTAGACAGACAGACGGACAGACGAGCTCTGGATACAATAAGATATTTACAAGCGGTTGCGAACGAGTCGATATACGAGTATGCATTGTTGCAATGTTGATCGAAATGTGGGCGGGATTGTAGGGTAATTTTTGTTTTGACAATACAAATGCGTTTTATATCGTTATATCGGTTTGTTGGCGGTTTATGCGTATTTGTTTTGGTGTTTCGTAATTTTTAATTTGATTTCTTTGTTTCATACACTTCTTCGACTTTGGGTACACCAAGTATCTCTTCCCAATGAAAGCTCTGTGACATTCTTGGCTATTTCGGCCCGTAGAATTCGAAAAAAAACTATGTTTCTTTTTCTCTCTTTTCAAATGATCTCAATAAGGCAGCGACACAGTTAATCTAGTTTATATTGACCACCCGAACGTCCAAATATCATGACATCAATGTCAAAGATCAGGCTTCAATCAAGTCCAACGTGTGACAGTGTCATGCGACACACAAAGTGTCCACTGAACTCCACAGCCGACATCATTAGGAATCATTAAAATCAATTCACGAGTACCTTAGACCACTTTTTTTGAGTCACGATTGGTTTAATGATGCACTATTTTCAAATAAATGGTGTTTGCTACGCTAAGAATCTATCGCGAGGCCTCCCGTGTTGGCCAGCCCTTTTATATATACTTACATACTATTTTATAGAAACTTCGAATTTATTTCTGTGAAAGGCATTTTTATATCGTGTCCTTTAGTACAGTATTAGGTTGTAAGTTAATGTGTTTGAACATAATGTTACAGTTTTTGTGCCATGTTTCTAGCAATCTTGAAATTTTCAAGCGTCTTCGTAATAACATTTCAATTGAAATTCTCGTGCAGTTTCAAAACGAACTAGTTTATAACAATATTATCTTTCATCTGTTTATTTGTAGTGTAGTTTAATAATATTGCAATATTAAGCTAGCTTATAATGCAGCAACTATGAAGATATTAATTAGACTAATCACTATTATTGCAACTGTCATTTAACTTAACGCCTGCTTAAAGGTGAACAATATTACAATTGAATTTATATGATTAAGTTCTTCTTACATTTCGATAACCAACTCTATTCCTCCGATTGTAGGTCTTGAATTGTTTGTTAAAAATGTAACGTTTAGGTTGTTATGGTATGGTTCGCAAAGAACCGTAGCATAGCAGGGTGATCCGAAGTGCAGTGCCCATTTAGGGTAGTCGCGCGCTGAGCGCGTGGCAACGAAACTTCTTCAAACTTTTTAAAAGGTTAATTACACGCGAAAAACTGACTGCACCACCGTTGGAATCCCACTGTGTAAGGCCACCACCAAGGTTTTCTGTATACCCATGAATATTGATAGGAGCCAAAATTGTTTAGATTTTTATGTTTTTCCTTCGAAATCTGGTTAGTCCGTGGGTGTTCACATTTTTTGGTGCGATGTGTTTATTGGTGTAAAAAGTGGAGTGGACTCGTTGGCCGTTTTATTTTCTACAGGAGCGCTATTGTTCTGTGCGGTAATTGAATTATATCTGTTTCTGGAAAAGATTTAAGTCGAGACTCTTCGGGTTTTATTGGCGTTTTAAAAGCTAAGTACTTCTTCGTAATCGTAATGAGATGTTGAAACTGTCCCATTGCTGCGTCATTCGTATGCGATGAATAATTTTGAATATACAGGGTGTCTCAAACGTAGTGGTCCAAAGGCAAATGAGGTAAAGCGAAAGGGTCCACCTATTATTAAAAAAATTAAAAACTGGGATATTCTGAACAGTTCAGAAAATTTCGCTATTATTATTTTCAAGAAATTTTACACTTTTAGTTCAAATCTGTCTGGAAGATGCTTTGCCAGGCATCTTCCAGCCAGATTTGTACTCGTTACGTCGAAAGTTACGTTCACAGGGTCGAAAAATCCAAGTGGAAGTGTAAATTGTTGCCCGCCAGACACAACAACCGTCTGGTCGGAGGATCCTCCATTTTTCCCCTTTCATCCTCCATAGAGTATAAGTGAACTTTACACCCTGTTCCTCATACCCCTATACCTACAGTAAAAACTTCCTTTTGAGAGATTCAAAAAACCTGTCACTATATAAATAATAATGCTGAATTTTCTCAACAATGCAATTCTTTTTTATAGTACATAGCAACCAGAAGCAAACACACATTTAATAAATCAGCACAAAAATAACAACTTATAACAGTTTACTGAACCAGTTCCTGATTTTTTTATCAACATCTGATTATGATTTCCATAAGCCAGGAGTGCACAATTAAGCTCAACTAACAAGTGAACAATCAATGACTTTTTTATTCATCGATGACCATATTAGACAATCTGACCAGGAAGGTCTGATGTAAACATAGCTTTAAATATGTAGCGTCAATCGAGGGTATAAAAAATATCGTGTTAGGTATGATTCATACTTGGTTCTGTGATCACAATATACCCGTATTTTTGTGGTCTTCAGGAGGATTTGTGGTGAAATGGTGCATTTTGAGTTTTATTGTATGTTTATTCAGTGAAAACAATTTGTGTTTTCAATCACATATTTCACTTATTTTTGAATTATTTCGCATGAATATATGTATGTAAATAACTTAAGCTAAGATTAATATTGTAATTTATTCTTCATGATACAGTAGATGGGTAGGTACATGGTAAATTAATTCAACAGAGTCTGTAAATTCAGTATCATCATGATGAGGACGAATTTATTTCTAGGCTATTACGTTAGTAGGTATTCTCTTTGTTTTCATAACCATCAAAAAGCACAATACTCAAATCTCTTTTATTTAACTATAATTTCTTCATCTAAGATAATATATCTAATCTCTTTTGCTAAAAGTTAACTGCTGCTGTGTTTGTTACACATCCCCAACCACAAATACGCTAACTATCTCACCACAGATTACCTATCTACTCATAATGTGGTCTACAACCAGTGTGGCCCAACCTTGGAATTGCATAATTAAATCAGTGTTAGGCCGGTGCACACTGACAAACCTTGTTAGTTAGCGCCTCGTCTTTTACAGCATAATATATGTCTCCTCTTGTCAGGTGTTAGATTAATTGCGATTTGAATTGTTGCCTTTATTGTCGTGATTTGCCTTATGAGTTGAATTCTTTGCATTGAAATTGCTGTTAGGACTTTTATTAGGCAATCGTTAGATTGATTTACGTGCATGTACGATTACTTTAATGGTACATAAATAGGAAGAATTATTTTTGTTATATTTATTATATGAACTTATTATCCTTTAGTTCAGTTCTAACGTAAGTACCTACTAACATCAAAAGTATTCGATATTTATGTTTTTTCAGTGTTTCATTTTATCACCTACTTAGTAGTTAACAGTTTGTAATATTTAATAAAAAAAAGTTTAAAGAAAGATATTGAGAAAAAAAAGTATAATCGATTTTCGTTGCTGGCTGTACCATAGACATTAGCAGGACTTAGGAAAATTAGACTTTCCTTCCTTACTTAAAAAACATAAACAAGTTAATTAATTATTGACCACATTAATTGTGATATCAGACACACCTTAATAAAATTAATAACATAAATAAAATATAACATACTGAAAAAATTAAATATTACTCCTTTGCAGGTATTTTTTCTGAAACGTAATGTCATTAAAAATATTTAATTTAATGAGTTCTGGCGATGTTAATGATTTACTGGTAATTCCTGCAGCGAAATTCGTCTGATATCAATTTCACTTAATTTTAATTGAATTCACATTCGCATTTCACGTTTTGAATTGTGATATTCAATTTTCTGAAGCTCAATTCACTAAGCATCCGATGAGCGTTCAGAGCGTTCTGGTTCTGATTTAATTGATTCAGGCGTGACTTGGCGGAAATCCATTATATTTTTTTTTTAAACCCTTTAAGAAATCGACAAGTGTTTCACCTTTCAATGAGGCATCCTCAGGATGACGATTGACTTGTCGCGAACCCGAGCACGACGTGTTGCCACGCCGAGCGCTGGACGCTGAGAAACACACGGTTTTTTATGACTCTAGGAATAGTTAAGCGGAATAGTTACTAAATATATCTACGTCTATTGTATTTACTGCGATTATCCGTAAGAAAGACAGTAATGGCGACAAATAGTGATTTAAAACGGCGTTTTTCAGTCAACTAAAATCATTTCGAGGCATCTCCCATCAGTATGTGCCAGCCATGTTTATAAGGCAGCCTTTCCACCGGAGATGTGCTAAGGTATGTAGCGATGGACATGTATGATATCAATCAATACGCACGTTTAACTTTCATAGCGTAGCTTGGCTTAGCTCTGGTGGGAAAGAGAAAGGGGAAGTTTTTTTTACATACGAACAAAACGCATCTTCATGGTACATCTTACCTGCTCCGCTACACAATATGTCTCTGAGGGAAAGAGACACTAGGGCCAAGATCTATGAACGTTACTTAGGTAGCAGATGCCGAACCTAGGCTAAGCTTTAGGCCTATTCAGATATAAGCGATATCACTTTCGTGCTCGGTACTGATACTGGTCCGCCTTCTGGTTAGTCACTTTGGACCGATATCGCTACCGATCGCGACAGTGATATCGCTTCTATCTGAACAGGCCTTTATTCCTGTCACCGTCGCATAGTAGGGGCTGTCGCTTAAAACCAGCTCTGTCTCGCATAGGGGCATAGCATTATGCTGAGCTATAGCCGTTTTGCGTGGATGTGACACATATTTTCCCCCAATTTTTTGTGTACTTTTTTTTCATTGCGTCATGTTTGCCGCAAATAAACGTATTTTCTTTCTTCTTTTTTTTTTCTTTCTAAGCAACGACTATAGATTTCAGTTTTGTAGCTTAGCTTCACCTTAGCTACCTCGCACATCTCTGGAAAGACAGCCTTATGTCGGTAATTCTAAGCTATAAATTTATTTTTTCTCCCACCGCAGGGTGCCTCCACACTGAGCTTATAATCGTCACCATTGAATTGTAGATAGAAGCTAGTCATTAGTAACTGTTTGTTTTTATAGTTTTCACCCGGTGTGCGGCAGACAAAGGAACGCTTGGGATCGTTGGAATATTTTTGTTAAGTATTTTCTTGATATTATGTTGAAAGGGATTAATTAGTACTCAGTTATGTAGTTCCTCGACTACATTAAAAGCTGGTTTTAATTATTTATAAGGAAAGTGTCCTTGAACGTCTTCAGGAAATAGAGTAGATACGTATTTACTTAAATGATAAATTACTTTACTGTAAATCTGATAGGTACATAATTGCTAGACAAAGACACTATGACTTCCATACATGCCGTTTTAGTTTAAAAAAAAAGAAATATTAATTTGAAATTACTTGTAAAAAAAACTTGAAGAATACACCGAATTTTAGTGAAAAACCTAAAACGACAGCAATGTTATATTCTTCAACTATTCATTACTTTTATCGAGCCATCTTTATCACAGAATCAGCATCTTCTCCAAAGAGAATACAATCACGGATTGGTAAAATTCCAAATGAGTACATTCCAGCACGTGCCGAAACTGCTCTTGCGATACGTTTCGTGGGCTGCGCTGGCGCATAAACCTGACGAGCGCACGTCACCGCTCAGTATCTGAACTGTATATCTATGTTCGAGGTGCACGGGCTTATTCTGGAGGTAAGATGTAAGGAGAGATTGGTTTTAGATATCTAGTTAAAAGGTTTATTTAATCTTGCGAGATAAATGATTTTGATTTAAAAAGGTAACTTGGAAATAACAATTTCATGCCTTTTAGAAGATATCCTGATGGAATAACGAAATTATGCTGAAGCCATTGGTTTTGCGTCTCGTTCCGTCACGTGAAACGGCACATATGCACATACTTCTTGTCTCCATTATTAGGAAAAAAAACATCATTTTCGCTTCTTTGAAAATTTTGCTATAATTTCAATCAATAAAAAGCATACAGTCATAGTGCATAGTATTTTTTTATTAACAATATTGACCACGTACAACTCTTGCACATTTACAACTTTCCGTCAATCTCCAGAATAAGTTCATCATGATTGGTGCACAAATATTTCAGCTGGACATATTTTTGCAGCCACCGAAACAATTAGTTCTCGTTTTAAACCGAATTATTTACAGAACTTTTAAATTGTAGACTTTTTAGTATTCTGATAACGTATTAAATACTATTGTAGTCTATTGTTACCGGTATCTCGGGAATAGTACATTTCTGTCACAGCCAGTAACTCGGAGTAACTCGAGGCGAAGCCGAGGCACACATACCTGAGACCATCAATGCCAGGTCGCGGCCAAGGCTTGAATAGTACTTTTTCAAATAATGCGCGGAAATTAAAACAAAGTAAATTAATTATAAATTCCAGAATCAATGACGGAAAAAAATAATTTTTCACGCGCCAATGTGTTCATTTGTTTCTTCTTTACTTTAAATCTTAAATAAAATCTTTGATAAGTTACCTCCTTGGTTGAAGTAAAAAGTTAGTTCCATTTTTAAATAACACGACAGTTATGAGTTTTCATAGTAATTTATTTGGCCGCTACACAGGACAGATATGGATTTTCATAGTAACTTTGCCGGCCACATCGTCATTTGTTTTTGACCAGTACAGCAATTTCGATTTATCACGAAGAAGGTTGTCAAAATAATGCTCGAACTTCCAAGCATGTTTGAGAAAATTGCCTTTTATAAATTCTTAGAAATGCAAGAGTTGATATTAAAAAGATTCGTGACCTTTTGACCGCTACAGAACCAATACAAAGCATGGTTGAACTCAACACTTTCTAAGGAAAATTGTCTTTGAAGGAAATCAACATAGTTTGTATTTTATCCTATACATTTAATTCCAGTTCTTGGAATAAAATTCAACACTGGTATCCAAGAAAGTACCTCAGATTGAGATTTGAAATTGCAAATTCTATTCTTGGCTAGATTTCATTACCTATATTATTTTGTCTCGTGAACTTTCAGTATTTCAAACGTACTTAATATTGAAAGTCTCGCGTTTTAACACTATCTAATCTGATGGCTAGTGATCGTGTGTAGACGATTGTGTATTTGAAGTACCCTATTCACTCGAGATTTGACGACTATCGAGAAACAGACTGGGAGTTTCATTCTTATCCTAGCCTTTTCCCAACTATGTTGGGGTCGACTTCCACTTTAGGCGGATGCAAGTGAATACCAGTATTTTACATAGAGCGACTATTTATCTGATCTCCACAACCCAGTTACTGGGTAATATTAAATATACCTTTTGGTAAGACTGGTTGTCAGATTTTAATGCTTTTGACCGTAGCAGCTGTCAAAGAGTTCCACTCTAGAGCGATAGTATTGTGCCGGCATCTACATCGCCACATACAAACTACGCAATGACCTGATGTCACACAAATCCTGCATCGCGCTATTAGAGTTTACCGCGCTATTAACATAATATATAAGACTATCCGACATCAATCGTTGGGTAGTTGCCCATCAGACACAACATCCGTCTGGTCGTCTTCCCTTTTCAACAGAGGATGAGTGAACTTTACACCCTGTTCCTCATACCTCTAAAGTATGACTATCAGTTCTCAAAATGTGCGTTTTGAACTCCAGCAGCACATCCTTGATCGGCCTGCGCACACGCTCGCGACAGCCCTCATCCTGGCATCCCCGTACGATGCGTACGCACTCGTAGCGTAGATTTTTTGTTGCGCGCGCGACTCGACTCGAATATAAAGCCGATGCGAACTTCCCCCGCCTTTTAAGGCCAGGCCCTTAGTCCGGATTCCATTGGGGGACGTGTCCGCACAATAAAAAGATTTATATTTATTTATCGGATAAATAAGAGGACGATCGGACCGCGCGTTCCTTGAAAGTGTTTTAAATTAGTATTTCTTCCGTGCCGCGTGCTATGCGCGGTAAATTGGGCAGTTTTTTTGGTGGTGTGTTTAGCGATAATGTGGTATACTGACATTCAAGCTGGTGCTAAGGTCCTGCTAGATTATTCAGCTTGACGTTCTTTGTTGGAAGATTATCCTAAGATTTTGTGTAGCCGGCGTTGCAGCATTATTTGTGCGTTTTGACAGTGCCTCACTAAATATCTAGTCACTATATCCTGAGCACTAAATACTAATCACTAAATGGGAAGGTGGTATAGAAAATTATGTTGAAAAATTTATGCAGTCACGCGAAGCAATAATTTTTTTAAATCTGTTCGAAATGTCACGGATGCTGCGCTCCATATTTCTGCGTAACCAAGACCACATACGTACAGCACGTTTTTTGCATTAAAATTAATAATTAAATTCACGAGAAAACTAATTGATTAAATTAATTTGTAATAATTTACTTTTCATTAAGGCAGCACCCTAGTTGGACACTCCATATTTCTTACACTTGGTATAAGTAATTATAAAAACTTACATCTTATAATTTTTAATATTCCACATAACTTTATAGATCATACTTATTGATACCGATAAAATCGTAAATTCTGAAAAAACTATTATCGATTATTATTACACGCTAGTTCTTCATAATTTAATATCGATTATAGACGTATCAACGTTCTATGTATAGAAATGCATAGCTCTAACATACCACTGTTTTATAGTACGGCTATCCTAGTAGGGAGAGGGTGGAGGAAATGTTGAGAGTATCGATAGATTATTAATCACATCTTATCGAAATACAGACGGACTGGAACGCAGCCCTGAAACATTGCCACAGTTAAGTTGAAAAAATTAATGTTATCTATGGGTTTTGGTCTGTATTTTGCTTATTAACCAGGGACCCTTAACGTCTCGTTTATTTAAGTTATAAAAGCGACTGTGTCATTTTTCAGTGCAAAAATATATAAATTTAAAAAATCACTACAGTAAATTGTTCAAAAATGTTAGCAATAATAAACAACCTTTTTAAAAAGTCGTCTCTATGGTTTATCCAACCTTTGACAACCACGCAACCAGTCGCATCCCTACACATCCAAGAAAAACTGCCTCGCGGCTCGTAGCGTATAGTTCCCAGCCACTGTTCCGGGTTTTATTCCTCGTAGCACGTGGGAAAATCGTGTCTATAAATCAACGCATATATTTTTTACTTGAAACTCCTTTAAAATCATCCAGTGGACACGCAGAGTTATTAGTTGTTGATGTTTTTTTTCGTTTGTGATCGTCCAGCCGGTTGTCGTCGCTCGATACGCGATAGTATTAATTACTGGTGGTAGTTTGTTTGGTATGTATTGTTTGTCTTTTATCTGCGATTACATTGTAAGGGATTCTTTGTTAGTTAGGAGTATTCTTCTGATAATTTATTATTTGTTAACTTATCAGTTGAGAAGCTCGTGGCTAAGTAATAATAGCCGCACGGGACGATCCATCAGGTTAAGCTGCGCTTGCTGGGGTTGGTCCATGGATGGGTGACCATCTTTAGATACCGAGACTCCTCCGTGCTTCGGAAAGCACGTTAAGCAGTTGGTCCCGGGTGTCATTCGTGGATCTTTGACAGTCGTTACGGGTCGTCAGATGCCCAAAAGTCTGACAACCATTCTTACAAAGGGGTATCGTATTACCTAGTTACTGGGTTGTGGAGGTCAGAATGATAGGCAGTTGATCCATGTTAAATACTGGTATTCAGCTGCCTACGGTTAGACTGGAAGCCGACCGCGACATAGATGGGAAAAGGCTAGGCGGATTGATTATATCAGTTCAAACGTTCGTGACGGAATATTTTTTTTATTTTTCTTTTAAAAATATTTGTTGAGATCAGACGACAACAGTTTCCTATTTTATGTAGGTATTGATAAGCTAGGTCGATAACCTCATTTTGTAACTTTTAAACGCTGGAAAATTCGTATCGCTCGAAATTGAATTTTCATATTTTGCGTAAAAATTTAACTTTTCACTTCACTCTTTTTAAAATATTTTATATGTGAAATTCAGTTATTGTCGTTATTGATGGATAGGCGTATTTTATTTTATAGCCTGATAAAAGATACCACTCGCTAAAAAAAACATTTTAATAAACATTTTCTAGTATTTTTTGTTTATTAAGTACCAGTTTTACTACGGTTTTTACAGTTTTAGTTTTTTCAATTATATGTACCTACGTTCGTTTATTGATCTGTCTAGTATTATAGACATACACGTAACGGATAAAAATAGGAAAAAGTTTATGAAACTGAAGTTCCAAATCTTTTTAAGCAAAAAAGCGAGTGCTATCTTTTAACAGTCTAGAGAATAGAATTCGTGTAAATATCTATAAATAACTGAATTTAGTTATTATTATTTTCAAACGCAATGTACCGAACTATCTGAACTTAGGAATGCACTTTACTAAAGCATTTCTTGTCCATTAAAACACCCATTAATCAAGTGAGACAACTTAATTAATCATACATACACAACTTTTTTTTCCTGATTTACATTAAAATGACGTCAGAAAGCTCATATCCTTTGTCTCAAAATGTAAACAAACCCGATTACGTCACACACATGTTATGTATGTCCATCTAAGAAATAAACATTCAGTGACCATAGCGTTCCCAGAGACCAGAGGTTACGACGACATTTTTTTTTAATTACACCTCTATGACACTTGATGACTTGACAGTTGACGTCTAGTGTCAAAGTGTGATTGATTTTTCTTGCCTTGGCATTACAAATTCCAACCTTATGACTGAAATGGTAAGGTTTAAATTCAGTTTAATAGAATCATAGCCAATTGTAGGTATGATCCATTTTTGAACATGAATGCATCATAATTTTATACTATTTTGGAAATGGTTCGTAGATTGCGTTAGTAAGTGCACTGGAGGTTGGATTGTTTGTGATGGGTTGTTTTTTTTTAACTTTATTCATTTCCTAGTTAGAATATGAATTGTTGTGATTGTGACCTGAGACTTTACCTGCGTAAATTATTCTCACAACCAAAAAAAATTAAGCGTTGCTGCAGCAGTAGTCATTTGGTGCTCAAAAACGGAGTTAGCTGAAAATATACAGGATGTATGAGACATCGATAGCAGTTTGCGCGTCGCTTCCTTACACAGTGTTTATGTTATATAGATTTTAAAGGGCCACTCGCGCCGCCATATTATTGGAAAAATGGCACCCTGAATAATTTTTGCCAAGTCATCCATCTCTTAGGACTTTATGAAAAGTTTTAATGTAACAAAATGTAAAATTGTTTCTCTCAAAAGATTGGCTTCACCAAGTAGGTAATGACTTTCCTTGCAATGGCAAAGTTATTCCTGTTTTGCATAGTCCTTGCGATGAGAAACTTCGGAGACATGTTGAACTTGCACAAAAAGTTAGTTGTGAACTGAAAACAATTAATAAGCCGCGGGACTTGGAATCATGCTCCGTGTCAAAACCTTTCGCGTGCCATTTAGGATGGAGCCATGAAAAGAGCGGGCGAGGATATCAAGCAGTGGGCAAAGTATATATATTTCTCGACGACATGTGAAGCCAAGTCAGAGGCCCATGGCTTTAAAAAGAAAAAGGAGTGGGCAAAAAATATTAAATTGTGTACTTAGTTACCCAAACTACGCAAAATATACATTTATCATGGGTTGGTTCAACGAAGTAGCCTACATCGGTAGGTATTCCATACTTCTATAGCATGTTAATAGGTATATCAGTTAGTAATAGTTATTTGTTATGCTCGGCAGCAAATTTATTCTGCGTCTCGTACCTTTGAAACCTTCGCAACGCTCAGGATTCTACACAACTTTTCACCTCATTACAGCGAGGAAACTGCTAGGAGCAAGAAAAACATATCATGCAGTCGTCTTACTGGCCTGTGCGCTTATTCTAAAAATGTGGTTGGCGCATTGACATGAAATAAGTATTTATGCATTTTCAGTGGACCCGGCGGTATAGAAAATTATTGAATAGAAAGGTTCGAATTTTAAAAACTTTTGCCGCGCTAGCGGATAAAATGCACTTTTGCACTCAGATTATGAATGATAAACAGAATCTTTCCGAGCTTGTGAGGTGAAAAAATATTTTCTGCATGTATTCGTGCGTGTATTGTGGCGTGCCGGATATGAAATTGTAAAAGTTTCCTGTATTAAATCAAAAGCTCGGCAAACCTACGTAACTGAATGAAGTTCAGCATAAATGGAGTAAAAAAAAAAACTCTAGGGGAAAAATGCCTTATTATGGTGGATTTGTCGATAACATTCATCATACTGCTTCTCCTTAACGGGTCGGACACCGGTGACCAGACACACTGTATATATATTTTTTATCGGACAACCAACCTTTTTTCTGTCTGACCAGCCAGGCAGCCATCATAATGCTTGAGCGGTACATTCCCGACATTCTTGCACCGCTGCCCTTATGGCCTGGCCGTTAATGTTTACTCTGGGGCGGGGCGGCCCTCCCCCCTCATCTATATGCTAATGCTGCAATAACCGCTGCAGCCTCGATGACGCCTCGCCAACTATTTACAACCTATATTCGAGAGATATAATCGATAGCGATTTTTAAGATGTCGAATGTTGAGGTATGTCATTGGGATCTTCAAGCTTTTAAGCTGCCTATGCACTGTTCTTTTTTCCATTTAAAGTATGTGCAACCTAAGTAAAGTATGTGGTCTGGTATGGCAGGTGTGGTCTGGTGCCGCAAAGCACAGCAGAGGAACAGGGCCTCTCCATGATTTCTTCCACGGCTGAGTCGATTTACCTAGTAGAAGTTAGAAGTGACCATAAAAAGGTGGGGATTGTGATATAATTAATATTGATGCTTTAAGTATTATTTACAGCCTTTAAATATTCCCTACATCCTAGGTCTAAATTCCAGAGATGCGCACCGCGAGCATCGACGCTTACAAGCAAAATATTCCTGATAATATAAAACTTAAAAGTCTTTAAAATAATTCATTTCCACCGCTTACTTACGTACCTACATATTACAGTAGCCGGGCTAAAGTTCCTATTTTATCTGTGTTGTTGCTACTAGCGCCACGCCTCTATGAAAATTAAATAATCAGAGCGGACGGCCCGATTACTAAGTTAGTGATATTAAAATGTAATGTTTACTAGTGATTGCGTGCGGTTTCGTACGCGTAGCTATGAACATTGTATGGGCAGTTTGGAATGCGTTATTAAATGGATTAACACCGCCTAATGGACTTTGGTGCAGAATTGTAAGCACTGCGTATTAGTTCTGTAATTGCTTCATGCTGCTTCAAATCTTGTCTAGAGGAGGTTGGGCATGGGCAGTGACCAGTGACAAATTAGTGGTGACATTCTGCAACAATCTGTGATGTTCGAATGTATCACCTAAGAGATAGGCCTTTTTTTAAACAAATAGAAAGAAAGAAGAATAAAGAAAATTTGTTTATTCTGCACAAACTAAACGCACATTACAATTCCTGACATAGTACACACAAATGACAGATTAGCCAAAAGGCTCCTACTTAATAAAGAAAGGTATTAAAAAAATTGGCAAATTTTGTCCATTGCTTCATGTCAGGGCCAGAGACCAACGACAAACATGTTGTCTACGCATTGCGTAATGTGTTGCGAAACTAATGTAAACAAACAATAATAAAAACATAAACAAAAGTTTGCAGAGTGAAATATTAACTTTTGTAACGAGCAAATAACAATGACAAGTGTGACTATGACCATTCATTTGATGTAGTTAGAGTACTCTGTCAGCAGCTCAAATTGTGACTTACCTACTGCGAGCTTAATGTAAGGAAGATTTAACTAAAAATCATCCATAATGGCCTCGAAGGACCAAACTCTTCATTACTGAATAATGAATGATACATAAGCACAAACAAACAAACCTCATTTGCGATTGTATAGTCCAAGAGATGTACACGTAGATGCAGCTCATCGGATAATGCGATCCATTAAAACAACACGCAGCGGCTGGACCGATATTGATTTACATCAGCGCGTACACCGAGGATACTGTAACGATATCGTTTTAATTGTGGAGGACTGATGGTTTATTGAGGACTCTGGAATAAATAGGTGGTTTTCAAGATACTGATTTAATTAGTACAGATAGGTATATAGCTAACTTAATCTCACCACCAAAACCTTATGTTCATATTCATATAGATATTCATTTTATTTGGTTCACAAGAGGGTTGATGTATTATCATGCAACTTGAGTGAACTCGCAAAAGCTGCATTATATATTGTTTGTTATTTAGATGTAGGTTAAGATTTAGGATAGAGTACCTATGTAATTATATAGGATGTATATTAAGGATTAGCATGTAAGGCCCCTCTATCGCATTGGATCGCAGATCTGTAATCGTAGTTGTAGGTAAGATAAATAAATAAATAAACCTTACTATGTTCCCATTGTACGGTGAAGTAGGGAACTCTGAACGGCAAACGTTACATTGAGAGTTAAACAGTAGGCCCACAGAAGCAAAAAACTTGTGACTTTTGTGGCTGACGGTCCATTCTGCCTAGCCTTTTCCTAATCATGTTGGGGTCGGCTTCCAGTCTAACCGGATGCAGCTGAATACCAGTATTTTACATGGAGCGACTGCCTATCTGACCTCCACAACACAGTAACTGGGTAATACGATACCC
This sequence comes from Eupsilia transversa, assembly GCA_914767815.1. Taxonomy (NCBI): domain Eukaryota; kingdom Metazoa; phylum Arthropoda; class Insecta; order Lepidoptera; family Noctuidae; genus Eupsilia; species Eupsilia transversa. Next base: position 14,260,532 of record OU611882.1, read on the forward strand.
CTTGTTAAGACTGTTTGTCAGACTTTCGGGCTTCTGACGACTCGTAACGACTGTCAAAGATCCACGAATGACAGCCGGGACCAACGGCTTAATGTGCTTTCCGAAGCACGGAGGAGTCTCGGTATGTAAAGATGGTCACCCATCCACGGACCAACCCCGGCAAGCGCAGCTTAACCTGATGTATCGACCCGTGTGGCTGTTATTACTTAGCCACGAGCTCCTCTCCTTCTGTAGCTGATGGTCCATAGGTGTATTAATCTATGCTTGTGATTTCGATGATCTGAACTGACGGTTGTAACTTTTCATGACGTTGGTTTGGTAGAGACCAAACCAATGTCATGAAAAGTTACAACCGTCAAAGTTCTTAAGTCAACAATTCACATCAAGTTTTTCGCGTCAATGACTTAGCGTTAGAAGTGTAAGTCGCGGGCCGCCGGCCTATCACGACTGCCCCTATCTGACACCCGGCAGACACGAGCGAGATCCAGACTCATATTTAAATGTACAGGACAAGTGTGAGATCAGTGTTTGAACGGTGTTCCGTACATGCAAAACGGCTCATTCCAAGGTCAGAAAAGGGATTCAGTTAGAATCTAAGGTTTCAGCTGGTTGCCAATTAATGTATACAGTACAGAATGTAAAGTTTTAGTTGGGTATCAAAAAGAAAACAGCTTTTGCATTCAAAAGTTCAATACACGGTCAAAATGTATAGAACAGCTGATTTGCTTTAAATAACTGAGGACACATTTTAACACCAACAACAACAACAACTTTCAACAACTTTCTGCAAATGCTTTCTGCTTATTTTACATATACACACATGGTGTACGGGTCACAAGGGCATACTATTACCTGTGAACACCTGTGAACTATGAATTCAGCATATTATTTATTCAGCATATTGTAGATATGCTGAATTCATACTATGAATGAATTCAGCATATTATAGATAAATACTGAATTCATAGTTCACACCATGTGTGTATATGTAAAATAAGCAGAAAGCATTGCAGAAAAGTTGTTGATATAGACAATCAGTTCAAATAATTTTCCCGGTCATAATAATGTTTAATTAAAAGCCACAGGCATTCGCTTCGGCAGAATGTGTTAGGTCCCTTTGCCAAGTTTTAAACTGTAGCCTAGAACTTTCTTGGTATCAAACTAACTGAATGCAGTTTGGCATGGCCATTAGTTAGTTCCATAAGTTTCTATTTCGCTTACGGAACTCTAAAAGCAATTTGTTTACACTATCTCGAGAAAATTATTTATGAACTAAAGCAATCAGATCTAGGAAATAAAACCTAGTCTATGCTGCGTATCATCAGGAATAATATTTAAAGTCAACTCAATTTGATGATTGTGTTGTGTCCTCATTATGGAAATTCCCGTCTTGTAATCTATAATCGGAGGAAGGTTCCTTTCAGTCGAATTCGTGCCTGACATTCAGGTTCCTGAAATGCCAGTGATATTGCTGAAGTCTATTAAAAATGGCTGGACCTGGTTAAAGCTATGTTCATTTTTGTCAACCCAACCAACCTTTTTGGCTACCGTTTCAATAAAAATCCAATTTGATTTTCCATCACTCGAGTGCACGCTAAAATTTTCAGTATCCGTGACACCGAGAATGATTTTATAGAATCCAATTGATTTTCAAGAAAAATTCACAATCCTGCTCGACAACGTAAATAACGCATTGAATATATTTATTGTAAGTATTGTCAAAATGAGTGATGTCCGTTTTGCGTGGATGTGACGCATATTTTCCCCGCACTTTTTTTTGTGTGTTATTTCTTTGCGCCATATCTTCCCGCAAATAAATGCATTTCCTTTTTTTTTAATCTGAAGAACACTTTTTAAACACATCTCAACTTGTCTGTGAATGTTAGACAGACACTATTGACACCATTCCAAGTACTAACCATTACAAAACAAAAACAACACATTAAAATGTACCAAAACAGCTGTTAAAAGAACAAGATTAATTATTTCTCAGTTCCAAGTGGTCCCGTTACGTCCTAGCGGGCGGTGACACACGTGACCGTTTTCTTAAACTTGTGACCTGGCGCCGTGTGTGGTCCAATCGTTGATCTTACGCTTCTCGGTATTGATGGGTGATTGGAGAGCGTTTAATGTCAGGGCTGTGCTCCTCACATTAAAGGCTCGAGAAACGACTCGTGTGGATAGAGTCTTACTACATTTTACGAGTAATTCATGCGATTTTTACATAGAAACAAACAATAAACAAGATTTTTTTTTTAAAGAAAAAAGCTTCTATCATGCATTGTCACGAGAACCAAACACGTATGCCAAATTTCAGCCCGATAGCTTCAGTGGAAGTGGGTGAAATACTGATTGCAATATTCCAGGACATACATACAAGTGAAGTTAAATAAAAGCTTTTAATAAAAATTGCACGGATTGCATTATACCGTTTGATAAAAATGTATTATTATTCAGCTCGTCTTGCTAAGTAAATATTTTTAAGATGGAATATCAAGTCTACTAATTAAAACTAGCGCTGGGTAAAAAAAAGTCTGGAAATTGTGGAGGTTTCTTCAAAGCTTTTCATTTCTCAGTGAGTCACGTAACCAATCAAGAGAATAATGCTGGGTTTGTCTGGGTTTTTATTTACAAGTAGTTAGAAATGTTTTGTTATTATTTCTGTTATTATACATTGTCACCAAGTCGGGTCTGCTGCGCCATGTTTGGATGTTTTAAAAACATCAAACATCAAATACGAACCAATCAAATCGCTTCGTGTTTGATTTGCGGATGCCTGATTGGTTCGTGTTTGATGTTTTTAAAACATCCAAACATGGCGCAGCAGACCCGGCTTAAGACTGTGAGAAGCGTTCGTTTATAATCTTTCGGTATTATTTCCGTTACATTATAAACTGTCGAAAAATTGTGAATTGGGTGACATGGGTTAGGTTAGGTTAGAACTGTGAACAACCGCGCGCGAACCGAGCGAGCGAAGCGAGCGGTGTCGCGACATCGGCCGGCGAGCGATACTTCCGAATTGGTCGCAGCTAGGCAGGGTATTCAGTATTAGTGCAAGGTGCGTAACTTCGCAAACAAGTTTGATACCAGTTCACTATTTGTGTGTTTCCCATGGATAGTTTAAAAACTATCGAAAAATAATCCTTTAAATTCTAAATAGTTTGTTGCAGCTCACAATTTGTCGACAGTTTCTCTAGCGGTAATTATACCGATAGATTATAAACTAACGAAGGTCACAATTATACGGTGACATAATAAGCTATTTCTTACTTTTACTTTAAATTCACGGGTTCTATATCTTCAAGATTATCTTTGAATTTCTATTCAAATCTGATCTCAAAGATCTACTACAGATCAAAACAACAATAAATTGATGACCGTAACGTCTGCGATGGTGTTCGTACGGAGATCGCGAGACGCCCGCGGGTTGCGCTTGCGCAGCTCCCACGTGCCGCGTTGCAATAATGTAGGTTACTGGCAACAAAATTATATTATTTCTTACCATTTTTTTATAACGCATCCTTTTGGTACGGACATGAATAATGATTCTGAAATACTAATGACGTAGAATCCTAAATCGATTCCAATAAATTACTGGTCACATTCATATGATCAATATGGTTTACATCTAATTTATTCATCTACTTATCCTTTTGTGCACGAAGGTGGTGCCATATGGCATTATCTACCAGCCAGTCTTTTCTCCCAATTTTTTCTTCCTTTCCTTTTTATTTTTAATGCTTGCCAGCTACCTACCTTACTAACTCCAAGTGTGAACTGTTTATCCGGAGCGTGCTCTATCGCTCAAACGTTTCATTGGTCCGTCGTGTCTGACACAAACTCCAGTACTTCACTCTATCATTAACCTTTTTATCCGACAAATTGAAAAATATTCACAGAAGTATTGTTTTTTTCTTTCTTTGAATTAACTGTAGGTACAATCACATCTTTTTGTGTATTTACTTTATACTAATCAACAACGAATGTTTGTCCTATGCAAGGAACTTGGCCAAAAAAACTTAGATCGAGATTACCAGGTAGAACTTGAAAATGTTGGAACTCAAATTCGCCAAAATTTTTCACAAAAACATAAGGTTTTTATTCCAAATGCCCATGTACACGGTGCGTTCACCGTCAGCATCGGCGGTGGCCCGCGGCGGACACGACACGCCGATCGGATCGCCTTCGCCCGTCATTTGCGTTAGACGATGTTTGCAGCATCGATTTGAATTCGTCACGTTCGAACGCAATATCGACGTGGTGCAAATTTTCGAGGCGGTGCCCGAAACGTTTCGGTGTGAAGCCTGTGTGAACTGTGTGTTGGGCCTTTTATGCTTATACAGCGGGGCTTTTTTGTATGAAACTATAAAAAAATTATTATCATTATTGGACCACTTTATTTTTGGTCATGTTTTCTGTAATCCAATGAATACGTCTAGCGTTTTCGCATATCTATCACTAGCGGTCGCCCGCGGCTCCGCCCGCGTGGATGTCGGTTACCGCTGCAAAAAGCCTACCCAGGAAAGACACCCTCAGCAAAATGATTCCCAGGTCAATTCACAGACACCGACAGTAACATCGACGACGCAGTCATTATCCGCAGGCTGCACAGATTGTCTTTCTGTGTATGTTAAAGTTGTTAATGATGAAAATATTTAAATGTAATTAATACTAAGTTTTCACTTCTGCCGGCAGTCCCGGAGCGCAACCCGTTGTTTTAGGATAGATAACTAAAGCGATTATTGTAGAGCCGCGCGTACCTTACTCATAGATCTAAACTCCCCTCCCGCACGCGCACCCCCGCTTTGGTGACGCCCACTTCGCAACGGGCCGTGCAGTAGAAATCGTAATATTTTAATTTCGCCATAACTTCAAAACCAAACGTCCAATTTTAATCATTCAAAGACCAAATATTATCTACATAAACTGTACTTAGTGATGAAATAATTTATTTTGATAAGAATTAATAGCATGAGTAAAATAAACGCGTTTAAATGTAGTCCAAAAAAAATTCAAGATTTTTAAATAAAAAAACGGTTGTTGTGCCTCACTCGACATAGATAGGTATAGTGTGTCGCGGACTTTTTTGTAGATATTTATGAGATCTACAATTAATTAGAATATTTTATGGTTCTGTCTTTTATAGTTTAGGCAGCGTACGCAAAATAAGTAACTTTTCTGGTTGATTTTTTACACCTTGTGTCCGAAAAACCCAAATATCTTACGGAACCCTATTTTTTTCCAAAATAAAATATAGCCTATGTTCCTCGTGGATAATGTAGCTTTCGAATGGTGAAAGAATTTTTAAAATCGGTCCAGTAGTTTTTGAGCCTATTCATTACAACCAAACAAACAAAGTTTTCCTCTTTATAATATTAGTGTAGATAAGTATGCTAGCCTGTGCGGTATATGCAAATTTTCAGATAATTTGTTATGTTTTTAACTCAAACTGAGAGCATTTATGGCAATTTAACCTCAATGGTTAAATTGACATGAATGCTCTCAGTTTGAGTTTATCGATATCCATGACAATTCAAAAGTGCCTGTACCCTTTTGAATGTTCAAGGAGTCAGTCAGTTGATAAAGCTCGTTGCCCATTCCAAAAAGGTAGTCCAATGGAGAAGGACGGACAGGAAACTCTTATTATAAAATATGTTATTGTTAAGGATTCCCATCTGTACTGCCATAAAATTTCTGTATATATTTCCTAATCTACAATAGTTAAATGAAAACAAAACCACCTAGCAGTGACTCGTAGTTTGTATTAAGGAAACGCTAAAGTTGGGCCAAGTAAGACTTGAAGTAAGCTTTGTTTGAGGAGCCAGCTGCAGCTTCGAACTGTGCACATTACAATATTCTAAGTTAGCAGGTGTACCTATCTACGTCTATTACTCATTAGTACAGCAGGCATATCCTTGTACTAGAAAATGTAATCGAAATATAAAGGAATGCTCTGGTTTAGTACCAGCATTACAGTTCGCCCGTCGAGAGAATGCGTTCCTGACCTGTTAGTTGGACAATTTCTAGTAACTATAAGGATCTAATTCGCAAAACATATATTCGTTAGTATGAAACTGACAGATGTCAGTAACGCATTCTCTCGCCGGACGGACTGTAATAATGTCCAGTACTTTATAGGAATGTGTACCTAAATAGTGTGTAATTAGGTTACATTATTTTGTGCATTTGTGCATGTGGTACCAACCATAACTATGCGAGTTGGAACTTTGCCCGATATATACGTATGGGCGTTGTCTATTAAATTGAGTCCTAATTCCATAATTGGCGAGCTGCCGGTATTTTAAAGTAATTCGTATGTTTATAATAATGCTCTTTAAGTTACTGAGTTAACAATTTTTTTTTAAATATATAATTTAGTGTGGAACATAATTTAAAAAAAATATGGAGTGGATTTTAAATCTATAATTTCAATCGATTTTATCGGAGTAGTGGAAACAATAGTTATAAAATGTCAAGAACGCATTTTATCGACTGCTGGACCTGAGGCCTTAGTGTAAGTTTGCAAGTGAGTAAACGTAACTATCACGTTTGCGTTAAGACTTTTATTCTCACCCTTATATTCTTAGCATTATGATCTATCAGTCAAATTTTAACGCAAACGCGATAATTACGTTTACTCACTTGCAAACTTACACTAAGCCCTCTGTAGTGAGTACCTAGTTTGATATTTTACAGAATTGGGCTAGTTAAGCGTAGTAAATACGATTCACAGTTTTCCTCCAAATAAAATTATTTAGTATTTATGACGCAATCGATTTCTTCTTCTTTTTCTATTAATCATGCCAGTATTTTTCTCAAAATGTGATGCAATCTTCATAGATAAAGTAAATAATGACACAGTATACTAAAACCGGTTTAATTTTACAATAACCGTAGTTTAGTCTGATTTCAAACATATGCAACGAACCAGGGGCCTAAGTCTACTAATTTATAAACGTTACAAGGTCTCTCAATGGTGAGTTTTTGACAGTTTTTGTATGGCAAATCTGTCAAAAACCCACCATTGAGAGACCATTGTAACATTTATAAATTAGTAGACTTAGGCCACTGGTGACCGGTTCAGTGTCTTAGAACAACAATCCATTGTTTACCTTTACTTAATTACTGAACAATTGCCAACTTAAGAAGTTCTAAAGTCATTTACCTCCCTTTCCTTACATTAGGACGTGTCAAGTACAGTCCACACACGATACCACACACGGAAATATACCTCGGTGTGGTCTACAAACATCCTACATACACAATATCCACATCCGCAATAATGGAAAAAGATCGGCAAATCTCGATGGTGTGGCGATAAGGAGACAACAATGACCAGCGGCCACCATTAGCAGCCATTACGTAACGCATATTAAGTGCGCTTTCATCTAGCCGCCTATTGTGCACTGTGACCGTCGCGACTTCCGTGTGCCTTGTACGAAACAGCTGGGTTGGAGAATGGGGCAAGTCGGGAATCGGGATTTTCGAGATGAAGATCGAATTCAAGATTTTCTTACACTAAACTTATTGCTGCCTTTTTGAGAATTTTTTAAAACGCTTTGCTATCGCTGCGCTATAACTTTGTATTTGATTCTGGAACTTGATTTGACTTAAAAGCTGACTTGATTTTGTATTAGAGTTATACTCTATTTAGGTGATTGTTTTTTTGCTAAACTACTAAAAGTTAAAAAAAAAACGTGTACAGGAGCCGAGCCGAAGTCAAGAACCTTTCATTCATTGGCAATGCATCTAGAAAACTGTAAGCATGGTAGTGGTATACAATTTATTATTTTGTAAAAATATTGTAGGTTTATTAAATTACCAATTCAATGAAGACTGTATCAATAGATCAACAGTAATCAAACAACCCCAATAAAAAGCAAACACCTCAGCAACTTTTAACCCTAACGTGCCATAAAATAAAACAAAATGCAGACCCGAAATAAAATAACCATATAAACGAAATAACGATCGGAAAAACCAATAACATTGAAGAAGTGAACCACACTTACTTTTATGCCAATCCCTGGAGTTTGGCATAAAGCTGGGAACCACTGGGGCGGAAGGGCGTAAAGTTTCAGCAGTAAAAACGTCGGTTTCCACTGAGGATTAAGGCAATTTAGTCAATTACTGAGGCTATAATGGTAAGTAAAAGTAGGTGTTTACAGGCGTTAACATTAGGTTTACTGTGTAAGCATTACTGTATCTATTTCCAGAGAATAGGCTATATAGACTATTGATAACTTCATGTATTCTGATTACTCCCAGAATTGGAAGCGTAGTGATAGGTTTTTTTTAAAGATTGTTAACCCCCTGAAGGGCAATTCCTTTTTTTTAATCTGTAAAAATTGTATCGGTTTTACCTACATTTTTGACATTTGATTATCGCTGTCATGAGTTTGGCACTAGATAATGTTTTAAATTACGGGAATGGGCCTTCAGATGCTGTAAATATGTATATTATTCTCTCAAGACTTTTTAAAACTTGGTATTTGGGGGTTGCGTATGTTTAGTAGTAGACGTCCTATACGAGATTTTACCTTTAAAGACGAAACTAATAATTCTTTCCTACATTCCTGGCATTCTCTTTATGTCGGGGTTCATTATGTAAATTCAGATACTTTCAAAGTTATTACTTTTCACGATTTTAATCTCGTATTAGATACAAATAATGGCGTTTTTGCTTATCGAAAAAACTGTTTACGTAATCTAAACCGGATAAATAAATAAAACACAAAGATCCAGAATTTCAAATAAATGTTTCCAATTTCACTGAACTCATCAATTAAGCGGGCGAACTCAACCCTATCGCTCTGACCAACGAGGTGTTGAAACAAGCGCGAAAACAAAACAAACAAGCATCCACTGCTCGTTGTTCGTTCCACAAAGGAGTTTCCATTGTAACATTCGCGTCAACGGACCGTGACACTTCAAAAACATCACCCCTTTGTATCGCAGCTTCCATCGTTTTGTAACATTTTAATGATTTGTGGGAATTACAGGGGTTTTACAACAAAGTAATGATTTTAAGTACCTATTTATATTTTGTAGGAAATTAACTTTATGTATTAGACTGTAATTCCTTTTTTCTGTGCTCATTAGGGAAAGCATGTAGCAGTTAAATAACTAACGTATCACTAATTGTAGAGAAAACAATGCTGTACTTACTACATCAGAGTGCGGTCTATGTACAATAGTTTATCTACCTTTAGTACCACCATATATTTGTGATGTCACGTGAAAGTGTTATTCACTCCTTTTGTAGTGTGTAAGTGGCACTTCTGATATTGAACAGTTAGCAAAATGCCTACGGTTCATTGTAACACTCATTTCCGAAGATCATGTTCAGCAGTCGAGTTTTAAACATCCATAATTTTAGTCTTATTTGAAGTTACCATAGAAGGCAAAATCGATTGAACGGACTGTAAAAAAGGTTTACGTCTAATTAAACATAACATCACGCCTGTATTCCCCGATGGGTTAGGCAGAGGTTTACCGTACACCTACCTACATTTCACGAGAGTTTAAATCCCAGACCTAGTAACCCGTTTCTAATTAAAATATAATTGTCTTTTTATTTAGTCTACTCTTCCCCACTGTTGTGCAAAGGCCTAATCAAAAATTGTAAATAAGTAAATTAAAATAATCTTTATTTCGGATAAGCAACATTACGATAAAATGCACGCTTATTTATTTTGTTTTTTTTTCATCTGTCCCAAAAATCATAAAACCACACATAACCCACTTTGCTTTTCACCACACGCTCCCGTTCTGTTACAATTTCAATCCTAAATAGGTTCTTGCTTGTTATTATGTTATTAACATTAGAAATTACGACATCTCATTGTACTGTAATCGGTAGAGCTTGCCTTTGTATCAGCTACACAGTATGTTACTTCACTTGATTCACAATATTTCTATGCTAATTTAGAAATAGGGTACTTTGGAGTATCGGTATTTTTGTTAGAGTTCTTAAAGTATCTATTATACAAAGTAACAGCGAATCAATTTTCACGCTTCCCTCTTAAGACCTAGGCCATATATTTTTTGATATTCGGATAGCTCATGAGTTAAAAAGGTGCCATACAGAATATGAATTAAAAATCTCGACTAATTAAAAAGTTCACTCTTTCCTGTGATTTATCTTCTACCATAAACCACTGTAACAACCAGTATAATCCTTACCTACTTTACCAAAAAATTTGAAAGATAAAAAATAGCTCCTTCAAAATAAAATCCATCCTGTAAAAGTGCCAGATCTGAACATGGGTATGGTTTCTTGACATACCATGCCGTACAATGCACGACCCGGGAATAATCACGTCAGGGTCACCAATTTAGAGGTATGAGGAACAAGGTGTAAAGTTCACTCATCCTCTATAGAAAAGGGGGGATCCTACAACCAGACGAGTGTCGTGTCTGGTGGGCAATTGTCCAACGATTGGTGTCAGGAAGTCATATATGTGGATCGCGCGGTAAACTCTAATTGCACGATGCAGGATTTGTGTGAAGTCAGCTTGCATGATGCGTAGTTCGCATTTGGCGTTGTTAATACCACACTATAATCATCACATTTAGAAACCATGCATTGACAAAAAGATTGTTTAGCTGCCTATACTTAATACTTTTTAGATTTTCTTATAGGGATTTACATTATTTGGAACCTTTCTTACAGACATACTTCGTCATGTTAAATGTTTGTTCGTATCAATACTTCACTCCAGGGAGCGTCAACCCTTAATCATATCACATCTGACACCCTAATAGCCTCCCGTTAATTCCAACACCAAAATGAAAATATACTCGAAAGTTATTTTCCTATTTTCGTTTTCAACCTAAATGTGGGAAATACACGCATAAAAATATAATCTCAAAGGGACAACTGGGTACAGTGACAGGTTATGTGAAGGAAGCCCGGCCGTGTCACTGAAAGTAACATGATAAGTTCTTCACCCCTGCTGGGGACGAAAATGACAGTTAAATAATAAACAACGTGTTATTTTCTTTGTTTTGTCGGGCAGAGGTCACAAAGGAAATACTTCAATCTATTAATGGATTATTTAGCATTGGATAGTTTTTTTTGTTTCGGTAAAAGTATTGCTATGAAGAGAGCAGTAGGTGCGCAGTGGTAACAGCCCTGAGTTACGAGTTGTAGGACGTGGGTTCGTACCCAGGCGCTTTATTTCATCACTCTCAAAACGGTGAAGGAAAACATCGTGAGGAAACCGACATTCTGGTTGTTTCTACAGTAGGTACTCGTAATAGAAGATTAGGTACATAGCTGTTTGTGGCAGGGAGCGAAACCGGTATGGATATGTTTCGGTTACAATATTTATATTTTATACAGGTATTTTTAAAGGTTACCTTAAATTGAATACAACCAGTATTAATACCAGTTACCGAAATGAAAATTACGGCTATCATACCCGTGCCGTCGGCATTAGTCATAGGGCGCGCATCGCCTGTGTGTGTGTAAACGGTATTAAAACGGTAACCTAAAAGAGTTCACATGTTTCTTCTTATTGGGTTACCCAGATAGCGGTAACCTTAGTCGTAGAAGTGACCAAAATTCTTCGATACCTGTACCGTAATTTATAAAGGTTTTCAGTCCCTGGTTAGTTGTATATTTCTATGCAACGACCACTCGGTTTCCAATTTCATAGAATTTCATTGACTTTGACTGATAGTAACTTGTCTCAGTACACCTGGGGCCTAGGTCTACTAATTTATAAACGTTACAATGGTCTCTCAATGGTGAGTTTTTGAATGTTTTTTGTATGGCAAATCTGTCAAAAACTGACCATTGTGAGATCATTGTAACGTTTATAAATTAGTAGACTTAGGCCCCCGATTGAGTACAACGAAACCCATCGGCAATCGTTCAGCAACATTTTCAGATACGAGGTGCATATTTTCGTATTCTAATTAGAAACATATCTTCTTCAAATACAAAACTCGTAAAACTTACCTCTTTACTAAATATAAACAAATCTACATTGGAAAAATAACCAAAAACCCAAGTAATTGGCACCTTAGCTCGTTTAAAATTCAGGTGTGTCCCGTCAGCCGTTATCTGCGCCGGCCGGGATCGAACCACGTACAATGGACATGCGTCAACACCTCTGCGACAGACACGTTTCGACGGTTTGCTCCTATTTGTCTTTTAGTTACATTATATGTACTTTAAATAGGTGCTCGTCTGTGAGTGTATCTATGTAGAGGTAGATTAAGAAGTAAAAGCTACAAAAATTATAAAAAAGTTAGATATTCCTTCATCCTGCAGTCTTATTTGCTCTGAATTTTCGGTGCATTAAAACAACCTTCATGAGTGATAATATAGCCTTGCCTTGCCTTTCCTTGCTTGTCTCCTTGTCAAGTAAATCCTTCTCTATTAAGACGTAATTTTGGGATTATAAATTACGAATATTTATTTGCGTCTTTCTGGTGTGGTTCTTGTACTTAAGTCGAAAAATGATTCCAACTCGACAAGTATGTACCATATATCTTAAAAACCCTAATATCTAATAAAAATTACTAATAAATCTATTCAAAAACTCGTCAGCAAACGGTTTCGCTATTCGTAATTACCCGACGAAATCCTATATTTATACCAGAACGATGGTGTAGTTTTATATATTAAAAATCAAATACAATACACAATTGATGAACCTGAATTCATAAATGGCAGTTGTCTCACCTGCCAAGTTAATAACGAGTTAGCAATAATTGCCATCTACCGATCTCCCTCATACAATACAAAGCAAGGATTTGAGCCCTTCCTACATAGTCTGGATAACGTATTTACTTCCCTTAACAAATACAAAAATATATGTCTTATTGGTGACGCGAATATAGATATCAGACCCTCCAATATAGACGAACGCTCAACTAACTATTTAACCCTCAACGCTACTCATGGCCTATTACCTGCACATTCTTTTCCTACACGAATAAACACCTGTATTGACCACGTTATGTTAAAAACTAATAAAACTACAACTGTACTTATCTTAGATTCTCACATCACCGACCACCTTCCGCTACTTGTAAAAATCGATGACACAAAACCGGAAAAACAAATAGTCCCGGCATACAAGATTCCTACGATAGACTACCCAAGTGTCAAAGCTGATATTGAACACCAGGATTTTTCCCAAGTCATAAGTACAGATGACCCGAACGTTGCCTCCACTGCTCTAATAAGTACAATTCAAAATATCATTAATGTGCACACAAAAATAATCCAAGTTCCTAAAATAAACAGAAACCTAAAACCGTGGATCACCCCTGGTCTTTTGAGGTGTATTCGCCACCGCGATAGACTTCACCAAAAGGCACGGAAAGCACCTGGTAATCTAATCCTACAAATTACTTATAAAAGGTACCGTAACTATTGCAATGGCCTTCTTAGAAAACTTAAAACATTACATGACAAACACGAACTAAATAAAGCAAAACACAATCCCAAAGCACTTTGGAATAAAATAAAAGACATCACAAATACAAAAAAGATATGTGCACCACCTACAGAACTGCTGAATACCAAATCTGATCCGAAAGCGGCCGTTAACAATGCATGTCATTTCTTTGCCACAATTGGTGCTGAGCTAGCCTCTAAAATTCCTGCAACTTCACAACAGCCCGTCACACAAAAAACCTCTAATAACTCATTTGTAATTCTGGAAGTGGACGAATCAGAGGTGGAGTCCACCATCATGAACCTTAGGCAGGATAGTGCGACTGGCTGGGATGGAATACCCTCTACCCTGTTGAAGGTTTGTCGGAACACCCTTGTCCCTCTAATCACACACATTATTAACATTTCTATTACAAAAGGAGTGTTCCCAGAACCTTTCAAGAGGGCCATAGTTCACCCGATACATAAGAACGGGGCCAGAGACTGTGTCAACAATTATAGACCCATATCAGTACTCTCGGCTCTCTCTAAAGTTATGGAAAAATTAATTAACGGTAGACTAGTAAATTATCTTAACAGATACAAAATTATAGCATCCAACCAGTATGGATTTAAAAAAGGAATTTCTACCGAAAATGCAGTTATCGACCTCACTCAGTTTGTATCAAAAAAACTAGATGAGCAACAAAAATGCGTCAGTATGTTCCTGGATCTAAAAAAGGCGTTCGACACAGTCTCTGTTCCCAACCTTCTCTACAAACTGGAGGGTATAGGTATTCGCGGCAAACCTCTTGAACTCTTCAAGGACTACCTTAAAAATAGAAAATTGGCTGTTAAAATCAACTCATGCCTAAGTGACGAAGAAACTGTCACATATGGAGTCCCCCAAGGCAGCGTGCTGGGACCTACGCTTTTCCAGATCTACATTAATGACTTATGCACGCTGCCTTTACATAAATCACAAATCTTCACTTATGCTGATGACACCGCGATTGTGGTCTATGGTAATACTTGGAGCGAGGTAAAGAATATTGCAGAGCAGTCCTTAAAAACTGTTATGAACTGGTTGCTAATCAACCTACTTACCCTAAACGTGGCCAAAACAAACTTCATTCCCTTCTTTATGAATTATAGGAACAAGGCTCCACCAGAATTTTTAATCACGGCACACGCGTGCTCTGATCTCAGTTCTTGCTCATGTTCGACGCTTACCCGTGTTAATCATACGAAGTACCTGGGTGTATTGATTGATGACGGACTGAGGTGGTACAACCAAATAGATAACACGGCTTCGAGAGTCAGAAGACTTATCTATATTTTTAAATCTCTGAGACATTGCGCAGACATTAATATCCTAAAAATGGTTTATCTAGCACTCTGTCAGTCCGTTATCACCTACTGTCTCCCGGTATGGGGAGGGGCCGCTAAAACCAAGTTTATTGTAGTGGAGCGAGCACAGAGAGCTGTCCTGAAGGTTATGCTTGGAAGACCATACAGATTCCCTACTACTAAATTATATGCAGACTGCAAATTACTTACTGTGAGGCAGCTCTTTGTCCTTCGTGCCACTCTCAGAATGCATAAATATACTCCCCCATCAGGTCCTACTAAGCGCAAAGCAAAAAATGTATGCCCGACAGTAAGCCACAAAACTGCATTCGCTAGGCGCCAGCTGTACGTTCTAGGTACAATAATTTATAGGAATATACATAAAGCCATTCAATTAGCTGGGCTAAACAACCACGAAGTTAAGATTAAAGTACAAAGTTGGCTGCAGGATCAAGACTACGCTCGAACAGAGGAACTATTGCACCACCAGCAGTAGGCCTGTAACCTGTTGTTCTGGTGTTTGCAATTTTTCTCTTCATTTTGGAACATAATTATCAGCAGCACATATACACTACATAATCTTAAACATTTAAACACCGTCACGCAAACGCTAAATACTACTAAACACACTCTTACTTACACACCCTCACATACATCCCTCATTCTAAATACACATCCTTACTCTAACATACACACACATATACACTTTTAAGAAGTCGTCTTCAATATCCTTAGTACCTTCATAGTTAAATTTGATAATTATACATAGTTACTTTTACTTTTTAATTTTATATACTTACTTTGTGACTGCTTTTGTAATGTTGGAACACAACATAAAAGGTTTCTAGTATCACAGTGACAGCAGAACACTGACTCCTAAGTCACAGGATCACCTTGTTTAGGAGGCAGGGTTTAAACTATAAGTATGACCTTTAACCAAGTTATGTATCCTAGTTTTAAGCAATGTCTAAGGTTTTTTGTAACAATAAAGATTTTTATTTTTTATTTTTATTTCCCTAGCCCAGGTTTCCACTATCCAAGGTCCTGTAAAGCAGAAATCCCCACATCGTTACTCAGATCCGTATCAGTGCTATAGTTCAGACACAAACTGGACACCGTGCAAGTTAGGTTCCAGTTAGTACGGAACCAAGTCTCAATGCTGCGGATTAGACTATCTCCGACTAAGTTAGTGTTGTCGCTCGAATGTACATTTTGTAGGTTAATCAGATTATTTGTCGTCAGGTGTACCGTGTGGGAAGTTAAATGTGTTACAATTAGTTAGATTGGGACTGGTTTATTTGGATAGACTGGGAGTTGACAACATTTATCTACCTACTCAATAGAGCGCTATCTTGTCAAGACAGCAATACCAAACTACTTGGTTTATTTCTGTATCTTTTAACAAGTGGATATGGTTATGGAAGACTTTTCCCGTCCTTGAGCTTGTCTTAGCACTGTCTTTCTGTAATATTTAGTTATTCATTCCTGGCATCATCATCCACAGCTCGACTTCACCCACTGCTGAGTATAAGCCTCTCCCTTTTTGTGCCAGCCTCATCCAGGGTCTACCCGCGATGGAAACAATGTCGTCCGCCCATCTCACCACCGGACGCCCGATACTTTGTCTTCCAGTCCTTAGATGCTACTCGATTACTGCCTACATATTTGCCTAGGCACGACATAGTAATATAATTATTAAAGGCTTCCAAATTTCAAAAAGGCCGTGTCTGAGACGGAATACGTTTCCGTTGTTTACTGTCCCGTTATCTGAACAGGTACCACCCGGGAAAAATAAAGCTTTATTTTTTTAACCCAATACAAATCCTCTCCTCAAAACATCTACATACAATTATCCAGCCAGAACCACCACTCTCCACCACCAATAACTTCAGCCTCGTCTGTTCGACGTGCTGGTGTGTATGGAAGTAACACATACATGCACTTTACCAATTGTGCCTCGGCGGCAACATTAGCGCGATTGACATGAACACAGAGCTTGTTACCAGACTATCGAGATGCGTATCAAACGCCTTTGGGCTACTGTTTTCGTATCTTCGTTGAGAAGTTAAAGTCTTGCTGGAAGAGGCTCTGTGTTAAATGGTATTCGATTTGGGGGCGTTACATAGAAATGATATCAGCTGGAAACGTTTTTTGGGGGAGACACTTACTTATGTCGAGCAGCGGACTTCTCTCAGTTGAATGAAGATGATGATGACATGTTGATCTGTGGCATTTCTAACAACGACTAAGCTTAAACTTGACTTGATTTGTACGTATCGTGACAAGAGGAACAGCGCTAGTATCAACATCGTCCTTTTGATTATGTCATAAAGCGTCAAAGAGAACTTTCCGTAATCACCACACTTATTACACGGACAGATAAATGCAGTTTGTTGCTATTTGCACATTTTTGCTCGCCATTTTGACGAAATGCTTTATTGACTTTTTTATACCAACTTGTATGTATGGCTTTAATAGTTTTCTTTAGATTGTAATTGACCTTTTGCCGTACTGTGGCCGACATCTACATCGCCACATACAAGTTACGCGTCACACTGACGTCACGAGGAATCCTGCATCGCGCAAGCAAAGTTTACCGCGCCAACAGCAAATATACATATATAAGTTTCCGACATCAATCCTTGGGCAGATGCCCGCCGGACACGACACCGGCCTGGTCAGAGGATCCTCCCTTTTCTATAGAGGATGAGTGAACCTTACACCCTGTTCCTCATACCTCTAAAACTCGTTCGTTTAAAACTTAAACCCCCGAAAAAACACGACCAAAATCAATCAATCACGACTTCTGCCCCTTCCAGCACAGCGACATCTCTGTGTCCGCTTCTCGGGTGTAAATGGGTGCATAATAAGCGACCATTCAAAATCAACCAGACGCATTCCGGCCGGTATAATAGGAATTCTTTACTATACACATGTTTGTTGGGTCGTATGTGTGTCCGACATTTGTATGGGGGCCTTGAATAATGATTTACAATGTATTCGGTGGAAATAACGCAAAGCTTTTCGTTGTTATCCGAAGATTTTTATCGGTTCAGTCCTGTTTGTGGTATGAAAATCTGGTTTCGTTTTTTTTTGGTAAAAAGTTGTGTAAAGATTGGTGCGTTAATTGGTTTATTATAGGACTATAAACAGACTATCAGTATAATATCGTGTTTATAAACCTGAATGTTTGATCTACGTTTCATCAGAGCCACAATTTAATAATAATAATATTACTATCGCAGCAAAATGTTGTTTTGTCTGTTGTCATAATTTACAGACAATGTGTTAACGTAATGGACTGATAAGCAGATTTAAAAAAATATAATTTAGAGTAAAAAGTCCTGAAGCCACTACTTAGTTTTGATAAAAGTTAAATGGATGGTTTACAGTAAGCACAATCTCATAATTCACATAAAATACTCATTGCCGAATTATACGAATTATTTAAACCACAAATTATTCCATTCATCCTTGACACAATAAACATTTTAACATAAAACTTTTCCAATAATTATCTTGAAGACTATAAATTACGATTTTGAAGTGACACAAAAATCATAGTGTAGTACAAATTCATCTTATTACGAGCATCTGTATCGTATCGTTCGATCGACGATATATCGAACACGATCGATGGCGATACCATCGACCGATTGTGTCTGTACGGTGCACTCTTGTTTCGACTGTTTTGCATTTCGTCACAAGGTGTTAATTTTAAGGGTTTTATTAACAACTGAATTAAATAACGACCTTTTTTGAATAAACAGATAAGATCTAGAACTGAATACTTAACAATAAATACCACTGCCAAGTGATAGCTCCCCAATACGCCCAAAATTTTCAATAAATACATAGTTGGCCTGCCCACAAATCCCTTCATTTACTTAGAAAATCGTACTAAGAACTTTGTTAGGTATCACCAAATGATTCTTAGTAATGCCGAGCTGAGACTTAGTCGAAAATTCGGAACCATTTATAATTATTACCTAGCAGTGACGTATAACATCTTCGTTGGATTCACCTAATGATACACTTATACTAAACACAGCTGCTTTGAAAAACATTGGTTTTATCAATAGACTCTTACGATTTGCGTAGGCGCAACAGACTGGCTCTGTTTTTCTTTCATTCTCAGTTAAACCCACATTAGTGTGACGTCTCACCGGGTTCTAAGAAAACAACAGTTGGAATTTACTGATATAGGAAGCGTTGAACTGACGTTAGATCTGGAAAATATTTACAATTCAGAATAAGGAGCAAGGCACACAATTAGCTTCTTGTTGAATATAAAGGAGACCATTCACGGTTCATACAAAGTTCGGCCTTAATGACTAATATTAACACAGGATTATCTTCATTATTCCACTGACCGTTCCGTATTGTTCGTAGCTTTTCATAATTAGGTTCCTACAAATATGGTAGAGGGCAGAAATTACCGTTAATAGGATACTTTCCGTTCATTTACTTCAATCAATATCCATTGATGCTTCACTAATCAACATTAGCTGATTGAGTTCATAATTGAACAGCTATTCATTTAACCTCTCCAAATGTATTATATTATACCCAAGGGTATTATGTAGACATGGGTTTATTGCTACCATATTTACTGCTTACATTTGCCTCATAGACAAATAAAAAACGTAAAACAAGCAACATCCAACATTGTTTTTGCTATGCCTATTCTATAGCTCAGCATACCAATTCCAAAAATCGCTTAATTACATACGTCTAATGACGTAAGTTCACGATCAAAATATTTACGTTACCCGAATAAAAAGTCACGTGACGGGAGTATACCACGTATCACTTGCGCGTACGCACCTGTGCATTCAATATGGCCGTAATGGCGATTTTTATTCGTACTGTAATATACTTGGGGTGATTTATAACATATTTCCTGCTTACGGCTACAGTAAGTAGTTATTCCTTGAAAAATTTGGTTGGACTTTCTTCTGAAAGAATGTTTTATTGATAGTGTTTAACAAATTGATTGAATGGGAATTGGGGTATTGAGATATATCATGATTCTGCATTGGGTTAGTGGATACCTACTCCACAATTTTTAGTCTTTTAGGTGCAGGTAAGTTAAGTTTACTTGGTTATTTTTTTGTGAAAAAGTTTTTTTTTTAACCACAATGCGGAAGCTCTTGGCCTGAATCTCACCTGATGGTAAGTGATGATCAGGCTGAAGGTGGAAGCGAGCTTCACCCGGAATCCTCAACCACAGAGGAACTGACTATTTTACCTCTAACTGCCAGAACACAACAATGCTGATAACTTTGTTGTTATGGCGACAGACTTAGATAAGATGGAGGTAGCTAGCCAGGCGGACTTAAAACAAGCCCTACCACCAACCAAACCGAGCAGAAATTTTTGCCCCAAATGGGAATCGAACCCGGGACCTCTAGGTCTGAGACAGGTGGTCTAACCACTAGACCACAGAGGCGGTTATTTATTTTAACTTATTGCAAAAACTATTACTCCAACTATTATTTGGTTAGTAGATAACTTTACTATTGTAGATGGAAAATAGTTAAAGACTGACGAGTCCATATTAAGAGACAAAGTTTCTCTCTCCAAAATCCAAAATTCTATACTAAAGGCGACAATGTGTGCTGAACTGTTCTCGGACGTAAATCGATCGTCGTTGGATTCTTTGCAAATATTGGTCTTCCTCCTTTATTTGATCCTATGTTCAAATATCACGCCCAGACCTTTGTAGGCAGGTCGCGTTGAAGACTTGAGATACTATTTCCGAGAAATATTTATATTATTTTCTATGTGACTGTTGTATGAGAACTGTTTCTTCTTGCGGTGTCATGAAAATGCAGAATGATAATAATGATTGTACGGTATTTTACCTATATACGGCAAGAAACGTGATGTTTCAAAATACCGTACCTAAAATTATACGCTCTACTAGACTGGGCTATTCCCGTATTTTTAAGAACGTTCGCATTCTAATCTGCCTCGAATCTGTCAAAAATACCTTTTCCCTACATTTGTTACAAGTTTTTGACAGTGATTGATCAATGTCAAAATCAATGTTCAAACGTAATCTAACGTTCATAATCTAGTCACAATCTCATGATTTTTTTTTTTATTTCTCATGATTTTGAACGTTTTTAATTACGGGAGTTGGAGAGAAAGAAACAAAATACTTTTAATTGGGGTAAATATGACGCAAAGAAAGAACACAAATGCGTTACAGCCACGCAAAACGGCCATCGCTCAGCGTAATGCTGCGACCCTATGCGGGCCTACTTATGCCTTTTGCAAAAGAATAGGCGCTTTTTACTCCCGGGTTTATTTTTCGGTGTTTTTGTCTTTTTCAGGGCTTCCTTTCCGCTATGAAAATGATGTAAAGGATGACCATGTGTGTATTATACCTAGGCCCACCAATGACTTCCGACTATTCCCAGTAAAGGCACCCCGCAAACAGGCGCGACGCGACACCGCGGCACCGGTAGAACAATTCCCGCGAAGATTTCATAAAAATTGTTCCACCAGAGTCGCGACGCGCCGTCGCGTCGCGCCTGTCTCAAATCTCAAATCGTTTATTGCAAATCCATGATGTACACTTACAGGTGGTAAAAATAAAAAATAATAGAAACAATTATGGACCCTATCGGGCACCCTGTCGTGTCTGCGTGAGCCTTAATGGAAGACCATGTTATGCAGTGATTATTAAAGAAAGGAAGAAAGAAAATATGTTTTTTGGTATTTGGCGGTTTTGTTTGATAACTCATGTGTGTCCATTTCAAGAATACCAACATAATTCATCAGTTTAATTCCAATGCATCGTTTTTAATCTCAATTATAATTACATTGAACTGTAATTATGTGATACGGATCTGATTCGTACTTCAAGAACTTAATTCCTATTATTCATGACCGGGTTTCGGTGATTTATTATAATTTGGTACCAACTGATCTTGTCAGTTGCTTCCTAGAATCAAAATGGTATCTGAAAAGATTGAGTAAATGTGATGATAAAGTTTCTTTATAATTAATTTAATTTGTTTAATTTTTTAATGTTATGTGACTAATATGGTCAATTTTAGAAGAACTTCAATGTTGATTCTTTTTTTATTTTATAATTAAAATAAAAAAGAGATATTAATTTTTTAAACCGACATCCAAATGAAAAAAGATATACAGGGTGTTAGGGTAAACACCGTTTTCCTCTTAAGGGGTCATTCTACTCATCATTATGAACAACTTTTACTATGGGACCAAACCTGAAATCGGGGAAAAAAAATCAGCTGTTCCCTACATTTATGTTCGCATAACTCGTCAAAATGTAGGGAACAGCTGATTTTTTTTTCCCGATTTCAGGTTTGGTCCCATAGTAAAAGTTGTTCATAATGATGAGTAGAATGACCCCTTAAGAGGAAAACGGTGTTTACCCTAACACCCTGTATAATAAAACAAAATGAAATATGTAAATAAAACAAAAAAGCTTTTTTATTTTTATTATGATTGTTATCAACCTTGCCTTTTGGTATCCGCCGCAGTCGTGTTAAAAAAGTCTATAAAATAACTATACCTAGTCCGCGCGCGACTGGTAGTCACCACCATTGACAAAATTGACTGAGTCACCTTGGCCTTTGTCTACCTCTCCCGTCTCACCGCTCACATACCTCAGCCGGTGACTACCAGTCGCGTGCGGACTATACCAAAATCATGCCTAGATAGCTAGATGATACTACTTGTCCATCTTCTAAGCATTAATGAGAAAAATGAAAGTCAAGAAATCAACCTTAATGCGCAAATTCGTATAATGGGTAGCGTGTTTACCACTATACATACAACATTAAAAGCAAAAATACTCATAAAGGTACTAGTAATTTCCATACAGCAATCTTCCATTCTAACTTAACAAAACAACTTCTAAGTGAACAACACAGTAATAGTTAATTTACAGTTAGCACAATAATGAGGTAACTGTAGCATTGTGACGTCACAAGTTGGTAAACAAACTGTAGCGTCCTAAAACGGCGCAGGCGCACCGACCGATTGTAACAGTGGACATTTAATGCCACCCTGCTGTACCGTGAGCAGAATAATGTTGATAATAAATAAATCTTTTGGAGGGGCTTGTGGCTAAGTAATAACAGCCGCACCGGTCCGTCGATCAGGTTAAGCTACGTGTGCCGCGGTTGGTCCGTGGATGGGTGACCTTTATATACTAAGTAACCCCTCCGTACCTCGGAAAGCACATTGAGCTGTTGGTTCCGGCTTTCATTCGTATATCTTTGGCAGTCGTTACGGATCGTCAGAAGCTCGAAAGTCTGACAACATGTCTTACTAAGGGTTATCGTATTACCCAGTAATTGGGTTGTGGAGGTCAGATAGGCAGTCGCTTCATTTAAAATGTTGTCAGCTGCATCCAGTTAGACTTGAATGAAGCCGACCCCAACGAAAAGGCAGGTGATCTATAAATAAATCTTTATTTCAAAAATTCTACTACGCATTGATTCGCTAAACTACTAACTTTACAGGAAGTATTGATATTCAGCTGCGTTTGGCCAGAAACGACGATAACTACGAACAGTTACGATAAAGTTTTCGGAAACCAAGAAAATAAAAATATTCAAGATGACAGTTACGAATTCAGAAGAATTCGAAACAAAATTCAGAACAATCTATTAATTTATACTTAACACTTTAATTATTTATCTATTTCCAATACTGCTCCAGCTTAAAGGCTCCCGCAGACAGATGCGAAACGACAGCGCGACGCGACTCTTGCGGAACAACTTCTATGAAAACGTCACGGAAATTGTTCTACCGGTGTCGCGTCGCGCCTGTCTGCGAGAGCCTTTACACTATCCCATGACCGGGACAATCAATATTTTATGTAGAGACTAAATGATAATAAAATAATAGTGTAACTTTAATCGAAATCTCTGACAATATAAATAAAACAACATGAAACCTTACAATATACATGAAAAAAAAAGTTCAAAGAACAATATATATATATCTTTTTTTTCTGTCTGTACTAGCCAACTTATCAGATGCACAGAAGAAAGCCGAATGCGTTAAACGGTAGTTAGTTAACCACAATTATTATTATTTAGTGCGTCGGCGAATAAAGGCAACGCCCACGCGCGCTAGCGCAGGGAGAGTTGTGTGGACATGCCCTTATTGTTGGAATACAACTCATGTATTTTGACTTGATGATTTTTTTATATTTTTTGTATGCCTAAGGATACAATAGACTATTAAACTCCTCATAACGCGAAGCGTACTTGAGGTACTGCATTACGCTCAACTTGCTAAAAACAAATGCTGTCTTCAACTTTGATTGCATCTTGTAATGCATATCGCACTTATACTAATAAAAGTACACTGATATTATGTAGAAAAACTATCCTTTTAACACAATTATAATAACAAATTAATATTTATTGCGTATTATAAAGAAAAACCTGATGAAAAAAATATATATGGACGTCCGTGTGTTTGTACGTATGGATCCCGTGTGTGGTCACGATATCGTCAGAAATACTCCACGTATCGAGTTTTTTTTTTTTAATTCACTTTGGACTTGTTTCCCCTGATTTCGTATTGAAAATGGCTGTTTAATTCAATGTGGTTTAACTGATATTAATAAAAACTATATTTTTTTCCGAATTAGCTTTATGAGGCGTGCACTTTTGGATGACCCCTTTATGAATCCTATGCAAATGTCCACAATTTTAGAGTCATATATTATCATTTTGTATTTATATGTCATACATTTTAAAATTACTCGAAAATGGTTAACATTGGCATAGAAGTCATGGGTCTCCTACATCTCCTTAACGGATTGACGACATATAACCAATAACCGTGTTCACCTATATCGTGTAGCTTTCAGTTATTTTTTTTATATTTTACAGCATGTGCGCACAAGGATATAACCATGTTGTATAATTCGGTTTTTGATTATTGACCGAATAAACAATAATATTTTCTGCCGTATCCCCACTAACCTAACAGTAAAGACGATGCTATCGGCGCCCGCGTCCCTGGAAATCATCCTATGTAGGTATTTATTAACAATTGTGCTGCTTTGATGCGCACGATACCAACTAATTACTGCCGTGATTTATCTGTGTGACGTCATAAAGCCTTATATGTATGTATGTGTGCGTACGCGCAGGGTAACAATGGCCAATAGTTGGGTTCGTTGTGTGTTGTTCGAATTTTGAATGAGTATTGATGACTGGACAGAAGTGGTTAGGTTTTTGATAGGTTGTGTTACAGAAGAGTTTGAAATTGTTTTGTATACTTACTCTTAAGAGGGTGCGTTCTGAAAGTTGGCAACGTGCAAATAGCTGTCAAATATTTATGACAGCTATTTGCGACGTTGTCAACTTTAAGATCAAACGCTCTTTAGGGTTCATGCCACGCATATCAGTCACATGAACGTCAAGTCACCGATCAGTCACGTCAAAAAATATAGTTACGTAGAAGTTGTAGGACGTTAGCTACACACATCAGTCACGTCACTATCGGCGCGTGTCAGTCAACGCACGTCACCCGCAAGTCATAGCTGGTATAGCTACGAACGAAACAGGCGTTGCTATGACTGACTGACTGACTATCTGTTTACACACGTCCCTGAAATTGACGTGACTAATCGGCGACTTGACGTTGACGTAACTGATGTGTGTGAAACTTTCAGGCTCCTACAAACAGGCGCGTCGCGACTTTAATAATATAATTTCTAAGAAAACTTCACGGTAGAACAATTACCGGTGTCGCGTCGCACGACAAGTCGCGCCAGTATGTACGAGCCTTTAAGCGGCAAGCACAACTTTC
Organism: Eupsilia transversa; assembly: GCA_914767815.1. Lineage (NCBI taxonomy): Eukaryota > Metazoa > Arthropoda > Insecta > Lepidoptera > Noctuidae > Eupsilia > Eupsilia transversa. The sequence continues at coordinate 14,286,099 of OU611882.1, forward strand.
TGACGTCAATAAAAAGGAGCCTTCTTTCAAAGAAAGAAAGTGATATTTAGGCCAGACTACTTAAACTTTTATTAACGTACCTGCTAAACGTTTTTGCCATTTTACTTTTGTCGGTACCTGGTACCTACACCAAAACTCTTCGAAATAGATATTCTGAAAGCTTCAAGCCCATTTTCCTTCACTTTAAGCCCCATTCCACTTAAGTTCTATCGTCTGACACGCGATATAACGCGGTAACTAGCACCAACAGACGTTTTTACACGTTCGCGCTAAAACGCGGTAAGTGCACAGTTTCAGTAACACCTGTGCCGGATTTAGAGTGCGCCTTCTAACGTGGAAAGTTAAATAAAGGTGAGGTTTTCGCGTTAAAAACTTAAGATTTCTAGACTTTTGGTTTGGTTAAGTGTACGAGTAGACTAGCATCAATTTCTACTGAGAGGGCGAGAGCAATACGCGATTGACTGATAGCAATATTAAAGTTTTGTGTACGCAACAGATATTCCAGCACGCGTAGCTTGAGAACAATAGAAACGTGTTTTATCGACGGAAGAATAGAAAAAATGACCGATAAAAAAATGAATTTATTTCTGCCTAGCCTTTTCCCAATCAAGTTGGGTTCGGCTTCTAGTCTAACCGGATGCAGCTGGATATAGTATTTTACATGGAGCGACTGCCTATCTGACCTCCACAACCCAGTAACTGGGTAATACGATACCCCTTGGTAAGACTGGTTGTCAGACTTTCGGGCTTCTGAAGACTCGTAACGACTGTCAAAGATCCACGAATGACAGCCGGGAGCCCGGGACCAACGGCTTAACGTGCTTTCCGAAGCACGGAGGAGTCTCGGTATGTAAAGATGGTCACCCATCCACGGACCAACCCCGGCAAGCGCAGTAATGATTCACAATAACAATCTGTTATTTTGTCTATTCTTCCGTCGACAAATCCCGTTTAATATGGTGGTCATGCTACGCGTATAGTAAGTGGTATACAATTTGTGAAGTAAAATTTTCCCCGCGATCAATCTCGTGATACGGAGCTGTGACTTTCTTTTATTCGGGAACTGGGTAGCGAGACAGCTAATTCTGTAATCAATATGCAGATTAAACTGTTAAACAATAATATCACTTCGGCAGGTACTTGTGATTTGATAAATGACCGCTTTACAACCAAAGTTACCACCTGTAAGTGGATTCCACCATAATCACTGGAGAAAGGTCATAAAAGAAAACTTTAGACTGGTTCAAAAGGAGGCTTATGCCCTGCAGTAGGACCATTATGCTTAGGTGATGACAATTATGATGATGAAAAGTCCCAAAAGCAATCCCACGACAGTTCTAAAACACCTTTGTTCCAATTTTGGTTTTGACAAGAATTGACCTCGAATCGATATCCACAAATGTGCACCGCACGCAATAGAATTTGTCAAACATATCTCATTTTTCACTTCAAATATCAATAACTTAACGAACTTACCAGCAATATCGTCAAATAATCTCCTTAGTTTTATAAATACCCTAGCTGACATCACAATTCTTCTTCGCAGGACGAGCCAGCATCATCAGGTGACAGCGGAGACGAGAGCGGCAGTGAACCAGAGTCTCCCAGTGAGAAGCTACTTCAAGTCCACAAACAAGAGTGGACGTGTGACAATAACGAGCGAGAAGGCAAACAGAGGTACGAATATGATCATCATGATTTATTTAACCACCATCATGATATTTAGGATGCAGAGGGAGAGGAAGACCTTAATTGTGAATGGATTGTGTGAGGAATAAGATGAATAATAAGAAGAGAGTAGATGATAATGGAATAGGAAAGGAACGTAACATAAGGAAGAGAAAAGTAAATTTGAGTGGGACAAGAGGAAGATGAAGGAGTATTTGTCGTATTCAGAACTGTACAAATGTTCCTACATTGATGTGGTATCCTGACTCTTGTACGTACTGGAAACGCCGGTTACACCTTTAACAAGAATCAATCTGCCTAGCCTTTTCCCAACTATGTTGGGGTCGGCTTCCTTAGACCGGATGCACCTGAATACCAGAATTTTACATGGAGCGACTGCCTATCCGACCTCCACAACCCAGTAACTAGGTATTACTATCATATTACCCAGTTACCGGGGGTCTGACAACCAGTCTTACCAAGGGTGTGCTTTCCGAGGCACGTCTCGGTATGTAAAAATGGTCACCCATCTACGGATCAACACCGGCAAGCGTAGTTTAACCTGATGGATCGACCCGTGCGGCTGTTATTACTTAGCCACGAGCTCCTACACCTTTAACAGACAAGGGTTTTTCTTCTGTATCTGCTGCATAGTGTTTAATTGTCTTGTAAACGTTTTAATATATCAATATCTTCATAGTAAATTTTTCGAGTGACTCTTAACTTAACCGACTCATTGCCACCATCATTTTCATGCATACTTTAGCCGGGCCCCGAACATTAGACAATGATCGCGCCTGGGCCTACATGAAGGATGACGCACCTATAGCGTCATTGGCCCTCTGTGATGTTTTATGCGTAAACGCATAAACTTTACTGATCTGTCGAACATTCCAGCAAAGTAAACTAAATGCGAATTTCACCAATGAAACTGAACGCGATCCGCACATAAACCGAATTCAAGAGCTGTCAGTGTCAATTTCCCCACAAACTTAGCTAAACAACAAAAATATGTCTCCTTTTCAGAGAATCCCACAACGAACCACATGCCTCAACCTCCTCCACTACTCAAGAAGCAGACAGCAGCAAGCCAAGCCCTTCCCTGCCCAAACTTCTGCCCAAGCTGGAGATGCCCGGAGGAGCCATGCTGTACCACTCAGGCGTTCTCGCTGGGCTGGACGGCATCGGCAGTAACCTTGGACTTGGGAACCTGGCTATGGGATATCCTCATGGTTTTATATTGGGACTTGCTAACCAGGGTCAGGAAGGCGGTTAGTATCAGCAACTTGTTAAGACGAAGATTCACCGTAATGTAACACTATTATTAAAGCGGCTGTTTCAATATTGTCTATGATATAGTTCACATTACGTGAAAATATCCAGGGTATCCAGCTTAATGATATAAATGCTATAGAACTGTTCCACAGGTTTTGGTCTTATTAGTATTCAGGAATTATAGCTTTCAATCGCCACTCGTTTTAATATTGACTTTAACTAGTAATAAGCAAGTAATCTTGGTAGAGTCGTGTTAGCCCTCCTTTCACTACTAATTTTCAACTCAGATTGCTTTAATCTTATTTATTTATAATCTCTCAATAATAATCCAGTTATTTAATGTTTTTTTTTTTAATATTTAAAAATGGTTATTGTATGGTTTAAAATTAAATACTGTTATTCTTAACATTTATTTTCTGTCTTAGCATCATCATCAAACCAGCCGCAGTTCATCACTATACCGCTATCAATGGCCATGGCGGCAGCAGCTGGCGGGCCCTCATCCACCGTCACCAACGGCTGCGGAGCCAGCGCCTCTAGCGACGACAGTAGCGAACTACAAGACTTGAGCACCGGCAGAAAGTGACGCGGGAACAACGGTAAGGAGGGCTTTATCAGATAATAATCAGCCTGTATTGTCCCACTTCAGGGAAAAGGCCTCCCTTACCTTTTTCCACTCAACTCGAAACCTTTAAATCCGACTGGTAGTTCCGGCGATTACCCATTACATACAAACTTACAAACTTTTACCTCTTTATATCTCTTTATATCCTATTCTTTTGTTTCAGAATCAACCCGCAAATGCTGGAGATCGTTATGTATCATTATAATCTTATGATAATAAAAAAAAGTTAAAAAAATTATGTACCAAAGTTTATATTTGGACTTATAATAATAACAAGCTATCTAGATTTGTTTGTAGGTAGGTAGACTTTATCAAAAATATATCACATTGTATTTCATACATGTCATTAATTTTGTTCCATCGTAAGGACTTGTTCAGATTGTAAGCGAGTAGCGTTTCTAGTGATTTCGTTCAGAATTCGTGATAGCAGTTCCATACATAATTATATTCATTGTAATTTATTATACTTCATATTGATGAGCATATTTAAAAAGCTGTTTTGATTAGTATTGACTTAAAATATTATGCTTTAGAGGTAGATGGAATGGTAACCAGAACAAATCGTAACATAACAGTATCAAATTAGTCACCTGGATTTTGGAAAATAGGGTCTGGAACTCCTCTGCTTTTATTTCATTTTCAAAATTAGTGATGAAAAAATCCATTAAAGTCATAGCCATGAAAACTTTTCATTTAAATATGAAAAAACCCAACTGAATTTGCAACCCGAACTCTACAGAACAATTTCGTAAGTGCCTCAACTTTATTTACAGCGTCATTTTTCGTTTCTAGTATCTTATTTAGTTCACGAGTTCTGCAAAACAAGTTTACTTAACTTGATTAGGTTCATGTCATATGGAAATGGCACTGTTTACTCTATATTTCGACACTCGCTTGCCTTTTAACTTTGTCAATTTTTTTTATAAAATGGTGATGGATTTTTAAAAATTACGTATTAGCCTTGCAATGCATATCCTTGCCAATAAAACGTCACTTGCTATTTTTTAATAAAACAAAATATGTATAAATAGTGACTATGAGTAAAACTTGTATCGTATTAAAATCAAAAACCTTAATTTATTATATTTAAGTATGTAGATATTAATATTGTTTGTATAAAAAATAACAAAACACTTGCGTATTTTTGTACCAAACATTAATACTAAACTTCTTATAAACTGATAACTCGAGGTTTTAGAGTAACATTGATACACTCGTTTAAAACGCATTTTTAAATATGTATAATGTGAGTTCTACCGTATTTTAATTTTATTTTCATTTTTCTAGCACTTTGTTTAATTTTTAGTTTTAATTAAATTTAAACGGAAGCGGGTAGATATAATTTAGTTCATTCAGAGGAAGTGTGTTTCAGGAGGAAAATCGTTAGGAAAACCTGTGTGCTAACTTAGATACCGATAATCGTTACGCAATAATAAAGCATTTTGCTTTTTTATTTCATTGGTATACTAAGCAGTACGTTGTTGGTATTACTATTATCATGTATTAAATGCTTAAGAAGTTGTATCCAATATAAATATATACTCTCGAAATTTTATGTGAAAGTATTAAAAAATACTAGTTAGGTATAATTTACCCGCTCCCGCTACCTCTTAAGCGCCCGCCGTCGGTGGGACCGCGGCCCTAAAGTCGTCACTATCATTGAAGCATTTATTATTATTTTGTTTATTTTACAGTATTTTAGTTTTCCCGTCAATTTGATCACAGGCAAACTTAATTTTGACTATTTTTGTGTTCTTTTTTTATAATAATAAAATGCAAGAACACTAGTGCAAGACATAGTGAGACTACCAAAAATTGTCCTAAAGCAATTAGTATTATCCATGATCACAGTATTCAAGCTAGTCAAGTTAAATGGAACACCAAACTTGCACTTGTTTTTTTGCATATTCTCACCAGATGTGAACATTTTTTTTTTTAATAGAGGGTCAAATTAAATTAACTAGCGAAACTTCACAGACCCGATGGGTAGGTATCGATATCTATCTAACATGGTAAAGCATTAATTTGATGCTTTTTTTGGGTCATCTAACGCAGAGTAGATGAAAAGTCAGTTTTAATAAAAACTGTTTTTTTGTATAAACTTCTTAGACGGTTGGGTATCGATATCTAAAATCACGATAAAAAAAAGATTTATCAACTCATACTTCAAGTAATAACAATACCAGGTCCTAGACCCCAAAAAAAACATCAATCTTTTTTTTTTGTTTAAGATGTAGAAACCCGTCACGTAGTGCGGAGTTTTGCTAGCTAATTTAATTTGTTACTGTATAATGTAGCTGCGTAAGCTAGTATCCTTATTAATTTTACCAAGATACCTACATCACGACTTATTTACCTACATTTCGTCCATTTGTACTATTTGCGCGTACAAGCCTGTGGTCTAAAACTTACGTGCATCGATCAAGTCAATAACAATGGTGTAACACATTTTTTTCTTATTGTAATAAATGTTCCTTTCGTTTCAAATTTTTGTAATAAAATTAATTAAAAATTAATGTTTGTTTTTGTTATCACCTTCTTATATTCCACATTAAGGGACTACTCACACTTATTCAGCTCTATTCAGTGTTTGCCCATACAAAACAACGATTTTACGTACGCGTCCTTTCAGCTATCCGCAGCTGAAAGGACGCGTACGCGTCTCATACAAAATCGTTGTTGTCTATGGGCAAACGCTGAATAGAGGTGAATAAGTGTGACTACTCCCTTACGCTGAATAAAGGTGAATAAGTGTGACTACTCCCTTACGCCGAATAGAGGTGAATAAGTGTGAGTAGTCCCTTACGCTGAATAGAGGTGAATAAGTGTGACTACTCCCTTACGCTGAATAGAGGTGAATAAGTGTGAGTAGTCCCTTACGCTGAATATAGGTGAATAAGTGTGACTACTCCCTTACGCTGAATAGAGGTGAATAAGTGTGCGTAGTCCCTTACGCTGAATAGAGGTGAATAAGTGAGAGTAGTCCCTAAGACCTTCTGCAGTATATTCAAGTACCTCAAAGTATCCAAAAACTCTAAAAGTCTTGTATATCTACACTATATTCTATTGTTCCTATGTACCTACAATCTGCCTAGCCTTTTCAATACAACCCTTTACAATATTTTGGGGTCGGCTTCTAGTCTAACCGGATGCAGCTGAATACCACTATTGACCTCCACAACCTCCCAAAGTTGACCAAAGTTGGTAAGACTAGTTGTCAGACTTTTGGGCTCCTGATGACCTGTAACGACTGTCAAAGATCCACGAATGACAGCCGGGACCAACGGCTTAGCGTGATTTGCGAGGCACGGAGGAAAGCAAAGATCTCGGTACGCAAAGATGGTGAACCCATCCACGGACCAACCCCGGCAAGCGTAGCTTAACCGGATGGGTCGACCCATGCGGCTGTTATTTCATAGCCACAGCTGTGTACCTTTGTGTATATAAAAGTACCTACATCAACCATCTTGAATTAGTTAAGTAGGTAACTGAGGATTCCAATTACTTATTAGGCTAACTTCGACAGGTAGGAAGGTCCTTTAGGACCTTTAGGGTAGGTCCTTTTATCTTAAAATCAGCATAACGTGCAATGTAAATGATAAATTGCTAATCAGATATGAACATGATAAAATCTATTACTTTCCTAATTTGACTGACTACTTACGCGAGAAGTTAATTTACACAAGAAAATATCAATTCATACAGAAACAGTTTGAATAACACCAATAACATTATCCGCCATGACACCGATCAAAAAGTTTATCCATTTAAACAATACAATAACATTTAAACACAATTAACTCCATATCCACAAAAAACGCTTAATCATAGCCACTCCACCATTACAGAAAAAAAAATCCGTACATAAAATATAAATATAATAGCGACTCGCAAAAACTTCCAAGGCATGAAAAAACGTTGTAAAACCAGTTTTAAAAGAACTCTGGAGCAGTACTAGAATTTCGAAACCCCTTGTCAATGACAATACCGATTGGAACTCAGGGGTCAACCAATATTGGTGGTGTTATTTGGCGTAGTTATATAGCATCAACAATTATTATTCGGTATTTAATAACATATCGAGTGAATGCTGATTGGCTGACAGGTAACCAATGAGCTCGTTCGATTTGTAATGAATATGCTGTTCGATAGTATGAAATAGTGGAGACGCGAAAAAACTGCAAACACCTATTTTATTATGTATTTTATTGTTGGCAACTCGTTCTTGAGATGACAGTTGCACGGTAGAAAAAGGTTTATTTTATTCATTCTAGAGATTCGTTAAGGTTGTGAATTAATAATTTTAATGGCGCACTTGTACTGATCATAACTAGTTTTTATTTGCAGTCGATTAGATTTATTAAATTATTAATTGTTTTAACCATGGTATTATGGTAGTTATTGGCATTCAATACATATCAAAATATCTAAAGAAGTTCAGTATCTTGTTTAGCACATAGAGATATCGATAGCCAAACATGGCTTTTGCAAAAGTAGGTGCCAGGGTTAACTCGATCTAAAGCCCAGTCTGCCTAACCAATATCAAAGAAATACAGAGAAAACTTTACAAGCACAGTAGTCCTTAGACTGTTGTCCAACTAGTCTCTTTTATATTTTTTCTTTACCATGGAAACACGCACAATCTAAACATTTCTAAGAAAACTACGCGTCTCCTCGCCATTTCTGTGCGCATTTGACAAGCTCCCAACATGGCAGGCATTACATATTCAAGTGTAGACCATGGCGGGCCACTGCGCACATGTATGCACTTGTTAATCACTGTGCGACCAATGAACTGGCCTGTTTACTTAGCGAAGTATTTAAATGTTATTTGTCACTATTTGTGTACGTTAGTTATAGATTTATGTTGCTTATCAGCTTGGTAATTTAAAAGAGACGACAGCACTCCATTTCAATGTGATTTAACTGAAAAGAAGAACACTGAGAAAAATAACAATCTCGTTTAAGAAATGGAGAAGTACCGTCCTTAACAAATATTACATTCACACATAAAAGGGAATAGTTCAACTCTGCATTTCTACTAAAATTCTAATTTTTTCGACGCTGCTCATGGAAAAAAGTAAATACACATATTTAAAAAGGCACACAATATAATATACAGCAGATAAAAAGATAAAATAAAAAATCGAATAAAAAGGGGAGTTTGCCTCACGGCTGCGCCAAAAAGGCCCAGTTCAGCAAAACTGCCACACAACTATAAGTGCCTGACGCTGGTTTTCAACTGGACCTGAAGAGTGTGAGGTGACGGAAGAGGATGTCAAATCGACAAGAATTCAGTTGTGTCGTTAAAATAGTTAAAAGTTCAGCGTATTTGACGACGACAAAATTTACTTCGTATAGTTGCATAATATGTACCAAAGAAATGAACAGAAAATAACTGTACAACCTTAATTGGTATCGTTCTCACTAATTTCCATACAATTCTAACCCCAACTAAAAAATGGACACTTATTCCTTTCCTTTAGCAAATTATTCCACTAACAGACAAAATAAATTGCAAATACACAAAGAATAGCAAATAAACGTCGTCTTCAGCTAAGCACTAATTGAATACGTCGAAGAGACTCCATTGTCATTAGTAACTTCGACGTTAGAGTTTAGTATCGGTATTTTTAAATGGGAAAACGGTTCGAGAGAAAAATGTACAGAAAAACATCGCTTCCACGTTCCACAGAGAAAGGCAAATAAAAAATGTTTCAGCTGCCCGAACACTTAAAAAATCGAAAAAGTATTGAAAAGAAGTGAAATATTCGCTTGGGCTGAAAACACCTATAAGAAAAACCAATAAACTAGTAAATGAAGAAAAAAAATCGTGTAGAACAAATCTACTATGACGGGAGATAACATTTTCCACCAGCTGTTGGTTTGGTAGCAATAAAATCCGTGTAAAAGAATTCTGAAAATGGTTGGTGATGACATGTTTTCTCTTCTTAAATATAGCACACGGATGCTTCACAGACGTGTCGAAACTGGGGCAATCTACGAGATATGTTCCACGAATTGGATGCAATTTTCATTACTCCTTTTCACTACAGGTTCCTATATCGTGCAAACGTTTCATGAAGTTTATGGAAAATCAAGTTAGGTTAGCAGTCGTAAAGTGCAAGCAACACTACCAATTTCTGGAAACTAGATCGAAATTCTCAGCGGAAACTACTGTAAAGTCTCATGTTATAAGTATATAGCGATCGACCAATCACAATCGTGTGATTGGTCGATCGCAAATAACATAAGTTGAATAGGCAATCTGAACTCGGGGGTTTATAACTGAAATAATACCTGATTTTTTACCTCTTTTGTTTTACGGTGAATAGAAAAGAATTAGAAAAAATCTCTTTTAATTTTTTTTTATGAATTAATTCTGGTAGAGAAAATGGTAAAAATCGGAAAAAAATATAACATGGTTACCGTAACGGTTTTTTTTAAACTGTTCTTTTAGTTGTTGGAAATGAGGTAATCCATCACGTTTGATCCATTATTTACGAGACAACCTTTATAACAAAAAAACTGATCAGCCCTAGAATAGAAAGAATTATTTCTGAATTTACAGACTGATGTAATGATAAATCTCAACTAGGAAAACAGATGCCGCTTGCAGCTTGCAGAATCGAAGCTACAAAGTAATTCTATAATCAAAACAAAAACCGGGATTTCAGCTCCCATCCACATTCTACTCAAATATAACATGTAACCAATCTAGCAAGCCATCAACATACGAGTACTCCGATGTAAACCCGTGTAAGTATCGTATTACTAATGTGTGTTACTGGCAACTGTCCGTTCCTCACACGGCTATCTACTATCTACGGACCGTCACTCTAGTTTGCAAACCTAATTCCTGTATGTAATACATAAATTTAAGTGTAAGGGCGGTCGGTAAATCGTGATGGGTAATTGGAAAAGTCATTTTCTTTTATGGTCTCTATTTTAAATCTGGCATGTTTTAATTATATTGTCTTATGAGTCTGTAATTGCTTCAATGCAAGACAAGGTACCAAAGAATGAGCCCTGATGTCGCTAGCTAACTGTGATTAAGTTTGGCCATTAAAATCAAAGTTTCCTAAAGAAGTTTCCAAGACTATCGCTTTTTCACACTTTAAAAATGTCTTACTAACCGAAGAGTGTCCTACATTAAAATTTTCCGCCTTTAAGATCTTTTCAGCTTCGTTTAACGTATCAGATTTTGGAAACTGAAAAACAAATTCCTGTATTAAATACAATAATAAATAAGTGTTACGGTCGGTAACTTGTAATGGGGTGTAATTGGAAAAGTGGCCTTTTCATAAGTGGGTTATATTTAAATCTAGCATGTTTTAATCATAATGTAGTATTAGTACCTAATTGCCTTGGTACAAGGGAAAAAGCTTCGAAAATGAGGATTGTTCACCACGTTTGCATTCCAATCAAATCAAATCAGTCATTAAATCATCAATTCATTTATTAAAACTAGGCGGATAATCAGCACTTTTAGAACGTCATAATTACATACAAGACAGTCCCCCAAAACGCTAGCCCTTCACCACTTCCTAGTGTTCTCGCCAGTACGATAATTTCAGTTCCCTTTGCTAACATGACTTACAAGCACATACTCGTAGAAAACAAACTAATACATATTCAGCTCAGTTGAAACCAATCACATCTCGACTTCAGAGCAACTACAACGTCCAAACTTGTGTACAGAACACTGAACAGTGGCTTCAAATCGTAAAGTTATGACAAGTTGGTAGTCCCGGCGTTTACAGAAATAATTACACGTTGCCGTGCGCTTTGGAAGTTTAGCTTCTAACTAGACTTCCTAGAAACAGACAAGAAGACATTTTACCTTGAACAGCTTACCTTGAATATTGTGATGAAATGTTTTTATTTATATTTTTAATCGGCGAAAAAAAAAGGGGGAGGTTTTCAAGTCGACACGTTTTTTTTTTTAAATATATGACGACGCATATATTTTTACAGAGTAGTCCGATTTGAATGATTCTTTTTTTACTGGGGAGGGTATACCTCGATGTTGGTCCCATATCAATTTTATTAACTTTGCTTGGGTACTCTTTGAGTTAGCTTCAATAATACGTATTTTCCCCACAGCCTATGTGGATGATGTTCTAATAAGTTCCAGTCACAGTTATTTAAAAGTTTTTATTAAAACTAGATGAGGTCGGCGTTTCCTATCTGAATGAATGGGCTTGACTCTGTGTATGCCTTGATGGCATTCATTTTTACAGTACCTCCTTAAGTTATGAGTTGAGCTGCACGATTACTGACAAATGCGAGCACTGACTGGTCAGGTACACTAAAATCTGTTTTTTTTTTTGTCAAAAGATCATCTCAGATACTAATCTGCATGGTCCTAATATTGTCTGGCCAAAGGTTTTTCTGGACTTTAAAAAAAACTTTGTGACATTTGAGTTAGTTGAGACCCTAGAGTAGTCTGATAGGAAACACTAACCTCATCTAGTTTTAATTTGTGTTTGACGTCCTAAACTTTTTTTTTGAACCAATTTACAGAAATAAAAATCATTTATTTGTGATTTTCCGACCATTTTCGGAGTTGATCGGAGCTAGGCGGGCAAGTCGAAAACTTCCTTCTTTAATATCGTCTCTCTGAATTTTAGCTGAAAATCATGAAGTATACATACGATGGTCATCATAACGATAGTCAGTATATAAAGATAAAATCTAGTAATTATTATTATAAACAAAGAAACACCAACAATCCTAGCACATTGTCAAGACATCTACCGCAAGGATATCAGCTTCAAGACAGCAAGGTTTTGTTGAAATTAAAATATTTTTCCTGTACGCGGCCATCTTGAATAGTTCCTACAAGTCCTTGTTTACGGAAAATTATAATAAACATGCGCCTATTAAGGTGTTTTTTTCTATGATTTAATAACTCTATACAATGTTGTTCAATTAAATAAATTAGTGGTTAAGCCTATTCAATCTTTGTATCTTTAAAATATTTATATCAAAATAGAGCTGTTACGGCTGTTGTAAGACTATTAATTTTGTTAATTTGACCCCTCGCAACAGTATTTTTTTGAAAATGAATGTTTTTTTTTTTTCATTCTGGCTAGCCTTTTCCGAATCATATTGGGGTCGGCATTGTTCCAGTCTAACCCGATGCAGCTGAATACCAGTATTTTACATGGAGCGACTGCCTATCTGACCTCCACAACCCAGTAACTGGGTAATAAGATACCCCTTGGTAAGACTGGTTGTTAGACTTTCGGGCTTCTGACGACTCGTAACGACTGTCAAAGATCCACGAATGACAGCCGGGACCAACGGCTTAACGTGCTTTCCGAAGCACGGAGGAGTCTCGGTACGTCAAGATGGAAAATGAACAAATGATTATTGGAACAAAAAACTTGTTCACAACAATTTTGATATTCGTTAACAACTACATTAGTTTAAAAACTGTTGCTGCCACGCCCACCTCCACTGGGAAGATGTCGCGTCGGCGTGAAAAATTATGGAAATATGTATAGATAATAATATATCACATATTAACAACCCATGTGCTACCACGACTTCTTCAGCGCCTAACCGTGAGAAAAAAATATCTAAATCACCACGTCTAGTAATTAACAATATCACCAATTATATTGGTGATTGCAAGATTAGCAGAAGTGCAACGCATGATCGTTTTCATCATGTTGTTTTTTTTTTCGTTTTCAATAACATTACACAATCATGTATATCTACCGATCTCCGTATGTTTATACTAAACAATCATCATATATGTTACTACAGGCTTCCCTGAAGTAAATTACTAGATTTACAGCCGAACTTGATCGTACGGTGGACGTAAGGCCGCGCCCACGCAGTCAGCGGCCACCGGAACTACTCAATAATAATAAGTATTTCACGGGTTGCGACGATTCGATTACTTTAATATGGCCAATTTTAAAATTTAAATTTTTAAAATTTAATATACCAAGCAATTTATGCTAGTCACAATGGTGGCAAATAACGAAACTACAAAACCAAAGACACCGACTTCCGAAATTAAAGTTATTTTTCTATTTGTAGTGTCTTGGAAGGCGGTTGTATTTTTTTGGAAAAGGTTTTTATTATGGAACTGCTCTCGAAGGCAGCGGCGCGGGGAGCAGCGCGGGGAGCAGCGCGTTCAAAGGCGCCGCCGCCGCCGCCGCCGCCGCCGTCGCGCCGCTGCCGCTGACTTCGTGGGCGCTGCCTAAAGCGTAATATCGTATCTTTACGATTTTGTTTGTGACCCACTAACACAATTACGTGCGACCCCATAGAATAGTCAAAAATATTTTCTAAGTACGTTGTAACGCAAAAACAGGCTGGTTTATAAAGGCTTAAATCCAGTCCTTGCTTCGCGTTGAAGCCTATTTAAATAAATATATTATAAAATCTAATCTTAACTTAACAATTAACATAAAAAGCAGCAGATTTTGACCTTAGAAACGTGATTCAGAAAACCACAGGCACAACTACACCTACGCCTTTTATTATCGTTATTATCTGCAACGCATCAAACATTAATTAATCTTTTACAATTAATAAAAGAGGGAAAAAGATTTTCGTCAACCGGAAACCGCCCAAAAAACCACATTGAATTACTTCCTGCATAAGTACCTACATAACACAACGAAAATTTTCCTCTTAACAACAGACAAAAAACTCATTATATTAAAGATTCAATGTTGCCAGCGCATAAATATTTTGCTAATGCTCATTATTCTAATAAATGTAACCCTTAATTGGGAATCGCACGTCATTTTTGGTTAGGGTGACCATAAAAAAAAACAAACGATTGTTGTATTTGCATTGTCTGTAGAGTTAATAGATTTTCATGCAAATCTAATGATGAATGAAAATCTGTTAGTACTTAAAGTGTCAGCCATTTAAAAATTGATTGGAAAATTAGCATCTTTAGAACGTAACTCATTATAAAAAAAACACCAAAGTAACTAATTTGTAGCGCCTCCACGATAGATTTTAACTAGGAGATTCAAATAAAAGTAAATCAAATAAAATGCTAATAGAAGGCAAATTCAAAGTTAGAATAGGTACAAAAGACAAAAAAAAAACAATTTATAAAACAAAAAACGATAAAAGAAAGAACAAGAAAAGAGGTTTGAATAAAATTAAAATTTTACATCTTTTTTTCCTGGCTTTTCCTTTGGTCACGTAATTCTTGATGATTTAAGAAATAACACTTAACTATAATTCGATTTTTTTCCTCAAGAAAACAAAAATACCAATACCTATAAAAAGAATGGTCACATCAATAACCAATCGCTATGTACAAGCACGCGCCCGCCTAAATCGTCCGTCCGGTCTCAATATGGCGGCCCATCGGCGTTCAACTCACGCGCAGCACCGCGCACCACCTGAAGGACGGTTTTCACGTGGAAATATCATTATCTTTGTATGTGTGAGTGAATATTCGTATAAAAGAAGAACAAAGAATATACCTATGTAGGCGTTGGATGTTTTGAGAATTTTCACGAGGACGTACTTCAAAAAACGTAGAACGATTTTCCAGGATTTTTGTTTGATTTTAACCAGCATTATTACGGGTGTGCTGTCCACCTCTTTACTGGAAATGAAATAATATTATGTGTATGTTTGAATGGAGTGCTGAGGTAGGAAGTAAGAAAACAAAGAATATAGTAGTGTGCTTGATTTCTGAAATTGTTTTAAATAGTGTGGGCTAATAGAAGTTTATTTTGCAAATTATTTGTTGGCAGATACATACCATGAAAGCTGACACAACCAGAACTAATAAAAACACAATGAAAAGTCATGAAGGCTATTAAATCTTTTCATGTATTTTCCTGTGCGTTCCATTTTCACGCATTTCCCGCAGCAGCGGCAGCAGCAATTGAAGTCTGTGTCACTGCTTTGGTCATCTTTTATGGCGTCGTATGTACGATCTTAAGAAAGAAAGAAAAAAAGAAAACTGCGTTTATTGGCATTACAACAGAAAAATACATCTACACACTCTACAGGAGATAGCCAGTCGGCTTATTGATAGAGAATCTAACTACATATGGTACGCTAGACATTATTTAATTATCTTTCCTCGATGAGGCCCTTTTAAAGCACCCTAACCTTCTATTAATTTAAAATGATAATTTTCACGTTCTTTGTCGGTTTTCCTCATCAATAAGGCAAAAAATAAATGTCTTTAAACCGAATAGTGGATGAGCCTTTGTTAATAAAGGACCACACATCCTGAGGAGTAATTAGTAAATACAGCCTTATACATTAAATAGAATATCTAGTCATTAATCCCTACATTAAATAACAACGAATAACACAATTAATACGGAAGCAACACCTGACACATTTTTATACATCGCGACATAAAACGTTAATTATAATTCCGCAACTATGCGAGTTTTTTTTTCAGAGGCTGAAAAATGAGTGCCTTTGCCGCACACACCCGGCTTTTGAGCACAAAGTAAACTTTAATTATGCGACATGTTCTGTTTTTGTGTCAGCCATTTTGTGCTCGCGTATGGTTTTGAATTTGGAATTTTATAAAATAATCTGTAGTAGTTTTAGAAAAATTTGACTCGTATAATTATACTCTTTCATTTAAAGATTCGTTATATTTATGACAATGTTTAATGAATTTGACGTGCTGATAAAGCTGTTCAAGTTCTCAAAGAAGTGAAATTACAATGAAGGTTTTCTTGAATTTTAAAAGTGTTGTCTGGATCCGGGTGCATCAACTCATAAATTACAACAGTTTTCTTCCGTTCATATACTTGAACCAAAGATTTACCAACAAATAGTTTAAATGTACAAAATCAACTGATTTCGTAGGGGATAATATTATTCCTTAATCCTCCTTCAGTCTATATTGTTCCCAGTCCCACTGGTGGGACACAGGCCTACTCTCTGTGAGTGAGGGCCCAGTGCGGGTTGGCAGATGTCACATGTCTTCGAATGTATGGTAACAGGACATGCCGGTTTCCTCACGATGTTTTCCTTCACCGCTTAGAGAGCAGTGGTGATGAAATAAATTCAAATTCTTTATTACGAACGAATTGTACAGAATATCTCATATTATTACAGTTACACAGATTACATAACATTATATTAATTATTATTATTCATAGATTTTATATTATATCATACTATTAATTTATATCACAATTAAGTATCACAATCATTTTATTATATTAAATAATGATTTCTCTTCAAGGAATTATTTTACAGATTTATTATTTATATGCATATTACTTGCAATAAATAGTTTACACAAAGTAAAGTGCCTCCTTGGGGTTCTAACCCACGACCGACAACTTGTAAGTTGCGGTCGTTATCACTGGGCCACTGATTCTCTCACTATGAATTCGCGTTCTCATTATTAGGTTTAATATAAATGCTAATAGAAAACACAGTCACATGAGCGAAGCCGTGGGCACAGCCTGTATGTGGTAAATTCAAATTATCTATAAAACAAAACATTTCTCAATCAGGTATGTAATAGGGAAAACTTACTGCGCAAGTACTGTCGAGAGTCAATGTTTTAATCAATTACGACAGTATGCTTTTATTAACGCAAATAAGGATACTTAGCCACACATTAGCATACGTGATTTGTCTTATCTTAGTCGGGAAACACACGGAAAACACAATGTATCATAGGGTTATAGACTTAACGCATGTTGATCACAAACTAACTATCGGCCAATATCACGTACAAATAACATGTAATATATTATTTGTACGTGATATTCGTCGATAGTTACTTTACTTAAAACTGATAGGTTGGTAGATACAGGTGAGTACGAAATTGAACTAGATATACTTAATTGCCGCCAATATTATATTACTTACATATTATAATATGATTACTTATACAATATTATCTAAAGCCACCAATATTATAGTATTCAATATTATATTATATTATATTACCTTTGCAAAGAAAACGTTAAGTTCAGATACATTTAGTATGTGGAAAAATGTTTTAAAATCAAAATGAATTTGCAGCTTTAGTTATCAGAATTTAATGTATTTCCGAATAAATCGGAAGTTTTTATCTGATAGTTCCTACTAGCGTGCATTTTCATGCCCATAACAATTTGTTTTTCCTTGTAATTTTATGTTACAGGTTATCAGGAAAAGTAATTACCGTCGGATAATTTTAAATCTTTTTAGTCATAACAAAAATGGTTTTATTCCTAAACAAAAAGATCAAGCATCATGGTTAGGCCTTCCAGACTCGAGAGGGTTGTTACAGT
This sequence comes from Eupsilia transversa, assembly GCA_914767815.1. Taxonomy (NCBI): domain Eukaryota; kingdom Metazoa; phylum Arthropoda; class Insecta; order Lepidoptera; family Noctuidae; genus Eupsilia; species Eupsilia transversa. The sequence continues at coordinate 14,303,925 of OU611882.1, forward strand.
GGTTTTCAGTTCAACCTCTTGACTACTATTTCCACAATCTATTATACAATGTAACAGCGAATCAATTTTCACGCCTCCCCCTTAAGATCTAGGCCAAATATTATTTTTAATATTCGGATAGCCTATGATCTAAAGAGGTGCCATTAAGAATAAGAATGAAAAATCTCGACTAATTAAAAAGTTGTGCAAATAAATCCGCGAAATTTTGCGGGTTATAGCAAGTAAATAACAACAAAATTTTGACTCTACGTTAAAAATAAAATGATAACTATAGATAGATACACTGCGATTTTTTTTTCTATTCAAAAATAAAAATTAAGTAAACGCAAATTACAAATTGTTTAAAGTCATTTAAAATGCATCGCAATTTTGGTCATCCCTTCATTGGCTCTTGTTTATTATATAACTTACGGTGTAAGTTAGTTACGGATGAAACGACACATTATAAACATGAGTACACATGAGTACAGGATTGCTATTTGTAGTATGTTGACGAGACTGTGTGCACTCTGCAGTTATGACGCTAGTACCGCTAACTAATGCTACGTTTAAATGCTATCTATCTAAGTGCGTATTACGTGTAGCGATTTTTATTGCTGGCTAAGACAAGGCAAGAGTGGGGTTTTATTAGGTAGATGGAAAGTGGAATATCTTTGTCTAATGTTTTAAGCAATATTTGCTTTTGTAAACCTTTTAAGCTTGCTAAGCTGCATAGAGATATGGTGAGTCATGTCTTTCAGGCTAGTCAAATGGCAGAACAAAGCAGTGTTTTATTTTGTGACATTATACTTATACTTTGAGAGTTGGTAAATCTTGAAACTCAATGTTTATTCTAAACATAATGAACCCTCAATACTCATAGCAATAGCATCTGTCAATCACCAACGGCTATCGAACGTAATAGAACATCTTCCTTAATAAGGCCAGTACAGGACTGAGGGTAAAAAAGTCTAAAATTATGAGATGGGACGATCGTGTTACGAGTCGGGGCAAAAAGTGCGGCCGGCACACACGCATCGTACGAGACGAAAGGATCGGGTTGTAGGCAGCCCGGCTTTTAGTGGGCACGGGGTAATGTCGGGTCGAATACGTGTCGTCGAAACTGCCGGAAGGGAAGAACAGCTACGAACAAAAATGGCGTGGGTTGACAATGTTACAAAATGTCAAGGTGACGTTTTTAGGTTTTTCAACTGGACTTTTTTTTTTAATATTTTCTAATCTAAAGTTGACAATTACTTTGGCACAAGGCAAAATGAAAATTGTATATGCCTAAAAATGCTCTATTTTTAATGACTTTGTTAGTATTTTAAATCAACATCCGACAACTACTGAAAAGTAAATTCTGGTAATTGTTGTTTGTTTCTAATTATAAAGAGAAGCCGTGTCGTGAGTATGAAGGAAGTTTATCAATTGTCGATAAGTAGCAGGTATAGAGGGCGTAGCTCTGTCTCCCGTCGACATCGAACGCTGTACACGGGGCGACGTTTGGAAAATACTGAAAATTCCTTTTGAATTGTATCAAAATCATTTAACTGGATGAATTTGCGGAAGATGAATGAACTTATTTGCTATTAGAAACTGCTTTTGTGCTGGGAAATCTTTGAAGAGTATTTATAATGTTATACAACTTAAAAATTTCATTTTTAACCACCAATGTCCATCTAGTGTTACACGAATTTTAGTAACTCAACAAAACTCAACTCAAAGCCATTTTCCTCAATATCAGTTACAGAACAAAACCCAAGACCAAAACAATTCAACGAAAAATGCCCTCGTGTGCGCCGCGCCACGCACGTAGCTTATGATATTCAGCGTACGCGCACAGCACAAAAAGCGGACGCAGCCATTTTAGTGGCGCGCGCGCACAACGCGGTTATTACGGGAAATCTTATGTTAATTACAATTATGTACTCCCAGTCCAGCGTCACATACGATACTGAGCAAAAACTCAGATCCTATACAATTTTAATGCGCTCACTGGAATTTACGGGAGATTCCACGTGGGGCGGCGAAAAAACCATGTGTTGTGCGGCGTGTGCGTCGAATTTTGATTCTGTTTGGTTCTAGCGACGCGGGTACTTGTACCAGGTTTCAGGCTTACGGGTTATGTAGATAGGGGGGGACGCTAATTAGTTATTTGGGGACTTGACGAAGATTTCCAGTTTATGCAGTAAAAAGATTGTTGATGATTTTTTTTTAAGCTTTTGTCGAGGTCGGGTATTCTGTTACATTTGTACCTATAGTAAAAGGTGTTACACTGTTTAGTAGGTACTTTCTTAATTTTAGATATTTGTATGCAGAGTTTCTTTACAAGTCCTTTTGAGCATAGGTTAATTAGACATTCTTTGAATTAATTTCAACGTTTAAACATGTCGTTAGACGAAACGGCGTATTAATTTATCATTAGAAAATTGTGGTACCAATAAAAAGCCCATTAGCATATTTTATTAGAGTAACTTCTTGAAAACTCGGTGGAACTTTAAAAAACCAGTTCCTCTAGAGGGGTGGAGACATCATCCCCACCTGTCCTATTTATGTCCCACCCCACATGATTTGTCCACTCGGTAAATACTTATCTTATATACTATATGTAAGAATTATCCTAGCTTGAATACTGGCACAAAAACTCTGCATTCCTGCATGTTGTATGGATGTTATCGTGAACTCTAATGAGCAGCATGCTTTACGTTTATTTTTAATGTTTTAGTGTATGATAGTAATCGGTTCGACATTCATTGGAAGCCAGCGAAATATGAATTGAAATACTTTCATGATTATATAGGTATTATAGAAAAAGGGCACAGCTGTATTTTTTTCTTAGTAAATTGTCACACGGTACTGATGGTTTAATTAAAAAGGCCCACATTTTTGGTTCATTGATGTAATTATTCATTAATACCACATTCGTTTCAAGCCATTACCCTTCTGGGGGGTCTATTAATCGTTAATTCGCCGATACAATTATCATATTTTATTCCATTTAGAATTTACTGTAAAATATAGTTTTTTTTTTTGTTTTACGTAAAATGGCAACACATCTTCTGACAGCGGTTGTCACTGGAGGTTTTAGTTCTTTGAAGTCATGTCAAATAAAAAGTCAATAGTCGGTTTAATTGAAAGGTGAAAAGCTCTACGGTAGTTAATACTTAGTAATTGTTATTTAGGTTCAAATACTTATCTGTCACGGTCATGTACATACCTATTCCGTCTCATCAGTTGTGTATCCTTGCGGTCTTGTCAAACACCTTTTTCCATCAAAAGTCCATCTACGATGGATCAGGCCTATGATAATAAAATTATTATGTACCATTTAATTCAGGGGACACAGGCCCATAGAAAACTACCCTAACCGAAACCTATAGATTTTAATATAAGGCTAATTAGGCTTAAAATAAGGCACTTCACTTTGCACTAGCTCGACTTTGTGCTGTCCTGTGGAACTTGTCCGCGGGAGCGACGGAATACCACATCCTGAGGCCAAAAGTCTTCTTCCATGGCGAGGGGAAGATAACAGTTCGGTATACTTGGTTCGGTTCGCTTGGGTTCCTGTACCTAAACTTTTGGCTATAAATCATGAATCATACCAATCATGACTTGATAAACATTAACGCCAAAAAAACCCTAAAAACGTGATTAGATAAACAGCCATCGAAATTATCAAATATCTAGTACTTAGGATCTTTCAATTGAACTAAATACCTACTGCAATTTAACATACTTATAACTGATACTTTTTACTATAACAGATTTATTTAGGTGGTAGGTATGTTTTTTTTTTAGGTTGGTACTTCGTAGGAACTCCAAATCGATTTTATGATTTTGACATTAAAAACCACGGTTTCGTACCAAAAATTCCTACTTGGGCATAATGTTCGTTAGGTATTGATAAACTAATATTCATCCTAATTCCTTGAGATATCTTGATATTTCCCTATGCCAAGTATCTGTGTCAGACCGCCACATTGTCTGCTACTCTCCGGCTGCCGACAACATCCGACCAGCTGCCCGTCTGATTAGCAGGCGCCGCACACGGCCCGTGCGTCCCCGTATGGCGAAAGAGGCGATCAGCTTAGTTTACTTTCATCGCCTGCGTCCGCCGGATGCGAACCGTTCGATGCACGCGTATGGCTGTGGCTTATTTAATTGTTTGTGTGTTGGGGAACTGTTCATTCATAATTTAGGATGTCCTATGGTTTAAATTACACTAGAATGGATATCCAAGAATTTACTATGCCCCGGAAAATCGAAGTCATAATATTATGCACTTAAAATGAAAATATGAAAATGTTTTACGGACTTTGATTACGTATAGATCGCTTTACTTTAAGACCTGGCTTGGATACCTCAACTTTTTTTATGTATTTGGAAATGTATCTAATGTGTATATAATGTGTTTTACTAAAGCTTAAAAGTTACGCTAAGCTAAGCTGGACGCAGAGCCTTAAATTTATGAAAATATTAAAAAAAAACCATACGACCCTAAGAAGTTGTGTTGTGTTTCGTGGGCATCTTTTGTAACTTTTGATTTTCATATATACGATAGTATTGATTGTCAGACTTATTAGAGGAGCTCGTGGCTAAGTAATAACAGCCGCACTGGTCGATTCATCAGGTAAAGCTACGCTTCCCGGGGTTGTTCCATGAATGGGTGACCATCTTTACTTATAGATAGGTACTCCTCCGTGCCTCGGAAAGCACGTTAAGCCGTTGGTCCCGGCTGTCATTCGTGGATCTTTGACAGTCGTTATGGGTCGTCAGAAGCCCGAAAGTCTGACAACCAGTCTTACTAAGGGGTATCGTATTACCCAGTTACTGGATTGTGGAGGTCAGATAGGCAGTCGCTACATGCAAATACTGGTATTCAGCTGCATCCGGTTAGACTGGAAGCCGACCCCAAGATAGTTGGAAAAAGGATAAGCAGATGCTGTGTAAGCCTTATTAGTTTTTTTTATTTTTTGATATCATTACCCAATAAAAAATCATCCAGACAGAACGAACCCTCGGTAGCGCGTGCTCAAATCAAGATGGCGATATTGTTATGCAATTGGCGCGAAAGTAACTGTGAACTACCTTCCTGTGGTACCGGATATTGAAATAAATAAGTTTTAGTGCCATTATAGTGCCAATCACGTGTAGCTACGTGTGCATGAATATATGATTGACATTGAAAATTTATATCATTTGTTATTTGGTATGAAAGTACTATTAGGTGGTGATAGGTTTTTAAGTAGGCTCTTTCTTCGTTGATTAGTGTGTTGCTAAGTAGGTGAGGCTACTATAAGCATGACATTGAAAGACTCAACGGTAGGCCGTGGCTACTGATCTTTATGGTTGTTGTATTAAACATCTGTTTTAAAACAAGAAACCAAACAGTAACCTCTCGAAAACCTCTCTTTGTCGATCGTATGGTTTCTTGTCTGTGCTGCATAGGAACCTTCTACGCTTTGGAATGGCAACTAGCTTCATATTTCTGACTGACGGACTCCTTGTCAATATTCAAAAATGCCTTGAAGGGTTTAATTGAAGTGAATGCTTTGAGTTCAGTTTTGCAGCACTTTTGAATCTTGGTAAAATTCAAAATTTTCCCCTAGATATCGTGTCAGGTAATATTTTATTGAAAAAGAAAGAGATTTATTACAGAACGTTCTTCATCCTAAGAAAAGTTTCTACGAGGTGATGAGGAGGGTCAATAAGGCATATAAAGTAAATGGTGTAAGAACTTTTATTACGGACGCTTTTAACGTGCACGTCTTTTTACATTGTTCGCACATGTATAATTTCAACATGAATGATGTAACAAATATTTTGTGACATATATTTCGATTTAAAAGAGTGTCCGTGGAGTTTCTTGCCCGTTCTTCTCCGTAGGAACCTACTGCGCTTTGGAATGGACAACTAGCTTAGCTTCATCTTTCTGACTGACCGACCCCTTGACAATTCAAAAGTGCCTGTAATTGGTTTATTTTAAATAAATGCTTTGAGTTTGAACAATTTACCCATTTGAAGAACTGATTTGTAAACAATGTGTACTCTCTTCCACGAGAACGATATGAAGTTATTTCCCATTTATAGAAACATTTTCCATTCAAAGTGAATCATTTACATATTTATTGTTTCATGGAAACGGTATAGCTCTATGCTTTTTTCATATAGTTTATGGCTTTTCTATTTCCAAGTAATTTGAGGAAAGTTTACAGAGAGTACTTAATATTTCTAGATAAAGAAGCAAATGACTTGTAAAAATGTATATAAACATGAAACTTTGTACTGTTTTTCATTTTGTGGTGGAGAAAAATTAACATTATTTAGTCAATTTATTTGTAAAAGATTTTAAACTATTGATAAATAAATAAAAATTATTCAAATATAAAGTATAGTAAAATTATGATATACATTAATTACAATCGAGGAAATTTTAGTTCTAACTGTAATGCCTGATCTAGGTTTATGAAAACCTGTGTTTCAGGCCATCGATTTACAACAAACATTTAAAAAGAAGACAACAATAAATTGATTAGCAGCTTAATTAAAAAGAAGATATAATATTTTCAATGACTTAGAGTAACTATTTGGGTATATTATTTTAAAACTAGATTATGTAAGATATATAATGTTAAATTGATGACGATTATCGAATTTATTTTTATAACAAGTTGCCAAAGTCGGTTACAGAACTTAACGATGGAAAGTTCAAAACCCACATAAAACGTGTCCTTATCAAAAAAGCATATTACAAGATTAAAGACTACGTTGATGACAAGGAAGTTTGGCAATAATTCCTTCTGCACATGTGGCCTCCCTGGTACCTCATTAACGGCATAATTATGTAAATGTCTATTAACTGCTCCCAAATTACGATATGTATTTTATTTTACTTTTTTATTTAGGTACTACTTTGATGTAGTTTCATTATTTGACATTATATGCCTACAATTCAAATTTCATTTTAAAGTAGGGTTCTCATTCGGATTGGTTAAAGTTGTAGTGACAACCATTTGGGTTAAATTGGTTTTTATTATTTTATTCGACCTTTATATAGATTCCTTTATATTTTGTGAATGTGAGAACGTTGTAGGCACAACAGACTGTCGATTTGCAGACTATTTTCTATTTTTTTTAAGTATCTTGTTGACAGGCCTACGCTGTCCTCGCATACCTATTCAAACTGTACATTTTTTAAAGCATTGTAAAACCCATTTATTTTTAAAAGAGTAACCGTGGAGTTTCTTGCCGGCTCTTCTCCATAGGAAACGACCAATTGGAACCGTGCACCTAGATTCTGACGTTTCATAAGTGCCCATGTAGGTTTATGTGAAATAAAATATTTTGATTTGATTTGATTTGATTTGAATGAAACCTTTCGAACGATCCTTGGGGATAATTCCTAAATCACCACGATTGACAGGGAAATGGATGAACGCAGTGGTTTGTCATTGAACGGGAAAGCACTGGTAATATTTTTTTGTTTATTTTAATTTTTTTAAACTAAGTCAACAAAATACTGTCTGCACTTGGACATTAAAAAGCTTGCTCCAGAAGACTCATGAAAATGAAAATCTAGGTAAATTAATAACTTAGTAGGTACCTATTTATTTATAAAAATTAAGTATGTAAAACTTATATGTCAAACAGTCACCTACCGTCGGCATGTGTCATCTTTAGGCCTACTTATATTCATTTGAACCAATCAAATGTAATGTCAAATCAATCATAAGTAAATTATTGATTGATTTATGATTGATATTGAGCAATCGATGTCGGACTTTCCTAGCCATGCAAAACCACTCAAAAAGTGGGTTTTTGTGTGGTAATCTTTTGTAACTTTGAACGCTTAAAACGTGGCGATTTTCAGTGTTATTTCAATAAATTAAGTTGAATATTTATTTTAGGGGTTCTCCAAGTATACTAGTTTTATTTCTGAGTTTAATTTAAAGCTCTAGCTAAAGTAATAAATAGTTTGGGCATATCCATAGTTAACCTGTTTAAAAAAAATATAGGTAATTAGGTACGGCTCTATAATATTTTATTTTCAGTAAAATTTTATTTATTACTTTTTTCATTAGCTTTATTTAACTTTTTAGTTTGACCAAACTTTATAATAACACGTCAAAAGCGTAAATCAGTTTGATATTGAAAATCGTTAACTACGACGTGTGAAGTATGTTTATCAACAAATTGAATTAGCAGTTGTAAGTGTGATAAGTTTTTGATTTTCAAGGACAAGGTGACTTGAATTTAAAAAAAAAAGCTGTTCAAACTTCAACTTTGGACAATTATTCATACAATGTATTCTTTATTTAACTATAAAATTTGGTCTCAAATGTTTTACTATAAAAAAGAATATCCAAACGTTACGGCAGACTCGCTCTTTAAAACTTGATCAGTAAAGTTACCTACGGTCAGATTACCTACTGTCAGATTTAGAGTCAATTCTGTCTAGCTGCATAATAGTAACTTTTCCTACCTCTTCAGAAAAAGTATCTATTCTATTCTATTTTTATAATATGGCAAGTAGAACCCATGTCGACTATTCTGCCAATGTCTAGTGAGATGGAAAAGCAAGTGAGTACTACAAAATAATAATAATGATACAGTTGATCTTGTAGAACCTGCGGGGTTAGTTACTGGACTGAAATAAACAAAAAGATAAAATTACATTAAATTATAATTATTGTTAAAACATACACATAATCACCACATCCACATAGACAGAATATTTTGGGAAACAAAAATCAGAATTGGTAAAAGTATCTTAAAAGTATGATAAGGCCTACCACACTTCTACAAACCAACCACTTAACCAGAACCCAAAACAAACAAACTTTCTCATAGGAACATTTGGACAGACCCATATCTACCACACTTAGCGCTCGCCATAAAAATCTAAAGACAAAAAAACGTGTTTGAACCCGAGTTCAGTTCAGTTCATTCATAATATAATATTACGTAACAAACCTTCCATTGGAGACCGCAGACCAAAAGGAAACCCACGGCGCTAAAAAGAGCATCTATAGCAATCACTTTAGGTCCCTGCCTTACCGAGATGGATGGCTAAATATGCTGCGCTAGTGTTGGGCAAGCGTGCGATGTTCGATTGTGTTTTGTTTTTCGTTGACGGATTATTGTGCGAATTTCTCACGAAAGACGAAATTTTTTTTCGATCTCCTATTTTTATTTATATTAAAATCAATTGTCGTGCGTTAGTCTCGCAAAATGTCGAAAATAGCTTGATCGATTATGTGATGAAACTTTGGTACGTTGTTGTATGCGCGCCGGAGAAGGTACCAAACATAAAAAATATGTATAAACGTTATTGCAACGCATGCTAGTCAATAAATAAAGTTTTTTTGTAGTATGATAAGATTGGCTAGATAAACGCAGTAGGTAATTTTTAAGACATAATCTTGTGTAATTGAATTTGCATATGACAAGATATTTTCGAAATCACTTTTGTGAATTGAAACCTAGAGGATAATCATACTTTTTGGAACTTCAATGAACGATTGCACTAACACCACATGTCCTAATTAACATATACGATTCCATTAACACGAGACATGCGGTTCGCTAAGTTGGTGCTAGACGATTATTTAGTGCAAATAAATCGACGCTTGTTTCGTGTTAGCTTAAGCTTATAGTTACTAGGTACTAGATTTGCAATTTTGATTGCCTCAAAATAAGTATATCAACTCATATTCTTCAATACATTTCGTAATGTAATTGACCGTCGTCGAAAAAAATAAGACCTTTGCAACGGTTTCTGTGCAATCGAAATTGTCGCACGCACGATCTCGAATCGATGGCATTCGCCTTCGCGTTCGCTCATCGCCCAACACTAGTCGTTACTCAGTAACTGGAGTAAGTCAGCGACTTCGTTCCCTTGGTTATGGATTGGATCCAAAATTATGGTCCGTTACTAGTATGGAAATGCACGTGGTGTCTCTTGGGTATGCCTGGTCTTTTCTCACATTGTCTGTCTGCGAGGAACTGAGTCACATGGAGCGCGAAATTAAAAGTACTTCCCTTAATAGTATTGAGTATGTTTGGAGATGTTTACATGTCGTATTTGGATCGAACTTCCTTGAGTTGTGCCGTTTTTATATGGACATCTGGATAGGTGCTTTCGTACGTAGTATTTTGTAGTAGTAATATGAGGTTAAGTAGGGTTTTTGTAAGTGCCAATGCCTTGACAAATTAGTAGGCATATGATGGATCCGATTTAAACGTAAACAGTTTTAAAGTATACATAGTACTGAGTATTTTCTGTTTGTCACGCGTAGTTACAGCTCGATTCAAACTTAATGGCGAATAGGAGCACGAGGCGAGTCGCTGCGCAGTAACAATTTCAAATGTCAGCGGGGGTGAGGGGTGGGGTACTGCGCAGCGAGTAGCTAACTTCCGAGCCGCCATTAAGTTTGAATCGAACTGTACCCAATTGTTATGTAGAGGCACCTATGCAGTGGAGGATTAGGCATTCAGCAACTTATTCATTCTGCCTAGCCTTTTCCCAATCAAGTTGGGGTCGGCTTCCAGTCTAACAGGATGCAGCTGAATACCAGTATTTTACATGGAGCGACTGCCTATCTGACCTCTACAACCCAGTAACTGGGTAATACGATACCCCTTGGTAAGACTGGTTGTCAGACTTTCGGGCTTCTGACGACTAGTAACGACTGTCAAAGATCTACGAATGACAGTCGGGACCAACGGCTTAACGTGCTTTCCGAAGCACGGAGGAGTCTCAGTATGTAAAAGGAGTAACCAATTTTACAGGAGAGGATTTTACTGAGTGGTTTAATTAACTTGAAAGTTGGTACTAATATCACCTATATCATAAAAGTCAAATAAAGGAAAAGTTCCCTTAGGATATACCTGAATTAACATATTATGGGGTACTTTTAATCCCGGTAGTACGTTCCTGTGAGATATTTTCCTACAACCACGCGGGCGAAGCCGCGGGCAAAAGCTAGTTGGTAATAAATTGACATTGGCATTCCTAAGAATTCTACACAGCACGCTAACAATGAAACATCGCGTTGACAAAAATATATTTGGTATAATATATGTGATTGTTATCGGAATATCAATATTACCTAATTAATTACACAAATATAAAAGTTTTATTTCTATATTCTCCTACTCACATATCTACAAGGTTATCGGTTATATGTCGGCAATCAATGAAGGGGATTTAGAAGAGGACATTTGCAACAAAATTACTCGCAAATGGTTAACTTTGGCATAGGGGCAATATTAACCATTTTCGAATAATTTGACTTTTTTTTTTAAATGTATGTAATTAAAATATAAAATGTCAAATGAGTGAGTCACACCGCCCGACACACTCGGCGTGGCAACACGTCGTGTTCGGGTTCAGGACAAGTCGATCGTCATCCTGAGGATACCTCGTTGAGAGGTGAAACACGTGTCGATTTCTTACAGGGTTTTTTTCTGATTCTTTAGGAATAGTTAAACGGAATAGGTTACTAAATATATCTACGTCTATTGTATTTTATAATGGATTTCCGCCAAGTGACGCCTGAATCAATTAACTAAATATAATGCATGCATGCATGTAATACTGCTTGTCAGCAGAAATTGCTCATAATAGTGCAATACTTTCTCACTTTATCAAGTAGCTGTACTACTCCGAATGAATAAAATTAATTCATAACCCTAGAAATTATTCACTCCAGACTTTCATAAGCTGCAACAATGAACTGAATCCTCAAGTACTTTTCCTCAACTGAGATACCGACTCTCATTTATTCTTCATTCTTGGAACAAGACAGTGTTAATAAGGAGTTTCTGTGAATGTTACTATTATTACAATTATTTCGCTGATTCATTCATTGTTTTTTCATAGAATAGTTAATTACTTAGTCGCGAACGCTGTGATTCATGAATATCTGATAGTGGACTTTCCAGAAAGGCGTACATAATGCTTTATGTTAGTAACTAATGGTTGAGGGTTAAATTCCCGTTTTCGATCAGTTTGTAAAAGTCCACTTCTACACATTTTGCGCTCATTTTTGTTAATTAAAACTATTTAAGACAACTTACGACATAAAGGTGGTGGACTTTGAGTACTATTTCGCATGACAATTTTCATTTATTAAATAAAGATAAAGAAAAACAATATAAAAACTAATAATATTAATTGAAACAACGATACCTGTACAAGGCCAGAAAAGAGGGTAAAAAAAAAAAATGTTATTCGTTGGCTTGACCAATTTGGCTATTTTTCGTTTCAAAATGTTGGTAATAATCCGAATTAGGTTTTTATGGAAAGAACATTTTGAAAAGGATCCCGTTTTTTTTTAATGTCCTTTTTTCTACTGGATTTTTGGATTTTTATAAGAATTATCGTAAATTTTACAGGACAACGGCCGTCGGGTTTAAAATGATTCGTAAATGTTTATGTACCTCTATTGTCATGTCTATTGCAGTGGAGTGCTTTGTGTGTCATTAAAGTGCATTTAATATTACCTATATCGCATGTCCCAAGTCTATAAAAAAGACACGAATCAATACGATGACGCTTCATGAAAATTTTAATGTTTTACTTGGAAATATGACAATACATATAATGTTTGTTTGTTATTTTATGCCCACGTGTTGAAAACACCAACTTCATAACATAACATCACGCCTTGTTTCCTCGAAGGGCTGGACAGAGGTGTATCTATAGCAAACCCACAATTCGCTTGTTATGTATAAGTCCCAGGTAATAGGGGGCGAGCTTATTGCCATCAATCGAGTACAAATCCAGACTCCGAGCTGCTTCCGAGAAATTCCAGATGGAAGAACTCAATAACTCTTTGCCCGTCCTGGGAATTGAATCCAGGACCTCATACTCAGCAGTAGCGCTTGCGACCACTAGACCCAACAAGGCACCGAGAACCACAAGTCAACAACTTCAATAAATGCAATTTCGATCAAAAGAAGAAAATCCTTATCATTTGCGTAGCCCTCGTCTAACCTATTAGTTACATAACATCATGCCTATTTTTCCTGAAAAGATTTAAGCAGAAGTATATTTCGACAGTAATGTAAGTACTTCGTAAGTAAGCCTATTGCAATTAAAACTAAAACAATCAATCATTTGAAATCTTGTAACCAATTTTTTTTGTATACCATCACAATAGAAACAGGTTTTGTCGACGGTAGAATAGATAAAATGACAGATAAACAATCACAATCTGACATTTTTTCTATTCTTCCGTCGACAAAACCCGTAGAAAATGGTTGTCATGTTACGTGTGCTGTTAATTAATGGTAAAAATTTAGACCTTTTCGTAATGTATGAACACCCTATGTACCGTGTTTCTGACAAGTAAATAACTTTGACTTTTAACACTTTACAAAAAACCAATAAAAACTTACCCGACCCAGAGATCAAACCCGGGACCCGACAGTCGCTCTTTAAACCACTAGACTAACGAGGTAGTTAAAACTCTTATCAAGTATTCCAAAAACAGACATCCTTGGCATTACATAACAAGTTTAAACTTAAAACTTTAGTTAACATTTGGTCACCAATTCGCGTCACCAAATACGTCATAGTCTATTTGAGTACACAATTTGTGGTACCTTGTGGTACCATAAATGGGACGGTACCTTTTTGAGCTGTACCACTAATTTCACTTACAATAATTATGTCTAGTTTTGGTATATGTTTGTTTGTCATGTGGTTGGCATGGGGTATTTAAGTTAGGTATGTTTGAATAGGTAGGTACGTAATATTTATGTTATTGTTGACTATCGCAATAACAGTAGGTACTCACCTACTGTGTCGTAGGTGTCATTTTTCTTGAACTTGTTTCCATCGTGCACTTAATCTACACTAACATTATACAGGGTGGCCGGAAGGTTGAGGTCCCAAAATAAAATTTAGTTCCTTCGTATCGTGAGGTAACATAACTCGTAAACTATCAAAAATCGCGGAACATACATGAGGGTGATTCGGATACCTCACGATACGAGGGAACAAAATTTTATTTTTGGATGTCAACCTTCCGGCCAACCTGTATAAAGAAAAGATTTATATTTTTGTTTCCAATGAAAAACTAAAAAACTACTGGACCGATTAAAGAAATTCTTTCATCTTTTGGTGGAAGGTAGTCGTCTAATATTTAAAGCAAGCAACAAAACCATTCTACGAGATACAAGTATTTAGATCAATCAATCAATCTTTATTTGTGAACACAGGTATTTACAATAAAGGTCATAATATGTATACATTTTAGTCGAGCTGCATGTCCTACCAATGAAATTGGTGTACAAGTTTTTTTTTGTAATAAGTCTGAATCTATACAATACAAAGGAAACTGTAACGGTTTACCAACAGCCGATGGGTCCATGAATCGTTGGTCAACAGTATCTTTAAACCATTAACTTTACGTTCGAGTAAATAATGTCAAATAAATTTATTATTAATAAATAATTATTAATCAATTTTTTTTTTTTTGTACATGCATCTCAATGGCAAATTATATTAAAGGACTGGTAATGTCATATCTTATCATTTAACAATTCTTCGATAGAGTAATACGTCTTATCTATTAGAAACGAGTCACGGCTTCATAAGCTCGCCACGACTTAAGCCTCGTACACACACGCGCGATATCGCGAGCGCCATAAGGGTAGCGCTGCCTGTCGCGCCCACGATATCGCGCCAGTGTGTACGATTCGTTAGGGCGGATTCGGCCAAACAGTATTTTATCCGCGGAATAACCCTTCTCTTCCGAATAAATTTTGAATTTTTGACTGTTTGTCCATTCAAAAACTGTCAAAAGTACATCTTATTCCGCGGATAAAATTTATTCCAATTTATTTAAGATACAGAAACATATCCAAAAATGTGATTAAGGTCCTTGGTATCAAGCAAAGTGTCTAGAGATCATGAAATAAATTTTACTTTTCATAAATAAATAAAAAAGTCGAGTGGACAGTCGGTTGTAACGAAACTTCCACTGAATATTATGTATTACATAACACAATGAAATAAATTAACAACGTTTGACAGTAAATATATGAAAAAACTGCCTCGTTGGTCTAATGGTCATGCAGCATGAGGTCCTGGGTTCGATAACCCGGTCGGGCAAAGTGTTATTGGGATTTTCTATCTGGAATTTCTCAGTAGCAGTCCGGAGTCTGGATTTGTGCCCGGTTGATTGCAATAGGCTCGCCCCCTATTACATGGGACTGAAACATAACTGGCGAAATGTGAGTGTACTATAGGTACATATCTCTGCCCAACCCTTCGGTGAAACAAGGCGTGAAGTTATGTGTATGTAAGTATATGAAAAAAAATGGTCAAAATGTCACACTTTTCCGGTCTTGCTCTCAATCGCCAAGTGGGCAGATTATAACATGCGATAAGAAATTTCATTCCAATAAAAATCTTCACTTGAATGAATAAGTTAGCAATTTTGGGATGAAAAGAGAAAACAGCTAACTGAGAACAGCAACAAAATTAATTTAAAAAAATACTTACGCGTTTATGTACTTTCAATAAATTAGTGAAACTCACAAAAAAGAAAAAAAAC
Organism: Eupsilia transversa; assembly: GCA_914767815.1. NCBI lineage: Eukaryota > Metazoa > Arthropoda > Insecta > Lepidoptera > Noctuidae > Eupsilia > Eupsilia transversa. The sequence continues at coordinate 14,319,476 of OU611882.1, forward strand.
CGTTAGTCTGATCTCATATTGGTGTCAAAAACCGATATCTGATCAAAACCGTTATTTACCGATCTAATTTTCCTAAAAAAGCGATTTTCTCCTACAGAAAACAATCGTAAATTACCGAAAAAGGGTATCTGCGGCCATTGTTGGAAGTCCAATCAGTAAATGACTACATAGCAATACTGTTTTGGTTATTTTAACGGTTTCTATAAGAAAGTTTGTGAGGTAGAGCGCACAGTTGTTGGATTGCAAATATTTTTTAATATCTATTTAGCAGAAATCTAATCTTCATTATGCGCTAATTCATTTATTATGATATAGGTTATCAAATAGGTGGACGTCCGACTTATTTACTACTTAGGTACTATTCTTTGGGAAATCTCACCACCCCGTAAGTTTTACGGCTCTTCACTGCTTATGGAGGAGCTTCTAATAGTTTATATTTATTGTTAAATACGGAGCCTTTCATTTAAAAAAATGCCTATGTAACTATTGTTTGTCCAGAAAATTATTAGTAAATAATATTTCATAATTTATCAACAATTACTTGTCTCATAAACTAAGAGGTTATTTCGACAGACCAGACACAGTTACTATGTCTGTATGCATGTGTAACAAACCTACTGTTGATGACGTCACGGTTCAGACATAGCAATAGAATACCAAATAAAGGCTATTTGGACTTCTGATTATTATAATGTTCTCATTACTTTTGGTAGCGAGCCATAACTGAAGTATTCATTTTTGTTATCTAAGAAATAAGCAACAATTTTCTCGTAATAGTAAAATGAATAGTGTATCCATAATGATACAGTGATTATTCTATGTTTAGTTAGTCTGGCCGCGATTATCATTATATCAAGGTTTGACCTAATCTTGAAGGTAAAGCTTGAGCAGATAAGAGAGTGGAAGAAACAAAAATTGGCTCTTCTTGAGGGACACCTTACTAGTACGGAGAACGGAAGAAGTGTTTTGGTAAATTTTGCGCTTTTAATTTTTTTTACGATGACTCCTTTAAACATTTATTGTGTGTACATACAACGTTGGTAACAAATCATAAATCTAATAAACAATCTAACACTAAAAGGAGTATGTAAAGGAAAAAAAAAGCAGGTTGATCACGCGAAAATAATCTTTTGAAAGACGCAGGAGCGCTTCTACGACTCTTTTCTCTAACAATATGCACTCTTATATATATATACCGATTTATATTCCATTTTTAAATTAGTATTAATTGTTCAAAATGAAATGCGGTTATTTTTTGTTGAAAACATTTAATTTTCATTATTTTGAAAGGCACAACGTACGCCATCACTCAGACCAATTTTCTAAGAGAGAGCGGATACAGGAAGTCACAAATAATGTTGCCTGTTTATGAAAATAGAGATGTCGATTATTAGCTATGGTAACTAAATTGAAATAAGTATAAAACTATGAAATAAATATATGTTCATATGAAATTGAACATAGTTGGGCCAAGCCAAGAAGCAGAACTACAGCAAACAAAATAGGTAGAATTATTCAGATATAACATAGTGATAGAACATGACATATTTTTAATTAATAGGTAGTGGACACAATTTTGACACACTCCTTCTATAAATCTTATCATTAAATTTAACATCAGCCACTCTTACACATTTATTCCTGGATAAACTTTTATTATTCTAGCAATAGGCCATACTAATGGCGATGTATTCAAATGCTTTACCAGGACAATATCACCTTCCTTCATATTTGGTGATTCATTTTTCCACTTGGGACGACTTTGCAGCTGAGTCAAGTAATCATTTGACCAGGTTTTCCAGAAGTCTTGCTTAAGCTTGGTTACCACCTTCCAAAATCGTAGACGATTTATAGGGACTTCTGTTAGATCAACTTCAGGATAGCTGCACACAGCCGTACCAATCACAAAATGACCAGGAGTCAAATACTTACCTTCATTTGGGTTTAGTGAGAGCAGAGGTCGAGAATTCAAAACTCCTTCTATTTGCACCACAACTGTGTTAAATTCTTCATAGGTTAAAGTCAAGTTACCTACTACTCTTTTAAGGTGGTGTTTTACACTCTTCACCCCTGCTTCCCACAATCCACCAAATTCTGGTGAGTAACTAGGAATAAATACAAACTTAATATAGTTATTTTTACAAAAGTTATGTACTGAGTCTCTGTGAGACTTTGTGTTTTGTAACTCATATAAATCTTTAAGCTGATTTTGTGCACCCTTAAATGTCTTTGCGTTGTCGCAAAAAACCTTTGTAGGCATGCCTCTTCTGGATATAAAACGATTAAAACATGCCAAAAAATTCTCAGTAGTGAGGTCTGATACCACCTCCACATGGATAGCCTTAGTGGCAAAACAAACAAAGAGAGCAATATACCCCTTAGTTACAAGTGGTTTACGGATTCTACCAACCTTGATATTAAAAGGACCACAAAAGTCAATACCCACATGCTGAAAGGGTCTAGTGGCGGTGATTCTCTCAGCTGGTAATGAACCCATAAGCTGCTTTGCAGTTTCAGCCTTCAAACGTACACATATTAAACATTTGTGCAATACTTTTTTGACCTCTCGAATGCCACTTATGATCCAGTACTTCTGCGATAGGGAACTGAGGACTAATCTAGGACCAGCATGTAATAGCCTTAGATGTTCCCTTTTAATTAATGAAGAAGTAATGTGGCAATTTTTTGGAAGGATTAGGGGGTGCATTTTATCATGTGATATACCTGCATTTAGCAACCTGCCACCCACGCGAAGCAATCCATGTGCGTCTATAAAAGGGTGTAAACTGGCAAGAGTTGTTTTCTTATTTGGTTTAAATTCTTCAGCAAAGTGCTGTTTCTGTACACAGCGAATGATAATTAAAAGTGCATATTGCAATTCTTTAGGTGATAGATTTGAGTCAATAGCCTCTTTTTTATTTTTTAAACTATTATTATAAAATCTGTATATGTATGAGACAATATTTATAATTTTATTTAAATCAGAGAATTTTTCAAAAATGTCTAATATGGAGGACTGCTCTACCTTTTGTAAAAAGCAAGTAATTTCCTCTTCAGCAATCTCTGTACTATTAATATAATTTAATTTTGGCTTTTCGTGACAGAAGTCTGCATTTGACAAATATTGTGGACCATGCCACCATAGAGCGCAATCTTGCAATTTTTGCGGGTCTATACCCCTTGAGAGTATGTCAGCTGGATTATCAGACGACCTTACATGATACCAAGAAGATTTTTGTGTGAGCTCGACAATCTGTCGTACTCTGTTTTGAACATAAATATTATATTTTAATTTTTCGGCCTGTATCCAGGCTAATACAATTTGGGAATCACTGTAGAGATAAACCGAGAGATCCAATCTAGATTTAAGTACTCTACCGACTCTACTTGCTAACTGTGATAGCAATAATGCACTATTTAGTTCCAACCGTGGTATTGTTAATTTTTTAGCTACGGGAGCAACGCGCGATTTTGAGCATAGTAAATTAGTCTCAACTTTTCCATTTTCATATAAAACTCGCAAATAAATACAGCAGCCAAAGGCTTTCTGTGAAGCGTCAGCATAACCAACTAACTGAACTGATACTAAATTATGACTTTTGATAGATCTAGGGACTGAAATTTTTACCATAAGCTTTAAATTGGCAAGAAACCTTCTCCATAATAATAGTTGTTTAGGAGGCAAAGTAGAGTCCCACTCTATCTTTAAAAGCCATAATTCCTGCATTATTAACTTGGCCACTACTATAATAGGCCCAATAAGACCCAAAGGGTCAAAAATTTTACCAATGTAGCTAAGCACCTTTCTCTTAGTATTTAAAGTTTCTTCCTCACACTGTGGGGATTGAAAAGTAAAGTTATCCAAAAGTACATCATATTTTAGACCAAGTGTTTTAACAACCTTGTCTGTATTAAGATTAACTTCATCAAAATATTGACGTTGAACTGGAATGTTTTTGAGAACTGCAGAATGGTTTGAACACCATTTATGTAAATTGAAATTGCCTAATTTAAGTAAATCTATCAATTGACTTTTTAGCAGGTATAGTTCCTCTACATTGTCACAACCAGCAATGACATCGTCTACATAGGTGTTAGAAATGATAACATTAGCCGCTAGAGGGTATTGTTCCCTATATCTATTGGCAAGCTCTATTAAGCACCGAGTGGCCAAAAAGGTAGATGACTTTAGCCCATATGTAATGGTCTGCAACTGCAAGCACCTGATGGGTTTGCTGGGATGATCCCTCCAGAGAATGTTCTGCAGACTGGTATATTGTTCATTAATAAAAACACACCTGAACATCTTCTCTATGTCACAAATCAAGGTGAAGGAATATGTTCGGAATAGAAGAAGTATATCGAAAAGCTCACCCTGTACCACAGGCCCATTCAGCATTACATCATTTAATGAAGTTTTGTTTTTAGTCTTCATACTTCCGTCAAAAACCACTCGCAACTTAGTGGTCTTGCTCTCCTCATTGAAGACAGCATGGTGGGCTAAAAAGTAAACAGAGCCACAGTCATTATCATATAAACTTATATCAATTTCAATGGCATGTCCCATTGCAACATACTGATCTATAAAATCTTTGTATTTTTCCAATAACATAGGATTTCGTTTAAATTTATTTTCTAAATACCAAAATCTTTGAAGGGCAATAGAGAAAGAGTTTCCAAGCTGTAATCTTTCCTTTGAACAGATGAGTGGCATGTCAACATGAAATGTATTATTTTCAAGGCGCACAGACTGCTGAAAAATAGTTTCTGATTTTTGAAACTCATCTGAGCACTTAGCTACAGGTTCAGGCAGGTTCTCAGTAAGCCAGAAATTTTCCATTACCTCTTCTAATTTTACATTATCAGATATAACAAAATTTGATACAAGGTTATTACATACCATTTGTTTGTTGCATTCCCCAATTGTGCCAGCAATAACATATCCAAATACAGTATTTTGGAGTACAGGACCATTTGAAATTTTTATACAACCATTTAACAATGAGTTGAAATATATATCAGCACCCAATAAAATTGAGATTTCTGAGGGAACGTTGAAGTCACTATCTGACAATTGAATGTTTTTAGGGATTTTTAATTTAGAAACATCAACAAATTGTTGAGGCAAAGGTGTGGTGATAGAATCAACAACATAACAAGTTACATTGAATTTAACATCATCTAATTGACATGAATTTATATTAAAATTAACAGTCTGATTAATTTTTGAAGAATGATTGCCGATCCCAATAATATTGGTAACCTGCTGAGTAGGACTCATATTTAACTTTTCAATAAGTGATTTAGTTACAAAGGAACCTTGACTGCCACTGTCAAGCAATGCTCTAACTTTAAAATCACGACCATATTTGTCAATAATTTTCACTATTACAGTAGGCAGCATAATATTACAGGTAGTAACTGGAGAATTTGAACAAAGTGAGACTGGAGTCTCTGGCTGATCTTCACAATGTAAGAGTGTATTGTGTGATTTTTTACAAACTCTACATTTAAATTTATACTTGCACACTTTGTCAGCATGACTTTTCAAACAGAGAGAACATAGTTTTTTATCTTTAACAAAAGTCAGTCGAGCATCTAAAGGGATCATTTTAAATTGTGGGCAGTTAAAAATTGCATGTTCTTTTTTATCGCAAAAAGAGCAGACTGTACCTGAAGGGACAGAGAAATTAGATACACGTGTCACAGGCTTACCTTTATTTTCATTATTAACTTTATGAGGGTTACTTTCCTCCAATGCTGTAGCACGTTTTTCAAGGAAAGATAAAAACTCAGTCATTGTTGGTAATGTGTCTGGATTGCGGTCAAGTTGAAAAGCTCGATATGTATATAAATCCATCTTCCTACAAAGCACACAAATCAAAAGGCGATCCCACTCATTGATGGGTTCATTTAAGTTTTTCAATGCATGTAACTGTTGCTGAATGTGCGAAACAAATGTCCTTATAGATGCAGCTGTACCCTTAGTCATTGATGGGATGTCCAGAAGCAGGTTTATATGATTGCAAATTAATCTTGACCTATTATCGTAACGCTTATTTAATAGTTCTAAAGCCTCTGTGTAAGACTTATTTGTCAGAGGCAGGTTCACAATTACTGATAAGGCCTCATCTAATAAATATTTTCTTAAATAGAATAACTTTTGGACATCCGACAATGTTGGGTTTTTGTCAATGACAGCAACAAACAACTCATAAAATGGTTTAAATTTAGTGTAGTCTTTTCCATCAAATGTAGGAATATCAATATTAGGCAGTTTTGAGGAAGTAACATATCCAGTCTGAGAGGGCTCTGAATCTGATTTGGAACGTGATTTTATATTTTCGTTTAGAATGGCAAGAGTTGTATAAAACTTTTCCTCAAATGCACCAACATCTTCAGAGTCCTCAGGCTCTAAGCTCAAAATATCTAATTGTAGACTTTCATATTGATTAAAAACAGCAGTTAATTTATCCTTGCGGGCTTCTAACATATCAATTGTTGCTGAACTTATAACATTTGGATCACTGGCAAAGTTTTCCATACGTGTTAATGTTCCTTTGTACTGTGAGCGCGTAATTTTTAGTTTCTTTAGTTCGGCCATTGTAACGCAACACAAATTCACTGTATGTTTTATCACTAGATATCACTTTTAAATGCACTTTTGAACTATTGACTATTATTGAAAAAACTTCTCCGACTGGAACTTGTATATTTTGTAGGTAGTAAAATTGACAATGTCAATCTGACAAGCCATTGGCGGGATGTCAAACTTTTCCAAGAAATGTAGGTATATTGGAATGTACCTCCTTGATTATGAAAATCACTCTCAATTAGCGATCTCACGTTGATGTAAGGCTGGAACGGTCCGTGGGTCGTCTCAGAACTGATGATAAGTCGGAATTTTCACCCAAACTATGAGCAGGGTGACGCTCCGCCCCGGGGCAACGCCTCCGGATCAAACTCGCCAGGCACACGGTGCAAGACGATTAAACACCTCCAATAGGCACTGAATTTATTTTACTACTTGTTCGAAGGACCACTACGCATGTTCAAAATGAAATGCGGTTATTTTTTGTTGAAAACATTTAATTTTCATTATTTTGAAAGGCACAACGTACGCCATCACTCAGACCAATTTTCTAAGAGAGAGCGGATACAGGAAGTCACAAATAATGTTGCCTGTTTATGAAAATAGAGATGTCGATTATTAGCTATGGTAACTAAATTGAAATAAGTATAAAACTATGAAATAAATATATGTTCATATGAAATTGAACATTAATAATTAATGATTTTTTCATTAAGAGGGTGCATCCTAAAAGTTGGCAACGTCGTAAATAGCTGTCAAATATTTACCTGTTTCGATTAATTTGGAAATAATACTGTATGGAAATAAGAAATGTGGCTAACCAATTGACTAGAATATTAATAATGAATTGCAATTATAACATTGAATTTGATGTTGTACCCGTTTTAGGTGAAAAAAAGGCATTTGGAAAGTTACCAAATACTTTTTTTACATCTAAAACTAACTATTCGGTGTTACGATATTAATTATTGCATTTCATAATCAATATTCTAGTTCGCTAGTTAGCCACATTTTTTATTTCCATACAGAAATATTATCAAATTAATCAAAACAGCGAAATATTTGACATCTATTTGCGACGTTGCCAACTTTCAGAATAAACCCTCTTAAAACTTGTTATTTATTCAGTTATTTACATATTTATAATTGTATATTTATAATATATAATATATATAATATAATAAAAATATACCTATTGACAGCGACGCGGACGAATTCTTCGATGCCCTATGATTCTTTCCCCTCCCCTTTTTCTATATACATGTACACAGTTTGCTGGATAATTACTTAGTTCTTTAATTTAATATAATTCAGATTTATTAATGATTGACCTACTTTTAAATGAACGTAATTTTACAGTCTCAAATATTGCAGAATCCTTCAAAATCTTCAAATAAACTTTGAACTATACTTCATAATCCAGCTACGAACTCCGCTATCTCAAACGACTCGGGCAGCAGTAGTTCGACGGCATCTGCCAAAGCCAAATATACAAATAACGGAAGTTCCGGTTCCCAAGGGTTGTGACTTGACCAGCTATCATACATTTCAGTCAGAATTATACATGAAGTCTTTGAGTTTGTTTAGTGGTATAAATAGGTGGATAAATAGGTAAGTAAGTGGTTTTCTTTATGGGAATTTAGTGTCAAACATTTTTATTTTAACATAGCCCATAATTATCATATCAGCGTCATTAGGTGTTAATTTATGCTTCCATAACCTCTATCTATCTCTTCAGAAAGCCTTATGAGTATCGATAGTTAAATATTACCTCGACCCATTCAAATATTAACAATGCCACAACAGCTTTGGCTTAAACCTTAGCCTTAAACCAAATACTCTCACATTTATCCAGTAACTAAATATTAAAACAGGTAATTCGTGACTTCACCCTATTATTGTCGCCGATTCACCGTTTTACATTAGTATTAATAGGCCGATGACCTCTCGTTTATGCCCACAATCGGGCACTTTACCCCAATCTCTTCCTTTTTCGAAAACGCGTGGTACGCTGTTTGCGAATCCGATTTAGCGAATCGAATAACCGAGTTTGGATTGGAATCGATTAGATCGGATTGAACACACTATCGGTTTGCGTTATCCCAGTTTTAGTTTTTGCGTCCTTTTTGTGAATCGATTCTTTAATAACTGGCGACGATGTTCAAGTTTTGGGAGAAATTTTACTGATTAGTTTCATATTAGAAACTATAACTGGTTAATCGAAGTTAGTTAGAATTAAGTAAATCGGTCTTGTCGCTTCATTACCTAAGTATATTTACACCGTAGACTGATTTAATAGATCAATGGAAACATTCTAATAGTCACATGGGACAGCATAAATTCCTATACCAGATGCTGCTATATTATAGCAGCATCTGGTATAGGAATTTAAATATTTGTCGTAACGAAGGGCAGAGAACCAAATAAGCATGAAATAAATTAAAGAAAACCTTCACAATTATAGCACCTGCTCTTATAAAATATCCAGATACAATGTTCTAAATTATTTAAAAAAAAACTTCTACAGTTGAAAACACCAAAAAATTGGTCAAGTGCGAGTCGGACTTGCACACGAAGGCTTCCGTTCACATATAAACACACGGTTTGTCGTTGGTCGGACGTCCGAGCTGCGACAAACCGTGTGTCCTAAATTGCGCTTTATATCCATGCATTTTGTTTGAAATTTGAATGGAATAGGAAGCCTCCCGTGCCATGTCCACGTCCGACGTCATTATATGTGGCCTGTGCCTAAGATCGAGCAAAAAACAACGAACAAAACACGTTTTTTGTATGGAATAAAATTAAATAAAGTTAATAATTAAAGGGGGAACCCCCTTTAATTACTAACCATTTTTATTATTTACTTTTACAGCAGCAATAGAAATACACAATCTGTGCAAATTTCAACTGTCTAAGATGCCTATTACAATTCTTGAGATACAGTCGCTGACAGACAGACCGACCGACAGCGGCGGCTTACTAATAATTAGTTATATGAGAACGTTGTAGGCTCAACAGACTATCGATTTGCAGACTATTTTTTATTTTGTTAAGTATCTTGTAATTGACAGGCCTACACTGTCCTCTCATACCTATTCAAACTGTACATTTTTGAAAACATTGAAAAACCCATTTATTTTTGAAAGAGTAACCGTGGAGTTTCTTGCCGGCTCTTCTCCATAGGAAACGACCAATTGTAATTGCACCGTGCACCTAGCTTCTGACGTTTCATAAGTGCCCATGTAGGTTTATGGGAAATAAAATATTTTGATTTTGATTTACAAAAAAATAAATAAATTTTTAATAGGGTTCCGTTTGGCACCCTTCGGGCACCCAAAAAATTAACATAAGGTAGGTAACAAAACCAAGCCTTTTATCTAATGATAACGCGTTCAATATTTCAATTCGTGACAGTTCAGTTCATCGCCCTGACCTAGTGTAAGCTGAAAAGCTTTCACATGTTTAGTGTTACTGTAAACATTTCAAAATTGATAGGAAGGTTTTGTACTAATTTAGGTTTCTAGGTAAAAAATATATTTATCGAATTAGGTTATAGGTTAGGCATATTCAATCTGCGTGGGGAGTCCTACACCTCACTCCCCCCGCGGGCCTGAGGTGGCCCAAGGCGGGTTGGCCGTCCAGCCGGGGATTGTGGAAGGCGCACAAGTTCTCGTCATCCCCGGTCCAAGTGTGTGGAACACAGGGGTGGTTTTTAGTCAGTAAGAGTCTGACAGACTCTTCCGCTTGCCCCAGGGTGGAAGACATCTATGAGGATTTTCCACACAGAAGAAAAAAAAGAAGGAATATTCTATCTACCTAGCCTGTACCAGCTAAGTTGGGGTCGGCTTTCAATCTAGCCAGATGCAGCTGAATAACAGTACCTATTTTATGGAGTGTTGAGTTGTGGAAGACTTACATCACTTATTGATGGACTGTGTTCGATATGAGTCTGATAGAAATACGTGTTTGTAGTTTTGTGGATGAACCGACTTGATTTGGGCACATTGATGATGCGAAGAGTCTGTTCAGGTTTATGGCCCAAATGTAATCCATAGAGCAGTGTGTGTTTTGTTATTATTTGTTTAGAGTATGATGGGACTGTCATACGCATTGCGGTTATAAAAGTCCCTAATTAAAAACTAAAAATTAAAACAGTATTTTACATGGAGCGACTGCCTATTTGACCTCCACAACCCAGTTACTGAGTAACATGATTCCCCTTGGTAAGACTGGTTGTCAGACTTTTGGGCTTCTAACTACCGGTAACGACTGTCACGGATCTACGAATGACAGCCAGGACCAACGGTTTAACGTGCTTTCCGAGTCACGGAGGGGTCTCGATATTAGTTAAAATGTAGGTAGGTATTATTCTTTTATAAAATTTCTTCTCAATTAATAGGTGTGACGCATAATTAAGTATATAAGGCATATTAAAATCTCAAGGAGCATAAACGTTGGTAATTAAGTCGATAACGATCCTACTCGTAACTTTAACAAATTAATGAAATCGTGGATAAAAACGCGGATAAATCGTGGATTGGTTATTAATCTGAGGAAAATATTATTTTTAAATGATTTTTATTAATTAATGATTAATCAGAACTGCCTTGCTCTCTACTCGATATCTTTATATAAAATCTCTACCTATTTCTAGTTTAAGTGTTCTGAAGTCGTTCTTGACATTGATACAAGTAGCGCCATCTATCAACATAATAAAGTAATGAAGCTGAATCAATCGATGAGCTTGCGTAGTCAAACGGTAGATTTTGTACGATCAAACAGTAGGTATGTGTGTAGTTCCTAATACTTTCAGTAGATGGCATTGTGTCTACGAGCAGCTTTGCAATAGGTATTTACTAATATTATTATATTATATTATTTATATAAATAATATATAATAATTATATATATTTATATCTACTTTATATTATTTCTCATTGTTGTTTGCGTGTAATTTGCTATTAATTTATTGACGTATGGTTTTCTAATTTAAATTGAATTGCATCTATTTTGATAATAATATTTGAACATCATCTTTTTGTAATATTTGTCTATATGTTTCATGCTGGATTATATTCGAACGCAATGGGAATTGTTACTGAATAAATAAATTGAATTGAAAATTGAATACTGACTTTTATTTTATTTTACAGGATGATAACCCAATTTTAACATTGATATTAAGTATGTAGAGCATTGACCATCATTGGTATTCTAGTAAGATCGACTGGGTTAGGTACTACTTAACCAGGCAACGGTTTATAGGAGTTTTTCAAACCACTGGGAAGTCTTTGCCACACTCCTTATATTTATTAATTTTTAAGGACTGAAAAGCGGGAACAATTTTGTTCGTATTTTTAATGTTTTCTTCTAAGCTATGCTGCTGAACGTATATGCGGATAATTCCGAAATACCTTGGAAAGAGACTTAAAAAAATATATAACCTACCTTCAACATTTCGGTAAACTATAAATCTCGCTATTCATAAAAGCTTCATTCACTTTTGAAAAATGACCGTCAATAACATTTTTCAAACAACAAAAAACATTTTCTGTACTAAACGCTACATTCATGTTAGGCTTTTGACGTCCATTCCGGTTCAAACTGGGTCAGATCTGGAAAATTCTGGATCAAACCAGATTGAATTCAGATAAAAGTGAGCTATGCGCATATTGGATAAAACGCATACCATTTTCGAACAGAATTATCTAGGGTTATAGATTTTTAGCTCAGTGGCGAACTTTTTAAAACGCTTTTAGAACGAGCAGTAATGATTTAATACCTTTTAGAGGCGGTTAGAATAACAACTACGGCAAAAGTCAACTAAAAAGGTATTAACAAGTCATCACAGACAGACAAATTAAAATCCGGAGACACACGTGTTTAGGGTATAAATCGAATAGATTACGTGTGATACCGGATTTTTTATTTGTTGTCTGTGATGACTTGTTTATACCTTTTTAGTTGACTTTTGCCGTAGTTGGGTTTTAGTTTTTATTACTTTTATTTTTATTAAAATTATTTTGGGTTTATAATATATATTTTTGAAATGTGATAATTGAGACCTTTCATTTGATACCCAACATGATACCTTAAACATGATTAAAAAACTTTTTTTTTAGTTCATGACTTTTTGTCCTCTAGATGGCGCGATATTCAATTTAATGTGACGTCACATAGCCTATAACCATCGGACGACCAAGATGTTTCCAACGATACCTCATTTGTTAAATTATGTTGAGTAGTTTAGAAGTTATGAGGGAACAAATGAACATACATACATACCGGTCAAAATCATAACCCTCCTTTTTGCTTCGCCATAGTCGGGTAAAAATAGTCCTATGCTTGCACTACCAACCCGCACTGGGCCCGCGTGGTGGATTACGGCCCACTCCCTCTCACAGAGAGGAAGCCTGTGTCCCAACAGTGGGGAAATTATAGACTGATTATGCTTATGTTTAAAGAAATGGTCTCTGTAGCCCCATGAAACATGAGGGTCCAAGTGGCTAGTGTAATCTTCGAGTTCATTCGATCAATCGAGTCTGGTCAAACCACGCTGTGGTCGGTGCATTACATTCATTCCTAAGCTTAAGGAATAAGGAACATGCGGGAAACTTAACAATTAGATATACCTACTTTAACACAAATAATAGCGAGCTTTTCAATCCCTTTTTACACACACACCTTAACATCACGCCTTGTTTCCCCAAAGGGTTAGGCAGAAATGTACACATTTCGCCAGTTATGTTTAAGTCCAATGCTATAGGGGGCGAGACTATTGCCATCAACCGGGCAAAAATCTAGACTCCGATCTGCTACGTACTGAGAAATCTCTTTTTCTTCCCCTTTTAGTGCAGTCATATTTGAAAAGTTCAGTAGGTTGAATTGTTTAATTGAAAAATCGACATAAAAGTCAGCAAATCATCATAAAAAAAAGTCAGCAAATCATCTTTAAAAAAATCAAAACCTGTCACCCTGCAATCGGTAAAAAAAAACACTCAAGTTGAATCGCGACACACCCACGAAACCTGAAAACCTTATAATTATTAAAATCGATTGGAAATTATCGACATGCATACCACGACCGACATATCTTGATCCTTGGCTACACCATTATTCGGTTACTGACAGATTTGTATTTCGAGCTTCAGGGCTCAGAGTCATTGGTCGATAAGATAATTTGAGGCCACAGGGGGTGGGTGTGGGTTGTCTATGCATTATGTAGGGGCAATCAATGGTAGGTGTTGGTGATTGTTCACCCCGATGAGTGACGAGCCTTCTGTGTTGGCGTGGAGTCGATGTTGAGGTTACAAAAATATTTTGATTTTGTTGTTACCGCATTGTTTCTCCTAAAGGTGCTTAGAGAATAAATTTGAAAAGAAAAAATAGTACTTTTCCAATGGAAGTTATTAAAATAGGTCGATACAGATTTTTTTTAATCGAAATCTATCGCCTGGTCCCTGGGTGTTACCAGTTAATGGTGGGATCTAGACATTGCTCATAAAAGCGAACAGGCGTCCATTAGACGACATATGAATTTTGTTGTGAATTGATACACAAGCTATGTATTTGTTATTTATTTACACTTTTTTGCATGTTTTAGGCCGAGTTTTTTCTATATCTTTAGAAAGTTATGTAGAAGCGACGTCACTTATTCCTTTCCATATGTCCCTCAATTAAATTTAAATCAGAACGGAGGCTTTACGAATGGCAACAGCAATTTAACGCCAGGCGCATATTACTAATCCAATACAATCAATTTACTACCAAGCTCTAGAGAAATACAACGAATCAATTCGTCTCTTGTCTGCAATCAGTTTAAATCAATTCAGTGCATTTTAATTCATTATTTTAGGTTACGAATTCCTACCACAAACAACATCGGTTTGATTAATATTTTATTCAGAGAAGAGTTAGCAATAATATACAGTAGGTAGGTACTTATACTGATTTTAATAATAGATAAACATCGGCTACAGTATATTTACGACTTTAACGGAATAATATATTTTATGTAATTCTACCGAAACAAACGACAGCGGTTTAATAAATCAATATTTTTAAATAGACGTAGATATAATTTAGTGAGCTATTCCGCTTAACTATTCCTAAAGAGTAATAAAAAACTAGGTTACTAAATATATCTACTCCTATTGTATTTTATAATAGATTTCCGCCAAGTCACGCCTGAAGCAATTAACTAATCAATGTTTTATTGAAACTAGTTTGCAAAATATAATATTTATGTTAGTTATATTAATATTGGTTTTCTGTTTTGCATTTTAATCTTTTAATTTTTTTTAAACCTGTACCCAGCAAACTTCTGAAATGTCATACTTATTTATTGAAAATTGCAATCAATAAACGCCTTGTAAGTCCAAATAAATCCTTTTAAGCCAACTACAGAGGAAATATTAGCACGTGATATCTCAAACTTGACCTATGCTATCATACTTTCGACTCCATAGTTTCCTAAAACTAAAACGTAAAAGGGGTTCGAAGCGAGCGGTAGTGGCGATGGTAATTTCTATGTAAGCATTGTTACAGTCCTCAAACTGAGTCTAACAATACTGCTTGATACTTGACACACATAACATTGGCTTGTTACTGTGATTTGTTTGCGTATTTGTCCAGTTTTGATTGGTTAACTTTGTTTGTTTATGTAGGCTAAATTGCCCTAATTAGTGAACCAGTTTTGGGAACTAGAACCCGAAATTATTTGTGCTCAAATTTCTGTTTTAAACTAGATGTGAATAAAACAAGGCAAGCTGATTTTAGTCGCCAAATATTTAGTATCGGATAGACAGATAATTAAACTAAGAAATTGATTATAAACACATAACAACGCAAGTACATTTAGATTTGTTTCTTATTAATTTGAACTTTTTCTTAGTTCGGTCAAAATAAATAATCTAATATTATTCTAACACCAAAGTATCAAAACATTTCAGTCGTAGTATCTAACTACGTATGTTGGAAAAAGTGTAGTAGTGAGAATAAAATTTGTATTAATCGTGTCTGATAGTAGTATCGACGATGCGGTCGCGGTCGCACGGGTCGCCCGTTCGAGTCCCGGTTGATGTACACCGAAATTAGGTTAATAATAATTATGTTCTTTGTAGACAAAGTGTAGTCAAAATAGAATAGTGATAGATATTGTATGTAGTTAAATAAATATAGTTTTGTGTATATTAAAGTTGGATATTCAAAGCTATACCAACCTTGACTTCAGTGGAACTTGAAAATAACTTTGATACTTAAAGTAAGTATTTACTTAAGTGTTTTGTAGGTACTGATATTATCATAAATTACTTAACCTAGTCCTAGGTCTTTCCCAGGAGACATACATATGTACATAATTACTAATGTGAAAAGCTTGTAGATTATTTCTCACATATTACTCTATCATTTCCTCTGGGAGGTAAGAGAGGACGAGCAATTAAATATATATTTCAGACATTTCTCTTGTTGATGTGTAAAAATAGTAACTTATTTGAATACGTTGAAATCTACCTATTACGCTGGCACTCAGAATTCCTCTCTATGAGAGGATATAGGCTGCAGCACGCAGGCCCAGTGCGGGTTGGTAGACAATTTACTTCAAGATGGAAACATTACTATATCTAACTAATCAAATTCAAAAAGCTGGCAACATCGCAAACAGCTGTCAAAAATTTACCTATTTCATTAATTTGGCAATAAGGAAATATAAAATATTTGACATCTATTTGAGACGTTGCCCACTTTCAGAATGCACGCTCTAACTTTCTTAAATGAAAATGTAGGTAACGAGATGTTGTAACAAATAAATGACCGTCAAATTCCGAAGAGTATTGGATATCAATATAATACAGTAAACATTTTTGTCAACACAGAAATCTTTGAAGATCAGATATTTAACATGACATTACCTACTGACGGACTCTCTCACAACATTGCTCATTTAAAAAAGCGAATACCACACAAATTGAAACGCAAAAAAAATTAAATACAAGCGGCCTCAGATTGAGTAAAAAATCTCCTCAATTTTTTAAATGCAAACGTAACGAGGCCATACAGCCATTTATGCCTGGAGGCAACAAACCGGCGGGATATAATCAGGAAATATTGCCGGCAATCCATCGCATTTCCCCTATCCCAGTCGCGATCGGGGTAAATAGCAACACCGGAGCAACGGTGTTACCGGATTGAAAAATTGCTAAGCATCCGTTGAACGTCGGCCATATTGATTTATTTTGTTTTTTTTTTCACTTAACGGATGAGTTGAGATGAATGTATTTTTTTTCACTTTCCGGGGTTACTGGACTTCCGGTAATATCTGAAGGTGATTTTGCATGGCTTAAAATAACACGACACCATTTTCAGGCTTGTATCTCGTTCAAAGCTTTGGAAGGTTTATTTGAAGTTTTAGTATTGATAGGAGTGCTTCTGAATTCTGAGAAAATATTATTAAGAGTTATCCTTTGTATTTTCCACTACAGAATTTTAAATTCATTATGATTTTGTGACCTTTTCTTGAGTGGAAGACTCAGTGATTCGCTTCGTTTGAACCAATGATATTATAAGTAAAAAGAGTTAGGTAGGTTATACACGCTCATCAAGTGGCACGTCAAAACGAGGCTAGTTAGTCAAGTTCTTATTATCATGTCTCTTTTTCGCTCCAGATAATTATGACATGCCGTCCTACTTCCACGTCTCATCTAATAGTGTGACTAGGTGCCGATTCCCTTGTTCACAAACTAAATTAAATTTAAGTTCAGTGCATCTTTTTCTTTCCATTTCATTAAGAAAAGGACAGAAGATAAATTTTACTTTAGTCCTGTCAAATTAATCAGCGCCTGTCACTACTCCATACAAGTTTAGACGTGATTAAAAACTTGCCGACTAAAATCACGTCAATTTACGTCAGGCGCTGATTAATTTGACAGGACTAAACTAAAATTTATCTTATGTCCTTTTCTTAATGAAATGGAAAGAAAAAGATGCACTGAACTTAAATTTAGTTTAGTTTGTGAACAAGGGAATCGGCACCAATGTGCTGTTTTTGAAGATCGATTGTTGGGTAGGTAACCCATCCAGCATTGGTTTGAACAATATACTTACCTAAGTATAATTACAGACTCCGGCCTGCGTCACTCACACATTAATAATAAATAACTTATGTCCACTTATCAGCAATAACCTTTATCACGACCTTTGAAGTTTCAATAAATCAATATGGTAAATAGAAAAATTAAAAGCCTACTGGTAGTTTTCAATGTCAACTGATGCATAATCATGGGAAAGCACCAGGTTTGCCAATCCATACCATACCCACTGCGTCAAGGTATGTCGTGAGTTTGCGACAGTTTGATTGGTGCGTGAAATGGTAACATGTGGATTTGTGACATTCTGATTGGTGTAGGGACTGAGAGATTGATTTCTGCAATAGTCGTGGTGGTTCCAGTGTGAAACCAACATTTGTCAGGACTAGATAGTCGTGCGATTGTGTTTTTTTGGGGAGATTGTGCCTGTGGGTAGACTGGATGAATTGTCACAAGAATAACCTTGCTGGGTAAACAACGAATTGGACATATTTATTTAAAAACAAATTAAGGAAATATTTTAAATAATATATTTAATTTGAATATTAATCTAATATTTTTTTATATTTTATTATTTTATTTATCATAACTGTAATTTACTTTGTTATGAATAAATGACATCTGACTTAACATTAAAAAAAAACTGTTGGGACCTTGTGTTCTAAGGAGAATTTTCTTCAAATTAAATTTTTGTTGCTTTTTATACTTTTAGATAGTTCTAAAAGTATAAAAAGCAACAAAAATTTATTTTTTGCTTCTGAAACCACAGTCAAATACCGATAAAAAATCATCCATAAATCATTCATCGAATTGTTCAATTGTTATTATTGGTATACGCCAGTGTTTTTCAACGTGGGGGTCGCGACCCCCTAGGGGGTTGCCAAGCCTCTTTAAGGGAGTCGCCGGTTCTTTAAAATTGAAAACTCATAAATAGAAAACCATACTAATTCAAAAAGTTATATTTATTAAGAAAAAAAGAAAAACAAAAGAAATATTAATAATCCCCTTTTCCTTTTCCTTTCACTTCAAATGTCTATAATTATTAGATTTGTTAAGGAAAGTTGGCGGAATGCAAAAGATATTAAATTAATTTGAATATTTTGTGACGAATTAATTCCTATGAAACGGTCTTTTGCACAGTCTCATCCGTTTTCTATTCAAAATTCGTTCTATAATAATAATAATCAATCCACAAGATTACATTTACTCAGTAACAATCACTGGGAATAGCTTTAATCCGAAAACAAACGGTTTACGCGAAACTAATGAGGGCGCATTTAATTCCAAGCTTCAAATCGGATTAGTGTCTCGACCTCAGCCACTGTAGGTACAGAAACATTGAAAAAGGCTCACTTGGAAATAATACGAACTTACTTCTAAGGGTTAAATTTCACCAATGAAACTGAACGCGATCAGCACTTCTAAACTGCGTTCAATAGTCAGTGTCAATTTTCCATAACAATTTTGACACTGTCTGGTTTTAATCGGCATGTGTATATGGCGGCATTCATGTTCCTAATTTAAATTGAAATAAAATCATCGTAAACACTTCTTTTGTAGCGAGTAAGTGTATCTTAGGTTTCTGCAATAGTACCTACCTATTCTGTAAAAATCATTAGGTCACTCCTATCCCATTCCACTAATTAAATTTTTGCCGATTTAACTGAAAAAAGAGATTCTGAAGTGAGTTTTTTTACAGAATATACATACAGGCTGGATACACCTCGGAATATGATAAACAGAGGTTTGACTTCAGTATCAATACATACTATAAATTAAAGCCGTGTTTGTTTGTGTGATCGCATTGTTCTTCTAAACCACACAACGTAATTTGATGCGGTTTTCACCATCATTTAGAGAATTTACTCTGGAAGGTTTTGTGTATAATATATTAATATAAAACTTACACATACTCAAGAAATCTCCATTTTTTGTCAAGCTGTCAAAATCGTGCGAGGGTCATAACAAAGCTTTTTCAAACCTTCCGAAGCTACGGCGACTACGCGATCGTAGCATTTGCTACGCCGTAGCGCTTGAAGCTATAAAATACCAAACCTTTTGCCTCTACTTTCTTCATGTCTTAACCGTATCTTTTAAGTAGCTGGCCCTTTTAAATGATAAATGACCTCCTTTTATCAAGCCAGACAGTGTGGCGTTGATCAAAAACCCCTTTAAAGGCCAGGGGGGGAGGAATCTAATTTGATTACTGTGCTAGGTTAATGGAATCGATTTAAATGGCAATGAGGTTATTAGGTGGCCTTTGGATAACAATTATTTAGTATGTGGAAAGGTAGGGTCGATGGACTAGGTTGTACTCGTGGTGAAGTTTGACAGGACGTCGATATTCCTTTTTGTACAGTTTTCAGAAAATATCGTTTTTTTGTTGTTGTGTGTTACTTTGCCTTTACAAACACGTCTGACCAATTAAGTTTAAGTTTATTAGTATATAAAAATACGTCTAACCAATTGATTAGTGTAACTTTACTGAGGGCCGATTTTACAACTGTAAGATAACTTTTATCTGGAGAATATGTTTGACGAGTCATTTACATTGTTTTGAAAATATTAGTGACAGTTACAGACAGCTTTTGTATAGCAAATATGTCGAACCGGATATTTATTCCTCAGATAAAAGCGATCAAACAGGAATAAATTTTATCCGCAGAATAAGCCTTCTCTTCCGAACAAATTTTGAATTTGAAACAGTTTCTTCATATGAAAACTGTCAGAGGTAAATCTTATCCGCGGATAAAATTTATTCTTGTTAAGTTGAATCCGCCCTTACTAACTAAAACTGAACGAAACTTAGTGTATTTATTATTATTCGATCGTAACATACTGATGTTAATATTGATCACCACCAGAAATAGGTACTACCAAGTAGGTCCCATTGTTTTCTATACCCATCCACGCACCAACCCCGGCAAGCGTAGCTTAACCTGATGGCTGGACCTGTGCGAGTGTTATTACTTAGCCACGAGCTCCTCCTACCTATCCTATCACTCACACACTCATAAATAAAAATTAACCTTACAGCCTTAACACAAAATTCAAAATGGGTTGCGGTTCTTCGACCACAGCAGTTCCAGTGGCTGAGGAGTCTGGCAACGGTGCAGTGAAGACATCCAATGGCACTGGGGTGAAGGGGCACCACGATGATGACCCTGATGACTTGCCCACTGTGGTACTGCCGGATACGCCTGTCATACCGAAACCACGTAAGTGCAACCTCGTTTGTAATAATAATCTATCGCCAGAGACCACAAATCCTGAATGTGATCTGTAGGCTGATGAATGACCCTTTTTTTTGCTGGGAAATTATCGAATAACTTCTCCAGCTCTGGGCGGAGCGGGAGGACGTGTCAGACTCTTACTGACTAAAACCCACCCGTGTTCGTTCAGTTGCCTCTGTGTTGCCAGGAGCCACGGTACCCTTTTGGACTTTCCCGCGACCCTGACAGGCATCAGCTCTAGCGGGCCCCGTCAGTTGTGCTAAGATCTCTTTGAGGCGCGCGTCGAACACAACGCGCCGTCAACCCGGGCCTGGTCCTTATCGGGGGCTAGCAGATACTCAGCCCCTGGGCTTTAATATGACTTATGGACCTTTTATAAGGGACTGCCACACAGGTTTCGTTTTGACAGAGATAATTAATGTTATGTACCTACAAAACCCAGCGTTTTTTACCACTATGTTTCCATATCGAAAACTGACTCTTATCAATCTTCAGCAGTAGCCTTCGAGATTCCAGCGGAAGAGTTCGATGGCACCAAGCGGCCCTCCACCCCGCCTCCTCACCTGCAGAGACTGTTGCAACCAATACAGCCTGAGATCAGTCTGCCTGATATTGAGGAGAAGCTGGCTGAAGCGGAGCAGAGGAGACACTCTGTAAGTATATCAAGTACATAACATGTTTACGTCCCTCAATCCCGCCACCTCACCTACAGAGACTGCTGCGACCAGTTCAGAGGAGAAGCTGACTGAGGTGGAGCAGAGGAGACAATCAGTAAGTACCTGCATCGTCGTAATTAATGCTTTCGTGGACAACTCTGGTAAGAAAGTGAGAATTCAACACTTGGTGAGACTACTCCTCTCAACATTGCTGGTGGCGTTGAACGCGGGGTGTGGAGACGGCGCGGCGGCGTGTCAGCGGTCCGCGGCTGAGCGCGAGCCCCTACCAGTCTCAGTCAGCTGTCGCACGCCTCCACGATGGCTACGCTTGCACGTTTTCTTAACGTCATTCTTGTTTGCTTAAATTAACCGACACCGTTTGTATTTTCGTATTCATTTAGGTTAAATTTAACATTTTACAGATACTTCAGGCAAGAGCAGCGTCAGCGCAGAAGAGGGCGCAGAAGGTTATAAAGAACGTGCAGGAAATGGGCAGGCTTGATACAGAACATGTGAGTAGCAGAATTAATACCTCATGTTAGACCTTTTTGACCGATTTCTAATCGACAACATTATTAGTTATTAGAAAAAAAACATCAATTTCTGTATATTATGTACTATTCCATAAAATGTTATTATCCCCTGCGGCAAGTGTATAACCGTCTTTTTGTTTACCAATTTCTGGCATTAAGCCCCATTTACACTAGGCATTTTTCTTGCCGTTTGCATACAATAGAAGCAACAAATGACTTGCTTCGTCTAAACACTGTTTACACGGTGTAACTTTAATTTTTCCTTCAATTTATCGTATGTCACAGGTATTCAAATCGCACCGAGTCAATCAGCACCGTGATTGCGTGATACACGACCAATCACAATCTGAATTAATTTGAAACAGATAGCTAATCCATTGCTTCATAAATCCTAAAATAACTCTGCTCAACAACGTAAATAACGCAATGAATGTTGTTGAACTGTCAAAATTATACATTGTTACGCAATTAGATAGCAGGCTTTAGACTTCATTATCTTTTAGAGAAAGGCTATCCTGTGTAGTTTAAATTATTCAAGTATTTTTACTTTGATAATGTTTTAAATATATGTAATATACAAAAAAATATTTTGTATTTATTTATTGACAAAAAAAAGTTACATGCTACAAAATACAAAGAAAAATCAAACTAAGATTAACAAACATGTAACCCACATCATTGTCCACGTTTTAATCAAAACGATTTAAATGTAATCCCACTAAGTATTATTTTTGTTTACAGGAACACGCAGAACCCATGAAACATGTAACGAACAGCTTGACAATCCCTCCGGAACCAGGCGTGTGTGAAGATAAGAATATTTGATAAAATTCTATAATATAAAAGTCCTAAGTCAACGATAGCTATGTTTTACGAATTAGAAGCACAGGATTAAGTAAATAATAGATTATATTGTCTAAGAATGTCACTAAATAAAGTGCTTTTACAGGAAAAAAAACTTATAAAAAAAGGAAACCTTTTTTTTCGTTTCGCCAATTCTTTCGGGGAATGGAAACTGAGGACTCAATAACTTCACGAGATTTAAAAACAGCTGAAATAATTTGTGTTTTAAAGAAATCGAAAAGATAAAAAATCAGAAATATAGGAGAAAAAGCAGAAATGTTTCATTTTGATGGATTTTAAATTGTATTTACTAATACATAGAAAGTATCCAACTGTTATTTTTGCCAGTATGTCTCTCTCAAGTGTAAGTCCCTTCGTAAAACATAGATGTCGCTAAAACATACAATTTTCAACGTCAATTTGCATAAACGCTCGCTTCCATCAACTCCTTGAAGCAAGAGAGCTTTTATTGTCGTGCAATTTGCATCGGAGAAATGTTTTCTGCAAATGGTAAATTATTGGTTTTGCCTATTTTCAATATCTTTAGTTAGATAAATAATTGATTTGGTGTTATACATAATATTAAAGTATACGACTGTTTGTATGTTAGATAGTGAATATAAAATTAGATGCTTAGTGAATTTTGTAAGGGCTATAAGATTGTTCTACGTTTCATTTTGTATTATTTTAACGCTTAGAGTTCTTATCGATATTTAAAAACAAAAAAGTTATTAAAGCATTATTTATTAATAAGACCTATAAGTACCATGTTTTAAAGCAAATAAATATATTCTATTCTATTTTATAGTAAATAATTGTGATAGATTTAGTTCCTACGCTTTTTTTAAATAAATTGCATAAGTTCTTGTATTTTCTCATCACCACAATTCAAGAAATTAAATTATGTTCGACTCCGCCATTTCACTTTAAAAGGTTTAAATAAAACTTACGATTCATAACAGTAACAATAACGCTAGAATAGGTAATATTCAAAAGTAATAAAGAATATTCATAGACATTTTAGCGATAACTAGAAATGTAACGATCTCATATTTTATACGAGCAATTTCATCCCAATAGCCTTTAAAAAGTTCATAAAAATCCTCTAGGAGAGTTATTTTGCTGAACGCAGGATGCTACTGGTAGGGTTGTCCTACCTTAACTATCGATTTACCACCATTCGATTGTCATTAAAATATTATCTTGTCAAATTCTCACATGTTGTCACTTGTCAATTGTCACAATAAAAGTAAAAAAAAGAAATAGCACAAGCTTAATTTGCATCTGTACTAAAAAACAAATTTGGAAAATTATTACTACCATCGTCCATTTCTGGCCATTTTCATAAAATTTATTCAGGTACATGTATAGAGGTATGAGGAACAGGGCATCTCCATAGAAAAGAGAGGATTCTTCCATACGGATGTCGTGTCTGGTGGGGTACTGCTGGACAATTGTTGTCGGGATGTTGTATATATGCCAGTCGCGCGGTAAAGTCTGCTTCCGCAATGCAAGAAGTCAGGGTGATGCGTAGTTCGCATGTGGTGATGTAGATGCCGTCACACATGGAATGTCTTTACTATCATAATAATAGTTCATTTGTTCTTCAAATTACACTACGATAAAGACAAGCGGTCAATTGACTTACAGCTCGACGTGGTGTAGCTGTTCTGCGGCGAAGCTGCATTGAATGGATAATCATCCTTAATTTTCAGTAGCTATCTTATTATATGTGTAAATCTAAAAGATACTACTTTTATTTATAAGTTAAATATGTATTATATATTCGTGCATTATGTCAATTTTCACGAGTTATTTTGTGATTTTCAATAAAAAACTTTTTTTTATTTCTGGTTTCAATCTTGCTGCTTTAAATGAGGATCAAATCTACGCTTCCTTGATGAATAGCTTAACCAGGTAGGTTCACTAATACCTATTGCAAATTATGATTAGGAAAACTAATGTAAGTGGTTGTTTAAAAGTAAATTACTATTTATTATTAAT
This sequence comes from Eupsilia transversa, assembly GCA_914767815.1. Classification (NCBI taxonomy): domain Eukaryota; kingdom Metazoa; phylum Arthropoda; class Insecta; order Lepidoptera; family Noctuidae; genus Eupsilia; species Eupsilia transversa. Next base: position 14,344,421 of record OU611882.1, read on the forward strand.
TATTACTTTGCTTATGCAACCTTTATTTGTAAGAAATTTATCTATCAAGTGAAAACTGCATAGATATTGTCTGATGAGAATTACAACCCTTTTACATAAAACTTTAATATAATTACCTACTTTTAATAATCCATCCCGACTTGACCCCTTTTCCGCTCAACATTTCAGCCCCAAACCTATCGCAATGAATTATAAATTCAACCCTCATGTGAAAACAATTTACCCCGTGCATGCATATCTCCGGACAAAAGCACTTACATAAACTTTATTACTCGCACGTTTTTGCTTAGAATGGGGGTGAATTGGATTGCTATTCCTAGCTACGCTTAGGTGAATTTTGTGCTCAATAGTTGAGGTTTACGGGGTGATGATGATAATACTCGTTACCCGAAAGTAGGGGTGAAATTGGAAAGAAATTCGCACTTTATATCCACCCGTAAACTTTCACTGCTGAAGACATTAGGCTCCAATAACTCTTTACACTGAATCAAAATAATAAAGTTCTGATCTAATTAATTGTCTAAAAAATGTTGACAACATGTGAACAATAAGATTTACCACCCCATCGGATGCAATATAAATATAAATATTTTATTTTTGAATAAATTTTATTTATTATTTATTTTATTTATTAATAATAAAAAATGCTATTTTAATAAAAAAGTTTATTTAGTCATTCAAGCTATTATAATTTAAAAAAACTGCCAATAGGCAGGCATGCCTGTCTTTGGTAAAACACACATAGTACATTTTTCGAAAGTTGTTAATTAGAATCCAGACGTAAGTAATTTCCAACTTTCCACAACCTGACTAGCATTATCATATCAACTAAATATACTTAACTACTCTAAAACATATTATTACATGTCACTGCATAGCCTACTCCGCTGAGATAAATCTCTTAGTTACCGCACTTGACAGGCGGGTGAGGTTGCAGACTCAGAGTACAGAAAAAACCAGAAGGCGCACGATCATAATTCCATGCCATGTACTGTGTCTAAAAACAAAATAAAATCAGGGTCTTCTTATTGTGAGTGTAACCAGACCGCGGTTGATGGACGTCCGTCGTCCACATACATGAAAATGTCTCAAAATAATGTCAAAACGTCGATTGGCCGTGATTAGGTTACACCCTAATATGACTGGCTTGGAAACTTTTTCCATGGAATAACGTTTTCGCATTTGTGGCATACACAGAAATGCTTAAATACAAGTTAATAAAAAGCTTTTGCTTTTAAGGGTATAAGAGGTTCTAAACGCAAGTTTTATAATCCCTAAAAGTAGTTATATAATCCACAGCAGTAAACAAAATTAGAAAACTAAATGATATTCTTCAGGATATGCTAGTTAGATAGTTTATTGAAAACATAATACTACTAATTTGATATCTTGAACATAATACTAATAAGAAATCTGTAAATAATATATTTTGACAATTAAAAATCATGCAATGACAGATTTTTTGTCAGATTATTCCACAAGCAACATGTAACGTAATAGTGTTTTTTTTTTTATCCAATCAACAGATTATTGAAAATAAATTATTTATTTATTTATTTAAACTTTTGGCACTCAAAAACGGTACAAAGGCGGACTTAAAGCCTTAGGCATTCTCTACCAGTCAACCAAGGGTGGTGAAGAGATTAGATGGCAGGTAATCTGTTACAGAGGAACAAAGAGAAAAAATAAATTTATAAGTATTTATAATTCCTTCATATTTTGCAATAAATTAACAGCGTTGTGTGATCGCGCTTCTCTGTCTTTTCTATGCAGTCCGACAGTGACCGCTCTTTGGCTGTTGTCAGTCTCGTAAGACTGCAGTTGCCTCAGTTTTTTGCGCCTTCTGTTTTGTTCTGTATTCTGAGGTTGCAGCATGTAGTAATTAGTTCCCAGGGAGAGCTGCCATGCCTTGGTGCTGCTGTAACGACTTAATTGGTTACTATCGTCGTGGGATTTATGTGGCGATGATTTGAGAAAGTATCTTATGCGCCGTTGCGGGCTTTATACAGAACTTAGTTAACCATAAAATAGCTATTCAACCCAGCATATAGCAGTATACTGCTGGACATAGGCTTCTCCCAGGCAGCGCTACAACACCCTGTCATCAGCCTTCCGCATCCAGTCCGTCTCAGCTAACTTTTTAAGGTCGTCGATCTATGTAGTTGGGCGGCATCCCACGCTACGTTACACTAAATAACTAATAGGAAATTAATATTATGTACTAAGAGTAGGTTATCGTCTCTAGCACCATGTGTGCTACCATGAGATGACTTTGAAGAAGGCAGCGCGTGAGATTTATTGTGAAAAACGGAGAATCCATCGTGTCTCTGTGGAAGAGTACTATGTCCAGCAAACTTAGCATGACTACAATAGAAACGGGTTTTGTCGACGGAAGAATAGATAAACTGACAGATAAACAATCACAATCTGTGATTTTTTGTCTATTCTTCCGTCGAAAAAACCCGTATCGGCCCCGTTGCTATGGTTGTTACGCCACGCATGCGGCAGGGGGCACCAAGATTTCTTTTTAATTCACAGTATCTAGAACTAAAAGATTATCTTCAATCCTTTACCTTGTGAACACACTACGTTTGTAAATAAATAATAAATTTACACAAAGCCCCGATGACCATGTAAGCGAGTAAACTATACACGTAGTAACGGTGAATCCAATGTTTCCAAGTACTTCTGTAAATAAACAATTCAGAGATCAACTCACTAAGGAATTGGTGAAGGTAATTTCTTTGCTTTGTTTTGTATGTTCTTCGATGACCATTTCCATATCAGAATAGGTAATTCGCAAAGAAGTCTAAAAACTTAGCCTTTTCTATTTCCCAGTAATTAAATAATAGTATCGTGATTATAAGAAGCTTTCGTATTTCTCAATTTGATTTCCATTCGAAGGCGATGATGGTTAAGAGCGTTTGTTCTTAAAGTTGGCAACGTCGCAAATAGCTGTCAAATATTTACCTGTTTTAATTAATTTTGCAATATGGAAATATAAAATATCGTTAACTAGTGAACTAGAATATATTGAATTGCAATTATAGCACTGAATTTGATGTTGTAACCGTTTTTGTCAGAATTTTCCCTAACTCGTTTTTATCACCCAGGAATGTAAAGTGTCATTTTAAGAAATGTTTGGTGTAAAAAAGTCATTTGGAAAGTTTCCAAATACTTTTTTTACATCTAAAACTAAATATTCTGTGTTACGATATTAATTATTGCATTTCATAGTCAATATTCTAGTTCACTAGATAGCCATATTTCATATTTGCATACAGTAATTTTGCCAAATTAATCAAAACAGCGAGATATTTGACATCTATTTGCGACTTTGCTCACTTTCAGAATGCACGCTCTTAAGCGGTGCTTTCGGATTTTACGGATTTGAGTTTCGGCCCTTAACCTCACTGATCTAGCAACACAATTGCGACATAGCCACGAGCTCGTAACTAATCACCACAGTACCGCATGCAGAGCCACGTCTCCACTTGCAAGTATTCCCACACCTCAAATAATATCCATTTTATCAAAATTCCTTTCAGAAGCAGTTTTATTCAGCTTTCCTCGTCGTTCTTACTGAACGTGGTTCCGTACCAAATTAATAGTTAGCGTGTTACGGGCCCTCTCGGAAATGAGATGTATTTGGTACTGCGATATTGTAGGATGATTGTTGAATATATTGGCTATCGCATGTTGTGTAAATAAGGGCGTTGGCGAGGTTGTTTGGTTGATGTTGTTGATAGAAAACAGGGATGGGTTAATTGATTTGTCGGAATTAAGAATCAATTTTTGTTTATTCACATTGCCAAAAAACAAAAAAAAATCGACTGCAAAAACAAAGACAATTCCAAGTGATGCTGTAGTATCGGTTCAAGGTTACTATATTCTTCTAATATCATTGAAGTAACAGAATACTAAATTTCGAATCCATCAGACCTGTGGAAGATGCACACATCCAATCATCAGCTATAAAAGAGCTGATAATCTTCAAACAGCTGAACCGATTTTCTTGAATTGTAGCTAAGAATACTCTCGATCAAGACACCTTTCAAACAAAACAAAAAAATCAAAATCGGTTCAGCCGTTTGGGAGCTACGAGGGAACAGACAGATACACACGTTAAACTTATAATACCCCTCTTTTTCCGTCGGGGGTTAAAAACAAGTAACTTTATTTATACATACCTATAAAACAAAAGGACACTTAAATAGGCGTCCAACTACTTACATTTAACCTTAAAACAATAACAATAAAATCATAATAACATGATCTCAAAACTGCATCAATGTATACTTACACCTAATTATCCTCTAAGCCGCTTATAAGAGCCTCCTAATTGTATCATGTGTCCGGTAATAAGCCACTGGAGATAAACTAATGGGTGTGATCCACCGCCGGGGTAACGATCTCATCATGACGTTATGGAACGTACTCGCCACACTCAGTTTATCATTTTATAGAAGTTATGGGACGTTCATTTTGGGTAACTGAATTAGTAGCCGTTTTGAATATGTAATGAGTAAAATGATGAAATTGTAGGAGTGTTTTCATGTTTTTTCTTTCTTCTTGTCTTAAGGGCCTATAAGACCTCAAATTGCTTAGCAAGATCCGCCGTTATATCGAAACTACTGCAGCATTAATTTTGAAATAAATATATGTTAAAGTTGAGGATTAATGTTAAGTACTATGTTAGCCGAAAACACGATTTCATAAAAATTTCTCGATAGAAAAAAAATCCAAAGTTTAGAGGTAACAAACCGAACAATAAACCGCAGCTATTAAAAAAATACTTCAAACTAGATCATGAAACTTTGCATACTAACTGAACTAACTATAAAGCAGCGATAATGTTTTTTTTAAATTACCATTTTGTTTGCCGTTTTGGAGCCGCCTCCGTCTCGCTCGCACTCAGTCCGCGAGTAGTATGGTGCGAGCGAGATAAAAACCTGAGGTTGTGTGGGCTCTTAAACGGAATTAGGACTGTATTTACTCACAACTTAGTTAATGCTTGTGGCAGAAATAGGCAAATACTTATCATAAAGATTTAATATGTCTCTTCAAGCATGCTTCTTATCCTGAGCTTCAAGCAATATGGTGTTCTGACGTTGTTTATTTTTATAAAACCGAAAATACACACAAATAACAACTTCTTCTGTTTGGTGATTATCACAAGGGCATGCTAGCTAGTCGCGTACTTTTATGCAAGTTACTGGCCTGTGTATTACGAGATTTAAGCAAGTAACTGGGTAAGTGATAAGAACTGTAACCAAATGAATGTCCGAACCATCATCTGATTTATACGGTTAATCCAATCAAAATAAAAATGTCATTTTTGAAAGAAATATGCGTTTATTGGCATTACAGCAGAAAAATACACCATATACCTATAAAAACGGAAAACAATGATTCTAATGCCAAAACGGCCTCAGCTCAGCATAATGTCAGATGACAACACAAAGTGTACCACCTAACGCTGATTTTCAGCTGCAACCCACGAGTATCATACGATAGAATAATAAACACAGGGAAGTGTGTCGGTTTTAATAAATTAAAAGTACTTTATAGGATCTTTCTCTAAATTACAAATGTAGTAGAAAAACAAGACACCCAAAATCGATGCCATGAACCGAGAAAAGGGGTCTTCTGATTACAGGCTCTTCTGTAATTAAAACTTTCCGGAACCATCTCAATTTATTTTGGAAACGAAAAATAATGTTGGGTTTATTATAATATCCTCTTCCTGAAATTCCCTATTTTAAACGGATGAAGAGGAAATAATTAAAATTTATTTGAAAAGAAAATCTTTCGGTAATTAAAAACGTGTCAGAATTGAGTCTCGGTACAAAAAGGCATTCCTACCTACTTACAGACAGACTTAGATTTGCAACCTAGCCAACTTACTTCTAAACTTTGTTCCGAGAATCGTTCTACTATTGAACCAAACTGTGAACAAAAATAAAAATGAATAAAGGAAAATGTGTGAGAAAAACAATACAAAAGCAGTAGCAGCCAGGAATCATTTGTGAAAACAAAGGACGAAAGAGCAACTGCGCAAAAAGTGAATGTTTTAAGCGATGCGGATCTGGAAGGCTCCGGTCACAACCGGTTATAACTAGAATTCACTGGATATTGCGTTTGGTGACTGTTCGTTTGTAGGATTATCCGGGAAAGTTGATGGAGTTCATTTTGTGGTACGTTTTGAGCTCTTTCGATTAATTCTGTTTCTAGAATCAAATTGACTGCAAAGAGAGAAAGGCGTAGATATTAAACGACTAAAATAGCTAGGAAATTTGCGTGATTTCACTATACATTTAAATGAAATGTCCACAACAGAAAATTCTCTACGGTAAAAATGTTGCTTTAGCACCTGAAATTTATAGGAACAACATGAATTTATAATAACGAAAAAATACTGTAAAATGATACGCAGCGCAGCAAAAAATGTTTTCCGAATCGTTTGCATAAACAAAACGAATGCAGTTTTAAATTCGAGCAGAATCCAGTTACGTACGGTTATGACTACATATATAACCGAATATATCCGGATATTTGCTGAATGCCAATGTTACGTTAATCTGGTTAGCGGTACATGGAAAGTTTAAATATTATTGTTTGATAGTTGCAATTTGTCACGGGAGCTGTGGAATTTATTATGTTAGTTTATCACAATTTTATTCTAGTTAATATCAATTTGATAAAAACAACCATTATTTTTTACTAAGTATTTTCTGTTGTAGGATAAAGTTTATATAAATAAAATAAATAAAAATCCACCAACGTTTTTATCAAATTACTGATAAATACAGGAGGAGATTGCGTAGTCCATTCTTCGAGAAAATGTACACACTGAATTCAGTAATAAGTAGGATATAAAACCGAGGTTGTTAAACAAAGAATCAATATGTAAATTAATGAATTGAAACGCCAATATGAAAATTAATTGTTCAATAATTATCTAATTATAGTTAGTTCAGTAGCACACTAAATATTTCGTGAACTTAGAATAACTTTCATGCTTCGCCGGTCAATGTTCACGTTTTCCAACTGCACATGTTTTTTACACTGTGTCTTTAATAGCGGTAGATATTTCAAGGGTCAATTACACAGTTTTTTTACGAGTACAAATTCGTTGGTACAGATTGCAGCAAATTGGTCGGGTAGGTACGTTAACAATACTGGAAAAATGTATTGTGTTAATGCTATGTCAAACAAAATGTCGGTAGGTATGTTGCTTACAAAGACACTACGATCCACGGCAACGAAATTGGTTTTTTTGGAAGAAATTACCACTAATTGTGCATTATTGTGCTCCATGCAAAATCTATAACATTACTTCACTCGTGCTTTGTCTTAGACGAGAGTACCCGCGAAATTTGGCGTTGTTTAGGTCATGAGCTATCCGAACATCAAAAAATATTTCACCTAGGTCAGGGGGAGGCGTGGAAATTAATTCGCTGTTACAATGTATAATAGATATGTGCCCGTCTCCATCTTGCACATTAAGGCTGCCTTTCCACCAGAGATGAGCGAGGATGCGTAACGAGGGATGTCCGTAAAACTAACCAATAACAACGCTATCTTAGCTCAAGGTATTACAATGAAGCGATGTTATTGGCTAGTTTCACACACATCTCTCGCTACACATCCTCGCTCATCTCTGGTGGAAACGCAGCCTAAGGCCCGGCGCCCATTATCGCCACGGCATGGCAAGGTATTTTTAGGAGACGAATAAAAATATAACTTAATAGTATGGAAATAAAGTTGAAATTTTTTCTGACGGCAACGACGCCTTAGACCGCCTTAGGCATGCCGCGTCCTATAAGCATCATCATTGAAATTTCAGTTTTATTATCATACTGTTAAGTTATATTTCTATTCGTCGCATATGAAATACATTGCCATGCCGTGCCGATAATGGGCGCCGGGCCTAAAGGTACCATTCCGTAGCCGACCGCAGGCGGCAACTGCAGGCGACGTGTCGCCTATTTCTACGAAACACCTTCCGTAGCTAGCGACACGTCTTCATAGAAGTACATAGAAACCAGTCGTGTCGCCTGCAGTTGCCGCCTGCAGTCGGCTACGGAATTGTTCCTGTAGTTTCACAGTTGTGCGGTGACAGGAACAACGCTTAGCCAAAGTAAGTGCTAAGTTACGTAGATGTGAGTTCTATAGGTAGACATTCTACCTACGACAGACGCATCCTGTGCAGTCAGCCCAAGCTGGTAATCTTCCTTATCGGATGATCTTTTCTCCACGGCATGGGCTATTCTCGTATAGCCCGTGACGACACGAGATAAGAGACTTCAGCATTATCAGGCTATAACGTTCCCACTGCTGGTATACAGGCTTCCTCTCTGTGAGAGGGAGTGGGCTATAATCTACCACGGGGGTCCAATGTGGGCTAGTAATCATAAGTCTTCGAATTTTTGGTTCTAGGACATGCCGGTTTTCTCACGATGTTTTCCTACACTGTTTTGAGAGCAGCGGTGTTAAATAAATTACACACAGTTAAGCACCTGCCTGAGTTCGTACCCACGACTTACAACTCGTTAGTTGGGGTCATTTACCACTGAGCCACAACTAACTACGCCTACTGACTAAATAAGAGACTTACTAAGGCAATTTATTACAATCCTGATGTTCCATGTAGATCTGAATCAATACTGAACTAATCAAATGATCAATGATTACCTGTAATGTCTTGACTAATGAATGATAATCATTCTACCCGGCTTCTGAAATGAGAATTTAAAGCCATGTGTTTTTTTTTTCTTTATTATATAGTTATAAAAACACAAGATTTTTTTTTAAATGACCTAGGTACATTATTCATAAGCAATAAATAAAATTAAAATAACGAATATACTATACCTATATACACAAACCTTATAAAATATATATAATTATTATACATTCAACTAAACACATCTAATAATTTATAATAATATTGAATTGCTTGAAAAAAAACGTGGGCTTTTACCTAAAGAAATGCTAAAGGTGCATACACAGCGTGTAACTCCAATTTACAAGAAAAAAAATGGCACTATCGTTATTCATAATCAATAAATTAAAATATCTTACTGCTGCTAATAATTACAGCGTCAAAATCATGAATTTGCATATAAAAAATGTAATTGGACTCTAATTCGCAACTTTCTATAACTTTTAGTAAGTTTAAACGTAAAAAGAAAATGTAAATAAGTTTTGACATTTTGTTATTAGTGTTTGCTCACTAACACTTGCAAACGTTGCTCCACACAAAGTAACTTCGGTGTAGATGACGGAGGCGACTCCAAATCGGCAAATGTTTAGGTAATTGCTTTTTACGGCGAAAATAATGGTAATTAAAAAAAAATGAAAAACATAGTCCGCTAGCTAGTTCAGTTAGTGTGCCAAGTTTCATGATCTAATTTGAAGTATTTTTTTAATAGCAGCGGTTTATTGTTAGGTTTGGAGGTAACTTTGGATTTTTTTTCTATCGAGAAAATTTTATGAAATCGTGTTTTCGGCTAAAAAAGTCGCTAACATTAATCCTCAACTTTAACATATATTATTTTATTTCAAAATTAATGCTGCAGTAGTTTCGATATAACGGGGGATCTCTCAACGTAAAATTCTCAATTCGAAACTGGGCCACAAATAATTATTTATTGTTACTTTATTTCCGCAGATCTAAATATCTTGAAACATACTTATTTTGTAAGTACAAATAACACTTTTACACGTCAAATCATAATAATTATAAACAGGCAAATTTTAATGAATTTCCCGCAATTTTCAGCCTTGATTCATGATGACAGTGATTTCAAGTTAACTACAAAAATATGCAAAAAGTGTGAATACAAAATTGCATGATTTATTGGCTCACAGCCTTCAACTAAACACGATAATGTTTTAATTGGGTTTTATACAAATATGTGCGGAACGCGTTAATATTTATTAGGTATTACTTATAACTGATTTTCAATTGCTGAAGGAAATAATAAAGTTAAGTGGAATCATTGTGTGATATGATATGCAAAGTATTTAACGATATTTGCGCACGCAATGTTTTGTTCTGCCTCTGAATAGATTTCCATGATTTATTTAAATACTTCGTGCTTCTTCTTTGTTATTTTGGAGGTTGAAAACGATATTTTTTGTGAATGATGAATTACTTTATTACTAGAAAAGCCTATTGATAAATTAAGTAATTACTTTGAAAATCTTATTGCCATTATGATCAAATACAGGCTGGGAATCGAATCCAGGACCTCTTTTTCTCTATTATACCCTAGGCAGTCAGCAACCGTGCTGACTACACATACAATTTTTATCACGTTCTTACTGACTCGAAAGACATGTCGTGTCATGTCACAAGTTATAAGTGCCCATTTTATGAGTTTTAAAATATGATATAAATAAATTTAAAATAAATAAAACATATATTCGATTTTGGTTCTATATCTTGTTTCTGATTACAGAAATACACTTAAATTGGTATTTTTTCCGAATAAATCACTATTGGAAACATTTGAGGACTTGGAAACTAGGGCATCCAAATATAAATATATCTTTAATATTGTGAGACCAAATGTTAGGTCTATATCATTATCAACAACAGTTGCATAAAACCATGCATTTCCAGACTTGTAACCATAAACTTACAATATCAGACGTAGAAACTCGTTAATAGGCATCCGAGCAGTCTCTGGATAGCCCGCCCTGGCAACTGGCCAGAAAACTGTTACTCAGATATAGAGAGAATTACATAAACTTAGGATATTACAACCGCGTGCAGCGCCGTAATGCTTACGGCACTTAACACCTATTTAAGGTGGATGCTCAAAGGTACCCCGCGAAATTCAAATTTTCTTACGTTTTTGCAAATTCCAGGTCAGTATCAGGTTGAATGTTGATCTAAATATGATTCGCAGCCGTATCAGATATTTATTTATTGAATTATAATCATAAAAATCATCAATACAACTCTCTAAGTTCATCAAATCCTATTTTGAATGATTATTTCGTGAAATCATGACATTTAAGGATTATTCAAACTTTAGGAGTTGTATTGCTGATTCTAATGATTATAATTCTGTAAAGCCATATTTGTTACGGTCGCTAATCATATTTTAATCACCACACAACCTGCACTGAACTGTAAATTATAGTACAACCTGATTTTAAGCTTTAACCTCTGCTTAATACAACGGTAAAAAGAAGTATGTAAGGAGGTTCTATATCTTATAACGTTTCACCAGAGACTAGATAAACTAAAAAGTTTAATACGTCTGAAAATTCATCTTTTATTTATTTATTTATTACTTTTCACACACAAAAAAGTTACAAAGGCGGACTTAATGCCTTAGGCATTCTCACCAGTCAACCAAGGGTGGTGAAGAGATTAGATGGCAGGTGCTCTGTTACAGAGGAACAAAGAGAAAAAAAGATAATATTTATAATTATTAAAAATATATCTAAATGCATTATATAAATAAAAAGGTAGGGTTAGACTTATAATAGACATACATAGATATTACCATTACCTGCACGGTAAAAGATATTTTACTTGTCATGGCATTGTTGTTGTTTGGTTAAACATTATCAAGAAACATAAAAGAGTGTCCGTGGAGTTTCTTGCCCGTTCTTCTCCATAGGTACCTACTACGCTTTGGAATGGGCAACTAGCTTCATATTTTTCAGACTGACCGACTCCTTGACAATTCGAAAGTGCGTGTAAATGGTTTAATTGAAATAAATGCTTCGAGTTTGAGTTTGATTACGGTAGCAAGAAACTTTCCAGGAAAAACTCTTACACGAGTTACTCCTCTATAACTATTTAACCTTTAAGTAACTATCTAAATGTCACAGTGATGAATCGGTCGCCCTTTGTGCCAAGTGCTTCGATTCCCGCGCCAGAACTAATATTTGTATTGCCCCAGGTATTTGTTGAGTCCGGGTGTTAGCTCAGTGCAGGTGGTTTGTGTAAGTAATGCCGCCTACGATACCTGCTGTCCTGGTATCTCAGTGAGGGGTATGAATCGTTTATCTGTTTGATTTACCTGGGAAAACTAACCAGAGTTTATATGTTTCACCAACCACTTTCATGCAGCAATGGCAGGCCTGCATGCACACAGGTGCATGCACACTACATGCACCCGTATATCAGGCTTGGGGCAGTTAAAATTTAAAATAATTACCATAGATTTTTGTATTATTCTTATTTTGTTTGCAATATATAAAATTAACATTTTTAAAATTTTGTCATTTTTATAACATTTAATAATTTGACAACTTTATTTTTGACATTTTATTTTTTTATATGGTTCTGACATTTTTATAATTTTTTGATATTTTTTTTATGAGTTGTTGTAAGTATAGTTAAATTTAATTTATCACAATTTTATTTTTGATTTTTATCTGTTTAGAATTTAAAATAGTTTAAATGTATGAGTGTAAAACTATGGACTAGAATTATGTCTAAAATAAATAAATAATTAGATAATATTATTAATAAGTTTCAGTCAACTTTTCGGTTGATAATTTCAGAGTAGGTTTTGTTAATTAAGCTGACATATAGTGCCGCTGTAGAACAGGCCTTCGTGGTATGTATACACCTTACGAGATAGAGTTCACAAAGGAATTTAAGGAGCCCTTCTATGGCTAACTAGCTAAATGTGGGTGTACTATAGGTACACCTCTGCCTAACCCTCAGGGATAAACAGGCGTTATGTTGAGTCTGTGTTATGTGGCTAAAAATTTAGCAATAAACATGTAATTCCCGATGACAATGATATACTGCCGCTATGGAAACTAAGAAATACTTATGATCCATTCCCAAAATCCTGATAAACCTTACCTTCCAATCATTCCTAATCAATATGTAGGTTTCCAAAATTGTTCAGACTGCCTATTTATAGAAAACACAAACTGGAAAACAAAAAGCAAAATCGAAAACCCTTTCAGTAAGGATAAAGGATAATGAATTCATCGTCCCCAATCAAGCAAGGATACCCGATGCTAATACCTGACGAAACGCAACGAGTGCGTGCCAAGACAAGCGATATCCGGCTGTATTTCAGTGGCCAACGGATACCCAATCACTAGTATAAAACGTTGCCCTACTGCATAAACAGTTACATTTCGTCTGAGGTAACCAACCACGATGAACACCTACATAGCTGTAAGTTTTTTGTATATCTTAAATGAGTGACTTCTTTTTTTGTGGATTTTATGCATATTCCGGAGATCACGGATTAATTTTGGAATTTACCAAAGCCTCATCAAATGATGTTGCAATCCAAATTGAGGAGCTCGTGAATACGGACTTCTCAAGTCACGTCAATAACTAGACAAGCAAACCCGAAATATTATACAAAGTCTAGTTTAATTCGTGTTCAATGAACCGAGTCAATACTGACTAACGTAACTGAATAGTTACGAGTTTTATTTTAGAACAATAAACGAATTTGAGTAAAAAGTTGTGCGATCGGCCATTATTATCATTGTACATTACTGTCGCGGCCAGCCACTCAAGCATTGATGGACGATCGTGAATATGTGGGCCTAGGCGTAGCTGAGGCACACATACGTGAGTCCATCTATGCCTGGTTGCGGCCAAGGCTTGTAAAGTACTTTTCTCAAATAATGCGCGGATATGCAAACAAAGTTAATTAATTATAAATTCTAGAATCAATGACGGACAACGATAATTTTTCACGCGCCAAAATGTTCATTTGTTTCTTCTTTACTTTAAACAGTTATAATTTTCAAGCAAAATCGAACTTTAAATAAAATCTTTGCTAAGTTACCTCCTTAGTTGTCATGTGTTGAAGTAAAAAGTTACTTCCATTTTTAAATAACACGACATATATAAGTTTTCATAATAATTTATTTTGCCGCTAGCCGCTTCACAGGACAGTTATGGATTTTCATAGTAACTTTGCCGGCCGCATAGTCATTTGTTTTTGACCAGTAGGTACAGCAATTTCGATTTATCTCGAAGAAGGTTGTCGAAATAGAATTTCCAAGCATGTTTGAGAAAAATGATTGTTCTGTTAAAATGTTGCCGCATTTGATTGTAACTAAAAACTAATGTTGTCTTAATTCATAGCTGGCTTGCCTTCTGGCCGTGGCTCAAGGCAGCGCCATCGGCGGATATGGCGGCGGATATGGCGGCTTATACGGAGGCGGAATCAGTAAGAAAACTTATCTCTTTAATTTTTGTGCTCAAAAATAATATTGCAAAATGTGTTTTTTTAACATCATTTGAATGAAGCAGCTCTCAATTTTAATTTCGACGTTACTTAGCATCATCTATTCAATCCAATAGGATTCGTAGTTTTTTGAAAATTTTGTTCCTCTAAACTCGAATTTCTATACTTCGAATATTGGTGTTGAAATTGCAACCAAAGCGACAAAAACAGATATAAATCCTTTTCTTTTTTAGGCCTTGGATACGGCCACGGTGGATACGGCCATGGTGGATACGGCGGCGCTATCCTGGCTCCTGCGATATCCACAGCGAACGTCATCAAGGCGGCTCCGATCCCCATCATTAAGACTGCCATCGCTCCCGTGGTTACTGCACCCATCCTCCGCACCGTAGCCGTAGCAGCTCCCATTAGTGTCGGCTACGGCGGCTACGGACATGGCGGCTACGGACTCGGCGGCTACGGACTCGGAGGCGGTCTTGGCCACGGCTACGGGGGCTACGGACTTGGCGGCCATGGACTCAGCTGGGGCGGCCATGGCGGTTGGGGTGGTTGGGGCGCCGGTTATGGCGGCAAACATTACGGCTAAGCCTGACGTCATAATTAGACGAAGTGGTAGTCTCTTTCCCAAAATTAACTCTTATTTAATTGGCTTCGCACAGTAATAAAGCATTCACTCTTAAAAGTTCTGTTGTTTTATTGATTGTTTTTTATACTGGTTTTTATGTCATTTACATTACTTACCATAACAGCTTTCTTGTCTTGACGATCTCAATTATTATTTAAGGTCAGCCCAGTTCTATCGTATTAAAATTAAGCTAGCTATCGTAACAATCAAATGTCCTGCTTTACTAAACACTCTAATAACAAAACATGGACATAAAACGTGCTGCAGCTCTGTAATGAGAACACACAAATAATAGTCTGTTATCTCCCCGTTCTCCGACGAATGGGTAATCCGTGTGCTCATTAGTTAGTGCAAGTTAACACACCCCTTCACAGTCCGTATCGCGTTCAGTAGAACAACGTTATTATAACAAGACTTGTTGAAATTCGTTTTTACAAAGTACAATCTCATACAGACAAACAGATCTTGAAAACGAAGATCATTTTGCTGTACTTTGTGCAAAATGACTGGGTTATATTTTTTTTCATTGAGATCTCTTTGTTTTTCGTTTAATTGCAAAATTAATTGTAAAAAAGTTCATTTATTTGCAAGAATATTGTTACAGAGGTGTTACATGGTGTTTATAGTTCATAATATCCTGCCGTTTCCGGCGTACAAATACATTGTCAGGGTTTTGGTTTGTTATTTAGTTACTTTAAGATAATTCTTAGCAGAATTTGTTTAATTTGCAGTGACTTATTTAAAACATAATAAAATGAGGAATACCTAATGAGGAGGACCTAATATTTGATTATCAGATTTTATATTGTTTTGAAAAATTTGCAATTATATCAAGTACAAGACAACGAAGTTAACCGCCTCTGTGGTTTGGTGGTTAGACCACCTGTCTCAGGCCCAGAGGTCCCGGGTTCGATTCCCAGTGGGGGCAAAATGTTCTGCTCGGTTTGGTTGCGGTAGGGCTTGTTTTAAGTCCGCCTGGCTAGCTACCAACATGTTATCTAAGTCTGTCGCCATAACAACAATGTTACAAGCATTGTTGTGTTCCGGCAGTAAGAGGTAAGATAGCCAGTTCCTCTGTGGTACAGCTTCCACCTTCGGCCTGATCATCACTTACCATCAGGTGAGATTCAGGCAAAGAGCTTCCCCGTTGTGCTTAAAAAAAAACAAAAGAAGTACTCTAAACGAGAAGCTTTTGAGCCATCCGAGCTTAACGTCTTAGAAGAAACCACTATCATAATCTATGAGTAAGCTCCAGATTCACTTTAACTGTTAATTTCACTACAAAGTGATTGCTAATTCAACTTCAAAATCATCGCTAATTCCACTTTAAAATTCCGTGTTTGAGCGATAGGAGCTATTAAAGTTGCCTGCCGTATTAGAGCGAAACTTAGGCGCTTCGTGCAAAGTTGCAAACTATATTCTGAACCTCTAATAGTCGGGGATTAAGTGTGTTAGGAGTTATGGCTTGTAACATTCCAGGATCATGTAAGGATTACAATAGAAGAGCAAACAAGTATAAGATCAAAACACAATCCTAGGAAAACGGGCGGCTTGGTAAAAAAGCGGTGATCCGTATTTTTATAATGAGTATTTGATGGAACCCGTACTACGGCACTACCACACCATTCACGTGGAATGTATTCTAAGTGTCTGTGTAGTTGAAAGTTGTCATGATTTCAGACCTAACGCACCGATCCAACAGAAACACAGTAATGCTGATTAGCTTCACCAGTTAAACTGTTTACCAGTGTTCAATTACTACAAAGTACAATAATTTTGGCGAGCGAGGTAATAAAATAAAGTGTAGTGACACATTTTGCATCGATGACATAGCACTTTAAGTTTTTTGTACGGTTGCCGCGCGAGGAGCTTCAGTGCTCTCCTAGCTTGTATCGGAAATATTCGTATATAGTTTTTAGTAAAATACTGTAATGAGTCAGTGAAATAAATACACAAAGTTTTACCTCAAATCGCCTTTTATTTGTACTACTTTCAACATCGAGTGAAGGCTACAAAAGTGGTGACCCCTGTGAAAGTACTTTAACTTTAAATACGAAGTTACGGAATAATACGACCTCAAAATGCCAACATCAAGACAACAAAAAAAGTACCCAATCTGGAGACGAAGCAAAAGGAGCATAGATGCCAACAAGTGGTGTTTTATAGCATCTGCATCACCAACCTTGCTTGTGCCCATCAACCCGGGTGGGGTTCGTTCATGATCGTACTAAGAATTTAATTTCGAAGCCCTACCACGTAAACGTAAAGTAATTCAAACGCTTTTTTTATCAAAAATACAACAATCCTTAGCATTTTGTTTATTTTTTGAGCAAGCACAATTAGTATCACCCATGGATACAGAGAAAATACGTTCATATACTGCAAACATGACGCAAGGAAAAATCTAAATACACGAAACTAAGTAGGGGTAAAATATGCGTCACATCCACGCAAAACGGGTATCGCTAAGCATAATGCTGTGACGCTATGCGATACAGAGCCCCAGCACTGGGTTTCAGCGACAGCCGGAAAAAACCGGGCTTTTATATGAATAAAGTTTTAAAACAATAAATATTATGTACTAAACGAGAATTTCCAATTCAAAAATCGTGGAATTACGGCTCGTACACTCTGGCGGGATATCGCGGGCGCGACAGGCAGCGCTATCTTTGACGCGCACGCGATATCGCGCCAGTGTGTACAGATACCGGCACGGTTCTTGAGCGCTCGGCGGAAGAGTGGGGATCGCTTTGCCCATCGTACACTTATGACAAAATACGTAAAGAGACCCAATAAGTCACTTCTGCGCAGGTGAAGGACAGCGCTCAAGAACCGTGCCGTTATCTGTACGAGCCTTTAACGTTACTTTTACTTCGTACATTCGTGCTAGGCCTATTATTCTCACAAGTTGACATTTTTCAAGCAGCAATACTAAAATCAAAACAATATCTCTTCAATGCAAAATGGAGAAGAATCTCTCAATCCGCACAATGTTAACAGTGAGTAAGAACAAGTAGGTCCACTACTCGCAACTCAGTCGCAAATGGAATTATAGACGTCTGAGTGTCGGCGGTGCAGGACTATGTGCTAACTAGTTGTTAACAGACGGACGAGTAGGTAGATAAAGATTGTGAGCTTTTAGTCTCACAAACAATAAATTCAAAAAAACTGGCTGGCTACTAAATTTAAGCTATAATGATACTGAAAACATCCTTATAATGACCTAAAGACACAATCACACACACACAAAATCACCAAACAACACTACACATCTACTAACAGTCGTCTCGCATACTTAACCTAGATTTTAATCATAATAAAAAACCATAAAATGTCGTATGATTCCTTACTACATTCTGTCAGCGCGCTTAGTACGTAATTTATAAAATGAAAATCTAAAAGGGGTGGGATCCTGGTGTCCTGAAACACAGGCCACGAGCCTAGCTTAGGCAGTAGTCTCCCACAATATACAGGGTGGCCGGATCCGAATCACCCCCATGGTACATTATGTTCCGCGACTTTTGATAGTTTTCGAGTTACGATTTTTTTTTCAGATTTTTTTAAATCTTCGCCCTGACCAATTTAAAAACACTTTTACGAGATTTGCAACTGATTCTTCATAACTAGTTCTATTATGCATAAAATTATCAGCTTCGAAACTGTGATGACAGTTATGAAAATGTTGGTCCAAAGTGAAAAATTCAATTCAAAAAGTGAACTTTAAACTTCTAAATTCAGTTGTAAAAAGAAGACTGTCAAGATTTCCAAACCAAATCAAGCCGTTTTTATCTTTCGAGGAGCGAAAACTTACTAACAAAAAAGTGTCCTATCTACAACATCTCTTCTTTGGACAGTCCATTACGCCTTCACGAATAGGATCCCCAGAGACCCTCCGACGGTGTTAATTGAAAAAGCAATTAAAACCGCCCCCGCCCCCTCACCCCCTGGCACTTCCAAACATCGGCAACTATCCGCCAGATATTCGCCAATCATATTCCCTCACTTTAAAATGAGATTCCACAACTTCACCTGAAGATTGTCTTCAAGTATTTTAATTATTTTTACTTGACTTGACTTTTGATTTTACTGCTTTCGTTTGGTTCGGAATTCGATTTCCGGCTTTTGCTAATGGCTAAGTATAACAGCCGCACGGGTCGACCCATCAGGTTAAGCTACGCTTGCCGGGGTGGTCCGTGGATGGGTGATCATCTTTACATATCGAGACTCCTTCGTAACTCGGAAAGCACATTAAGCCGTTGGTTCCGGCTGTCATTCGTGGGTCTTTGACAGACGGGTCATAAAGGGTATCGTATTATCCAGTTACTGGATTGTGGAGGTCAGATAGGCAGTCGCTCCATGTAAAATACGTATGTATGTGGCCTAGGTCTTAAGGGGGAGGCGTGAAAATTGATTCACTGTTAGAATGTATAGTAGATAGCTTCAGGAATGATGTGTTTCCTATTGTCTTATAATTCAACGGCCACACGCTGGGCGCCAATCGTCTTATTATTATTATTATTTTAATATCTTAGCCGTCGCCCCGCTTCCCGCTGCCGCCGAAAACATAGTCTGTAGCTGATAGTTTTGTCGCTCGGCTATTAGAGGCTAAAGCCGCTTGTCCACCCAACCGTGAACGGGTCGTCAACGACAACGAGATGACGACGCCGAAGTGGCGACAATACATTTACTATGGCCGCGTAATCTCGTTTCTTCTCGTCCCGTGTACGGGACGGCGGACAAACAATGTAGGGCTATTAGGGCCTATTTCACCACCCTCAAGTAAAGTGTCGAGTAGGCTAACCGCCAGTTAACGCCCGTAACTTCATGTGCGAATTTCACGACGTTCGAGTAGCACTAATCATAAGATTATCTGACCCGTAACTTACTTGCCACGACATCTGCCAGTTAGCATGTTTACTTTACAGTTAAAAGTTGTCCGTTGTCATTTTGTGTACGAACATACCAGATGTTTTAATAAAAATGGATTTATTTGACTTGGTTTATTCATGGTTTATTCTTGGTTGGTTATTTTCTATAGTAGGTATTATTATTCTCATCAAATTTGATAATGAATGTTCGTGAACCAGTCTTTAGTCTTTGGTTTATTGAATTAATTAAGTATTTGTTTGTGTTTAATTAAGTAGTATATTTGTTATATGAAAAAATAATAATTTTGTACGCCCCGTCAGGCAAAACATGTACGGACTTTTACCTATATTTAAGATCTTGCATGCTCGATTTGTATGTAAACGCATGTTTGACAAATAAATTATCTTTATCTTTATCTTTATCTTTGGTTGATCATCAATTGGATGAATTAGAACATTCTTCGACGCAACGATACCTAGGATTTGATTATTTTACGGACCTAGATGAAATTGTTTTTTTTTGCTAGATTTCATCTATCGAAGTATGCAATAAACTAAGTACCTACCTACTTAACTTTATAAAACATAAAAAATAATCTCTAAATCGCAAAGGTGAGTGGTATTTTTTCATTATCCAAGTGATTTTACTAATAACTTATCAAATCTGCTTCTATCTCTTTTAACTTTATCCATTCTAATTAAAAACTATAGTTAAATGAAATAACAAATTAAAATCACACGCTTTCCAAACCAGGCAAAAACACCACAAATGACAATTGACAACTGCCAAAGACATTTGACGAGTAACATTGACGTAGTATTGAACGAATGTAACGTATTATTTGTTACTTCATTCACTTAACCAGTAAGTTGTTAATCAAAACTTTATTTTCGTTTGTGAAATTGACAAAAGATACTCGTAACTTTTACTTGCCAAGTAACGTTAACTAGGAAGTAACTAATCAACGCTTTACTTGGAGATGGTGAAATAGGCCCTTAGAGTGTGCGAGTGCGACGGGTAGAATAACTGCCCAGTCACTTGCTGGTATGCGTATTCCCAAAGCGAGAATCTCGCAGCGAGTGTTCTGCCCGCCAAGCGAGCGTCGCTGAGCGAGTATTTTCTTTGATGTTGTCGCTGCGACAAACTATAGTGGAGAGAGAGTCCTTGCCGGCAGTGTGAACAGTCAGTGATTAACTAATAATATATAATAATAATGTATCTATAAAATACAATAAACATATTTAGTCAGCCATTCCGCTTAACTATTCGTAAAGAGTCATAAAAAACCTGTAAGATCGACACGTTTATCACCTCTCACTGAGGCATCCTCAAGATGACGATTGACTTGTCGCGAAGCCGAACATGACGTGTTGCCACGCCAAGCCCGGACGCAAGTCTCTTGACGTGTCGATATCTTACAGGGTTGTTTATGAATCTTTAGGAATAGTTAAGCGGAATAGGTTACTAACTATATTCAAGTCTATTGTATTTTATAATGGAAGCAATTAACTATATGTATCTCTTTTACTGACAAGGGACCTACATCTATTGTACATTTCTTGAAATAGTGAAAGTAGTCGATAGCAAGTCTTTTCCTAGTCGGTATTGGGACTGATAACCTAACTTACCTATGACTTTTTTGTTATAGGTACTTAGTTCTGCAATCTCGAAGTTAAAAATATCATGTCCAATAGAAAGTAAGTTATCTATTTATGTGGGACTAACCTTTTCATTAATCAATAATTTTGTGGTCCCGCGTTGGGCGCCAATGAATTTGGACGCCATTTTGTTATTTTATAATATCGTGCTAAAAGCGTGGGAGAACATTATTATTATAACATAGTTTCCAAGTTGATGTTTCCACATTCAAAATTAATTTTAGTTTCAATATTTATACATTATCCACAGCAATTTCATCAGCGCGCGTAATTAATTTGTTAGCTAGTAAAAGCTCCGTGTATTTTCCAATGATAATAGATTTTGCGCCAAAATAATAATCTTTTTGCAAAGAATAGTCCAACATGTTAACCGATAAACACATATTTAGTATTTGATTGACAAATAACAACTATTGAAGCGTTCGTTTTAATAATATACGAAACCGTTAGATGGACTTGCATCAGTAAATATGCATGTATTACGTAATATATAAGGTGCTATAAAAATATCTGCCACGGCTGCAATGGGAGATAGTATTGTGTTTATAGATTACATTAGTAAAGATAAATTATTGAACATGTGTCATATTTTTTTTCATACAAAAAATTGTACGTATAAATTTGCAAGTGACGAACTAGTCAGCTGATTTCAGTTTTCATTCACAGAACAGATGGAAAGAGATAGCAGTTGTTTTCATTGACGAAGTGCACTTCGCGCGTAATTTGTGAACCACGTTATGCAGAGTAGAGTCAATGTTTATTTAACTACTTTATTTTCTCAAATTGATTTAACTGTGCCTTGGACCAATCAAACGTATCAGTACCTACTGACGATTGTTATCGGTAGAGAAAGTTAAGTAAGTATGAGTTTTTAAATGACATTTTCAGATGTGAACTACGCATTAAAGACCTGACGTCACACAAATCCTGTCACGCAATCAGAGTTAATCGCTCGATCAACATATATAAGACTATCCGACATCAATCGTTGGGCAGTTGCCCGCCAGACATGACACCCGTCTGGTCGGAGGATCCACCCTTTTCAATAGAGGATGAGTGAACTTTACACCCTGTTCCTCATGCCACTAATTTTCTATTAGAAAGTATTTCATTTCATAGTCAAAAAATATGCATCAATCTTGAAATCCATAAACCATTCAAATTCTCAAAAAAATATTAAAATTGAAACCCAAACTTCCGGGATCACTATCAATCATTCTCGAAGTTTAAGGTGCGCGCCCCAATTGTCGTCGGAGACAAATTGCACCAGATTGCGATCGACACTCACCAGGTAAGTTAATTACTGCCGCGGTTAGGCGCGCCAGATAATCGGGGATTGGCAGGATCGTCTGTGATTATTGAAAATAATATTTCAAATCATCTTCGGTTTTCAATACTAATACTAGTTAATTGATTCAGGCGTGACTTGGCGGAAATCCATTATAAAATACAATAGACGTAGATATATTTAGTAACCTATTTCGCTTAACTGTTATCGAGGCTCGCGCCAAGTCAATCGTCATCCTTAGGATGCCTCGTTGGGAGGTGAAACACGTGTCGGTTTCTTACAGGGTACACTTTTATTGCAAAATTCTGTAGCTTCCACAGTTAGGTAAATGACGTTTGCATTGTGAATTGGTACAAATTAAGGATTTATATGTTGTTATTCTAAACATTTACTTAACTAGTGTTGTCAATATTATACCTACCTAAGTAGGTACTGTAACGTTATGGTAGAGGTTTTCATAATAGATATTTCCAGCTTGTCTATAAGTTTTGGTAACCCTACTAAAATTACCCCCGGAAGGTACCTGAGTAGTGCCCGCGAATTTGCCGCAACTAACTTTTCATAACTGAGACACTGTTGTTAGCTGCATAAGCGACAAAACAACCCTTTATACAAACATATTAAAGGTACTTTGACAATCTTGTTAACTACTTTTGTCTGATTAAATTGGCGTACCTAAATAGAATTGAGCACAAATACCAATGTGAGTGTGTATACAATTTACATTAAATTCTATAAATACTACAAGTTCAGATTTACCGTGCGATATTAAGCTGTCAAATTATCCATTAACTGTCCGACATCTACGAATCTATTTGAATTAACATATTCACCATATTATTATAATTCAGTAAAAGAGTTCTTAACCGCTATGTGTGAATCATTAATTAAATTCTAAAATACCATCATAAAAACTCTTTAAACATAATTATTAAAAGTGCCATTAAATTTATATTCAAAGAAAACACTTGGTTCAAAAAACATAATTCGAGCATTAAAAAAATATATAAGAAGCGGTACGCCCTAAATAGCGGGAAGTGGGCGTTGAGTCGAGCCGAGAGCCCATGACGGTAAACGTGAAAACAGGAGGACGATAATTGTGGTTCGCACCCTAGTCGAATTTTACTTTTAAAAAACACATTTTTATTTAATCATCGTCGTGCTGTTCGTTTTTCAAACTCACTCTTGTATTTCCCGTAAAATACAAAAGACTGTTCTATTATTAATAATAGAACAGTTGATTCTGTCATTATTATGCGTAAATAAATACATTATTATTTCGCAGAGTGAAAATAAGCTTATGGTGAAGGCTTATCTAATAAAATAGCAGAAATTTCATTCATAATCTTAGATAAATAAATACTTACTATTCCAAAGGTTTGCAGCTTATAAGAATCTCCGATCACCAAACACTGGCAACCGATAACAAAAGAGTTTCTTTTTCAGAAATACCCACCTACCCGATGTGAACGGCGACGTAAATAAAAGGTGTTTAAAAATAAACCATGGGGTCACTTCAGCATGCCTAACATATGGCAACGTAAAGGATTTACAGGCGACGTTCCCTCGGGAATTAAATGTTTTCCTTCGTAACGGGACGGGCTGCGGCAGTGCCACTTTCAAGCGATTAATAGTTGCTGATTTTGGGGTACGGTTCTTAGGAGAATAATTATCATTATTATGCAAATCTTTATTGATATCCTAGTAAGTTGTTACAATGAGTTGATCTGCATTCTCAAGATCATTTTCCTTTTACTTTTATCTAGCAAAAAATTCTACGAAAACCACTAAAACATTCTTATGATTTCTTCGTTTCTGAAATGAAGCCAATGGCTAATTCCTTAACGAGGGTTTCTGTGATTATTCTAACTCTAAAGTACTTAGATATTTGTGGGTGGCTAAAAAATCTCTCTAGCCTGTCTCTCGTCTGCATCGTTCCATTTCTTAATACCCTGCAATTCTCATATGAAGCACCTACTTTTCAAACTTTCAATTCCAATTTCAAAGAGACGGAAGCAGGTGATCGAAGAAAACGCCTCGATGTCTCCAATAGATTACCACCTTTAAAAGAAAATTGTCAGATGTGATCGAGAAACTCCAACTTTGTGAGAAAGTGACGTAGAAAGTAAATTACTTTTGTTTTAGATACCGGTAATGGATTGATCCCCTTTAAGTATAGACAACTTTTATAGCTCATTCGCTTTGCTCTTAGGTAACATAACATAACATCACGCCTGTATTCCCTGAAGGGATGGGCAGAGGTGTACCTATAGTACACCCACATTTCGCCAGCTATGTTTGAGTCCCATAGGAGGCGAGGCTATTGCCATCAATCGGGCACAAATCCAGACTCCGGGGTGCTACTGAGCTTGCTTGGTTGCTCGTAAGTAGGTACGTTGTTACAAACGTCAACCATTGAAGGCCTCAGCACACTTAGAACACCCGACGCCACACCACGCGTGTTCCTTGGCCAAATGACTAAGTTGTGCTCCACGAGATGAAATGTGGCCAATGAGCACATTACAATGACGTGGTGTGGCGTCGGGTGTTCTAAGTGTGCTGAGGCCTTTACGATACTCACTCGACTAATTTAAAACTTGTTTAAAAATAAATGAAATCTCGGAAAACAACATTGAATTTTCCGATGACCGCTCACACAAATTCGACAAGCCACAGATAATCACAAATAAAGCAAATACAATAGGCAAAGGTCAGAATCCATACAGCCTTTATATCCGGAATGTTATAGCACAATTTGCGAATGTGTTCGAAAATCAAACACGTAATGGAACGTGTCTCTCATAGCAATAACACGAAATCCCACACTCTGTTTATTTTATCAACATTTTCTATTTAACATATCGTCAACTCAACGTTTCGTATAACGGCACAATATTGTTTTAATTTTTGTTCCGATCCATGTATAGGCTGAATATATGTATGTTCCTCTGCCATTTGTATTTTTATCTGTGTAATCTCGTATGCAGTCTGTATTTTTATTGTTGTCCAGGGAAATGAACATTGAATTCTCCATGTATGATCAAACATTTTTAATTGTGCAGCAACATTGCGGGAAGCACAGAACCGGTCGAAGTGGTGGTGATTGGGGGAGGCGTATGAGCAGCAGTGGACGTCTTTCGGCTGAAATGATGATGATGTGTATTATGCAATCTCTTTATGGTTGATAAAACATACCTACTTACCTACTGCGATGCGAAACCCTCTGCCAAGCATCAAAATTTTGACTCAGTAAGTAATTTATGATAGCATTTCGATACGGAATAAAAGGATACTAAAGAAGGTAGGTATACCTACAAATAAGATATACTTAAACAATACCAGAATATACGCGCGAAATTTCGCGTCGTTGCCATTGAGGTACGTTAGTACAATAATACCTCAATGGTCGTTGCAAGATTTTTAATTCATATTCTCTATGGCACCTCTATAAGTCATGAGCTATTTTTATATTTTTAACCGCCTCTGTGGTCTAGTGGTTAGACCACCTGTCTCAGACCAAGAGGTCCCGGGTTCGATTCCCAGTGGGGGCAAAATTTTCTGCTCGGTTTGGTTGGTGGTAGGGCTTGTTTTAAGTCCGCCTGGCTAGCTACCACCATCTTATCTAAGTCTGTCGCCATAACAACAATGTTAAAAGCATTGTTGTGTTCCGGCAGTTAGAGATAAGATAGCCAGTTCCTCTGTGGTAGAGGATTCCGGGTGAAGCTCGCTTCCACCTTCGGCCTGATCATCACTTTCCATCAGGTGAGATTCTGGCCAAGAGCTTCCCCGTTGTGGATAAAAAAAAAAAAAAAAAAAAAAAAAAGCTATCTGAATAATTAGGTATCAAACAATATTTGGCCTAGGTCTTAAGGGGGAGGCGTGAAAATTGATTCGTTCTTACAATGTATAAATGATCCTGCATACCAACGGTAAGTGACGGTAAGCAAGATTGCTTACCAATCACTTAAAACTAACCTATTTACTTACCCACTTAATTACGAAACTCTCCCATTCTCGTATCATTCCACTCCAAAGGAGTTCCCCTTTACCGGCAGACAGGCACCTAAGTTCGGCACGTAAGTAGCCCGAGTTTGAGCCGTAAATATCCCGGCTCCATAGATTTATGGCCGCGCACACCTCTGGAGGCCTATTCTGAGTTCGGAGAAAATTAGTAGCCTTTGTTATTTGGGTTAGGGATCGAAATTACGTAAGGGAAAAAAAGTGTCGGTTTTTTCTTAAGAGAACCATTCCTGCATTTATTCGAAACTTGCCCCTTGCATTACATGAAACGTGAAAAGCGCGCGAAAATAAATTGCATATAAGACCGCCATTTTGAAAATGTTGACAGCGCAGAGCGTTCAGGATTTCGTGAAACAGACCCAGTTTCACCAAATCTGGATAAGCTACGGCGTGTGTCAGATTTGATAGACACTAGGGTTTTTTCATTTGTTAACAAAAAGATTAATTGATGCATTTGTGATTTTTCAGATCAATATTATGGAATACGACGTTACATATTTCCTTGGAACACTCTTCTCCATCGTTTTGCTGTTACAGACTTTTTACCCGACTACAGCGAATCAAAAAGGAGGGTTATGATTTTGACCGGTATGTATGTATGTATGTTCATCTATTCCCTCAAACTTCTAAACTAGGTACTCATAATAATTTGACAAATGAGGTATCTATGAAAGCGTCTTGATCGTCCGCTGGTTGTAGGCTGTGACGTCACATGAAATAGGATAAATTGTTGACATTTGCATAGGAATCAAAAGGGGTCATTTGGTTGTAAATGACCCTACATCCCCTTAATGGGTTGCCGACATATAACCAATAACCGGTATGTTGTTGTAGATCTTATTTGAAGGAATACGGGATGTCATTTTTTACCGTTTCGAAAAAAATATGGATATAATAGGTGAACGGAGTATTTTTTTTATCAATTATTTTTTTTATTCAAAATTTCTCTTTCTTTGTGAAATGATGTGAATATGAAAAGTTTACTTTAAAATTGTAGCGTTTTTTGATGATAGATCAATTTTTTTCTAAGTTGCGAAAAAAAAAATTAGGTATGCCATAAGCATCTACTCTGTTCATCTAATATACCCATTTGTTTTCGAGACGGTAAACCTACCCTTTCCAGTTAATTCCAAATAGTACATTCCTGTCTCATATACCTGCTCAATAGATAATTTACAGCCATTAAGTTTCACCAGACCACGCACCGGCTCACCGAGATACGAGCAATCTTGATAATATTCCCCGGTGATCACATCCGCGCAGTCCGCGTGCCGATTCGATCCAATAACGGTGCGATTAAATTTTCATGCTAAATGTAATTTAGAGGAAGGATCTGAACACATAGGTACGTTTATAATATACCTGGTTTATATATCGCTATAACACGTGTCTTCGATTACACAGTTGAAACGAAGTTTCTTATCGCATGTTATACCCTGACCACTTGGCGAATGAGAGCTGGACGGGAATAGTGTAACATATAATATATAATTTAGTCCACGATCTATTATTTAATTACGCTGATTGAAGCTTACACTGATTAAATATTCATTTTTCCTTTATAGATCTATTGTAATATAATTCTAGTATTGGAACACAAATGCGTATTCCTCAAAGAAGCTTGATTTCGTCCACGTGTTGCGACCAAATCGATAGGCTTTAGACAATTTTGAGTAACTACATTATTTGAGTGCTCCTTAAACATTTCTGAAGGCCAATTCTCGTACTCAAAAACGTTCACATTCAAGTAGCAATCTGTCAAACTTGTCAAAAATGTTGGTAAATTGTTTGTATTTTTGACAGATTGCGAATGAGATGCGAATGCGAACTTTCTTAAAAAATACGGGAATTGCCCCTCTGTTTAAACCTCATTTGTCCCACAAAATCAAAACACAGTTTTGCATGTCATTTGGTACGCATTCAATATGTAGTTTTTTTTTTATTTGGAATTAAATGTAAAATTTTGGGTAAATATCGAAAAACCCTTTAAGTTCAAATATCTCGAAAACGACTGAATTTCGGCCATACATATGGGGTGTTCAATCTGTTGAATTCTGAATTAAAATCAGCTCCTGACCGATATAGGTACGTCGAATTACAAGTAACCCTGTACGTTGGTACTCAGTGCACATCTCGAGGTTATGTGATATAATTAAAAACAAACAAGCCGTAAAAACTCTTCTATTTTAATACTTTGTATGGTTTCTTAATGCGATATGGTGTATTTTTGCATGGGTTGTAGCTTCAGAATGCCTAATAAATGTACGGAAGACAGATAGAGGCATTTCTTCGAATGAAACACAAATTGTCTCAATTTCGTACCAAAGTGTGATATTGAATAATGAGATTTTTCATATTATTGAAAGTTTATTTAAGTTATTTTTTGATTGATGCTGCTTATTTACATTTAATTTATTTACTTTACATCTCAAAAACAACCTGGATCACAACTTACCTCCACATCTGTCAGAAGTTCAGAACCTGCCTCGATAGGAGTGTTGTGGCATAAAAACTCATTTCAGTTTAATGTCGTTTTTTATCTGACCTAGATATTTTTTACTAGTATTTTTTTAATTAAAATCCTATAGAGGATTGAACCATATTTTTGACGCTGACTGTACCTACCGTCTATTGGATATCTATTGGGACTGAGTCTCAGCAATCCAATCGGTTTGGTGGGCTTGCTAACTCATACGAACCAATTACAATTTAATTTGCATTTGGAGCTGACTAGGCGTGCAGGTAAATATTCAATTTAAATCAATTTATACGAAATTGAGTTTGCAGGTTGCATTCGTAGGTACTTAGGTACACGTCATGCTTATTAACTAGTAGGAATAAAAACATAACTTAAAAATATTAAAAAATACGAAAATTATTACTAATTTAAAATTCCGTAAAAAAAATATTGGCAACATTTTAGACATTTTGTTATTTAGTTTGAAATGTTTAATTAAAATAAAATAAAATATAAAACAAAACCCACACATACAAAATAACAAACACAACATTTTTTTAGTTAAATTTTTATTGTCTTTGGTTATACAAAAACATTGATTAATTTTTAAAATAACTTACAAAAAACCACATTTATTTATTTCTTTATTAATAAATACATCGTGAATGACTAAACTTGTACATTGATAATAATAAATCCTAAATTTTTAAATTGCAATGTATTGATTCGTTCGTCACTCACACAAAATCTCTGTCAAACGTCATCCATACAAGAACGACGAAGAGTATTTTGGTCGGGTTTTAAAAACAACGTGTCTTAAAGACAAAATAACACTTAAATTACTAAAAATAATAATATTGCATTCCTGTTACATAAAATATGAACGAGCCAGTTAGCTTTGAAATTGAAGCATTACAAAATATTAATAGAACAACACAAATAATAATTGGATTCGACTGAATATTTGAACAAAGTCTACGCTTCGCTGTTTGTGTTACACGCCTATTAAACTTCATAATTATTGTCATCTAACTCCATACTACAAATTGGAAACTTGTTAATTTGTTTAGTTAAAATAAGGTGTCAATAATTACCTGGAACCATTAGCGTGTGAATTATCAAATATCACTTTAGTTAATTGAAATATTGCAACTGAAATACATTTTATTAGTTCAATATCGATATTGCGAATCAAACATTTTCATCGTGAAAACAAGAACTTTGAATTGAATCATGATTGCTTTGATCAAGGAGATAACAAAAATGGATCCACATTTTCCGCTTTGAGAGCACTTACAAGTTAGAAGTTCGATCAGGCTCTTGTAGTCGACGAGCGATTCTCTGAACTCTGTTGAACCTTCGGATTACATTGGTTTACGGAATAAAAGGCAGATCCCGCAAAAGCTGTAAGTTTAAGGAACTGTTCCGTCGAATGTTACGTCAAACCTAGGTTAGCTTAGTACAACTTCATTGTTACCAAGGCCCACGTTAGTACGTCACACAAAGTTCGGATGAAGTTTAGGCGACACACGTCACAGGTTTTCCTCTGATCATGAGTTTTGAAGTTGAAGACTCAAGCAAGATTGCATGCATGCATGCATACAGTTGCGGCTGATACTGAAAACCAGCGCTGTGGCTCTGTCTCGCATTGGGTAACAGCGTTATGCTGTGCGATAGCCGTTTTGCGTGGATTTGGCGAATATTTTCTCTCAAATTTTTCTTTTTTGTTGTTTTATCTTACCGTCAATAAACGTATTCTATTTCTTTCAAATTACCTCTCTCTTCTTCTCTTTTAGTAGAGAAATACGGTGTCCTGTTATATTTTCTTTCAGTTTATGGCTTTGTGCATTATAAAATCAAATCAGATATATTAAACCATCAATGTACGTTCAAGAATAAAATCGATTTACACACGAGCAAAGAGATTTTGTCATATTCAACTGTCTTTTAAATATGGAGACGCAGTAAATAATGTAAATTAAGCGAGACAGTTAAATCCCTTAAAAAATATAATATTTCTGCCATTTCAAAGCTCTGGCTCGTTCAGAGTTAAAATAACTAGTTAATACAATAAATAGAAAATAATAATATTTCCACTAGCAACCAGGTTTAACAACTTAAATATTTCCACATTTTCGTAAATTTTTGATTATTTCAAAACTGTTCTATCTTATTTCATGCAAAATCCCATCGAATCTATCATACTTATTTGCTGAGTTTATTTTCCATTAGTTTTTTATTTTACAACACTACAAATATTACATGACAATACTTTTAATTAAATATTTCAGTTCGTTTTAATCCCTTGTCATTATTTTAATGATTTTACAAAATCGACATCTAAAAATGTTTTTGAATAAACACCGGATTCGTTAAAATATAGATACCTCAAATATTTTATAACAAATTAAACTGAAAACAATTATAATAGTTTCGAATAAAATACAAAAGGGGTACGACTACTTACTTAATCAAGTTACATCATTTTTAATTGTATTATAAAAATAATAATAAACTCATATTTTAGTCATTTTTTTATTATTATTAATTTTTGCAAACCAATTTACTTTATTTATCTCCTTTTATCACCAGCTGTTTAATTTCATCATCTCTTTAATTAAATGAAAACTTAATTGAAATTAAACTTATTAATTGTATTTATTCAGTAACACAAACTATATCCCCTCACCAAAATATTTGAGTTATCTATCGCAGCTTATATTACAAAAAACATGATGAATATTAAGATAAAATACGATTTACATGACATCCATTAAATAAATTAATCATAAAATAACGTTTTTATATAATTTATTCACAGCGGGCGACGTTCTGATTCCGGGAAAATAGCAAACGTACGTACAGTATATTAAAACTATTAATTTTACTAGCTAGTTATTCGTAATCATTTGGTTGCGCAAAACGATTTCGCAACGTGGAAAATAACCGCTACTTGTTTGTAACTACATACGTTTTAGCACATCTTGAGCTCGCTTCTTTATACTGTAAAACACTGACACTATGGCTCATGTAACTAACTTAATTTAAGGTCACATCTGATTTCACATTTATATATTTTATGAAAAATTTCTGTTCATATCTGTAATACAAAATAGGCAAAAAATTTAGAATCTTGTAATTCACTATCTAGATTTTTATTAAGGTACCTCAATAGTTATATTTTATACTTAAATGTATGACAGGGTGTTACATAATTATGAAGAATTCAAAATAAGTGTTTATCGCAAAGCAAGGATGTAAAACTATTATGATTCGAGATATAAAAATTATTAACATCGAGATGTAGTACTTAACTATCTAGTATTATACAAGAAGTCTTTAAGACTCTCCTATGATAGCTGAATATGCATTTATTAAAAACGTCATGCAGCAAAACAATCACTACCATAGATAATGTAGAGCGACATAATACAAATAGGTACATACCTACATTTTTTTTAAACTTGGAAAACTCTTGAAAAGTTTTCATAATACTGATTGTTTAACTCTCGAGAGACTATAAATCACTCAATCTGAATAAAATTCTAATTAAAATAGTAAAAAACAAAAGAACTTCACACGATAAAGGAAAAATAAATATAAGTGCCACATTTTTCCAACCCATACTTTATTTTTTTCTTAGTATATTGTCGCTCTATAGAGGGAATGTATAGAATATGTGAGGACATAAAGTTAAAGACGTGGTGTGGTGGAATGTATGGGCTATCATGAGCCCTCTTTTGTACTGTCACTATTATAAATTACACAGGGGAGTAAAACAAAAAGGTGCAATAATAAAATTAAAACTCTTTTTTTATGATAACAGCTAAGCACTGCCAAAAATAATAGATAGTGTTTACGCAATACAACTGTCAAAATTGCATACTATTTTTATAATAAGAATTATTTTATTCTAATGCAATTAATTTTTCTGTTAGTTTATTTATTGTGTCTGTATTTTTTTTTTTAAACCTTTTTCCATTTTTTCATGGAGATTTTAATATTGCACCTTCTTCGAACGTTTATAGTGTTAACTACTAGATTACCTACAAAACAATTCGGACTAGAAATCTAAGTCAAGGGACATCCACAAAAAATAAGATTTAACTAATTTTACTGTGCGCATTGACAATACGTTTAGGAATTAGAATTACTACCTACAAGTGATTACAAATACAATTTATTTATTTTGTTAATAAAACAAATATAAGGGTCTCAAATGTAAGTAATTCTGATTCTGTTAATCATATAGACTCACTGAAAAGTCGCTTAAAATGTTTTTTTTTTCATTATTAATCATGCAATTAAATAATGTTGACAGATTATTGGAATATTTTTCTAGATTTTGACAAAAAATGGTTAGAATTATTTCTTTACTTTTTAACAACAAAGGCCTAGCTACAAACTGTTGCAAAACCTGCAACTATTTTCTAGTGTCTGTATAGATTTTTTCGGCTAAAATAAGAAAATAAATTATAATTACAATTTTTTTTAAATAATGTTGTAGCCAATAATCATTACAACGCATAAGTAAATAAAAAGTTTTTATTAAATAAAACTATTTTTCGCTCAAGTTCAGTGAAAATTATAGTGTTGCAATTGTATTTGTAAGTCAAGTAGTCTTGTCAGGTATAATGGCAGAATTACGCATTCTAATGTGCATATTTTGTAAATCAGTAGAATAATTTGTCTAACAACAATATTAGTGTAAAATATTTTTATGGATAAGTAAAGCTAGAGTTTCCTAAGACAGCGGTGGTGCGTCACATAGCGTCCGCAATATACCGGCGAATGACGCCTCTGTATCGTTATTTATCAAAGTAAGTTGTTGTGGTTTCTTACAGAGCGTCTTTTGGCATTGTAAAGTCAAACCCCGCTGCCGTCATTTTCATGACAGCTGTCACTGCGGCCGTTAAGTAGCGGGCACCGCTCTTCTAGGAAACCGTAAATTTAGAGTATCTACTCATAATATATGTTTTTTTAATGGGACCAACTCTTAAAATTTTGAAAAAGGTTATATCCAGACTTTTTGATTGTGCAGAATTGCATTTTATGAAATAGCGGCATTTTTTTTTTATTTGTTCCATTGTAAAACTTTGTTCTATTCATGAGTAGATTCTACTCTCAACCTTTAAAAGTATTTTAGGTACTATATTATTTTAGACCTGAAATTTTATGAAAATGCATGCATGGGAGTTATTGACGTTTTTAACTGTTCAGAAGTATTTGGTCACCTTGTCTGCTACAATATATTTGACCGCGACTGTAGTGTGCTGCAGTAATGCTATCTGTATTGTATTGTGTCATGTAGGTTTAAGAGGGTGCATCCTAAAAGTTGGCAACGTCGTAAATAGCTGTCAAATATTTACCTGTTTCGATTAATTTGGAAATAATACTGTATGGAAATAAGAAATGTGGCTAATCAATTGACTAGAATATTAATAATGAATTGCAATTATAACATTGAATTTGATGTTGTACCCGTTTTAGGTGAAAAAAAGGCATTTGGAAAGTTACGAAATACTTTTTTTACATCTAAAACTAACTATTCGGTGTTACGATATTAATTATTGCATTTCATAATCAATATTCTAGTTCGCTAGTTAGCCACATTTTTTATTTCCATACAGAAATATTATCAAATTAATCAAAACAGCGAAATATTTGACATCTATTTGCGACGTTGCCAACTTTCAGAATAAACCCTCTTAATGGTAATGGTGATCTTTTTAAATCTTGATTGGAATTATGTATGAATTTTTTTACATTACATTTACCTATTGTGTGCAGTTTTTATTGTACTTTAGCCCCATCCCCACTCTTCCACCGTTTCTTGTCAGTGAAATATGTATCAATAATTTCTTACGCATTTTATTATTTTTAGTAAAAATCACAATCGATTTTTTGGCACATTTTTGGCAACTGCTTTTTTTGTCATTTTTTTTTTTAAAGGTAATGGAACTGTACGCTTTTACTATTGTTTTCGTTAACGTTGTAAGTTATCTGAACGTCCACATCGTTTAATAACAAAAATGCGTAATTCTCCTCCATTTTGTATAAAATTTGGCTTTATTCAAATCTAGGACTTAAATGTAAATTGCGTTGATATAATAGATTTTCTATTTCTACACATACATATAATAATTAATAGGTTAATAAAACCTCATTCACAACAAAAGGAACGTTTTACAACACTCATAGATTTAATGTATATGTTACATAACCTTATGTACTTACTTACACACACATTAATTGTATATTACATAATGCCTATTCGTAGTAATACTGCCGATACAAATGTCATAGACTTAATATATCGAATGTTGTATTTACAATTACGATTTATATATTTTAAAATCCATACATATAATATTTAGAATTCAATGAATAAGTATATCTCATTTTATCTACGTTGACTGACACATATTTAAATATATTATAGTTAAACGTTGTCGGGTAAGATTAGCGATGAATTAAAATTGGAATATCATTTTAGCTCACTATTCGTTTCTCACAATGTTATCACAATAGTGATAGTAATTACGACATTAAAAGGAATAATAGATTCCGTAATATCCATAAAATTTTCGTAGAAGAGTGAGGTAAAACAATACAGTTAGTAAGGGTCAAATTTATGACAAAGATCGTTGTATGATTTTTTATAGTACATCGAGATATGATCATATCTCACGTTGATCTTGAATCAAATCACAGAGTAGGTAGGTACTCACGACGAAGTAAAACAAATCTTTTTTTTTTTTTAATGGTCATGGTCATCATTAAAATCTTAAAATTATCTTATAAACATTTAGTATTCTCACAAGAAATAGATTTGAGTATTGCTCAGAATTTCTATAATAATTATAAAACTTACTTAAATAAAATACTTTACGAAACACACAGTAAATATATTGAAAAAAGGCTCAGGACTCTCTCTTAATACTGTTTGACATAAATTGATGCACAAAGTTGATACATTCTAACTTACAAGTGCTATGAGTCACTCATTACAATTCTTTTACATCTAAAACAAACACATGGAACATTTTAAAGCAAAAACGTTAGCGTTAGAAGCTAAAAACGAAAAGGAATGTTCTTCTAAACCTTTTTATAAAAGCGATGAAAAAATTTAAAAGGCCCAAAAAAAGTTTTTTCAATGTACAAGAATTTCAAAGATTTGAAGCACTCGACGAAAAAGAAAGATGGAAATTAAATAAGTTGCCTTCAAAAGATTGCTAAAGAAATTATTCTTGATCTAAATTCGTCGATATTAATCCTAAAAGCTCAAACCTTATCCAGAACACTGTAGAGAAATATCTGACTAGAGTTACACCTTCAAAGCGGTCCGATACAAAAATACGAGATCCGACACTTCATTTTACATTTCACCTCACTAATTTTGCAAAGGTCTGGTTTATTCGAATTCACGTTTGAATAGTGACGGTTACAATTTAAATTCCGAACGGTGAATATTCGAAAATTGAAATTCAATGCGGCGTAATGTACAGTCAACAAAATAGATACGTGTGCACACAGCTGACCGTAACTCTTTTAAAACCATAACATCAACACCTGTAACACCTGTAAATCAAGGGCATTTGTTGACCGTACAAGCGCAAGAAAAATAAAAAGTCGAATAGGATCCTTTACAACCCCATTTACACTATGCAAGTTTCTTGCCTGTGGTAAACAATGAAATTGAAGCAATATTTTTTTTTTATCGTTGTTTCAACTCATGGTATGCCAGGAAATTGAATTGCACCGTGTAAAACAGTCTTAAAATTGTAAAATAAAATGGCGCTCTCATATTTTCTTACCGGTCCTCTGACTAGATTTTTTGACAAACTACTAGTTTTTTAATACAGCTATAATCAGCTCTGTTGCTCTAACACTAATCACTCTTAATATACTCTTGGCATTTAATCTTTGCTCTTAAGTTTTGATTTAAAATTAAATAATTCTTCTTCTTATAACAGGAGAAGAGTCGGGCGTTTTTTGTGGCGTGCACATCTTCGTAAGTAAACTGAGTAAACTAAATTGCATTGATACAGACTCATTTGTTTTTAATTTTCAAAGTTTTAAAGTGTTTAAAGTGTTTTTCATACTTTATTTTAACGAAGCATATTTGGCACGTCACAAAAAACGACAAAAATAAAACATTTATTATTAAAAAAAATTAAATGAAGTAAAATGTTTCTAAGTCTACAAATAAATATACTATGTATGGACGGGACGGTCAACTCACTAATCGAAATCAAAATTCACAAGTAATTGTTTCAATGGACAAAATTAACTTTACTTTCACACACTAAATATGGATGATACCACGTTTTATTAGCAGTCCATTTTATTTCACTTTTTAGGAAGAATATTATGAAATTAAGTTATTTTAGTTAAAATATACCCAATGCTGGTAAAAGAATAACATCTTGAAAATTTTGGCACATTATCTTTATCTTTTTTCTAACTTCAAAAGATTATAATAGGTCTTTGATTCGTTAGTAATCTATGAAACTGCAACACATCATCAGCTCTTCAATTACCAGCATTGTTTCACACTTCAACAAAAAATAAAACAAAACGGTTACCAAAATTGGGCAATTTACATTTTGGCACCGTTGCAAGATATAATCATTCAATCAAACCAAGCTCATCACAATTCAATTGTACACACCCCTAGTCATCGCTTCCCTATTCCTATTGTGCCACTTGCACGTCAGAATTCGCACATACGTTCTTCGAAAGGTGGCGTTACACAGAGCGTAACACACAGGATTTATCGTAGAGTTAATGTAACAGAGAGCGTAGAAGAAGGACCACAACTCGTCAGGGATGCACTTCGTACACGCTGTGAGAGGCTTCAGCAACACCAGAATGTTGTAAGGCGTCCAAGTTATTATAAAAGATAGAAGGATAGCCGACAACGTTTTTGCCGCTTTCGTCTCCTGCTTTTTCTCTTGCGTTTTCTTTTTTGGCTTTGGTTGTTTCGCTAACCCCTTCCCTGCTAATTGCTTTGGAATAATCTTGGCATTCAAAGGGATTCTAACGTCTTGTATGTGAGATGTTCTTCTGGTCAACGCTTGGTGTCCTGCGGGATGGAGGTTGAGCTCTGAGTCCCCTCTGGTTGGTCGGAAGTGTGGTCTTGCGTTAGAGGGTGGAGACTCTTCTGTGATCATTTTGATCGTTGGTCTTTCTGTGTCGGCGTCTGGTAGTCTAATTAGGATTGTGTATACTGAGTCTGCTGAAGCAGATTTAGGTGCTGGTGAGGTAGTAGCGTTGATTCTGGTGTTTGGAGGTAAGGAGCGACTATCACGGGCTGCGGGCATATTTGAGGGTGGCTCATAGGACCGTCGGAGGGGAGAGGTACCTCCATCACCCCCCGAACCACTGGAACCCCCGCCGCGAGACGCATAGGGGTCCCTGATGACGTTCAGTGACGTGCACCTGAGAAAAAAGATAAACGCGTAAATAGTCAGTACATAGAAAAAGAATTTGTTAATGGAATCTCGAGCAACATTCCACTTAATTCTCAAAATCAAGCCTTTACAAATTTCTTCCCGGATCTCAATTTCGCTCTAAAATCCTTTGCTCATAAGGGACAAGAGCCTTCATACTGGACCCGGAGTTAGTTATTTATTTAATAACATTATGGTAAGTGTCCTCTGGACGTAACGAAGGTTCTTCAGTTATAAGCGGTGGCCCTCAGTGCCTTAGGGACCACCTTTGTATCGTTATCAGAACCGACAGTTCCTGATGAGTGGAGCTGAGATGTAAGTACTTGTTTTCGTAGATTAGGTTAACGGTAACGTGTTTGGTTAGGATATGTTCATGACCATAGGGAATTATTCTGATGGATTTATAAAACCTTAGTAAGCTTGGACGTCATGATAGTTCAACTATGTAGGTAAGTTGCAACATAAAAGAAACATCCTTGCAGTAAATGTCGTTTAAAAAAATTGGCCAGTACATTTTTCTGTCACTCTGTCTGTCATTCGCTACGGACAGTCATATATTAGGCATTGTAAACAATACCAGTATAAGCTGGCCTCTTTTTCCATTAAAACTCTGCACTATGTTAGAACAATTTAAAGTAAAAAAATTACCACTGACGTGCGGTCGACCGTTCAAATTAATATTATTGTTTCGTTCATTTATTTTTCATTCTTATTTTAAACATTTTTAAATATTTCTTAAAAAATTATATAAAAATACATTTAAAAATATTTATTATTTCGTTTATTTATTTTCCATACTTATTTAATACATTTTTAAATATTTCTTTAAAAATTATATAAAAAAAAAAAAAACGAAATAATAAATATTTTTATTTTATTATTTATGTACACACAGCAAAATACATAGAAATACAACATATTTTTTTATTTTTTCTATATTTCTGTCTCTTCGAATTCTTACCTAGACACGGAGCTCTGCAGCGGTGTCTCCACGGACACGGGAGTGGCGTACCCTGGGTCTGAAGGCTCCTCCTCAGGCTCTGTGTCCTCCACATCCTCGCGACCGGAGTGCCACCACGCCACACACCACGCTCGCACTGCAGCCCAGCCGCGTAGCGCTCGACGTGCGTTTGCAGCCTGGTCAAAACAGAATGGAGGTTTATACACATAGATTACCTCCTGCTTTTTTCCCAATGGGGTATACAGAAACTAAAGAACGCCATCTAACCTACTACAATCCTTACTGATTCATTTTGCTTCATTAACATTAATGCGGTTGCGAGATGCACCTGACCTTTCTGAAGAACATCACCAATATGGTCACTATATATATCCTTCTAGGGCGTCCCCTCTTGGCGTTAAAACGAAAAAATAATGTATCTGCCTATTTTTTTGCCAACGAACCGCATTGCCATACAACGTGGCAATGTTACCAGCCTTTCGGGCACCCTTCCTGAAGATAGCGACGTGGACGAACTTTTTGATGCCCTATGATTATTTCCCCTCCTTTTTTATACCTTGTTCATATTATTATTGTAAGTCTGTAAGTTTTTAAATTATGTAAAATATTCTGAAAAATGAATTAAAGTTTATCTTTGATACATTATGGAACTTCTGTGTGATAAAGATGACTACGTTAATTTTGTGGCTTAATTTGGTTTAAAACACTATGGCTGCTAATGGCCTGGTAAATAGTATTTACGCAAATCATAACCCTGTGGTTTTCCCAAATGGGTTCTACCACAAAGTTAGTATAACTTATTTAAATTGTATTAATCAATAACCGAACACAGTAATGGCTATCACTTTGCGGATTTTGATCGTTAATAGTCAGTTTTTCAGTGAATTCAAAGACGAGATATTCCAGCTCGTGAATTTTATTACTAGACCAAGTGAAACTTTTGTAGAAAATCTTTTGAAATTAAGTCGGACTGCATTCTAAACGACCGTAATTTAGTTCTTCCCAGCCAGTTAGCAGCTCATCGTTTTGAAGAGCTGTAGTAATGTTCCCTCGTCTTATAACACCGGTTTTCTTGAATAATATCACTTCTCTGGGCACAATTTGCTCTGTAGCCATTTCATGATCAACAAGGAAATGAAAAATATAACCAAGGGGAATGAAAACCCTTTTAAAACTGTTTTTTGTTTTGCTTTATGCGAAGGCTTCAAAGGAATGATTAAGTTGCTCTTCCAGAGGTTTCATTTTAACGAGCTGGAACGTTTTATTTTGCTGTAAACAAATCAAATTTTTTATGAGGTGTGACTTTTTCTGTGGAGCTGAAATATACAAAGTGGCTTTATTTCGGACATTGGAAAATGTATAAAGGAGTATTTTACTGTGAATTATTTAAATGCTTTTTATCGGTGTGAATGAATTCGTCCTAACCTACTAACAAAATCTTTTTATTACTGGAAACTAAATATGATTGTCAGTTGAGCTGTTGAGCTAAGAACTGCTATCACTCAACATGGTTAATGACCCCTTCATAACACAGTAAATTCATAAATCAGTTGGCCTATTTACCGTCTGTCATTTACAATAAACGGAAGATAACATCCATAAAATTGTTATGTTATAATCCCACAAACTCGATATGTATGTAAATTTTCTATCACCGAATAAATTGATGGAAGAGCCAAACCTAAAATCGGCTTCCACATCGGTTACAATCGGTTTTGACGTCTCGTGCCAAATAGTCGCCCCCAGTGTTGCACTTGGCGCCTACCCAACATCATAAGCATATGCCAACTTATGCATAACATCGGAGTACAGAAAAACCAACCTTATTTGTTTACGATAAGGGTGGTAAAATCTGCATGGTATTTTATTTGGTCCTTCGTTCCGGTTTCTGCGTTCGTACAATAGGATCTATTGTGATGCATGGGAATTTCTAACTGCATTCGTTTATAGGAGTCTATAGCTAGATTTAAAGTTAAATATTTGCCCATAAATTAGATCAAGAAGCTATTGCAAAACTATTTACTTAGACTTACTGAGTATATTTTAGAGCGTCTAAACATTATGTTATCTCGGGAAGTCGTTAAAGTCAGCAAGGGTAGCTAGTAAATTAGTCGTGGGCCGGCAATCCATCAGCTGGTAACCTATATTTAACACGGGTAGGTACTTAATTTGATTGACCAACGAACTATGGCAGATGAGAGAGAAAGACAACACTAAGATAGTTTTGGAAGACTGTATGGGAGACATTTCCCTAGGAAAGGACCAGCTCCTAATTGCCTAACACTGATTAATCATAATCTGAATCATTTTGAAGGATATTGCTAATCCATTGCTTCATATGTTCGAAAAATGTGTCTGCTCAACAACGTAAATAACGCAATGAATGTTGTTGAACTGTCAAAATGAAATAGAAGTGATTGATCGTGTTATGCAGTTTCGGTGCAGTACCAAAAAATACATGCGTGTTATGTATTTTTAATGTAGTCTTAAATAATTACGTTACTAATCCTTTAGCACTTACCAATAAATAATACTTTCGACTAATAGCGAACAATACGACTAATAACGAGTAATTATTGCTGGCGGTATCATCCGTATCATAAATTCAGTTTTACAGCCGCCATCCGATTATTCCGTCAAATGAAACCAGGCAGCATTTATGTAATTGAGCTGTTTAATTTAGAAAGTTAATTTCATACTAGGTTTAACGCGAAAACACCAGATTACTAAATACAACGAAATTGCAGAGTCAATAATTGATGTGGATGTAAAGTGGTGATTGTGGAGCTCGTGGCTAAGTAATAACAGCCGCACGGGTCGATCCATCAGGTTAAGCTGCGTTTGCCGGGGTTGGTCCGTGGATGGGTGACCATCTTTACATACCGAGACTCCTCCGTGCTTCGGAAAGCACGTTAAGCCGTTGGTCCCGGCTGTCATTCGTGGATCTTTGACAGTCGTTACGAGTCGTCAGAAGCCCGAAAGTCTGACAACCAGTCTTACCAAGGGGAATCGTATTACCCAGTTACTGGGTTGTGGAGGTCAGATAGGCAGTCGCTCCATGTAAAATACTGGTATTCAGCTGCATCCGGTTAGACAGGAAGCGGACCCCAACATGATTGGGAAAAGGCTAGGCAGAATATATAATATGTAAATTGGTGGATTTACGTTTTTCCAGTTACACAGCAATCACGATATTAACATCGATACGAAAATATCATCTCTTACCATTGATTAATCGTCGTGAGATCTGTGACTGTACATTTTTGTTGAAGACGGTTCGTAGTGACATGAATTGTTCCGATATTTTGTCAACTTTTTATTTTAACGTTCCAAGCAAATCCAAACGGTTCAATCCACCGTTACGGGTGCCATTTGCAAATACTAACTACAGACAAAACTCGTACGTTGTACTGTAGGTAGGTATTTTAATAGGGGTGTATATTTAAGTGTGACCTCGGCAAAAAAGTATTTAGCAATGAATTTCTTTAAAGCTTAAATTCTATAGATAATTTGTTTTCTTATTATTTTTATTTGTCTATTTTTTTTACATACTTAGTTATAAATCTTAATTATATTAAATTAAATAAAAAATTTAATATAGTATAAAAATAAAGATTATTATTTTTATTTTTTAAATTGAATTTTTAACATCTTGGTTTTCATGTGAAATAACCTGTCGCAACTATATTAGTTTTTAAATATTCTAGATGATGCCCTGACTGCAATTTTTTTTTTTAAATATTTATTTGTGTTATCAACATTTTTTGTTTTTTTTGGCAATATTTGGCAGTGTGTATACTTTATTATATTATTATACACAGTAAGTACTTTTGTACCAGACGAGCTCTAGACGTGAAGACATGGAATTATTGTCTGTCAGATTATCATTCTGTTATTTATCATCATTGTATTTAGCTGTAGGTCTTCCAAAGTCAATAAATAAATCACTGAGGTTTAACATAACATAGCACCACGCCTGTATAACTCGAAAGGGCTGTGGCGGCATCTACAATGCCCCATGCGAACTACTCAACACACTGACATCCCGCAAAATCCTGCATCACGCAAACAGAGTTACGGCGCGACGAGTATAATAATATGTACAAGGTCCCCAGATCAATCGTCGGACAGTAACCCACCAGACACAACACCCGTCTGGTCCGAGGATCCTCCCTTTTTTCCTCATACCTCTAACCAGAAGTGTACACCCATATTTTTTATTTCTTAATGTCACTTAGCCCGTTCGTCCACGATCCTACTCAAAAGTAATGTACATAGAGGAAGCCTGTGTCTCAGCTGTGGAAACATTATGGGCTGATTATATATATAGTGTCGTGTACAGACCGCTATTGAAATACTAGTGCTGTAACATGCTGGTTACTCACTTGTGATTTTAGTTTGTAACACGTTACTTTTGAGTAGGATCGTGGACGATAAGCCTTAAGCTGATTTTTAACTCACTCAAATCACATCTTAAGGCCGTATACAGAAAGAAAGCTGGAAGCCGGCGCTGGTCCATTCTGG
Source organism: Eupsilia transversa (assembly GCA_914767815.1). Taxonomy (NCBI): domain Eukaryota; kingdom Metazoa; phylum Arthropoda; class Insecta; order Lepidoptera; family Noctuidae; genus Eupsilia; species Eupsilia transversa. Next base: position 14,388,483 of record OU611882.1, read on the forward strand.
TAACAGTTACATAAAGCAAGCAGATTGAAGCAGAGCGAGCAAAATGTCGTACTCATCGGACGATGAATTGGGCGAGCGGCGCCAGCGCTGATAGGCGCGAAGACTCTCAGAACTTGTCGGCGACGCTCGGCGCTTATAGGCGTTTGTTCATATAAATGCCTGCGCCGGTTACCTGCGTGGACCGGTTCCTATAAGCGCTGGTAGATCGGCGGCGGCTTCCAGCTTTCTTTCTGTATACGGCCTTACACCGTAGAAGGATAATTTTAACCCTCTTATTATATTACGTTCATCAATTCAAGCCTCTGACGGGGTTAACCGCTATTACGCATCTACCTCATTACCCGACCCTGATGATCCCAAACCCGGATGCTGTTACAAAGTTAGTTTCATTTTGATTGAGTACTGCGTAATTTTACATAATGGTATTTCATTTTAGTCCCTTCAACCTTCCGTTGAAAGAAAACTGTAAGGAAATACTTGTAAGGAAATACTTACTTATTTAATTTATATCTACGCTTATATCATGCACGTCTTTCTACATCGTTCTCACATGTATAAGTTTCAACATGAATGATGTAACCAATTTTTGTAACAAATTTTTTATTTAAAACAGTGTCCGTGGAGTATCTTGCCCGTTCTCCATAGGTACCTACTACGCTTTGGAATGGGCAACTAGCTTCATATTTTCTGACTGACCGACTCCTTGACAGTTCAAAAGTGCCTATAAATGGTTTAATTGAAATAAATGCTTTGAGTTTGAGTTTATGTGCATTATGGTCTCAAATCACCATCACGCAGTTCGAGCAATGGTGCATGGCAGTAATTAATAGTCCGCTGATAATGTCAGAAAACAGATTGATTTGAAAACCACTTTTTATGTCAGAAGTAAGAATCCACGTACTTATTTCTTGCGTCATAATTAGTTGTATTACCTACAACATAAAGTCTATTGTATTCGAGGGGTAAGGCAGAGGTAGACCTACAGTACACCTACCTTTCGTCAGTTATGTTTAAGGCCCATACAACAGGGGGCGAGCCTTCTGCCATTAACCAATGCAGACTCCGAATCCAGACTATGTATCCAGACTCCGAATCCAGACTCCGAATCCAGACTCCGAATCCAGACTCCGAATCCAGACTCCGAATCCTGACTCCGAATCCTACATCCCACATTAATTTCTATCTCTCTGCTTAAAACCCATGGAAATATTCCAGAAAACAATCACGAAGCCGCGCGACCATCAAATTGATTCGGAACCATTCCAATCACACCCTCTTGTTCCATGAAAACACATCTAATTGAAAGCAATTTCAAATACATTGCCGTTTCTGTTAGAAAATATTGACCCAATACCGAAGTAAACAAGCAATGGATGTTCCATATTTTCTTGCCACAATTTAAGGATTTTACGAGCCATCATTTTAGCAGGTTAAATGTTTGTTGCGAACATTTTAGTGCAACTAAATCACTGTTTTGGTACATTAAGAAGGATATAAAATCGTTGTTCAGGAGTTTTGACTTTGAAAAAAAACTTAAGTTAGGACGTTGTTTGCTCATAGCGCGATTTATTAGTTTCCGTCACTTGATAGAGAGACTCGTTAATTTTTTGATTTTGTGTGGAGGTTTTAGCTTGTTGGAAAGGAAATTGCTACATTTAATTAACGCAGGCAAATGAATAACATAACATTAAAATCACGCCTGAAATCCCCGAAGAGTTAGGCAGGGTTGCACCTATAGTATACCCAAATTTCGCTAGGTGGTGACCCTATTGCCGTCAACCGGGCACAATTCCAGACTCCGGGCTGCTACTCAGAAATTCCTGTTCGAAAAAAAAAAACTAATATGTTCGACATAGGAATCGAACCCAGGACCACATGCTCAGCAGTAGCGCTTGCGACCACTAGACCAACGAGTCAGTATAATAAGAACGAGTTTAGTACTTATTTTAATGCAAGAACAGAAACCGGTATTATCAATACGAGATTTTTTTCGCTTACAACATTTATTGTGTACCAATTTTTTTAAAGGTTACCTTAAATTGAATACAACCAGTATCGGTTACCGCAATAAAGTAAGACCTTAGTTAAAAGTCACGCATCGCCTGTATGTATAACCGGTATTAAAACGGTAATAATACCCAGATAGCGGTAACCTCTTCGTAGAAGTAGCTAAAATTCTTCGATACCTTTTACAATGGTTTTCGGTCCCTGTTTTAATGTTAGTTTTCAGTAATCCGATTTTGCCAATATTAAGACGAAACTCCAATTATTTAACTACAAAAATAACTCCCGTACCTCATAATTAAAACATAGTTTACATTTAAATAACGCAGTGCCTCAACTCAATTAATTCCAACAGCATTTTCCTTGGAAAGGAAACAATTCGTAAAACTGGGTGAACGCACACGAATCCACGCTTCGGGGGAAGCCTCATGTTTTCTTAATGAACTCTTAACTAGTTCCTCTAAAACATGTAATTTGTTAACATTTTACCGACTACGGACTAGCTACAATACATATTTACTTAGTACGTTTGTATTTAAAAGTATTCCGGAGGAGTAAAATTAAAGAGTACCTATAGAGGAGAAGGGAGGAGGCATGACGGGGTAGGAGTATTATTATTTTCGTTTATTACGTTTTTCTTTACATATTAAAAAATACATATATATTATTGTACTAGCTGCTGCCCGCGGCTTCGCCCGCGTGAGTGTCGGAAATTACCCCATACATCCCCATGGGTTTTAAGTATAAATATTGAGTTTCGAGTTAATCGGACAGCGCGTTAAAATTCTTCCATACAAACACTGACACCCCCCAATCCCCCTTTAGGGGGTAATTTAGAAAAACAAAAACTACAAACTTTATAATTTATTTAGATAACTATTCGTGCGAAGTTTCATATTTATTACCTCAAGGAATAAGATTTCTCATACAAACTTTCATCCCTTATTTTACCCCCTTAGGGGTTGAATTTCGAAAAATCCTGATACACGTTATTCTTAATTTTTGGGTGTAAGTATAAATATTGAGTTTCGAGTTAATCGGACAGCGCGTTAAAATTCTTCCATACAAACTTTGACACCCCCCAACCGTAGGATAGGATACTTTTCCGGGATAAAAAGTACCCAGTGTGGTGCCCAGGATACTAAAGAATAATTATACCAAGTTTCATCGCAATCGAACCGGTAGTTTTTGCGTGATACCTGAACAAACAGACAGACAGACAGACAGACAGACAGACAGACAGACAGACAGACAAAAAAAAAATTAATCACATTTTTGGGTTCGGTGTCGGTCTAGTAACACCCCCTGCCATTTATTTTTTTGATATTTTCAATGTACAGAATTTTCACTTCTACAGATTTATTATAAGTATAGATTATAGTATAATATGTATATTGTGTATTATAAGTTTATACCTACCTACCTATTTTATTTATAATGCATTTTTTTTCTTTTTGTTCCTCACAAACAGAGCACCTGCCATCTAATCTACCTCGGTTGACTGGTAGAGCCTAAGGGCGGATTTGACCAAACAGGAATACATTTTATCCGCGGAATAACCCTTAAATTTTGAATTTGTGACAGTTTCTCCATACGAAAACTGTCAGAAGTACATCTTATTCCGCGGATTAAATTTATTTCTGTTTGGTCAAATCCGCTCTTGGATAATTAAAGATACAGAAACATATCCAAAACTGTGATTAAGGTCCTTGATATCAAACAAAGTCTATACAGATCTTGAAAGTAAATTTTACTTTTCATAAATAAATAAAAAAGTCAAAGTGGTGTCGTGGGACAGTCGGTTGTGTGTTGTTGTAACTTCCACTGAATATTATGTATTAAATAACAACTATGTATTTATACTAAGCGAAGAATTTAATAATCTAACAAAAGACGACAGTATTCCTATACTTAAGAAGTTTCTACAAAACTAGTAACTCATTAATATTCACCCAACTTGCATTATAAATTGTTGCACACACGTATATAAAGGAACAGGGGAACAGGCAGAAAGTTTTCATTTAAAATGCAGTAGCGTTCACGCCGGTAATTCGGCCGAGCAAGTTCTGACACCCGCTATCTCTTCCTGCTCGCTGGTACCCTGGTACAATTCAATTTATACAGTGTGGATTCACCGTTTTATACACGTCCTATTATTTTAGTTTCAAATCTTCCCTCGTAGAAATGTTTTGCTTATTCAATTTTATAGTTTCGCTTCGCTTAGGCTTATTAAAGAGATGTAGTGCATGGCTTACTCTTTGCTACGTAATTTGGGAGATGTGAGATAATATTTGCTAATTTATTGTTTATGGTAGTAGCTTGACTCCTACGGAAAGTATTACCCCACAATAGCAGAAGACAGGCCTTTGACCTGCAGTAGGACAATACAAGCTAAATTAGGGACTAGTCTAGAACACAATACTGTTTTGATCTGGAATACCATTATTGTTCTCAATGAAATTCACTTAGTAACAGCGTGGCTTATTCTCTACAAAGACAATAGGCATGTTAGATCCGTCTGTGTAGCAAGACTTTACAATATTAGCAATGAGGGTCAAATGTAATAATAGAGATGACTCATAAACAAATGAAGAGAAACATCAATTTCAATCGGTGAGCACCAACGCGACAGCTGACATGACAAAATAAGACATGAATGATTCCAAATGACAGGAAAATCGCAGAACCACAGCGTCTCAAATAACACTTTTAAAGAGACCATGAGATTGTTTTGGCATTTTTTCTCAAGAATCTGTCAGCTACAAAATGTTGGCGCCATCTAGTCTTAAAACATTGACCAAAAAAATGACGTGTAACGTGTCTCAAAAACACTACTTAAAGATACATACGTGAGTCCATCAATGCCTGGTTGCGACTTGTTGTATAGTACTTTTCTCAATTAATACGCGCAAATTCAAACTGAGTAAATTAATTATAAATTCCAGAATCAATGACGGACAACGATAATTTTTAACGCACCAATATGTTCATTTGTTTCTTCTTTACTTTATGCAGCTCTGTTTGCAAGCCAAAACGAAATTTAAATAAAATATTTGATAAGTTACCTCCTTGGTTGCCATGTGTTGCAGTAAAAAGCTCGTTTCATTTTTAAATAACGCGACAGAGACTGATATGAGTTTTCATAGTAAGTAATTAATTGGCCGCTAAACAGGACAGATATGAATTTATAGTAACTTCCCGGCCGCAATTCATTTGTTTTTGAGCAGTACAGCAATTTCGATGTATCTCGAAGAAGTTTGTCAAAATATGCTCGAACTTCCAAGCATGTTTGTGTAAAAGATCATTTCATTTCAATAGTTGCAACTACACTTACATTAGGATAAAGACGTATACAAAAGGTTCTTACATTCCTCACCTGATTGTCCCGCCACCGCTGGTCGTGTATGGCTCCTCTGACGTGGTACACGGAGTCTGCGTCGCCGGACTCGGACCTCGCGCGCCCGTCCACTTCTCTCGTCTCGTCACTGGTGGAAATAGAAGAATATTAGTGGGAGGATACTAATGTTCGATTTTCAAATTATTACAGCTGTCACATAGGGTGCAGGCCACATATAAATGGCATCTGGCACGGACATGGCACGGGCGGCTTCCTATTCCATTCAAATTTCATACAAAGTGCATGGAAATAAAGCGCAATTTAGGACACACGGTATGTCGTTGGTCGGACGACCGAGCAACGGACTTGGTGTTTCAGATTTATTTTTTAATTAAGTACAAAGTTCTTAGAGACAAAAGTACCCATGAATAACAGAATTGGTAATTTATCAAACAAAAATAAAACCGACTTCCCAAAAATAACTACAAAGTGACAAATTACTTTAATTTTGTATGTTATATTGTATTTTCGTTTTTCGCCGCCGACTTCCGAAGATATTTTTCACTATTTAGAGATTTTTTTATTGTTAAACAATCTTTAACTTTTTTAATAATCGATATTTAAAAGGTGACAGATAAAAACTTTTTAACGTACATAAAAAATATATCCAGACGAATTGAGGGCCTCCTCCTTTTTAGAAGAAGTGGGTTTAAAATGTCCGAATTTGTGATGGTTTGATGAGTCCAAATTCATTAAAAGTACGTTCTATCGTTTAATGTTGAAGAGAGCATATTAGTCAAACAATTCGCACTAAAATATTTAAAAAAAACTCTACGTATTCATGGCACGTTTGTTATTTAGAAATCTAGACCATTAGGTTATACCTTTGGGAGGAACTTATGAAAACGAGAAGACTCTACGAGAGTAATCAAAAGAAAGAGTACTAAAAACAAACGGCATACGTCATCTCTTCACACTTATCTCAATACCAAAAGGAACTAACGATTGAGAATAAAAAATCATCCCATAAATAAATAGAAATAACCACACATTACCAAAACTAAACGACAATCATATCCCATCCCCATAATCCAAAGACATAAACTATTTTTTACAAGACAATAGTGTGACAATAGTTTACTATCTCATAACAGTACAACCATAATAATAACGATAATGGTAAGGAAACTTTATGTAATTTAATGTGCTCTGTGGTTAATCAAAAGCTCATAAGGAGAAACCGAGAACCCATGAGACTATGAGAGTTTCTCCCTGGCAACAAGCCAGTGTGCAGCGATTTAGTTCACATATGGCATGGCGTAAGTAATAAAGATCGTAGGAAAATAAAATGTACAGAAACATGCTTGTAATATGAGTGAAATAAAAACGATATCATACAATGCTTCCGTAGTAGAAGAAATATAATAGAAATGTCGTAAAATGTTGTTTGCCCTCGAGTCAACTATGAAAATAGAAAAACAGTAGAAAATATTTCATAGTAGAAACGTTGGAGGTAAAAAAACTCGTTTAAAATAACTGTATTGGTCTAGAATATAATATCAGTGAATAAATCGTGAGTTTCCATTTGTAAAAATGAGCCTATGAATGAGCATTACTACAATAAGTATGAATAACGTTAACAAAATTGATATCTTGCCCACATAGTTACCACCGACGTTATAGTAATCAGCCTTCTAAACGTACCAATTTATAAAAAGAAAACTAGCCACTCGAAAAGTCTGCAATCAAATCCACGTTCACCTCAAGATAAACAATCTACGGAACCGGCAGACAACAAACTTGATCCGATCTTCACACTTAAAACCAACACGATTTTCCAAACTCAAATTCTAGTTACCGCCCGTCTCTTGTGCCGGCACAAAACCTCCTCCAAGTCTGCGGGAATTGCCACTAAATCGTGTGCAGATTGGCCCACTGTGCAACTTTCATTTGTCTCTGACAGTTGGGACTACTTATTTACAGTTTCGAATGCTAGTAACTGTCGCTAGGTTTTAATTGAGTTGGACCAATTGGATTTTCTATTGCACTGTGTGGTCGACTTTCGCTGTGTTTGGTCGTTATGCTGTCGGCGCGACGGCTTTTATTATGTCCTTATGGTTTAATTGGATTTTTGTATTTACGTCTTCAATTGGAACGGTTTTTAGTTCTTCTTTTATGTCTTGTTGTTTGTGTGTTTTGTTGAAACAGGAAACTTCTTGTTGAGCAATAGTTTGTTGTTTGCACTTTAGATTTGTAATCATTCTTATTGTATTGGGTGATAGTTGTGAATTTAGAATGATTACTTGTATTTTGGTTAACTATTATCAGAACAACATTGTAGATAACTTGATTGGATCCGCTGATATTTATTATATCCAAGTCCAGAAGAAAAACAAGTATCACTTTAAAGTTAAATACCTATAGCTCTATCTCTTTCTCACACTGAAGTAAAAAATCCTGTACTATCGACTCAATAACGCACAACAGTAATCCGATCGTCTCCATGTTATCCTAATTGACATACTCCACCGTGTTCAATGCTCTTCGGCTTGATTAGACTCAGTGGCAGCCATGCGCACATGTGGCGGGCACACGCCACATGTGGCTTACACAGATTAGTAGTGGTGAATACTGGGGCACGTGTTAAAGCAGTGGTAGGATCGTATTACCTACATGGTCGTGTTTTGTACCGGCGTGTCTTGCATTGCGAGTTTGGTACTTATTCGAAGCATAATTTCTTGTTCCTTTGGTCTACATTTAGCCCTATGGATAGGAATTGGTAATGAAAAAAGGAATCACTCAGCCCACACACCCCTAATACTTACTGACAGCGGTAAGCAATAGTGGTTTTGGGTGCTGCTACTTATACACTGGAAAGTATCTCATCTAGTGTTTAACATAGGATGTCGAAGGGAAAGAAAATACGTTTATTTGCGGTAACCATGACGCAAAGAAAGAACACAAAAACAAAAAAGAACGAGTTGGAGGAAAATATGCGTCACATCCACGCAAAACGGCTATCGCTCAGCATAATGCTACGACTCTATGCGAGACAGAGCCCCAGCGCTGTTTTTCAACATCAACGCATACAAATATTTATATAAATATGAATTAAAAAATAAATAAATACACAATAATTATTTAACAATCATCCCAGCCCCTGTTGGATAAAATGTAGGTAGCAATGTCATCGCAAATGGACCAATGGAATATTTTGACTTTACAATTTCATTCATGTGTTTATTCTAAAGAGTAATGTATGAACATTGTAGACCTGTCCGGCAAAGAAAAAAAGGGACAGCAAATCTTTTTCCCGTCCTTTTTTTTCTTTGCCGGATTTTTTTTAAGCTCTTTCTTATCACTTCTGATTGACCCTTCTAAAACAAAGACTTGGCGTTATAACGATGACGGTTCAATAAAGGCAAAAAACTTTCAGCGTTAAACGGTGTCTAAATTGGACCACTTTAACTCTGAATAAATCATTTATAATAAATTATCTCAATTGAAGAAATAATCTGTAGCTTATAAGAGGTGAAACTAAGCGAGGAACAATCACATTGTTTTACATAACCCTCGTAAATAATCCATTGTTGTGTGACTATAGGACAAATCTAAATCCAACAAAATGTTCCACAATAAGTCACTAAAAGGCCAAACGGGTCACCAAACTTGAGAATCCAACAATACAACACGAAACAATGGAAAACAAAGATGCAAAAACATTTAGATGAATCGTCTTATCCGAAAAACGATTTCAGTCTTACTGAAAAGCACTGCCTCTAGATCTCGAAATAAAACAAACGCCCGCATCTTTCCAAAGCAAAATATCCCCAAATGTCTTACCAATACGAATGTAAATCGCTTGTATATCAAGAAATAAACAGATCTCACGAAATAGGAGCTTCGTAATAAGTACTCTCACGGATTCATCTCGAAAGGCACGATCCGAAACGTTAACACTACAGGAAAAGCGCCACGCGATTATGAATCCTCCCTCGTTAACTGTAAGTTGATATTTGATTGTAAAGAGCGTACATCAGGGATTGTTTCATTTTATAAAAGGTAGTAAGTGGTACTTGGTGCTGTGGGAATTTGAGGTGTATTGTCGCTGAATACAATCGGAAGTGGGTCGTCGGAGAGGTTAATGTTAACTTATTGAGAAAGAAAGCTCCGTCATAAATAGTCTACGGTACGAGCTTGTACATTTTCCGGAGGGCTGTTCCCCCTTCCCCTCCCTTTGTACCCTGCAGGTCTACCCGTTTGGGGTAACATGTGGCGGGGCTGTATAATGGGCCGCCGTCACCCAGATAAATTGATAAAGTTGACGTGCGTTAACCTAATTCGTTATAAGATTTTTCTGGAGTGCCATTTAATGCTTTTATTTAGATCCTGGGTGGTGGAGGAGCTCGTGGCTAAGTAATTACAGCCGCACGGGTCGATCCATCAGTTTAAGCTACGCTTGCCGGGGTTGGTCCGTGGATGGGTGACGTGGATGGGTCGTTAAGAAGCAATGTATTAGCAATATCGTTCAAAAGCATTCAGATTGTGATTGAAAGTATGTTTCGCAATTAGTGCTGATCGATGTAATGCAGATAAAAGTAATTTTAGGCTGGTTTAATATTACGGAAACATAATTATATACAGTGTGAGTCTTCATAATGTGCACATATAGAAATGGGGGAATCTATGCTTAATTTTATCGACGGAAAAAATAAAAAATAAAATCTAAATACATTTTTTATTTCATTTTTTTTTATTTAAAAAAATTAGTCTTATTGTTTTTTTTTTACGATTATTGTAAAAATTGATTAAAAAACAGATTTTTGGACGAAATACCTGTTTATTTTCAATTGAGGGTTTTTTGGGTTTAATTGGGAGGGGTTTTTCCCACAATTTTCATTTTATAAGAACACTTAATTACTACCAATCATTATGGAGTTGAGTTTGTTTCATCGCCATAGATCATTTAAAAGTTACACCGTTTTTTTACATTGGGGTAAAAAATACAAAATAAATAAAAAAATAAAAAAAGATTTTTTTAAATATTTTTTCCGTTTGTCAAATTAAGCATAGAATCCCTCATTTCGATATGTGCACATTATGAAGACTCACACTGTATTATTTCAGTACCACCTTGATACAAAATATCTCTTTGAAAATTCAGCTTGTTTGACACCAATCCATCTGCCTAGCCTTTTCCCAACTATTTTGGGGTCGGCTTCCAGTCTAATCGGATGCAGCTGTATACCAGTTTTTGACATGGAGCGACTTCCTATCTGACCTCCACAACCCAGTAGTACGATACTCTTTGGTAAGACTGGTTGTCAGACTTTCGGGTTTCTGACGACCCTTAACGACTGTCAAAGATCCCACGAATGACAGCCGGGACCCTTAACGTGCGTTCCGAGGCACGAAGGAGTCTCGATATGTAAAGATGAAACCAATGTTATAAGGAAGTTGCTCTTACGAAACCAGAAACTCGATAATAAGGCTATAATAGTTTTGTAATATCACAGATTCGTGAACTGGGTTTCTGGTATCACTACCTGCATTAGGGAGGGAAATCAAACTACATTATTCCATTGTTAGTGAAAATACTAATGAAACAAATAGTAATATAAGTTATGAGCATATTATATTAAGGTAATAGTTGAGAAAATGCAACCCTGGACCCCTTAAAGCAGTTTTTTATATTTTTTTCGTTTTTTTGATAAATTGTTAATTTTGTTAGTATTAAATGGTCCTTTTTTCTGTTTGTATTTCCTGTGCATGTCCCAAATAAATTATTTTTCTTTCTTTCTTTATTATTTTAGTCTTGCCTACTTCAGTGTGGCAAAGAGATGGAGCTATAGCTCCATACCCTCATCGCCCATCCCTTATTTTCACTGAAGTCAGATTATAATACTGCTCTAAGATGTGGTGGTAGGCCCTCAGGATGCGCCATGATAAATAATTTTATTTCAATTTGTTGGTAAAGTTAAGTTACTAATACACCGCACCCAATAAACTTCTTAGGCAAGATTAAAAATGCAACGTAACGCAATCTAACGCCTGAATAAATAACAAAAAGGAATTGAAAATAAAAAGTCTGTTATTTCAGTCCCCATACGATCGTCACACGTTATTTTTTTGTTTTAGATTTCTTTTTCCGTATCGAGCTGACGACCGGACGTAATCCGTACGCGGTTCCGGTGGTTTTCTACGTCATTATTTATCTACCTTCACATGCAGTTCCACGCGACACACCACATAGATGTTTCAGTTTATATGTTTATACATGGTGGAGACGGCAATGCAATAATAAAATAAACTACGTATATCTATTAACGACGTATGCAGACTGGTCTGCATACGAAAATTCAATCAAAGATCTCCAATAGTTTATTCACTATAGCTAGTCAAAGATTGGCAAAACCCACAGTCAGCGCGTCACTAATATTTAGTTTGTTAGAAAAAATAACGTTGGTAATTTCAATGTTAGGATTTATTAGATAGTTCTTAAAAAGACCTATACATTATTATTACAGTGTTTTCATTTATTGTTGTATTGTCGTTTCTACATTGTATACATAGGGAATGAAACTGCTACTGCACTTGCGTCTAAAATAAAGTATTAAATAATATTCTACCTACTTTCCTATATCAACAAATATGTATTATTTCGTTACTTGCTGTTTTCATCACGTATATGATTGAACGTGGGCCCGACAGATTACACTATTGTAAATGAATCGTCTATGATCACCTTCCGAAACAACAATATTCAGCATCTAATCTCCTTATCTTCCCATTCAAATCCAGGTTTTCTACAAACTAACATAGTTTTATTGTTCTATGTCGCATATTCGACAAACTGTTGCTGTCAGCTGAAATTGCCACAATCATTTTCAACTCAATAGGTGTTATTGTCGTGCGAAGTTACAAACAACCAGGGGCCTAAGTCTACTAATTTATAAACGTCACAATGGTGTCATAATGGTTAGTTTTTGACAGTTTTTGTATGGCAAATCTGTCAAAAACTAACCATTACGACACCATTGTGACGTTTATAAATTAGTAGACTCAGGCCCCTGATTTATATGGTCATCTTGCTGGGTTTGGATTTACACCAATTTCCTTCAGCATTATTGTAATATTGTAACCCGTAAAATATCCCCTCGTTTTGAGCATAAAACCGGACCTAAATTACCCGTATACCCGTTGAAGTTATTGTTTAAAATGATCAAATATCTACCTACAAATAACTATTTAAATTATCTTTGTTCATTGTTTGTTGATTGAAGACCAAAATACATTTATTTATAGAAAAAAGAACAATAAATGAAGGTAATTAAAAATGGAAATCGATTGAAATTTTTCCTTAACAGTAAATGTTTTTATGAGTCCATTTAACTTTTTGTTCGTTTTAAACAAAAGTACGCATTAAACTACGGTTACCTATAAGAGTGGTTCCGCCATAATACAACGGCCGTCAATGTGTGTAACTCTTTTTGTCCAAAAACGCTCAGTATTCGGACGCTGTGACGGTGACCGTTCAGCGCTTTACCGGAAACCAAAGCTTAAGTCTGTATTTGAAAAATGTAAGTATGAAACTTAAGTATGAAAAGTAAGTATGAAACTTAAGTATGAAAAGACTTAAGTACGAAATAATCAGAAAAAACTTATCTTCTAAACAAACCTCCTATAAAACCCTAATTAGTTGACGGAGTTTCATAGTAAAAAATACTCATAAAAGAAAATATCATCCGTTTGTAGAATGTTATTTGAAGAAACCCAGTCAACCTGAGTTGACACAACCCAGTTTTTATATTATATTATGTGGGTTATAACATTTTCCAAGAAATAAAGTTCATATATATTTCTGCCAGTTAAAATCACAGTTATTTGCGAATACCTGACTGTTATTATATTTCGCAGAGAAAGGAAATAAAAACAGGAAAAAAGGAGCATTTAAATCTAACAAAATTGACAATATATAAAAATCTACGAAAAAAAAAAAAAAAAGATAACGACCTGTGTGGGGCCAAAAAGGCTCCTATCTCAGCATAATGCTACGATATTTTTAAAAAAATCGCTGCGGTGGTATTCTGATAAGGCCCACTGTGATGCCAGGGATAACCTACGGACATATTATTTTATGCTCGCTCCTATTACATAGGGACTTAAACATAACTGGCGAAATGTGGGTGTACTGTAGGTACACCTCTGCCTATCCCTTCGGGGAATACAGGCGTGATGTTATATGTTTTGTTTTATTTTATAAATCCCACTATAAGATTAAGAGGGTTTATTCTGAAAGTTGGCAACGTCGCAAACAGATGTCAAATATTTCGCTGTTTTGATTAATTTGATAATATTTCTGTATGGAAATAAAAAATGTGGCTAACTAGCGAACTAGAATATTGATTATGAAATGCAATAATTAATATCGTAACACCGAATAGTTAGTTTTAGATGTAAAAAAAGTATTTGGTAACTTTCCAAATGCCTTTTTTTCACCTAAAACGGGTACAACATCAAATTCAATGTTATAATTGCAATTCATTATTAATATTCTAGTCAATTGGTTAGCCACATTTCTTATTTCCATACAGTATTATTTCCAAATTAATCGAAACAGGTAAATATTTGACAGCTATTTACGACGTTGCCAACTTTTAGGATGCACCCTCTTAAGAGGTTTGCTTCTATTGGACCATTTTGTAGTCAAATTGAAGTACCTAATTAGATTTCTCAATTAATGAAGTTTTTTGTTTACCTAGACCTCGAGGCCAAATTGGCCTGAAAGTTTGCAGGCCCATGGGCATAAGTGAGCACGTTGGGAAAGGAATTAAGGCCTTAGTCCACGTACGAGTGTAGGACGTGACGCGTTTGAGGCCCTTGACTAATGGGAGGAAGAAATGATTATCTGTAGGAGGGTGGGCAGAATTTGAATAAGGAGAGTTTATTAAGTAATTTCTGACGAAGTGTTGGGTTTGGAAGATTAGTTAATAGTTTAAAAGAGTTATTTTCAAAATTTGTTAGACCAAGTTTTTATTTTATGACCCTGACTTTGACCCAGACGGTCAAAACGAATTCACATTTGTTTAAATATAAGGATATACATATACCTATTAATATAATATAATATACCTAATAAAAACTTAAATTTAAAACAATATGATGTACCTACTAAGTTTTAACTAAAATCATTCAAAAACTAAAACATGTCGTCGAAAAAGCGACGGTCAAAATCACTTAAAGATCACTAAAAATCAAAACTTTACATATCATAAAATAAAAGCCTAAACCAATTTAAATTGATATTCTTTATAATACACTGGATAAACTTGTTATACTAATTTAAAAAAATTAAACATTAACAACACTACTAATTTGTCTCTACAAACAACGGATAAAGGCGAAAAATCTCCGCATATGGTCAAACAGCCAAAAAATCTTTGAAATGAAAATTCCGAAATTCAAACAAAACCCTCGAACTCCAAAGTCTAAATAAAAAGTACCCACCAAAATAACAGCAGTGTCAAAATCACAATTTAAGTTGCCAACCTACAAAAAAGAAACCACGAGTAAAGAACAAATAAATAATAATGTTGCATGATAGAAAAAAACAGAGTGAAATAGTATGTCGTAAAACCAACGCGGTGTACTAGGCGAACAGACATAAAAGGAGTTTCCTTTCTGCATACAAAGTTCTAACAATCGAGACGCAACACAATGATACATGTCTCTCCCTTACAATCGTTAGACACGGGTATAATGCTGTCTCGCTCACTGACACGTCCTTCCTGAGACTATAATGGACATCGCGAGGGATGGTGGAACTGATAGTATCGGATCTGAGGGTTGTCAGTAGTATTCTATGCTTTCTGAATAGACTTGGTGTCAATGAATAATATATCTGCTTCACTATGTTCAGCTAACACGAGATATGATAAGAAAGGATGGTACGAAATGGTGTATGTTGAAATTGTGTGATAGGTAGGAATGATAGTGAAAGACACATTCTATTCTTAAATATAGTAGTTACGTAAATCAATGTCAAAACTAAATCAATGTTTGATAATAATGGTGTACTAGCTTCTTCCGACGACTTTGTCCGCGAGAAATTTCGGCATCCGGCCCACCGCGTTGTTTAGCTTTCTGACTTATTATCTTTTTTCTCGGCTCCTAAGGGTCATAGCGTGATGTTGCATAACCTTCCTGGAGAATTGGACTATGCAATGCAAAAAGATTTTTTCAAATCCGACTGGTAGTTCCAGAGATTACATAAAAACTTACAAACAAAAAAAAAAATACCTCTTTATTATATTAGTATAGGTAGATGTAACATTGACATTAATGTCAAATTAAAAGTCAAAGTACAAATAATAAAATCTCTTTATTAACTGCGTAATGAACTACTTTAGTGTGGAACAAATATTTTTATGCAGAAAAGTAATAAGCTCAGTAGAATTTGTATTGTAAAATATTGATATTGCATAAATTCTAGATTGCACCTACAATTACCAATCGGATAAGATTCTTTGGATTGTCTCAAAGAACCACTACTATGTTTGGTCTCAAACAATATCTGATTGGAAGAAAATGTAATAAAAAAATGTTATTACCCAGTAACATTTTTACTAACGCAAAAAATAGATAAACAACGGGCAGATAGTTCAGAGCAAAAGGCCATTCTTACAGCTTTTAGACACGTGTAAGATGCTAGCGATTCTCATGAGATTTAATTCAGAATTAGGTGTGAACTAAGATCGAAAGTTATGAGAAAACGCTGTACCTATCTATATCCAGCCATAAATATCTTTGTCTAAGCTGGAGGGAGACGATTGTTGTTAACTTTTACAAAGTATACTCACACATACATTGACTTGTAACACACAAGAAAGAGGCTCACATACAAACTGGGAATCTAATGTTTCTGGCTGTGTTCCACTGACTGAAATAACAACAGCTTATCATATAACTTGGCCAATAAGTTTGACAGTCAAAAGGCTTTTATGCACTATCAAGAAAATTAATTATTGTTTATCAAAACAGCAAAATGACGTAGCAAAATGACTAGATGTAACGTAACATGTAATGTAACATGCAATGTAACAATTCCCATACAATTTATTGTGTTCGCGCACAACTACGTTACTATTACGCGCCTAAATTGTATGGGTAATGTTACATTGCATGTTACGTTACAGCTAGTCTGTACGCGGCTTTAAAACAAATAATACATTCAAATCACAACTGTCATTTCTTGTCATGGAATATACGGGTAATGTCAGTTTTATAAGAAGTCAAATCGTGGGAGCATGACAGCGGTGGTTCAGTGGTATCATCCCTGACTTACGAGGTCGTGAATTCGAACCAAGGCAGACTCTTTACTTTGTGTAATTAATTTTATCACCACTAAGTCAAGCTAAACATCGTGAGGAAACCGGCATGTCCTAAAACCAAAAATTCAAAGACATGTGACATACAGCAACCCGCACTGGGCCCGCGTGGTGGATTAGGCCCCACTCCCTCTCACAGAGAGGAGGCCTATATCCCAGGAGTGCGAACATTATAGGCTGATTATAAGAAGTTAATTAACCAAAAAATAATTATCCCTGACTTTATAAAATAAAATCTGGCAAACAGGCGCGACGCGACAGCGCGACGCGAAGAAAACTCCACGGTAGAACAATTATCGGTGTCGTCGCGCGACACTTAGTCGCGCCAGCATGTACGAGCCTTTACACAGAAAACACCTAACACCGCCATTTTCCCCGTCCAAAGAATCAAACACGGTATATTAGATTTACAACATGTTATTGAATTTGTATAGCTGTCCCGATATCTTAAGATTTATCTGTGTCCCGTCACACACTTGATACCTCATTCCCCGCTCGGCTTGGGGCAATCGCTCTCATATTTTCTTTTCCCAATAAATAGCTTTGATGTCGGCAAGGTTAAGGAAAACGCGGGTAGTAAACATGTTTTTCTTTAAGGGAAGTTTTTCAATGGTTGATAAATTCTGGTATTTATTCCCGTGACCTGATAGAGATTGAAGGAAAGTTTCGATAATGTTGTTAGTCAATCTAATTGGGTCGGTATTGGAGTTTCTATGATCAATTGGCTTTTTGAATTCCTTGGTGTTTTCTATTAAAGTGGATTTAATTAGTTTTACATAATCAGTCTATAATGTTTGCTCTGTTGAAACACAAGCCTACTCTCAGTGAGAGGGAGTGGGCCGTAATCCACCACACGAGCCCAGTGCGGGTTGGTAGTTGTCACATGTCTTCGATTTTTTTGTTCTAGGACATGCCGGTTTCCTCACGATGTTTTCCTTCAACACCTTCGAGGGTTTGAACCTACGACTGTAGGTCGTAGGTACTCGTAAGTCACGGCCATTACCACCACTGCTCCTCCTTCGTTAGTTAACCTAACGAAGGAGGACAGACATAATCTTAATTTAGATATGTTTTTTTTCCCTTGTTTTTATTTCTGATTTACTTTACCCTTTCCTTCTATTTGCCGTTTCAATATGACAACAATAGTTATTTGTTATGCAAGGCTGCAAAGTTTTTTTTGCGCGAGTACTTGTAAGGTACGAGACGCAGAATAACTTTGCTGCCGAGCGAAACATACAACTTTTTACCTCAATATAGCGAGGAAAATGCTAGGTGCAAGAAAAACATATCATGCAGTCGTCTTACTGGCCAGTGCGATTATTCTAATAATGAGGTTGGCGCATTAACATGAAATACGTATTTATGCATTTTCAGTGGACGGTATAGAAAATTATTGAATAGAAAGGTTCGAATTTTAAAAACTCTTTCCACGCTAGCGAATAAAATGCACTTTTGCACTCAGATTTCGAATGACAAACAGAATCTTTCCGAGCTTGTGAGGTGAAATAGTTATTTGTTATACAAGAGTGCAAAGTTGCTTTTTAACCGCGTGTTCAATTTTGATGACCGAGCAAGCGAAGGATTCTAAAATTTAATCACGAGCGTAGCGAGTGATTCAAAATTAGAATCCTGAGCGTTAGCGAGGGAATCAAAAGAGCACGAGGTGAAAAATCTTTGCACTCGAGTGCAACACGTAACTTTTCATTCCACCTCAGCGAGGAAATGACTAAATGCAAAAAAAAAAACGTTTACAATCACAAGATAGGTACACTTTTATTTCAGTTTAGGTATTAATTACTACATTATGACAGGTAAGTAATATAGAATAATCTTTAAATTATAACAAAATATTACTAAGGTATAATTAAGAAAATTTTAAAGTAACGTTGCTACAGTTATTTAAATTGAGTGTAATATTTTTGTTTGGTACTGTAATATTGGTGTTAGTCACTTGTGTACTGTTTTTCGGTAAACTATCTGTCATACTTAATAGTTGTACCGATTCATCGGATTCCCTTGGCGTGAATGTTGGAGAGAGAGGGAGATGGTTAGGTGTTTCATAACGGCTTATTTTTGATGTAGAAGGGCCAGTCCAAGGATCCGATTGAGGCTCTTTCAGTGTAATGGCTCCTACGATGCCTTCACATATTTTAGACTTATTTTGGATGGAATCCTCTATGTATCCCTCTACAACTGCATTGGACTTCCAGCCTCCGTGGCGCTTAAGGGACAGGAGATCAGCTCCGGAATCAGCCAAAAGTGTGGCTGAAGTTCGTCGGAAACAATGACCCGTGTACAACAGGGGTTCTGGAAGTTCAAGAAATGTTGCTATTTCTCGTGGGATACTGCCAATTTTATTAGTACCCATAGGCTGTCTAACACACTTTCCATTGCGATACTGTAGAAAAAATCGATTGATTGGAGTGTTAGGCGGGCGTAAGGCTTGATATTTCTCAACAATCGTTACGTATTCCTTGCGAATGACGAAGTTGCGGTCTCTTTTTGTCTTTGTATTAGGTAAATTAATTAATAGTAAGTCATCTGAATGTTTCTCAATGTTTTTGACATTAAGTTGTGTTAGTTCATTAGTTCGACATGCTCCGTTTATTCCAATAATAAGAACAACCTGTAACGTAAAGAGTATTGTAGTAGATAAATGAATAAAATTGATATGAACGCATAATTATGCCTATCAACATCTACTAAGTATACTATTTAATTGAGATTAATATACTTAAGTAGATACTGAATGTGCAACTGACTTACTTTTGCCGCCAAATATACGGAATCGGGTGCTTCGTTAAGAAACTTTTCAATATCAGATACTGTGAAAACCTTCGATTTTTTTGGTTGATGACCAGATGAGGCTCTTTTTAAAAATGCCACTAATTTAGGATAGGTATCGATATGTTTGTCTTTTTTCATCTTTATTGTTGCTTTTAGCATCGAATACGTACTCCATAGAGTGCTTGCTTTCTTGTTCTCGGATAATTCTATAAAATATGCCAGCAAAACGTTTTCTGAGAAAGTTTTGGCTCCTTTTGCTAGTCGCCACGTGTTGAACATATCGTACTGTTTTAAATACTTCTCGCGTGATTGTTGAGGGAGAAAGCTCATTTGCGCATTATTAACAGTTTCAGTTAATTCTGTTGGCGTCAAGCAAACTTCCTCGTCGCTAGAATCACTCATTTTAGTTTTTTCACTTGTTTTCAAGTTTCTTGTTTTTAATATAAGGTTTAACAATGACGTGAAAAAATGCCGCGTAAAGAACCGCGTACAAAGCAAATTGAAAAAAGAACACCAAGAAGGTTCCGAGTCTGAGTTTTTAACAAATTAAAAAAAAGTTGTATGATATATTCGGCACCATAGAGGTAGCAGTAAATAGGTTTAATGTTTTTTTTAATTCACAAACTTAGTGCACACGATGTTCTAAATTCAATTTACTTTATCCTCTAGAGAATAAAAACGGCTTTTCCACTCAGATATTGAAGATTAAAAATACTCTTTCCGAGATGGTGGGATGAAAAGATATTTTTCTTCACTCAATACAATAAACGTGCATCATGGCAATCAAAAATCATTCTTATTCAGCACTCCACTCCAAGATAAGAAAAAACATTGAGACTTATTTCTCAAATGTATTCTGATAAAACCCAATACGGGCTCCTTACTAAAGGGATTCTCTTTGCGAGAAAAAAATACATCCTTCACAAAATTAGATTCCTTTTCACAGACTTTATGTATATTTTTTTCGCTCCTTATCGAAATTGATCGGAAACCGACCCCGGAGGGCGACGACAGTACTTCACAGGTTAACGAAATGGTGAGTGTTCTACGAAATTCGTCTGCTACGGTTAAATTGTGGTTATAAATCTAGGAAATGTATCAAATTCTGTAGCGGGTGTAATTTTATGTTACCTGTGAACGCCTTTAAATGACGAAAGTTTGTTTTAAACTTAGTTAACTTGGAAAGTTACAGAGTGTAGGAAACTAATAAACTTTAAGCTTTAAAAATCGAACATTGGAAATATCTGAAACGACCTTGACAACAATGCAGTTCTATTTTGTGACGATTTTATTATGCATAGGTGGTACACCTTGTTACCGTACACCATCCTATCAAGTCTTGGAAGGCTCCACCATTTCCTAACCCTAAATGACGTACACACGTCCCATGGGGAACCCTTCAGTTAGTACCCTTTTCCACAACCTTATCGAGCCCCTTTTCGACCGATAACGTTACGAACTTGCCACCAGCTGCGACCAACAGCTACTTTCTTTTCCGTTATTATCAGAAACTGTGTTACTTCCGAGAAAAGTGGTAACAAGGTAACAACACTATTGTGGTCTCGATATTACTGCGAAATTGTGAGTTTGCGAAGAAATTGTATGATCTTCTCAGAAATCTTAGTTCAGTGTTGTTTTTCAGTTAAAAAAGTAATCTCACAGCTGGATAATGTCAAAGCGATTCTTTTCATTGCTTTCTCCGGCCAATTATTTTCGAAAAAGTGTCTGCGGTGTAACGATAACATTTTCTTCTCGGTAACCACGTCTTTCTACTAGGACATCACCTCCTTTTTACGAAAAAGCTAAAAGGAATAATTAGTAGTTATGTAAGTGTAAGCAGTAGAACCACGTGTAAGTTTTCAGCCAAAGTATGTATGAAATGATTTTGAGTAACATAAGTGCACTCCAAATCATACGATAAATAACAATTATTAACTTAAAAGCTAGGAATAACCTATCTTTTAAAAGCAGAACAAGGTGACACCTCCAAAAAATTAATTGACCAAGGTTATGGATCGTAGGTCGGTACATCAAATATATTGTAGGTGGCAGGTCGCAGGTCGTATAGTTAGTTCACGATGATTTGGTGGTGGTGCTGTTCTGCACTTATATCTGAGGTTTGCCATGTATGATTTTTTTTTTCACTCTGCCTAGCCTTTTCCCAATCATGTTGGGGTCGGCTTCCAGTCTGACCGGATGCAGCTGAATACCAGTATTTATACCAGTATCCTTTTGAAATAATTGAAGATCAAAATGATGCCAATGAATTAATTAATGATTTATTCACTTAAAATTTCTTAAAGCTAGGTGCATTGCCCCACAAAACTGCTTACGCAGTTTAATTGTCTATTCCTTTGGGTTGAATAGAACTCCAGTTCAAGAACAAAAAGCAATTCAAAACAAAACATATATGGTCAGGGGAACTCCGTCAGGAAAGAAACCCCTCATTACCAATAGGCAGAAGTACCATTGACGAAGGAGCGAGTCGCGGGCTCATTAACAGCCTAACATCGATACAATTCTTCCATTCAAAGCGATTGGTTATTGGGCCTGTGTCGTCAATAGGTCGACTCGTTTGCAAGCAGTGGTGACGCATGCAGTAGGTACAGTGTACAATCAAATAATTTGTGAGTGTATTTACGTGTGTTGACGAGTAGGAACAGGTAGTTATGCTTTGCCGCTCTTTGATTGCATGAAAAGCATCGCAATCAATTCAGCCATTAACTTATCATAATCATAAAATCCCCATTCCCCTAAGGGTTAGGCAGAGGTGTACCTACATAGTACACCCACATTTCGCCAGTTATGTTTAAGTCCTATGTAATAGAGGACGAGCCTGCCAATAACCGAACCGAACCCGGGACCTCATGCTCAGTAGTAGCACTTGGGACCACTACACCAACGAGGCAGTCGAGGAAATAAAGGCTATATTATAATATTTATTATTTAGATTCAAATAATCAAATCACAGTTGTAACTATCACAGTTGTAACTGTAACAGTTGTAACTGTAACAGTTGTAACTATCACAGTTGTAACTATCACAGTTGTAACTGTAACAGTTGTAACTATCACAGTTGTAACTATCACAGTTGTAACTATCACAGTTGTAACTATCACAGTTGTAACTATCACAGTTGTAACTATCACAGTTGTAACTATCACAGTTGTAACTGGCTCAGTTGTGATTTCGTCTTTTCTGAAATGACGATAACACGGCAAATATGTAGGGTGTCAATTTGTTTAAAAATTAATTTCCCTGACAGTACATTCATCCCGTACAACCCGGGCAGCTATCAACTTTCTGGGTAGCTTTTAAGCTTTACCTCAACAAGAGTTCTCTTTTATTTAATGTCGATACCAGAGATGAACGAGTAGAAGAATTCAATATTACCAATCGCAACACGCAAAACCGTACAAATGCGGCTTATTTTATAACCTGAATCCTTCTCACTGGAATATAATCTGCACAAAATTCCCGGGAGACTCTCGATATATCGAGTGTGAGAATCGGCCGTAACGTCGATATCTCGAGTTGTCGACATCTCGAGTTCTCAAGATCCGTGCTCAATGATGCATCAGCCATTTTAGCGGCCAACTTTTAAGACCCTTGACATTCTATTGATCGGTTATAACCTTCAAGTTTTATTTTTTAAATATTTGTACTGACGAAGAATGGGGAAATAAAATATTATATTGAAGAAGTATTACATGTTATAGTAATAGTTTTATTAATTAAAAATACAACGTGGAGACGACAATACAACTAATGAGAACACTGGAAGTACTCATTCTAGAAGAATATAAAAGAAGTATTCATTCAAGAGTATTTTGGAACTATCAAATAAATCCTAACTACGATTTTTTTTTTCAAACAAACCGAACAATAGTAATGAGCGGACTTTATTCTAATGTGACTAAACTGTTGGATATTATATTTGGTTGAATTTTTGTATGTACGCAGTTTAATTTGTTGTTGTTTCATCGTGTATATCTAAATTGTGTAAAATTAATTAATTAACAAAATAACTATACATATACTTGACCGTCTCCTCAATAATTGCATTCGATTCGTTTTTAATCTGCGTAAATATGATCATGTCTCTGCGCAGCGTTCGCTTCTAAAGTGGTTGCCCATACGCCAGCGCAGAGAACAAAGGGCGCTGACCACCTTGTTCTCATTTCTTGACTCTCCCTCTTCCCCTAGTTATTTAGCCCCCCACTTTCAGTACATTTGCACCAACCACAATAGAAATCTACGATCATCTCACAATCGTCTTCTTCAATGTCCCACTCACCGCACAGACTTCTTTCACTCTTCTTTCTTCATTCAGTCTATCTCTCTGTGGAATGCGCTCCCCCAGGAAATCAGGATGGCAACCAACCGATTATCCTTTAAAGTTAAAGTTCGCGAGCATATTCGTAAGAAGCTGACAGTATCATCACAACGGTAATGTTTTCCCATTGCTTGTCTTATTTTGTTGTAGTATATTTATGTGTATTTATTTGTGTTTATATATAAATATATAATGTATATATATATATATATAATTAGGTGTATATATTACATTGATAGTTTAGGTATTAATTCCATATATTTAAATAAATATTTATCTCTTGATTTCTCGCTATTGCACCTACCACTGTTTGTCTCTGCATCACCCAAAGGTTGACTGGTAGAAAATGCCTAAGGCATTAAGTCCGCCTCTGTAAATTTGTGTGCTTGAAGTATTAAATAAATAAATAAATAAATATATACACATTAAGGCTTACAAGAGCAGTGGTAGGCGTGGAGCTTAACCGTGGAGTTTCTTGTCGGCTCTTCTCCATAGGAAACGCCCAATTGCACCGTGCACCTAGCTTCTGACGTTTCATAAGTGCCCATGTAGGTTTATGTGAAATAAAATATTTTGATTTTTGATTTTACTTTGTGTAAAAAATTTCATCACCACTGCTCTCAAAACGGTGAAGGAAAACATCGTGAGGAAACCGGCTTACCTAGAACCAAAAAGTCGAAGACATGTGACTTCTACCAACCCGCACTGGGCCCGCGTGCTGGATCTTCGAGAGGGAGTGGGCCCACTCCCTCTCGAAGAGAGGAGGCCTGTGTCCCATCAGTGGGAACATTATAAACTGATTATGACCACAAATTAAAACATCATTCTAACTGTCATCTTCAAACGATTGACAGCCCTAGAAAGATTTTTTGAATTCATTTAGTGATCTGTGGTGCCAGTGGCCTCTTCCGCTCTCCTACTTTTGATGTGCCCGACAGAGTCCACAATGAATTATATTAATAATATTTTGTTAAAACCTAACACCTAAGTTCACATGTAGAAGCAATAATATATTGAGTATTAAAAAATTAAAATATTACTTTAATTAAACTAACAATAAAGATATAAATTCAATTTTTTTATCGTCAAGTGTTAATTGCCCTCGCTATAAATGAAGCCGCAAACTTTCCTCGGTACTTAATTAAAACTTAACTGAGTTCTTTGTCTTAGCGTTCGCTTGATCATCCGTTTATATTCAGATTTTTAAACACTTACTTATTTCACAAGTAGGTATTTACTAACATTGCTGCTTTGTTTATTACTAGCTTTAATCCGCGAAATTTCGCTTTTTTTATTCGTATTCTATAACGCACCTCTTTAGGTCATAAGCTATACGAATATCAAAAAATATTTGGCCTAAGGGGGAGGCGTGAAAGATTCGCTGTTACAATGTATAATAGATACATGCCTATATGTGAATATGCACCACATTTTTATTGTCTAGGTAACGCATCTAAAACAACATGGTTTTTTGTTGTATTTTTTAGAACAGTTTTAGAATCATTCCGATCCCGAATATCTAAAGCTTCACTATAAAAAATGCTTAATAATAGCTAGGCCCACGCAAGATAACGGTGTATTAATACATTTTATCCATCTTCTATAATAACATCATTACACGCGTTAAACACGGTAACGCCTACTTCATTCTCCCATTTCCGAATTTAACACTCCCACACGTAATCCTTAGAATTACTCTAATATTATAATAATTACTACACTACACACAATTACTTGTTAAGATGATCACGCAGGTAAACAAAATATCGCATGTCACGCCAATTAACACGCACATAAGGACATAAGCACAGTCAGCGTGACAAAAAGCCCAATGGGTTCATTAAAGACCCCTTGAGATGCCATGTAGGGTCGTTACATACTCCAATTATACGATTTGCGTACAAAATGTCGTCATAATTAGTGATGGATGGAACTCAGGTATCTTAGTATCGTGAAGTACGTAGGTGTACTGCTGACTGTAGGATAATAGACCGACAAGTAAAGGCTTAAGAAAATATTACTATCAACATCATAGATTTGGTGAAAAACGGGTTCCTTGAAAAGTGATGCTGGTTACACTCCATTTGTTTTATTATTAGACAAATAACGGCAAAATAAGCACTTTACAATTATATTTTTAATGTAAATGGTAAATAGATTACATTGCTTTGCAATTATCGTGAAACAACGGAGTTTTTAATACGTTTATTTCGAAATAACGAAAGGATGTTAACCGTTATTTGTCTAATGTTATAATTAATTAAGTATAGTTATATAGACCATTCTTAGTGTGAAAGACGAGTTAGCTTTGTTTTATCACAAATTAAAAGGATCGACCTTTTTTATGTAAATCATTTTGGCAAACCTTGATGTCTCCCGTGAACGAAACGTGAACAACTATTACGAGCTCACACTCAGCATGACAACGTTCTGCAATACGCTGATGAATACCAATAATCAAATAGAATTATAAATGACGCACGCTTTTCACCGCGACCAGTCCTCAGACAGCGTGACAGGGCACTGCAACGGGCTTATTGCTAATAGACTTCAGCTTCCTAAATACACTTACTACTATTACAATTAGCTGAATGTTTTCTCCCACCGCTTAGCTAAACAATCATCAAACAAGTAGGTACTCTTTGAGCGTGTTAAGTAAACACGCTTTCATCGCGATTAGCGTTCAGTTAGCGTAACAACCAGACCAACGAGCTAATTTATAATAGACTCCAGCTTTCAAAAACGGAACTTTACTGGAGTAGGTACGCCTACCAACAATGTATTCTTCCTCCACTTAAAAAATACTCCACTAGCGTGTTAGGTAAACACGGTGCTCGCTATCACCGTGATTAGCGTCCAATCAGCGCGACAGGCCACCAGAATGAGCTAATTTGTTAATAGACACAAGCGGCCAAAATATACTTACTAGTAGAATAGGACCATCAACTTAATATATTCTTCCACCTCTTAGCTAAACAATCATCAAACAACTACTCTAAGTGCGTGCTAGGGAAACAAAACCCGGTGCACGCTGACATCGCGATTAGCGCTTAGCCAGCGTGACAGGCCACCACAATGGGTTAATTTCCCGTGGACGCGTATAATAACACAAACGGCCGCACGATCATTGTGCTGTTTGCTTTGTCCTTGTGAAGTAAACTAGCCAGTGTACGTGTTTGCCGATGGGAATAACAAACGGATGAAGTGCCGTGACAATGGCAATTGCTCTCCATGTAACTGAAAAGGCATCGAAATGTTTCATTTGAATGCCAGTTTGTTATAAATTCATGTAGTTGCATGTCAGAAGGGAAAATTACCTGCAGAAGCTTCCCGTCGTATTTTAAAACGTTTCTCAGAAAAAATTACTTGATTCTATCCCACGTCTTTGAATGTCGTTAAGAGGACGGAACTATAGATACTATGAACATGGGTGTATTAAAATATTTAAAATCTCTCGCAGAAAGTTTTAATTGTATAAGGGTTTCTAATTAATCCCTACTGAAACTGCAATATAAAAATGGTCGTTTATTAAAAATAAACACACGAGCCGTGACGTCGGAACCGTGATTACGTGACAATGGAATATTTTAACACGACGCGTCAGCTAGACGTCACGTAACGTCACGCTGAAATCGCGTAATCAGCACGAATGAATACTGTCACCGATCATCAAAAGCACGTTTAAATTCTGCTCAAATTTCACAACTGAAAATATTTGCCCTTAATTTTAACTGAAAATGGAAAGTTTACATTATTTTCTTTTTGTTGACAATGATATTTTAAGTTGCTTTAAAAAAAAAACGATTGCGGTGTACATTATATTACCAGTTATCCGATTTTTTTATTTATAACAGAATAAATATTGCTATGAATTCAAAGCAAAGTAAGCTTCAATAAAATTGGTGTACAGTTAATTGTTGTTTATTCATCTGACAAACAGCATGTTTTTTAAATGAATAAACTGTACACCATTTGAAATAAATAAGAGAGACGACTATAACTTTTTAACGGTAAGGATTTACTTTGTGAATTCTTAGTTAATTTGGATCATAAACCTGCCCTGATCCAAATTAGTTTACCTAATGTTAAAAAAATATATGTTGGCTTTAAAAATAGGCTTAAAAAAGGTGTGAACTTGCTGAAGGTTCAAGGTTGGCGCTGCTTGTCTTGTCATTCCATTATGTTTCACATTCATCATTAAATCCTTGTAGGTATTTAGAGGTATTAGGAACAGGGCGTAAAGTTCACTCATCCTCTATAGACAAGGATCCTCCGACCGGGTCTCGTCTCTGGCGGGTAACTGCCCGACGATTGAAGTCGGATAGTCTTCTATATGTTGATCGCGTGGTAAACTCTAATTTCGCAATGTGTGACGCGTTACGTCAGGTCTTTGATGCGTAGCTTGCATGTGGCATTGTAGATGCCTCCACAGATACACCGTAGTTATGCTGTATATAAAAAACTTTTAACAAGCAGTAAAAATCCCACCGTCGAAACACAACATTGATCCTGTATTTCATAGGGATAAATGTATTACATCCGCCGTCACCACAGTTATTTTTTACGGCGTAACCCCACAAAATCGATAGGCTGAAATATGTGCCATAAAACACAGAATGGCCGTCAGAACTGACTTGTCAATCGGTGTTATTTCAAGCGATTTTGTGCCGTAATCCTACAGAGTTAGCGTAGTTGGTGAGTTTTACAATAGTATTCATTATTGTAAAGGTACGTCAAATAATGACACTGAGTAAAACCAGTTCTCAGCTCTCATTACATTCATACATATTACGTTGAAAACGAAATACACGATCAAATTTAAAAAAAAGTTAGTATAACGTTCAGGTTAACACACAAAAAAAATCGACCTTACCTTTCAAAGTAAGTCTCTGAAATTAATTACGTTGAATTCGGTTTCATAAAATATCTTTTATCACCTCTTTTATTTTATCTCTTATCTTTTATTTTCGTTCGTCAGACCTCTGGACGGTCCTTATTTTATGAATAAACATGCAATTGCATCCACATTTCCACACCTCGCTCAGAACAAGACCTTATTTTCATACACCACCGGGATATTAATATCAGTAGAAACGCGTGCACACACGTTCAGCCCGCATAGTATCACGCGGATTCACGCGTAGCACTCGTTGCAGATACCCGTAACCGCAAGACTACGCGCGTAGACTTGCGGCTACGCGCGTAGGCTTGCGGCTACGCGCGTAGGCTTGCGGCTACGTGCGTAGCAACGGCACTACGCGAAGGACGGCTTTTTGAATGGCATTTTTTTTAGACCTAGCTACTTTATGGGACTCTAATTGAAACTGAGCCTTTGTCTTCCCTAAAAACTAGGCCATTATAAGGGAAAAAAGTTCATAAATATAAATAAATAAACTTTCCAAGTGCCCCAAATGTGTCCTTGTGAATGTCAACGCAAATGTTCGGCTCAACTAAACTTTTCTCATACATTTCTATCGGAATTTATAAGAGAACGGAGTTTCCCCAATAAATTTGTAGGGGGCGGTAGGATCGCAAGTCACGGGATTAGAGATCATCTATCTTTGTCGGCGGTGCACTTAGGAGCCATCTTCGCTCAGTGTCGGTGTAATTTGCCTTCTATATAGTTTTAAGTTAAATTTCTTGAGGACTTTAACTGGATTTTAATGAAAGTTCAGCACGGATACGGGTTTGTTAAGCGAGTAGTGCAAAAACCTTTTAGCTACCTTCAAATTGGTTGAGCTGAATGATGCTAATCCATAGGCAGTCGCTCCTTGTAAAATACTGGTATTCAGCTGCATCATTAGACTGGAAGCCGACCCCAACATGATTGGGAAAAGGCTAGGCAGAATTAATGAGGTTCGTGAACGGGCGTCGTCAGTAGGGACTGGTCATCTTTTAGCTGCCACGGCTTATTGTAATTTAATTTTTGAATTGATTTTTTATCTTTTTATTACGGACGCTTTTAACATTCTGCATCGTTCTCACATGTATAATTTCAACATGAACCCATGTAACCAATATTTTGTAACCATATATTAATTTAAAACAGTGTACGTGGAGTTTTTGCCTGTTCTTCTCCATAGGTACCTGCTACGTTTTGGAATGGGCAACTTGCTTCATCTTTCTGACTGACCGACCCCTTTGACAATTTAAAAGTGCCTGTAATTCGTTTATTTGAAATAAATGCTTTGAGTTTGAGTTTGAGAACCTGGGGAAGTATAACCTCTTTTAACCTCTTCTCCTCTCCACCTCTCTTCTCCTCTTTTTTCTAAGTTATCGACGATATGCTGTTGTTTCATGGATCAAATAATATTTCCACAGGGCACTCGCTGTTTTCCCGTTCGTCGACACAAAAGTTGAATTTAAGTACATAAATCTTTCAGACCATAATAACACCTTATTATGGACGGAAAGATTTATGCATTTAATACAAAAAAAAAATCTAAAACATAATTTGGCCGAAAATACACTTAGCACTCTGAAGGTTTATGTAAAGCATTGAGTTAAACAAAAAATACATTAGGATTTACTTGATAAACAAGCCGTTTACAAAATCTGCCTGCAATTTCCCTTTATTTTATAATACTCTTTTCATGAGCAAATCTTTCATATTTATCTAGTTTTAATACCGGTCATAATACCCACTTAAACGAGATTCTTACACCTTATTAAATATTACATCACAGGACCAAAGGGCAGGTAAACATAAACAGAGCGAGTGCGGGCTTGTGTTCCATATCATAAATTGTTGTGTTTTCATAAGCTACGATCGGTTCTGATCGATTCTGGATTTTTTCTAATTGTAAATTAACTTTTTTTAAACCCCCAGAACAGACAAGAAAAAAAAAACTCCTCCAAAACCCTAAAAGCCCCTCGAGCCCCCCTTGGAGCCCTAGGAAGGGTTTGCCTACAAAATCCTAGAAGATCCGTGGGAAAATAGTGATTTTTAGTAATTTACAACGATAATTAAACTAAAGTTTTTAGAACGTCACACTTACCAATAAAATACTTCATTACGTTTGATTATTATCGGACTATGTCCAGATTATTAAACGCAGCATGACAGTTAACGTAACGTTTTCTAGATAAATTATAATAAGTATAATAATAGAAAAATAATAATAAGAGTAAACTTATTATAAATAACAAAAAAAAAACTTTTATTTACAGACATAGGCCAACATTGTGTTAGTGTCTAAATTATCTTATAAACTATTAAAAAATATGGTTCCACGCTATCCTTTCAAGCTACGGAACCCCAAAAATACGGTGGATCCGATTAAAGGGTGTATTTTTATATAGGCGCGAAGGACCCGGGTACGCTCTATTGATATGGAGTTAATTTAGAATATCGACAGATGTTTGTCCCTTTGAAGAGACCCCGAATAATGTAAGAAATGTGAGGACTTTGTGAAAGGTGAGGCTCTTTGTTGTGGTTATATTATGTTAGAGGCCTCACGAATAAATAAGAAGAGGATAATGTCAGTCGGCCTCTGTGTGGGACAAAATAGGCTTCAGTTATCTAGTTATGTTTGAGGTGTTGAGCAAAGATGAAAGAAAGAAGATGAACTAGATAGTCCTCTTCATTTAACCGCCTCTGTGGTCTAGTGGTTAGACCACCTGTCTCAGATCCAGAGGTCCCGGGTTCGATTCCATTTGGGGGCAAAATTTTCTGCTCGGTTTGGTTGATGGTAAGGCTTGTTTTAAGTCCGCCTGGCTAGCTATCACCATCTTACCGAAGTCTGTCGCCATAACAACAATGTTACCAGCATTGTTGTGTTCCGGCAGTAAGAGGTAAGATAGCCAGTTCCTCTGTGGTAGAGGATTCCGGGTGAAGCTCGCTTCCACCTTCGGCCTGATCATCACTAACCATCAGGTGAAATTCAGGCCAAGAGCTTGCCCGTTGTGGATTAAAAAAAAACACCCATGGTCTCACAATGGTGAGTTTTTGACGGTTTTTGTATGGCAAATCTGTCAAAAACTCACGATTGAGAGACCATCGTAACATTTATAAATTAGTAGACTTAGACCCCTGACAGCATGCCTCCCTCAGTCTGCCGGATAAATATTGTCTATAGTCCCTTTCAATAACTTATAATACTTACCTTTACACACACCTACCATTATTCTCAGTAACTCAGCCTGTCAGACACCTACACAACCTCCTTACTCAACAGAACTTCGGAACAAACTGCAGGAGACAGACAGCCTTATACTCTAAGATATATTTGAGTCACGATACCCTTCGGCCTCACTCACACGCAGCCGGCAAGTTGCTAAAGAGCTATTAAGGGGCAGGACCATTCCATTTTCTGTAAACAACGTACATTATGTTCTGACGGTTTGACTCAGTGTAGGGCAGCGATTAGAATGTGTGTGGGCCATGATCTGAACAAGGTTTGGAGGAACTAAAGTCTACTCAGATACACAAAAGTTTTGTGTATCTGAGTATCTTAAATATAAAAAATCATAACATAAATATCAGTCCAAGATAACATAATGTTATCTTGGACTGATATTTATGTTATGATTTTTGATATTTACACACAAATGTAGCATGTAGTGTTCAACACTTTTTACTATCTACTTGTTTTACTACGTAAAATGTAAACAGAATGCGAATCAAACAGATATTCTGATGTGATCGGAATTTCCTTGCACACCAGTACTCCACTTGAGTTGTGGTATTGTTAAATGATATCTCATTAGTCATTACAGTGCTGTCTATATTTGATAAATTTGTAGATATCATTCCGCAACGGGCATCTAAACAACAAAATGTTTGTGTGAAACAATAACACTCATCAGTTGTATCAACATCATTTGTACCATAGTATTGTTTGCAGTTCAATTAGCTCAATTATTGAACTACCTACTTCAAGGATTATTACTCAAAAACTATTAACAGAATTGAGTACTGGCATAAAAGTTGTTAAAATTCATTTTCAGAGTGGTTTAACGAGGCAATCTCCTCTCTCGTCAGCGCAACAGCAATTTAACCCACAACAATCAACAATATGAACTTCGCAAAATTAAATTTAAATTGCTCCACAACTCCACACACAAATATGTATCAACCTACGTCGTTGAGCACATAAATCCAGGCGCATCCAAGAGTAATGTCTTTTACTTCGCCGTAAAAGGGGGAGTTTCCCCCCCAACGCCCCGTTCACCCCCTGTAAATGGGTGCCTTCCAGAGGTGTACGGTCGATGAAATTTTTAAAGGCTCTTAGACGATAGGTATTTTTATTGGATCTTCGAAGGGTTGAAATATGAGTGCCCGGGTTCAACGTGATTGGTTTAGCTTACTTCGTGTTTTAGTTTTATGGTTGTATGCCTTTAGTCTACGGACGGAAATCAATCATTGACTGACTGACTAGTCAGTCAATGATTGATTTTCTGACCGACTGACAGACAACACAATATGACCACGAACATGAACATGACCGGCTTTTTTAGTGGGTGCACTAAAAGGGATTTAAATAGGGGCAAGTTTCTTTGCGAACAGTATTTCAACAATGATTCAGTGGATACCCAAAACTTGAGTATGAAATCATACTCAGGGCAACACCTCAAATGATGTCACATCACCTAATGTTAGGCAATGAATTCCTCCCTTAAACGGAAGTCTCTGATGAGCTAACAAGAACGTGTACCTATGCAAAATGCAGGTGAGTGACTGCCCCATTTATCTCGAGACGTTTGACCTGATTTGCAGGAACTTTTACCTTGTCTGTAGATATTCATAGTACTTTCTGTGCAATATGAAGAATGTTTCAGTTCGTAAGACAACGAAAAGCAAGTCTTGCACCGGATGGGTATATCTAGTTATTAATTGTTAATTTTTGTCACTATCCACCTGATTATCATTTTTCTTAATAGTTATGTTTTATCGTGTTTGATATCGATACTCATCACATCTACAGAGTTTCGCTAGCTAATCTTATTTGACCCTGTTACAATGTTTCCAAAAATTTACAGTGTGAACAGGTATGACAATGTAGGGCTGTCAACAAGTTACTTAATAAAATAGAAAACAGTCTGCAAATCGACAGTATGTTGAGCCTACACATCACAGCCTCACATTCACAAAATATAAGAGAATCTATATAAAGGATAAACAAAAGAATAAAAACCTATTTAAACCAAATGACATGGTTGTTACTACAACTCCAACCAATCCGAATGAATACCCTGTATTCCACAAAAGCCTCTAATAAATAGTTGAAATTATAATTGTAGGTCCAACCTTTGGATGGATCCATCTTTGCCGATGGGAAATACCATCGAGCACACGGCTAGTAATTACAAAAATCTCGATGGTTTGTGCAGTAGTAAAAACCATGCAAAGCAGGGGCGGGTCGCTAGTACTACATACGAAGCGTTTCTCTCACCAACATAATTTATGATGCACTTACCCTAAAAAGAAAACAACGACATTTTTATGTACAGAAAAACCATTTGTTTCATAAAAAGCGCCATTCAGATAATTCGGAGGCTCAAAAACCCATCCAGCTCACCCCACTTCATCATATTAGGATAAAAGTGGCTGGTAGCCAGGCGAGGTACCAGGAGAGCATATTATTACAACACGTATGCAGGCCATAACGCGGCTAACTGCTACCGAGCTTAGCTAAGATGAAGTGCGACAGTTTGATCTATGTTGTTGAGGTGCGTGCTCTAAGGGATCAGGCTGGTAGGTTTTGTGGTTTTGAGTCGCAATTAGGTTGGATTAGACTTTTATACGTGCTTGATTTTCATTTAACCACGGCTCAGACTTGGTAAGACTAAAAGGACTGAAATAATTTATGAATCCCAAGGAGTTTAGTCTGGCACTGGTCCATACCAACTAAGAACTCAATGAACAGGATATATATATATTTAAAGAACATATTCGTTGCATTAGGTAAGTTTTTTTTTTTGGAAAACATGACTAGCAAACATTGTTTGACAAAATCGAAAAAAAAAATTGCGTAGTATCTCAAAATTTAATAAAACTATCAATCACCCTTTTTTTAAATTGACAATTTTAATTTTAATGTAGACCGTAAAATTTTAAATTTCTTAAGTTATTTGCAAAGAAATTTTAAACTTTAAATTATTACAACATTATCAAACTTTCTCAACTACAAATTCTGAATTTAGAAACCAGGTAGGTATGGGTAGTCTACCCCAAACACTTTAACTTCTCCATAAAATATTAATTTCCAGATTCAGGCGAACCTGATGCGTATAAGATCGTCATTTCACACGTGGCTTGTCAAACGTCGCCGTGGCATTAATGCACAAAGGGGTGCCGACACAAAGGACGCAGCCTGGCGGAATCTACCGACCGACTACCTACTTATCAAAATAGTGATATATAGTATTTTTAATTGAGGAACCTCCTATATTTTCGCATCGATTTCTTCATAAACATATTCTTTATATTCTTCTTGCCTAAGCTTTTAGCAAATAAGACTAAATCCTCCTGAATATTCGTCAAATACTCGTGTAACGTATGTGAGGAGTTCGTGGCTAAGTAATAACAGCCGCAAGGGTCGATCTATCAGGTTAAGCTACGCTTGCCGGGGCTGGTCTGTGGATGGGTGACCATCTTTACATACCTACTACAGACTCTTCGGTGCCTCGGAAACCACGTTAAGCCCTTTGGTCCCGGCTGTCTGTGATCTCTGACAGTCGAGTCGTAACTGGGTGGATCTTTGACAGTAGTTACTGGTCGTCAGAAAACCGAAAGTCTTACCAACGGGTATCGTCAGTTACAGGGTTGTGTAGGTCAGATATGCAGTCACCCCGTGTAAAATACTGGTATTCAAGTGCATCCGGTTAGACTGGAAGCCGACCCCAACATAGTTGGGAAGAGGCTAGGAAAATTGATTGAGTCGTGTAGCGTATTCTGTTCCAATCTGTCGTGTGCCCACAGTTTAGACTTTAACAGTAGGTACATAGCATATCTGGGGAAAAACTTGGAGATACAGTTTATATGGAACAAATGCAATTTATTGTGTTGCAAAGAAAACAGACACAGAAAAATAGTTGTTTGTGTGACACAAAGGAAAATAAATTAATGGCTGTGGAAGAAAAATAAATATACTGTCATGGCTGTCTTTGTTAGTGGTCAGTAAGTTTATGATGTTTCAGGCCAGTTCAGTTCAGTTTTTTTTTTTCTTAAATTTTTCTGGACCTTACTAAAAAACTTATGACAGGTTTTCTATCCCTGGCTTGTTAAGTGGGTAGTAAAATTAAAGGTGACTAAAACAACAGCCTATGTATAGACTAACAAAAAAAACTGAACATCGTAACTACTCCTAATCCTAGCAAATATTTTAAATGCTAAAGTGAGTTTGTTTGTTATGCTTGCACGCCCAAACGGCTGAACGGATTTGGATGAAACTTGGCACATGGGTAGACGATGACCTAGGTTAGGATATAGGATACTTTTTATTCCGATATTACCAGGGGATCGAGTCTTTTGAGGGTGAAACCACGGGGCGCAGCTAGTTTTACAAATAAATACTTGCGCATTAGTCGCCGGTTCCGTTTCATGCAAGGAAATTTTATTGATCTATCATAAGCCCGTGCACAACAACAATAAAATGGCGAGAAATTCAACGACCAACGGTTGATAACATTTGCAGAAGTTTTCCGTACAAAGTGAACAAAACATTTTAAAATTTTCAATAAACCTCGAAGAAAAGTTTGCGTGTCTCGAATTTACACAGCGTTTCTCTTACCGGAGTTCGGTTATTCGATTCGTGCGCCCTACTTTTCCGATATTTGGGCAAGCGAGAATTTTCAAGTTGCCCAATTTTCGAAGATATAGGAGTGAATACAGTACTTGCGTGTTTGCAATTTTGGCGCACATTCTTGCTATCTAGGCAAATGTGAACGCGCAAATAACGCTGCTTTAAAAAAAAAACATAATTTTTCAAATACACGATGTAGGTACTAAAATTACGAATAACTTTCAATAGAGAACGACAAAAAAAAATTGCCAATTCTGAGTAAGTTACGGGTAACATAAAACTGGAAAATAATTTCAAACAAAAGACGTTTTAATTTTAGTTTTATCTACTCCCATGC
This sequence comes from Eupsilia transversa, assembly GCA_914767815.1. Classification (NCBI taxonomy): domain Eukaryota; kingdom Metazoa; phylum Arthropoda; class Insecta; order Lepidoptera; family Noctuidae; genus Eupsilia; species Eupsilia transversa. The sequence continues at coordinate 14,425,417 of OU611882.1, forward strand.
TATAAATCCTCTATAAAAGTTTCGGAAAGAGTTAGCTTATTGCCAACATTAAAACGACCAGTGTCATAGTAACCATTATATCATCCAAACGAGTGTTATAATGTTGTACTAAATTTCATAATGCAACTCGTTTGCTCCTTCGATAGCTTCCGGACAGCGGGTGCTGCAGACCGACACATCTCATCAGTTAATTTTGAAGAATTAATGCTTATTACATGCCCCATTAAGTTGTACGATGCATTTAGAAATATATTTCAACAGATCTATAATAGTTGTTATATATTAAAATGTCAAATTAACTCAAACAGGGATACCACCCCCTGGATAACTAGAGAATTAAAAAATATGATCTTAGAGAAGGATAGACTGTTTATTATTTGGGGTAATGACCCTAAAAATATGGTTAAACGTTTAAATTACACAAAATATAGGAATAGATGTCATAAATTAATTTTTTTAAATAAAAATAAGTACGATAGGCAATGCATATTAGACTGTAATAATAATATTAAAAAACTATGGGACAGAATAAATTACTTACTAGGAAATGAAAAACAATGTTTGGATAAAGTAATAATAAAGAATATGGGAGTCAACGAACCTATGAAAAATATATGTAATAATTTTGCTCGAACATTTGCCGAAGAAATAGAGAAAACCAAACATATTTGTAGTATTAAGCTGTTAAATAGAATCTCCTACGTTGGACAGACGGACAGAAGTATGAGGTGGCAACCCGTAGATAGTAACTATGTTAAACGAATAATAACTCAAATGGATAAAAATAAGTCACCGGGTAGCGATCTTGTGCGAATGTCTGATCTTAAAATGTTGGCAGATACAGTTAGCCCTGTGATCTCTAACCTAGTCAATTTGTGTGTGCAAAATGGTATGTTTCCTAGTATGTTAAAAGAAGCCATAGTGCGACCAATATATAAAAAGGGCGAACATAAAAATTATAGTAATTATAGGCCTATATCAATTTTATCCAGTGTAGACAAGATTATTGAGAAATGTATCATCAACCGTTTGAATAATTATCTGCAGAAAAATAATGTAATAAATGAATGTCAACATGGTTTTCAGAAAGGTAAAAGTACAAATACTCTTCTTACACGATATACTGACAAAATTTTTCATGGTCTTCACATATTGATTACATTTGTAGTAAGCTTAGAATATTGCTAAGTAAATTCTATCACTTAAGCTTTTAAAGTTCCCTCCAACACCTTAAAATGTTTATATTTGTCCTTAGTTGACTCAATACTGAGTTATTCTCTTGATTGTTATGGTTTGACTTTTAAAAGTAATATACAGAAACTAGAATCAATTCAAATTAGATTTTTAAAATTATTAGTAAACAAAAAAAACAAAAAACAGTTGTAAAGGAGACTATAGTAGGTTATTCAAAATATGTAAAATTCTACCAGTTAGCCTTAAACATAAATACCTATTATTGGTTAATAACCATGGCAGTCGGGATAGTGACTCACTAGTTTCCAACATGTATACTACCAGGTCGATGAATGAGACGAGATTCAAAACATGTATAAAACGCACACTATGCAGGCAGGCATATTATAAGTTAGGGGATTATATCACTGATAAAAATGCTTGGGCCAATGCTGGTCCTGCTCCACAACCACAACTAAATGATTAACATTCGAAAAGTCTGTTGGAGCTGCTGAAGATTGTAAGAACATCTTTGCATTGTATAGACTCAATTTCTTTTGCATTATATAATTGCATAGCACATATGTGAGTACTATGTACTATAGAGCTACCATTTACCGGGTAATATTATGTCTTTCATTGACTTGAATGTGCCTTGGCGGCTGTGAGTATGTCATGCTCACTCAGATGTCTCGCTGATGGTGGCGTGTGTGTTGGATCATTTAGCTCCCTTCAAAATGGTTGAGCTGAATGGTGCTAATCCATGCGTCATGTTCGTGAACGGGCGCCGTCAGTTGGGGCTGGTCATCTCTTAGCTGCCATGGCTTATTTGTAATTTTTGAATTGTTTTTATTTTTATGTACGGACGCTTTTTTTATGCACGGCTTTCTACATTGTTCTCACATGTATAAGTAATTTCAACATGAATGATGTAACCAATTTTTGTAACAATTTATTTGATTTAAAAGAGTGTCCGTGGAGTTTCTTGCCCGTTCTTCTCCATAGGTACCTACTACGCTTTGGAATGGGCATCTAGCTTCATATTTTCTGACTGACTGACTCCTTGACAATTCAAAAGTGCCTGTAATTGGTTTAATTGAAATAAATGCTTTGAGTTTGAGTTTGAGTTTGAGTTTGATGACAGCAGGTAAATATGATGTACCCAGAGTTAGTAATTACTATGGCGACAGAACCTTAACAAAACGCGTTCCCTATTTATTAAACACTTTGCCTGCTGACATCAGACGAGAAGATAATAAAGTAAAATTCAAACGTAAACTTAAAAAATATTTATTAGATTCTATGTAAGTGTAAGTATTGATTATATATAGGTTATTAATGTACCTACCTGATATTAAGTTTATTGTAAGAGAGACTCAACGATCTCACAGTTAAACTGCGTAAGCAGTTTTGTGGGGCAATGTACTTAGCTTTAAGGAATTTTTAAGTGAATAAATAAATAATTCATTCATTCATTCATTCATCTGACACATTTGCCAAAATACGATACGTCACGCTTGGCGGGTACGGGCTATGGTCGGTTTTAATGTTGGCAATAGCTAACTGTTTCAGAAACTTTTACAGAGGATTCATATCATGGGTCGTACATAAAGTCAACAACTGCAGCAACTATTATAATTAGGTATTAAAACACTCATGTGATACTACCCAACAACCCACATTCGTGTTTTAATACCCCTTATTATACAACAGTTGCATAAATAACTATTGTTTAACCTGTCTCAGTTATCTAATTGTGTAACACATTTTCGTAAACGAGTAAGACTTATCTGTTTAATTTTGACAGTTCAACCACATTCATTGCTTTATTTACGTTGAGCGTTGATTTTTGTTCGAACTTATGAAGCAATGGATTAGCAATTAGTTTCAAAACGATTCAGATTGTAATTGATCGTACAATACGCAATTAGAGTGCAGGTCCTACAAATCTCCAGCAGGTAATCTAAAGTGGCGCTACTTTCTCATCTACCGCCTTCAAGAATACCGTTTTATATGTATAAAATATAAGAAAATGCTCCTCCTAGCACATAAATCGCTGGAGCGTCCCGTGCGCCCGTTTAAGACTGTTGCCTTTTGTATCAAAGTCGTACTGTGATGCACAATAACAACTTTTCGGTTCCATCACTTACATGCGCTCTGGAGATCCTGTAGCGTTGCTTGTGCTACAATATTGCTTGAACGCAAGATAATACTGGGTTTCTTATATTCAGGGGCTAGTTGCAACATTCACGTTCAGTGTTCGGTATTAGATTTTTTTTCTAGACGGATCAGATGTAAATATGGTTAATGTGTCTGTATTCACATACGGAGTCTTTGCCTACAAAGCCATGGTCTTAGTCATAGTTTTAATTTAGTGTTATATTGAATGCTAAGCAAAGATTCCTTCAAAATTCACGACAACCTACTGCCGACAAATTGCTTTGCAGTTCGGCAGGTGGTATGTCATGTTAAAATAGAACTCTGTAACATTATGCATTAAATAAATTAAAAAACCGGCCAAGTGCGTGTCGGGCCACGCATAATCAAGGGTTCTGTAGTTCATCGATATACGTCACGGTCAATTCTCCAACTGCAAATATGTAAGTTTGTCATCACATTTTTTTTCTATGTATAAAACTACAAACTAACTATTTTCTGACCATTTCCTTTACTTGTGCTGTGAGACCTTGCTTTCTGCCAAACGGGAAGTAACCTATTTTGATTAATTTGCAAGTATCCAAATATGTCGCATAAATGGCCGTATTTTTTTATTGCGTTGACTTAGAAGGTTAATTTTTTTAAAGCTCCAAGGGAGCGTAGACATACGTATTTGATATTAATTTAAACTTGATACCTTCACACATTGCTGAAAAAAGGGTCTTGACAGACTGACATATAGACAGACAGACGGAAAACGTGAGCCTTTATGGGTTCCGTTTACCCCAAAAATGAAAAATATAAAACTTGTAGAATTTAGCGCCTGCGTAGCTTAGCACTAACTTCTGAGTTGGTTGATTTGGTATTATAATAGTTTGATTGTTGATTGCCGACCACTGGTTTAATGATACGAAATATTATCGTTTAATGGTGGATACTATAGCTATAATTATAAGCTAAGGTAAATTAGCGCTAAGATGGTTTAATCTGGTTTGGTTTGAGTTACACGATTGGTATCCGAACACGTGCTAACTGATAATAGTTGCGATACATGCATTTATGGAAATGCACGCAAGCAAAAGTGCTGAGCTGTTCAATTGCAAATATTGTACCAAACAAAACTGTTTCTGTATCATTCTCGAATGGAGGTGTCATAGGTACATCTCTGCTTATTCCTTCAGATAATTCAATCGTGATGTTATGCTTTTTTCATTCTATCAATTCAAAAATCGTACGCAAATCCCCTTACCGAATGAAAATGGGATGGAGAAGACTCAGTTACTCCAAAAAGGGCGTACTGCTCCATTTTATGTTTGTTTTCCTCCCAATTTAACTTAATCCTTATAATACGCATACGATACCCTACTTCCGAAGTTTTCAACTTAAATCCTACCCTACAAATACTTATTTGCAAAGGGTCAGAGAGGATCCTCTCCGTATTGGCATACAAGTGAAAGCTTTTAAAGGTAAAGCTGTTAATTTCGGTTATTTAGACAGGTGCAGGACGAATCTATGTCCGTTCGGGTAACTATACATTAATATCAATCGCGGTATGGTGAAATTGAAACTTATGGGGAATTATATCGAGACATAATTCCCCAAAAGTTGCCCCATAAGTGATGGAGTGACGCGGGAAAGAATGAATGTTTTTGTAAGCTGGTTATTTTCTTTTCAAGTTCCTAGTAAGATGGTTAAATTGAATTGATCAAAAGATACTGTTTTTGTATTCAAATCTAAAAAACGGGACAAGTATGAGTCGCACTCACACACGAAGGGTTCCGTAACACTGTACAATATTTAACACTACATTTTTTTATTTTATACTTTACAAAAAAAAACACAAGGGTCTACCGCGATGCCGTCCAACGACATCGCGGTAGACCCAGGCGTAGATGGCGCGACCCACGTTTGACGCTAACAGGAGGCATTGGATGATATTGGCTCAGGATTGAGGTGAGTGGAAAAGGAAAGGGAGGCCTTTGTTGCCCTGCATTTTTATTTAAAAAAAATACATATTTCTTGTATGGGATTCCCTTTAATTTTTAAGATTATTTTATTTTGTGTTGTTATAGCGGCAATAGAAATACTCAATCTGTGGTCAACTGTGTATGGTTCATGCGATACAGCCCGCTGACAGACGGATGGACGGCGGAGGCTTAGTAATAGGGCTCTAAACATCCTATGGTACACGGAAATAGTGTAGCTATCAATTGGTAAAACATATTCTGCAATCAGATCAGTCACACTCTCAGAGATTACTTCTTACAAACAAACAATTTTGCCTCTTTATAATATTATTTTATAGTTTAGATTGATTTCTTGTCAAGTCAGATTTCGGTAAACAAGAATATGTCATACTTTTCACATAATATATTATTTTCACGTGCAAAATAATAATGCAAAATAATATCCGAGCCAAGGAAAGTGTGAAAGAATGTCAAAAGAGAAAAAATGTGCATTTATGTGAGACTCCAACTCGATGTGTTTACGTAAACAAACCTTCCATAGATTTTATGTTATCACTTATCTTGATAAAAGTAAAAGTATGAACACAAATTGAATTTGTCTCTTCTTTCTGTGAAACTTTTACCAACTTTCTAAATAACTGATCGAATTCCATACAAATCAGAAAATGCCTGAAATGTTTTTATGCTTGACATTTTTCCTTTGACAAAAATCATGTTAAGTAAATATTGGAATCGTTTTTTTTTATTTGACCATCACCTAATATGATTTGTTTTTAATCGAATGATTTTCACCTTTTAATAAGAATGTTGTTTTTATGTGATATATTTACAAATATTGACGACTCGTAATTACCTATTTTTACTATACCTACTTGTATATGAGAGATATGAGTTTTCATAGTAATTTATTTGGCCGCTAAATAGGACACTTATGGATTTTCATAGTAACATTGCCGGCCACATAGTCACTTGTTTGACCAGTACAGCAATTTCGATTGATCTCAAAGAAGGTTGTCAAAATAATGCTCGAATTTCCAAGCATGTCTGAGAAAAGCTTATTTCAATCCTTTTGAAAGACCTTTAGATAAACGAAACCCTCCGCAAGCGATTGTCACTTGTGTAGGCTAGTCTAGGCCCTACGTTTTGATATTTTATTGTGCATAACTTTAGGGGTATGAGGAACAGGGTGTAAAGTTCACTCATCCTCTAAGAAAAGGGAGGATCCTCCTGCCAGACGGGTGTTGTGTATAGTGTGATGTCGGATAGTCTTATATATGTTAATCGCTCGGTAAACTCTTATACCGCGATGTAGGACTTGTGACGTCAGGTCTTTGATGCTTAGTTCGTATGTGGCGGTATAGATGCCGCCACATAACTATTGTTTTTCCATCTCTCTTATCATTTCCCTTATAAATTGTATATGCATGTGTATGTATTGTACATGTATATTTATTGTATTGTATATGTGTGTGTTGTTGTGTGTATGTAATGTGTTTCTAGGTAGATATATGTCTGTGGGTCATTGCAGCTAGAAATAAAGGTTTTCTTTTATTCGTTTTGTTCGTTTTTCAATTATGAAGTTCTCTAAGAGTAAAATAATGATTATATTAAAATTTACGTTACCTACCTACACCGTCCAAATATACGTAGTAATATTTCAATCTCTATAAAGGTTAATATTTAAATTGCTAATTAAACAACGTTTTTTTAAGTTTTCGTTTGTCAAGATATTAACATATTTCGCACGTGAATGATTACAGATGTTGATAAAAGAATTATTTAATATCAAATAGTATGAAAATAAAAAGTATTTTAATTTAGAGATTATTTCATCGTCATATTCATCATACCTATTTACGAGACAATTCTGCAATAAATATAATAGATAACATTTTAAAATGTCAAAACTATTGTTCTATTGTATCTTAGAGTATAAAAAAATTCCAGGTGAGTCCAAATGTAAAGTTTCAAGTTTTTAATTTTAAGCTGAATGAATACCCAAATTACAAGTTATTGTTTTCAATTTGATTTTCGATCAGTCTTTTTGTAGCGGCTAGTTTATCGATGGTACGAAATGTAAGTTGGAATTTCATTTCCTACGAAATGTAGGTAGGTACCTACCTATAGGAAAAGTGTTTTGCGATTTCTGTCTTTTCTAGTTCTCAAACCTCAGTTGGTGCGTGTTAGAGGTTTTTGATCCTTAGGTATACGAAACAGGATTGATTGGCATAAAAAAAAGTTTTTGCGAAAATTGGCCATTTTCCTGCTGGCTGTAATTTTTTTTTCAAAATCTGTATATTGAGATCAAAATTTCTCAAAAAGTTAAGGTCAGTCTCCTAAGACCATTTTCCTGTAGCTACAACGGTTAAGGTAGCTGCCCTTACTGCCCCATCTCAAAAACCCACCCTGTATATCGGGCAAAGTTCCAACTCGAATAGGTATGGTTGGTACCACATGCACAAATGCACAAAAGTATAACCTAATTACACACTGTTTAGGTATACATTCCTATAAAGTACTGGACATTATTACAGTCCGGCCGTCGTCGAGAGAATGCGTTATTGACATCTGTCAGTTTCATACTAGTGAATATGTGTTTTGTAAATTTGATCCTTATTACAACTAGAAATTGTCCAACTCACAAGTGATAGGAACGCATTTTCTCGACGGCTGCACTGTTGTTACTATTACCCGCCGTAGATCTCAAGACAAGAGAATCAAGCATAAATGAAAAGAAACTGCAATAGGTACCTCATTGGCAGTAACCTTATTTATGTCAAATACTCGTGAAAATGCCAGATTTTCATGACAATAGGTATTTTTTATTATAAAGGAACCGCTCTTATAAACTGTAGTTAATTTTCTACCTACGTCTTCTTGACATCGGCACCATACAATGAATTTATGCAGTAAAAACAAATTAAAGCTATTAGGTAGTATCGCAAATGAGTATATCTGCTTAATTAAGCTTCAATTTCAGTTGGCTTGCAGTGCTACAGTTTGCTAATGCCATCAGCGTAATGGCACAGAGCACTAGGAACACAATTAAAATTACAAGCAAACTATTCGTAATTAGGTAATACGAATCGGGCATTTATCAACGAATTCCAGGTAATTGATTAACATCTCCATATCTGTGTGTACTTTTACATGTTTCACACGATATTCTTTCTTGGGAAAGGGTGCGAATGGCCACAAAGGGTGCAACGCATCGCTTTATGTATTTACTTGACACGTATAGGATAAGACGAAGTATAGATATTTATGGTCCTATCGTACTGTATCGCTTCTTCATTTTGAATAACACAGCAAGAGGAAATTGTACAGATTGTAATATGGTGAAACGTAATTACGTTGCTTGACTCGTTATCTAGATAGAATTCTTATTTACTTTTATGAATAAGTATAAAAAACTCACCTAGAATTTGATCTCTTCGACGAGTCGTGTTTCTTCCCTCCCTGTAGATTCGGCAGATCTTTCTGCCGTTTCTTAGTTTCCCTCCATATCCTGTAGTACAGTATACACATGACAGTCACTGGCACATAAAACGCCGCTATCGCTGTCCCGAAAGTAATGAACTGGTTCGTCTCTATGAACTGAATAAAGCACTCGTGTGGCGGCACTTTCCGCTCGCCGTCGATGTACGGCCACGCGTATATCCACGGCGGCCACAACAACAAACTGAACCCCCACGCCCCGCCTATCATCATTGTGGCTCTTCGTGTAGTCCTCTTAGCCCTATATGTCAACGGTCTCGTCACACTGAAGTACCTATCGAAACTTATGATGAGCAAGTTGAGCACTGACGCATTTGATGCGAGATAGTCCAGCGCGAGCCACGTGTCGCACACATGCGGCCCCAGCGGCCAATACCCGTAGATGGTGAACATGGTGTACAGGGGCATCGAGATCAGGCCCACGGCGAAGTCCGCCACAGCCAGGGAGAACAAGAAGTAGTTGCTTATAGTCTGCAGTTGCTTGTCGATCTTGAAGCTGATCATCACCATGGAGTTACCGACGACAGTGAGCACCGATAGGACGCTGGCTATGATGGCGATGATGATCTTCTGCGCGAGACTGTAGGGGCTGGTGGGGAGGTCGATGCCGAGCGCCAAGTCAGTGAGGTTGGAGGAGTCATTGAACGCGATGAGCATGCTGTCAACTGGGCGAGCCGCCGGCCGCGCGGGCACCCGCGCCCCGCCTCGAGCGCCGACAGAGCGCGCGCTCGCCTGCACACACAAACACAAACTATTACACATTATGCTACATTACAAACACCATAATAGCTTAAACACATACTGGTAAGTACAGGAGATCCACTCAATACAACAATACAAGGTCACGCACACATGGGGATATAATGAATGCAGAAAATTGCTGATGCGTGCAATTTGTGAATGCAGTGTTCAGGCCATTTCCGTTTATCCTATTATAATAATTATAGTTATGACTTCTTAGAAATACATTAAGCAATCTTGCACATGAATGAGCCTTCTGTACTTTGGACTTCGTGAGTTTTTAGTTATTTATGCAACTGTTGTATAATAACCCCTTATTATACAACAGTTGCATAAATAACTAAAAAATTAAAACACGAATGTGGTGAATAGTATCACATGAGTATACCTAATTATACACAACCCTATACCTAATTATACACAGTTGCATACAAGACTTTATCTATACCCATGATATGAATCCTCTATAAAAGTTTCTGAAACAGTTTTCTACTATTGCCAACATTAAACCGACCATAGCCCGTACCCGCCAAACGTGACGTATCGTATTTTGGAAAATGTGTCAGATGTGTCGGCGTGGGGGTCTGCACCTGCTGACCGCAAGGAATTGAAGGAGCAAACGAGATGCATTATGAAATTTAGTACAACATTATAACACTGGTTTGGATGAAATAATGGTTACTATGACACTGGTCGTTTTAATGTTGGCAATAAGCTAACTGTTTCAGAAACTTTTATAGGGGATTTATAGCATGGGTGTAGATAAAATAATATATAGCAATTTATATTGAACGCAGAACATTAAAATCACTGTTATCAGGGACAACGAAATTTTGAAATTGAGAAATTAGATTGAACCAGACCTCTTAATACAATATGGTCTACTAATACAGAATCCCTAAATATCACAGGTTCCATCACGAGTAAGTAGGTAATGGTTTTTCGCTGTACAATGTGCGTTTTGATAAATATGCATAGAACGATTACTATAGCGCGATTTCGGTTAGTAGATCCATCACATTTTGACAGGCCAGGCAATATGATACCGCTGACCCAGTTTGTGAAACGGTTTTACTCTCTATCACTCGAGATGAGAATATTCGACACGCTATGTATTGACGAGAAGATAACACAAAGGAATTGAAAACGTCAGGCTGGGATGCTATCCAAGTGCAGTCGCAAATTGCCTATTTCCTTCATTTTGTTGAACTTACTTTAGGAACTTTAATTTTGTTGTAGTTTATCCTTAATTCAGGAGTTAACTGTCAAAGCACTGTTTATTATGCCTACAATCAGCCAAGCATCAAAGCAGGTTCCTTTATAACAGTAAATATAAGCTAGGAACTGATTAAAATGCTAGAATAGCGGGAATCCAATGCGAGAAAAGCGAGGAAGGTTTTATTTGTTTTTCTATCTTTGGATTTTCCTCGTTGCTAATTTCTACCTGTGTGTGCGATTGATAACACTCTATTTATTTTTTTATCACAATTCTGTACAACCTTTTATTAAGTTGCTTTACTTTCGAACTTTCGAGGGCCTACTCTGCACAATAAATTCGACCAACAACAAAAATATTGTGCACCAAAAACAATTTCCACCGTGTCAGACCAAAAACTTCCAGACAATACACTCGACAAGCTTTTGAAAAACGTTTGCGAGCGGCAAACAATTCGGTAAACTAGCTAGTTCAATAGTTCAAACAAACGCTGGTCCAACTTTCAATTTGGTAGGGACAAAGTATGGGGGCCAAACAGAATAAATAAACCCAACAATGTATTAGGTAACTAGCTAAACACAAGGCACAGAAAGGAGTTAGTATTAGATTTGAAATCCGTTTATTACACTATCTTCCGTATTAAAAACGGAAAATAGGACAACAGAGAAGTAACAGAATGGTATCCCAGAGGAGGAAAAAGGAAAAGAGGAAGAACATTTCAAAGATGGGAAGACGATTTAAGATCTACTGCGGGAAGGACATGGAGGAGAATAGCTCACAACCGTGAGCTATGGACAAGCCTGGGTGAGGCCTATGCTATAGAGCAAAGCAGTCTGGAGAATTCTGATGTCTAAACCTCTAATTGAAAGAAATCGTAAAACTAGTTTTAAGATTGCTATAGTTTTAAGAAGGCTATTTGATATTACACTAACTACGATCTTGTTCTGACCGAGTTGTAAATGCATTATGTAACTCTCAGCCTTTTCTGGCACGGCTTTGCTGTGCATGAGATTTCCCATAGGTTCTACCTATATGGGATTTCAGTTACCTATGGCTCATTTTCGCAATAATAGAGAAAAAAATATGTTGTGACTCTTCAGGTTAACGTTGACCTATCTATAGTAACTTATCGATGACATAAAAGCATGTTATAAATGTCTATGTTTACTACATGTCCTTATTTTGTTGTTTTTCTCAAGCTCCCAGACAAGAACGGTAAACAAAGCAATACGTTTCAAAAGTAAAAGCTCCAGGAAGAAGTTTCATTTTGTAAGAAAAGTGCAGCCGTAAACGCCCTACATCGTACGCGGCAATAATCCGTAACTAGTTCACATCGGCACGTGCCGGATCCAACCGGTTTTAACCAGTTCAAACTGAACAACTTAGGGATTTTTTTGTGTAATATCATTTGAAATCTCCAGTCTTTTATCTTCATTCTTTTTCCGAGTTCGACGTTCATTGTTGAACCAAGATTTAAGATTTGTGAACAAAATTTTTAGTGCAATTTACAAGAAAAATACGAGTAAGATTTGATGACAAGGGATTGGAATGGTCAGTGAATGTTTAATATACGAATATAAGAAGTAGAAGATCGCTGTTAAAAGAAACTTCAGTAAGTATAATTTTTTAAAAAAACAGTCAAACATGAATCACGTGTCAGTCGGAATGTATAAGTTGAAATACTCGTAAAAGTCAAAATCTAGCCTCAGTTGAGTTATTACACCTGTACATTGTCGCTACAGCTGGTTTGTTTTACCTAAGACCTGCATTTTCGAGTGTCCCTTATCTATGAGTTGGGGTATTTTAATGTAATTTTGAGTTTAAACTTGAAAACAAAACTCATTAACCGCGTGACTGATTCGTGGTATTCGCCAGGATGTTCACCTAATGGCTTGTAACTTACTAGCCGGGACCGAAAATCATGACATTTGAGGATTATTCTAACTTAGGAGTTGTATTGCTGATTCTAATGATTATAATTCTGTTAAGCCATATTTGTTACGGTCCCGAATCATATTTTAATTAACATACAACCTGACACTGAACTGATTAGGCTTGGACGCGATTTATATAATATAGAAGAGGCGAAGAGACGTTATGATACGGCATTATACAGGCTGACTTTGTTGCGATAGCATGTCTTCCCCTCCACGTGTCCATAATGATATAGGTTGCTTGATCATACTGTATATCAAGCGACGCGGCACAGGCGAGAAAGCAGAGGCACACGCCTGCGCCACGCCGCGCAACGCGACTCAACTCAAGCGGCGTGCCGCTTGAGTTTCAACTCTTTCAAGACACGGCACTTACGTACATTTTGTATGAAAACTTTTTGAAGCGGCATCATGCCTGCGCCACGCCTTCACCACGCCGTTTCTGTATAATTCACGCCTTAGAAAGAACGGAAAAGAGGAAATAGCCATACTTACACGCACATAGTGAACTCTATACTTACCAATTTAATTCACAAGACATACTTGTTAGTTGGATTAGCGGCAGTTCGTCGTTATTTACAAACAGGAGGAATCAGATGCCAATATACTGTAAGACAATAAGTATTTTAGCTGTATTTTACGACAGCCACAGGTCAAGGGACTATTCTATTCTTGTCCATAAGCGGATTCGTTAATAATAAATTAGTTATTATCATAGTGTATATAAGAGCAACCCGTCATAATCATAACACGCCTACGTACCTTTATTATGTATCTCGTATTGTGTATCTCTTATGACCGCCAGAACAAAACTCATTTCACGAGTCACCGAATTTCAGTGGTCAACTGTTCAGGAAAATTTGTTTGTCGAAGGGTATAGTCGCGGGTGGTATGCTAATGTTATCGAATGTTATCATGAAAAACTTATAAAATAATACATCTCTTGAGTTGTGGGCTAAAGGATGATGTCCACCAAACGGCTCGCATCTCATCGGATCGGAACAGATTTTACAATCTTTAAACGATATTAAATCGTGTACACAGTATTTAAAGTCTATATTACCAAGCCGCACACAGCTGTTTGACCGCGAGCGTCTTCCGCGACGCGCGATCGACTCCGTTTGCCTGTCGTCGTATCCGATCGGATCCTTTCGGCTGCAACACGGTAGGAATGAAACTATTTGACTAGGCGCAAAAACGGATACGTTCGCAAGCGACGGTACGGGGCCGATCGTATGCATCGACATCCTGCCGGACGCGATCGGCTGTCACCGCATCCGTTCGTATCCATTACGATTGGATGCGATGCAAAGGAAAGGACGAACTTGACTCCTACGGAAAGGACTGGCCCTTAATGGCCGTGAAAACGCAAAGGGAGGCCTTTGCCCAGCTGTGGGACATTACCGACTTAATAGATAGATAAACAGTTTATATTGTGGGAAAATACAGTCAGATTTTACAGCAAATGAGAACCAAATAAACATTATTTCTATGCGAACTCTTTTGAATTGTATCCCTGGTGGATTAGATGTGGTGCTAAAGGAAGACCCTGAAAGATCCTGAAAGACCCTTGAAGGTGACTCCCACTGTCACTTTTGAGGGTATTTCAGCTGACGAATCTCTGGACTGGATATGACCAAGAGAATCCTCAGTCAACAGCTTATAGACAAAAAAATGAATGCTATTTTTAGGTACCTACTCATGTGAAAAATCTATTTATATAATTTGTGATTGGTAGTACGCAAACTATTTCATTCAATACCATACCGGCGTAGTAGAACCCGCTACCAATATCTGGTAGTATTCCGCGTAGGGCGCGCTATTCATAATGAATTCCGAAATTACACACCCACCGCACCTTAGAGTGAATACTTGGATTTATTTTTATTTTCCTTATTCTATGTATAAATAAGAGCTCTTATCCTAGTAGTATATGAAGAGCTCGCGGCTAAGTAATAACAGCCAGGTTGGTTCGTGGATGGGTGACCATCTTTACATACCGAGACTCCGCTGTGCTTCGGAAAGCATGTGAAGCCGTGTGTCCCGGCTCTCATTCGTGGATCTTTGACAGTCGTTACGAGTCGTCAGAAGCCCGAAAGACATACAAGCAGTCTTACCAAGGGGTATCGTATTACCGAGTAATTAGGTTGTGGAGGTCAGAAAGGCAGTCGCTCCATGTAAAATACTGGCACTATTCAGCTGCCTCCGGTTAGACTAGAAGCCGAATCCAACATGATTGGGAAAGGCAAGGCAGAATGATCCTAGTAGTATATGCTCAAGAGTTATGGATGCTTGACCAGAATTAACAATATAATATTTTAAAGTGAATGCCTGAATTACCGTCTTTATATACTCGTAATACGTAGTTGATTTCATAGCAGTTTTTTTACATGTAGGTTTTATAAAGAAAGAAACTACATAATATCAATACATAAGGAAAAAAATACAAGCAAATATCAGTTTATGGACAAAACGAGAGTGTTATCAAGAGCCTATAATATTTACTTGCCTATTCAAGCATATCATTTACTTGAAACCCGAGGTCCAACTGAAATCACTGTTTACCGAACTTACCCGACTGCTTACGAAAATAGACGAACGGATTCAACATGGCGGAGTGTTGACAAAAATGTTGCAAGTTTTTAAACCTTGTTCCCGGGTTCTCTTGGGTACCGGTGCGTTCAGTCGCTTAGTACCCATTGCATGGTGACCGTCGCTCTAACGATCAAAGGCACTTTTAAGCCATTGTTTTTTACGTAAATAGAATGTTTAAAATAAATATTGTGATAAAATTGATGTTCACGAATTTGATATTACATTGTTTTGAAGATCTTAAACTAGCAATTGTTTTGGGCAAATTACTGATTTAAGAACCAAAGATTAGAAAGATTAACCAAGTAACCAAGCAGCGAAACTGCGGGAAAACCTGAGTAAATATTATAGGAAGTGGTAAAAGATTAAATTACTAACCGAAACTGTTAAATAATATATCAAAATGGAACTTAATGGAGCATGTGACAGAAACATCGAAAAGCCATTCCCCTCGAACCAATTTCCACAAATCCTATAAGTTACTACAGCAGACTGTTATGGAAATCTGGAAAATAAATAGCCAACTTTTGCACAATACACAAATTTCGTAGGAATTACCAAATGTGTATAATTAATTAATATATTTCAGACGAAGTTTGTGCCAACGCCGAACGCATTACAATTTTGCTTTGGTCCAAGTTAGCGTCGCCAATTTGATATTTATGCATATCTGAATTACAGTGCATTAGGATTTGCGTTTGTTGTTAATTTAGCTTCATTAGTATCGACGAAGACCGAAATTTAGATTCACTACATAAGGCATGCTGTACATTCAAAAGCGTTAAGTTGCAGAGTCGTTCAAATAAAATTTTAGTTAAGGTTTTAAGAGCTGTTTGTGGAATATAGATACTGACAGCACTTGGTTGTGGTATAGTTGTGCTAATTGCATTCAGTTTCATTGGCGAAATTCGACTTTAGTCTCTTTTCGACGTCACTTTCCTCCCTAATTTATTTGAGTCGTCTCCAAAAGACTAAGTGCGAATTTCACCAATGAAACTGAACGCGATCAGCATATCTAAACCGAGTTCAAGAGCTGTCAGTGTCAATATTTCGCGTTCTGTTTGTATTGGTGAAATTGGCCCTTAGATCTCTACCTTTTGTTTTTGTTATTTCGCGACCTGGCTGATACATGATGAAATGAAATGATGAAATGAAATGATGTATATGCATATGTATCTATAATGAGCACTATTGTGTCTCAACTGCTTATTGCCAAGCGTTCTGGACACAAGAAAAAAGCCTAAAGCCTCTTTACAAGGAGTTCTTCCATAATAATAGTCTTACATTTTAGTAAATTCTCCGCTATTTCTCATGCACTAAGGCTTGCTGCTGGCTGGCAGCCGCCCCGTCAACCGTTGGCCGCCCGAAACAGTTTGCAATTCGAACGTTCCTTGAATATTCGCCCGCACCAAATACCTGTTCCACTGTTATTAAATACCTCGGTCGTGAATTGAGATAGAGAACGCTTAATATCAGATGCATCTTACATTAGGTTGGTTTCGTGTTTAAAGGTTGATTTTACTTGCCATTGAGGCAGAGGCTTTATAATTGTCTATGGTTTAATTTACGCGACAAGATAGTGATCTCAAATATCGAATCTGTGTGAAAAAGTCTGTTTTGAGCCCGAAAACTACCCGTGCAAACCTCTTCCCCCTCATTGGTACCCATCCCTACATACCCATCAAAGCAACATCTTCATTCATGACACCATTTATCAAACAAAGACATTATAAATACAACAAATCGCGAAGCACGTCACGTCCGTCCGTCCATCGTTAGTCACAACATGCAATTAAACATGAAACATCGGAAGAATATTCCGCGCTCCATATTCAAACAATCGCCGCTGATTGACGGGCGCGCGTGACACGAAAGCGCAGCGTTCCGGGGACAGCCGACAACATCCGATGTACTTGAATATGGAGCTGATGTAACGAAAGTTATTTTTAAATGTGGAAAGGGCAGCTCTAGTATAAAATTTATTTTAAACTAGCTGCATGCGTTGCAATTTCACTTTTATATATTTATTTGTATAGGTTTTTCGGGCCAGAAAGTCTTGCGGGCGTCCTCAGAATACCCAACCAAACTTTCATCACAATCTGATCAATGGTTTAGGAACGCATAGATGACAAACAAACATAGATTTTTATTTACATAGACCACTGGATAGCCCGGTGAACTTCGTCCCACTTGAGAAAAAATTTAGATTTTTCGGCTGTTCCTTTGGGTTTTTCTTAATTTTCTTTTTTCATAAACCACCCCGGAATTGAGGCGAAAACATAAAAAAAAACAATTTCGTCTAATGCACGGCAATTGATTAAATAATGTGTCGTTATTTATTCATTATTTTATTATTACAACATTTTTAGTAGGACATAAAACAACATACCTAGGCAAACAAAACAACGTAGCATCACGACTGTGTGCACCAAATGGGTAAGTAGAGGTTTATACTATAGTACGTACATTCACAGTGTTATGTTTAAGGCGCATGCTATAGGGACGTCGAGCCATTAACCGGATTATTAACCGGAAAAAAAATCCAGACTTCATCAGGGCTGCTACTACAAAAATCATGATGGGAAAACCCGAAACTCATTGCCCGTCCACGTTCTACATATACATTTGCATTATATTCTTTTTATCTGCATTAACTATTGTTCTTCGTAGCAAAGCGGTGCCAACATTAACACTTATTATTTTTAAGCTTGTACGTAATAACGTAGAGCTTAAAACCAATAAGTGTTAGTTTTAATTCAGTGTTAGTGTTGATTCAATCATAATAATTAGGTGTAAGCTAAGATATTTGCACGCCATGAGAAATGGCGGACATGTCGTGAGCCACTCTTATTTAAGATCTTGCATGCATGTATTATTTTAATTCTGTATGTATGCACATGTTCAAAAAAAATAAAATTTCTTTCTTTCTTAAAACTTAATTCATTTTAACTATTTTTTTGTTTTTTGTTTTTGTATATCCTGCTCATTAATGATCCCTTACAACAATTTACATTACATCTTTTAGACCTTACATTTCCATTCTAAACGACACAGAAACCCGCTACATTGGGAACATGCTAACGGCTTCATATATTGTTATTTGTGTCGGCCCTAGCACTGCACATTGCTCCACAATATCAAATTTATGAAACACTGGCCACCCCTAAATATGCATGGACACGTTGTTTATGGCCGAGCAATGTTGTGTCTATGTAAATGTGTCAGATTTATTAAGCATAACGAGATAAGAGAAGATTGAGGGGCAGGTGCTAAAAGCATTGCAAGATTAAGGCGTTAATTATGACAATTCTCTAATGGACTCACGTATGTGTGCCTCAACCCACATTTTCACGATCGTCCATAAATGCCCCTTTTGCAGGCTGCGGCAGTAATGTACTATTTCGCCAAAACAATTGATATATTATTAATATGCAATTTAATACATTAATTATCGATCAGCGAAAATAAGATAAAGACTGCTCTCAGAGAAACACCTAAAACGTGATAAGTACACCGTCAGGCTCAAAAAGATGTCTACATTGACAAGAAATCCTTTGATTGTCTACAATCTGTGTACCGTATTATATTATTATGTAACTACAAAGTAAGTTGTTAGTACAAAATGTGTACCTAATAATTTGTTTTGTGATTTTCCTTAGGTAATATGTATTAAGGAAAAAGATTGTAGGCAATTAACTGACAATGACAATTGAGTGTACCAAGAATAATTAATATTGACGAGTTAAGGCTCGTTCACACCGGCGTGACTTGTCGCGCGACGCGACACCGGCAATTGTTCAATCGTGAAGTTTTATTAGAAATTGTATTGTTAAAGTCGCGTCGCGCGACAAGTCGCGCCGGTGTGAACGAGCCTTTAAGGGTCGCGCTGCCTGTCGCGCCCGCGATATTGCGCCGGTCTGCACGCGCCGCTGTACATAACCACAGATTACTACAGATGATTCACTTCGCATTTTAGGTATGAAGCTACAAGTCTTGTACTTCTAAGACGTACCTACATATAAGAGTTACGCGATAGAAAGAGAGGCAACTTCTAAGTGAATTTGACTGTAGCTAAATAGCGCTGTGCGACCTGAATTGCACTTTATTGTGTCATAGCAAGAGTCGCTTTTTATTTAAATGATTTTTCAGAGTGTACCATCTGTAATAATCTGTGACATAACATTGAGATAGCGTAGCTTATCGTAATTACTTGCACACGGCTATTTAGTAGTGGGGCGTAGGTCAAGGGGGGAGATACACTGCTAAACCAGTTAGTTTCAACCACAGTAAGTGCATGGTACCGTGATCAATAAACTAAAAACAAATTCTTTTACTTAAAAAAAAATTGAACAACAACTTAACGTATTGCAGTACATCTTAGAAGCTCAACCGTAAGTAAGTACGTGGAAAATATTTTATTTTTTGTGCTAATAATTATTGTTTAATAGTGTTTAGACCTTGTCAATTTAAAAACTTATGGTATTATACAGTGGGCTTTAAAATCAAAATATTTTATTTCACGTAAACCTACATGGGCACTTATGAAACGTCAGAATCTAGGTGCACGGTTCCAATTGGTCGTTTCCTATGGAGAAAAGTCGGCAAGAAACTCCACGGTTACTCTTTTATAAATAAATGAGTTTTAACATGTTTCCAAAAATTTACAGTGTGAACAGGTATGAGAGGACCTGAGTGTAGGTCAACAAGCTACTTAACAAAATATAAAACAGTCTGCAAATCGACAATCTGTTGAGCCTACAAAATATGAAAGGACTATGTATAAAGGATAAACAAAACAATAAGAATAAACAAGTGCGTGTCGGACCACGCACAATGAAGGGTTCCGTAGCTGGGATGAACGAATCCCAAGAACAAACTTAACATTGTAGTTGAAAAACATGTTCTCCCATACAAAATGTATGGTAGAACATGTTTCTGCAACTGCAAATTTAAGTTGGTCGATATTTACTCGTTAACTAGTAGAGCCTACTTAGCTGTGATAGTTTTCCTTTTAATTTCGTTATATACCACTTTGTCGGTTTCAATAGTATGTAAACTCATGCCAAATTACAGCTTTCTAGTACTAACAGTCTCTGCGCTAAGCGGGGGACAGACAGACAGACAGACGGACATGGCGAAACTATAAGGGTTCCTTGTTTACTACGGAACCCTAAAATTAATCCTTTCTCGATTGGGTACACAAGTTAGGGTTGTACAGACAGTATTAGTTCTTTAAACTTTATTTCTAACAAAATAATAATTAGCAAATTTTAACAGACGTGTATGACCAGATGTATGAACTTTAACGAGGCAAAAGGAGTTTGTTAGGATCGTAGCAGGTGGCGTTCTGTAATTTCTGCTTACCCCCATGGGAAAAAGGCGTGAGTATGATTATGTATGTATGTATGTAAAAACTTCTGAAACTGAACGGTCATTAGTCACACCGTATGAGGTTACTCTCAATAAAGAATTTAATAATAATATTAGATGCAGTCGGGGTAATTAATGGTCTATCAAATTGACACACTACACTATTCTATACTTTTTTTGTTATGCATAGTAAAGCAGATGCCGACCATTCTGCCAATCAATAAAGTGAATTGCAAAAAAAAAAAAAAAAAATGATAAAAAACTTCGATGGCACACCACACTACATATAGCCATGTCATACTAACTGTAAAAATATGACAGTTGTGATTTTAGACAATATAAGTAGCTGAACAATTTTCCTAGATGACGTTACAAAACTGACGGACATTTTGTTTTTTTTTTCTGCAATCTATTGTCTCGGTATCCTAATCCTAACTAATATTATAAATGCGAAAGTGAGTTTGTTTGTTTGTTACACTTCCACGCTTAAACGGCTGAACGGATTTTGATGAAATTCAGCACATGGGTAGACCATGACCCGGGTTAGGACATAAGATACTTTTTATCCCGGTAAACGCAGACGAAGTTGCGAGCAGATGCTAGTCATATTAATTAATATTATAAATGCGAAAGTTTGTGAGGATGGATGGATGGATGTTTGTTACTCTTTTACGCAAAAACGACTGAACGGACTTGAATGAAATTTAGCACACATATAGTTTATAACCTGGATTAACACAGAGGATACTTTTTATCCCGATATTTTCATAAGATCGAGACTTATGCGGGTGAAACCGCGGGGCGCTGCTTGTATAAAAATAAATATATTGCACCAGCAGAGAGTTACATAACTTGGTCGACAACTGATAAACCACGGAATGTGCACCATAGGTACTGACTTCCAATTAGTGAGTCGCGGTTTCTGAGCTTCGGATTATGCTTACATGTTTAATACATGGATACCTATGTATGTAGATAGATATACCTATACCCGATAGTCTAGGCTAAAAGTTAGAACTAAATTACCAACAGTTTTCAAAGAAAATCTGTGGGATATCTTAAATATATATGAATAAAAATGCTCTTAAGCGTGTGATTCGTTTTCAATCTCCAATCAAGCATGGTCTATATATTTATCAAAAGTAGTCGTTGAGTAGGTAGATTCAGTAATATTTCTTTAAAATTAAGTAAATAACTTCAAAATTTCGTAGATTACCTACTCTTTATCCTCGGAAAACAAACAATCGCTTAGAGAAAACAAAAAAAAAGACAGTATTGTTGCTACTAACCGATAAAAAATAACGCTTGAAAATAACACGATCATGTACTTACCTCACACCTTTATATAAAATCCTATGCACTTTACTATAAAGTTAATCATCCCATAAAGGAGTTTTTTAATAAAATTGTTAGAAGAGTAAACGAGGACGCTAAATATTCAATTATTCCACCAATCACTTAACCCGAGTTAAGTTAAACTAGGGTTAACTAACTAACCATGTTCCAACGTGTATTTTACGCTTTTAAAGAATACCTCTATAGATACATGTCATTGATAACAGAAAGGAATGCTTTTAAATTTAAACGCAATGACACTAAAACTTGGAGCAGAAAAAAAAACAAATAAGGAAAAATTATTGTTTTGTTTTGTAAAATGTCACTGCTGTCAGGATCTGCATATTTTTAGTGTTTTCCCTTGATTGACTTCTATTCTGCCAGTTTCTTTAAATTAAAAATCTCACGAGTTTAAGTACGTACTGTTATATCGAAGATCTTGTAACAACCATCAATCATCTTGTACTAGGCTAAACATCTAGTTATAAAAAACAAACTAAGTGTGAACTTCACCCATGAAACTGAACACGATCAGCACATCTAAACCTCGTTCAAGAGCTGTCAGTGTCAATATTCCACAGAAAATAATGACACTAGATTAAGGCCTGTTTTAAACTCAAGCATTACTTAAAACTCGTTTGAAGCCTTTTGATTGGTTGAAATTAGTTTTAATTAATGCTTGAGTCTTGAGTGAGGTTCTGTAATACGGGCCTAAAAGTAGTTTATGTGCTGATTGCGTTCAGTTTCATTGGTGAAATTTGCCCTTAGTTGCTCGTGTGATCAGTGTGCGGTATCCAGCAAACAGAAGAACTTATTAATATTTACCTATTGAGTTTAAAATAATAACCTTATCATTTATTTCATACTTCGCGGTGTTGAGCAAGTGTTTTTAACTCAGTATTTATTCTAAACTGGAACTACATTATTGATCCTAGACTGCTATATTTTTATATAAATACATCCTAATGTTTAAAAGTTGCCTCACCATGAATTCAGCACATGAGAATAGAGTCTACAATAATGTGCTGAATTCATGGTGAGGAAACTTTGAGTTGGTTATTAAAAAAAAAACAGCAGTTTCATACATTTATACCGTGTGTATTGCACTTTTGTATGCAAGAGCGTTTTTTTAAAAAATAACCGATGATATGAATGCACCTATTGTTTATATTACAGTACAATGATGGTGCAAGTGAGAGTGAGTGAGGGGCTGCTGGAGGGTGAGCTGGTGCACAACGAGTACGGCGGCACGTACTGCAGCTTCAAGGGTATCCCGTACGCACAGCCGCCACTAGGAGACCTCAGGTTCAAGGTAGATTTTCGCCCACATTTTACAAATTCCGTATCTTACATAGACAATGATTATCCGATAGAACTTATCTCTGGTGTATAGAACCTAGATTATTCTGCGTACAGTACTTAGAACCTATTATTAACCTTATAGCAAGGACAATGAAGATTTCTGCGATGAAAAATATCTGTGTAAGTACTGTACCTATGACACTTGAACCAATACCAGTTAATATTGTAATTATCAGTAAATTCGTATTTACTTGCCAATTTGTGACTAAAATCAATCTTGTCATCCTTGAATATTAAACCATGCTCATATTTGTTACGAGTTAACAGTTTAACAAGTATATTTAGTGCAGATTTCACCAACGAAACTGAACGCGATCAGCACATCTTAACCAAGTTCAAGAGTTGTCAGTGACAATAGTCCAAAGAAATTAATGACACTGACAGCTTTTAAACTTGGTTTAAGTGCTAAACGAGTTCAGTTTTTATTGGTGAAATTCGCCCTTAACCGTGTTCAAGGACTGGCAGTGTCGATATTCCACAGCAATTTTGACACTGACAGCGCTTGAACACAGTTTAGATGTGCTGAACACGTTCAATTTAATAGTTGAAATACGAATCTAATTATTTTATGTATCTACAATGAAACCATTGTTACAATAAAAACCATCAATTGTCGAAATCATTGGGAGTCCCAGTACATTAACTGTGTAGGTATTATTATGACTACAGACAATAGCTTAATTGCATCAGACTAGTCGTTCAAATATGTAATCAACTATCCATATCGAACTTCAACATTTTTAATGTTTTTTTTTTGGTGGTTTGCAGGCACCACAAAGTCCAAAGCCGTGGGATGGTGTGCGGAGCGCAAAAGAGTTTGGTCCCATTAGCTATCAGTATGATGTGTTCACGAAAACACCACCCCGTGGAAGCGAAGACTGCCTGTACCTCAATGTTTATACACCAGACCTGAAACCCAGCAAGCCCTTACCAGTAATGTTTTGGATACATGGAGGAGGATATCTCTCCGGCAGCGGAAATGATGAAATGTTTGGCCCAGAATTCCTCGTTCGACAAGGTGTGATACTTGTCACAATCAACTACAGACTTGAAGTGCTGGGTTTCCTTTGTTTAGATACAGAAGAAGTACCTGGCAATGCAGGCATGAAGGATCAGGTGGCAGCAATGAAGTGGGTCAATAAACACATTTCTAATTTTGGTGGCGATCCAAACAACGTAACCATTTTTGGCGAAAGTGTAGGCGCTGCCAGCGTCAGCTATCACTTGGTGTCACCCATGACAAAAGGTCTTTTCAAGAGAGCCATCTGTCACAGTGGAACTGCAAATTGTTGGTGGGGAGAAGTAGTCGAGCCCCGTGAGAGAGCAGTTGCTTTGGCCGAGCATATGGGGTACGATCCAATAACTGATGGAAGTCTCTACGATTACTTCAAATCCCAACCAATGGAAGCACTCGTTCAAATAACAACACCGCTAACATTTTCTGAAGAGCAACGAGCGGGCTATGAATTAAGTCTGGGTATTGTTAGCGAAAAACAATTTGGTGATAATGAGAGATTCTTCAACGGTAATATTTATGATAATTTAATTAATGGCATTCACGAAGGAGTGGAAGTTATAACCGGCTACACTGAGGACGAAGGCGTCATACTCTATGTCTTTGCTGAATTCGAAAAAATGCTAGCACAAGCAAATAAAATTATTACTTATTTTACTCCTAAACATATAGTATTAAACAGTCCGGTGAAACAACAAGTAAAGGCGGCACGAAAGATCAAGGATTTCTATATGAATGACAATAGTCCAAGAGCAGACTGGGAAAAGCTGGCTCGATTCCATTCTTTTGAAGTACTTAAATATGACATCATTAAGTGGGCCAAGATTTGCGCAAGTGCAAACAAGAACAAAATATACTTTTTTAAATTCAGTTGCAAATCTGAGAGAAATATTGCAAGCCGATTGATGGGACTAGATGAAGTAACTGGAGGTAAAGAAATCTCTTGTCATGTTGATGATTTGTTTTATATATTCAATAGCAGAGCAGCAGAAGTAAAAGTCGATATGAATTCAAAAACTTTCGAAATGATTGATAACATGACAAAGCTTTGGACTAACTTCGCAAAATATGGGTAAGTAGTACTGAATCTAGGCTTATGGTAAAATTGTATCTTTGAGTCTCATAAAATTGAATTTGTTTCTGTTTTTCAGAAATCCAACTCCAAACGATGAACTGGGTGTAAAATGGTATCCTTACACACTGAAAAAAGAAGAATATTTGGAAATAGGCAACGATTTGCTAATGGGGTCAGCGCCGGATGATGAAGAATTTAAATTCTGGGACACTATCTTTAAGGAATTCGCTCCTAAATATTTTACTAAGGATTTTTAAACAGCTAGTTGTCTCAAGGTTTTCTGTTGCAAATATTTCGTGATAAATAAAATTATAATATGAAGAAGGATGTACAAAGAAGATATTTTTATGAAAACAGTGTCTATGCTAAATAAATTAGTCCACAACGAAAAAAAAAATTGTTTTTTTTAATACACCGATTTACTCAAAATCAAAATGATGTAAACTCTTTACATCATTTTGTAAGTAGTTTATCTAGATGCACCTTCGTAAAGTAGGAGAAGGGTAGTAGGAAGACTGTCTCTTAAAATTTTTCACAAAAAAAAAACAAAAAAAAACAACAATTACGAATTCGTGCAAGCTTTAGCCCTATTCATGGGACTTATACATAACTGGCGAAATGTGGGTACTATAGGTACACCTCTGTCTAACCCTTCGGGGAAATACAGGCGTGATGTTATGTAAATAACTACTTATTTTTTTACCGATGACGTCTGTAATGGGCCGCTCTTCCTTATCGTACAACGAACTCATTCAGATAAAATGCGAGCCGTTAAAAAAAATACGAATGTAAAGCACACATACATTAATTAGAACCACCACTAAAAGTATTTCAGTCGTACACTTGTGCAGGAGCAATCAATACAATCGCACACACGAGAAACATAAAAACAAATTCTTAAGTAGTTCACCTTGAGATCTTTAACGGCCCCGCTTGCTCTCCGACTCAATGAACTGTGACTATTTGTGTTAGAACGCTTAGCGTGGTCACCTATTGAGCCAAAATAATTAAAGAAAGCAGCTAATTAGTACAAAGATGCTGCAAGTGAGAGTGAGTGAGGGGTTACTGGAGGGTGAGCTGGTGCACAACGAGTACGGCGGCACGTACTGCAGCTTCAAGGGCATCCCGTACGCACAGCCGCCACTAGGAGACCTCAGGTTCAAGGTACATCTAACATATCATCATCAGCATTCTCTTCCCCTTATCCTAATATATTAATTTGTCCGCGCAACATGTCGCTTTCTTCCATACTTCTCTATTAGTCGTCATCTCGGTAGAAAGATGATCATCTTTCACACAGTTCATCCATCGTTTCTTTGGTCTTCCCCTACTCTTATAGCCATCGACATTCATACTCAAAACTTTACTCAACATATTTTCCTCATTCCTCCACATCACATGCCCTCGCCCTGGTAGATCTAACATATCATAAGAAATTAAAAATACTAACAATCACAAACATCACCAGCAATTTAAAGTATTATTCCGTCTTAATTTCTCATAACCGGTTACAGATTTGATTATTGTTTTTGTTGACCATGTGGCTAACCTTTGAAGAAACGTTGTTATTAGTATTTAGTTATCTTATTGTAAAACATTGATGGTACTTACATAATTATGAGTTTCATTCAGTTTACCTAGTATATTGATTCGTACATATTCTGATGCTTTCAGTTTATCTGGTAGATTCAAGAGGGTGGATGTTCACTATGTGATCAAACCCTCGTTAATAAATAAAGATTTTTAAAAAAAACTGGTAGATAGTATACACTCGACATTTGGATAGACATCCAGACACTGTGAAACAGCCCAAGAGATTCACAAGAGATTCATTCACTTATAAAGAAGAGCTATTCACTATTAATTGAAATAAATATAAAATCGGTCCAAATAAATATAAAAAATTCCAAAACAAAAAAACGCTAATTGCAAAAATCGTGACAGAAGTATCATTACCTACTTAAGCTAAGTAAATGGATATCGCAATACAGTATTTAATTTTGCATCTCTCACTACACTGTTTGATTGTAATATCGCTATCTCATTAGTGGTATGGGTTTTAACCATACAAATGTTTGAGGCAGATGCGACCGATAACACAAAGAAACAAAACGAGTTAAACGCGTTCACCCATAATCAACAGCTATATTTATCACCTTTGTGGGACAGCTGAATTGTTCTACTAAAATTTTTGTCACTCAAAAAAGCTCATAATATTAATATGTAGGTTCCCTGTGATAGTCCGTGAGCCGGAACAAACTGGAGAATATTTCTTATGATCGTACTATATGTTACAGGCACCACAACCCCCAAAGCCATGGGACGGAGTCCGGAACGCCAAAGAGTTCGGTCCAGCATGCTACCAGGTTGATTTATTAATGAAAACCATACCAAATTGCAGCGAAGATTGTTTATTCCTCAACGTCTACACCCCAGACTTGAAACCTAAAGATCCTTTACCCGTAATGTTTTACATTCACGGCGGAGGATTTTACTCTGGTAGCGGCAATGATGATATGTATGCACCTGAATTCCTCATCAGACACGGAGTTATACTGGTCACAATCAACTACAGACTTGAAGTTCTAGGTTTTCTTTGCTTAGATACAGAGGAAGTACCTGGAAATGCCGGTATGAAGGATCAAGTTGCAGCTTTAGAATGGGTCAGCAAAAACATTTCCAATTTTGGTGGAGATCCCAATAATATTACGATTTTTGGCGAAAGTGCAGGCGCTACTAGTGTCAGCTACCATTTAGTGTCACCCATGACTAAAGGACTTTTTAAGAGAGCTATTTGCCAGAGTGGTGCCACCACTTGCTGGTGGGCAAAAGTATTTGAGCCCCGTTTGAGGGCCCTCAAGTTAGCACGTCAACTAGGATACAACTCAGAAAACGATGCTGATCTCTACGAATTCTTCAAATCTCAACCAGTTGACTCTCTCGTTGGAGTAAAACTACCATTATCATACTCAGAACAACATCGAGCAGGCTTCGAATTACATCTGGGTATTGTGAGTGAAAAACAATTTGGAGATACGAAGGGTTTCTTTCACGGCAATATATCTGATTATTTAAAAGATGGTATTCACGAAGGGGTGCAAGTTATTACTGGTTATACAGAAGATGAAGGCGTTCTACTGTTTGTATTTGGTGAATACACAAAAATGTTGGGGCAAGCTAATGATTTAGATAATTACTTTACTCCTAAAAATATTGCGTTGAATTCTTCTATGAAAAAACAAATCGAAGCAGGACAAAAGATCAAAGAGTTTTATATGTGTGACAGAAGCGTAAACACTGAATGGGAACGATTGGCCCGATTCCACGCCTTTGAGCTGTTTGTTTATGGAATCATAAAATGGGTAAAAGTTTGCGCACAAAGGAATAGTATCTATCTATATAAATTTACATGCAAATCTGAAAGAAACATTGCAAGCCGCATCTTGGGCCTTAACGCCGTGACTGGTGGTAAAGAAATATCTTGCCATCTTGATGATTTGTTTTATATTTTCAATAGCAAAGCAGCAGAAGAAAAAGTCGATACGAAATCAAAAACTTTCCAAATGATTGAAAACATGACTAAGCTTTGGTCAAATTTTGCAAAATATGGGTGAGTACAGCCTCGAGAATGATTAACATTAAGTTCCTTGATACGTAAGTCTTGAAAAATACTAATTTATACCTATTTTACAGAGACCCAACTCCAAATGATGATCTTGGTGTGAAATGGAATCCGTATAAAAAAGACAAAGAAGAATATTTGAACATTGGCAAGGAACTACAAACAGGATCAGCACCTGATGATGCAGAGTTCAAGTTTTGGGAAGACATTTTCAGAGAATTCACCCCTGAATATGTTGATAAAGAATTTTAATTTTAAATTCATCGTCATCAATTCATGTTAACTCCTTCAATTAGGCTAAATATTCTTATCAATAGTGCAGTAATTCATTATCTCGCTAGTTCAGTGCCTTGGAATGTTTGCCTCGCCTCTCGTTACTTAAAGACCGGTTAATTATATATCGTACTTAATTAAAGACTTGTACCATAAAAAGCTTCTAGATACAGGTGGTTTATCGGCATTATGCCCTCGAATGACATAGCTGCGCCCATTTTGTGACCTCGCGCCTCAGTGACCTATTTCCTGTTATAAGGGTTCCACCATGCTCTTCGATATTAAAAAAAGAGGACCTCTCTAAAAAAAACAGCATATTTACCTTTATATAAATTACTGTCTTTTCATAATATTCATCCATATTCATAAAAGTCATCGTTTCGAAAATGTAGATAATCTACTAGTATTTTTAATACGTTGCCCCACACTAGGAATTTCCCCTGTATCGTGGGTGCATTAACAAACATTTAAACTGACATACACAAACAGCCAGACCCGGAACAACTACATGTAGATCATACAAATATTTGTTCCGTGCGGGAATCGAACCCGCGACACGCAGCGCAGCAGTCAATCGCTTAACCACTACGCCAACCGTGCCGTCGTGTATGTATGTATGTTCATCTGTTCTCTCATAACTTCTAAACTGCTCAGCATAATTTGACAAATGGAGTATCGTTGGAAGCGTCTTGGTCGTCCGCTGGTTATAAGCTATGACATCACATTAAATTGAATATCTAGAGGACCATGAACCAAAAAAAAAAACTTTTTGTTAATGATCGATGTTGGTGTTCAAATGAAAGGGTTTACTGAGCACATTTTAAATATACATATATCCAATCAATTAAATAAAATAAAAACTTTTTACAAAAAAAATCACTACAAAGTCGGTGGCAAAAAACGAAAAGGGTAAAAACGTATTATTGAAGCTAACTCAAAAAGTACCCCAGCCAGCAAAGTTAATAAAATGTATATGGGACCAACTTCGAGGTCAATAAAAAAAAAACCTTCAAATCGGACTACCTGCTCTGTAAAAAGATATGCGTGGTCATACATTTAGTTTAATTGTATGATCCTCAGTTGATTGAAATAAATAAATAATAATAAAACCCAACTACGTCAAAAAAGTCAATTAAAAAGGCATAAAGAAGACAGACAAATAAAAAATCCGGAGTCAGCTACCTTTAATTTTTGGTTTTTACAGTTTTTCTCACGTATTTATTTCGGCGTTGTCTGACTATTTTCTATATATTTTTTAACCTCTCCTCATAATGTTTTGTGATCCTCAATCTGATGAATTGCCGAATTTATCTTCAACGTATCAGCTAAGTTACGTCAATTGTGGTAAATAGGTCCACAACGTGACCAGGTCGTACATAGGTCGTCGGTTTTTTTGAGGGAACCACCGAACAATTTATTGTTCCATGGCCCATAGAATGAGAATATTATTATTGTCTAAGTTTTAAGTGTCTAAGTTAAGATTAAATTCTTTTGTATACCAGATATTTTTGCCAAACAATAAGTTCCCAAGCGCATTAATAAATGACTAAAACAAAAATTTATCGAAGTTTTTATCTCAATTAAAACCAACGAATAGTGATAAAGTAGTCACGTTCAATTTTTTATCTTAAAACCATAGCAAATAAGTGCTGTAATAGATTAAAAGAAGTAATCTATAATGGTGTATTTGATATAATCCTAGAGAACGATACGTTAGTTCTGTTGAGGCGTCGCGTTGTTGCGGACGGTTGTATTAAAGCTCCGAAGATGGTGCAAGTGAGTGTGAGTGAGGGGTTGCTGGAGGGTGAGCTGGTGAACAACGAGTACGGCGGCACGTACTGCAGCTTCAAGGGTATCCCGTACGCGCAGCCGCCCGTAGGAGACCTCCGATTCAAGGTAAATCTTATAAAAATCAAATAAATATAATCATATTTAGGGACTCTCAAAATATGGCATTTTTATCAAATCATTTTTTTTTAATTCACTTTACTTTCATATTCATTTATTGTGTTCTATTTACTTTGGTAACAATTAGATACTATTTATCAGTAAGTAATTGTAATCACAGTAAAAGATTTACTCTATTATCTTTATTTACTCTTTGAATCAGTTTTAATTTGTTTAATTAACTTATCTATGTATCAATTATATTAGAGACTATTGTTGCGCACTGACATACAATGGATAAAATCACAGTGAGTCGTGAACTGTCAAAAAATAACTTGTTACCAATATATTTTGTTCTATTTTTAGACAACATAATTATGTAAACGTATGACCTTCATTCCTTATACATCAACAAAAAATCTTAGAACGTGTTCTTTGGTAAGTATTTAAATAAATAAAACTATCAAGCTGTGTATTATAGAACCTACTATGTGTTGGATAAGTAACAGTTGATCTAATAATGAGCCATATTTGTGCCAATAAAAAAACTGTCAATAAAAACTATTTTAGCTTAAAGTAAGCTAAACTGTACCCATGTCACAGTTAAGTCTGGAACACTGTGTATCTTATTATTAGCGTGGATATCTGCGACCCAATTTTTAACTTTTGTAGCTACCATCGTTTCCATTGTTTTTTTTTTTAACTTCTTACTTTAGTTTACTTACTTGTTCACAGGCACCGCAGCCACCAAAACCATGGGAAGGAGTTCGCACCGCCAAGGCGTTCGGACCGAAATGTTACCAAAACGACTTGTTCACAAAAACTGGAACAATCGGTTCAGAGGACTGTTTATATCTAAACGTATACACCCCAGAGGTCAAATCTGACAAGCCTCTCCCTGTCATGTTTTGGATACACGGAGGAGCCTTCATCTGTGGCGGCAGTGACGATGACTTCTATGGTCCTGAGTTCCTTGTAAGACAAGGAGTGGTTGTTGTCACAATCAACTACAGACTTGAAATACTTGGTTTTCTTTGCCTGAACACACCAGAAGTACCCGGCAACGCTGGCATGAAAGACCAAGTGCAAGCCCTAAGGTGGGTCAATAAAAATATTGCCAACTTTGGTGGTGATCCTAAAAATATAACCATATTTGGTGAAAGTG
The DNA here is from genome assembly GCA_914767815.1 of Eupsilia transversa. Classification (NCBI taxonomy): domain Eukaryota; kingdom Metazoa; phylum Arthropoda; class Insecta; order Lepidoptera; family Noctuidae; genus Eupsilia; species Eupsilia transversa. The sequence continues at coordinate 14,457,799 of OU611882.1, forward strand.
CTGGTGGAGCCAGTGTTAGTTACCAATTGATATCTCCAATGTCTAAGGGCTTATTCAAGAGAGCCATAGCTCAAAGTGGTAGTTCTCTTTGTGATTGGGCACTATCTCCAAACCCTCGCGAGAGAGGCTTAGCGTTAGCGAGACAATTGGGATGCTACTCCGAGGATGACAAGGAATTATATGAATTCTTCAAAAATCAACCGGTTGATTCACTGGTTGCTGCTTCAGTACCTATAACATTATCCGAAGCGAAAAAGGGTGGAACAGACATTTTCTTTAGTATTTGCGATGAGAAAAAATTTGGTGACAATGAGAGATTTTTTTATGGAGACATGGTCAATGTAGTGTCCAACGGTGTTCACGAAGGAGTGGATATTATGACTGGATTTACCTCAGATGAAGGTCTTATAGGTTTGGACAGCGTGGAGAGTACACACAAGGCATTAGAAACAGCGAGAAACTTCCCAGAAATATTTATTTCTAAACTCCTGTCGTACCAACTGCCGATGAATCAGCAGCTGGAACTTGGATCGAAGATCAGAAAGTTTTATTTTAATAACCAAATCAAGATACCTGATGACTGGGAGAAATGGGTGAATTTCCTTTCGATGCAGATGTTCGTATTGCCTACAATACAGTGGGTTAAACTGTCTGCTCCTACAAAGAAAAACAAACTTTATTTGTATAAATTCACTTGTAAATCTGAGAGAAATGTTATCGCCCATTTAAGGGGGCTTGGTGAATTAATTGGACGAAAACCAGTTACTTGCCATGCGGATGATGTGATGTATCTATTTAACGCCAAATTGATGGAGACCAAGGTGGATACCAGCTCTAATACGTTCCAACTTATCGACAGAGTAACTAAACTTTGGACCAATTTTGCTAAATACGGGTAAGTCATCGCCAAAAATATAAAAGTCCGATTTTTATAAAATTTTAAGCACTGTTATTTCTTTATGGACCTTTTAACAAAGTATTCTGTACGCATGAATCTCAGTTGATAGGTTATCACAAAGATGATTAAATATTTAATATATATACACACCACACACACTACCGTCGCTTTTCTCAACACTATTAATTTAACAATTTCAGGAACCCGACTCCTGACAACTCCTTGGGCGCAAAATGGGCGCCATATACTCTTGAAAAACAAGAATATCTCGACATTGGAAATGTACTAACGCCAGGTGTTGCGCCCGAAAAAGATGAAGTACAGTTCTGGGAAAATGTGTTAAAGGAATATGGACAATAATATTGGTGTTTAAGCTTGTAATTTAAACATAAGAATAAATTTGTCAACAGCTAGCTAATGGTCGTGGATTTATTTGCAAAGGACTTTACTCCCTGTTAAACCCTGAGTTCCGAATTACTCTTTATTTTTCAAATTTTAAATAAAAAATTAAAAAATATCTTAGTTAAATGACTCAGGCGTGACTTCGCGGAAATCTATTATCTGTAACAGAGAATCAATTTTCACGCCTCCCTCTTAAAAACTAGGCCAAATATTTTTTGTTATTCGCATAGCTCATGACTTAAAGAGGTGCCATAAAGAATATTAATTGAAAATCTGAAGAAAAAACAAAAAAATCCGCAAAATTTCGCGGGTTTAAACTAGTAAGATACAATAGACGTAGATATATTTAAATAAACAAATATATCTACGTCTATTGTATGAGATATTATCTTCATACACGAGCAACTTAATTGTGCAATTCTTGGCAGTTGTAGTTAGTATTAAGTATCGGCAACATCGAGCAATTGAAGAGAATTCTTACATTTTATAGAAATAACCAAGAATTGCACAATTTTAATCGCACACCATACTTCCAGTGATTTAAAGGTTGTGCGTTATCTGTCAATCCAAGATATGTTTTGCACTTGTACAATAGGTAAGCACTTATAGATATTGTATTATCATAGATTATTTGAAGATTTATGACACTGTTATGTATAAAGATATAACTAACAATGATAAGGTAAATAATTTCTTTATGATAAGGATCATTGAACAAAGTCCATATATAAGGCACTTCGTCAACTAAATTGTTTGTCTTTCAGTCTGTCGGTTGTTTGCGGCTATCTCCGAAACGGCTCGACCGATTTTCACGGGACGACTGGCAGATATCTGATGCAATAAGGAGTTACTAAGGCTACATTTATTTACTAAAAAGAACGAGAGACAATGCGGGCGAAGCCGCGCGCAGCAGCTAGTATAATCTAAAACCAAAGCATTTCGTGCATTTACGAGAACTTGTGTAAAAATGAATACTTAACTACATAAAGAGACAAGGATATCTAATCTACATCATACAATTGATTTATTTTGCAAAACGTACATACTCAAGTAGTCTTTATCAAAAGCACACAGGACCCTTGGTAGACACATGAAAATCTTGCAATCAATAACATTATTAGTGCATTGCACAATACCACTGCCTCGTTGGTCTAGTGGTCGCAAACGCTACTGCTGAGCGTGAGGTCCTGGGTTCGATTCCCGGGTCGGGCTATATGTCTTTGGGTTTTTCCATCTGGAATTTCTCAGTAGCAGCCCGGAGTCTGGATTTGTGTCCGTTTGATGACAATAGGCGTGCCTCTTATTACATGGAACTTAAAAATAACTGGCGAAATGTGGGTGTACTATAATTGCACCTCTGCCTAAACCCTTCGGGGAATACCTACAGTCGTGATGTTATGTTATGTACTCAATACCAAATTGTTATAGTCCAGTAATCTAACTAATAGTTAATAACATAACTATTAGGGGTTGCTGAACAGTTATTTAAAGTTAATCATAAATAATACTGCTGGCTGTCATTACGCGGGCCATTAAATCAATTGATGATGAAAATTACGATAAAGTATTGTGAATTCGGCTATTAAGTCAAATTGTACTGTAAATAAATCATCAGAGTTTGAAAAGCATTAAAGGCAATTTTGCGTGGAGTATTATTGAAGCACTTTACAATCATAATGCAAAATGTATGTAGTTTTTTTTTTTAGGCTTTTACAGCTTTCATATTTCATTAAAAAATGCAAACAAATTAAACTAATCAGCCTATAATGTTCCCAGTGCTGGGACAGGGCCCTCTTCTCTTCGAGAGGGAGTGGGCTATAATCTACCACGCGAGTAAAGCGTGGGTAGGTAGATGTCACATGTCTTCGAATTTCATGGTTCTAGAACATGCTGGTTTCCCTTCACTGTTTTGAGAGTTGAACATAAAAGACATATTGGAAATGTATACACCCACCCAAGTAAAGCTTAGTAGAGTAATTAAAGAAGTATTTCGCTCCAAAAAATAAAAGACTAAGTTATAGTGAATATTTTAAATAAGTAAGTTCTTTATTTTTTAGCCTTTCTTGAAGAATAAAAATATGAAACCAAAACTTTTCGTTACAGTTACTACATCAAATACTGGCTACATAAACGCATAATATAGACTTTATTTTATAAACCCTATTAAATGAGAAAGGCTCATTCACATTATTTTTAGGATGGTAATGTATTCACGCGAATGACATACCTACTGTAAAAATTTCGTTATCAATAATATAAAATGAAATGTAAATAATACACAAACCGTGACCAGTATCAAACTCAATACCAAAATAATGCATTAAATTGTTGGCCGAAACATTTGTGTGAAAATAAACAAAGCTAAACCATGTGTTAGCAGCGCGGTTCATTTTAATTGAAAATGTAATCGCTCCCCGTCGAGTAGCCGAATATTGGAAATGGGAGCTTCGCCGAATAGTGCGCCGAATTTATGGCGGGCATCAAATTCTTTGCTAGATGTGAATTTCCTGAATGTGCAACGTTCCAACGTTGTAATTTCTGGTACGTAGAATGTTTTCTATTTAAAGTGTTTTTATTTTTTTGTAGGATGTAAAACATTTTGTGGGCTGCCCATCATTTTGTGGTTTTCATTCGTTATTTAAGGTTGTGGGTTATTTGAAGTACACTTTGAGTTAATTCATGGTGTTTCGATGACAATACATTTATTTGGTAGTATATTGATGTATAACCGGAAAGGTCACGTGCGTAGTAGGTACTCTAAGCGGGGCGGCGTGCGTTTGTACTAATATTTTTTTTTATTGATTCAAACGATTTGACATTAATTTGTATTTTGTACATATTATTTTATTTTTTAGTTTTATTTGAAAGTATATTAGGTGTAAATGTGTGTATGTAATTCAATAATAATATGATTTGCATGCCCATGTGCCGGTAGAATTTGGAGGGACTAGGGTATGTAAGGATCGTAGCATGTGGCGTTCTGTAGTTTCTGGCTATCCCCATGGGAAGAAGGCGTGAGTTTATGTACCTTGACTTAATTCATGGTGTTTCGATAACAATATTTTTTTATGAATACCTTATCCTGCAACCTCACCCAGGTTGCAGGATCAGGTTTTCACGAACAGGTGGCCGAACTCTTTAAACTTAATGAAAATTTCTTGTTAAAGAGGTTTGAAATGTTTTATTACTTTTGTAGTTGTATAAATCCTGTATCATTTTATTTTATTTCGAAGAAGACAGAAGTATTACTAAAAGAAACATACATAACAAACAATATTTGCGGTCAAGGTGGTTGACTAAAGGAAACGCTGTTAGGGTTGTCACCGTCCGATACAAACGCAATATCCGGCGAGCGCAGATGTGTAAGTGGATTGCTTTCTCGGCTTACAATAATTTTCTCGGCTTTAAAGGAATATCCGACTTTATCTCACTCTCCGATGCACTCGTAGATTGTATTGAAAATATTGAAGGTCTGACTTTAATCAACAAATGTAGGTGAAATTGGCGAAGAAGAGAGAGTAGCTTTTTTAAAATTACATTATTGAATATTGCAAATCAAATAAAGTGTCTGGGAAGTAATGGAAATAACGAGATAAACGCATGCATCATGAACAGTGTTATAATCGGTCGATAAAAAGGTAAGTAGGTATACAAACGTGATAAAAGTGGTACTTATACAAAAACACAAGTGGGCTTACCCATAAACATTATGATTGGGAGTCGGTGAGACCTATAGCAGATGGCAGTGTTTCCACTTACGTTTTTGGGTTTTCCCCAGTTTTTTTAATGAAATATTCCTAAAATTACCTAAAAAATCTTCAAAAATCCTTGGTTTTGGGGAGCCTGATTATGACACATCATTCCATTAAAACGTAAAAAAATTACTTACTTACTTACTCCACATATTTAATAATATAAAATACCTACAAAACATTTATACACGATAAGAAGCCGAAGCATTACTTTTACACTATTTCGCTGCATTTAACATGGCACTGAACGTATCGCAGAGGTGATGAACGAGATGCAGAATAAATAACAATTTAAATTTTATCCCAAAGTTCCCTAAATCCCTATCAAAATAAAATATCCCTAAGCCATGCATAATATTGGTCATTTTACCCTAAAAAAGGGAGAAATCCTTAAAAGTGGGAACACTGGCAGATGCTCTCCGTACTTTTACTGCGGGGCGACAACCTAAGTACCTTCCAAAGTGCCCTTTGTAAGCGCACGTAATGTATCGCATTCAAAGTGAGAGAAAACATACAAAGGGCTTCATAAATATGGAGCACTTTCCTCAATAAACTAAGCGACTGTGATATTATTATTATTATTTATTTATTATAGACATTTATTTACTTATATTTAAGAGTATCTTTGCACTTTTTGTCCAGCGTAAATGCAACGTAGCCGCCTTCACTGGTCCAACATATTTCATTACGCAACATAAAAATCATCTCAAATCTATTCTATTCTCATAAAAATACAAAACGAATGTACAACAAACTTCCCGACTTAATAAAAAAGCAACATTATTGCTTTAATAAGAAAAAAGAGGAAACAGAAAATATCCCAGTACACAAATATACTAACGATGAAGTAAAAAAGCGAATCTGAGTCTTAATTAAAGTAATTAAGACAAAATTCAATTAAAAGGGAACAGTCTTGTCTGAACAAAGGCATCGAGTGTTCAATTCAAAGTTGAATATAATTACAGTAAGTAAAAGTGACGTACCTATAGAAGCGAAGGGACCAGCTGTCGAGTTCCTTTTGTTTATAAATAAAATATATATGCTGGATTCCTATTTATAAACGAGTTTTATGCATCACACACATACTAACAGTCGCAAGGGACGATCGTAGGTTAAGCTACGCTTGCCGCGGTTGGTTCATGGATGGGTGAACATCCATTAGATATCGAGACCCCTTTGTGCCTCGGAAAGCACGATGCTGTTGGTCATGAGTGTCATTCGTAGATCTTTGACAGTCTTTACGGGTAGTTAGAAATCCAAAAGTCCGTCAACCAGATTTACCCAGGGGTATCGTGTGCCCAGTAATTGGATTGTAGAGGTCAGATAGGCAGTCGCTCCATGTAAAATACTGGTATTCAACTGCACCCGGGTAGACTGCAAGCCGACCAAAACATAGTTGGTTAACTTCGGTATTCCTTTTAATACGTATAGCTAACTGAAAATCCAGTTTCATAGTATAGCCAAATTCCGAAGGACTTTACACTTGTTTAATATTGATATGAATAAATTCCCAAGAATTTGAATGATCACTCAAGGCTGTCTGGCAGTCAAAGCAATGCTACCGACCCGTGTAAGCTAACTCAAAAAGGCTAGCAACCCGACATTATGTGGCTTAACAATACTTAACTGTAGAAGACTCTGTAGGTTCACTCTTCTGTACTATGAAAGTTTTGTATCCCGCTATGGAAGCTAGCAAAATAGAAAGTTTTGTTTTGTTAAATTATTGTTTGGTTATGTTAGTGTTTTAGTTTAAGGTGGATGCTCCAAGGTAGCCCGCGAAATTCGTTTTTTGCAATTTGCAGGTCAGTGTCAGGTTGTATGTTGATTGAAATAAGATTCGCGACCGTACCAAATATGACTTTACAGAATTATAATCATTAGAATCAGCAATACAACTCCTTAAGTTAGAATAATCCTCAAATATCATGATTACTTAAAATCGTCATTCAATTGCATCATATGAACTTAGAGAGTTGTATTGATCTTTTTCTATGGCGCAATAACGTGGTGTATTAAAAGCCGCTAAAGCAGAAAGATCAAAGATCAAGAAATAAATATATGTTAAAGTTGAGGATTAATGTTAGCGACTATGTTAGACGAAAACACGACTTCATAAAAAAATCTCTATAGAAAAAAAAACCAAAGCTACCTCCAAACCGAACAACAAACCGCTGCTATTCAAAAAATACTTCAAATTAGATCATGAAACTTGCCACACTAACTGAACTAACTATAAAGCAGCGAATATGTTTTTTTATGTTTTTGAAATCACCATTATTTTCGCCGTAAGCCTCCCTAAACTTTTGCCGATTTGTTGCCGCCTCCGTCTCGCTCGCACTCAGTCTGCGAGTAGTACGGTGCGAGCGAGATAAAAACCTGAGGTTGGGTGGGCTCTTAAGATGCAAGCCGGTAGCTTTCAGGCTTAGAGTCCACCCAAGATTAATAGTGATAAACATACAAATACTTATCTACACAAATGTGTGAATCCATATTGGACAGTCTTGCATGAGTTATGATGATAAGATACAGAGATCTAGACATATATTTTTGTTTTGACATAGAATCGGAAGTAATAAACATCGTGTTAGTCTGTTGTAGCGACCCAACGTAGATAATTCTGAGAAATATTGTTTTTCTTTGTAACATTACTTAAGAAAGTACTGAAGTCTACTAACTACATAGGTACCTACATTACGTTCCTACGTAATACGTATACAAACGAACCTACTTTTACTTCGTGGTATACAATAATTACATAATAGTTTTTCTTTTTAGCGTGTTTATGGCAAAAATAACGGATGGTATTATTTTATTTGTCTCAAGCAACGCGAATACCATTGACGCAGCCATTAGGTCCTCACGTGTGCAGGTGACAGGACATGCAGCGCAAGATGGAAGATGCCGCATACCCACCGGAGAATAAAATAATTGAAATAAAACTACTTTCCCGCGTTGCTTACCTACGCTAATAAATTTAAAATGGCTGCCATAGCATTGACCTCGTAAACCGTGGCAAAGGCATCATGGGAGTTCAGCCTATAGCAATCAAATTGTCATTGATCGGCCATTAACATTTTCATCTCTTATTGCGTACTTTCAAACCGTGTTTTTACTTTTTGTTTTTTAAAACTGTTGCTACTCATCAATGAATGATAAACGAAAATTTTGCCATAAACAAAACAAAAAATACCTCATAAAAATGTAAAAAACAAATGAAAGTTATAAGCCATATTATTTTCTTTTGCTGTTGAACACAGTCCGCTACTTCATCAAAACTTGAGTGCAAGTTAAAAAACATTGTTGAAAAAGTTACATTTAATTTACAAAAGGCAAATGTATATTTTGCTAAATAAGCCAGAATTGAAAGCAAAAAGTTTCCTGGAATAAATACTTTCTGGGGAATTATTTCAAACGAAATTGGATGAAACAACCAATGAAAATATAAAAAACTGAGCTTGAGTTTCGTTAGTTTTTTTGAGGTATGAGGAACAGGGTGTAAAGTTCACTCATCCTCTATAGAAAAGGGATGATCCTCCGACCAGACGAGTGTTGTTTGGCGGGCAACTGTCCAACGATTGAAGTCTTATATATGTTGATCGTGCGGTAAAGTCTAATTGCGCGATGCAGGATTTGTGTGACGTCAGGTCTGTGATGCGTAATTCGCAGGTGGCGATGTAGATGCCGCCATAGTTTAAAAAATCACCAACATAACTTGTTTAACCAATAATGTTTTACATTATACAAATATGACTGGACTAAATTAAAATAAATATTAAAAGCTTCGATAAACGCTCTTAATATTCATTTAAATATTTTTTTCATGAACACAATTCATGTCTAGGTATTTAAGTATTATTCTACTGAAAGAAAATACGGAGAAAAGCGCGCGCTCCGGTGACAAATTACAAAAAAAAAAAAGAAAATCATAAAACATCCACATTATTTTCCCTTAATCATTCTGAAGCACACACATTTCAAATACAGCTTCTGCTCAATATTGTTACCTAGAAGGGAGCGTGGGAGTAATCGACAGAGGCTCATCCCGATTTTTAATTAAATATCCCAATCGATTCCAATATTACAAAGAGGCTTTGTTTATTTTTTTATAGCTCCGTGGTTATTGGCCGTAAAATTTCATTTGACAACCATTTTTATAAATCCCCGCGTTTTTTTCAGTAGACGGATTAGATTTTTTTTATTGGTGGATGCAAAATCGTGAATGACTTTTTTTCAGTTTTACCATTCAGTTTAAAATCAGGGGCCTGAGTCTACTAATTTATAAACGTTCCAATGGTCTCTCAATGGTGACTTTTTGACAGATATGCAATACAAAAACTGTCAAAAACTCACCATTGAGAGACCATTGTAACGTTTATAAATTAGTAAACTTAGGCCCCTGTACATTTATTTTATTTAATAGTGGCTTTCTGAGAGTATTCTCGCGCTTGTCAAGTTAGCCCTGCAGGAAGTCCAGGATAATTGACTCTTCTCAATTATAATCCTGGACCCTGCGATGACGCTGCATCATCCCTAAAATAATGATATTCAAGCCATTCCAAGTGTACCCATCCTTCATAACATAAAAACATATTACTACCCCGTAAAGCTATCCGTTCGGTGTCAGCAGAACCAATATAGGTAACCTCATAAATTGTGTGCGATCGTAAATGACGACGTGAGCCGAAGTTAACCGAAGTTTTACGAGCACCAGCCAGGTCTGATTGGAGTTAGATCACATACTTATTTGCCTACATTTGAGTACTAACTTTAATAAGTAAGACAATGGACAAACAATCATTAATTTTTTAACCAAGTTTTTAAACACGTCTAAACTTGTATGGAGAAATGACAGGCGCTGATTAATTTGACAGGACTAAACTAAAATTTATCTTCTGTCCTATTCTTAATGAAAAACAAAGAAAAAGATGCACTGAACCTAAATTTAGTTTAGTTTGTGAACAAGGGAATCGGCACCAGTATCGGTTAATTTATTTATTTATTGTTAAAAAAGCGTACACTCTATTTATTTAAAGGTAAGTTATGTACAATAGCGCTTCCAGTTGACATTTACAAGCTACCTAAAATTAAAAAAGAAAAGAAACAAAAATTAAAAACAAAATCTTCTTAAACATAACTTAACAAATTTTTCTATAAACAAAACAAAACTGGATTCAGTTCATCGGAATTCTCATTCGTGACGGTAACGAGAGTTTTCTATTCGACAGTGTTATAGGTTTGATTTCTTGATACATTGCGTTTTTTTATTTGGAACATCATGTATTCAAGACCTCAGGAAACCGACATAAATCTTTAGGTACCTATGTTTACTAATACAACCATAGCTATCAAATAGACTTCGTCGCGGCATCTATGTAAGAACCAATTTAAATTGCACTGTTATTGATTTAACCCCAGTTAATTAACAAAATGAGGCACGAGTTCAATTCAAAAACTTTCGCCGTCCAACCGTTATTTTAAAATATTTAATCTGTAATTACGAAGTTTTGTTCAGAAGTTGAAAGTTCAGCAATTGAGACGAGATTTAATGCTTATTTTCAAACAAAGATTTTAATATTTTACACCTTTATATTACATCAGGTTTGCTAACAAATATTTTCTTATAATTAAATTGAACTAGAAACGGAAATTGTTTTTTTGCTGAGAAGTCGTTTGAACGTTCTTTACTTAGTAAATTAGTGGGGTACAACAGTGTGGAGGTTGTTCAGAATTGAAAATAATTTATTCTTGGGAAAAGATATTTTTTTCTTCCAACGATCCAAATTCTTTCTTTGTAAGCAGCTTCCTGTCTATTTAGAGGGTTTCAATAACATTGGCATTGTTTTTTAATTGTTACCTTTTCTGTTTTCTCGTACGTAAAATAGCATTTAGCATTTAACCAAACGCTTGACAATCATAATAGAAGCCGAATGCATTTTATCTTTGTATATTATATTACAGAGAAATCTGCTTTTCCTCTTTTACCTCGCTGTATTGCCTCGACAACGCTAAGCCAATATCAAATTAAAAATTATATCCCATCATGTCCAACAATACTTTCCACTGAAAGCTGGCTGGAAACACAATTAGGAACGCGTTAAATCAAGCCGGTAATAAAATTGACACCAAGAGAAGACACGACCGAACCGGCACGGCGAGATACGGCACGGCTCCGGCACGGTTACGGCACGGATTCTAAATTGAATAATGTTCGTTCTACTTGTGAGACATCAATTTTATTTGATTAATATAAAAGCGTGTGCTTCTAAATACATTATGCTGTGGAAGTTGATGATATTGTGATGTTAATGTTCGTGGTTTATTTAGATACTAGCACGCACTTCGCACGGCTTGACAAAACATCGAGATTTCTTAGTTATAATATAACTCTAATATTAACTTATACACATATAAACCATCCGGAATAAATTATCTAAACGATGGTAAAAACCTCATCAAAATCTGTTGCATAGTTTAGAAGAACAACGCGGTCATACAGACAAACAGGAAAATCTACTTTAATTAATAATATTATTCCGGTTGTTGCCGCTGTGTATAAAACCTTCGGAAATAATGGACGTTATGCCTGGTGGTTAATATTTTATCAATCTGTTTATGCGATACGTCCGCCATGCGATATCTGTTTTTTTTTTTTTTTTTTTCAAAATCGTGGCGTCTCTGACGGCGCGAAGGCTGGCACAACGACATGGCTATAGTAAATCCTGCCGTGCGCCACCCGGCGGCGGTGGGGTTGTAACAAATATGTATGGCTGTTTAATTAATTATTTTAATTGGAGTAGGATAGCGAGATTTTGGATTCATTTAATAAATTATATCTCAATACATTCTTTGTTCATTATTAGAATCGAAAACACTCATCATGATCTTCCTGCTCTTGTCTCATGTTACTTGAGGTCAGAGCGACACGTTTTCTCTCAAAAACTCAATATGGCCTTGTTGGGGTCGGTTTCCGGTCTAACCTGAATACCAGTATTTAACATGGAGCGACTGCCTATCTGACCTCCACAACCCAGTAACTGTGTACAATACCCCCTGGTAAGACTGGTTGTCAGACTTTCGTACTTCTGACGTCTCGTAACGACTGTCAAAGATCCACGAATGACAGCCGGGACCAACGGCTTAACATGCTTTCTGAGGCACGGAGGAGTCTCGGTAGGTATGTAAAGATGGTCACCCATCAACGGACCTACCCCAGCAAGCCTTGTTTAACCTGATGGAGCGACCCGTGCGGCTGTTATTACTTAGCCACGAGATTCTCGCAAAAAAATAAGTTTGATATTAATGTAGTTAACCGAAAAATAGTTAATGATGAAAAACAAATCTAGAATTAAACTACATAAAGCACCAACTGGATAGTGCAAAAGATTCCTTTGGAGCCAAGAAACCCGACTATTACGAAATATCAAATAACTAGGGGTAAAACTGTGAACAAAATAAACAAAATAAATGCTTCCAAGATAAGCGCTGAAAGCTCGACATAATAATAATGAACTAACTTCGAGTTGCGAATCTCGTAGAACACAAATAATAGTAATTTGCAAGCCCATCCAACAAGTAATATTCCTCAATTTACTTACACCATACTAACAAGAAGGAAATAAACATAGCTATGTTTGTTTAATCAAAATAAATTAAAATAAAAGAAATTTATTCAAACCAGGCTGAGAATCAGCACTTTTCGAACGTCAAAATTACATATGACAGTCCCCCAAAACGGGAAGAAGAAACGGCGCAACAACCTCCCCAGCAGAAAGCTTCATTCATGTCGGTACCACCAACACCCGATGTACACAGCACGGTTTCTTTACGGTACGCCGCGCTAGCCGCACTGCAGAATAATCGTGTGAGCTTGTATATGCCACGGCAAACCACGGGTTCAATGACGGCGCAAAATAATCCAGACGCATAAAGCCTCCTACAGTCTGGCGACGGGGCGATGCGACACCGGTAATTGTTCTACTGTGAAGTTTAAGAGTCGCGTCACGCCAGTCTGCACGGGGCTTTAATCGTTTCGTAGGTATTTACTGCTGTATCAATTTGTCTACATCCTTTTATTACTATAAGAACTTTGAGTAAACTTCACCGAACTAAAACCTCCTTTCACAGCTCAATGAACAAACGGAAAACATGTTATTACCTATCTAAATAATACCATTGAGAAACAATGCCTTGACATAGCAAAACTATTTACGAGGAACGAAGCGAATAACGTCGTATCTGCGATATGAGATCTTCACACGCGATATTACCCGACAATGTTAGATTTGCACATTACCGACCTATTCCTGTAGACCGTGTTTTATGATGTAGTTATCTTATTCTTATATCTTGTTTATGTGATAAAGTATGTGAACGCTTATATTATTTGAGATACTGGCGAGTGTGGAAACATTAAAAAAAAATGCATTTTACTCTCTACGTAAAAATTTACATAGAGTTTTATAGTTTAAAGCGATTCAAATACTCAGCAAAATCAGAATCTTCATTTGAAACTGTAAATAGAAGGAAAATTAATCTGAACAAGCAGTCAATATCAATCTATTCACTTCAATTTCCCCATATTCCCACACAGTAATAATACACATAGATCAATCCTTAGATAACATTACGCAACCATCCCGCTCCCTAGCCCGTCCACACACGTTAAAACAACCTGCCCCCGCGTCCCGCATATGTCTTCATAAATTTACGCGAATTTTTACGACATACCCCGAGGACGTCGCCGATGTAAATCGTATTCCGTACGAAGTTATATAGGATTTTGCGCGCAGTTACAGCCCTATGCTTCGTCGTCGCTGATTGAAAAACATAAGTTATCGCGGAAATTTGTTTAAACAAAATGGCTCGGGGGCTCAGGGAATAAGGATGGCCAGAAAATTGAGTGTCAAACTCTTGTTTTTGAGGTATTTCACGCGAAGTTATGAGAATTTTATTATGTAAATTGTTCAATACGTCGTGGATTATTTTTTATGAGGTTGTATGTCATTCCAGAAGCTGTAGATCAGATCCTTGTTAACAAATATTTTCAGAAATAATAAACTACCGCTGTACGTGTTCCTGCCACCAACCAGTATTGTTGAGTTCCAGAGTATTAGCGTTGGTGAAATTACAGGCATTGAAACATGAACGTTGTTGCTAAGATTGAAGTGTGGGTTGGTAGATGTCACATATCTTCGAATTTTTGGTTCTAGGACATCGGTTTCCTCACGATATTTTCCTTCAACTTTTTGAGAGCAGTGATGATGAGATATTTACACAGAATATAGGGTCTGCTTGGGTTCGAACCCATTTTATATTATCATATTACTTTAATTATTGTGAATGTGAAGACTGTGGGTCATTGTGTTTTTTCTTCAGTTCGCAGTTAGTTTTAATCATGGTCTGGCAGTTTGAGTACTTTATGCGGCCTACCCAAATATCCTTACTTTGGTATTGTTCGTCGAATCGTTGAGCTCCTTAAGTTTTGGTTTGAACTGCACGATTACTGACAAATTCGTGCACTGATTGGACAGGCCCATTCAATCTGTGTCATTATTTCCTTAAAATACCACGTCAGACACTAATCTACATGGTCTTCACAAACATGGACTTTAAAAGAGACGGTGATCTCTTTAATTAATTATGATTATTCAAAATTTATCTTTAAACCGCGTCCTATTTATTTATTGACATGTAAAAGTGTTTGTACAAAACTATTTACAGAAAATAAAATCATTACATTTTATTTCCACCACCTATAAATCGTAAGTCCGTTACCACTGGGGCTTTAAACGCCTTTTCTATAAATTGTGTCTTCCAATCATATGGAAGATGAGTATTGTAGACGAAGTCTTCATCAGTTGCAAGATCAATTCTTGTATGAAACAAAATTGCTAGATAATTCAGCGAGATTGCACGATTGCAAACACACCTTCTTGTGATAGAACTCGAATAGTAGTGCATTTACAAATTCTACAAAGCGAGTTCTATCACAAGTTCTCAAAAAACAAAAGAACGCCAGAGAATTTCCACACCATCTGACATTTTATCACCTTCAAATAAACAAAAGGCGCATAACATTTACCTGAAACTCCACCCAAACACTTATCCCTATAGGCACGACCGAAAACAACCCTTAAAAATAATACTCCATACATTTACCGGAGTACTTTGAAAACATTAATATTTGCGTAATGAATTCCCTTACTTTTTAATGTAGGGCCGACCGAAGACATCCGGTGGTATATGTATTCCGGGTAGGTACACTCAAATGGAATAATTCATGAAACAGGAATTTCTGATTGTAAGAGTTTGCCATTTGTTTGATGTTTGTTTTTTGTCGCTGTTTAGGCATCAGGCATCTGGACTTTATGAGGGAAAAAACAGAGACATCATTTTCTGTCTGATAATAAAGCTGTGAATTTTGATTCCTTGGAGCAAGTATTTGTATAAGTAGTCAATGTTAGTTTAGGGCAATATTCCTGCGTAAGTCATATAACTGGGGGGCCCAAGCTAGATGGACCGACGACCTTAAAAAGTGTCTGGGACAGACTGGATGTGGAAGGCAGGAAAGAAGGATGTTGTGGCGCAGCCTGCTGGAGGCCTATGTCCAGCCGTGGACCGCGATGTGGCCGAGTGTATTGATTGATTTTCGTTCTTGTGACCCCGTGTTTACGCCCTTATCCAAGTTGTGATACTTGTTTTCAACAAGTTTTGAAACTTGTCAAAAACATGTCGAGTACAATACACGTATCATACATGAATTGACGTTATTAGAAACATGCTTAGTTAGTTAACTATTTAGATCTCCTTCTTGAGAGATTTTCAAGTTTTAAATAACAATACTAATCTTTAAAACTTGTTTTAAAGATTAGTATTGAAAACAGTAGACACAACGGGTATAATATATGTTTCATTCTTTGATATACTCGGGGATATTTAGTTTAGTAAATGATTTCATTATACAGGAAAAGCTTGTTATGATGAAACATCATACAGTTTTTATTTTAAAGCGAATTGTAATAAAATCTGGGAAACAAACCCCTTTGGTAAGCTCGTCTCCATGTATAAGAAAAAAAAGAAATTGATTTTTATTTATTTGCTTATAAACTACTCTCGAAAAAATCTAAGTAGGTACATTTTCAACCATTGGTAAAAAATGTGGAAGTAGAATTTATGCATTGGTAATGCACTTAGTATTATTACCACAGAGTTCAAGGAAGAAACGCAAAGACAAATGCACTTTACATTTTTCTTCAGTGCAAAGAGACGTGACATGAAAATGTACGAGCGTACATCCCTAATAGGGGATTGCAAAGTTCTGTAATGAAATGAAATGAAATGAACTGATTTTATTTGCTGTAAACAGGTTTGTAAAGTACTCAAACTTCCTCGTTTTATATCAAACTAGCTGCGTCCCGCGACTTCATCCGCATAAGTTTCGATCCCGTGGGAATATCGGGATAAAAGGTATCCTATGTCCTGTCTTAATGGACAAATGTCATTTGATTTTCCTGACTTTACAACCTTTATTTAGAAACAAAAACATAAAGGAAGCTATGTTTTTGTTTTTTAAAGCACTTTTAATTGACTGAAAACATACATTTAGTAACAAATTCAAGCTGACCGGCCAGACGTAGTCCTGTTTCCTAGAACTCGATCACAGTGCCACCTACCGGGTCCAATTGTAAATCTAAACCATCTAGGGACCCACTCAAATATACACACAAAATTTCGTCCAAATCAGTCCAGCCGTTTAGGAGGAGTTAGGTGACAAACACACAAATACGTGATAAATAACTTCATTCACATTTAGCATAATATTTTCACTATTCTAAACTTGATTGAATGCAACTGTGAGGAAAAGCCACGTAGCTAATTATTATAAATGCATATTTCCGCTACGATATTGCTACGCCGTAGCCGCTCGTAGCCCGTAGCACTAACAAAATATGAAATTCGTCCGAAATTCGACATGAAAATGTACGAGCGTACATCCTTAATAGAGTATTGCAAAGTTCTGTAATGAAATGATTTTATTTTCTGTAAATAGGTTTGTAAAGTACTCAAACTGCCAGACCATGATTAAAACTAACTGCGAAGAGAAAAAAAAAAACACACATGACCCACAAAGTCATTCACAATAATTGAAGTAGTATAATACTTTGCAAAGTAAATATTCATGTCATTGTATACATATTTTTTTATCAATGTCAATGTTTTTATTAAAATCCAGAATAAATTTTGGTCAGATCATTTGAGGACCATACAGACTAGGAGTTCCGCGGAGTCCTGTTCAAAGCTTTTAATCTTTATTGGAACAAAAACACATTTCACAAATTGATTGCGTACGTAAATAGCTACATTAGTTACAAAACTAGAGGGAGGCGACAACGTTCCAGATTCCAGAGATACAGTACAGGGGGTAAAAAGAACAATACCAAATAAAAAATTAAAAAATTAAAACAGTACAAAATAAATTATTAAAAAATTAAAACAGTTAAAAATTAAAATAGTAAAAAGTTAAATAGTAAAAATTATAATATGTAAGTACTTAATGTTGTGCATGTGGAGTATTATAATATGAGTCGTTGTAGAAATACGAAACGATTTGAAAGCGATTTCCCCTTGTCTAAGCCCTCAGGAGTGGAATATCCAGAGCAAAACCAAAAATAACCCTGTTTCGCTAACAGTTTGAACTAATATATAAAATTAATTAAACCATTTATCAATGACATACACAAGAATAGCTCCACCCCTACATATTCACAAAGGGTGCATAAAACCTCTTTTTTCCCCTATTTATAAACGTGACCTATCCTCTGGGTGCGTGAAGTGTCCCATACCGTTGAATAACTGGGCCAGATAACTATAATAACGGTTATAAACGTTACGTCAATCGTTATTTATTGTGTGTGACGCAGGTACAATGTGTTTATTTTTAAGTTGGTGTATCTACCCTCATAGCGTAAAGTTGTAATTATGAAACAATAGTTATTTATGCAACTGTTTTATAATAAGGGGTATTAAAACACGAATGTGGGTTTAGTGGGCGTAGCCGAGTGTGATAATAGTGAATCATTCTCACTAGTTCGATTCATTAGTTCGATCGTCGAATATCACATGTGTGTTTTAATACCTAATTATATACAGTTGCATACAAGACTTTATCTATACCCATGATATTATGAATCCTCTATAAAAGTTTCTGAAACAGTTAGGAAAATGTGTTAGATGTGTCGGCGTCGGGGTCTGCACCCGCTGACCGCAAGGAATCGAAGGAGCAAACGAGTTGCATTATGAAATTTAGAACAAAATTATAACACTCGTTTGGATGATATAATGGTTACTATGACACTGGTTTTAATGTTTGCAATAAGCTAACTGGTTCAGAAACTTTTATAGAGGATTTATAGCATGGGTGTACATAATAGTTATTTATGCAACTGTTTTATAATGGGAAAGGGAATGGGAAGGGATCGAAAAAGCAAAGGAGTTGCATAATGAAATTGAGTACAACATTATAACACTCGTTTGGATGATATTACGGTTACTATGACACTGTGATATCTCTTTTCTTTTTTGTGGTTTTATCGTGTTTAGATAACACGTCTGTGCAGTTTACCTACCTAATTTAAATTTGACCGGTCATTTGATCTATTCAAAAGATTAAAGGAAATATTTGGCTCATAATTTTCAACACCGTATCATTTCAAAAACGCTGTTTTGATATATTTCGTTTTAAAGATTTGAATTTAAATAAAGTGTTAATCAAGGTTATAAAGTATCTGTGTGCCTTTCATCTAAATCTGTTCAGCTGTTTTCGCGTCGTACCCAACCACGTGGTAACAAACATCCAAACATACAGATTGTCACATTTATAATAGTATTATATAGTATAGGTTCAAGTGCGATTTGTTAAAAATACTACAAAAGAGTTATAATGTCGAATTGTGCTAACCTATGCAAGAAAAATGCGCTTCAAAAAATGACGGATTACGACCTCACTCATTACACATGTTAATAAAAATAAATATTTCGATTAAGTACCACGCAACGCTCACGCAAAGCACTTAAAGACTAACAATGAAAACGTTGGAAGGCTCCTATACATTATAAAGCAGGCTCACATCGGCGGGGACCTCATGAAAATTTAAACAAACAATAAACTTTACATCTAGCTTAATGTCTTGAGGCGTGAGCGAGATAAAACCGTACGTGCCTCCATACGTGTGTATTGACGACAAAACAGTTTGGTGGGCAGGCAAGAAAGGAACGTCTTTGCACTACGCGCCAGCTTATACTGGAAATAGCTTGATATGTAGCCGTATGTACCTAAAGACACATCTCTTTTATTGTCAGTACTTATGTGTTTGATTGTGCGTGTGAAAGTGTAGGTGTGTGTAAGAGCGTGGGTGTGTGAGTGGGCATTTTATGTGTGTTGTTTTCATAATAATGCTATATAAAGCTCCTTGACGTTCATTTCCATTCAAATAAGAGTGCTTATTTATTGTATTGCTTGTTTTTCGTCGCCGTATGTTGAGTTATACGTAACTCTTTTATTCAGGTACCTATTAAAGTAAGTAAAATGAATTATACTTTAAGGAGGGTACACACGTAACTGCAAGCATGATATGCCTGAATGAAAACACATTTTGTGCAAGCGTGCATGAGCGTCTGTATGGTGATTTTGTGCAAGCATCTTGTTTATGCAGCATGAAGATTGATAGAATTTTCATAATGCGGCTTGAACAAGCTTGTGGAAGCATGATTGAACGTGTGTATGCAGGTAAAGCTTGCGCAATCATACGCACGCCAGTTGCACACAATTAATGCAGCTAAAGCAAGCGCGTCGTCGTCGTCCATCGCTCAAGCGAAAACTGATTCTGCTCCAGCTTGCTTGTACAGTGTGTAGCCTATATGGAAATTGTGCACGCTTGCAAAAAATTATTGTTCATGCATATGTCATGCTTTTAGTTACGTGTATACCCTCCTTTATGTAAGACTTGGATAAAATAGTATCTTCATCTTCAATTGTGATGCATTTTTTTAAACCCTTTATTAAAAAGAATTCCAGGTTCTTAATAATTGATTACAATCTAGTCTATAAATATGACTAATAAGCAATTTTAATCTATTTTCAATCAATTTTTTGACGTGATAATTATTTTAAAACTTAGATTAGTGTTGATTGTACTTTACAGAAGTTCCACTTTCTTAGAGTCTTATATAATAATTAAAACACTTTGTTCATGTGTTATATTATGTTAATGTGTGTCATTGTCACTATTACTTCTACACTTTTTACACTACACCTACCCTACCCTACACTAGCACCTAAAGTTGTTGCGCATAAGGCCGATTTAACCAAAGCCAGATATCTTTAATCCGTGGAATAAAATTGACGTCTGACAGATTTTGTATCGAAAATCTGTCAAAAATTAAAAATTTATGCGCTGGATTAGACTTGTACTAGGTATAAAAGTTTGGTCAAATTCGCGCTTAGTGATCTTTTTAGAAAGATCAGGAACAAGTCTAAACCTAGTCTAAAAGTACTAAAAAATACGCTAACTTAACTCTCAATAAATCCCCTACACCTATATTAGCTATAAATGTTAACTTTCTGCTTCATCAAATATAGCTTATTAAATATGGGAGAGTTTAAAGGATTACTTCGCCATTAATCTTTCTAAGCCCGCCATACTAAACGGAATATATTGCTTAATCTAAAGCAGGATATGTAGGGGGGAAAACCGGAATGTTTTCTTTTTACGTGGATATTTACATGACGGGGAAGGGTAGGTGTTTCTTCTTTACTATCAGCCATATTTTTACTACTGTGGGCGTACTATGAGCAGTGTTAGATAATGCGTAATAGAAAACAGTTCGCAGTTCAAATCAAATTATAATTTACGATCAAATTAATCACAAAAGCAATTCACACACTGTAGGTACACAACAAAACTATACGGAAATCAAAAAAAAATCAATGATGATTTACACAGTGTGTAATAACAAAGCACATTCACACAATTTTCTTGACAAAGGTATTCAAAAGCGAATAAAAGGAAACTACCCCAGCATTTCAAGTGATCCCCTATTTCAAAGAACCCTGTGACGTACCTACATTCATGGTTTCCAAACCCTATTCGATAACAGAACTGTCACACATCTTTACCCACAAGAGGATAAGCATGACAATAAATTATATGTATATTATTGTATAACCTATATAATATGAACTTGTGTATCTACCTATTTATTTTATATTTTTGATACCTTTTTAATATATTTTTTACACTCACAAATATGCACCTGCCAAGTTATCTCTCCACCACCCTTGGCTTGGTTGACTGATAGAGAATGCCTTGGGCATTAAGTCCGCCTTTGCACCAATTAGTAACTAACTACAAACTAATTATAAATGAAATACCTCATTTTAGCCAGACAGCACGGTAGCAGCAGGGCTGACTAGCATTAATTACTGCCAAACATAGACTAGGTACTATAGATACTAGAGCTGCGAAATGTGAAGGCGAGATATAAGAAAGAAGATTTCTATGGTTGGAGCTATGGATTTCATTCAAATACGTACCTATAACCTATTTCCGAATTTCTAAATCAGCAGTACTGTGCACACGGCTACATATCAAGCTATATGATTCAAGTATAATCTAATCTCACATTGTATAGGATTTCCGTACTATGCTGGATGCTGCGAAGCTGCAGCTCGTCCAAGAGTTAGAGATTGAAATGATGTCTGATATGTACAACCGGCTAGTCACCGCATCCCACCGCAAGTATAACGATCAAATATCAAGAGAGTGAACTTTGTAAGTATACAGAGTATTTTTTAAATTGTTTTTTTTTTTGTTATAAAATCTGTTAACTGAATTAATGTTACTGCTGAAGTCTTTCTAAATAAACATTGTTTTACTCACTACTTCATTAACCTTTCGTCGTTCGTATGCGGTAATTACAGACACAATTAAAAATCCATTGTGTCTTGTGCGGACCCACATTACGCAAAGTTTAGCACCATAATCAATAGGGGATAATATTGAATATTTGGTACTTAATATATGCGAGGTCAGCTTATACTGGAAATGTAGGTACCCTCTTAAAGATATATATTATCATCATCATCTTCCTGGCCTTGACCCATGGTCGGCGCAACACGTTTTCTCTTTGCACTCTCCCCTGTCCACCGTCACGATAACATTCACTCCCTTTTCTTTCATACATTCCTCACACAGTCCATACATCTTTTCTTTGGCCCTAATCTTAAAGATTTCCAATAACAGTAATAAGACCCAGGTGCTACATCGAAAACTTATCCTTCCATCTGACTGACACAGTTCCACATAAAGGTCAAAGTCCTTTGTATGACAGATTGGAATACAAGGATCACACCCACGAGTTACCAATATAGAAGGAATTAAGTATATTTGGTGTCAATATGTCTATAAATATTGTGTTTGTATTAGGATTAACCATGTTTTCTAACTGAATTTAGACTGTTTAATATGCAATTTATAGAGGATTAAAAGGGACTGTTTGTTCTTATGTGACGTCATGAAACAGCTGATGATTGAATGGTACCGTCGAATATACAGGCACATGAGAATTATCAATCTTAACTCTGATACAAGTACAGTAATTCCTAGAGAATTATAGAGACTTATGTTGGCGAGTTGCTAAGGAGCTCATGGCTTAGTAATAACGGCCACACGGGTCGATCCATCAGGTTAAGCTACGCTTGCCGGAGTTGCTTTAAATACCGAGACTCCTCCGTGCCTCGGAAAGCACGTTAAGCAGTTGGTCCCGGCTGTCATTTGTGGACACAGTCACAGTCGTTACGAGTCGTCAGAAGCTTGAAATTCTGACAACCTGTCTTACCAAAGGGTATCGTATTATCTAGTTACAGGGTTGCGGAGGTTAGATAAGCAGTCGCTCCATGTAAAATTCTGGTATTCATCTGCATCCGGTTAGACTGGAAGCCGAGCCCAGCATAGTTGTGAAAAGGCTAGGCAGATTGATGTTTACGAGTTGCTTTCTAGTAACCAGCGCGTGTATTGCAGACTAGCAGAAGTTGATTTAACATCAGACTACCGGTCATCTTCCAATGCAATTATTTACCCAAGTAAATTATTTATTAAAAATGTATGCACGAGTAAAATAGTATATTATGCAACTAGTGAATAAAGGACGGATTTAAAGCGAGGGCCATAGATGAAACACGAGCAAGTGAAGGATTCTAACGACTGAATCACGACCGTAGGGAGTGATTCATGATGATTGAATCACGAGCATAGCGAGTGATTCAAGTGTTAGAATCTTGAGCGACGCGAGTGATTCGTGGCCCTCGATATAAATCCGTTTTATTCAAGAGTTGCATACTATACTTTATACCATGACTACGAGAAAAAGAAAGATTTAAGCGAAAACAGGCATATTATATGAAGTTTTTTTTTTTTTAACTTTACCCCACACTAGGAATTTCTCCTGTATCGTGGGTGCGTTTACAAACATTTAAACTGACATACACAAACAGCCAGACCCGAAACAACTACATGTAGGTCATACAAATATTTGTTCCGTGCGGGAATCGAACCCGCGACACGCAGCGCAGTAGTCAATCGCTTAACCACTACTCCAACCGTGCCGTCGAAATTAATTTAAATGCACATTAATTTTTTCGCAAGAAGGTTGTATAGCATTGAGATGGGGGTCACCAGGACAACAAAACAGTGATTAAAAGTGCTTTTTATTCACTGTTTTGCGTGAATAAAATAAGCTTTTTAGAGGGGGAATGGTATAATAGTATATTATGCAACTAGTGAATAAAGGACGGATTTAAAGCGAGGGCCATAGATGAATCACGACCAAGTGAAGGATTCTAACGACTGAATCACGACCGGAGGGAGTGATTCATGATGATTGAATCACGAGCATAGCGAGTGATTCAAGTGTTAGAATCCTGAGCGACGCGAGTGATTCGTGGCCCTCGATATAAATCCGTTTTATTCAAGAGTTGCATACTATACTTTATACCATGACTACGAGAAAAAGAAAGATTTAAGCGAAAATAGGCATATTATATGAAGTTTTTTTTTTTTTAACTTTACCCCGCACTAGGAATTTCTCCTGTATCGTGGGTGCGTTTACAAACATTTAAACTGACATACACAAACAGCCAGACCCGGAACAACTACATGTAGGTCATACAAATATTTGTTCCGTGCGGGAATCGAACCCGCGACACGCAGCGCAGTAGTCAATCGCTTAACCACTACTCCACCCGTGCCGTCGAAATTAATTTAAATGCACATTTATTTGTTCGCAAGGAGGTTGTATAGCATTGAGATGGGGGTCACCAGGACAACAAAACAGTGATTAAAAGTGCTTTTTATTCACTGTTTTGCGTGAATAAAATAAGCTTTTTAGAGGGGGAATGGTATAAACATCTATTATACAATAGCGAATCAATTTTCATGCGTCCCCCTTAAGACCTAGGCCAAATATTTTTTGATATTTGGATAGCCCATGACTTAAAGAGTTGCCATAAAGAACATGAATAAAAAATCTTTAAAAAAAAAAAAACTGTACTTTAAAGATAAAAAGTAAAACCCAACTGAGATAAAAACGCAAACTAAAAATGTATAAATAGACTAATTAAAAATCCGTCGTCATGTAATTAATTAGGTAGCCAGACTTACAGATTACGCGTGACTCCGGATTTTTAGGAGTTATGAGGGAACAGATGAACATACATACATATCCTGTTCAAATCATAACCTTCCTTTGGCTTTGCCGTAGTCGGGTGAGTAGAAGATATTTTGTACCAGTCTACTTTAAGGTGATGCAGAGGCAAAACATGGTGTGACATCAAAGATAGATAACTCAAACAGAATGATAAAATACAAGAATAAATATTACATAGATACATACTTTTAATAAACCTTGTATAATAAATTGGACTACCTAAATTGTCTCATAACATCCAAGATATATTACACCTCCCAATCTTCATAACAACTAACAATTCACAAAGAACACTGTCAATTTCAAAATACCCTCTTCCACACATCTTTACGTCGCCTTTCATGTTTTAATCAACATGAATTACACAGGGAATATTTTATAATAAGTCCTCTCTATTCCCATACAAGCTCTCGGATCTAAGCAACACATACAAAATTCATGGTTTCACTTCATGAGTAAGAATTAACATGCTGGGGATTTTGTACTGCTATTCTGTAAACTTCATTTCGAATCCAGTCAAGTGACCGCACACGTGAATGAAGCGAACGCATTTTTGTCTTGTCACTTTGATAGGAGGTCTTCCATTTCGACAATGAATCTATAATATAAGATGACGTTCATCATTTGTTTCATTCGTTCATAATTCATTCACTACTAAAGAAAATATAGGCGTCTGACACTTTTGACAGGTGCCCTACCTACCTGCCCTACCTGACGTCTCAATGCTGCCATCTAGTGAACGTCTGTTCAGAAAACCCTCATTGTCTTTGACGCGCACCTAGACACAGTTCTAATTTTGAAGTGAGGAGATGATTGATGTTCTTTTAAAGCTTGAATGATAGAATAGGTTTAAGAGATGTCTGTGTATCCTCATGTGGTATTGTGTATATCATTGTATGGCAATGATCTCTTCTCAAACCAACAAAGAAGAAACGAATATTGATCCAATGAGCTAAAGCTAACGCAGAGTCATAACTGTTATGTGAGTTAATCTTACCTCGCTAGGATTTCCGTTAAAACATGTGTAATATTCATACCGAAATGAAATAAATATGGTAACATTTTCTAATTATGTAACTCATTCATTCTGCCTAGCCTTTTCCCAATCATGTTGGGGTCGGCTTCCAGTCTAACCGGATGCAGCTGAATACCAGTATTTTACATGGAGCGACTGCCTATCTGACCTCCAAAACCCAGTAACTGGGTAATACGATACCCCTTGGTAAGACTGGTTGTCAGACTTTCGGGGTTCTGACGACTCGTAACGACTGTCCAAGATCCACAAATGACAGCCGGGACCAACGGCTTAACGTGCCTTCCGAAGCACGGAGGAGTCTCGGTATGTAAAGATGGTCACCCATCCACGGACCAACCCCGGCAAGCGCAGCTTAACCTGATTAACCAGCTTTACCTGAATTATGTAACTATCAACATTAATATCAAAGCAAGTATTTGATTATATAAAGAGTAACCGAAGTATTCAATTACATTATTCGCAAATTCGCGGAAAAGAGTTCTCACTTCGCTTTTTTATGTAATGCCCAATAAAAAACACTCTTCTTCCAACCCGTTAGCACTCCTCCAATTCCCCGCTACAATAAAAACTAACTCCATTTCCTTCGATAACGTAACATAAGAAAAACGGTTACAATAAAACCGTTCCGCAAAGCTAAAAAGTAACGTTATTAGCAAAAATGTATATAGAACAAAATGGCCAAAGGTTTTGAGGGCAGAAGGGTTAGTCAACGACATTATGAAGAACGCGCCAACTGAATACAAATGCTGGCAGGTTGCGAGAGCCAATAAAATTATTATTAGACCAGGAAGGAGTATGTTATGTCCCATCGTCCTTACACATGAGACCTTTTGAGTGCGTGGTTGAATTTATTATGCTGATATAGGACAGGGTGGCCCTGAATCATTGGGTCTTCCTTCTTTTACTAACAGGCAAAACTAGAGACAGGAAAAAGAAAGCTGGAGCTTTCACAAAGAATGAGCATGCTTGTAGATAAACGTGTCCTCCAAACCTGAGGATATTTAGTTCGATTCATTTTTCCGTCTATTTCTTGTTTTTTCTGCAATTAAGGTACCAATGTGTTTTGGTTTAGTTTTTCATGTTTACTTGCGGCTTTGAGAGCTTACGAGTAGTTTACGCAACTAAACTTATTTCTCGATAGCTTAGGTATGTCGGGAATAGCCGACCCGGCACGAAGCGAACTGATGTTTATTTCAATTGATTACAATTCCAATAAGTAACGATTTCACAAAATAAGAAACTCGAATTTACCTTTATTAATCAATACATATACTCCATGTATTATACATGCATTAGACAAATAACGACTAAATAACGACAGTTATCGTGTACTTAATATTGTTAAAATTAGGTGCACTTTACAGTTATTTTTTAATGTAAATGTATTTATCGTGAAATATCGATATTTCTTATATGTTTATATCGAAATAGCGAAAGGGTGATAACCGTTATTTGTGTAATATTATAATAAATAGAGTACTTATAGTAAATCTCAATATTTTTGGGAATCACAAGCTCTCTTTCTAACACCTCCATTTATGCACACACACAAGACCACTTATTTCCGTATATTACTAACACACACACAAGCACATTCATACATTCGTAATACTTACACACAAAGAAGAGAATCGTTAAAAAAAATACAAACGCAACACATAGGTACACTCAAGCAGATAAATACAGAACCATTAGCAACATACGAGGGACGATACATCTCAATCAATAGTCCTCAATTTCTAAGCTCCGCTCGCCTGGGAACAAATCAATAATGCTAAATAATTCCTAATTAAATACACCTACCGCCCCTTAACGGAGCCACTTGAAAAAGGTCAGATTTAAAGGTAAACAGAACCACGATTATTTTCAGAAACAGCGGTCGGTACGTGACGAAATCATCAGTAGACAGGATCATGAATGTTGGGCAGAGATAACAGAACCATGGAGGGTTGGTTTTTGGTTTGTTATACAGGGTGGCCGGAACGTTGACGTCCAAAAATAAAATTTTGTTCCCTCGTATCGTGAGGTATCCGAATCACCCTCATGCATGTTCCGCGATTTTTTATAGTTTTCGAGTTATGATTTTTTTTCTGGATTTTTGAGAATTTTTGGAATTGACCAATTTAAAAAGACTTTTACGAGATTTTGTTTTTGCAACTAAATCTTCCTGAGTACTATTTTTATGCATAAAATAATCATTTGGACGTCAACGTTCCGGCCACCCTGTAGATATTTCTAGCTAAAAAGTTATTAAACTTCATTGTGATCAGAGGGTTTCATGAAAATTCACGCCACCAATTGGCGCAACTTTGATAGGAGATCTTCCATCCTTTATTCTCTTTTCCCGGTCTACTGTGATTGTTCGAGGTTACCGTCAAAAGCAAGCTTCAAAAGTTGAAGCTAACCTACCAAAACGTGGCACTATTTTATTTTACTTTTCGCTTCGCAATTATAACATTCTGGTAGACAGTGTGTGTAAATTCAGAGGTCCCTTTCCACACAGTCATTAAAAAAACATGATTAAAACATAAAGCTGTGGTCCGGCACAGGGGCACACGCCCTTTGCGCGCAAGGGTCCCAATTTTCTGGCCCAACGAACATCTTTTTGATGTCTAACATAATAAAGTAAGGCCCTAAATTAAATTCCGTTATGACCTCAAAGACATCTCATTAAAATTTTGACGTTTCTTACTTATGGCGGTCGTTTTATCGAAATTCAGGAGGATTTCATGAGCTTTTTAATGGTACAGCGTTTCTTCGTGAAATTGAGAATGTTTAGATGTTGTTGTTGGGTAAAAAATTAAATGGGTCCCGTTTTTTTTTTACAATTTAATTTATTTAATTTATTTATTTATTTCAGATACATCGATCCATATTTGTGTTAGTATTACTTAAAAATTATATTAGTAATAGAAATTAAAATACATCCACAACAATACTATTATAACTAATTAAGATAAACTGAAATACGTGTATAAAATTAAAATTGTCAAATAAATGAATAAGTTACATTAATTAAATTTAAAATTCATTACAATATATAAATGCATTAAAATGTATGTCAATTAAAATCCAGAAATTCATTGTGAAATTATAAGTAATAACAAATAAAATAATAAAAAGTTAGAATCAGTCAAGGTACTCAGATGACTAACTTAACAAGAGACCTCCAAAGCGGGGATGAGATCCTGTCAGCTATCGTCTTCAAGATTTCGTTGCGGCTGCCACGCATTCTGCAGATCAGGGATACCGTCCTCCTGCGAATGATGGCATGAAAGCCATCAGTGCGAAACAGAGCGAACATCCCCGACGCACTACAGAAGCGTGGCAGCCCCAACATCATGACAATGAGAATGTTTGTTAATTTTCTGTTAAAAACTCTATGGAACAAAGGACACAAAGAGATTTTTTTAAATTTTCTATTGTGTTATCATAGTCTTACATAGCCTGTTACTCTTATCCCCAATTAGATTTTAACAGCCAGTAATTACAACCCATTTTAATACAGTTAATACATCGAACAAATTAATTAAAACATTATCGTCGCAGCACGTCAATAAAGTGACGTCACATGCTTAGTTTTAATTAGGCAGCCATAATTAAAAGAGGATGGTTACACGAGACAAAGTGATTGTCTCTAACGAGGAAAGATGGGCGAAGCGAGGCCAGACGACAGAGTCGTTATTTAAACTTTAATCAACAGACTGGGTTCAACGGGAAAGTACAGCGGTGTGCAATTACGTTTTGCAATCTTTGTCTGTCATTATCGGAGGTTGGCGGCAATTGGTCTGTGAAACTATGTCTGCTGTATCGTTGGAGGAATTTATGGTGATGCTAATGAGTTCACTCTGTTCACTTCATTTAGCTGTGCAGTTATAATATAATATAATCTCTTGTTGCTGTACGTACATAGGGTTGCCAGATGGTATCCAAAATGAGGACATGTCGTCCTTTTCCATGTTTTGTCCTCCCTTACCTACTGTAAGTCCTCCTTTTTCACTGACTAATACTCAGTGGAGCAAAGAGAGGAACAGACTAAGTGCGCAGTAACTTAAATCTTTAATTCTTACTCAATACAACTTCAAAAACATGACATGTCAAGATTTTCGTAATTTATTTGTTGCATAACCAAGAACTACTTGCAAAAATTGGCAGCTCAGCTAAAATGATTAAAATAAAGTAAAATAATATAAAAAAATCGTTTAATTGTGAATTTCCTCCTTTTTTACAGAAAATCCTCCTTTTGAGATGGGTCTACCCATCTGCCCCTCTTTTATCAAATGGCAACCCTATTACGTACCTATTTACAAACAGGTCAAAACGTAAATGGCTCTGTAACATACACCGTGGGTTTATTTGAAATTCGCAGTATACCTACCTATGCAGTCTAAATGATATTTATAAAATGTTTCATATTAACACTTTTACACGTCAATGTTTGTATTAACGATCATCTATGTATTCGGGGTTGGCGCAATTTAGAAATATCTT
This sequence comes from Eupsilia transversa, assembly GCA_914767815.1. NCBI lineage: Eukaryota > Metazoa > Arthropoda > Insecta > Lepidoptera > Noctuidae > Eupsilia > Eupsilia transversa. The sequence goes on from OU611882.1 coordinate 14,488,139, forward strand.
GACTCTATTGTCCGATAGCAACATCTCTAGTACAAACAACGAATAGAAATAAAGAAATCAATATAAAACCTCTACCAACAGGTTTATAGCAAAAACTCAAGCAGAATCTTTATTTTGTAAATTTTCCTGCCGCAAAATGATTTTCATTACTTCATACGTATCTTCCTTCAAAAATATTCCTTCCTTATTTATTGTTAAATCTCCGTGATTTTCCTCCTGTGTACTTATTTTTCTACAGCTTTTATTATTATTTATTTGTTCATTCGCCCAATCATTCTTTATAATTGCTTGTTTACCAAGAAGCTTTATTCCACTTATCAAGACAGTTAAACATTTTATTAAATTCTACTGAAAGCAGTCTATGAATGAACTTTCACCGTTCTAATAATTTTAAAGGCACGCTGGATCCAGATTCTTCTTTTACGAGCTTTCCAGACTATGCTTTCTCGATAAGGTATAAAAAGCTAAGACTCCTATCTAACTGAAAACCTTGAGGCCATAAAACTGAGCTCCAATATATCATTCCTGATATAGGGAGACGTGAAATTCGATTCGTCAGATGAAAAGCATGTCAACCGGTGTTTATTTTATAGGCGTACCTTAAAGCAAGTATACGATAAATAAAAAATGTCTGAAGAAAATGGCAGGTGACAGTAAACACCTTCCCCCTTACTTTCAGCTTAAAAAATATACGGTTTTATGGGTTACTAGCTTTTGCCCGCGGCTTCGCCCGCGGCTTCGCCCGCGTGGATGTCGAAAAATATCCGAACGGAACGTACTACCGGAATTAAAAAAATAACCTATAGATTAATCTAGGTTATGAACTATCTGTGTACCAAATATCATCCAAATCCGGTCATCAGTTTTTGTGCGAACCAGAACATACATACAAACAATCAGACCAAAATGGTAAAAACTATATTTTCGTCATCAGACTCGAATATTCAATGTAAGGTTTGACTTCGTTACTATTTTGTTTTACTTCGTCTGCGTAGAGTCTATACTCTTTTTTCTAGATATTAAGAATTATTATAACAATAACAATAGAGAGCTTTGTTCATGGCTAATTGTCCTCCAGTACGGGGGATTTGAGGAATACTGTAAACAAATACCTACAGTAAAGGACCGGTATCTACCTAAATCCTTCACAGTATTTCTCTATATACAATGTTTTTCACTAATTCGGAAGCGGGCACTAAAAGAACCAGGCTAGTTGGAGAGCTAACACGTGAGCAAGCCACATAAAATTGACCGTGGGAGAAACAGTCTTGCCGCAAATCAACTCCAGCAAATTTCAGAGTTTGTCCCTGTGACTTATTAATAGTCATCGCGAAACAAACCTTGATTGGGAACTGCAATCTTTTAAATTCAAACGGAAGGTCATTTGGTATCAATGGTATACGCGGCACGAAGACTGTTTCTCCTCTGGCAGATCCAGTTAGTATTTTGGCCTCAACAACATTGCGGCGGAGAGCTTTTACTTGGAGTCTAGTTCCATTGCACAATTTTGGAGGCCGTATATTTCGAAGCAACATGACAGGAGCACCTACACGCAACATAAGTCTGTGACACGGAAGACCCGGCGGATTAAGAGAGTTCAAAAATTCTACAGGATAATGAATCGACTCGTCCATATCGACCATGGTGTCAACAGAATTATAAATCATTTCTTCACCTTCGAATGTATTTATCAACATTTCGTTGATCGCAGCGGCTTGGTCGTTTTTGGGAGTCAAAATGGCTCTCTCGCATAACCACTCCATCGGTTTGTCTTTAACATTTTTAACATCAGGGTAAATTTTATCTATAAGTCCCTCAACTGTTGATACCACAGTACATAATTCATTTGGTATTTGTATGAACCCATCTATTTGTGGAAAGTTTCCGTTTCCGATTTGAAGAAGAAGATCTGCAAAGCTGCTGGCAGAAACTTCACCTCTAAGATGTACTCTCATGTTTCGAGTAAGTTTTAGGACTTTAATTGAAGGCCATAAGAAAGATCTTTTGATGCATGCTTTGATCTCATCTGCGCGCGTTCCTTTTGGTCCGATTCTGTTCGTATCCTAACTATCCTAATCTATATCTATACCGATTCTCCCGGAGAAGGGGATGGGGGGTTGTCCGGGGGGGGGCGTGGCTAAATAATAACAGCCGCAGAGGTCGATCGATCAGGTTAAGCTACACTTGCCGCGGTTGGTCTGTGGATGGGTGACCATCTTTACATACAGAGACCCGTCCGTGCCTCGGAAAGCACGTTGCGTAAGCTTCCAACCATAAGCCTAGATAGTAAATTTAGTGATTTTTCGCTTCAACTTCATCCCCCTTTTTAACCCTTCAGTGGTGGGATTATCAAAAACGCTGAGACACGTATACATTAATTTTCAATCGTTAGCCTAAACCTAAAATTTGAACATCCTATCGTCAAAACTCGCGGACTTTCATATAAACTTTCATTCCCTATTTTACCCCTTTAGGGGTGGAATTCCCAAAAATCCTTTCTTAGTGGATACTTGCTCTTCAGAAAGAACACACCCTCCAAGTTTCATGTCTCTAGGACCAGCGGTTTGGGCTGTGTGTTGATATATCACCCAGTCAGTCAGTCAGTCATTCATTCAGTCAGTCAGTTTACCATTTTATATATATAGATTACTTAATGTTTGTAAGTAAGAGTTCAATGGAATTAGTATGTATATATTTATATTTGATCAAGAAAGTCAATTAATTTCTCAAAATAATATTTGCAATTTGTGACTAATTGATCATAGTTAGCCATTTCGTGAGTGTTTTAAGAGGTGACTTGGAAATCATGAAATCATCAGTTAGGTCATAATATGTTTATATGCAAAATGTAACAGATTGCTACCCCATTTATCAGAATGACAAACCTAGGAACTTCGATCGTAATATTAGGAGTTGACTCCTCGTTGTCATTCCCAAGCTTATAGGTATAAAGATTTTTGCTTACTATCTTTTGGATTATGAACCATAAAAAAATGCTATGCAAGTCAATTTATTCTACCCCTAGACAACAAGGTGTCGTCATTTTGCTAAACCATCTGAATTCGCGAAAAAGTCTGTTCTGTGAAAATCTGGAGTCTACAAAGAATAGAATTATAACATCATAGAGTATTCTCTGACTCACAAAGATCTACAGACTCCAATATCATGACATAACAAGAACAGATATCACTTCGACCAATCTTATTCTCAAACTTTTACTAGTCTATACAACTTCGCCGTCCTACGGCACATAATCCTCGCTGGTTCGATCGTTAACGCGATCACAAGACGTTACAGATAATGGAAGAACCTTCGCTTCAGTGTGATAGCTCCCCAGCCACCCATCTCTCATACACTTTGACACTGAGGACCCCTGACGATCATTGATTCTCAGACCTGTCACCTAATGAGATTCCAGCGATGGTTTTAATTACAACTACCCACGGGTTTGAAGGGACTGTATATGTATAGAATTCCGATGATGGTACGTGAGAATTGAGTTGGATAGACCTCCAGTTTTTATTTTTGGATTAAATTGTGTGTAAAACACTTTGAAAAAAGGCGTTTTAGATTTTAGGTTACAATTGGTTGGTGACTTTTTTGTGGTTTTTCTTACAGATAGTGGTAATTTAGAAAGGTTTGTTTGAGCTAACACATCCATTACAACATTTAAGCGACTAAAAACGAGCACTAAAGCACACAACGTGGGGTCCTCACAGGGATTGTCTGCCATTAAGACGTTAGCGAGACAGCCACAAGTCGTCTCAGGGTGTGCTGAATAATCAAAATGGCAGCAGATTCAGCATGGTGTGGAAACTGGAGGGTGTCACCAGGGAATTGTTTACGGGGTGACCTTGAAGCCCGGGTAACGCTTACCTACGACGCCGCACATAGTCGGTGGTGGCCGGGCTCCAGCGAGCGCGCGGCCATAGCGTCACTCACGCGCGTACCATCACACTATCACTACGCACACCACTCAACGTCACTCATATCAGGCTCTTTGGGGTCCGATGTCGTCGGCGGGCGGCAGGCGTGCGCTCCCCGCGGCCGCAGTTCATTCACTGAAAGGCCCGGGCGACGTGTTCGGATTGCGCAGGCTCGGACATGCGTTCAGGGGGCAACTAGCTCCCTCTGTTTTGTTAGTCGGCCACGCACTGTGCCGGGTTGGGCTTGGGCACGCCGATGCCACCCGATGCCGACTCAGAGGTCACAAGGTCGTAGGTAAATTGATAGCGACACAATTACTGTAAACATTGGCGACGGCGATGTGTGTGCCATGGATTCCGAGATGATTCATATCGGTTCCAGGGAGAAACGGAATGGGATTAGTGCTATAGATACCTACGTATTCGTATTTTCTTACCTTACGATGCGATCCGAATACATGTCCCCCCCTCATTTACGTCTTATGCATTTACAATAGAATGTTTTTCTCCTTTCCTCATTTATAAATTCATGCTTATCAGGGTGAAGTTATCTAGTTAAGTCAGCAAAATAAACACCCAGAGAATGCATTGGTTAGAAGTATTTTGGCTTTTCTTGTACTTCATGTTAGAAATGAATGTAGGATCTTAAGTTAGTAAAATAAAAAGGAAAAACTCTAAGACAAAATGAAAACTTCTTCACCTTGAAGGTGAAGAAGTTTTCATTTTGTCAAGAAACAAGTTGTCTTTAATACTGTCTGGAAATAGACGGGAAACCTCAGGTTCAAGTATTTGACAAATAAGACCAACGTTGAACAAGATGCGATATTGTTGCGGAAAGCAGATGATCCGATAGCCGGTAACTCGGTTGGAGCGCGAATCGCGACCAGAAACGAATCCGGTGGTTTATGAATGAAACAAAATCTGAAGGAGAGGGGAATCGAGTTACATTCAGTTTCTAGGCGATGCAGTGGGTCAGGATTTTAAGCGGTCTTTGTTTTAGATTTTAAGGGTAGGCATGAATACCAAAAAAGCAATTGAAAAAAAGAGTTAAAAATAGCCAATCGACACGGGCACCTTAAACTCCCTCCATTTTGGCGTTCTTGGTGTTACGTCATAGTCTATGACAACGATGACAACAAATCACAAACACTCATAACGATCATCGCTGTGGATTGTGGTATATCACCTGAAAGGTAATTTTGTTAGCTTTCAAATGATATCAAAAATATTTAAAATTAATTAAATTTTCTACCTAATTATTGCAATAGGTCGAAGTTGTGGACGTATAACTGAATAGGAAGTAATATGAAAAGATAAAAAAAATATTTACAATTTATGTTATTTACCCCATAATATTTTGTGTTACCCCCCCTGTCCCCAATGACTGCCTGTAAACGGTTTTTCATTGACCGAATGAGTTTCCTGATGGAATTCTGTGGGATTTCCTCCCACTCTTCGACTAAAGCAGTTTTCAGGTCTTCTATTGACCGCCGGAGCAGGGTGAGTACGAGGAAGATGTTCCTCGAATCCTCATTCCTTTTTGGGTCGTCCCATATATGTTCAATCGGATTCAAGTCAGAGCTGAAGGCTGGCCAGTCTAGTGTGGGAATCCCGACTTCTACAAGGTACTGTCTAGTCACTGCAGCGGTGTGGCAGCGGGCATTATCGTGCATTAACAGGAAATTTTCGCCAATAAACCCGGCGTAGGGGAGCCCATTATGGCCTAGCAGAATGTCTTTGATGTATCTTTCTGCGGTTAGCCCCCCTCCCCGACCTCCACCAGGTACGAATAATCAACTCCGTTTCTGCTTCAATAGATATCCCTACATCATACAGGACCCACCCCCGTATGCCACTGTTTCCGCAAAACAACATTGTGTGAATCGCTCCCCCAGTCTCCTACACACTCTCTGTTGACGGTCGCTTCCAGGCAGGTACATCCTGTATTCGTCCGAGAACAGAACTCGCCTCCATTGCTCGCAAATCCCAATCGAAGTGATCGCGAGCAAACTGAAGCTTGGCTTGTCGGTAGGCTGAAGACAATTTAGGTCCCCTCGGCTGGCCTGTTCGGGGTCAAGTTCCCTTCTTTGAGTCTTCGCCTCACTGCCCACTCGCTGACAGCCCGCCCTCGAACTTCTCTGAGCTGCTGCTGGATGTCCACGCCGGTCAGTTGTCGATTTCGGAGAGAAGAGGTGACAATAAATCGGTTATCTCTCACCGAAGTGCATCGCTGTCGTCCAGATCCTGGTCTCCGGACTAAGTTTCCAGTCTCCCTGAACCTCTTGTATACCTTCGAGACACAAGACTGGCTCAAATGAAGCTGTCGAGCGATAGTACGCTGAGACAATCCTTGCTGGATTAGTATGACGACTTGAGTGGCTTCTATAGGTGTGGTTTCCATTTTCTTTTACCTTCAGTATTCCCATTGACGTGAAATATTGGACTGATGATCAATTTTCATAAACGCCCCCTTTTTATAGGGGTTCAGGACTACCATACAATAAGGTGTTTTGTTTTACATTCCAGGACATAAGTTGAATAATCTTTGGTTATGATATTGAAAGAGGTTGAAAGCTAACAAAATTGCCTTTCAAATGATATGCCACAATCCATATAGTTCATTGCATAGAAGTTGTAATAATTTGTTTCGAGCAGCGGACGACGAAGTGATTCCAGTTTATTGCTCGCGAGTGTAGTAGTACGTACTTAATAGTTAGTACTAATAATCAAATTCGCAAAACACATAATTCGTTAGTATGAAACTGACCGGTGTCGAAAACGCATTCTCTCATCGGCCGGACTGTACCTAATCTTGCATCGCATTCCTTTTTTAAATCAGTCGTTTATGACCCACTCCCACTGCAGGGTAAAGGCCAATCCCTTCCCTTCTTCCACCTATCCCTGTCTATATACTGCTTTTGTTGCCAATTCAAGACATGACTTGGTGTTCCAAAATATATGAATCTGTTACCAAAAAAATTACCAATCATACCGCATAACTGACCAAAAAAAACCGGCCAAGTGCGTGTCGGACCACGCACAATGAAGGGGTCCGTAGTTGGGATGAATTTATCCCCATGTGAGCAAACTTAGTATTGTAGTTGAAAAACATGTTCTCCCATACATTCAAACTTCAAATGTTAGTTTAAAACGCACAATATTGTGAGATTCACCAAGCTCTTTTAAGACTATCTAGACTTCTTAAAGGTTAAGTATAGCTATTCTAATTTGCTCCCCAGAAATGACCCATACTCAAAATTCATTTATCTACGTGACACGTCTGTCTGTAGGTCTCAGAAATTCATATCTTTACCAAATTTCAACTTAATCTGTCCATTAGGTTCGGAGCAAATTGGCTGTGACAAACGGACAGACAGATACACGAGTGATCCTATTTTGGCTAACAACAATTTTTGTTGTTCAACAAAAAATACTTTGAATTCGAAATTCATTTGGTTGAAAGTCTGTCCAGAGTTGATCAACTAAAATTGAATCGTGCGAACCCGGTATTAGAGTGCTTTATGGTACCTACATACAAAAAGTCCAACATACAAAGATACATAGATCATCGGGTACCTACCCAAAAAGAACTTGCACTACGCGCTGTAGCGCATGGATTTTTAATCTTGCAAACCATAATATGACGATTGACTTGTAGCGAATCCGAACACTACGTGTTACCACGCCGAGTCACGAGTGCTGGACGCTGATTACTATTAGAGACTATTTTAACCAATTTAAAAAAGAAGGAAAGTTCTCTTCTCTTCTCTTTTCTTTTTCTTTTTAGCTTTAAATTACAACAACAAGAAAAAATCGCCGTCATGAACTCATGACGTCACTTTAGGTCACGTGACACCGCTTGGTAAAGATTTCTGTTCACCTAAGCAAGAATAAAAAGTAAAAAATAAAAAAATTACGTTACATATGTTTTGATTGACGATATATGTCTTGACTAATAATTTTATTTTTATTTTATTTTTTAATGAAAATTTTTGTGATAATTATAATGATATATTTTTAATGATAATTTTAAATGATAATTTCTTGTATGTATTTACTGTTTTACAAATTATTTATTCAATCAAAACTTGTATATGGGTATTTTGCCTGAAATAAATAACTTAAATAACACACTTTACTTTAAAATTTGCCTAAAATAACACTTTATTTTATTTTAAGGATGAAGAAGCCTAGAAATGTCCAACTGACAGGCAGGTGTCAGGAACTTCAAGACTGTAAACTGAAGTGAGCAGGGAAGTGGGTAGGACGAGTGTGTAAACACGATACTTCTCATGCCACTATCGGTATCAAAATATGTCGCCTTTAATGGCCTTTAAGACTTCAAATTGCTTAACAAGATCCGCCGTTATATCGAAACTACTGCAACATTAATTTTGAAATAAATATATGTTAAAGTTGAGGAATTGAGGATTAATGTTAAGTACCATGTTAGCCGAAAACACGATTTCATAAAATTTTCTCCTGAGAAAAAAAACCAAAGTTACCTCCAAACCGAACAATAAACCGCTGCTGATAAAAAAAATACTTCAAATTAGATCATGAAACTTAGTATGTATACTAACTCAACTAACTTACTATAAAGCGGCGACTATGTTTTTGATTTTTTTTCAATTACCATTATTTTAGCCGTAAAAAGCAATGACCTAAACTATTGCCGCTTTGGAGCCGCCTCCGTCTCGCTCGCATTCAGTCCGCGAGTATTATGGTGCGAGCGAGATAATAACCTGAAGTTGTATGGGCTCGTAAGGCCGTATTTTTTATTGCATTGACTTAGAAGCTTGATTTACAAAGGGACCATAGACTTACGCATTTAGTACTACCTATTAATACCAACTTGATACCTCAACACGTTCCTGAGAAAAAGGGTCTTGACTTGACAGACTGACAACCGACAGACGGACGGACAGACGCACAACGAAGTGATAACCAAGGAACATAAGTTCCTTGGTGATAAATGATACTTTGGCGCTCGAATGATACCTATTGACAGGGGGCACTGTTTGGTAAACATTTTGTGCAATTGCTTTGAGAAATGTATTGAAAAAAACAAGATAGAAATAGGTACCTAAATCGTGAATCGTGCTAAGTAATAATCGTGTTAAATATCTAAGTTAGACTTTGCATTTCCGGCGGGAAAGTTTGCCACAGATAACTTTCCAGCGCTACGGTATATTTTTTTTTAATGTTGCTACATTGTACTGAGATAGGAGTCTTTTTGCCTCACACTTTTTTTAATCTGTGATTTCATCAAAGATTTGGGGATACCATTTTGTAGACTGTGTAAATAAATAAATAAAATAGTAATAATGAATGTTGGGAATAGCAAAAGAGGGATGAAAGTGTTGCTTTCATGAAAGGGATACTATGGTAATGCGTTCCTTGCGAATCCAACGTTGCGAAGAAAGAAGCTGTAGTGACAAAAATGAAAAAGGGTATGCTTATATGGACAGAATTAATGAACAATAGGCGACTAAAAAAATGTATTTACAAGGCAGACGTGAGAGGAAACGTTTGGAGGCCTTAGTAGGAGATTTTTGATAATTTTCTTCAGAAAGATCAGGTGCGTAGGTACTTGTGTAGTGCTCGCAACCAGCGCAAGGAAAAGAACACTAGATATAACGCAAAAGAAGTATGTAAGGATCTACGGGCCGCGGTGTTATTTTAATAGTGCGAAAAGACTATCACTCATACTGATACAGATGCTGCATTTTGTGTAGGTATGTATAGAGCAGGGGTTCGGCCGAGATACATGTTGCAAAGGTGCCGCTAACACTGCAACATCAACGCAATAAAAATCTTCAGGAAGTAGTTTGGTGCTTTTAGTAGTTTAGTGTTTTTTCTACCTTTTTAACCCCCGACGGAAAAAGAGGGGTGTTATAAGTACCTAATCACTAAATTAGTTGAGTCTGCGTAAAAAGAAACACCTTAAGCTTTACTTTAAAATATAGTTGCCAGGTAATTATTAAATCAGATGTTCAATTTAAAATCATACGTTTACGACCGATTTAGCTACAATTTATAGTTTTATTTGTGATATTCTTTTGTCCGTTATTTTATCATGCAGCATTCATACAAGAAAATTTAAATGTTTTGCCACGCAAAGTACTGCATAGTTTTGACAGAAAAAAATTGTTTCTTGAATTGGCAACACTAGTATAATGTCTTTTTATTTCGGTTCTTTGCCCGAGTTGTTCAGGGTACGTTGATAAATCCGTGAAAATCTTGTATTTGTTCCTATTTCTGTGACTAAAATTGTTATATTGTTAATTTATACTATATTCTCCATCCCAAACGATGGATATTTTCAATTTAGTTATTGTTGTTAATCGAAAAAATCGCCGCGGCAACTTGACGTTTAGCACGCAGGAAACAGTAACCTAAACATTTCGTCTGTGAAGTAAAACGTGGTATTTTGGGTTTTCAGCGAAGAGCGACAGAATGAAGTACAATAAGCTCGTCACATCCTCGAGGAGGAAAAACAGGAAGAGGCACTTCAGCGCGCCTTCACATATTAGGCGAGTGCTTATGTCTGCACCTCTGTCCAAGGAGTTGAGACAGAAGTTCAACGTAAAGTCTATGCCAATCCGCAAGGATGATGAAGTTCAGGTAAGCTAACGCAAAACTCAATTGTATCAACTTGTATTCGATTTATAGGTTATGTTTGTATGTGCAAATCAATATGATGATGAATAAACCATTCTTAGACTACGGATGATTGCTGCCGTGCTTCCGACGAATTTGAGGTTTTCTCATATGAGTCTTCGGCGCGGTTTGCTAGTCTGTGCCATGGTGGAACTAAGGCTCTGATTTTTTTGCACTACCTACATGATAATTTGTGGTTATAAGGGAAGCACACCATACCTTACTTTAAGATGATGCATGCCATGCTCTTTTCATGGTATTAATAAAGGTTACTTTATTAATAACATAAACTGTTGTCTTCTAAACACAGGTTAGCATTTATCAATGCTGTTGTTGCATGTATCTTATCAACAATGTTTCCATGTTTGATCAAGTTCTGTTCTCTATTTGTGAAGCACAGGGAATGTAATGTATAGGATAGCTTTAACTGAGACAGTGAGCTGTTTCACTTGTCTCACACAAAAACTTGTCTTGCTAAGCAAAGATCATCTAATGTCAATTTATTTTAACAATATTACTCCCTGCTTAACCATTTACAACCTCACTTCTCTTGCATCCTGAGAGTAAGCTGTCCCAAAAGTAAGTTAATTCTGGTGCTTACAGATGAGGCAGACAACCAAGCACATTGACCAACATAGTTATCTTTATCAAACAACAATTTCGGTCAAATGCTGCCAAATTACTTAGGGTTGGTATCTCTGCAAAATTAATAACATTTTCAATTTAGGGTAAACTGGAAAGAAACACCACATTTACTATTCAAAAGCTCTCAATTAGGAATATTAAATAACTTGAACATTTTCACGATTATCAACATTGTATTGAGCAATTTCCACCATGTTTTAGGTTGTCCGTGGACACTACAAAGGCCAGCAGGTCGGCAAAGTAGTGCAGGTGTACCGTAAGAAGTTTGTCGTCTACATCGAGAGGATCCAGAGGGAGAAGGCTAACGGCGCCAGCGCATATGTCGGCATCCACCCTTCAAAGGTATAGATTTCTTTTAGCTTTTGCCAAAATCTGCCTCAACACTGCATGAATTTATAGATGTTACGGCAGTTTTAATTTACTAATGCTACTTTAAAATTTACTAATGCTACTAACTAAAGCAATCATTCTAAACTTTTTCCATTAATGTTCACTACAGTCAAATATTCTGGCTAGACATGTATTCACATTGTATTGGCTACAACACCAATTGTTAATTTGATTTCCTAATGCATAACAATTATGCATTAGGAAATCATAAAAGAAGTCCACACTTGTAGTATACATGAAATTACTGATAAATTGTACAATGTGATAAAAATGTGACTACTTTTTAGCCTACAAAAACAGTCAAATCAAGCTGCTATACTAGTTTGTTAATCAGACCACAAAAACAGTTATATTAACAGCTATTATTATGCAACTAACACTTTTCATTCGAATTATTATAAAAATACATATGAAATGATGATAATACTGTCCTGAGACTGGGCCTTCATGTCATACTGATGCTTTGCAATGTATGGTAGGGGCACGGGTACTGCTGATACACTTCCATGGCTCTGATCACTTTTCTTGACTTATTCCGACAGTTCTGCCCTTATCACAGTTCTAACATTCTCATACTTTGTTCCACAGTGCGTGATCGTCAAGCTAAAGATGAACAAGGACCGCAAGTCCATCCTTGACCGCAGAGCAAAGGGAAGGCTGGCAGCCCTCGGCAAGGACAAGGGCAAGTACACAGAGGAAACTGCCACCGCCATGGAGACCTCGTAAATATAGATTTTAAGACAAATAAAAAAGTAAAACTCCTACATTGTTTTTCATTTTATAACATCACCCACAAAGGTTTACTTTCATAACACATTATGAGCCTATAACGTTTCTGCTGCTGGAACACAGGTGGGCCGTAATACACCACGCGGGTCCAGTACAGGTTGGTGGATGTCACAAGTCTTCGAATTTTTTGTTCTAGAACATGGCGGTTGGATCACGATGTTTTCCTTCACCATTTTGAGAGCAGTGGTGATAAAATTTAATACACCATAAGGTGAAAAAAATCAAAATACCTACGTTGTTTGATTTTCCGGGTAAGTCGGGGCCGATACCACTGGGCCATCACTGCCGAACCACCTACAAGGTCTACCTTGCACAATGAAAAATTACCACGCTTTGTCTAACCATTTTATTTTCCATCTTGGATTTGGCGAAAAGTAATTGCGTGAATTTTTTTTAACTATCCCTGAAGGGCAGATTAGGAACCTTTCTTGGCGCCGTCAGCCTTTAATTTTGATAATCGCAGTAAGTACACCTATCAACAACATAAAGCTAGGTAGCAGAGTGTGGTATGACAAACACAAATAATTAACTTTACCAATAATAATGTAGAATGTCATGCAAAAACTGCAGTAGGTATAGTCGGCAATAGAAGTAGATTCGCTTAACTTTCACATGTGATCTATACAGGCTGACTTTGAAAACATGCAACAAAATTTAAGGGGGTGTCCTACCCATCAAAATGAACAACTCTTACTATGGAAACAAATACCTAAGCACTCGCAAAAAAAAAAATTGACCTTATACAAAATGGTCCAATCGGGTATTATACCTATATAATATATAGGTACAGGAAAGTAATTTTTTTTTTGCGAGTTCAAGTTGGTCCCAGAGTAAAAGTTGTTCACATTGATGGTCCAACACCCCCTTAAATTTTGTTGCATGTTTTCAAAGTCAGCCTGTATAAATCCAAAACAGCTAGGTGCACTACTTGAGTATATTTTCATGAAATAGCTAAGAGAGTAGGTTCCTACCTATTATCTGAATATACATGCATTTTTTGTGCTCTCACATCATCACGATTCACGCATCATTACCGCAGTTTCACCGAACTTAAGTTTCAATGGCAGCAAAAATTCTTAGGAGCGAAAGGGTAGGTACTGGCAGAGACTTGCCTAAACGCCGTAGGTGAGTAGGAACCTATTATGTTCCTTGTGCCTGAGACACTTGTACCTACGTAGGGTAGGGTACCTTCGCTAAACGCGATGACGCGGTCCTAGAGGGCTAGAGTCATTACCCCTAAAATCATCTTAGTTGGCAACATTCACACATCCTAATGACAACTGCACAGCCTTGTTGAAACCCTTGTCTTGGGCTGCAACCGCAACAAATCAAGGAAATATCACGTTATGAAAACTAACTGGCTGGCTGCTCTAGTTCTTGTCTAGTGGTTGCAAGAGCTACTGCTGAGTATGAGGTTCTGGTTTCGATTCCCAGGTCGGACAAAATGTTATTGGGTTTAACCATCTAGAATTTCCCACCCTGGAGTCTGGATTTGGCCCCGGGTGATGACAATGCTCGCTGCATTACATGGTACTTCTATACATAATAAAAATGAACCAAAATTCGAAGACATGTGACTTCTACAAAACCGCACTGGGCCCTGGTGGTGGATAACGGCCCACTCCCTCTCACAGAGAGGATGCCTATGTCCCAACTGTGGGAACATTATAGGCTGGATTATGTTAGTGCACTATTACTACCGACATGCGGTTGACTGAACCCACTATATCTGAGTGCAAATAAAACTCTGTTTTATGATAGTATAAATTTTAATATAAAAAATGTATGAGCAATAGAGCACCTCATTCATTTTTCAATTAAGACAATCACAACTTACTAATTGGTAGGGGTACATTTTTACAAAAACAACTTTCAATATAAACAAAAAGGCCTGCCTAATAAAAAACTTATTTTGTAAATATTAAAAATTGTTTTTGGAAAAATATTTAAATCTAAATATGCATGTAATAGTACTGCTGATTATGTTATTCTACGCGTATTTTTTAAAGTGAGAAGCTGGCAGTATTGAGTACAAATATTATTTTATAGTCACTTTTGGGACGGTGGCTAGGGCCTAATACAAATTTATTTGGCCAGTATTCATGTACCTATGTTTATAATTATTGAGAGTACATACATACTAAATGTATTATGATCATTATTTGAGAATGCTTAGGTTTTCGCAAAATTAGGCTAGTTTACACAAGAAGAGTCTTATGAGTACTTTAACTTATGGAAGTAAGGGAACACAACTTTTGATGTTATAAAATAATATTATATCACTAAGTTACATAAATTATTATCATGAAGCTGCTATGAATTATCAACATATTAGTATTTATAGTAAAAACAGAAACATTCATATAAAGAAATGCACAATGTTCTTCATTAAATGTAATTTTATAAAGACATTCCTTCACATTTTATTGCCATTATTATTAAAAATATACAAATAATTTTACTTCAATTAATGCATAAATATCACATGTCTTCGATTCCTACACAAGTAGGTTTTAATATAAATTCTCATCACTTCTAACTTGGCAGTTTGATGTTACTGTCTTATCCATTTTCAAACTGTTTAAAAACAAACTTTCCTTGTCAAAACTAGCCTGTCTCTGGTGCATATAGTTCTTAAGTGGCAATCTTGGTGTGTTCCTGAGCCTCTATGGTAGGTTTCGCCATACACTTGTATCTTTTCTTCACTTCATTATTTAGGTTCTCTCTATTTCTTGCTATTTCTATTGCATAGAACTGAACTCTAGGAACAAGCATTGTATTCAGTTCTGAGTAATCTCCTTTAGCATCTGCTCTCATAAGAGTACCGAAACTATAGTCTTCAACAATGTTTTTAAACTTTTCGCAAAATATTCTCCATTTCGCCTTGTTCATGCTGTTCTTTATTTCATTTTCATTGACATAAGAGACATCCATGTCGGGGAAGTCTTGCTTAAAGTGCGTATAAATAAGGTCATCATTTGGAGTTAGCTGCAGCCATCTGGTGTCCACGGAACAAAGCATCTGAAAAATAGATACAAAAAAAATTGAGAAACAGTTCATTGCATTTTATTTTAACCTTCATAAATTTAGTACCTACCTTGAGGTCAGTGTGTAACTTGAACTGATAATGAATAAAGTCAGAGTCATCGAAATATAGTGTCGTATTACACCACCTCCCAATCAAAATTGATACTGTTGTAACTGTTGGTTGGGTTAGATCCAGGGAATAAAGTGTCAAGTTTACAATACCTGTTATTGTAAACTTGACACTTTATTCCCTGGATCTAGTAATGTTTCAAACAAAAGTTGATCATAGTACAGGGGTTTTTATTGAGCTTCTTTTTGATGTAACAGAATCTGAACCAAACATAGATAAGTGCCATGACAGTAGCTGAACTAAAGACTTAGTACTGAAGAAATAATACTCACATTGAAGTAGATATCACTGTGCTCCATCGCTTTCGCGGCCCACAACCGCTCCAGCGTTTCATCGTTTCCAAACTCTTCAGCTGGTCGCGACAGCACATCCTAAAACATACGCAAGATTACGATTTAAATAAAACCTCAATACTTCGACTTTTGTACTAAATAACAGTTTTAGTAATCAGCCCCATTGTTGCATAGCAACAACTGAATTTAAACAAGCACGAAATGATTGAACCGAGCCGTATATTCATCAATATAAAATTATATTGCAAAGAAGACAAAATGTGCGTTTTCACCGCAACCTAAGTTTTAACGAGTACGCGAAAATTTGCCAACTTTTGTAATTAGCTATAAACTTACCATATTGAAGAATTTTCCTTGCTATTTAGATTGTAATTTCAGTCACAAAAGCACAAATCAATCTCAATTAGATTTCATAAATATTGCACATGGGACAATGAAAATGTCTTTGGCCACGTTCCGTTACCATTAACAAACCTATCAGATTAAAAAAGTGCCTAAATTGCATGCATTCATCCTTTACTATTTACTCATGTCGAAAAGAGTAAACAGTAATTCATTTCTAATTCATGCTAAAAATATTATTTTTACTGAAACGCAGTTAGTTGTCAAGTGTTTGGTTTTCAGTGTTTTCACAAGCAAGCGCAGATATAAAACTATGCATCCTTGCCGAGTTATAAATTATTTTCGGCCAGGCCTTTATAAAACAAAGTAAAACAATATTGTCTGACTACGGTGTGGATTAGCTTGAGATGGTTCGGATTGAAACATTATTACTGGTTTTTATTTTGACATGTTTATCACCGAGTACAGATAATTTCGTGTATTGTTTGAAAAGTGTAAAGTAATAAATAGCAAGAAAAGCAGACAGGCATTTTCCGAATTCTTTGACATTTTCCCATTGCTGGCTGCCCTCGGCTACATGGGAAGCAGTAACTTTGGATGGTCTTGTGACTTCTAAGTATTTTGTTTTGTTTTACAGTTTATAATAATTATGTCATTCATCTGTCTGTAGAATTTGTTTTTTTTTCTAAATAACTCACGGTGATCATTCAATGCGGGATTTTAATCTAATAATCCTAAAGTTATCTTGATCAGCTGATATTTAATTATTTATAAATAGTTTTTACATCCAGACGGCAAAAATGAAGTTACAATAATATTCTAAAAAAAAAAAGATTTTTTCATAAAAAAACCGTTTAGCAAGAACGAGATCAAATTATTTGAAATCATTATTTTACAATAAAATGAACGTATCCAAACACGATGGAGGTAAAAGTGAGACAGCTTTATTGAAACAACTGATGTTAGAAAAGGATAGCTTTCTCGTAAAAATTCGTTTAGGCTTCGTTTCGTCACGGGATTTCATTGGATGAGAATGAAAGAGGGTGGCGCATGCGCGTTATGCCGACGCCATCTCTGCAACTACTGTGCCTATTATGTACTTGTTCTAGAGTAAAGTGAATGCTAATTCGTGGTAAAAAGTGTGAATAAATCATGGAATTACATAGTCGCGAGTGAGATCAAGTGTGTGTTCACAGTGATTGAACAAGACAGTGACATCACGGAGACTTCGCCAACGGCGGGTCATATCTTGCGGAAGTTTCTTGGCTATAGCAACGCATATTTTTTGCGGCTATCTCTGCCGCGGACCGCCACACAGGACTTATTTCATGGGCCTCTCTCGCTTTAACAGCTAGTGGTAACTCCCCAACACTATCTATTGACCGTTCATTAGCGCCACACGTAGAAAGCGGACTCTCAAGGCGGGCAGATCGGTCCCCGCGTTCTTACTTACGCGCGTACTGCTTATACGTCTATTATGTATGAATTATTGTTGTGGGTCAAAGACATCGCGGTGTGTTAACCTGCTACGAAAACAGTGTCATAAACCCGGCTAACTTTGTGTTTCAGCTTGTGTACGGCCAGGAGGCGAGTTTTAGACGCGTTTGAAATGAATTCTGCTTTAAAGCCGGTGCTGCCCCAGCCGGGAGAGCCGCAGCCGGGCGGACAGGCGAGCCCCGCGAAGGGGAACGTGGCCACTGCGAACCACACCGTAGGGCTCCCGCAGGGCGCTCAGAACTCGCTGCACCACGCCAGCAACAACCTCGTCGGCCAGAACCTGACGCATCACGCGCCCGCGCCACCCATCCCGCACGCGCCGCCCCCCATGGCGCCCGTGTCCGCCAACATGGCGCAAATGGCACAGAACATGAGTCACCATGGCAACCTCTCACACGTCACCCAGAACTCCGTCGGCCCTTCCAACTTAGCCGCCAGTCCCAGTAAAGGCGGGAACCCGATCACTCCCCTTAGTCTCGTCCAGGAAAAAGCTCTCGCTCTCACCAGAACCCCTGAGAAGAATGAACCAGATTCTACTGGTCATGCAAACGGCACTATTGACTCTCCTAAGTCTGCATCGAATGCTCCCGCCGCATTGAAACCTCAAAATCCTGAGTCTAACAAAGATAAGCAGGATATCGCTAAGACCTCACCAAGTACACCAAAACCACCTGAAAAGCCGTCCAGTGCACCAAGTACCCCTCAGAAGACAGATGCTGCTATCCCTGCTAGCATTGTTGATGGTCCCGCTCAACCCAAAGTGGCTACAGCGAATGAGCCTTCAGAGAAGTCACCATCAAAGCCGTCAGAATTGAAGCCAGCACCCGCTGCAGATGTCGCACCAACACAGAGTGACAGCAAGCCTGTACCTGAGTCAGCAAATGACAGTCAATTACAAGAAAAAGCACCAACACCAGTGAAACAGGACCCTCCTCCTACTGAAAGTGCAAAAGTTGAAAGTGTTCCTGAACCTAAACCTGAAGAAAAAGAAAAGAAAGAGGAGCCTAAAGTTGAGCAGAAGCCAGCAACTTCAACTGAGGAGAAGAAAGAAGAAGTAGTTGCAGACAAACCAGAGAAAACTGAATCTCCCAAAAAGGAAGAAGTGGTTGAAAAAGTGGTGGAAAAGGTGGAAGAGAAAGTCGAGGAAAAGAAACCTGAGCCTAAACCTGCTAAGGTTGAGTCTAAGCCTAAATCAACTATGAAACTGGCAACTGTTACTCCGCCAATGCGGAAGAGGAGGCAGGTGTCTCCTAGCAAGACCAGTGAGGGGCCTGGTCCGGCCAAGAAGCCAGCGGATGGGGACTCCACACCAGATACAAGGATGAAAAGGAATAGGACTAAGGTATGTATTTTTCACTTTATAATTGTAACTTGATTTGCTTAGTGGCAGAAATATATAAACATGTCCTGGCCCGTGATTGATTCATTCTAATCAAAATTCATCTTAAAAGTAGGGTGGTACACTTACTGGTGATCTACAGATATTTCTGCTCCTTATTATTATTATTTAGAAACTTAAATATATAGTTGTTTTATCAATTTGTGTGTTGTTTACGTAGATGCTGTCAAGTGTGGTAAGTTCTTAACTGGTTATTCCAATCTATGTATATCTTTACAGTTTTACTATTCATCCCCCCAGTTCTGGTGATAATTTTTCATACACTTAAAGCTCCCCTACTATAAAAGTATTTATCTAATTTGTGATCATTGTCTTCATCTTAGGGTGTGTCCACATACATGCACAATCTCTAATTTGGAAAAACTACAATATCGTTCTAAAACACAATCCCAATCATAATAACTTAATCTCATTAATTTAATCAAAGTTAATTATGTTTACCAAAAATACTTATGAATTGAATTCACGAATATTTCACACAAAAATACAAGTTTCTTTTGAAATTGAGCTTTGTTAAAAAGTAATTGCAAAAGTCGAATCAGTCTCATTACGCCGCTCCCGCCGCTTGTTTACCGGCTCGTCCGAGCAGCCGGAAGTGCCTATACAATGTCTATAACACTTGTCCACAAACACAGCCTGTGAAAGAGTTTTGACACTGCCAAGTGCCGACAATATTAGAGTGAAGTCACAGTGCTCCGTTGTGTTGCTTTGCGTCGTCGCAGCGTGAATGCATCAAGTCAAGGCACTGACTGAATCCAAATCTGGCACTGTGACGTCGCAATGTGGCTTCACTTTTAGGGACTACTCACACCTATTCAGCTCTATTCAGCGTTTGCCCATAGAAAACTACGATTTTGTATGAGACGCGTACGCGTCAGCTGCGGATAGCTGAAAGGACGCGTACGCTTTTCGCGCGTTTTCTATAGGCAAACGCTGAATAGAGCTGAATAAGTGTGAGTAGTCCCTTAGTATCGAGTGCGCGGCATTTAGACTTCTGGCAATTTTGGTTCGTGTAAGACTTTAACTTATTATCAAGTTTAATGTCCACAAGAACCACTTGCTCATTTTTTCTGCATAAATAATATTCACCGTTTAATATTATGGCAAAAAAGTGCCTTTTAGGAATTTATTTATTGAATAAGAGTTTAAAAGTTTCTAGAAAATTTTGAACCAGTAAAAAACCTTTCGCGTAATTAGAACCAATTGTTATCAAGAGCTCATTCGATGAACACTATTTCCTGCAGGAAACATTAATTTTATTTCCTTAAAATCCTAAGAATCCGCAATTTCCTATATTCTCTCGAGTTTCCTTCTCTAGGATATTCCACTTGGCGTGGTCCACGTATCAAAATGATTTTCAATGTTATTTTATTCGCCGACGCATGGCCCTGCATAAATACTGCTCATTAAAGATCGTCGTAATCTTTTAACGTTACAATGAGGCTTTGGTCCATAAGCACTTAGTTCATTAACTCAAAACTTAAGAATGAAAAGTAATTGACAGTTTCTAATATCACGATTTAGGTACCTACGTATAGGTTAAATTTTACAAAAATATAATTTTATAAATATTTTTTTCGTAAATGTTTCCTTAGTGTCCTTACGCTTATTGCTTGTCACTATAAGTTTGAAAAATAATTAATTTCACAATATTACAATGAAAATGAGTTTGTGGGTTTGACTTGAACATTACTGACACCGGTGAAGGAAAAAAATCGTGAGGAAACCTGGACTTGGTTATTATAAGTCTGAAACCGCCAACCCGTCTTGAGCAAGCGTGGTGATCAATGCTCACGCCATCTCTGTATAAGAAGAGGGCCTTGCAGTGGGACAATAATAGGCTAGTAATATTATTATAACGTAAAAGTAAAAGTTAGGTAAATACGACCTACAACAGACACTATTTTGAGTCAAATGTAAAACTGTCCAAATAACTTTAATTAAAAACAGAGAAAACAAAAGAAAACACAAATATAAGAACATCCCCAACACACAAGATGATAACATTTTGTCACGGATGCTTTCGACCTTTTTATGACAAAGGCACAAGTCGCGACCCAAATCTTGTCACAGTCCGCCCCATGTCGTCAGGTCCCAAACTCTATTTATACTGAAGGTGCTTCCTCAAACAAAGCTCTTGTTAATAACAACAGAATGACGTCAGCCCTAGCAACAAGTGATTGTGAAAACCGAATAGTAGAATAAGCGACAGGTTGCCTGCTATCACTCGAAATAATCTATTTCCACAAGTTCTACGACTCGCGAGTAGCACGCGAAGACAACCCACTGAAACGGACAGAATAAATGTGATGCTTCAGTAAATAAAATGAATATAATAGCGAGGATTATGTAACTTTTGAAGTTATTTACTAGTTTGAATAAATCCGAATTAGTCCACCTGTGAAAGCGTATGTCGTAAACTTTATTATTCCGTTGAAAATCCGGGGTTAAATACGATGAACTTTAAATACAAACAAATTAATTTAACGGTACAAAATTAATTTGTTTTAAAAAACATAGTTGCGCAGTTGCTAGTTACAACCAGTTTTCTTGTGTCGACCATATAGAAGCTAAAAACAATAGGTTTTTCTAAGCCTTCGCCCCTTTTGAAATGCTTATGATCGAAAGCAGAAAAAATTATAACGATAATCAGATAGTTTCCGTTATTTCTCTAACTAGGTACTTATGTACCTACTTCCATAGCAAGTATAAAAACAACCCTTTTATTTTACTTACGTTCTTATTTCTCATAAATATCAGTGAGGATTCAACTTTAAAATACGTATCTGTCTGTCATTATTTCAGTAAGGGAGGTAGTATTACGCAAGGTACAGCTATTAGAGATTTATTAGGCGATAAACTTTAATGGTTTACACACGCCTACGATTTTGTGAACTGTTTTTGGGAAACATTGATTTGATGTCCAATGTCTCTGGTGGGTTAGACGTGGTCTTGAGTGGGGGTTGCGAATCGACAAACGTAGGGTAGAACGCCTTCAGGCTAGGTGGTGCGACGACCTTCGTAGTGTGGCTGGTAGCAGCATGAAGCGCATTTGAAGAATCCTAAGTTCATGAGTGGCAGCAATGGCCAGCAAAATAACGCCCGTGCGAACCTGGGCTTAGATAAAACGCATTAAAGTTGGGGAGTGGGGGCTCGCTACGTCACAACTCAGTATAAAATCTATCATGCCACATTGTAACTCAATGTATCGCCGTAATCTTTTGATTACGTAAAAATACGTGTCCAATATTTTTTTATAAAATACCTGACGGACAAAAAAAAAGAAGTCATTATTCCTATTGTTTTACAAAAACTTCGGCCTTTACCTGTTTGCGGTGCATTAAATAACGGCTCGTACACACTGGCACGACAGCCAGCGCTACCCTTGTCGCGCCCGCGATATATCGCCAGTGTGTACGAGCCTTGAAGAAACGGATCTGGAATATCACTACATATTATAAAACAAAGTCCCCCCACCATGTCTGTCTATCTGAACGCGATAAACTCAAAAACTACCGAAAGGGTTTCCATACGGTTTTCACCAAAGGACGGAGTGGTGGAATGATTCATGAGGAAGGTCTCATGAATCACTTTAGGTGTATAATTAATTAAGGTTTTATGTAAATTGTCTGAAATACGACGATGACTGTTGAAGATGTCGGAAGAAATCATGCCGACTGGGAGCTTTAGGCAGCGTTTCCACCAGAGATGAGCGAGGATGCGTAGCGAGGGATGTGTGTGAAACTAGCCAATAAAATCGCTTCATTGTCATAGCTCGAGCTAAGCTAACGTTGTTATTGGTTAGTTTTACGGTCATCCCTCGCTACGCATCCTCGCTCATCTCTGGTGGAAACGCAGCCTTACTGGCGTGTGCTTTGCGGAAATTATACGGAAACGTGGTAATTCATTTCCGTGTGAGAAATTCCAACCTACACGCGGACGAAGCCGCGGGAAAAAGCTAGCTTTTCTATAAAGATCAATAAGTTCTTTGTTGTGGTGTTCCAGTTAGAATGCAATGATACTCGAATAAAAATCGATGGTTTGTAATAAGCGATGAGAACTAGGGTAATTGGCTGGCATTGGCCTGCTCAGTAATAATGCAGGGAGTAGGACTGAAGGGTGCAGTCATCACAATAAATAAGTAACCAATGCTTACTTGTAGGTTGCAGACGGAAGGTTAGTTCGATTCGATATTATGAGGCAAATTCACGATGTGTCAAGGATTTGTCTTCATTTGTATAATAAAGGAGAAATATAATTCAAAACTGATCTTAAGCCGTAATTCGTATTTACCTTATCAATTATTTAATACTAATATATTTTCGACCCAAAAGTTAACAAAAAACTTCAAACTTTTAAATCAGAAATGTGTCTAATAAAAACCCTCACATGTATATATACAACATCACTACAAGGGTATAGTCAGGAAGATAAAAATCATACATTAAGATAGTATTCATCAGATAATTTAATATTTCTTAAAAAAATTATACATTAGGAAGATTTTCATCAGATATTTTATTTCATCCAAAATTCTTAATATTTTATCCCTAGCCCTTACAAAATGTAATTTTAAGATACCCTGACTCACCATCTTTACCTCCTGATAATGTACCCCATCTTCTTAGCTAATTGTTAATAATTTTCCAGGTGCAGCTATACCAATCGCCGACGCCAGAGCTGGCGATGGCAACCAAGCTGTCCGCTTCGGCCGGACGCTCCACGCCGACTAAGCCGAATGATGACAAGCTTATCATCATTTACAAGTAAGTAGTAGTTAGGAGTAGAATTTCTGGAAATGTATATCTGACATTCTGACTTGAGACGAAAGCAGCTAATTGAGTAAACACTTTTAATCACGTTCCGAAAAAAATTGTAGGAACCAAAATCCATACTTCATGTCTAAAAAAATCGTCTTCTTATCAATGTTGTTGGACTGTTAAAATTACTCCGCAGTTTATTCAAATTAAGCTGTTCTTTTGAGGGTCAAAACTTACAAAAAACGAAACTTCCTAGCATTTTAAGCTAGAAAGATGAAGTGGTGCAAGGACTATCTGTAAATATTTTTAACTTACGAGTCGAACGTTGGGAACACTTCTTCAAGGCAGGGTTTTGCGAGTGTATTTAGGCGCAGTATTTATTCTGAACTCTAAGAGCTGATGCACACGATGCGTTGTGGCGGCGGTACGGCACCGGAACGGTGTCGCTGTCTCGTTCTACATACAAATATCCATGGTATGTCACACGGTGCGTTCCGTCGTCACACCGCACATACACCGGACTCGCAACCCTCGAGAGGCGGCGAGGGGTGTACAGTGTATGTACGCGTTGCGACGCCGGTGCTGAACTGCCCTTCTCACCGTGTGATCGACAATCCGGTGAAATCTTTGTGGTGCGACGCAGCTGCGGCGTCAAAGTCAAACAACAACAATGTTAACAACAACAAAAATCTAACAATGTCCCGGCGCCACAACGCCTGTGTGACCGCCAATGCGGGGAAATCTTCTGGCATCGTGTGAAAAGGCTCTAAGTATATCAACTGAACTGCTTCCTATCATGTCTGCGAGACTTTTAGTAGACGTCTTACTAGAATACTAAGTTTCGGCAACTCCTTACCTTCAACATGTCTTCAACAGAAACGAGTACTTAGCAGTTCGCAACGCCGAAGGAGGGTTCTACGTGTGCCAAGCGATGCAGAACGTGTACCGCACCACTCGCAAGATCAAGATCCGCTGGCTGTCGCAAGACAAGACTGCGGACCCCGCGGGCGAGACTTATAAGCCCGACTTCTATGACGTCACAGGTAAGATGTTTGTTGCAAGTATTTAGCGATGCAGAACGTGTATCGTACCTCTCGCAACATCAAGATCCGTTGGTTGTCGTAATACAAGACTGCGGACCCCGCGGGCGAGACTTACAAGCCTGACTTCTATGGCGCGTCGCTCACTGGTAAGTCGAGGCGAGGTTGCGGCACGGTCGAGGCGTGGTCTCTATGTAGGACTGTATGCTCGTCCGCCCGTGCCGCGACTCTAGTATATGAGCGCACTGCCATTTATTCCTAAGAAAACGTAGAAACGGCGCGACGCTTGTGCGCCCGCGCCTTGACGCCGCCTCGACGCCAGACGTGAGCGACGCCCCTATGACGTCACAGGTAAGATGTTGCAAGTACTTAGTGATCCTGAACGTGTACCTTACCAGTCGCGGGCGAGACTTCTATGACGTCAAAAATAACATTGAGTGTTGTTTTGAAGACTAGCCCAACCCTCAGAATAATGCTAGTGTCAACGGCAGTGTACTGTACAATATTTTACAATTTGTCGACATCCCAGTGTTCACACGGTTAAAAACAAATGCAGCTTGAAACAGCGATCAACATGTGATCCCAAAATTATACAGTAAAATATCGAAATGATCAACCCTGTGTGAACGTGGTCTACGTGTTACAGAGCCGTCCTGACTGTTTGCGCGATCATAACTAATCGACGACACTCCCCACAGACATGGAATGCGTGCTGACGACGCTGTCGCTGGTGCGCGGCGCGGGCGGCGCGCAGCTGCTGCGCGGCGGCGAGGCGGCGCGCGCGCACTCCATCCTGCAGCGAGCTCTGCGCGCCGAGGCCACGGGCGAGCGCGCCACCGCCATGCTCACCGAGGAACATCCGGATGGACGTGAGGAGCTTTTCAATTTAGAACTCTTCTCATCAAGGCTCTTTGTGAAAGATGTCGTCTCATCTAGATGATGCATCTTTCGCAAAAAGCTTTAAAGTGGTAATTCTTACTGCCACCATTACTTGTATAAAGAAGCCAGTAAAGACAAGTCAGTAACGTTCGGTACGGGTGAAACAGTCAAGTGTTAACTAAGGCGCTCACTCATAACAAAACAGTTAAAACCGTTTCTTTCCGAAAATCAACTTGCAGGGATCTGCACTGAGAGTTGGAACCCGCTTCTGTATGCGAGCACCCTTAGGGGCTACTCACACTTATTCAGCTTTATTCAGCGTTTGCCCATAGAAAACGCGCAAAATATATACAAAATCGTCGTTTTCTATGGGCAAACGCTGAATAAAGCTGAATAAGTGTGAGTAGTCCCTTAGACGGCAGTAACCACTCGGCAGTGCCAGACAATACAATAAAAAAAACTGTATGGCCACTGACTAGAATTTATTTCTCTTTTTTTATAACTTTGCTGCACTATGTATAATCTAATATTGATAAACCCAACTGTAACATTGAACTAGAACATCTGATGTCTACAGTGGACCTCTCACTGTACAAAGACGAATCGCAGCTAGAGAAGAAAGGGCGCAAACGGAACAGTTCCAAGTCCTCCCCACGGGCCAAACTGGACAGCTCTAATGATTCAGAGGTGAGATTACATTCCTTTAAATTATTTAATTTATTTACACACATGTTTCTCATATTTCCATTTTAAAAGTTTCAAAGTTCACTCAGTTGCACAAACTCGATACATTGCTAGTAGTACAAACGTTGCTAGTCAGCTCAACCTTAACACGTCTGGCCGTCGTCATGTTTTGAGCAACATGTAAATTCAGACAGAGTTATTAGAGGTTAGTTATAACGTTAAAAAACCAATTTCTACTTTTACTGGGAGAATTTGAGTTGAATATTTTGCCATCTATCTATTCAAGCTAACATAGTACCCACTTGTTCCAGGAATCGGCGACGCCCGTGAAACGCGCGCGGACGATGCCAAAGCGCAGTCCAAAAAGCGCTCGCAAAACTAAAGCACAAACAAAATCACAAACAAACAATAAGAGAAAGTCGTCAGGTAGTACGCCCATAGTGGCGAGCACTAGCAAGGTAGGCATAGTACAACGGATATATAGAAATGTACGTATCCGCCATCACCAGTCACTTACATTCATGTGTCGAGAGTGAGTACGAGTGCTGTGGCAACGTGCGTCGCTCTCGCTCGCACTGGGACTGTGTGTGAGTGCGAGCGGGATGGCGACATGTCTGTTGGGGTGGCTTGAATTTTTTTTTACTTGAATTTCGTATGTGGTTTCAATGTAGTATGAAACCTCGAATATATTTCAATTTAAATAAAGTTCTCGTCAAATGTCTTAGAATTTATACGAAAATGAAAGATAAACATGTTTCTATCAAAAGTAACGATGTACTTATACTAAAATAAGATTAATTTTAACAAACCCCAGCAGACGGCACAGTATGTGTTGTTTAAGTGAAAATGTATTAGTTAGAAGAAAGTTGTATTTACGATGTTATTGAGTTTTGACAGATATCGATGGAGTATAGTTTCTATCGGTTTTATGCATGCAATAAGGATGTGTACAGTTTACCATAGGGAGGTGGTATTTGTCAAAGTTTTTGAAAGGAAACAAGAGTATCTAATCCCAAACCATGGCTTCTTGAGATATTTTCTAGTAGACAATGGTGCCGATTCCCTTGTTCACAAACTAAATTAAATTTAAGTTCAGTTCATCTTGTTCTTTCTATTTCATTAAGAAAAGGACAGAAGACAGATTTTAGTTTAGTCCTGTCAAATCTGTCACTACTCCATACAAGTTTTAGACATGATTAAAAACTTACCTACTAAAATTACGTCAATTTACGTCAGACGCTGATTAATTTGACAGGACTAAACTAAAATATATCTTTTGTCCTTTTCTTAATGAAATAGAAAGAAAAAGATGCACTGAACTTAAATTTAGTTTACGTTTGTGAACAAGGGAATCGGCACCATTTTTGTGCTCAAATTAGTCCAGGTGGAATTTTGTTTGTTCTTTATTTTAACGAATATTTTTAAATGTGATTGAGACAATGACATTTAAATACACTATTGATACTTAATTTGCTGATTTTGAAGTCAAGACCAACTTCATGAAGTAAAAATATTCAAATATTGTTCAGAAAAAAACAACTTTTATACCTACATCAAAATAAAATTCAAACTTTTAATCATGTTTAACTCTTAAGTAGAGAAAAACGAAAATGCGCTTATCTATAGTGTATTCACAGAGACGAGTTAGTATAGCGCCTTCTCTATCGCACATTATCATACAAATGACAAAGACAAAAAAAAACTTTTTTATGGTCAGTGGGCGTTAACAATACCTTAGAAATGTAAATGTGCGTTCACACTGCGCTTCTTAAAAGTTCGCTTAGTTTATTCCTGCGGCTTCGTCTGTCGTATAAATTGAGACATTTATTTGATAGATTTTTTTTATGGGTACCTACTTTTTTATATATCTGATGGATATGAAGGAAATAAATAAAATTGAGAGTTAATGATTAAATACACAAGCCGGTTCACAAGTTAAGCATATAGTCACAAGTAAGAGCACGTCTGCACAGTACGGGAAGTATGAGTAGACTAAAAAGTACTCGTACTGTGTACACCGCCTTAGCGTTTATCAGTGACCAATCGCAGTTAAAAAATTGTGTGAGTGAGATAGCGCTCTACTAACTCGTCTCCGTGAATATACTATAGTAACTTTTTTTAAGAGTTCCATTCACAATAGCAACAATTTTGACAAATCTACTTATCTACGGCAAATTGTATGATGCAAGTTATACAATTCCAGTGTACAGTGGTCGGCCTTATTTTGGGTAAAGGTATTAATTTATTTTCGTTATTATTCATACATCATTCCACGCATTCAGGACCATTAAACATACAAAACATTACATTGACCGTACGTAAGTGAGAAAAATGTATGTAAAACAAAATGTAGGGATTTTGGTCAGTAGAAACATTGGAATGAGAGATCAAATAGTTATTAGTATAATTACACCAAAAACTGAACAAACATGTCATGTCCTCTAATCTCTATGGACTTTTACTAATATTTTGATTGAATTTATACTTTTATTTAACAATGTTCAAGTTTATTTAAAAAAACTTATCAAAAGTTAAATAAAAAGGTTCAAAGATTTAGATCAGATACAACTAAGGAATGATAGATTTATCTGCTAATTAATATGATGTTGATGGCTAACCATTAAGGTTAACAGCTTGAGAAGTTTATGGGTGACCGGGATGCATGGTTATATTGTGTATAAAGTTAGTTATTTTTAAATCGCAATAATATGGTCTATATGGTCATAGATAACTATAGTTAATGAAAATAATGTATATACTAAATTCCAAGAAAAAGGAAGCAAAACTATTTCTGCCATCTTCTTGATTTATTTTCTGTT
Organism: Eupsilia transversa; assembly: GCA_914767815.1. Lineage (NCBI taxonomy): Eukaryota > Metazoa > Arthropoda > Insecta > Lepidoptera > Noctuidae > Eupsilia > Eupsilia transversa. Next base: position 14,517,422 of record OU611882.1, read on the forward strand.
GATTTTTCTCAATAAAATCTAAAGAATATTGGAAAAGCATGTACCTTACCGAGTACTTTATTAAAAACAAGTTACAACTTCTGTTTATATTAATTAATTTATGTATCACATTCATTCATTTTCATCCATTTCATCGCTTGCTTTTGTGTTGAATATTTATTTTTAATATTATTTCCTCTTTTTTTAGCCTTTTTTCTTCTATAATTTGCCATTTTTTCAACTGTATTTCGCATGCGCGTGCTGCATGGAATTAACTTCTTTATGTTAACGGATTTTTAAATCAAATAAAAATTGCAATATGAGGTGTTGCATAGGAAATCAGTTTCTCAAAAAGTGAATTTAACAAAATCACACAGCAATTTTCAATCTCTGAAATATACATTTGTCATAAATACAGTGCAATACTTACACGAACTATTTACGAAGTCAAACAGCAGTATGATCAAAAATATATGAACGAAAAGATCAAACTAAACCAGATATTATTAAAGCGACATAAGCCCCTCGGGAGTCTAGATAATACAATTTATAATTTTTCTCCATTTTGTTCTACCCACATATACTAAATCTTTTATAAACTTCATCAGACTGCAACCGCAGTTAGTGAGAAGGCTAAAGCGAAGAGTACACCGGCGAAGCGGACGCCGGCCAAACAGAAAGAGGCGCCCGTCGCGACGCCCACGCGCAAAGGAAGGAGAACCGGTAAGATCACTTTTTATATTTATTTATTTATTTAGGGACAACAAACAGCAGTGTAATAATAAGTAAACACAGGTTAGAACTTAATAAAAGATGAAACAATTACACTACTCACAACGTTATCCACAGATTACTAAACAAATCCACTAGTTGTTAGAAAAACGATATAAAAGTAAACAGAATGAAAGCAAACATTACTTAATTATTAGGCTTCTGATCACTTATGATAGTAACAATTTCTTTTTTATATGTTGGTAATGGACCAGCTATCTAATTGCCTTACACATTATCGTAAAACATTAAGACTAATCTGTTTAATTTTGACAGTTCAACAACATTCATTGCGTTATTTAAGTTGTTGAGCAGATTTTTTGTAATGATCTCTCCTACATCCCCGTAATGGATTGCCGACATAATTATCACCAATAACCCTGTATAAAATATTAAGTGGGGTACAGTGGCGAAGGGTCATTTTTTGGGATAGGTAAGCCGCCTTTTCAAATTCTAATTTCGATTTACTTTTCTAATATGAGCTTCATGCGAATTACCGAAAAATGATTCTGTCCTACTAGTCCCGAACTCATGTACTTACCTAACTCTAAAAGTTACAAATATGTTTTTCATTCTGAACATGTTTTTGGGATGAAATCGTCACATTATCTGTAAAACCCCCTTTATTCCACAAACTACTAGAATCGGATAAAAGTAGACACGGGACGCAATACATTTTATTTAATTTACAACTGCCAATGAACCATTGATATTTATCGTAAAGAGATAGGTACTTACATAAAATGTTTAATCACGTACGCAAAACGTACTAAGTACTTACTTTTCAAATCTACTCTAAATAAGTAATTTCAACATATAAACTATCTACTTACCCCAAATACCTAATTACAACGCACACTCTCACTAAACTCAACACTAACTATAATCACTGTTTTATACCAACAAATAAATACTACTAACTAATACAGATAAACTAATTAATACAACGAATAAAAATAAATAGTTGCAAATTAACTGCAAGTGTAAACAAACACCACACAACGAAAACTACCGAAGGCGAATCGTGATATCGGTCGTTCGCTCCATCTCGTTCACGCGCACGCAATTTCGAGTACAATCTTCATAGCAAGCCGTTGCAGACCGGCTTGCCTCGCGCATACGAAACCGGGGAGTCACGTGACCGAAGTGACGTAATGACCTTAAGAATTTTGAATGAATAGCAAGCCGGCGGCCGGTCGGGTTATTAGAGAGAAAAATGTTTTGCTGTTGGGCGACAACAAAGACAAAACATTGAATTTAGGCGTTTTGTATAGTTTTAATTTAAGGTGTTTACCCATAGTGTGATTATTGTACAGGCATTTTAAAAATACTACTGAATGTGTTATTTTATTTATTTTAATGACGAAAGAGTGGTTTTATTCCGAATGTCGTAAGGGAAGCCGGTAGGAATCGGCTTATAGGCTATCCTCGCCACTGGTGGGGTATAATAGTAAGGAAGTATATGAGCTTTTTTTGTATGTCCCTATCCTAGTTATGAAACGAAATTATATTCTGTTTTAATATTATCTTGTAGCCCTTTTATAAATTGTGAGGGTGTGGTTCAAAACACTAGCAACAAACAGATATTTTGTATGACGACTAGAGGAATTCCATTCAAAGTTTTTGTGCAAATTTGACCCGCCGAACTAACCTTAAATAACTAAACTAAAATAATGTTATCCCCTCTTTCATACAAAAAATCACCCATTCCAGAAGTTAAAGCGTCGCCAATAGTCCCGACGCCCTCGACATCGACGGGTAAGACTACCCGCACGCCGAGAAAACCGCCCGCGAAGAAATAATACACGTTGTGCAACTCAGTCGTTCACCGACAGTTCAATAATGAACGAACACTATGACCAAGTACGTATGTTATGTACTTTTAAGTGTCTTAACGTTTAATGTTAGGTTCCCGGGCCGCTGTTTGAAATTCGAAGAGGATTGGAATAAAAGACGGTCTGTTTTATATTTTGTTATGCTGTGCATGGAATTTGGGTAGGGGGTTTGTCAAAAATGTTGTAGTAATTCGTAAATGTCCGTTAACTTTTGTCCAACAGATTAATATGTCGGATTGACAGTTTCTAGTATTGAAATTCTATTGTTTCATCGTATTTATTTGCTGGATAAGAGTTAGCGATTGAAGGCTCCCGCAGACAGGAACGACGCGACTCCGGTGAAAAATATTAAAACTTTAAAGAATTTGTTTTACCGGTGTAGTGTAGCGCCTGTCTGTTAATAGTTTTTAGATGCAAAAGTTTTGTACATGTCAAATAGCATCTCACAAACTATTTCCTTTATCAAATGTTTTATGTAATAAAATCTAGTTACAAATAAGTGTCAATTTTACAATAATGCAATGTGTGTTTCAAACTCTATTTACTTCCCGAATTCCATTTCTGGCAAGGATCATAAGTTGTATCTTCTTAGTAGATATTTATTATGGGTCACGACCTCTGTCTGCATAATCATGTTTTATTTTAACTTTATTTTACTGGAATCTGGTATAATATTTACTAAACATTTTCTTTATATTATGAGAAGTACATTGTAATAATAACGGATAGCACAATTTGTGTATTTTTGCTTTCAATACATCTATTTGATAAGTTACTTGTTTATAAGATTTAAAATAAAATAGAAAAGCAATGTTTTGGGTTCTGTAATTTTATGGCAACGAAATCTAAAAAAAATTACGCGACCTACTCCGTCATATTTGGCGGTAAAAATGATGTTGAATGAATGTATATTGTATTTTAACATGAATAATTTTTGTTTTATGAAAGAACCCAGTCTATGTTGCCATGTTGGGTTAATTATGTCTTATTTTATTTTATAACAAAACCTTTCTGATGTGTGAAACCTGAAGCAATAATGAAATTTTGTGCACACTTACACTACATGACTACGGACTCGCATAGTATGGCGTCTTGAAATTGAGAAAAGATAAAATATTTGAAAGTTTTCTTAGCAATATTTTGCTATATTTGAAAGATTAGATATAGAATAATGTTCTACCTCGGAAATCGATATATTTAGGGCATTTTAAAATGATGGATTTTTATATTAATTCAAAATTTAGAGGAATTATAAGAGTTAATCGTGTAGTGTAAGAGGGCGATAGAGGAATAGTGAAAGTTTGACATCACAATGTATTGATATTCTATGGTATAGATATGGAAAGTGGAGAGCGAATTAACAGGTTAATATAGTTTACTAACGCGAACTAACTACTAAATGTAAGAAACTTCATTCTTTGTAAATATTTACATTTAAGGAAATGTTAACAACATCATTTTTTAGGGGATAGCTACATTTATTCTTCGTAATTTACATTTTATAATATACTTAACTTTAAACATTTTGAAATAATTGTCTGGATCTATTGTTGTCGTTGTACAGTTCATGTTAGTTACATAGCCAAATAATAGTTAACATTAATTCAATAAAAATAATATAAATCTTCTCACAAATTATAAACATTTTAAAATAGGACGATGTATGTAAATGTAGTTAATCCCTTATCCAGTTACGGTCGACGAGACATAAAGAGGTATTTTCGCCTCTTTAAAAATTAGGCAATAGACTAAGAAGTTTCTTTTTTTAAATTAAATAAGTTTAGGCTAAAAATTCTAAAGTTTGCGTAGTATTGAATTAGGTATTGCGTCGGAAATCTTGTATATCAGTACAAAGAATTTAAAATTTATCAGATAATGTTTTTTATCATTGGACGTTTTGCTTCACATAAAATATATTTTGATATGATCAGTGTTTATTTTTGAATTAAGGTAAAGAAAGTGTGGTGTCGCGGTGGGAACTAATCTGTCACATGTTTCAAACAAATTACTCATGAACTAGAAGAAATTTCAAAAATGTCTTCGTCATAGCACTTTGATTTTTTATAAACTATTTGGACCAAGCTTTTTATTATGAAATTGTGATTATAACATGTACACACGGCTATATATCAAGCTATAATTTCCAGTATAAGCTGACCTCTCATTGTACGGAAATCCTATACAATTCGAGATCAACTTATACTGGAAATGTATAGCTTGATATGTAGCCGTGTGTACAGTCGTATACCAAATGTTATAAATGTATCACTGCCTGTAAAAAAAATAACTTGAAATATAAAATGTCTAGTAGTTAAATGAAATATATTTACCGTTATTGCAAAATTTGTCATGTTTGTCGTTAATGAACGAGCTCACAGTTCTGTAGTTTGTAACAAGTTTATTGTACTTATACACCTTGCTGGAACTTAGCTCTCATTAAAAACACATTGACATATTGTAAGCGGATTAAAACTCTACATTTTGTTACTTACATGACTATTTTAAGATTGTTTATACATTTGCGGTGAGGTCCCCGTATTTTTTTTTGTTAAATTGTTTCCCATTATACCCTTACGTTGTTATCAATAACTGTGCTCGTCTCGAGCGTGAGAGTGTGTGTGAACATTAGGAAATCTTAAGTACCTACATTTAAGTGGTATTTTTAAATAGGTTAATTTCTTGAAGAGAAAAGAATAAGCTTAGAGTATAAATTATTGTGTGTGTATTTTCTGTTTATAACGTGTACCTACTTGAGTGAATCGGATGTTTGCGACATTGTCATGGCACTCTGGTACAATAGTTGTAAAACATAATTTTAGCGTTTTATACAAAAAGATATCAGTTCGAGAGTACTATTGTAACAGAAAGTCCACAAATTTATATGCAATTTAAAATAAATATAATGATTTAAGAAAATTATAAGTGTTTTTATTGAAACGATAGCATAGTTTAGTTAAGAGCCTAAGCCTTCGGGGAATAATGTAGAGTAATGTGAACTTATGTAAAGTAATGGGTACAGGAAATTCCTCGACGGTTAGCCGCAAAAAGTCGCGAGTTCGATCCTCAACACATACAATTTTTCTACTCTATGAATGATAGCCGGGGCCAGGGGCATATTATTATCGTGCTTTCCGAGGCACGGAGGGCATAGATTATACGCGGAGGGGTCTCGATATGTAATAGTAATGGGTGGTCACCCATCCACGTATCGACGGCGGCAAGCGTAGCTTAACCTTCAAATGATCCGTGTGGCTGTTATTATTTATCCCCGAATCCTTAGACAAATTGCACATTCAATGTTTTGTTTAAAATCAGCATATCAGACTAGGTTCAAAAAAATATATGTAATTTTTGCTATAGGTGACTCTCCATGAACGTTCCTATGTGTAGGTAGTAGCATTATCTATAACGACTATAACACTTATATCAAGTAGATCAAACATTACACTGATACTCATTCATTCTGCCTAGCCTTTTCCCAATCATGTTGGGGTCGGCTTCCAGTCTAACCGGATGCAGCTGAATACCAGTATTTTACATGGAGCGACTGCCTATCTGACCTCCACAACCCATTAACTGGGTAATACAATACCTTGGTAAGACTGGTTGTCAGACTTTCGGGCTTCTGACGACTCGTAACGACTGTCAAAGATCCACGAATGACAGCCGGGACCAACGGCTTAACGTGCTTTCCGAAGCACGGAGGAGTCGGTATATAAAGATGGTCACCCATCCACGGACCAACCCCGGCAAGCGCAGCTTAACCTGATGGATCGACCCGTCCGACATTACACTGATACTAACTAGTATAATAACTTGCATTCAAGGTATTAATACTCGTACAAACCGGCGCGATATCGCGGGCGCGTCAAGGGTAGCGCTACCTGTGGTATCGCGCAAGTTTTTTTAGGATAACCACCATTGCAAACTGCGGCCCTGCCCTAGTGGTGCCTTTATAATAATAATATGACAGGTCCGTGAAATGAGATTCTACAATATTTATTAAGCTGAATGGACTAAGTATAATAAGACTAAGTATAAATTTCCGACCGCCTCTGTGGTCTAGTGGTTAGACCACCTGTCTCAGACCAAGAGGTCCCGGGTTCGATCCCCAGTGGGGGCAAAATTTTCTGCTCGGTTTGGTTGGTGGTAGGGCTTGTTTTAAGTCCGCCTGGCTAGCTACCACCATCTTACCTAAGTCTGTCGCCATAACAACAATGTTAAAAGCTTTGTTGTGTTCCGGCAGTTAGAGATAAGATAGCCAGTTCCTCTGCGGTAGAGGATTCCGGGTGAAGCTCGCTTCCACCTTCGGCCTGATCATCACTTTCCATCAGGTGAGATTCTGGCCAAGAGCTTCCCCGTTGTGGATAAAAAAAAAAAAAATATTGTCATGGTATCACAGAAATTGAGTCTCGAATGAAAAGGTGAAGCATTCCGGCATTCCGGACTTTTACACCCTGTAAACGTCCGGAATGCCGGAATGCTCAGCAATTGAATGATCTGGAAATTCACAACCACCTTGGCTCCTAGCAATTAACACTAAGAAGCCCATTGTATTTTTTTGTAGTGTTTGATTTAGTTTTTGTTACCTTTTTGTGGTGTACCGACAATAAAGTATAATATATAAATAAATAAGAAGAATAAATAAACACTCGTCAATAGCTAGTTGTTAGATTGATCAACCGGAAAAAATCGGCAAGGTGTGTATAGATAATCGTGCGCCATTAAAAATAATAAATGTCCAAGTATTTTTTTTTGCCAAGTGTTGGACTTTCCAAGAGTTGTACCATCAACAACACACAAACATGACTTGTATGGAATAACTTGTGAGGGTCAATCAAATGAAAAACAATACTATAAGTACAATCAATAATTATAATTTAATCATCTTCTAAATTCTCCAACGGGTATTCAGTCATAATGAGTCCCCTGCTCCACAATGCATCTGCTAAACTTAACTTATCCGCTATAGTGTCCATCTCTAGGCTTTCTACTGAAACATACTCAGGGTATGCCGTTATCAATGTCTCTATCGCAGGAGCAAACTCTTCCTCAATTTCAAGATATGGCAGTTCACTTCCATGGTATTCCAAAGAGTTTTCAACATGATAATATAACCTTATTTTATCTTCTGTCACCATTCTTAATATATTTTTACGTAGTAATCTTATTCTAGTATCAGGAGATATTTCCACCCTATTCGTGACAACGCCATTCTCTATCATTACATCACTATCTCCAAATACTGTCACAGATTTCTCTAGGTCATTCAAGACCGGCGGTAGTGCTGCATGCTGATAATTCTTGTGCATTTGATCTACAGCTTCATCTATTGGTAATGATTTCTTAATCTTGTCAAAAAGTGTCATAACCATTTTAGTTATTTCTTGTTTGCGAGGTGTGGCTGAATCAGAGTGGACTAAACCAAAGTGATCAAACATATCAAATGGTAGGCCTTTTCTCAGTTCAACGTTTTCACTGATAGCCAACTGTACAGCAGCGGGAATTAATTTCTCAAACAAATCAGCCCAAGAATGCTTTTGATACATGCTGATTGTGAGATGGAGGGAGTGTTCACCATCTACTGTGACACCTTGATGAATATACCCACGAGGGAAATAAAGCATATCTCCTGCTTCTAAAGTAACTTCTAGTATAGGCTTTCCTATCTCATCCTGTTCATAATTTTTTGAAGAAACTCTAGGTAACACCTCTCCTTCATTCAGTGGTTTATAAACACGCCAATGTTTCTTTCCCTCTGTTTGTAATATGAACGCTTCAATGTCATCGTAGTGTGGAGCAAAACCTTGACTATCTGGTGGTGTTAGGTAGGCATTGGCACCTACAAAGGTATTGAAGAATTCCTGCATGGTTGCATTCATTAAATGCAATTTTGGAATATAAGTTTGTGGATTCAATAATCTTACACTGCATCCATTTATGTAGAAGTCCCATACCAAGTGTGGATGTGCTCTGCCTTCTGGATTGTGTGTCTCTCTTTTGCCATCAACATATGATGTAACATCTATATTTTTGGTGAACTGGATATTTTCATTCCGCAGCATGTCATCTATAATGGGTGTCGTTATTATTTCTTTGTAATAATCAGGTTTTCCTCTAGCAATGTGCAATGGCTTCTTCTCCCAAACATTTTTGAAAAAATCATCAACATCATAGGGAGCAATCATCCACTTGAATACTTTCAGTCCTTCTTCAGCACTGTCTGTTTCTACAGGTGTAAAATCAAAGCTGCCATCACTTGAATGTGAGCACACTTCTACTGTTGCATTAAGATCATCATTTTTTTTCAGCTTCGGTGCTGCAACTAGTAGTGGTACTTCTTCTTGATCATCAGCTACTAAGCTTTTGGCTGGTTTTGGCAATTTTTTATCTGTGCCTACTTTTTTATCATCTCTGCTTAGTTTAGATTTCTTCTTTTTGTGTTGCTTCTTCTTAGTGATATTCTTTGATTCTTTTACTTTCTTGTGTTTCTTTTTCAGTTTTTGAGCGAGCTCTATTTGTTTTTTCTCCGTTAATTGTGGCGATAGTGGTTTCGGGGAAATTGGCTGTTTGTTCGATTTATTCCTTTTTTTATGCTTTTTTTCTTTGTTTGCCGAAGTATTTGCTTTGTAAATAGCAAAGGCGGACGTGGGAGTGTCCATTTTCTCAAAAATAAATAATCGAACCGCACACGCGAATAATGTTCTGTCTGTTATCTAAAATAACGTGTTCATTAACAAACTTAGAACTTCAACGGGCACCAAAATCGTCAACAAAGGTTTAAACTATCTTTCAATCGATCCTTTTTTAGAGAAAATAAAACCCGGCCTGCTTGGCCGAGGCGCACAATGTTCGAAAAGTTAGGTTAGAACTTAGAAATAAATTGATTGACGTTTTCTCACCACTACAAGTTTGACGTAAAACGTTTCAATTTACACAAATCATTTTTTTTTTCATATGCTTGTCTTTGTTCCTGTTTGATTTATGGGAGTGTAAAAAAGTATAATGTTGAATGTATATAAAGTTAGAATGCAAAAAAGTATACATATTACATGATATTTGTATATACTACATAACATAATTTTATGATTACGCTTTCACACATACCTACGTATGTTTTGTAAATGCATAGGCACCACGTAACCGGTAAGTTCTTTATGATTGAGAGCTTTATGATAAAAATAGGTACAAAAGGTGATGCCGGGTGCGTCCGGAATGCTCAGCAATGGAGATAAAAACTGCCACTGATCACTTCAGATGTCACTACTATCACTAGTCCATACTAACATTTTTTGTAACCAATAATCCACTTCTTTTACGCATAATTAATTATATGCCCCGTTGCGCAGGTGTTTACCTACTGAAAAAATACGGGGACCCATAAAAATGTATTTCATTTGTACCAAATGAAGCTCTACACCATGATCTAAAAATACGGACAGTCAAAGAGGATTGCCGCCAAAAAAAAGTAGAACTTAAAGTTAACAAACACAAAACAACCTTTATATTAACAAATTTTCGTAATTTATTTATTTATATTTCCACTAATGCTGCTTTTTTACTAGTGGTAGACACTTCCCTTTTCCTTGGCCCGTCTTTTAGTGCGACACTCGCGAGTCGCATACACATTTATTTTGTTTTCGATTGATTTATGATCGATACAAATGTAACCACATTATAAAAAAACAATGGCGGTTTCTGGAAAAAAATACTGAAATCACTAGGTTTTAAACCCATTTAATGATGTGGAAATTCAGAAACACCTTGCAATCAACGCTCGTCAATGGCTCCAAGCAATCAACCCACGTCAATAGCTATGCTGGTAGATTGATCGAAATCATTCAGTAACGGTAAGGTGGGTATAGGGAATCAGGTTTCAGCATAATGCACAGACTACATAGATAATACTAGCATAGTGTGCAACATTTTTTTGCATAGTAAGTAGGTAGGTATTTTCCAGTATTTGGGGAAAGTCCGGAAAAGTTACAAGGTGATGTTACATATTTTTCAGCGCCCCGGGAATTTTAAAATTTTTACACTTTCTAATAATTTACGTGCGAATAGGGAGTGCTGTGCGTGCTTTAGGAAAATTGTCATGATAATATACAACATTAGTTTTTGTTTACACTAAACCCGAAAAGGGGTCATTGTACTCATCATTTTGAACAACTTTTTCTATGGGACCAACTCTGAAATCGCGAAAAAAAAATCAGCTGTTCCATACATTTCGAGTAAATAAAACATTCAAACAATTTTTTTCAAGCTGATTTATTTACGAGTTACTCTTGATACAGTTTTGTTCTCTAATGCGGTTAACCATTGAAGGTTTTTTGTGTTTTATATCTACGCACTAATCTCTATTTTCTATAAGATCTGTTACAATAAGTTGTTACGGAGTTGTACGAACATAGAATAGGTTAATAACATGCTTAGTTTTACACTTAGAAGTATTTTATTTTATTCTAACATTCAATACATTCTGCTTGATAATTTGTATATTAGTAGATACTTAGTATTTATTATCTAAGTGATGTAGTGTTAAGGACTCCCTGTAAATAATTTTCTTAAAAATAAAATTTATTAATGATTTAGAATTTATTATTTCGTACATACAAGGGAGAAACAAAAGGTAGATATTATAAAAGTAATTGATATAAAATAGCAAAATAATTTTAATATATTGGTACATTTATTTTAAAATCTTTCTTATGTTTGAATATATTGTCATTGATTGCATTTCGATTCTAGATGATTATTAAATTATAATACGAATTTGGAAAGCAAAATGACCCAAAAAATTTAATTTAATGGAGTTTTAAAAAGTCACAGCCACACAGTTATTATGTGAAGTTAAAAATGTAAAAAAAAACTGTGGACTACCAACAGCAATGTAATCTCTATTCGCAACAGTTACTAAACTATATACACAACTATAAACATTTTACAATTTTGAATATTAATTTTACATTACAATTTATGCACTACCATCCTAATTTATTAAATTTATTTATTTTTATATGAAAACATTTTATGTTGAAAGTTAATATAGATTGGATTTTTTATATCTATAGATATATAAATATTTTATATTATAAATCCAATGAATCTACTAAGTTATTGGTCATCTATCACACATAATTGATACGTCAAATTTTTATATCTATGCATATTTATTTGATAAAGGTAGCATTATATGAGTAGCATGTGTGGTGACGTCTTTGCACAATCATTTTTTATTAAAGGGGGTAGAATATTCACAATTGATTTTCCTTCTTACTTCATGAAACTTTGGTGGGAACAGTTTGATGTACCTAGTAAACAACGACGTCATAAAGTCTTGATATTTTTGATATGGCAAGGATAGTTTTTATTGAATCAATAACGTTTCTGATAATGTCCCTGATTTGAAAACGTTGAAAATGGATATTACTTTAGAAAAGTTCTTACAATTTAGGAATGTAAAACGTATACATATAGAAGGACATGTTGTTAGTCAGTCTGTTTAGATACTACATTGTTTTCGTCATTTGTTTTGTTATAGATAGTTCGCATTACGCATTACAGGCTTCATTTGCAAGTACAAAACTCTTAAAAATGAATTAGAAAAGTTTGAAAATTTGAAAAACCTCTCAGTCTTATTATCGCAGCTTTTACCAGTAGAAATAATGAAACATTCTCTTTTTATAGATTTATAATTAAAATTAACACTTTTGCAAAGTTTTAGGACGGTAGTCGACAAAGGGACCGAAAACTAACAGGTAGACAATTGGAAACATCTGACATAACTTATCACTAAACATTAGGGAATTAACTTATAAACTAAAATATTATAAAGTAACTACATAACGTAAACTAATTTACAATTTTACCGCGCCTGTTCATCATATTTTTTAAATTTTCATTCCATTTTCAAGGAATTTTGACATGAGCAAACGTCGTTCAGTAACGTTGGCTGCTATTTTTCGGATCCTGTCACAATGTAGAACGCCTGCGGGTCACTTATGAATATGTTTTTTTTTATGTTGGAAACATTCTAAAATTGAAATACAAGGAGAAAGAAAACAAATGAATTGGAGAAAACAGGTTCATTCCACATTGCTCCATCCAACAGCACCAACTAGCCAACGAAATCACAAGCAAGACATTTGGGAGGAAGCAGTTTAGTGTACTCGTATGTCGCGGGCATGCACGGGCGTGGTGTCCTCGGGGCTGGGGCTGTCGTCCAGGTGCGGCCGGATGTGCACCACGGAGCGGCGCTGGTCGTGGTGGTTGTAGTCGTCGCGCATCACCAACCCGCCGATGCCGTACCCCGGGCCCATAACTCCGGACCCGCTCAGTCGCATCTTTTCTGGGTCATCGTCTAGCTTGATGGATGAGAACACCGTGCTCAGGTTCAGTTGCGGAATATCGTAGAAGACGGTTAGTGTTAGCATCAGGAATGTCAGGCCGATGAGTAGGTAGACTGGAAAAAAGAAAATGACAGTGACATATACATATAGCTACACTTATTAATATGATGATGTTAATAAGACGATTTCTGATTGAAAGGTTATTAGTTAGTCCAGAATACTGCTGAATAATAAGTCAATTTGTAAGTAGGTATTTGTTTTTCACAAAGAAAATATTTGGAAAGCAATAATTAAAACCGTTAGCGTTCTTTATAAATACCTAACTATTTTGTATAAAATTCGTTAGGTATTGCTTAAATTAAGGGACTCTACCCGGCCTATTTTTTTAATTGGTCTAAAGTTACAGCCTTCATTTATAATTTCAATAATGATGTCTCATTGACGTGCTCTATCAATAAAATCCTGGCCGGTTATTATCTACCGGTAAACAGTTTTTTTTTGTTGGTTACGCGCCAAAACGATGACGTTTGAAAATGTTGCCAGCCCAAAAAAATACTTACAGGTGGTAGCAACTTTGTAGAGCGGTCGGTAGGGTTGTCCAGGCGAGTCCCCGGGAATGTAGTCGCCCAGTCCGATGGTGGTGAGCGAGATAAAGCAGTAGTAGAATGAGTCGAGGAAGTCCCAGTCAGGCTCCAGGTACGCAAACACGCTGGCAGGAACGACTAGGAAGAACAGCACTAGGGTTGTAACTGTGAACAAATTTTAGAAGATTAGCTTCTGATTTTACGTATCCGATTTTTTTGTTTCAAATTACCCACATCACATTATATTATACTACGTCATCACATCATTGTTTTTTACTCTATGGAGACGATGCCTTCGATTTATAATAATGACTCACAATATCATAAAGAACACATACAGAAACTAGTTGAGGTCGGTTTCTGAGATAGTATTTTGAGGAAAGTAGGTAGGTATTACCAAATCTGTGTGGTACTTTCCTCAAAAGACTATCTGGACCAGCCCAGTCAGTGCACGCATTTGTCAGTTATCAGAAGGCGACATTTTTTTTTCATAAAAGCGGGCAATAGTTGGACGAGTTATTGTAACTTGTAACCCTCTAAAATGTATTACTTACAATATTTTACCGAATATAGAAACTCAAGGCCTCAAGGAGCCTAATGAATATTTGATGGCTACCGCTGGTGGTACCAGACGGCGATTACCTACAATACCTACCTATAACGCATAATTAGTCTATGATAAATATTACCTATTGTGTAATTCCTATCTATCATAGATAAGTATTTCATATTTCCAAGTCATAATATTGATCGTTCGTAACAGCCTGTTATTACAAGGCTTTTGACCCAGGCAAAGTATAAAATAAAATACAGGGTGTAAAAAGTCCCATCATAAGCCGTTAAAAGCATATAAGCATTCTATTAAACATTGTAACAGCGAATCAATTTTCACGGCTCCCCATAAGACCCAGGCCAAATATTTTTTTACATTCGGATAGCTCATGACCTAAAGAGGTGCCATAAAGAATAAGATTTAAAAAAAAAAACGCGAAATTTCGCGTGTCAAAAACACATCAAAGTAACATTGACTACAATATATTTTTATGTGCTAACGGGTGCATACAACGTTACAGGGGTTGTGGGTATATTTAAAGTTATTAAGTTATAGCATTTAAAGCTTGTTTTCGTATGAAAACATGTGAAGAAAAAATTGGAACTTTGACCTTCTATATCCAATACAAAAAAAAGGATCACAATAACAAAAATAAGAACATGTGACTCTCGTGGCTTTTAACACCAGATAAAATAATGCCAATTATTGACAAGAGATAAGACAACATAAGACAGAACAAAGAGAAAAGCTTACCGATCATCATTAGATGCACCAAGCGTATAGTGAACGGGCGGTACAAATGACCCAGAGCCGCGTTTAGAGAGCGTAGCAGAGAAGTAGCCGGCAGCAGCAGTCGTTCCACCAGCGCTGATAGCAGTACCAGGGTCAGAGGGATCCCGAGGAGTGCGTACATCATGCAGAACAACTTGCCGGGCTTTGACAGAGGAGTCACGTGGCCGTATCCTGCAAGTAAAGAATGGCATGTCTTAAAAATGATGTATTCTGCATTTATATCCGTTACTTATAATGTAAGGTGCACTTAAAAAGCAGCATCAGGCAGTTTTCTGGGATTTAACTAACCTGAGCCTATCTGGCGCAGTCATGAGGCACATACCTAATATTTATTTTTTAAATTGGTGTTGTTTTGTGTGTGTTTTTTCGCGATGTTTTTCTTCTATTTTTCTTCATAATTTAATAAGAGGGCACTTTTGCTACAAAAGCCGTTATTGCCTTTATAGCAAAAGTCAGTGAGGTCAAGATCAAGAAACCTTGACTTTGACCTCACTGACTTTTGTTAAACTTTAGGTCTGCCAAATCGCAAAGCGGTAAACTTGGATCGTAAATTATTAACCCTTCACCCTCTCTTTAGGCTATGTTAAATTATTTAGCTTCACGTTTTCGATGTAGATTGTAAAATGTTTAGTTTCGTTTTGTATCAAGTCATTTTTTATACCATTTTTGTCACATCTGCTAAGCAAGATCCACAGCTATTCTGCTCTTGTTGTTATCTCGGCACTCTTACCACGTCCATCAACATCAACCACAGCTCATTACCTTGAAGACATAGCAATTTAACTTACCGATGGTGGTGACAACCGTGGAGGAGAAGAACAACGACTGTCCGAAGCTCCAGTTGGGTCCTCCAGTGATATTACGGGATGCTGATACGCCACGGTTTGACGCGCGGACCACCTCATCCAACAACAGCTCCAGATCATCGTCTGTGGAAGAGAAAAAACTGTTAATAATGGATAATTAATTATACTGTCTGTATGTGTGTAGCATCTGTGCGCGGCATCGCCCGCTTGGAGGTCGGAAATTATCCCACGGAAACGTAACACCGGAATAAAAATTGTCTAATCTATGTCCTAATCCAGGTCATAATCTATGCGTGTTCCAAATTTCATCCAAATCCGTTCAGCCGTTAAGGGGTAACAATTTTAACGATGGTCTGGTCAGTTTGACTACTTTATGCTGTCTACCTAGATGTCATTTCTTTGGTATTGTTCGTCGAGTCGTTGAGCTCCTTAAGTTCTGAGTTGAGCTCCACCATTACTGACAAATGCACTGACTAGACAGGTCCACTAAAATCTGTGTGGTTCTTTCCTCAAAAGACCATTTCAGACGCTAATCTACCTGGTGTTCATATAGCCTAACCAAGATTAACACTGGACTTTAAAAGAGACTGTGACCTCAGAGTTTGTTTCGGCCTTTCTTCTCAGAGTAGTCAGATAGGAAACGCGGACCTCATCTCGCTTATTTTATTTTTATAAGACGCTAAAAGTGATTCCGATATCTTATTTACAGAGCAAATAATTTCATTTCATTTCATTACAGAGTTACTTTTGCAATTATAATACTAGTATAGTATAGTATGATTGTGGAATTATTTCCAAGTGCAGAATAAGTATTAAGAAGCTAAAAACTTATACTAGATGGTTCTGTATTAAAAAACAAATTTTTTGTCACTTGACACTTGAGACCTTGACAATGACTTTTACGAGATGGCAGAGGAGAGAGGGCGAGCCTGATGTCATCAACCGAGCACAAATACAGACTCCGGGCTGCTACTGATATATTCTAGATTGAAGCCAATAACACTTTGGCCGAGCTGGGAATCGAACCCAGGAAAAAAGCTTAAGCTCAACAATAGCGCTTGCGACCACTAAACCAACGAGGTCGAACAGGGGCCTAAGTTTACTAATTTATAAACGTTACAATGGTCTCTCACTGGTGATTTTTAGATAGATTTGCCATACAAAAACTGTCAAAAACTCACCTTTGAGAGACCATTGTAACGTTTATAAATTAGTAGACTTAGGCCCCTGTTCAACGTTTTAGTAATTCAATTTTCGAATTTTTGGCTCTCGTTACGTTGTCCGGTTCTGTTTTGCTGAAGATCTTAAGTTGTCAATGTTATGGAAATTCTTTGTCAATAAAATGTTAAAAAGCTCCTTTCTTCTTCAAAATAACTTTAAATATGTAAATTGCTTGCGGGCTCTAAGATAATTTGCATCATTGATCAACGTTGTCATTAAATAGAAATCAGAATTCGATTTCCATTTCATTTACTAAAGTACATACGAGACATTAAGTGCATGCTCATTTATTTACTAATAGCTTGAATTATTATTTCCATTAAATGCAATAGGGATACAAAACCATAATTTTCAATGCCAACATAGACAAAAGGCTGGCAACACATCAGCGTTCCAAATTCAATTTAAAGCTCCCCATTAATCACAATTACGGATGTTCAAATCGCTGACACGTTTCACGAACAGCCATCATTATGTGAAAGTATTTACGTTTAATTATCCCGTGAATAATTAACAATACGTAGGCTAAATAAAGCATGTTTTGAACAATGTCGGCAATTTCGTAGCACTTTGTGGCTGGTCCGTTTTCCCGGCGGTTGCCGCGAATGTGTATTTCATTCTGTGCGCATGCATTATTCATTTCAGAACCCGGACGGCGAGACCGTGCTTTGATGAATTAAAGCTGCCTGTAATGGCTATAATATAGTGGTAATAGAAGTTTATTTTGTGCTAAAAATGTAAATGCTAGTTGTTAGTGATCATTCTGTATATTTTAGTAAAGTTGGTAGTTAAAAATGCATGCTTCGCGGCTTCGCTTTACGTGGCTGCGCTACGCGGCTTCGCTAGGCGGCTCGACGATACGCGGGTACGCTACACGGCTACGACGCTACGCGGCTACAACGCTACGCGGCTACGCTATGCGGATGCCTACGCCTATTTCATTACATAAGGCTATTAGAACACTGTAGTGTGTTTAGCTAGATAATTTGCACACAGTTTTGGATATTCCAGTGACAAGACATTCAATAAGTGATAAGAGCAATTTATTTTAGAACATCCGACCACAATATGTCATTCTAAACATAACTTTTGTTTAACTTATGGTCTCTCACCCTTAACCGAGCTACCCAATTAGCTTTTACATGATTACTTTGTATTATTAACATTTAAACTTTCATCTAAAAGTCGACATAAGAACTTTTTACTTATTTTTTACCACAAACCGAATATTTAAGCACGCACGAGTATTTCTGAGAGAATCTATGCTCAAAGGAGACTAATTAAAAGTTATATACAACTCGAATTCGCAGCTGGCATGGCCGGCATTAGCGGCCAGTAGGTAGGGACAAGGTATTATTTCATTAAGGGGCTTATTTCGAGTCAGCTGAACACTTCATGCCTTGGCCCGTGTCTCTACGGGTGTCTACACAACAAAGCCGCTTAGCTGGGGGTCATTTTAAACAAAAGCTGCCGAATTGCAACGTTCTGAAGCCCGGCTAACTTGCCGGAACCCGCAGGCTTTGGTGTGTCACCTTCAGAGGGTGCATTCGGAAAGTTGGCAACGTCGCAAATAAATGTCAAATATAACGTTGTTTTGATTAATTTGGCAAAATATTTAGTTTTAGATGTAAAAAAGTCATTTAGTTCCAAATGACTTTTTTACATCTAAAACTAAATATTCGGTGTTAAGATATTTATTATTGCATTTCATAGTCAATATTCTAGTTCACTAATTGACCATGTTTCGTATTTTCATACAGGAATATTGCCAAATTAATCAAAACAACGACATATTTGCGACGTTGCCAACTTTCCGAATGCACCCTCTAAGCAAAGGAATGAAAAATTCAAGTAATTCCGTACATTCCGGGTTTCATTTTATGTGACATCTCGTGGTCGCGAATTAACTAAATTAATGAAGTTGTGACTGTAGGTGACTTTACTGGAGTAGTACAATAAATGTCTGCAGTAATATGTTGGGTACATGTGGGTATGCATTTAAGTTGAAATTGCAGAGTTATTTTCAAAATAAATAGCGCAGAGTCATCTCAACACTTCTCTCCCTTGAATTTGTATATATTGTAGTAAATATGTACGTTTTTTTTTTTTTTTTTTTAGGTTTGTACTTCAAAGTTTAAAATTTTTGTCAGCTTTCCGGGCTCCTAAACTAGGTACGCAGACCTGAACCTGACCGGGGTATGTGTATTATAAGTTTATAACCTATTTATGTAGTTGTATACCTATTTTATTTATAATTCATTATGATATATAAGTATATATAATATGTTTTTTCTCTCCACCACCCTTGGTTGACTGGTAGAGAATGCCTAAGGCATTAAGTCCGGCTTTGTACCTTTTTTTAGTGCAAAAGTTTAAATAAATAAATAAGTTACTGCAAACATGTTTCCCTATATGCAGAGAGAGCTGTTATGAATGAATGAAATGCACTAATCCCAGCGTGGTTTAATCACACTCGATAAATCTAATGAACCCCCAGATTTGCACTAGCCGCTGGATTCTCATGTTTCATGAGGCTACAGAGGCCATTGCATATCAAGGAGTAAACCGGCTGGCGCAGTAATGGTAAGGAAGACGTGCCCTCAGGAAAAGTAAGGATTAGCAAGCCGTACTGGATATGCATCCTGATATTTATTGAACACTTTGCCTGCTGACATCAGACGAGAAGATAATAAAGTAAAATTCACACGTAAACTTAAAAAATATTGATTAGATTCTATGTAAGTGTAGGTATTGATTATATATAGGTCATTGATGTACCTGATATTAAGTTTATTGTAAGAGAGACTCAACGATCTCACAGTTAAACTGCGTAAGCAGTTTTGTGGGGCAATCTACTTAGCGTTAAGGAATTTTTAAGTGAATAAATAAATAATTCATTCATTCATTCATGCACAGAGAGCTGTTATGTGTTTAAATTACTTAGATCATCAACCCAATTACTTAGGTATCTCTGCCTACTCCATCTTATGGTAAAAGCGTCTACACATGGAAGACATTTTTAAGGAAAAGTACTTTATAGAAAAAAAAAAAAGTTCTTAAGTATTAAAGATTTATTAAGTTTTATAACATAAACAATATGATAACCTTCTGGCCGTAGACATCTCTCGACCTTTGAGATACAAAATAAATACTCTACAACGCATCTCCTAATAAAGCAACCGGCCAAGTCACGCACAATGAAGGGTTCCGTAGTTGGGATAAATCCATCCCAACTACATCCCATGAAAAACTTAACATTGTAGTTGAAAATGTTCTCCCATACATTCCAACTGCAAATGTAAGTTTGTACGACACAATATAGACAGATTTACCATGTTATTTTAAGACTTTAGACTTCCAATTTGACCCAAAGAGTGATATTCAAAATTTATTTATTTACATGTCCGTGTTTGGATCACAAAAATTCATATGTACAGCCAACAAAGCAATTTGGTATACAGGCAGATAGCTTTAAACTACTTTAAAATGCTTTTAAAGTAGTTTAAAGCTGCTTTTTAATTACCTATGCCATATGCTTAAAAAGTGATTACGCATACAATAAAAATGAATATTGGCAGTGTAGTGGAGGGATGAATAATTTTGCCTGTATACCAAATAGCTTTGTTGACTGTACGTACCAAATTTCAACTAAATTGGTCCAGTAGATTTGGAGTAATTTGGCTGTGACAGACGGACCGATGGCCGGTGGTGGCGGTGGAGCCAGACAGACAGACACACGAGTTATCCTAAAATGGTTCCATTTTTTCATTCGAACGTATGGAACCCTAAAAACCCTACAATACAGTTCTCCATTATCTTAACGCAGTACCTACTAAATTATTACAATTAATTGCAAGTTAATTGTAAACACGATGCGCGGTGCGCGTACACTGTCGTGCAACGATCCTGGGGGTACACACGAGATAACCTCCTGACTTTGGGCTCGGTCAATATTATGACATAAAGTACAGTGACGTCACGTAATGGCGTCGAGAAAGTGGGATGCGTTTGCAATGCACCTTTGACATTTAACACAGAAAATGCGCGAATATGTTAATAATGGTGATAAGGCAGTGACGGGGATGGTGATAACCTAATGTTATGAGTAATTAAGTCTTATGTGCGAACTTTATTTTGTGACGTTATTAATTTATTAACAGTGCCTACTGAATGAATGTCGCGGTCTGCAACTGGTGCATTGATGAAGAGGCACACATACGTGCGTTCATCAATGCCTGGTTGCAGCCAAGGCTTGTATAGGTACTTTTCTCAAACAATGTGCGGAAATTCAAACTGAGTAAATTAATTATAAATTCCAGAAACGATGACGGACAATGAACATTTTTCACGCACTAATATGTTCATTTGTTTCTTCTTTACTTTAAACAGCATTGCAAGCCAAATTGAAATTTAAAAAAATCCTTGACAAGTTACCTCAAAGAGTATAGTAATATAGAGTTACCTCCATGGTTCAATTTGGTTGGCATGTGTTGATGTAAAAACTTCGTTCCATTTTTAAATAACACGACAGTTATGAGTTTTCATAGTAATTTATTTGGCCTCTTCACTTGTTTTTGACCAGTACAGCAATTTCGATTTACCTATCTCGAAGAACGTTGTCAAAATAATGCTCGAATTTCGAAGCATGTTTGAGAAAATGTTATTTACCTACAAGAAGCACAGAGCTGTTTACACAGAGCAAGTCATTACAAATGTCGATTCGAGACGGGAGAAAAGTCACTTCGTTCTAAAGTCGATTAGAAAATTGGTTTCTGCGGCATTCGTTTGTTTCTGGGCTCGACAGCCCTTTCACGTAGCGATCACCTATTCACTGAGCCGATAAAACCACACGGCTCCACGATTCGATAAAGATACGTAAGTATTTTAATTATCTTCAAGGTGCCTTAAGTAAGTTGATAATAGTACTTATTAAGGTGAAAAACTTAATACAAAATCCTACTAAGTCCAAAATGACTAGGAGTAAATTTTATCCGTGGAATAAGATTAACTTCTGACAGTTGTCGTATGGGGAAACTGTCAAAAATTCAAAATTTATTCGAAAATAAGGCTTCTTCCGCAGATAACATTTATTCCTGTTTGCTCGAATCCGCCCTTAAAGACTAGTAACTTAACTAAGTTACGTAAGTAGGTACCTAACTAAATCGTGTAGCTAGCGTTGCCGGAAAATTATTTCATAAAATTAGGTTCGTTAGCCATTGGCGCTAAACAGTAGTATAGCCAGGGAAAGTAATTGTTTATAAAATATAAACATTTCGTAAATTAACAATGTTATAGCCATTTACAATTGCGACAATTTCAGTTGGTAATGATTTTGCTAAACAATTAATTAACTTAACCTAATACAATTTCAGAATCGATAAACAATCAACTCGCTCGAACGAATACGTTACAGCGCGTATTTTCTGTTCATTTCAACAGAAAAGTCTATTTATTTTCGGGATGATTCCTTTCTCCTCTCAACATATCGGTACATGATAGTATTTCATAATAAACGGTTATACGAACGGTTGCGATGTCGTGTGACTAACTGCTATGTATTCATGATAGCCTGGTACTTTTGCTTGAGTATCACGTCATTTTCTATTGTTAATGATTGTTTTCTAAGTTATCTGTTAGATTTGATGTATGACGTTTGTGTTATGTTTGATGAATGTTAGTTACGCTGTAAGGAAATGTGTTACGTTATTGATGTAAGATAAATATTGGTTATGGTTTCTGTTTTCCTTATGTGCTTTCCTCTCGTGGGTGCAAAGGTGCAAAGGTGCAAAAAGGTCGAATATTACAAGGCTCTGTCGGAGTACGTAGCTACTAAAGCACCTTACCTATACTCCATTTATTTTAGCATTAGATAAATAACGGCTAAATAACGACAGTTATTGTGTATAATGTTAAAATAACTGCACTTTAGAGTTATTTTTTTAATGTAAATGGTAAATAGATTAGGTACATTGTTTTGTATTTATCGTGAAATAACGGAGTTTTTATATACATTTATATCGAAATAACGAAAGGGTGTTATGTTAACCGTTATTTGTCTAATGTTATCTCTACGTACAATATACTAACAATAACTAGGAGTAAATATCAGCGAATAAACTAAAATTACAAAACATTCAGTAATTGACTGTTGATATTATGTTCTAGACAGGCAAAATAGGTAAATATTAGATCGTAGAATCTTGGCTTATCTTTCAATGTTATCTAACGACATAAAAACAGACGCCCATAATTAGGCACACATAATATTTATATTTGGTACACGTACGATAAGATTTTTTTTTTTAAACGCCCATCTTCGGATCCTACATTTAGCATTCTGCGTCAACGCATGCTCCAGTATTGCATAAAAAAAGTCATTTGATTTTATAAAAACGCAGAAAAAAAACCAGTTCTTATATTATTTGTGATAACACTGTTAAAAAATGTAAATGGCGGCTCGGAAGTTAGCTTCTCCCTGCGCAGTACTCCACCCCTCACCCCCGCTGACACATGAAATTGTTACTGCGCAGCGACTCGCCTCATCTTCCGAGCCGCCATTAAGTTTGAATCGAAGTGTACCATTTATTACACTGTTGACTATTAGAGCAAACACATCACTATGGATGTGTGAGTGAGTTACAATCATACTGTTACCACCGATTACTAAACAATTACTACGTAGATACAACTCGTTCTTAAAGGGCATTGCTATCTCATATCACGGGACGTTATCACAATGGTATAAATCACCGGGTAAGTGAACAATTGGCGCTGTGTTGTTATATTTAGTTTGTAACTACGAACAGATGGGGTCGATGCATTTCCCGCTCGATCTGTGCTAACGCACCCCAGCTGGGTCAACTGAGCTGTGGTTTGATGATAGGCGGAGCGGGAGCGGGGATTTATCAGACGAGAAAAGTGAAGAGAACAATGCATTTTTCGCACCCATTAAACCATTGAAATGCCGCTATTGTCAGTCTTTGAGAATGCTGTAGTATAGTAACTAGTTAGTATCGCAAATATGTTTGTTTTAAAAAAAAATTGAATTCATTAATTTGTTCAGTGATAGTACGTAGTATTATATGATCTGTGGTGATAGATAACGCGCAGCCTAAACCGCTAGGTCTAAAAGCATGCAATTTTGCACAAAAGTTCCTTTTATAACGAAGGGAAGCATAAAGAAAGGATTTATGAAAATGAACAATCTAACTTGTAGGTGTTGTTTAGACGGTGCCAGTAAATTAATTGTTGCTAAAATTTTATGGAATGCCGCAGGCAAAAAACCTGCACCGTGTAAAAATGGGGTTTAGACTTCTGTTTTCATGTAAAAATTAGTTGTGTTATGATTTTTCGAAAATTCATCCCGTAAAAGCCAATTACTCCACGGGTTAAATAGGGGATGCAAGTTTGCAAGAAAGGTCATATTTTTTTAAAGTTAAGAACGTGTTTATTGGCTTTTACGCTTCTGTTACAAGTAAAAGTTCTGTTTACACGTAAGACTAGCACACAACATTATTGATGACAATTTTATCCTTCCGTCATTGGGCTGGTGAACCGTATATAAAGATGTCGCCACTTTTTTGTTTCGCGGACTGGTGTGCAAACGCTAAAATTCTAAAACAATACAATACTTATTTTCCGCTCACCTCCTCGCTTCTCTCTTACAACGTGACCTAACCGTGTCACGAGATAGTTCTTGAGGTCAGCCAGTGTACGGGGGTGTGGCAGTCGATACGCGAGATATATTTTGTTACCACGACTTGCGGTTACCGTCCTCCACCTATGCACTCCTGGTAGATTGCAAGAGAACATGTACATGTAGGTAAAACAGGGCCAGGCAAAATGACATTATATTGAGTACGGGCGGTGGCATTTTGGACAGATTATGGTTTATTGGTGTTTTTTGTCCTGCTTCTAGCCTAACTCAGCCTATTATAACCAACATACATAATATGTGACCCTGGGCCTAAATCTACTAATTTATAAACGTTACAATGGTCTCTCAATGGTTATTTTTTTGACAGATTTGCCATACAAAAACTGTCAAAAACTCACCATTGAGAGACCATTGTAACGTTTATAAATTGCACTTTGTCCCAAAATTACGTTACTAGCGTTCATTTAAGTTTATCAGAAGGATCTTTAGCGGGGTCAGCGTTCCAGCTCAATGAATATTGTCCATTGCGTAAGATTGTAGGTAAATCATAATTTATTCTATCAGACGCCAAATATCCAAAGCTACTACATGGACGTTTTTATAACAATATGTATGCATTTCGTGCTGCAAGTTCTGTGAATCGATGAATAATGCATTGATTCAAGATTAGATTGTTTATTACATTTTCATACATAATAATTACATTTTTTATTATTTTTATTAAAAAATAGTAGCCCATAGGCATCTGGAACAGGGTCTTGTTGTTCGGATTTTGCATAACTGTGAGCGTTTGTAAACGGATGGCGCCGGTTGCATAAAATGTTGAATCATACAATCTGCCAGCGACCCCCATACCATGAAAACCGATTTCCACACAAATTTTCAATCAACCATACCACTTTCACACTTCCAAGATACACAGATTACAATCATGTTCCAGTTTTACTTAGGTAAAGGTATATAAAAATCGAATAATCCAGTGCGAACGTCAAAGGGAGACAGGGTCCAAATTAGCTACCCTTGTCAAAGGACTCATTTGCGAGCTATCGGGCTTCTCGCCTGGAAGCCGCCTATCTGGCATGGGATCTAACTCGGTAGGTACGAGTAGGTACTAGATACCTACGTAGATGTTTTTCATACCTATGCAGCATTTTGTGTGGTGGTTTCGTAAATGGGGATTGGAGGAGGTAATGCCAGTTACAGTTGCTACATCAGTACTGTACTATGGGTACAGCTCTGCCTAACCCTTCGGGGTTTAAAAGGCGTGATGTTATGTACTACCATTGCTGAACTGAAGTGCTGAAGTCTTTTTAAAACTATAAAAACATCTTCAGTTTTCTTGAAAGTTATCCTTCAGTCTAATTGTCATTGGCCGTTTTGATTATGATTAAGGTGGATGCTCCAAGGTGGCTCGCGAAATTCAAATTTTCTTGCGTTTTTTGCAATTTGCAGGTCAGGGTCAGGTTGTATGTTGATTAAAATATGATTTGCGACCGTAACAAATATGGTTTTATAGAATAATAATCATTAGAATCAGCAATACAACTCCATAAGTTAGAATAATCCTCAAATGTCAAGATTTCATGAAATAGGCATTCAATAGGATTATATGAACTTAGAGAGTTGAATTGATGATTTTTATGACTATAATTCTATAAATAAATATCTGATACAGCCGCAAATCATATTTAGATCAACATACAACCTGATACAGACCTGCAAATAGCAAAAAACGTAAGAACATTTTAATTTCGCGGGTTGCCTCGGAGCATCCACCTTAACCAATCAGCATCCAATTTCATAATATACGATCAATCACAATCTGAATCGTTTTGAAACAGATTGCTAATCCATTGCTTCATAAGTTTGAAATTACATATCAAAAGAAGGGCAAGTTGTCACAAACAAGGTACAAAGAACGAGGTATCAATACAACGAAAAAGGTTTGTGTACACAGATAAAAACAAAAGAAGATGGATGGAGATATCCTTTCAATCAACATAACATTTTCTACGTGAGAAGTTCCATTTATTTCCCTTGTATTCTGATCTGTGTCTAAAGAGGAAAATAATTACTTCTATTTGTTGGTAATCGTTCAGAGAATTACATTTTTTCTCAAGGCAATGCCTTTGTGGTAATTCATATCTATAATACTAGCCCTGTCATTAATATATAAGTAAGTAAGCCCTGCTTATAAAGTTATAAAGATGTGGTAAGAGCCATAACTGTCTTAGTCAGTATCACAATAACATAAACAAGAGAGAAATTACATACTTAATTATAACAACACATAATGTAAACACATTATATAAGTGTTATTAACACATTGTTTCAAAACACGTTTGCGGTTTAGTTTGGTAAGTCCACAGACACGAATAAACGGAGGGGCTAAATCTATTATCAGAGGTGGGATTATACAGCCCACGTTATGTTGCCCACGCGTTTGACTTTTGGTGACTTTGACCACTCTTTACTTGGTATCGATCCTTTATTAATGATCGATGTTACTCGGTATTTTTTTTTTTGCTCTGTTTGAATATGAGTCATTTGGCATTTTTTTTAAATATGTGTTTTATGTAATGTGCGTTTAGTTTGTGCAGAATAAAAAAATTAGAAGAGTACTAAAATTCAAAAACAAATACTAAAATTGAAATTAAAAAGTGTTTTTTTCTAAAAAACTAAATAGTAGTGATGCGCCGACTATGGGTTTTGCCAATATTGACTAGCTTTAGTGACTAAACTATTGGAGATCTTTGATTTAATTTTCGTATGCAGACTGGGAACGTCATTAGATATACGCAGTTTAATTTATTGTTGTAATAGCAGCGCCCCGTGGTTTCACCCGTCAGAATATCGGGATAAAGTATCCTATGTGTTAATCCAGGTTATAAACTATGTGTCCCAAATTTCATTCAAATCCGTTCAGTCGTTTTTGCGTGAAAGAGTAACAAACATCCATCCATCCATCCATCCTCACAAACTTTCGCATTTAGGTATAATATTAGTAGGAAGGATTGTCGTTTCCACCTTGGATATAATAGAGATAGGAGAAGATCAGAGAAACGATGGATGGCCTGCTGATGATATCTGATATATAGCTAGAATGACGGTAACTACCTGACTACCGACAGGCCGACTAATAGTGCAGAAATCACACATGTTGCTCCCGTTTATTGCCCGTGTTTCGACCTCTACTAGTATAGTAGAACCAAGGGTATATTTCTTTTCGGTGGTGTTATCAATCAGACCATGGACTAATCAAGTTCTATCACTAGTACTAAGGGCACGTTTGGTTACCCGTGGTACGACCTCAAAAAAAAAACTTAGATAAGGGTAAGAGGATGATGAGTAAGTAAAAACAGGCTATTGGGTTTCACCGTAGCTGATGACCCTCGGTGCAGCAGTAAATTATAAAAACAAAAGAGTCGGTGTTTTTCCAGTATTCTGTCTTGTATAGGTCAGGTGGGCGCTCATTAGATACAACGACGTAGGTAAGGCAAGTTTTCGTGGGAACTGCAAACATCTACATTTATTTTGATTTTATTTATTTACCCATTTATGTACCTACACAATAGACAAGAATAAAAATAAAACAGAAAAAAATGCATACAAAGGTGATGTTTATTTCTAAAAAAATCCCTTCCAGCATAATTGCGATGAGAAAGAGATGTAGATTTAATTTTCGTGTAACAAATTATCACTAGATACGTATTAACAATAAGAAAACTTTTAAAATCCAAAAAAAAGTGACCTATTTCATATTAAATTATTGGAAATTATTTCCGAAACCCGCCATATATTAACCATCAGTTTTTTTTTCCTGGCAAAGGTTTTGAGACCCAGAAAGTCTTTTAGGAAAAAATACCTCTGACTACAGGCACCTTCTTTTTACGACTAAATAAGATATTTCCCTCGTCTTTAATTAAATAAAATAGGAAATAAAAGGAGTCTAGCTGTGAGCAGCGATCGCCCGCTTACTTAGAGTCGAACCAATGAGCCGGCAACATGGCTAACCACATCGCAGAGTAGGTACCAATGCTTTGATACCTCTGCATTCAAGCGTACTCTGTAGTATCTCTGTTAAAGGCTTTTAGTATAAATGGTTTGTTGCAGCTCTGCAGCTGTTAAATAGAAAGTGGAATATACAACAAGTTTTTTTTATTATATCCCATAACTCTAGGGTTATATTCTATATGTAAAAATAATACAAAAAGTCCTAGAATATGTGGTCCAAAAACGCATAGTTTCGAAGATAACATAACACTATACTCTCGATGTGTGTATCTAAGTTTCATTGATAAGTACGAGTAAATCATTTTCATTCAAACCAATCATTCATATTAAAGGTAAGAAAATGCGACGTTGTCATATTTCACGTAGACCGGTAAGGGTGTTTTACATTAATAATCGTGACTTTGTCGTATTATTTTGTAAGAAAAAAAAAAATATATATAGTTGAAAAATAATTCTTATGCCAGTTGATTCTTTGATATGGTCTCATTCATACCCAAGAGTTATGGGATATAAAAAAAAACACCTTGTATATTATGTATGTCTTATACATTACAATCATGATTAATCATCATTAAGTATTAAGTCCGCCTTTGTACCATTTTTTGAGTGTGAAAAGTTTAAATAAATAAATCATCATAATTTTTGTATCGTAGGTACTTCGGTAAATCTGTCTTCTATTAAGAATAGGCGTAGGCCAAACAGACAGACAAATCCTGACATTTTCTTACATAAAATGTTTTTTGGAATGATTTTTTATTCAGGGAGTTAGAAAGGTTTCTAAAATCATAATATAAGTTAAAGGTACTACGTAAGTATATAAACCGATAAAGAAACTTGTTCTGCACCGTGTTTTCGGAGCCAAGTAATATGCAAATGACATCGATGAAGCAACACGCGTGTTGCTTCATCGATATCATTTGCATATTACTTTGGTTACAAACATTAGGTAGACACAAAAAAAAACAACACTGAACAGACTTTGTTTTTGCTATGAAAAATTGTATTTTCTTATTTTCCCGTCTGTATAGGTATAGGTATCGATTGTATATAAGGTGCTATAAAAATATCTGCCACGGCTTTAATGAGAGGTAGTATTGTGTTTAAAGATAACAATAGTGAAGAAATTTCGTACCCCGGCACAGTTAAATCAATTTGAGAAAATAAAGTAGTTAAATAAACATTGACTCTACTCTGCATAAAGTGGTTCACAAATTACGCGCGAAGTGCACTTCGTCAATGAAAACAACTGCTATCTCTTTCCATCTGTTCCTCGAATGAAAACTGAAATCAGCTGACTAGTTCGTCACTTGCAAATTTATACGTACAATTTTTTGTATGAAAAAAAATATGACACATGATCAATAATTTGTCTTTACTATTGTAATCTATAAACACAATACTATCTCCCATTGCAGCCGTGGCAGATATTTTTATAGCACCTTATATAGGATGTATAGTTACTTATATTGTATATAAGAAACTTCAAGCTTTTTTAAATCAAATATGTTTATGGTATTTCAGACATGGGACTTCGATTCAACTTTGAACTTAAATTGTCAGAGTATTCTGTTTGGCGTTGTACCATTTAATTTTATGCATTAAACTTATTTCCTTCTGCCTAGCCTTTTCCCAATCATGTTGGGGTCGGCTTCCAGTCTAACCGGATGCAGCTGAATACCAGTATTTTACATGGAGCGACTACCTATCTGACCTCCACAACCCAGTCACTGGGTAATACGATACCCCTTGGTAAAGGCTCGTACACACTGGCGCGACTCGACGCGCGACGCGACACCGGCAATTGTTCAATCGTGAAGTTTTATTAGAAATTGTATTGTTAAAGTCGCGTCGCGCGACAAGTCGCGCCAGTGTGAACGAGCCTTAAGACTGATTGTCAGACTTTCGGGCTTCTGAGGACTCGTAACGACTGTCAAAGATCCACGAATGACAGCCGGGACCAACGGCTTAACGTGCTTTCCGAAGCACGGAGGAGTCACGGTATGTTAAGATGGTCACCCATCCACGGACCAACCCCGGCAAGCGCAGCTTAACCTGATTGCTCGACCCGTGCGGCTGTTATTACTTAGCCACGAGCTCCTCTGCATTAAACTTATTTATACTCGTAAATATTAATTCATCCAATCCAATATTTTTTAACAGAGTTAAAAGGGGGTAGCCAGTAATGAGTTCAACACTTTTAATTAAAAACACTTATATATCGGTTACAAGATCTAACTAATTTAGTTGAAGATTAAATACCAGTTACAAATCAATAACTAATTCATAATGATTCTCAATTTCCTTCATATGATAACCACAAAATTATTACACAATAGTCTATGCACCACATAGTTGAGTTACTTACTAAACCAGTTTATTTAATCGGTTCTAAAGTAACGAATACTTCGTCGGATACAGCTTTGAACATTTGATGGGAGGGCTATGACCTTATAACTAACATGCTTTGGGCAAGACCTTCTTCGACAAACCGGTTTATTTAACTACGATTCTATATTTTTTGTTTCTTCATAGTTTTCTTTTGGAACTCGTTGGTAACTTTAAACTTATTTGAAATCTGTAACTTGAAGATGACGTGTACGTGTATAAATAAATAGAATCAAAAAGATTTGACTATATTTTTTGATAAGTTATCAATTTGAAAAACCCTAAATTCCTACAACTAAGTAGTAACATTTGCTTATATATTTCTCTTTTCTTAAATTAAATAAGGTACTACATGGTTTTCTTAAAGACTTTTTTTTTTGCCCAATTTTTTTTTTTACAGATTGAAAAACAAATGTTTAAGTCCCATGGCCAAATGTGGGTGTACTATAGGTGCAGCTCTATCCAACCCTTCGTGGAAATAAGACGTGATGTTATGATAGAAAAACAGATTCTGACCGGAGTCTGGATTTGTGCCCGGTTGAAGGCAATAGGCTCGCCTCATATTACATGGGACTCAAATATAACTGGCGAAATGTGGGTGTACTATAGGTACACCTCTGCCATCCCTTCCAGGAATACAGGCGTGATGTTGTGTTAAAAACAGATTTTTTAATTATAAAATTGCAAATAGCAGAATACTATAATTTTGAAGCACACACAATGTACACAACAAAGTTCTTTTATTTAAGATACTGCAACAAATTCCATGTTTGATGTGTAATTAAATCACATACCTAATTAAACTAATGTATTTAAACAAAATATGTCAAGAGCGTGCCTGTTTATCAAATAATGAACTAGTTCATTTATCTAATTCGTATAAACGTGTCTCTATCGTTGGTACTAAAATAATGTAATTTTACGAGTTTTGGACAATTAGTCAACAAAGTCCTCAATGAGTTTCTAAAGCTAAGCGAGAGGTAATTTATTTTCCTTTTTTTTGTGTGTCATCAATCGTCAACTGGATGTCACCATATTGAAGTATTTTTGACTAGGTAGATATATTTAGATACACAAAATGAATCCGGTAGTAAACCTACATACATTTTCAGTGTTCCTACTAAATAATTAAAAAAACAAAAAATCTAACAGAATTAAACAGGAGAGGTAATTGTTCTACCGTGAAGTTTTCTTAGAAATTGTATTGTTAAAGTCGCGTCGCGCCTGTTTGCGGGAGCCTTAAGAGGAGGCTCCCTAAATTTTATGTTAATTTGCATTAATATTCTGAAACAGTCACACATACAATCAAAATGGAACTTTAGTATATGATTCATTGGATCTTTTTCTTTCCATGTACAAGACAGTTACGTAATTGTAACATTTTCGCTCGATTCATTTTTTATTCAAAAATCATGTCTTTTTTAAAGATTATTACTTTTTTTTTCAAGATTGCTTGGCCTTTATGTCTAAAATAAATGTTAACAGTAAGAAAATATAGTTTACTATCCAGCCACAAGATATTTTTTCAAAGTTATAAACAAAATAAGAATTGAGACTTACGACATTTAGTTTCGAGCTCGAACGCGATCAAAGAGCGCACGCGGTATTCAACCTTATTACGGCTATGTTAGCGTCTAACACCATAGCGGTCTAACCGGTCTCTCAGTGGCGGAGTTGCGTAGAAATTATTTTAGAGTGCCTGGTCTTAAAACGTAACAAACAAACTAATAATCAGATTTATAGTATCAACGTAGATTTTCCGACCTACTGCTACAGGTGTAGATATTATAAATTATATGATCCATCGATTGATTATTTTAATGTCACGACGTAAAAGAACAACATAGATATAAAATAGATTTCTCATGTGATAACGTATGTATTTGTGTTAATATTCTAAGATAACATTTTAAAATAATAAGATTTTTGCGATACGGATAGGTTAATTTATTTTATTGCTTATGAAACTTAGTAAGATAAATACTTAGTATGGGATGTTTAGAAAGATAAGACGAGATAATCTTAATAAAAAGATATCAAATTCAACTAGCAGATAGTTACGTAGGTACATAATATTAAAATCAAGGACTCTTATTAGGGCCTGTGCACACCACGTTTTTTAAAAGCGCCGTCGACGCGCGTTTTAGAAACGCGCGTCGACGGCGAGCTATTATCCTACAGAAAAGGTCTGACTTGCGTGCGTATCGCGTCTGTATCGATATAAACGCCCGTCGACGGCGCGTTTAAAAAACATGGTGTGCTCAGGCCCTTACGGCTCGTGCAGACCGACGCAATATCGCGGGCGCGAAAGGCAGCACAACCCATGTCGCGTCAGTGTGTACGAGCCTTTAATTTGTGTATGATGTTGATGGAAACCTAAGTAATGGTGAGTTAATTAATACATGTCTATGGTTTCTTTTTCAGCTGTATTTTATTACTACATAACATCACGCCTGTATTCCCCGAAGGGTTAGGCAGAGGTGTACCTATAGTACATCCACATTTCGCCAGTTATGATTAAGTCACACGTAATTGGGGGCGAGCCTATTGCCACTAACCGAGGACAAATCCAGACTCCGGGCTGCTACTGAGAAATTCCAGATCGAAAAACCCATTAACACTTTGTTCGACTTGGGAATCGAACCCAGGAGTCCACGCTTCAGCAGTCACACTTGCGACCACTAAACCAACGAGGCAGTGTATTTTTATTAATTATTTAATAATCACCATGGTAACGAGGTAACCTTTAAACCTTCATTACTTGTTTGTAATTATTAAATAAGATAACTTAATCAAACGGTTAGTAAACAATTTTGGTTAGTTGCTAATTAGGTTTTCACTGATAAAATATGTCATCATATTTTTTTAAAATGCTATTAAAATGTCAAGTCTGGTTTTTTTTAAATAGGTAGGTATATCCCGATATTTTAAACTGTGCGCCTGTCAACGTCAAAATATTATAGTGTCAAAGTATTACATAGTATCTTAACTAGTAACAATAACAAATTAAAGATTATGACCAGAGATCGGATAATCGGATGCATATTTACCTATAGTTAGTTTTTGGCTAATGAATTACGGAAGCGGCTTCTTAATTTTATTTTTTTCTTAATATGAATGTCGGAATTCCAGAAAATGTCCAGAAACCAGTTATTACACCTCTTATAAAGGTTACTTTCGACATGTCAACATAAAAATTAATATACTGTAAACATTTTTTAACGAAACTCAAGGCACCGAACTGTTTGTCGCTATGTGCTATACCAGTTTGGTAACCTACTTTACCACATTAGCTAGCATTTCTATAGACAAAAAGTACTAAAATCAATTCCGCAATCGCGAGATTTTTACATTCAATACAAAAGTGCATTCCATAATAGTCAACACCTCAACTTTAGGTAAATATGCATCCGAATATCCGATCTCTAATTAAGACAGAACTGTGGAGACGTCACGAGTTGTGCCTAGACCGTGTTAGGAGGCGTCGGGGACCTGACGAGATAACCGTGCATGCGGGTGAATCGACTTTGACAGCTCCAAGCGCACATAGTTATATAAATCGAGTTATATAGGTACCTTTTTATACATATAAAATCAAAATTACAGCATTTTATTTTTCAAAATCAAAATTCATAAAACTAGGCTGAGAATCAGCACTTTTCGAACGTCAAAATTTCATTTAGGCTTCATTAGGCAGGTACTATTTAGGTACCCCTAAAAATGCAGAGGAAGGTGAAACCAAATTAGTGTAGGTTGGTAATATAAAACTGGTAATCATAATCTCCCTGTCCTTGTCCCACGTCACTAGTGGTCTGCGCAAGTCAACACGTTTTCTCTTTCTATTTTCCCCTGTCACGCTATGATTTACTCCTTTCTCTTTCTAGCCATAACATGAGAAAAATATTCATCATTTTTATGCCATCTTGCAATATCATAGGTACCTATTCTGTTCGATCGCAAGAATTCTACATTGTGCGCCTGTATTGCAGGCATTTCAAATATTTACCCACTAGTTCACAACAGCGTTCATTTCTGCAATATACTGGCTTTGTAGGGTAGTTATACATTAACGAGGAGGCGAGGAATGATTATACGCATGTGTAATATTTCTGTAGAGGTTTCATTGTTTCAAAGATATTAAAAAGTTAAAAAAAAAACATATGGCTCTGATAGCACATCTTCCGACTAATGCTGGAATCTCGGAGAGAAAATGCCATTGACACTAAGCTTCGGACCCCAATTGGTGACACACAGTTTGTTATTATGCAGAGAGTGGGAGTTCTCCCACTCTCTGCATAATAACAAACTGTAGCAAGTGTATTGCAAATAATTGAGTCAAGTGAAAGTTTAAAGAAATATTTATTTACCCACGATATCCGGATAGCGCGCCAGAAAGTCTGTTTTGGCCCTTATGAGTTCAAGCCTTATCTGATTCTCCAGAGGCGCCTCCAACGCTGAGAACACCAACGCTCCCGATGCCAAGTAGACCACGTAGAATATGACGTACAACAACAGCAGACAAGTGAACCTTGCCTTACCAAACAATCTAGTCGTTGCTATTAAAGGTTGAAACGGAGGATGTTCTTCTTCATACAAAATCTCTCTTTCAACGACCATTTTCTTGTGGTAAGGAAATAATTGGCTGTGAACTATCATGTCATCATCGCTCCTAGAACTCATACTCCCGTAGGAGTGAATCCGCGTGTACTTGTTTCCGCCATTCCCTCCAATTCCAATATGCTTCTCCATTTTAAAAGGTTAATGTCAATAAAAATTTACGCGCGAAACCAATAAAAAGTTTTTAATTCAATCAAAAATCCATTTTCAAAAACACATTCTAAATTCGAATAAACGCACCAAAAACAAAACACAAGCACGGTTTCTATCTAGATATGGCTTGTCGGTAGTCCACAGAGCTCCAGAACACAAACCTAAAATCCCGGAACGCGCGGGATTATGGTCAACTGTACTTGAAAAACCTCTTCGGATGATTAGGTTCAACAAAAAGCGCGAATATTTCCGTCTTTTTAGTATCCCGGCGACAATTTTCAAGTTTAAATATCACCATTTTGATGCATTTTAGAAGCACTGGTTGGGATTAAATATGGCGGAAGCCGTAACAATGTCGGTGTAGATGTAGGCGTAGTGATCGCGACAGTGACCGTAAGTAGACTGAGCGCATAAGTCGACACTCGATAAATTATAGTAGAATGCTATTGGGTATGTTGTCACTTCTTGTTTGTAAAGTACCCAAGATAAGATGATTGTGGTAATCACGGTTTACCTACAAACGACTGTAATATGTTTTGTCGTTTGACGATGTAACGGTAACACTTTATTGCTATAGATGCAGAATTTACATTTAAAATGTAAATCAACAATAACAAGCTAATTAACATTTTGTTTTTAATACTAATTCTTAACATAAATACGGATTCATAAGATTAGGTACTTACAGTTATTTTGATATCATTTTTATTCAATATTCATATGCAAGTTAAGTCATCAATTAATACTGATTGTATAATAAATTCATTGTTCTAATGAAGCCTAGTAAAATAATAAATTATTCAGGTAAGTATGAAAGTACCTAGCCTTGTATTTTAAGAGGGTTGGTCCCACAAAGAAATGTTTGGTTTCGTTGGAGAGACTTCAACTTCAGCTGAGTACCTACCGGCCTCAAGTTGCCTTAAGAGAAGGTACCTAACTTTCTTGAAGTCGGTTTAAGATAAATATGGAAGTATAACTGGTAAGTTTTTCTTCAGAATTTCATGTTTTATTTGCCTTCGTAATTTCAGGATAGCTTGCTTTTATTAATACGAATAAGCGGAACTACGCTCTCATTGAAATAAGTACATCGCAGGCGCGACAGGCAGCTCTACCCTTGTCGCGCCCGCAATATCGCACCAGTGCAGCAGTGTGAACGAGCCGTAAAACTAAAACCCAACTACATACAGCTTTTTAATTGAATTTTTTGTCGGGTTTTAGTTTTATAACTATTTAAATTATTTTGGGGTTATAATATAAAAACGTTTATATATTTGGAATGTGCTAATTAAGCCCTTTCATTTGAAACCCAACATTCAAGCATTCAAAAAAACATTTTTTTTAAAGACCTTATTTCCGTCTTATCAAAACGTCACCCCGATGGTCTACCTACAAAATGAAGTAAAGTAAAGTAAAAGTCTAGTAAAATCCTGACGGACGGTAACCCTAGATGAACTGTCACGCGCTTCCCCTCACGACACTTGGTACGGTAAAAGTTCATATACCTTGATGAGTATATGTAGTTAC
Source organism: Eupsilia transversa (assembly GCA_914767815.1). Classification (NCBI taxonomy): domain Eukaryota; kingdom Metazoa; phylum Arthropoda; class Insecta; order Lepidoptera; family Noctuidae; genus Eupsilia; species Eupsilia transversa. The sequence continues at coordinate 14,554,662 of OU611882.1, forward strand.
TTAGTTACATAATGGATCGACACTTATCTATTAAGTTATTGATTGGTTTTCCTGCTCATAATTAGTAATTAATTTACAACATGATATGGAATTACGCCTATATTTTCTCCGAAAAGTTTGGCAGAGTTCATAATGGTCTAAATTATAAAGTTACCACCTAAGTACACATTATGGTAAAGCAATAAAGATATTGAGTATTGAGTATAGTACACGAATAATAATGATTTTATAAAGTACAGAACGCCACCAGCTACTAACCGTACGTCCTTTTGCTTCATTAACGTTCATATAGGTCGTGTGTTAGTTAGTTAATTTAAAGGCATTTATAAATTGGGCAATCATACTTTTATTTCATTTTTAATACAATTTTTTTACATTTATATTTTTTTTTAAATAGTAGCCCAATGGCATCAGGAACAGGGTCCAAGCTGCCGGTGGTTAGGGGTCTAAAGAGCCTCCTCACTATGCCTGCCGTGTCCAGGAGTAGGTACTGCTTTCTGAATCATACCTAATTATTATTGATTATCATTCAAGGATTTTAAGACAATGATCTGGCACAACAAAGTTGAGATTCGCAAGAGCTAAAAACTCGTTTACAATGACATTCAAAATTTAATGAAACTACCAGGAGCTGTTCTGAAGCTCACAGCTGCAGCAGCGATACACATCCGGAAGGCTGAAAACCACATTTTGGAGCCCAATTTTATAGAACTGAACCTTTTTCAAGCATCCTAGATTGCGCTATCACTACGTACATTACTATCACTATCACTAATTTATATAACAAAGTCCTCCCGCCGCGCCTTTCTGTCTATTAGATCGCGATAAACTCAAAAACTACCAACCAGATTTTCATACGGATATCACCAATGGACGGAGTGATTCATGAGAAGGGTGTAGGTGTATAATTCATTAAGGTTTTGCGTAAATTGGCTGAAATATAACGATGATTGAAAATGACGGGAACAATCATGTCGACTGGGAGCTTTACTGGTGTGCGCCGCGTTAACCAATTAAGAGGGAGTGGGTATAATGCTGGTTGGTAGATATAATGTCTTTGAATTTTTGGTTCTAGGACATGCCAGTTCCGTCACGATGTTTTCCTTCACCATTTTGAGAGCTGTGGTGATGAACATATTTACATAAAGTTAAAGGGCTGCGTCGGTTCGAACTCACGACCAAGTCGACCAAGTCCCGTGGCGTTTACCACTGGGCCACCACTGCTCGGACAACGAGGACACTGAACGAAACACTATTGTATAGTTTTGTGTTTACTGTCACTCAAAGTGTTAGCAGGAGAAATGTCAAATACACTTCCCCTCGGGAATCCAGAATGATACGTTATATTCCTTTAGGCGCGATTGGTCCAATTCTCGATTGTTATACCTAACATAATTTAATTTGGACTTGCTAAATAGCTCATTGGCAAATCTACACATTTCAAAGGAAAACGGAATCTTCTTGTGTCCACCATAACGACAGATAACGTAAAACGGTTGCACCTCCGTGCAACCGTTTTACGTCATTCCCTTATCAGTTATCAGTAAACACTGACACGACGGTATCACGTATCAGTTTGTTATCAGTACAGTAGGCCTGTCAATATGTGCAGCAGTTGCAACAAGGTACAGTCTAAATGACACTCCGGACAAACACAAATATTGACACAAAAATCCGGAGTCATATGTTAATCTGTTTGATTTATGGCCTAACACGTGTGACTCCGGAGTTTTAATTTGTCTGTCTGTGATGTCTTGTTTATACTTTTTTAGTTGACTTTTTGTCATAGTTGGGTCTTAGTTTTTATAACTTTGTTTAGCTTACTGAGATTTCGTCCTTTTAATGTAAGTATAAAAGGTTGCATTGGACTTTCCTGAGCCAGAAAAGTCTGTTATTAACCACCTCTAATTAATTATTATTTATTAATTAATTTGGTGCACTAACAGCAGGGCATACACAAATATTAATAATAAAATAAAAGTACTGGTACAGTTCGATTCAAACTTAATGGCCGTTCGGAACATGAGGCGAGTCGCTGCGCACCGTGCTGCGCACTAACAATTTCATGTGTCAGCGGGTGTGAGGGGTGGGGTACTGCGCAGCGAGTAGCTAACTTCCGAGCCGCCATTAAGTTTGAATTGAACAGTATGTATGCCTATTATAGATATACATAGCATTCACAATAAAGAAACATAATAAGAAATAATGACTGACTGACTGCCTCGTCGTTCTAGTGGTCGTAAGCGCTACTCTGCTGAGCATGAGGTGCTAGGTTCGATTCCTGGGTCGAACAAAGTGTTAACAACGGGTTTGTCCATCTGGAATTTCTCAGTAGCAGCCAGGAGTCTGGACTTGTGCCCGGTTAATGGCAATAGGCTCGCCCCCTATTACATGGGCCTTAAACATAAATGGCGAAATGTGGGTGTACTGAAGGTACACCTCTGCCTAACCCTTCGGGGAATACAGGCGTGATGTTATGTTACATAATAATATTACGAAGTATTTCACTTTGTCAAAGTTACCTTACATGTTCGTATTCTTAATATTTACTTGTAGAAAGTAGCTTGTTATCGGTACACGATGTAATACAAGTCAGCCGAGAGAAATGGGCGTCACTTGATACTTTCTTATAAGGACTAGTCTAGATGAAGCGTTTTGAACTCTAGATCTAGCGGCGTAGCGTGGGTGTTCGCTGCCCCGGATCGACCGGAATTTCCCCCCTTCCCCCATATTTTCATTATTAGTTTAAAGTTTAACTATTTTATTCAATGGACCTAATGTACATCGTACAACTTATTGAAAATCAAAATAAACTACCACAGCTTCGGAAGGATCGGATATATGAGAAGAAAAGGCGCATGAAACCCTCAGGAAGTTTATCTTTTTTATTATTATTTACTGACGCTAAAAGAATCTATGCTTAGGTTTAATTAAAAACATGTTCTAGTTTTTTATTACTCCTCATATGCCATTTTTTGTTATTTCGTGTTTAAAAATCGTCGAACTTGCCGCCGGCGCGGCCCCCTTTCGTATGCCCCCCCTGCCCCCCCACGCTACGCCACTGTCTAGATCCCTCACGTTCAGTACTTGGTGGGTAACATAACTGGGGCCTAAGTCTACTAATGTATAAACGTCACAATGGTGTCATAATGGTTAGTTTTTGACAGTTTTTGTATGGCAAATCGGTCACTAACTAACCATTATGACACTATTGTGACGTTTATAAAAAGAAACGTCTTTATTAAAACTGATTTGCAAATCCTTTAAGCCATTGTTTATAGACCCTAAAATGGTAGGAAAAAAAAAAGTTTATTGACACAAAATATCATTGTATACAATACCAAAGGAAAACAAAAATGAAAGGAAACCAAATAAAGGAATATGTGTGTAGGTAAGTATTGACCTTAGGTAATCGTCTTGATTCACATTAGACGAAATTACAGGGGCCTAAGTCTACTAATTTATAAACGTCACAATGGTCTCTCAATGGTGAGTTTTTGACAGTTTTTGTATGGCAAATCTGTCAAAAACTCACCATTGAAAGACCATTGTAACGTTTATAAATTAGTAGACTTAGGCTCCAGAGCGATAGCAGTGGTAGCCCATTGGCACGCCCCGTGTTGTAGGTCGTGATTTCGAACCCAGTCAGGCGCACTTTGTGTAAATAATTTCATCACCACAGCTCATACGGTGAAGGAAAACGTCGTGAGGAAACCGGCATGTCCTAGAACCAAAAATTCGAAGACATGTGACATCTATCAACGCGCACTGGGCCCGCGTGGTAGCCCACTCCCACTCGAGGAGAGGAAGTCCCAGCAGTGGGAACATTATAGGCTAATTATGCTACAGAGCGATACAATTATGTATTGAATTGATAAAAACCAATTAAACAGTCAACGTTCCCGTATTCTTCTCATGCCTATCTGTCAACAAATCTTTAAAGATAGTTTTCACTTACTATTCGCTAACCTACTTGTTTCAATCACAGCTGTCCTGTCACACCCACATCAAATGTAAACTGATTTCTGCCCCGAATTCTCGCACGCTCGCAAATTCTTACAAATTAGTGCGGAGTTCTAGACGCCACATCTAGACAAGCCCTTAGATAGTCGGCGAAGTTTAGAAGTATGTATTAGATCTTTATTTATGAACCTTAGACCTACACGTTTTGTGCGCGTGGATTTTGACGTAAGTATAAGATACGGGTAATTTACTTTATATCAAGGAGAAAATTATATACAGAGCAATCTGATAAGACTAAACTACTTCTGCGTAACCTATGGCCTTAGGCACTCAATTATACATAAGTATATATATTATGTCACGGCTAAGGATGGATGGGAATATAAAGTTTAGCCGGCTAATCTTAAAGTTTATTTCTACATCCATCCATCCATATTACAATTTTTGTTCTTGGTTTACCTCCATAATTCAACGTGTATAGAAGTCAAATCAAACGGTTTCAATTCAATCAATAGCTCTGTAAGTGTTTTTAATCAAAAAAATAGCTAGCCAAAGAACAATGAGTAGGTACTTAGTTAATTAGAACTGCTAAAGTCATTGAAAAGATCCAAGACTGTCATGAAAATGACAGCTCGTAGAAATAAAAGAAGTGTCTTTGCCAATTTTCATGTGAGATTGAGCGGTGAGTCTATCTCAGTTAAGCTTTTGTTTTATTCAATTTTGACGTTGCGGTTGGCAGGATTATATTTCTACGGTGCACTGATAATATTACCATTGATTTAAAAGTTTCCCCATATGTTAAGTCTGGGTCCAATTATAAATTATTTCTTTGAAACTCACCTGTGACACATGGATGGTCCTGAAGGAACTGCGCCTTCAGTTGGTCGAGCTTCTCACCGATGCTTTCTTCCAATGGACCCTCGATCGCTTGGAACACGGATGCTCCTGTTAATAAAAAAAAACATGGCGATGTATACATGAAGATTTGGTGTCTGTCCAAAAAGTGCTAGTTAAAATGTGTTGTGATCTTTGACAGTCGTTACGGGTCGTCAGAAGCTAAAAAGTCTGGCAACCAGTCTTACCAAGGTGTATCGTATTACCCAGTTACTGGGATGTGGAGGTCAGATAGGCAGTAGCTCCATGTAAAATACTGGTATTCACCTGCATCCGGTTAGACTGAACGCCGACCCCAACATAGTTAGGTAAAGTCTAGGCTGATATTGATTTTGGGCAGGAGAATGAGGATGAATAAGTATGGTTTAGAAAATGTCGATTCCAACATTGTCATTTTCACTAGCGTAGGTAGGTAGGTATTTCTACGATTTATCACCGCTTTTAGCCATTATTTTGGCATTTCGTAACGTGGTCCGTTCTCACCCACGGGGAAAATGGCGTAACTTTGACATTTGACGGGAATAACGCTTATATCGCTTAAAAAATAAATGAACATTTAACGAGTTTATTGAATGTAATAAATGACGACTAGTTTCATCAATATCTATTTATTATTGAACGAATTGAAGACTATTTAAATAGGTTTTATAATAAAATGTTCATGAGTTTGACATTCGTGATAATGAAGGAAGCCAAGACAATGATAACATCGCTTAAATAATAGCTTTTTCGTGTTCATTTGCAAGAATTTGCTATTGTAATTTTTGTAGGCGACTAGTTGGCAATCTCTTCAAGCTGTCAATATATATAATTGTAACATGGTATTAGTAAATAATATTGGAATTAATAGACCGTGATAAAATGGAAAAAGTTCGTAGACGTATTAGTAAGGTTGTGGCAGGATAATATGAAAAGTTTGCGATCTATTCGCAATAGTTTCTTTTCCATTACTTACTTCTATTTTGGTTTCTCGGAGGACACCGAATAAATAGGTAAAATAGTAATGGCCAGAAAAGGACTCCTATCAGGCGGCCACATTTTCTAAGGAAATATCTCACACTTCACAAATTATTATAGTTCGCCATTTCGCCAAACGCAAACCCAGTAGGTATGATGGTCTCTAAAAGAAAATATGATCGGATAGTCCCTTCGTTCATTTTTTTAATCACTTGCTCAGTCACGAGAAGTTTGCTATTCTGTCAATCGCAATTTAAAAGTTTACTCACAGACCTCACTTATTGGAACTTCTTTCCTGCGGATCTTTTAACTCAATGTTTATTTCTTAAAATATTTCGACAAATGAAAGGTAATTTTCTTTCGAATAAAATAAACTTATTCTGACAGCGACGCGGTTGAAATGAAATGAAATGATTTTATTTTCTGTAAATAGGTTTGTACAAACACTTTTACACGTGGATAATATTTAAAGTAGGTACTAGATGAGGTCGGCGTTTCCTATCTGAGTACTCTGAGAAGAAAGGCCGAAACAAACTCAGTTGAATTTATGCATAGAAAAATTGTTAATGATTAGCCGTTAGCAATGATATTATACGGTATCATTAGAATCAGCAATACAACTCCTTAAAATAATCCTCAAATGTCATGATTTCATGAAATAGTCATTCAATAGGATTATATGAACGTGGAGAGTTGTAGGTATTGATGATTTTTATTAATTTAATTCTATAAATAAATATTTGTTACGGCCGCAAATCATATTTAGATCAACATACAAACTGATACTGATACTGGCCTGCAAATTGCAATAAACGTAAGAAAATTTGAATTTCGAGGGCTACCTTGCATTGCAGTATCCACTTTAAGTAAAAAGTGGTAGATAGGTTGTATACGCTCCGCAATTGGTACATCAAAACTTGCCTAATTAGGCCAGATTTCTTCGTCTTGTCTCTTTTTCTCCCCCAATAATTACCATGTGTCATCTAATAGTGTGACAATGTGCCGTTTTTGAAGATCGAATGTTGGGTAGGTTGTCTAACCTATAGCTACGTCTTTTTTTACTTATAATATCTGTCATGGCTGCCAGTCATCGTTCATTAATTTCTGATAAGCAAGACAATCAAAACTCACTCAATCTCAAGCAATTTACCGAATAAATACAGACTAATACGATTTGACTTTTATTGGCGAAGTTGATGCGATTGTTTTTCTATTTATTATTAAAGTCGACGGTCTGCCATACTTTATTGAAAGGATAAACAACGTTATGATCCAATGATCGGCCATCTTGGTTTACTTATGATTTAATTTTGGAATACGAATACAATACAATCGAATCAATAGATTTAAAGCTGGGTACACAAGATGTGAAACAAAAGATGAAATGTAACATACATTGAAACTAACATGCCGTCCGAATATTATATTGAAATATACATATACCTACACGTTGAAACAACTTCCTAAAATGTCTAGTTTGGACGTCCAAATTCGGCAAAGTTTCAAGGTGTGTAACATATCATGTTGCACTGCATATACATATTTGCCAAATATACATGAACGATAAAATGATTTCTGTACTAAGAAGGTTTGCACAACACTTTTACACGTCAATAACGTTACATTTCAAGTTACGTTTCACATAATACACATATTATAAATGCGAAAGTTTGTGAGGATGGATGGATGTTTGTTACTCTTTCACGCAAAAACTACTGAACGGATTTTGATGAAACTTTACAGTGATATAGCTACAGAATCAGAATAACACATAGGCTACAAGTTATAAAGATTTTGTTTGATTTTGCTATGATATAATGAATTATGTGTACCTACTATTATTTAGATAGATTTTTGAATTGATCTATTATTATTCGTCCATGGATTGTAAAAAAAGACTTAGGTACTGTACTTTACAAAATGTGTCGTGGCCCGTGAAGCCTTAGCTACCATTTTGGATATGGAAATATTTTCTAGATCTTTTTGTTAAGAAAACCTGAAGAGAGGCTAGGATTACACAAAGAAACCACAAGAAAGTTTTAACAATACCTAACAGATATAATATTTCTCGGAGAGATTTTTGGACAGAAAATATCTTATTCTACAGAAGATTTTAATAACACATAACATTGCGGCTGTAATCCCCGAAGGCTAGACAGAGGCGTACCTATATAGCACACCCACATTTGGCAGTTATGTTTAAGTCCCATGTAATACGGGGCGAGTCTATTGCCATCAACAGGGTACAAATCCAGACTCCGGGCTATGACTGAGAAATTCCTAATGGAAAAACCCAATACCCACTTTGCCCGACCTGGGAATCGAACCTAGCACTTCATGCATTTTAATATTTCATCGAAATCAATTAGGTAACGATTCCGGCGTGATTTGGCGGAAATCTATCATAAAATACAATAGACGTAGATATATTTAGTAACCTATTCCGCTTAACTATGTTCGGATTCGCGACAAGTCAATCGTCAACCTGAGGATGCCTCGTTGAGAGGTGAAATACGTGTCGATTTCTTGCAGGGTTTTTTATGACTCTTTAGGACTCTCTTTTTACTCTCTTTACTATTGTATTTTTTCAAAAATCCTTAATGAATGTACGTACTCCAGTAAACATTTTGGTACTAAAAAAAATGCGCAGAAACCAAACTGCTGGCAGAGTGCTGCATTCTGTAGGCAGTTGCATAACCTCCAACCTTTTTATTCTGATCATGTGCCAGTAATACATTACTGATATTAGATTGAGCTGCAATGCATCATTCTCGAACGGTATTCACGAAGTCGTATTGGGAACATCGCACAACCAAAAAAAATCATATATGTAGGTATACTATATAATTTATAGGTAAGTACCTACTTACATGATTTTTTTCCCCTATGTTTCGTCCCAATAAAATCCTAATGAGATTTTATTGCACATAAAAGCACACAAAGTGCACCGAAATAATATATAAACGGTTAAATGTATTTTTCTGTATAATATGTAGCATATAGGTAGGCCTATATGCTACATATTATGTACGTCGTCCATTCCCAGATATGGATCAATATTGTAATTATTAGAATACAGTTTCTACTGATAGCTTTGGTTTTTAAAACATAAAATAACTGGAACTACCTACATATTTTATGAACCTACAATCATTACCAAAAAGCCATTAGTGTTAATGTACAGATACAATCAATATTCGGCCAAACTCAATGCTACTGAAAAATGTTATTTTTTGTTTGGTTTTCAGTATTTATTTAACGAATGACCGTGAGAGGTTGTTTTAATAAAAATACATTCAGAGTATAATCACAAAAATACCCTATAAAAATGAGTTCAAAGAAACTCCCAATTTATTATGCATAATTACAAAACAACGAAAGGTTTCTTAAAAAAAACTGTAGCTTCAACAAAGAATCGTGAAATCAAAAGGTAATTTACAAAAGAAACAGTAAAGACAAACAAGTTTACAAGTTACGAAGAGATTTATAACACTCGAAACAAAATTAAAAACACAGATCCCAAGTTGGTTCTAAGTTATTTTTAAATATCGAATGTTAGGATTGTGTTAGTAAGTAGGCTGAACTTGTGTAAACTTAGCTTTACATCGACTCTTACACATGACAAATGATATCAAATTACCACTATCAAATTATTTGTGAATTTTTACTATTTGTGTTTTTATTATGTTTTTTTTAATACTTATCTACTGGATAATTAATTTTTAATTTAAATGCAATGTTGGTTATTATTGGTAATGAATTATTATACTGTATGCGTAATGAATTTTAATATTAATGTAATGCTTATTTTTTATTTATCATCACTGTAATATTTTTTTAACATGTATTTTGTTACGATATAAATGACTTATGAAACAAAAGTAAAACCTGGCAACGGAAAACAGATACCTAACTGAAAAGCCTGAATTTTCAGGAAAATGGTCCTTTCTGAAGCTTGCTGATGATAATCTTATTCGGCCTATAATGTTTTCACTACTGGGCCACAGGCCTCCTCTCGGTGAGAGGCATCCTATGTCACTATAATCTGTGCATGGCAAGTAACAACCAGCTAAGTCTTAATAATTATCAGTAATTCCAGTTTCCATTAACCCTGCGCACTGTTGACGCTGGTCTCAGAGCGCCGAAAGTGCGCTTTTATCTAGGTGTCGCATACTGTTTGTAAAAACGGCCATAAGTCATCATCTAAGTACATTAAATCATTTAAATGATAAGAAACAAATTAGTCATTCTAAATAAAAAAATTAAAAAAAAACATCGTCAAAAAATACATTAAGAATTACAATCATCGTCTACTCCATTTCTCTAATCAATTATTTATTTGGAGGCACAAAATTATTATAAAAAATAACCTTTCCAAGTCTGTTCTTACGATGTCACATGTCAAGTCGGAAGTCATGAAAATATGTAGAAACGTAAATGTAATGTGAGGTTTTTACGTAATGTAACTTGGAGTACTCAGGAAAATGAGGTGGTGCAAAATGTTTATAAATAAATCCAGGTTTGCGAGACTGTTTTGTAACAATGCACTGAGTTCTTAATGACTTTTAGTTCAACGATGTTATAGTGAAGAAATATATATGATGACACCTACCATGTTCCCATATTAATTTGTTCAATTTTAACGTTGCACTGTTTGTCAATTTTTTTATATTAACTATCGTACCTACAGTTCGGCCGTTGAGAGAATGCGTTCCTGACACGTCAGTTGGTCAATTTCTAGTAGTAATAAGGATCAAGTATAAGATAAAAGGATCAGCAATAGTACATTACTGTCGCGGCCAGCAACTCGGGGTTTGATGGAACATTGTGAAAATGTGGGCCGAGGCGAAGCCGAGGCACACATCCGTGAGTCCATCAATGCCTGGTAGCGGCCAAGGCTTTTATAGTAATTTTCTCAAATAATGCGCGGAAATTCAAACAAAGTAAATTAATTATAAATTACAGAACCAATGACGGACAACGATAATTTTTCACGCGCCCATATAATGTTCATGTGTTTCTTCTTTACTTTAAACAGAACTGTTTAAATAGATCTTTGTTAACTTACCACCTCGGTAGTCATGTGTTGAAGTAAAAAGTTCGTTCCATTTTTAAATAACACGACAGTAATTTATTTGGCCGCTAAACAGCACAGATAATATGAATTTTCATAGTAACATTGCCGGCAGCATAGTCATTTGTTTTTGACCAGTACAGCAATTTCGATTTACCTCGAAGAAGGTTGACAAAATAATGCTCGAATTTCCAAGAATGTTTGAGAAAAACACATATTCGTTCATATGAAACTGACAGGTGTCACGAACGCATTCTCTCGACGGCTGGACGTCTATTTTTAGGATTCCCAATTGGTCGGAGTTCATGTAATCTTATGGTATTGTGGCTTTTAAAGACACAAGTTAGAAGTGTTTGTACGTAATTTATAATTATGACGTTCCAAAATGGACGGGCTTGTGGCTAAGTAATAACAGCCGCACGGTTCGATCGATCAGGTTATGCTACGGTTGACGTGGTTGGGCCGTGGAAGGGAGACCATCTTATCATACCAAGACCCCTCCGTGCCTCGGAAAGCACGTTAAGCCGTTGGTCCCAGTTGTCATTTGTAGATCTTTGGCAATTGTTACGGGACGTCAGAAGCCTGAAAGTCTATGTCTTACCAAGGGGTATCGTGTTACCCAGAAACTGGGTTGTGGAGGTCAGATAAGCAGTCGCTTCATGTAAAATACTGGTATTCAGGTGTATCCGTTTAGATCGGAAGCCGACCCCAACATAGTTGGGAAAAGGCTAGGCAGATGATGACGTTCCAAAATGGGTAACGAATGGTCTGCCAACTCTAAAACTTAGTTTCAATTACTCCTTCACTTACCCATGGTCAGATAAAGCGCCATAGCTGACGCTAGCACGAACACGCGCAGTGCTGGGATGTTGCGCGCGTCGTTCACACACCCGGGCACGACGAGCCTCATGGTTACCAGAGATTAGCTGGAGACAAGGAAAATTGAATTAAAATCATAAGATACCACATAACACCATCACAGACTTTGACTTTGTCCTGGAAGGCAAAGTCAAAATCAAAACATTTTTTTATTGCCCGCGACTTCGTCCGCGTGAAATTTCTTGCTCCTCCGACAGATGTAAAGAACGCATTCTCTCAACGGGCGGACTGTAACTAGTCATATAAAATGCATAGCATTACGGATTCAATATCAGTCTTGAATAGTGACAATAAAATATCCTAATCCAAGGAATCTCATATTTCAATTATTCAATCTACAGTCAGTTTTAAATATAATATAGTAAATAATAAGATCTCTAAAAGTGTCTGAACTTTACTATATGTAATATAAAACCAGCCTATTAATGTCCCACAGGGCAAAGGCCTCTTCTCATACTAACAGAAAAGGCTATTAGACTCTATTTCAAGTTAAAAATGAAAGTAATCAAAACTAAAACCGAAATAAGACGAGAAAGTCATCTAAAAAGGTATAAACAAGACATCACAGACAAACAAATTAAAAATCTGGAGACATACGTCATCTGTTCGATTTATTCATTTTAGTAACACGTTCATGGCTTTATGTCCACTAGATGGCGCCATATTCAATTTAATGTAACGTCACATAGCCTATGACTAGCAGACGACCAAAACGCTTCCAACGATACCCCATTTGTCAAATTATGATGAGGAATTTAGAAGTTATGAGGAAACAGATGAAAAAAAAAAAAAAAACGTACATACTGGTGACAATCATAACCCTCCTCCTTTGCTTCGCCGTAGTCGGGTAAAAATAAAAATAATGAAAGTCGGTACCAATTAGTTACTATGCTGCCCAGTTCCTAAAAACGAATCGTTCCGCTAACAATCGCAGCTTTTTGAAATGCTGCCCCCACCTTTGAAAAGATCGTGAAAGTAATTTTATCAGTAAAAGCTTCTAAAAGTTGAAAGGGGACCCATGCTGATGCTGAGCTATGCAAATTACGCTTTGATATTGGGCGAAAATTCGGGAGTGTTGGTTATAACCAACGTTTGAAATTCGGCATTACTAAAAGGTACTACCTTTTACACCGACACCTACCTACCTACTGGTAATAACATCTTACCAGCTGCACTCGTAGAATGAGTACCATAAAAACGGGTTTTGTCGACAATAGAATAGACCAAATGACAAATAAACAATCACAATCTGTCAGTTTGTCTATTTTTCCGTCGACAAAGCCCGTAGAAAACCCGTGTCTAATGGTTGTCATGGAAATAATATATTGTTTAGGTATAATATGTTTGAAGAGGAAGGGAAGGAATCATAGGGCATCAAAAAATTCTTTCGCATCGCTGTCAACAGGAAAAGTGCCCAAAAGGCTGGCAGAATTGCCACGTTGTAGGAAGGGTTAAATAACCCAACACGATTAGATTTATAAAGATAAAGATAATAATGTCAGATCATAATGACATAAACCATTAACTTAATTGGATAAAACCTAACAGTAAGTTACCGCACAAAGAAGAGTACTTCAACAATAATCCCTTCCATAAGAAGAAATAAAATCAAGCAAACTGAACCACAATCACACATCGGAACAAAGAAGGAAGCAATTTCGTTATACTCCACATCCGAAGTAATAAAGAAAAAGAGATTGCAATGTTGCCAGTGACGCGCTTACTGCAGGAGGCTGCATTTATTGCATGTTCTTCTATGTAACGTATGGATTCTAATCTGTCTGAGAGTGCCGCTCTAAAGAGTACTCGTAAAGTTTCTGTTATAAAAATGTTGTCAAGATTCGTTTGACATCATATTTATGAAGAACAATTTTTTCGGAACACACTGCAGCTGTGGAGCATCGATTTTCAAAAGTTTGCAACGGTCTCCGCATATATTACTGGTATTGCCATCAATTTATCTCTGAATATTGCCACGAAAGAAAATTAAATACTAATTCAAAGTTGAAACTTTTCTTAAACACTATTTCATTGTGTACAAAACGATGCCCGCTATATGTAACCAGTGTTTTCTTTGTACTTAAATAAACACTTATAAATTTATGAGTGTTGAGAACTCACCACTTGTAGCTATAAAATTATCCCAAAAAATTTCTGAATGAAAACGATTCCCAGAGCAACCAATACCCTCTTACAGTATTACAATTTTTCAAAGAATAGAATTCACTTTTTTTCATCGAAGATTGACTACTTACTTACCTAACAAAACCCAATCCTGTATCCTAATTTTTATATTATAATGCAAACGAGGCGTCTGACGTCACCTGTTCCCATTGAGCGCGGCCCTTAACTCACATGGTATTGATTGTAACATCGCGAGCCTACATAAGTACAGATAGGTGACAGGTGGACGAAGACCTATCTATTATTAAACGATTCTCCGAATGTTATCGATGGAAATTGTATGAATAGATACCGTGCAGACTTTAGGATCACATAACTTAGTATTTCGAACATTGTCGGAGCGTATTACCAGCTGCTTTTGGCCAGTTAGTATCCAATACTCAATTCTTTATTGCATTCCTTAGGTATACGTAGATGGTATAACAGGATATAAGATCAATATGGATCCTGTCGGGCACAGCAAAATTAGGAGAGCAATAAATTCAATATTATTATAAATTATAACAAACTTAAAAAAAATGCCATGGCAGCTAAGAGATGACCAGTCCCAACTGACAGTGCCCGCTCATGAACATGACGCATAGATCAGAACCATATAGTTCAACCATTTTGAAGGGAACCAAATGATCAGAAGGCCAATTCTCGTACTTGAAAAACGTTCACATTCAAGTCGCAATCTGTCAAACTTGTCAAAAATGTTGGTAAATTGATTGTATTTTTGACAGATTGCGAAAGCCCCTCGATCTATTTCAGTTTGACGTTCCTGCATGACAATCGCGACACTGTTTGCTATCAATATCATTGTCTATTATTAGGTACCCCAAAACAAACGCCGACCATAGAAACAAAACAACATATCTACATTATTCCAGGCTTGAACAACATCGACACTTGAATCCCGCCGTAAAGCCTGTAGAGGCTGTAGATAACACACGTCGCTTGTTGACAGCTTATCAATGTTATCAGAGAGGGCTACCTGCTACTGAAGTGATCGTTACGTTGTACCTGTGTGTTGTACAGACATGGTACATGATAGTGATGTCAGTCCCGTGTCGATCGCAAGGCATGTACACATGCTGTCATTTTCACGGATGTATTTTGATTTTGGCACGTTTGTGTTAGGTACTAGTGAATTATTTGGGCTTGTTTCTTTGCTTGTGTGTAAAGGTAAGGAAATACACACAATCAAAGGTTCCGCGATAATATAAGACGGTATCAAAACAGGGAAATATTTGACAGCCATTTGCGACGTTGCCAACTTTCAGAATGCACCCCTGTGACCCCTGTGTTTAGTTTAGTTTTGTTTAGTTTCTGAATTTAGTACCTACCTTAACATTTTGTATTAAATGTCATTGAAATCAGTCGTAAATTGTTAAAACTTTTTCAGAAAATGTATCAAATATTAGTATGCCTGTAAGAAATCGATACTTGTTTCAGCTCTCAACGAGGCATCCTCAGGATGACGATTGACTTGTCGCGAACCCGAACGTGACGTGTTGCCGCGCCGAGCGCTGGACGCTGAGTGAGCCATACCGCCCAACAATCTCACTTATAGGTATAGGTTTTTTTTCCTATTGTATTTAATAATAGATTTCCGCCAAGTCACGCCTGAATCAATTAAAAATCTTACAGTACATCTGTCTCAACCAGCAGACGTAAGATAAAATTAAAACTACTATTTTCACTTATTGCTCAGTCAGCTTACAAGTTTTGTTCACGGTTTTAATATCAGCCAACGACGCAAAGAATTCTACGACACTGAAGTAAATAAAATACTTTAAATAAACTGCACATGTTTACGAGTTCTTACAACTGTGGGAGTTGGTTGACTTTCTGCAACGAGCATTGTATATCAACATTTATATACTTTTAACGTTTGTATAGTTTTGACTGCCTTGTGATGTGGTCGCTAGCATGACTGTGACTGTTGTTGACCCTGAGCACGTAGTTTCGGCCGTAGTTACGGGCTTTTCCTACTCCGTATCACTCACGGACATAATTAGGAGGTATGGATAGTTTTTCAAGAGTATTCATCGTTGTCGCTTTTTGATTGATCTTCGAGGTATAGGATTACGCAAAAGTTTGTTCAGCATCAGGAATTCAGGACTTTTTCGTGTGGTTAGTGGCTAAGAGTTTTAATGCTGCCCATGGGCCTCAGCACCCTAATTGCGT
Organism: Eupsilia transversa; assembly: GCA_914767815.1. NCBI lineage: Eukaryota > Metazoa > Arthropoda > Insecta > Lepidoptera > Noctuidae > Eupsilia > Eupsilia transversa. The sequence continues at coordinate 14,570,785 of OU611882.1, forward strand.
AATACACGATCTATCACAATCTGGATCGATTTGAAACAGATTACTAATCCAATGCTTCATAAGTTCGAAAAAAAAATCTGCTCAACAACGTAAATAATGCAATGAATGTCGTTGAACTGTCAAAATGAAACAATCGTTTACGAAAACATTTTACGCAATTAGATAGCTGAATTTCACCGTTTCGAAGTAAGTGATAACTAAACAATACGCACATGAATCAGTGGTGGTGGAAAATGAAGTCAGAAGTGCATGCCTTGGGTTCGAACTCGACACCTATGACTCGGAAGTCTGACGAATTCAGGATTTGATGATTAACATTGTTTTCATGTACCGGGTGTAATTTTAATCACCGTTTTCCTCTTAAGGGGTCATTCTACTCATCATTATGAACAACTTTTACTAACCAAACCTGAAATCGTGAAAATAAAATCAGATGTTCCCTACATTTTGACGAGTTATGCGAACATAAATGTAGGGAACAAAAAATGTAGGTTTTTTTATCCAATTATATACAAAAAAAAAGAGTGATAAACAACACCTATAAGTGAGTCCTGGAAAATTCTAGAGAAAAGTTCCTCTCACCAACTTTATTGAAGTTCGATTCAAGTGAACTAAAACTGTATTTCCTGAACTCTTCAGCCATTACTCGATAAGAAAATAAACGTTATAACTGTCTATAAAATAACGTTGTTTTATAACGTAACGTGGGAGGACTTCCCACTCACTTCAACAATTGTTTCAAGTTACAAAATGGCTGAGCGAGACGTCAAACGATTTAACGATAATTAAGTAGTAACGTACTGGAGAGGAACATTATCATTTTATGTGACATACATACATTTGAGAAGATAAAGACTGTTGAGAGTATCGTTAGCGACGGTTCTAAGTGTTTGATGTACTTAGTAGAATCATGATTTAATGGTGGACTAGGTTCCGCCAGCGACTTAATATCTTTATAAATTATAGCCTGTTGTTACTCAGTGATAATATAGCATTCTAAGGGAGAAAGAATTTATTGAATCGGTCTAGCAGTTTTTCAGGTTATTCATTACGAACAAATACAAATCTTTTCTCTTTATATCGTAATTAATATGTATACTCATGCCAAATTACAGCTTTCTAGTACTAACAGTCTCTGCGCTAAGCCGGGGACAGACAGACAGACGGACATGGTGAAACTATAAGCGTTCCTTGTTGACTACGGAACCCTAAAAACAGCAAAAACACAGCCTTTTTCTCAATACTCAATATCTTATTGCTTTATCATAATGTGTACTTAGGTGGTAACTAGTAACTACCTATATAATTTAGATTATTATAGACCCTGTAGGGCACAGGAAAAGGGTAGGAGAGAGGAAGCAATGCTTTAGGAGATCATTAAGTTGTTCTTGAGGGAACAAGTTTTAACTTACATAATCAAAGTCAGGAGATCGCGAATAAGATACTAACATTTCGCTTATCTATTATTAATGTATTATTTTATCTGCAAAATGTACTTCAATATAGCAGAGATTACGTGTCATACTCTGTCCGGTCTATTCATCGAAGTTCTAAGAAGGCTTGGCATTATAAGCCGCCATATTGCAACGAACGTACCTAATATTTTCCAACTATCTCAGTAACGTACAGTTACGAGCATCAATAACTATACACTTAGCAAAATTAAAAGGCGAATTTCTCATGAAATAAAGATTTTAACTTTGAGATATCATTATTATTTTGTTCTTATTGAAATTTATTTGGGTTCGGCGAAGTGTGTCTTCCTCCATACTTCTCTATTAGTAGTCATTCCCTTCTTTTTTGCGATATTATCTTTCACACATTCCATCCATGGTTACTTTGGTATTTCCCTACTCATATAGCCATCCACATTCATACTTAAAACTCTTTCTCTTTCAGTCACTGGTGTCGCTTTTAGTATTCCTTTCATGTTACTTTATATCCTAAATTCCTTTATCATACATATGGCATATGGTATGAATTCAAAAATACTTACCTAAGCATATAGGTATAGGAACGTATGCGTTCACGTTTGCGTTCCTTTCCCCCCGAGAGGAATATCCGGTTAATCTGCTGACACCGAATTTAATAATACACTTTCGTAAATGTTTCACACTTGTACATGAGAAAATTGTAATTAATTATCCATCAAAATCAGACGCTGTATATTTTTTTTTTCGAAGGCTTCATTTCGACAACCGAAAGTTATTCGTTTTATTTTATACTAGCTGCTGCCCGCGGCTTCGCCCGCGTGAGTGTCGGAAATTACCCCATACATCCCCATGGGTTTTAAGTATAAATATTGAGTTTCGAGTTAATCGGACAGCGCGTTAAAATTCTTCCATACAAACACTGACACCCCCCAATCCCCCTTTAGGGGGTAATTTAGAAAAACAAAAACTACAAACTTTATAATTTATTTAGATAACTATTCGTGCGAAGTTTCATATTTATTACCTCAAGGAATAAGATTTCTCATACAAACTTTCATCCCTTATTTTACCCCCTTAGGGGTTGAATTTCGAAAAATCCTGATACACGTTATTCTTAATTTTTGGGTTTAAGTATAAATATTGAGTTTCGAGTTAATCGGACAGCGCGTTAAAATTCTTCCATACAAACTTTGACACCCCCCAACCGTAGGATAGGATACTTTTCCGGGATAAAAAGTACCCAGTGTGGTGCCCAGGATACTAAAGAATAATTATACCAAGTTTCATCGCAATCGAACCGGTAGTTTTTGCGTGATACCTGAACAAACAGACAGACAGACAGACAGACAGACAGACAGACAGACAGACAGACAGACAAAAAAAAATTTAATCACATTTTTGGGTTCGGTGTCGGTCTAGTAACACCCCCTGCCATTTATTTTTTTGATATTTTCAATGTACAGAATTTTCACTTCTACAGATTTATTATAAGTATAGATTACTTATTACATACTAGCTGCTGCCCGCGGCTTCGCCCGCGTGAGTGTCGGAAATTACCCCATACATCCCCATGGGTTTTAAGTATAAATATTGAGTTTCGAGTTAATCGGACAGCGCGTTAAAATTCTTCCATACAAACACTGACACCCCCCAACCTAGGGGGGTAATTTAGAAAAACAAAAAACAAAAAACTACAAACTTTATAATTTATTTAGATAACTATTCGTGCGAAGTTTCATGTTTATTACCTCAAGGAATAAGATTTTTCATACAAACTTTCATCCCTTATTTTACCCCCTTAGAGGTTGAATTTCGAAAAATCCTGATACACGTTATTCTTCATTTTTGGGTTTAAGTATAAATATTGAGTTTCGAGTTAATCGGACAGCGCGTTAAAATTCTTCCATACAAACTTTGACACCCCCCAACCGTAGGATAGGATACTTATCCGGGATAAAAAGTACCCAGTGTGGTGCCCAGGATATTAAAGAATAATTATACCAAGTTTCATCGTAATCGAACCGGTAGTTTTTGCGTGATGCCTGAACAAACAGACAGACAGACAGACAGACAGACAGACAGACAAAAAAAATTGTAATCAAATTTTTGGGTTCGGTGTCGGTCTAGTAACACCCCCTGCCATTTATTTTTTTGATATTTTCAATGTACAGAATTTTCACTTCTACAGATTTATTATAAGTATAGATTTACTACGGATAATATTAACAGGAAGTCAATGCATGCTGACACATGTTAGTAATATCCAATCAAGAGAAAATTGTTTTTTCCGAATTGTATACATTTTTATGCCCGTGACTGTACAAGAGCTACTTCGTGGAAACTTCACTATAATATTGATAGCTGTGGGATATTTTGCGCAGGGTTAATACTGCCAATCCGATTAGTGTTGCTGCCTCATTAAAGGTCTTTTAGTAAAGGGAATTATGAGCAACGGATTTGATGCTAAGCTGATTAATAGCGTAACACACTGGGAATACTTGTGATATTATTTATCTATCATAATTAGTGCTTTTACTGCAGTGGGGTTGTATATTACGATATTTCTTTTGTTAGGAAGCATTAGCATGATACAACATTAGTACAATAGGGTTAATGCCTGGGTAAAACATAGTAGATGGTTTGCCAAGGGAGCAAATAACTATTTTAAAGGCGAGTGTTTCTAATCTCCAGTGAATCCGGAGCGCAGCGCGGGATTCACTGGAGACAGTGTTGCTCCGATAGGAGGAAGTGTTGCTGTAAGATAGTGTTGCTCCCGAGGTGAACACTCTACTTTTTATCACCCTCTTTGAGAAAATAAGTAAATGCAACTTATGAATAAGATTATTATGTAGCATCCGATACAATGTTCTCTGGAGTTAATATAATATGTACTTTTTATATTAATGTATATGTATTATATATAACGTATGTGTATTTTTATAAAACTAAGTAAGTAAGCAAATAAACCGTAGTTTTTTACGGCAAGAAAAGCGTGTATATTAGTGGTATATGTGGCCTTAGTGAAAACAACAAAATATTAACCCATCAGAGTCCAACAAATGATCTTCTATTCATCTCTACTACACCCATAGGAACATGATATATCTTATTCATAGTATGATACTAAACCTGAGCAACAGAAACCATTCCATGCAAACTGACATGTTGTATTCATAGCCTGACCATCCGCGATACATTGATAAAAAATGTTAAAAGTTGTTTCGAGATTATTCCCAATGTCCACCAGTGGTGGACATCGGGAATAATCGCTTTTGTTCGTTTTTGATCTCCCTGTACACAGACTAGCGTAAATTAACCTGTATCATCGGAATCTTAATACAGCTCTAATTTACTGGAAAAGATAAGGCAAAAAAATTGCGAAAGCTATGATGAGGTCCCTTTGATTTCTTTTTTTCTTTATAGATGTGAATCGATATCTTTGGTCGGAACCTTTGGTGAGCAATCTTTTGACAGGTAGTTAATTGCTTTCGGGCCTTTGATATTTATTTTCTTTTGAGGATCATTATATATGTACCTCATGTATTGTTATGTCAAAAAAGTGGGGGGGACGTATTGGATAAGCGGTTAACAAGAGAGAAAACATCAAAGTATTGTTTTTCCATTCAATTCACAACCACTTTTTTGTTTTATAAATAAGTTACATTATTATTCACGACTCACATCAACTTTAACTGTGGAATACAATTAAGAGGTCCATGTTCCACGGTGGACGTTTACGCGTTAGAACGATTATGGGGGATGTGGATGGATTGCTGTTGAAGCCAAGAACAGAAACTACCTTTTTTTTCCAAAAGGGGAACGCGATTTGCTACGATCCTTTCACCTTTGTTTAGTCCACATGGCCACATCTACATATTCAGCACCCTCATTGCGTAATACACGATCAATCACAATCTGAATCATTTTGAACGATATTGCTAATCCATTGCTTGATATGTTCGAAAAATTTGTCTGTTCATCAACGTAAGTAACGCAATGAATGTCACCGAACAGTATTTCATTTTTATTTATATGGATAGATGATAGGTCACATGACTGTACCTTACTTATGAATTAAATATAAGTTAGGGTTTCTATTTCTTCACAAGTAGACTTCATGTAAGTTCACCATCAATCAAGCCTTCATGAACGGAACATGAAACAACAATGAGACTAAACGATTTGTTATAAATATAATATTAGGTACCTAGTAGGCTATCGGGCAAGGTCGCAATCTAACATCAATGGCAGGTAATCTGAAAAGCTCAAAGCAGATGGCGCTAGCTGTTTTGGGGGTCATGCGAGCTGACAAACATTGGATACCAAAAACCAAAAATTCAAATTATGACCACAGATTATGACTATGATTATGACATTATGACATCCAAACTCACTAGCGCCACCAAGCGGGAGCAATGGCGGACATCCCTGCCATTCTAATAGAATGGTAAATATTACTTTAATTATTGTGAATGTGAACACTATGTGGGTCATCGTTTTTATCTTCTTTTCGCAGTTAGTTTTAATCATGGTCAGGCAGTTTGAGTACTTTATACGGCCTACTCAAATGTCCTTTCTTTGCGCCAAGTTAAGTATACGGACTAACTATGTATTTATAACACATTGCCACTAAAACTAATGCCACTTTACCAGCAAAAATAACAAAAACACCACCACCACTCTAAAAATAACCCTAAACACCCACAACAAACAAGCTTCAGTCACCACGTATCACGATGCTATCAAAACAGTAGTTATTCGCTTTACAAGCCACGTAATGGACGAATCCATTTCAATTATCACGCGCCATGTACCTGTGAGTGCGTCCATTTTGAGATCAAATCGATTTCAATTTGTTTAAGAGCTTTTAAAACGGACGAATATCTCTAGGGGATGACTCGGGTTTTTAATTTATATTTTATTGTGGTTTATATTGACATTTTTGTCTTTTTGAGTAGGGTACTTTTGATTTTGCTAGAGATCTTTAGTAAAATATCTGTTTGGTGGTAGTATGCAGCTTTAGAATGGCGCACTCAGCGGCTCAGTCAGTGGTGCGGCGAGCTGACAAGTATTTCCCGGGCCGGATATATGGTATAGAAAGAACAGTGAAAGTCGGTAGGAGTCCGACATAACTCTCCGTTCAAAATGGTCCGGGTGTACCTTTATACAGGAAGGTAATTTTTTTTTTGCGAATTCATGTTGTTCCTATAGAAAATAGAAAAATTGTTCATATTGATCGGTAGAACACCCCCTTAAATTCTGTCGCATGTTTTCAAAGTCAGCCTGTATAAGTATAAAGAGTACAAAATCTAGGGTTGTACCGCATAACATTCAGAATTCACGTATTCAACCACACATCGCGAAGTCAGCAGGGTTAATGCGAACAAAGTTTCTTTAGTAACATTCGTATCAATTATTAAAACGTTCCATTTGCATATTTATCGAGTTTCAACGACATTTTCGCATGTTCACAATCATTTCAATAATTACAGTATTTAACATTTTCACGGTGACATTATTGTGAATGAATTTAAGCTCTAGCAGACTGAGTGGGGGCGGCAGGTGCGGTCTGCCCCGGGCCCCCGGTCCTGGGGGGCCACCAAATCGCTCTAGAGAATAATCAAATCCCAAACAACACCAGAATATGTTTAGTAAGTAAAAGGCAGTTTGTAGTTGGGGGCCCTACGCATGCTAAATATACCTAAACGTAAAGAGTGCTAAAATTTCCGAGGTCGCTGCGCTCGCTCCGCTCGCTCTTGCAAACTGCATTCTCTTTCTTCTCTGCATAAGTCGACAAAGTAATTCCTATTTATGAATGCAAAGTCAAAAGAAAATCTTACCTATCCGGGGCAGGGCAGATACTACAATGTTCGAGCTCGCTTCGCTCGCACTTGCTTCCTACGTTTTCGATCTTTTCTCTATAGGTCGACATAGTAGTTCCTATTTCTGTACAAATGTCCAACAAAAATGTAAACTATGCGGAATGCAAAAAGTTTAGAGCTCGCTTTACCACCCATTCTCTGTCCGTCTGATGCTCTAGCTTTGTTGCTGTCGACTTTATCTCTCCTATTCCAGTATCAATGGTCAAAAAATACTAACCTTTTCGAGACAGCGTACAAAATATTTCGTTAATATATTATTATAATATCTAATTAATTCCTGAGGGGCCCGGGGGATAAAACTAAACGGGGGCCATTTAGTTTTACCTCCCCGGGCCCCAGTCAGGATTAGTCCGGCACTGTTAAGGACTGGTATAAATGGAGATCGTGGAATTAAATAAGTTAACTACTTAGGTTTGGGGTCAAAGTGTTCTTCTGAGAAAAGAGTTCAAATACCTCCAATTTGTTTTAAAAGTGTCATCATTTGATAAAATAAAGCTGTATTTTTAAAAGCTTTTATTCAACTTGTTTGTTTTTTAAACATTAGACTTATTATAATTAAGTAGCAAATCTCTTGTTTCAAAAAAGTATGTTACAAGAATAGTAAAGATAAAAGTTAGTGATTTTTTTTGTAAGTCAAGATTTATTAAGGTAATTTTTATTATGCTTGTAAACTCTGATAATCGGGCTTTACAATGAATAAAAAGGATTATATTAATAACATCAACTGCCTCGTTGGTCTAGTAGTCTAACGCTGGTGCTCAGCGGTCCTGGGGTCGGTTCCCAGGTCGGGCAAAGTGTTATTGGGTTTTTCATCAGGAATTTCTCAGTAGCAGCCCGGAGTCTGGATTTGTGCCCGATTGATGGCAGTAGGCTCGCCCCCAATTATATGGAACTTTTTTTTTTTTTTTTTTTTTTATCCACAACGGGGAAGCTCTTGGCCAGAATCTCACCTGATGGAAAGTGATGATCAGGCCGAAGGTGGAAGCGAGCTTCACCCGGAATCCTCTACCACAGAGGAACTGGCTATCTTATCTCTAACTGCCGGAACACAACAATGCGTTTAACATTGTTGTTATGGCGACAGACTTAGATAAGATGGTGGTAGCTAGCCAGGCGGACTTAAAACAAGCCCTACCACCAACCAAACCGAGCAGAAAATTTTGCCCCCACTGGGAATCGAACCCGGGACCTCTTGGTCTGAGACAGGTGGTCTAACCACTAGACCACAGAGGCGGTTAAACGGAACTTAAACATAACTGGCAAAATGTGGGTGTAACTGGAGGCACATATCTGCCAAACCCTCCGGGAAATTACAGGCGTCATGTTATGCATACAACATCAAAGGATAGTTGAATATTCAAAATATTAACATTGTGTCAATATGTGACGTCTGTGATTAATCCTTTTTTTTTATTGACATAACCTTCAATTTTAAAACACACATCACCTGTTCAAAAAAGTCCATTCAAATTCTCATAACCAACTAAAATCCAAACCTATAAGTGCACTCAAGTGTATAGCACAATTAAATGACGTCACACCACATGTGGGTATACGTAATGTTATGTCGTCAGCTCAACCGGGTCAGATAGGGCGGCCGGGTTAAGGCTCGTTCACACCGGCGCGACTTGTCGCGCGACGCGACTTTTACAATACAATATGTAATAAAACTTCACGATTGAACAATTGCCGGTGTCGCGTCGCGCGACAAGTCGCGCCGGTGTGAACGAGCCTTTATCCGGGGCGGGTAATAACGCCCGGCAGCGGACGCTCTGCACATCCTGTTTGCACTTGTTGGATTTATATGGAAAAGCGGATAATTAGATTTGCTGGAAGGCTGGAACTACGAAGTTAACTAGGGTATAGAGTTGGAAATATGACGTTCGAAAAGTGCTTATTTTCAGCATAGTTTGAATAAATGGCTTTTGTTTCTTTTTTTTTTTGACTACATAATAAAAACTATTATATTTATTTAAACTATTTTGGGGTAATAATATATACATATTTGAAATGTGCTAATTAAGCCCTTTCATTTGATACCCAACATGACACCATAAAAAAATCTTTTTTTTTTAGTTCATGACTTTTTGTCCTCTAGAGGGCGCCATATTCAATTAAATGTGACGTCACATAGCCTATAACGGACGGCCGAGACGCTTCCAACGATACCCCATTTGTCAAAATATGTTGAGTAGATTAGAAGTTATGAGGGAACAAATGAACATACATACATACATACATACATACATACATACATACATACCGGTCAAAATCATAACCCTCCTTTTTGCTTCGCCGTAGTCGGGTAAAAACAAAGTTCATCCGCCGCGTTTGTCTGTCTGAACACGATAAACTCAAAAACTACCGAAGTGATTTTTATAGGTTTTCACCACGGTGGACGGAGTGATTCATAAGGAAGGTTTGAGTGTAAAATTCATTAAGGTTTTGTGTAAATTGGCTGAAATATGACGATGTAAAATACTCTAAGTAGGATGAACATCAGTTACATTATAATTTTTAATCCAACCCAAATGCTCGACAATACAGGCTGAATGGTCATTACGAAAAAAAAATAAAGAAGAAAGAAATCAAAATATTTTATTTTGGAAACGCACAGGAAACACAGATTGTAAAAAAGCAGCATTTAAAACTAACAAAATTAACAACAAAAAAAATACCCAAGACGGCTCTGATTTCCATGCGAAGCCAGAGCGGGTTGCTAGTAGCGTATAAATTAATCAAAACCTATATAAATAGAGCCTTACGGGGTGAGTTTACTCACCCCCTAAGTCTCAATTTATATTTTTGCTATAAACTCCGGACCGCTTACATTTTTTTAATTGAAAACTTAATAACCCTTTTTTAAACCCGGCACAACACGATTGCAGCAGTTACGCTGTACTTGTCTCTAAAACGAGCTAAAGCGTAGGTACTTTGTAATAGTATAGTTTTAATATTCTGCCAAGCTATCCTGAACAATACGTACAAACCCAGCCTATACAGTGCGTTCATTATAACTTCTCCCGTGATGCGATTGCTAGCACTGAATTTTGCAGTCATGGTGAACTCGACAGTATTGAACACAGCTTGACAAGCAATAGTGCCAAATTGACGGCAAAGGACAAGTTATAGAGAACGATACATACATAAAATCACTGATCGTAAATCAGAATAAAATTCATTAAAGACTAGTGCACATAAACCGAATCCGAGGTGTTTGCAAATGACTGCGTCACGTGTATACCACGTAGTTCGCAACGTGTGACCTTTGAAAAGTGAACCGAAAATACGTCGTACTGATATGCTTGTGTGTTTGTATGCTCTGTGCAAATTGTAGCTGTTTGTACATTGAAAGGGCTTGTTAGGGAGGTCCATTCATCGAGACCGCAGTGTTTTTATTTCAAAAGTGGTATAATAAATGTGTAAACTGATATAGGTAGGTACTTGCGGTTGCATGTATGCAAAAGCAACTTGATAAAAAAGTTGACAGGATATTTTTTAAATTTATATAGTGTCATTCTGATTTCACGTCAAATTTTGCAGTTGTTTGGTGTCTATTACTTATTTATTATTTATATACTTGAATTATGTTTATTTGTTAAAAATAATATGCAATATTCTAATTTCAAATCTGACTCTAAGAGAAACATTCACAAGCATTTATAAGTACGACATTAATTTACCTGTTATTCATAATATGATTTGTTATAAAATTACTTATATAACTGGTTGTATACACGAATAGCTCGTGTATACAACCAGTTACCGCCAGCTATTAAGCAATTAAATGGAAATATGTTTAAAACAAAATTTAAGAAAATTTTAATTGAGAATGTAGGTATTTTACAATGCATTAGTTTTTTGAGAAAAAAATATGAATGTATTTAATTTATTTGTAATCTTTTTGAAATTTATTCACCTGTAATACTATTGCATATCCGGCATGGGTAGACTGTTAAGCCTACATTTTTATACGTTTAAAATAAGAACTGATGTACACAGTTATGCAATAAATATATTTATAAACACAGTCTATAAGACCATGACCACCGCAATACTTTCAGTAATTTTAGCCTGAAGTTTTTAAAGGAATTTAAAAGCGACAGAAAATTTCTAACAAAAATATCGGATACATTTTGATCATAGTGGATTTCGCGGCACGTCCTGACTTTTTTTTTCTGCGGGGTTATCAAGAGGAACGTGTCGTGGTCAATCCTGAAAAGGTACAAAAGCAGAATATTTGTGACTTTGCAAGTGGGATACCTAATAAAGTACTTATACGAAAATGTAATGAAAAATACAATGAAAAGTGATCGCATTTTTAAGTACCTATCAAAAAGAAGAACATTAGGAGATCTTTATTTAATTTATAAAATTGCCAAGCCTAAATAATAGAAAAATATTTGCTAAATTTCTTTTGTAATAAAAATAATATTAGTTTCATGTGCCGAATTGGCCATCCTGTAGTTTAATTAATTGAAGAAAAGACTACTTCTGAAAAAGAAGAAAGCATGCGGCGCCGACCTCAAATATATTGGGGTAAAAGCAGTATAATGAATTTGATTAATCGAAAGAAAAAACTTTTCTCAATCATGCTTGTTGCTAATTCGAGCATTATTTTGACCCCCTTCTTCGAGATAAATGAAAAAAGAAAATGCTGTACGAACTTTTTACTTCGACACAATATGACCAACTTCAACCAAGGAGGTAACATAACAAATTTTATTTAAATTTCGATTTGGCTTGCAAATATAGCTCATAAAGTAAAAAAGAAACAAATGAATATTGGCGCGTGAAAAAATATTTTTGTTCATCATTGACTAATTGAATGAATTTATGAATTTACTTAGTTTGAATTTCCGCGGATTATTTGAGTATACAATAGTCCAGCGATTTGAAATTCGAATCACAAATACTGGCCAGTAGTTCTGCAAAGCGGAGTAAAGTTTATTTTGATTTCCCGGAGGAGAACGTTTTACCCTGTTCCACCACTATTATGAGTTTATGAGGATGCTAGCTGTTGATAATTTTGTCAAATAAATATAACACGGGGCCACGAGGTTAGACTTGTTTTATTTATAATTTCATTGTTACATTTAATTCACTTGTATGCTTTATATTATGTTATTTGAAGTAAGAAAACTAAATCAATTTGGATTGGTTATAAAGTGCAAACCTGCAAAATCGAGAAAAAAATCTCTGAATAAAAAAATATTTACCGATCTTTCTGCTATAGTTGCACTTGCATTGATTAACTAATTAGCAGGACACATGTGGAACAGGAAAAGATACTTATAATTTAATTACTCGAAGATACAATCCTAATCTTTCCTTAAAAAAATCATTCCCATATTTAAACACAACCTAGATACATTTTAAAATAATCATTAAGTACAATCTGAAACTGCCCTCATTCTGCCCTGAATTTCAACGCTGAAATTCAGAAATACTAACAAATTTAACGCCCACGTCAGAGTTAAGAATAAAACTGTAACCTTTCAGTGAACCAGATAGAGGGGTCAGGTCGGCTGCAATTTGTAGATATGGGAGCTGTCTTCTTGTTTAAAAGAAGACTGATATTTTGAAAGGTTAGTATTATAGTTGCCTATTTTTACATGCATACATACATAAACTCACGCCTTTTTCCCACGGGGGTACGCAGAAACTATAGAACGCCACCGGCTACGATCCTTACAAACTCCTTTTGCCTCGTTAACGTTCATACATCTGGTTGAGAGTACTACGCACCTGACCTTTCTGAAGAACATCCCCAATAAGATCACTCTATGTCCTCCTAGGGCGTCCCCTCGCGGCGTTTCCACTCACATTTGCCTTGTAAATACATTTTGTTAGTCGCCGTTCATGGCGTTCATTCATCCTCTCAACATGACCAAACCATCTAAACATACTCTTTTAAATTTTTGTCACTACATCTTCTTTGCCTATTTTTGTAAATAATATATAAGTAGGTATTTGTAATAAAGCTTCGTCGTGTCACTGTCATGTCAGCATAGTGATCCCATACGTACCTAACAACAGGGCGAGGAGTCCTAGATTAGATTATTATTGGATTTCCAGGACACATTTTTTAATTGGGATTTTCTCAGCAGCGGCTCATTTAAACGGTGGATGGACTGTGGTAAAGATGATGTGACTGAGAAAGGGGGTGATTACCGAGATGATGATTAATAGAGAAGAATGGAAGAAAAAGACATGTTGCCCCGACCTCAAATAGATTGACATAGTATGGGCAGGAGAGTAGATATGACCAAACCGTGTTTCTATTTTCTCAGTAAAATTAATAACTCATTATAAACATCCTCCTACGCAGGTTTAATGGATATGCTTTAAATAACTGAACTGTAAATACAAGCTTTTCCATAAACCCAAAGTTTTAATATTTATGTAGTAAATATTTTAAGCCAGCCGCAGCGGATACAGGTTTTCCATTATCAGGTAAAGTAAATTCGATATGAAATGTTTTTATAGCCTGTGTTATGTGGTTTGATTTTGTATTATGAGCTGTGAGTTAAAAGCCTCTATAAATAGCCCATAACGAAGATACGTAGACGTGGTAGTTACGCCCCGCCGCCGCTGGGTAGCGCACAGCGGGACGGGACTTACTGTAGCCATGCCGTTGCGCCAGCGTGTGCTTTTCGCGCCGTCGGGGTCTCGGGGACGATACGAGTTTGAAAAAAGAAGACACATTTCATCAGACATCGCATGGCGGACGTATCGCTTAGAACAATTTTTTTTAATATTAAACACCAAGCCTTTAATGTCCATTATTTCCGACGACACAGCGGCAACAGCCGGAACATTATCTTTGATTTAAGTATTTAAAGTTTAAGTTCATCTGGTTTACATTTGTGTGACTGTTCCTAAATTACAACTGGGTGATAAAATTTTCGTGTTTCTTGAATTAAAGTTTGGGTCGCCTTCCCCTTCTTAGGCAGATACCTTCAAGGCTTTGTAGGTGCATCTTAATATTGTTAATCGATTCATTTTACTTCAGAATCTTTTTCTAATATTTCTTGCTTCAGAACTATAGTAATTAATAATAAAAGTTTTAATTTATATATTTTTGTAGTGCAATTGTTCCATCCTTTTGCTTAAAATACTAAGAATCTTGTATTCTGTATCGTTTAATAACAAGTAAACGCACGCAGATAAAAGCGATATCGCTGTCGCGCTCTACAGCAATACTGAGGGATTAGACAAGTGGCAATCGCTTTCAAAGCGTTTCGTATTTCTACAACGACTTTCAACAGAATTGACATTTAAGCTTTTCGTTAGCTTATGTCAATGTCATACGTTTTTGACCGTTCTATCGTCGCTATCGCTGATAGAATGTCACTGTCTAACCTCTCAGAAGGGCAATTCCCGTAATATTTAAGAACGTTCGCATTCGCATCTCATTCGTAATTTGTCAAAAATACAATCAATTTACCAACGTTTTTGATAAGTTTGACAGATTGCGACTTGAATGTGAACATTTTTTACGTACAAGAATTGGCCTTCTGGTTCGCCTTGTGTTTACGTCACTTTGGACCAGCATCGCTACCGAGCGTCACAGCGATATCACTTCTATCTGAATAGGCTTTAAGTCTTCCGTTGCAAACAAAAGGTGAAAACTAGTGGTTTCATGGAAATCGAGTAGGTATCCACGCAAACAATTATTAATTTAAAAAATTATTAATAAGAAAACTACCAAGCACTTATCAAGGAAAGTTTTGTTCGTTTCTAAGAATAATGAAGTTCTAACAATGGTTTTATAATTAATATTTTATTTATATTCTCGGTGTCGATCACGTTGCGAAACGTGACACCTAATGACGATCAACTTTTGATTGGCAACATTTTAACCCGAGGGGGGGGATAAATGAGGGTAATGTTTTATTTTATTAGATTGCCAACATTGACATGGCCGTTGGTCTTTGCTGTCATTCGTGGATCTCTGAGAGTCGTTACGAGTCGTCAGAACCTCGAAAGTCTGACAACCAGTCTTCCCAAAAAGGTATCGTATTACCCAGTTACTGGGTTGTGGAGGTCAGATAGGCAGTTGCTTCATGTAAAATACTGGTACTCAGCTGCATCCGGCTAGACTGGAAGCCGACCCCAACATAGCTGGGAAAAGGCTAGGCAGATTGATTGAGAAGAATTAGGAAGAACTTCCCCAGACGAGTTCCTTCACAAAGAGCCCTATAATCACTATTTTCGTCTGTAAATGTAATGACGTATTACGCGTAATTTTGTATCCTAATTCCCATTAAACCTGCCTTTACAATACAACAGTGATATACAATATCCATCGCATAGCAATTTATAAATGAACAGTATCACGTGGCGTCGTGATTCCTGAATACTTGATGGGCCTATTAATAGCGTCCATTAGCTCGGCCAACATTTGGGAATGTTCTGAAACCGGTGTATTAGGTAAGGTGTCGGTTTTGTTTACCAAGTGTAATTTTACAAATATAAAGAATGAAGACCTAGACGCGTACCGCAAGAGTTGGATCGAGGTGGCCCTGGAGAAGGATGCTTGGAAGGATTTGGGGAGAGGCCTTTGTGGTGCAGTGGGACAGTGTAGGCTGAATAAAAAAACAAACACATTTATACAGTTTTAGGTGTAAAAAAGGGTGTTTGAAAAGTTTCCAAATACTTTTTTTTACATCTAAAACTAAATATTCGGTGTTACGATATTAATTATTGCATTTCTCAATATTTTAATTATATTTCATACTAGCTGCTGCCCGCGGCTTCGCCCGCGTGAGTGTCAGAAATTACCCCATACATCCCCACGGGTTTTAAG
Organism: Eupsilia transversa; assembly: GCA_914767815.1. Taxonomy (NCBI): domain Eukaryota; kingdom Metazoa; phylum Arthropoda; class Insecta; order Lepidoptera; family Noctuidae; genus Eupsilia; species Eupsilia transversa. The sequence goes on from OU611882.1 coordinate 14,586,912, forward strand.
TATAAATATTGAGTTTCGAGTTAATCGGACAGCGCGTTAAAATTCTTCCATACAAACACTGACACCCCCCAACCCCCCTTTGGGGGGTAATTTAGAAAAACAAAAAACTACAAACTTTATAATTTATTTAGATAACTATTCGTGGGAAGTTTCATGTTTATTACCTCAAGGAATAAGATTTTTCATACAAACTTTCATCCCTTATTTTACCCCCTTAGGAGTTGAACTTCGAAAAATCCTGATACACGTTATTCTTAATTTTTGGGTTTAAGTATAAATATTGAGTTTCGAGTTAATCGGACAGCGCGTTAAAATTCTTCCATACAAACTTTGACACCCCCCAACCGTAGGATAGGATACTTTTCCGGGATAAAAAGTACCCAGTGTGGTGCCCAGGGTATTAAAGAATAATTATACCAAGTTTCATCGTAATCGAACCGGTAGTTTTTGCGTGATGCCTGAACAAACAGACAGACAGACAAAAAAAATGTTGATCAAATTTTTGGGTTCGGTGTCGGTCTAGTAACACCCCCTGCCATTTATTTTTTTGATATTTTCAATGTACAGAATTTTCACTTCTACAGATTTATTATAAGTATAGATTGCCATACAGTAATATTACGAAATTAATCAAAACAGCCAACTGTTGGACAGCTATTAGTGACGTTGCCCACTTTCACAATGCACGCTCTTAAGGTTTTTCAATAATCTTCAAATAATCCGTGTAGTTACACGCAGTAAGTACCAGAAGCCTAGCCTTCTATCCTCTTTCAATTATATGTCTGGTACTTTTCCCTTCAACTTCTCGAGGCTGTTGTCACGACACCTGAGCACTCGGCTTAGGGTAAATCCTCCAGGCTTACCCTTGTATTCAATACATCTCGCGACGTTCCTATTGTGCTGCTGTACCGAGATATATGTATAATAGTGCAGAAGGAACTACCTAGGTACACTAAACATAAAAGTCACTATCAACATCGAAACTTGGAGAGCATAATTAAATCAGTTACTAGCTCCTGCGACTTCGTTCGCGAGGAACTAGTAAGAAAGAAAGATAGATAGATAGAATACTCTATAAGTACACCATAAACATTACAGACTATAATATAAAAATGTAGACATTTTTTTTAATACATAACAGCCACATTTTTATAAAACTACCTCGGCCCGGTTCCTACTGCGTCGCATCGCTCGCCCGCGCTGACTTTTTGTCTTTTTGCTCGGCTCCTAAGGTCGTTTGTCCACCCACAGATCATTTAATACGACGTAGTCCATCGCACCATGAACGGGACGTCAAATGATTGCATTGGCAATTGCTCAAACTCAAACTCAAAGCATTTATTTCAATTAAATCATTTACAGGCACTTTTAAATTGTCAAGGAGTCGGTCAGTCAGAAATATGAAGCTAGTTGCCCATTCCAAAGCGTAGTAGGTACATATGGAGAAGAACGGGCAATAAACTCCACGGACACTTTTTTCACTCAGTGCAAGGTTGCCTAAGTTAGATCGATTTTCCAGTATAGAGAGGATAAAACAATAGGTTCTTATTAATACATGTTTTGAACTTTCGAACACTTTGGTTTCGGAAATGGCACGCGATAACGCACTTAAGGCTCGTTCACACCGGCGCGACTTGTCGCGCGACGCGACTTTTACAATACAATTTCTAATAAAACTTCACGATTGAACAATTGCCGGTGTCGCGTCGCGCGACAAGTCGCGCCGGTGTGAACGAGCCTTAATTCGTTCCGATCATTTTGAACGTGACCTTGCATTCATGTATTGTGTGGAAAGAATCTTCTGTATCATCTCGTCCTGTGACGTGTACTAAGTACTTATTTTAACAGGTGAGGAGTGCGTTCTAATAAGTAGACGTACAGTAGTCTGATATTAATCATTGTAAGACGCAGGCGGTTTGTCTATCGTGTGAGTTAATTATTTACTGCTACTTCAGCTTGAGTGGATCTGCGTGTATTGTATTCCAAATACCATTCATATCATTTCACAGTATCCTGATAGAGTATAGGTATAAAGTCACACTCAGGCGCAGGTACAGTCGCACGTAGTACGGCCAGCTTATACTGATCATTACCACTGACTTGCGGCCTATGATAAGTAAAGCCTCGTAGACTTTCTAAGAAAACTGCACGATAGAACAATTACCGGTGTCAAGTCGCGACATCGCGTGGCGCCAGTCTGCACGAGGCTTTAAACGGATCATCAAAAAAAATCATATCTTATCAACAGGTGGTGAAACAGTCCGTAAAAAATCTGTTCTATTTTTCAGTTAAAATATTTTCCACAATACATACCTACCTGTCATAGATATAAGTTTACATTTCTATATTACCTATAATGGAACTAACTTTCGTACTTAAAAACCCAGTTAGTATTCCACCCGACAACGCTTACACCCTTGAGAAAAACCATTCGGCAAAGTATTATAAGATTTAACGCACAACTGAGGCCGTTTGCTTAGTCCGCATGGGTAACGAAATCACTTCATTTCAAGCGATTTCTATTTCCTATCATGTATGTGCAAGGAGTTTTTTTGTCTTCTTTTAGTTAATAATTATATGAATAGTCATAAACGCCCTACAACTTGATGCTAATTGACATCATTACGGTCAATTTGGTTTCAAATCTCGCAGCTAGCATAGCAGTGAAAACCTATCTTCAATTCTTCATAAATATGAAAAATATAAATTATAAAAAAGCAAACTTCCATTTACAACGTATTTTTTTATTCGTAAAAATAAACTCATTCCAGTTAATCAACCCCGGACACCTTGCTCCATCATATTTACTAAACTAATTACAACAATTCGAATTTTTCATAACTAATATTACGACCAAAAGCTGTCCAGACTTAGGTAAATTAACTTAGGGCCCAGGCGAGGCCCGTTTCACTGCCAATTAAAGCGAAGGTGTCGTCTTTAAAGCCCGGTCTAATTGAACTAAGTTTATGTACGAAAATAACTCCTTTTACACAAAATATGAAAATAGGAACAGAAGGTGGGCTCGATACAACGAGCCAAAACGCACGCTCACATCACATCTCATCACGCGGCCACGTACAGCGAATGGCTGGATTTAGGGACTGGCGCTCGCTGACTGTCGTCGGTGCCACACTTATTATGTACACCTCAATTTATCGTCAGCGTTTTAGTACGCATGACGTGACGGTACGCGAGTCCATATAAACCGGTACGCGAACGATGTCGCCCCTGACCGTCGGTCGAGCTCTAAATCTAGCATAAGCTGTGGTGGCTGTAAGCGCACTTGCGACTGGCATTTGTTTGAGATGACCTTAGGTATAACCCGATCTTTATAACTGTGCGCCTATCAACGTTAAAACTCAAAATATTACGTGGTTTAAATATTAACACTAATTGCTACGGCTACACTGTCGCGATAACGCGGACTACACTTACTCAGCGAGACGTCGAGCTGTGTGCGAGAGAGCGCGCGCGAAGTCAAGTTGGCGATAACGCCACAATGTAGCCCCAGCATAACAACTTAACGAATAATATGACAGAACTGTGGTGACGATACGAGTTGTAACCGTGCGGGTGAATTCAATATTAAAAACTTACGACTTGGACCGCTCCAAGCGCACAGTTATAAAAATCGAGTTATTCGTACGCGTCTTTTTTGCGCCTGTTTTCGCTCGTTCCAATGGTACGTCTGTATTGTCGCGATAACGCGAACTACAATTCCCGCGCTGTCTGTTGTTCAGCGAGTCGTCAAGCGGTGTGCGAGAGAGTACGCGCGAAGTGTAGTTCGCAATATCGCGACAATGTAGCCGTAGCATAAGGAGTCTTCTGTATCTATCCATCTTGTGCCACTAAGTCAAATACTCGCAGCCCATTTCGGTGAACCGAACTACAGGAATAACCTTTGAATGAATGAATTATTTATTTCAGGTCTTAGGCAATTTGTGTCTATTAATATGTAATGGAGTTCTATTTTTGTTTAGGTTCTAGGTATGTTGTAATGTTGTTGATATTTTTAGATGACTAATTTCATAGAACATTTTGTTAAGTGCCTGCGTATAATTTAACGTCAACGATAATACATGAAAAGTAACTTTAACCCCTAAAAAAATGATTATGTACGTGTGATCAGAACTAATAAGTAATTTTAGTGCAAAGTCCATTACCTTAGTAATTAAAGAATTAAGATTCTGAATGAAAAATGCTATAAAACTACAGCTAAGTATAGTGAAAAGCCCGCTGACATAATTCACTTCTATAAAAAGTCGATAAAACGTCCGAAGCTGAAGCATGGAGATAAAATTTTAATAGAATCACTTAGTACTTAATGGAACCGTAGAATATGAATGTTTAGAAGCGAAATTGCTTCTTCTAAACACATTCTAAAAGCAGTTTTCAGCTTTGGGGATATAAGAAACGTTCAATTGAAAGCCAACCCTTGTCCAACCGCCAAAAAAAACCTGTTACTTATCATCAAAGATATTTTTTTTAAACACGCCTACATTTACCTAGCACTGTATACATTCCATACCCGAATCGTGTAAATGAGTTCCGTTCAGATATCACATTGAATATTCGTTGTCTATAACTGGGGTATGTATTGTACTGATGACGTCAAAGCCCGATCGATCCGTCCTCTTTATATTCTACAGGCTATCGCTATTCAATTAATGTAATGGCAGATACAGATTGGTGAAATGTAACACACATTGAAACAAATTCGCTTATATTTCATGTTGCATTTCATAAGTTTTGATGGCTCATTTGTGTTACATTTCATGTTGAATTGCATAAATTTGTACGGCTCATTTGTGTTACATTTCATGATTACATGAGGTTGGACGGCTCATTTGTGTTTCGTTTCATGTTTCATTGCATGAGATTGAACGGCTCATTAGTGTTACATTTCATGCTGCATTGCAAAAGTTTGGACAGCTCGTTTTCGTTACATTTCATGTTGTATTACATAAGTTTGGACGGATCATTTGTGTTACATTTCATGTTGCATTGCGTAAGTTTTAGAAGCTCATTTGTGTTACATTTAATTTTGCATTGCATAAGTTTGGACGGCTCATTTGTGTTACATTTTATGTTGCATTACATACGCTTGGATGACTTATTTCACTAATCTGTACCGGGCATAAGGACTTTCTCTGACTCAATGTTGATTTTTGGAGGATAAACTTTTCTGTTTACTTGAAAGGAGATGACTTTGCTTAACCTAACTAATATTACAAATGCGAAAGTGTGTTTGTTTGTTTGTTTCGATTTTACGCTTAAACGGCTGAACGGATTTGGAAGAAATTTGGCACATGGGTAGACCATGACCTGGGTTAGGTTATAGGATACTTTTTATCCCGATATTCTCACGGGCGGGCTTGTGTGGGTAAAACCGCGGGGCGCAGCTAGTTTCATACAAATAGAGTTATAAGTAGAGTAGTTGCAGTATTTTTATTAGTAACATTATATTAAATATAAAACACTTTTATTAGTGTATTCATTACCAATCGAATGACAGGTATTATCTTGATATCCGCTTGTAAAAATCCTATATGAATTTGTCCATAAAAGAATTTGCCGTTTTAAGAATTTGCCCTTTAGCGAACAACAGAATAGAATATATAAATCTACAAGGACCACTATTAGTAAACGGTCGTGAGGGATTTAGTAAACGGTCATTAGCGAAAACGATAATGGTGATCGAAATCACAAACAAGAAAACATAGATTTAGTACCTAATTAGGTACAAGTCAATCCTATTACTGATCTGAAATGAAACTTTGTGACGTTGTTTGTATGTAATTACATAATATCACGCGTGTAATCCCCGAAGGGTAAGGCAGAGGTGTACCTACAGTACACCCACATTTCGCCAGTAATGTTTGAGTCCCATGTAATAGGGGGCGAGCCTATTGCCATCAACCGGGCAAAAATCCAGACTTCCGGCTGCTACTGAGAAATTTCAGAAGGAAAAACCCAATAACATTTTGGCCTACCCAGGAATCGAACTCAGAAGTTCATAGTCAGTAGTAGCGCTTGCGACCACTAGACAAACGAGGCAGTTATATGTAAAGCCTCATGCAGAATGGCGCGATGCGACACCGGTAATTGTTCTACCGTGAAGTTTCTTTGAAATTGTATTGTTAGAGGCGCCGTCGCCTCGACCGTGTGCACGAAGCTTAATTCATTGACGTAATCATGGCAAACACACAAAAAGACCATATCCTAGATTAACAGCTAAAATACTATTTATCCGAATACCGTATAATATCAATAACCACAGTTAATAGCTAGTTTACTCATAACTCTATTGAAACGACAGAACAAAATAGAGAAAATTATATCAGAATTTCCACCAAAACGTAACATTACGAAAGCAGAAAAATAAACATAAAAATTCCAACAGTTTCATAAAAAAGTTTTCCTATCACTTTGCCAACGACCTACATTTTCATACTAAATAATTCCAGACGGACCTGGGCGACTATAAATAGTTACAATATCAATACTTGGAAGTTACCAACTGACCCAGACTGTTACGCTAAGCCTCGCGCAGACTGTCGCGACGCGCCTCAAACAATACAATTTCTAAGATAACTTCACGGTAGAACAATTGTCGCGTCGCGCCAGTCTGCACGAGACTTTAAGAAACACTGAGAATTTATAGTGTACCTATTAAAAATCTCCTCTACGAGTAGTATAGTCTTCCTCGTAATTTTACTCGCTAAGGGTGGCAAGCAGGCCAAGTTGAACATCACTTGCATGTCATAACGCTTTACCGTCAATTTTTGCTTCAAGACCAATGTAATATTTATATTAATTTGTTAAAAGTAAAGCTACCCATCCGTTCGTCCGTCTGTCCATGTGTCCGTCTGTAACAGCCTAGGGCTGTAGTCGTAATAGGTAGACACTTGAAAGAGTGTGTATACTATGGCTGCTATTCCAACGAATAATAATAAAAATATAAAATAAAAGGGTCCCCATACAAGAAACGTGTTTAAAAATATGTAGTTAGTACCTAGTTTTTGTTTTTCCACAGCTTAGAAAAAAATTGATCTATCATCAAATAACGCTACAATTTTAAAGTAAACTTTTCATATTAGGACAGAGAAAGAGATATTTGGAAGAAAAAAAAACTAATTATGCCATAAACTAATTAACTATACAATTATAGGAATTATTTATTTTATTTAAATTTCTACTCCGTTCACCTATTATACCCATTTTTTTTCGAGACGGTAAAAAAGTCATCCAGGGGCCTTATTATGAAGTATTAATGCCATCATTATTCCACTGCGAAAAAAGGATAGTGCTATCGGCCTTGTATAGCTCCGTCTCTCTGTCACACTGGAAAAATGGTGGCATTAATACGTCATAATACGGCCTCAGGTTAGATACAGTTAGCCGGTGGACATAGGTCAATTAACGTAGGTAGATAAAACCCCGATTCACGTAGATACAAATAGAACCTACGTGAATTACAGCAAAACCAAAATTAAAGTCTAAAATTGGCTTTAGTGACTCGTGCTGGCTCGAAAGTTTAAATTAACTTACGAGCTTACGAGTCTACGTAATAACCTAGTTTGGTAATAAAAGACTGTTACCATTTATCAGAAAGAGGATTACTTCAAACGTTTGAAATTGAGTATAAAGTCACGTTTTCTATAAAAACTTCATATTTAATATTAGATAATATATGTAATATGGGTCTCATCTAGACGTGCCTGCACGCCATAGGGGGGGAAGGATGGGAGGGAGAGGGGGGGATTTATGAAGTCTGGTAACCTGTTGACTACAACCTTAAATTAATTCATTAGGAAGGCTAAGGCTTCGCGGTTACGTGCTACGTTGCGTCGTGGTTCGTAGCACACTACGCTACGCTGCTACAACGCTACGCTACGCAGGGCTACGCCTGCTACAAAACTGGATTATAGAAATTATCTATTTGTATCCAGTTTTTTAAAATATGTTTCTTTTTTTAATTATTTCTTTTCGATATTAAATCATCATTAATACAATAGTGTTCATTAAATGAAAGTTTCATAACAACCATTAAGATAACATAAAACAAAACTCAAAAAAAATAAACTACAAAGTTTTAAATGTTCATTGTACTTAAATATTTGTTTTAAAACAGTTAATGTAAAAGGGTTTACTACTTTAGAATAGTATATAACTTGTACTACTCGCAATCTTTCGGATTACTGTGCGTGAGCTGATAAATTTTTCATAGAACAACAATTGGAAAGAGGTTTTTTGTATTACTGAGTAAGGTATTAGTTTTTGCTATAATGTTCCCACCGATGAGGCACAGGTCTCCTCTCAGTGAGAGGGAGTGGGCCATAGTCCACCGAGCGGGCCCAGTGCGGGTTGGTAGATATCACATGTGTTCTAGGACATGCCGGTTTCCTGCAGCAGTGACGAAATTAGTGTAAATTTACACAAACTAAAGCTCCTGCTTCTGTTCAAACCTACGAACTACAACCCTAAAGTCGCGGCTATTACCACTGGCCCACCAGTGCTCACTGGCTGGGCGACCACTGCTCACTGTGTCACCACTGTTAAATATTATGTCATGTAGACAACTATCTTAACTTACAGATCTAAACAAAATCCGTAAAGACTGGAACATGAATGCAACGTTGGGCTACATTATAGTAGAAACCGTTATAGTACATTTCTGTCGAGGCCAGTAACTCAAGCATTGATGGACGATCGTGAAAATGTGGGCAGACGCGTAGCCGAGGCATACATACGTAAGTCCATCAAGGCCTGGTTGCGGCCAAGGCTTGAATAGTGCTTTATTCAAATAATGCGCGGAAATTCAAACAAAGTAAATTAATTATAAATTCCGGAATCAATGACGGACAACGATAATTTACACGCGCCAATGCAATGTGTTCATTTGTTTCTTCTTGGTTGTCATGTGTTGAAGTAAAAAGTTCGTCCCATTTTTAAATAACACGACAGATATGAGTTTCTGCTACACAGGCAGGACAGATATGGATTTTCATAGTAACTTTGCTGGCCGCATCGTTACTTGATTTTGACCAGGGGCCAAAGTCTACTAACTTATAAACGTCACAATGGTGTCATGGTTAGTATTTGACAGTTTTTGTATGGCAAATCTGTCAAAAACTAACCATTATGACACCATTGTGACGTTTATTAATTAGTAGACTTAGGCCCCTGTACAGCAATTTCTATTTATCTCGAAGAAGGTTGTCAAAATAATGGTCGAATTTTCAAGCATGTTTGAGAAAAATATTAATGCTCCCTGTGAGTTTTCTAGCAGGTGTAATTTAAAGGCTGGGAATAGTACTCGTATACCTCGCAGACTAAGTAGTACTGTTTACCTTATGGCGGAAGGACCTACGTCCATCCGTGAATGTTCTCCAGATGACAGAATAACAATCCAATATGGCGGATGTTAATTTAAACTTGGAAGCTTGTTAAATCTCGAGGATTGTAATGTAAATAGCAAGTTTATGTTAAACGATTTAGTTTGACGAATAACTTTGTCCAAAAACCGTTTTTCGACAAAATAAGAAGAAAACGTATTCAGTAATGTTTTCTTTTTCCTAAAATACTTCAAGTAAGTATATAGGTATGAGGGTGTAAAGTTCACTCATCCTCTATAGAAAAGGGAGGATCGTCCAACCAGACGGCTGTTGTGTCTGGTGGGCAACTGCCCGACGATTAATGTCGAGACGTTGTATATATGCTGGTAAACTCTGGTTGCGCGAGGCACGATTTTGCCGACGTCAGTGTGATGCGTAGTTCACATGTGGCTGTGTAGATGCCGCCACATAAGCATTTAGCTTAAATATTCGAAGTCGACTTTTAAAAGAAACTTATAATTTTCTCTAACGTGCCAAAGGTTGAGTTTGAGTTATTCGATAATTCAAACTCAACAATTAATTAAGGTTTTGTGTAAATTGGCTGAAATATAACGATGCTTGTTGAAGATGTCGGAAAAGTCTTGCCGACTTACTTAATACAGTTAAGCCTCATGAAGACTGGCGCGACGCGAAACCGGTACGTGTTCTACCGTGAAGTTTTCTTAGAAATTGTATTGTTAGAGACGTGGCGCGCCAGTCTGCACGAGGCTTTAACGAACAGACCGGCAGAGAGACGTTACGTTTTATAAAACACTGGTTATTGTCATTATATTTGTGCTATTTTAACCTTAAATATAATAAAGATAAACTCAAAAACACATATTTTGTTATCATTCTCAGTATGAACGATAAGCCTTTCATAATTCGACCTTGACCCACAGCAAAAGGCTTTGAGGATTTATAAACCCTGTTATGTGAATGTTTGAGGACCGCTTCCATAGCCTTGTCTATTCATTTCTTTTCAAGTCTACTTGCTCATTGTCCTGTCGAATAACAATACGTCAAATACAGCTGGTACCTTTCTCATTACCATCTGCACAAACAAACAAAGAGAATAATGAAAATTTATTCAAAATCTGTCAAGCTTTTAGCATTTAGAATTGTAAATGGTTCAAACTTGCATTTGTTTGTTTTCCTTTGCGAAAGCTGCTGGGGACATGCAAAAACTTTAATTCAATCATTAAATTTTTTATGCATTTCTAAGGGGACTACTGAGCTTGACGTCCTGGCATCGGGTAGTGTTATCGAAAGAAAATAAAAAATACAATAGACGTAGATACATTAGTACCCCAAAAAAAAATTGGAAAGAATAGAAGACAAAAATATGTTTATTTGCTGTAAACATGACGCAAAGAAACAATACAAAACAAAAAAGGATAAGTTGGGGGAAAATTTATGCTTCACATTCACGTAAAACGGTCATTGCTCAGCATAATGCTGCGACCCTATGGGTTAGTTCTAGCAAGAATTTCTCCTAGCAGCCTGGTGTCTGGGTTTATACCCAGTTTTTTTTTTTTTTACCACAACTGGGATGCTCTTGGGCTGAATCTCACCTGATGGTAAGTGATGATCAGGCGGAAGGTGGAAGCGAGCTTCACCCGGAATCCTCTACCACAGAGGAACTGGCTATCTTACCTCTTACTGCCGGAACACAACAATGCTGGTAAGATTGCTGTTATGGCGACAGACGGACAGACGGTAGCTAGCCAGGCGGACTTAAAACAAGCCCTACCACCAACCAAACCGAGCAGAAAATTTTGCCCCCACTGGAAATCGAACCCAGACCTCTGGGTCTGAGTCAGGTGGTCTAACCACTAGACCACAGAGGCGGTTACAGTTAGTGCATCTCAGCCTTCCGTTCAGAAGTACATGCTTCATGGTAGGTCGTATTAAATTAGCATTTATGCGTATTAACAATTATTCTGAACTGAATTCATTCGTGCATTTCTCAATATTCTTCTACTATATAATTATAATGTCTTATGTATTTAGGGTTAGATATAATATCATACTAAGGCATTCAGTCTAGACTAATAATTAAGACGAGCCTAAATAATAGACATCTGTGTGAAGGTCTTCAGCGGGTGACAAAGCTCTATCGTTTGCAGAAAATATCATAGGTGACAAAAATGATATCAGTGAAAAACCAAAAATTACTATCTGATGTTCTTTTTTAGGGTTCCGTACCCGAAGGGTGCCAAACGGAACCCTATTAGTCTGTCTGTTAGCGGGCTGTATCTCATGAACCGTAATAGGTAGACAGTTGAATTTTTGCAGATTATTTCTATTGCCGCTATGAAAATAAAATAAAAATTTAAGGGCTCCCATACAAAAAATGCCCGCTGTGGCTGCCCGGTGGTAACCGACTGACACGTCATAAGTCGTGGGTTCAAACCCTGCCAGGGACTTTACTTTGTTTAATTTATTTCATCAGCACTGCTCTCAAAACGGTGAACGTAAAAATTCGTAGACACGTGACATCCCCCGACCAGAACGGGGGCTACGTGGTGTCTCACTGTCACAGTGAGAATGCTGGTGTCCCAGCAGTGGGCATCTTATACGCTGATTATGATATTTTTTTTAAATTAAAGTGATTTTTAGACACAAATTAATGGCAACGTAAAGTGCAAGAGTTTGTGTTGACATTAATTTGTTATTAACGGTGTCAAAGCGTGAGAGACACCCTGACCATTCATTCCTTTGCGGTTATGCATTGTTTTGCATTTCCCTTTAATGTATTATAAAACATTCCTTTACGTTGCGATACAAAAAATCCACAAAATGTTTTTTTTTTCCATTAAATCTTCGTCAAAATTCTAATTCACCTTTATTTGAAGGTGAATTTAGGTCCACATCCAATGTAATGCCAGCGGCCAGAATCGGTTCAATCTTTCAGCTTTCATCGACTTTCACAATATATTTTGGAATATAAGAATTTACGAACCTATTTTATATGTAAATTCCCTAGCTAACGTGAAATAAAATATAAATTGTGTCAGCTGCATATTTTCCCAAGAGACTTGTGAAATTCAGTACTGAAGAGGTTTGCGAAAAGAGGCTGTAGCTACGAAGTATTCTTGTAATTTATTGTTTTGTTCTTATAGTGCACGTTCTGTAAATCTATACGTATATATCTTAAAGTAACGTTACTTTAATAATGTTTAATTTCTTATTATTATATGTATTTTAATCTTTAATATCCTAAGTACCTATGAGACCTAGCGCGGTCGATTTTTCGCCCCCGTAAACTTATTTTGCTACTTTCATCGAAAACGTTAGAGCCGTTTTCGAGAACGTGATTTCAAATGTATATAAAAAATATTGCTCATTTAATAGTATAGGATAGAATATCATAATTGTTCGTGGAGGCTCATCGGCTTTAAAAAAAAGTACTTACCTTCATCTTTAGAGTCTACCTGCTGAATTTATTACACTGTCATTTGGCACCTAATACATTATTAATGGTTCACAAATATAACTGTGAATAGAACACTCTACAAAGAGATTTAAGATAGTTATTTAAGTAAGAGGAGCTCGTGGCTAAGTAATAACAGCCGCACGGGTCGATCCATCAGGTTAGGCTGCGCTTGCCGGGGTTGGTCCGTGGATGGGTGACCATCTTTGCATACCGAGACTCAGAAAGCACGTTAAGCCGTTGGTCCCGGCTGTCATTCGTGGATCTTTGACAGTCGTTACGAGTCGTCAGAAGCCCGAAAGTCTGACAACCAGTCTTACCAACGGGTATCGTATTACCCAGTTACTGGGTTGTGGAGGTCAGATAGGCAGTCGCACCATGTAAAATACTGGTATTCAGCTGCATCCGGTTAGACTGGAAGCCGACCCCAACATGATTGGGAAAAGGCTAGGCAGAATGAAAAAAAAATGAAGTAAATAATTTAATGTTTTTGACACAAATAACTGTCTTTGGGATTATAGTGTCAAAAACATTATATTATATCTTAACTAATATTATAATTGCGAAAGTGATTGAGTGTTGAGTGAGTGATGAAGTGTTTGTTTGTTTCACGCTAAAACGGCTGAACGGATTTGGATGAAATTTGGCATATGGGTAGACCATGACCTGGGTTAGGACATGGGATACTTTTTATCCCAATATTCCCACTGAACCGAGATTTATGCGGATGAAACCGAGGGCGCAGCTTCTAATTTATAACCTATAAGTACATCTACAAATTAATCAACCAAACTATTGTTGCCTGGCAAACGTCAGCTGGTAAGTATGCCGTGACGTCTCACGTCATGTCGAGACCGCCCGACAGACAGACGGAGTCAATTTATCACGGCATAAGTCCCAGAATAGATAGGTACAGAAAGATCGACTCTATAAAGCAAGCGAAAACAGGCTCACGCACACAGACGCGTACACTGGTTTCGAACGAATGCCAGTCGTGAGTAGGGTTACGATCAGTCTGAATTTTTCCAGACATAACCGGCTTTACGGCTCCCCCTTGTCAATTGTCCGGACTTTTCAACTTAAAAGGAATAAAAAAAAAAAGTAAAATGAATTTTGAAAAAAGAAACATTTAAAAGTAAAATCGCCGTTTTTTTTGCGGGTGTTTAAAATTTAAAAGTGCTAATAAAAATCCGCAAAAAAATCTGGCAATTTTACTCTCGAGCGAAAACGCACGCACACATTGACGCGTGTCTATGGGTGCGTGTGTTTTCGCTTGTTATGTGTAGCCGACCTTCTGTACGACTATCTATTCTGTGGCACACCCCGCCCCTGACCTTGTCGTACGATCGATCGGTACGTACACACTCGTCCTGACCTGACAGACGATTGGTTGCACGACGCCCGACGCCCGACGCAAACGTACCTATTATTTACGATAAACGTCTTGAGATTATTATGTATTTATAGAAATATATTACGTTTTTGGAGAAGATTATTTTAAGTCAAATAAGTAAAATATATGGCTGAGTTAAAAAATATGTTTCATTGCCTTCGTATTTATAAAATAAATTAATTTATATAGCACGGTATGTAAGTTGGGTTTCAGTGACATACATTTTTGGCCCGAGAGGCCAAAAATAAAGATGAACAACCATCGCTTTGTTTTTTGCAAGCGTTATAAAAGGAGGAGATAACTAAAGGAAATCAAACTAAGTCCGGCAAATTGGACGATTATTCCCGATGTCCACCACCTGTTTGGCCACTACTGGTGGACAGCGAAACAACTTTTTTTTTTTTTTTGGATGGCCATAAAAATTGTGAAACTTCCAAAAACCTGTTGATACAAAAAAAACGGGTTAATAATATCTACGTGGCTGAGTTCGGTTACTTAATTATCTTTTTGGTCGCCATTAGCCGGGCGGGGAAGTCAGTGTAACTTCCACGGTCTCATTAAAAAGTCAATTATGGCACAAATTGCGTTGCTGATGTTCATACTTTTTCTATCGGCGATAAAACTCGCTAGGGCTTAGACAAGAGATTAATCTTTTTGGATTACGAACAAAGTTAGTTTGTGAGAGGTCAAAGGTGAGAGGTCTTGTTTTGCTTATTTTTTAGAGGAAAAGTTTAGTAAAGCTTATCGTATAGAGTAGCTGTAGGTACCTAAGCAATCTTTTAATAATCATAAATATGAGAACAACTAAACTTTTAGGCCGTGTCTTATTTAAAAGGGATTGTCGCGTTCATATGCGATCATCGCATTTATATTACTTTTTGTTCGGTGAAACTGATCGCGTGGTCGCACTGACAGAGGGCGTTTTCGCGACAAGTCAATCGTCATCCTGAGAATGCCTCTTTGAGAGGTGAAAGACGTGTCGATTTCTTATAGGGTTTTTTATGACTCTTTAGGAATACTGAAGCAGAATAGGTTACTAAATATATCTACGTCTATTTTTTAACATTTTTTTATAAAGTTGTACAAGCTGTCTACTAAGTAGGTACGCTTGCTGATTATGGCCACTCTATTCAACACAGCTTTGGCATTGATTGTTCTAGATAAAAGTCATCGACTTGTATTATACTTAAATGTTCTCTTAACTAATGATTCCAAGAACTCAATAATAAACGAAGACCAAAAGTTCAGTCGCCCCGCTCCAAAAAAAAAGTATGAAGTTTTTAACATCGAGTTTATTTTCAAACAATTCATAAAACGTTACTCGTGTAAAAAAATGCTATTTTATTATTGAATTGCCTCCATTTTTCACCTTAAGGGTCCGTGCTCGAAATCGACTGATTTTGATCAATTTTGTTCATTCTTTGTGAGAAAGGGAAACATAATTTAAACAAAATTATTTTTGATTTGAAAAGTAGAGTTCTTTGTCTTGCATGTGGCGGAAAGGGATTTTTCAAATAAACTAAGTATTCATGGAAAATCACTAATCTTCGCAACAAGTTTTCCGAAAAATGACGCGAGACTGACGTTTGACCGTTTGGTTACAAGATACTACTTTTGATTTTGAAAATTAAAAAATATTTTCAACATCATTATATGGTCTACTTGCATGTGGCGGAATCACTTTTTTCAACTCCCATACAAAATATAGCAGAAAAAAAATGATAAAATAACGTAATTTTCTAAAAACTTGTTGACAAATAAGTATTTTTTTCTAATACTTAGAAACACTTTTAAGAAATTTTAAAAATTACATATTAAACTTAAGATAACCATATAATAGAATAACATTTTTATTTTATAAATAAACAATAACTTCATTTCGTAAATAAATGGCAAAGTGAACTATATTATCGACCGTGCAAAAACGATCCCGTCAGTAGCGACCGGGCCTTCCCAGCGTGAGGACGTATCACTTTGTATCGCAGGCGCGCACGTGTTCTACGTAAACATATTCCAGAAATTGTACTCCGTCTACCACTTTTTGATCCGTATAAGTTTTATTCTTTTTGATTCATTTTATTTTCAGTACTTTGGTTGTTTTTGAACAACATTAAAATTTTGCATGCCTTTATCTTATCTTCTATCTATATATGTACCTATATAAAAATGAATCCCTATTTCCTTGGTCAGGGCATCACGCATGAACGGCTGGACCAATTTCGCTAATTCTTTTTTTGTTGTGTTTGTTATAGTAAGGAGAAGGTTCTTAGGATAGGTAGGTGAAGGTAGGGTAGGTAGGTAGGTAAGCAAGGAGGTAGGTATGTATGTAGGTAAAGTAGGTATGTAGGTAGGGTAGGTAAGTAGGTAGGTATGTATGTAGGTAGGTGTAAGTAGGTATATGGGTAGGTGCGCCGTAGTACTTAGTACTACCCGTGCGCAGCCGGGGCGGGCAGCTAGTATATATATATATAAAAATGAATCCCTATTTCCTTGGTCACGGCATTACGCGTGAACGGCTGGACCAATTTCGCAAATTATTTTTTTGTTGTTTGTTTGTAAGGAGAAGGTTCTTAGGATAGGTAGGTAGGTATGCAAGTAGTTAGGTAAGTAGGTAGGGTAGGTAGGTAGATAGGTAGGAAGGTACGTAGTTAGGGAAGGTAGGTAGGTAGGTAAATAGGTAGGTGCGCCGTAAATAAATACTTAGTGCTACCCGTGCGAAGCCAGGGTGGGCAGCTAGTATTTATACAGGGTGGCCGGACGGTTGACGTCCAAAAAGAAAATATAGTTCCCTCGTATCGTGAGGTATCCGAATCACCCCCATGTATGTTCCGCGATTTTTGATAGTTTTCGAGTTATGATTTTTTTTCTGAATTTTTGAGAATTTTTGGATTTGACCAATTTTACGAGATTTTTTTTTTGCAACTGAATCTTCATGGGTACTATTTTTATGCATAAAATAATCAGCTTCGTAGCTGTGATGAAAGTAATGAAAATGTTGGTCTGAAGTGAAAAATTTACGTTTGAATTTTTTAATTTAAATTTTAAATTTTAGATTGAACTACTAGGATTTTTGATCAAAAGTTGGAAATTTCAGTCATAATTTACCGAACGTAAATTTTTCACCTTCTTTATGCGCGTTGAGGGCAAAAACTTATGGGTTCGAAGTGGTTAGCAAGTGAAGTATTTTTTGGAATGAAGTTCTTTAAAGTTACTGAAGTCAAAATGAAGATCCAAGATGGCGGCTGCGAACATTTTAAAATTTTACGTCTAGGGTGTTATTTTCATAGTTTTTAATGGTCTTATTTTCAAATGCTATTAATTTTAGGATGTCGATGACAATGGAACAGCTGAAAAGGCAGTAATTACTGGTGATGTTGACTTCTCATGTCAATTTGATCTTGGCATGGTAATTATCACGTTTGTCTTACATAAATAAATAATGCATTTATAATATAACTCGCTCCGTACCATGGCCTGGACCAGGGCCGGACGCGAGAGATCTCCACCGCCGATGGCCTCCACGAGGACACGGCGGTACTCTGCCCAAGCCGGGCAGACCTCCACCGTGTCCTCCGGGCGATCCACACAATGGTGACACCCGGGCGCTTCCTCCCGCCTTATCCGGAACAGGAACCTCCCGAAACAACCGTGTCCGGTGAGGACCTGTGTCAGGCGGAAGGTGAGGACGCCGTGGCGCCTCTCTAGCCACTCCTCAAAGAGGGGACTTATCGCCGCAATTGTGGCGTGCCCAGCACTGGGTTGCGTCAATCGCACTCTCCATGTCGCCATGAGATCCCGCCGAAGCTCTGTCCGCTGTGCCACGACTTCTCGCGGCACCTACTTGACCCCCTTAAGGGATGAATTTCGAAAAATGCTCCCTTGTGCCTTGCCTACATTATAAAGGGAACCTCTGTGCAAAATTTCAGCTTCCTAGGTCCAAGGGTTTAGGCTGGGCGTTGATGAGTCAGTCAGTCAGGACTTTTCTTTTTATTAATATAGATAGATAGTATAGGATAGGATACTTTTCGGGGATAAAAAGTACCCAGTGTGGTGCCCAGGATATTAAAGAATAATTATACCAAGTTTCATCGTAATCGAACCGGTAGTTTTTGCGTGATGCCTGAACAAACAGACAGACAGACAATTTTTTTTTTAAATTACATTTTTAGGTTCGGTGTCGGTCTAGTAACACCCCCTGCCATTAATTTTCACTTCTACAGATTTATTTAAGACTTTTCAATTTGCTTGTACTATTTAAATTTATCTTGTCCATCGTTTATATCGGTGAAAAAAAACTTTTAATTAAGTACTTATTTATCGATACTAGTCGTATTTATGTAAAACGCTTATCTCAATGGTAATGAATGTCTAAATGTACCTAAATGCAACTTACACCAAATTGTAGCATTTTTATGTTGATTGTTATAAATATACTAAATGAATATACACAAACATTCCAGACTCATTTCTTAACCGTACCTACATCACTTAAAAAATATTATCTATAGGATCAAAACTGTTTAATCGATCACTACGCTCGAACTTTAGGCGTGTGTGCGTGAACGGTGCACACAAACATAGCATCGCAATGAATATGCCTAAACTCTGTCGAGTGAATTTTGTGCACGGACTCTTAGCACGTACGCAAGCGATATCGACGCATTTGTTATTTCACCGTTGTACTAAAAAGAGATTGCTCTATTGACATTTTGAATTTATGGTTTCAACTTCAGATATTTTTGTTATTTACCTACTTAAATAATAAAAATGCTTAAGGTACCTACAGCAACTTTTTTGGTTTCTGAAACCGAGGTTTAATTTGTATAGGTTACAAGTAAAAAACAAAACTTAAAAAAGGGGAAGATCTCATTGGGTATCAAAAAATTCGTCTGCATCGCTGGCAATGAGAAAAGTGCCTTTAATGCTAGTTAGGTTAGGTTAGGTTAGGTTAGTAATGTAAAGGTTTAATTTTGCTTTTTGCCGGGTGATCGGGTCTTAAGATGTGACTTATTAATTTAAATGACTAAATTCCAATGTAGACTTTTTTTTTTAAACGGAGGTACTTAATGTCCTTCTCACCGAGAGGAGGCCTGTGCTGGGTCCCAGAAATGGGAACATCACCGGCCGCTTATGGTTATGCTATTTAATGTTCATCCACATTCATAGTTCCCTGAAAGCCTGAACTTCATACAAGGTAAACGAAAGATTAAGGCATTGGCTACTTGGATAGCTATAATACCTAGATAACGTAGAACCTTCAATATTAGGTATTAATAGGTAACAAAATTCACAACTGAATATTTACAAACAGAGTAATAATCCAAAGTGTAGCAAGCGACTGACGTCACACATCTGCCAATCTGGGCAAAAAGCACGTTCCACTTTATATAAAGCCTTCTACAACAAATAATTTACATTACAACTCCATCACTTAAGACAGCTAAATGAAGCATAAAATTAAACTCAAACAACTTTGTAGATACTGTATTTGTATCTGGATATACAATATGAGAGGATCACAAAGTAATCAACTTTATGAAATACAAAGTTAATCTAAAGATAAACTGAGGACGAGATCGTTCGCGTAGAATTAATAATGATAATCTCTTGTAGCAGGGCATTATGAACAGTTCAATATAACGCTAAAACGGCTGAACGGATTTGGATGAAATTTGGCATATGGGTAGACCATGACCTGGGTTAGGACATGGGATACTTTTTATCCCAATATTCCCACTGGACCGAGATTTATGCGGATGAAACTGCGGGGCGCAGCTTCTTATTTATAACCTATAAGTACATCTACAAATTAATCAACCAAACTATTGTCGCCTGGCAAACGTCAGCTGGTAAGTATGCCGTGACGTCTCACGTCATGTCGAGACCGCCCGACAGACAGACGGAGTCAATTTATCACGGCATAAGTCCCAGCATAGATAGGTACAGAAGGCCGATTTTATAAAGCAAGCGAAAACAGGCTCACGCACACAGCCGCGTACACTGGTTTCGAACGAATGCCAGTCGTGAGTAGGGTTACGATCAGTCACCACCACTGGTGGACAGCGAAACAACTTTTAATTTTTTTTGGATGGCCATAAAAATTGTGAAACTTTCAAAAACCTGTTGATACAAAAAAAACGGGTTAATAATATCTACGTGGCTGAGTTCGGTTACTTAATTATCTTTTTGGTCGCCATTAGGCGGGCGGGGAAGTCAGTGTAACTTCCACGGTCTCATTAAAAAGTCAATTATGGCACAAATTGCGTTGCTGATGTTCATACTTTTTCTATCGGCGATAAAACTCGCTAGGGCTTAGAAAAGAGATTAATCTTTTTGGATTACGAACAAAGTTAGTTTGTGAGAGGTCAAAGGTGAGAGGTCTTGTTTTGCTTATTTTTTAGAGGAAAAGTTTAGTAAAGCTTATCGTATAGAGTAGCTGTAGGTACCTAAGCAATCTTTTAATAATCATAAATATGAGAACAACTAAACTTTTAGGCCGTGTCTTATTTAAAAGCGATTGTCGCGTTCATATGCGATCATCGCATTTATGTCACTTTTTGTTCGGTGAAACTGATCGCGTGGTCGCACTGACAGAGGGCGTTTTCGCGACAAGTCAATCGTCATCCTGAGAATGCCTCGTTGAGAGGTGAAACACGTGTCGATTTCTTATAGGGTTTTTTATGACTCTTTAGGAATACTGAAGCAGAATAGGTTACTAAATATATCTACGTCTATTTTTTAACATTTTTTTATAAAGTTGTACAAGCTGTCTACTAAGTAGGTACGCTTGCTGATTATGGCCACTCTATTCAACACAGCTTTGGCATTGATTGTTCTAGATAAAAGTCATCGACTTGTATTATACTTAAATTTTCTCTTAACTAATGATTCCAAGTACTCAATAATAAACGAAGACCAAAAGTTCAGTCGCCCCGCTCCAAAAAAAAGTATGAAGTTTTTAACATCGAGTTTATTTTCAAACAATTCATAAAACGTTACTCGTGTAAAAAAATGCTATTTTATTATTGAATTGCCTCCATTTTTCACCTTAAAGGCTTTCTCGAATAAAGAGCACGTACGCAAGCGATATCGACGCATTTGTTATTTCACCGTTGTACTAAAAAGAGATTGCTCTATTGACATTTTGAATTTATGGTTTCAACTTCAGATATTTTTGTTATTTACCTACTTAAAAAATAAAAATGCTTAAGGTACCTACAGCAACTTTTTTGGTTTCTGAAACCGAGGTTTAATTTGTATAGGTTACAAGTAAAAAACAAAACTTAAAAAAGGGGAAGATCTCATTGGGTATCAAAAAATTCGTCTGCATCGCTGGCAATGAGAAAAGTGCCTTTAATGCTAGTTAGGTTAGGTTAGGTTAGGTTAGTAATGTAAAGGTTTAATTTTGCTTTTTGCCGGGTGATCGGGTCTTAAGATGTGACTTATTAATTTAAATGACTAAATTCCAATGTAGACTTTTTTTTTTAAACGGAGGTACTTAATGTCTTTCTCACAGAGAGGAGGCCTGTGCTGGGTCCCAGAATTGGGAACATCACAGGCCGCTTATAGTTATGCTATTTAATGTTCATCCACATTCATAGTTCCCTGAAAGCCTGAACTTCATACAAGGTAAACGAAAGATTAAGGCATTGGCTACTTGGATAGCTATAATACCTAGATAACGTAGAACCTTCAATATTAGGTATTAATAGGTAACAAAATTCACAATTGAATATTTACACTAGCAATAGAGTATGTCTATCCAAACAGAGTAATAATCCAAAGTGTAGCAAGCGACTGACGTCACACATCTGCCAATCTGGGCAAAAAGCACGTTCCACTTTATATAAAGCCTTCTACAACAAATAATTTACATTACAACTCCATCACTTAAGACAGCTAAATGAAGCATAAAATTAAACTCAAACAACTTTGTAGATACTGTATTTGTATCTGGATATACAATATGAGAGGATCACAAAGTAATCAACTTTATGAAATACAAAGTTAATCTAAAGATAAACTGAGGACGAGTTCGTTCGCGTAGAATTAATAATGATAATCTCTTGTAGCAAGGCATTATGAACAGTTCAATATAATATCTCGACGAAATTAATGTCTACATGTCTAATGGGAAAGGAAAATTAAGATATTTATAGATCCTTTTATACATAAAGTAGCAGAAAACATAATAAAGAAATCTTATTTCAATAATCATATTCTATTTGATTAAATAGCAGCGCGTCCATTTTTCTGATTTACCTTTGCTGGTTTTTAATATTAATTTATTCGACATAGCTAGGACCAGGCTAGCTTCTGCCTAGCTAGATTATCGAACGTTCTGTTTAACAACAAACCTTTCGACATAACTTACATAGACACGGATTGGAAGAAACCCACATGCTTAAAAGTTTTACTATTAACAATTAGTGATCAAAGCTTAGTATCCTCTACAAAGCCAGTACAATTCTACAAAGCGTGAGGAGATAATTAAAAATATCTGTCCCGCAACGGTCCTCATTCCTCAGTAGGTGAGGAACTCCGGACTGACTTAGAATGTCCTCCTTGATCTAATATGAGCTCCTACAAAATCTAATTAAATACGATCCATTGCTGAGCTGACGAACCGAAGCTAAGCAGATAGATAATAATAGATAATAAACGTTATACCTACCTAAACCTATTGAAATTACCAGCATGCAGTAAACAAAAATATCGATGTTTATCAAAATAAATTTATTATTAACTTACTATTGTATCATAAACTATCAAGAAAATGATTATTTATTCATTCAGTTAAGTAAGTGTGCTTAAATATTGTAATATTCAAAAACAATATTGAAGTTATTTCCGAATATAACCTTCCGTCAGATCGTTAAATATTAAAATGGTAGAATGGACCGTCGGATTTTGGACTACATCATTATTTATTCAGCCATTGGTACGCTAGAAATAACATTACTGGGTTGACATGGTAACTTTAATATTAGTATACCTTTCACTGAAACTTCAAAATAATGATATATCAGCATTTACCAACTATAAAATATCATTTAAGTGAACCATTAAACATATCAACCTGCAGTGCCGTCTGATTGATTACACAATATAATTTGAAATGTAGACATGACTGCGAAAAATAAAATAAAAACTTAAAAATAAAATAAAGTGTACATATAGGTAACGCTGGAAACTTTTTCAATTTTGTGCCAGCCCTTTTATAGGCTCGGCCTTGTCGACCTTTGCCGAATTTTATTTTTAATTCAACGAAGGTTGGCATACTTCGTGTCTGTTTTCATGACAAGATAATTATTTACTACATTATAATATAAACATTTATGGCTGTTCCAAAAGTGTGTGATGAAAGTGTAAACAAACCCAGTTGTCACATTGTTAAGCAATCACTCACTACAGGGAATAAGTAACATATTCATCCGTAGTATCAATGTTATATCTCACCACTTGTAATATTATAATAGAGAAATTCTTTTATTGAAAATCTTCGACAAATATTGAGGTTATAAAATTGACCTCAATTGACAAATGAAAAACATCTTTAGGCTGATTTAAAATTGAATTTCGGGTTGAACTATAAAAAATCAAATCAAAGAACCCAATTCGCCCGTGGGACTACAACTGCATCTACAGGTACGTTTTCTAGTCATTTAATCATGAACAATAAATTGTATCATGAACAATAAATTATATTTAAAAGAAAATTAAAATGACATTATGGAAAAGAAACACGTTAAATATTACAACAATGCATTCTTTAACAGTATAAAGACACTTTTTAACAGGAAACTTTTAAGTTAATTTTTCTTTTTATATCTAGAGGCAACTTATTAAATAATATAACCGATTGATATCTGGGACTGTGCCTCACAATATCCATATATTTACATTTTCGTTAGATACTTTTGAAACAGACTATGTAGGACAACGTTACTGCCCCACCAGTCTGTACATAATATTTTCATCTTAAAACAAAGTATTGGAAAGCTTATTTTGTGTCGAGCTTTTGAACAGGTAGTTACTTCTTGATTGAATAAGAAAAGTTTCGACAGCCACGAGCTCCTGCTTCTTGAACACAGTTGAGACGAGGACGGCAGGATGGCCCTGAAGTATTTAGAGTAGACAAATCAACTGATCGGAGTTAAATCATAAACAACAAAAAGTTGTTTATGATTTAACCGTTCGTGTTTTGTGGTTTAATAGTTCGCAACGGGGCCAAATTGGGCCTGACCCACGAATTAGGGATATCAATAGGGACACCAATTTTGGGTCGTAAGTCATCCTAATTAATATCAGCAAACAAGTGCATTTGTCATAATTATGTCAAGCTGAGTAGATCACAATTGCCGAATCCAAAGATTCCAATGAACTTTATGCATTATGATCATGACATTGAAATTCGAAGCGGTTAGCGTAACTCTAGTCACAGTATAAATAAGTAACAGTAAGTACTTACGTTTTCATAGAAAACGGCCGAAACGACGCGCTTCCAAATCTCAGTGTACCGAACAGTCTCGATCTCGAGTGCGCAGCAGTTACGCAAGGACGCGGAAGGTTTTATCTATCAAGCGGCCATAGGTAATTATTACAAGGTCACTGCCGAGACGTATTACTGTTACTTTTTATACTGTGCTTTGGTATTCGAGTATTTCGCCATAGTCTTCAGTTCAAAGGGTGTGTACCCAACAAAGGTATAAGCTGTCGCCTTTCAACCACGTAATGAAGACGTCTAGTAGAATCGTGGAACCTTGCCTTTATTGCTCCTAAGCGGGTTTTCAAACTATAGAGAAAAGGTTTGATGGTAGGGACTTTAATATTGTTTAATAATAGATAACATAACATCACGCCAAGTTTCCCTTAAGGGTTAGGCAGAGTTGTACACCCCCATTTCGCCAGATATGTTTAAGTCCCATGTAATAGGGAGCGAGCCTATTGCCATCAACCGGGCACAAATCCATACTCCGGGCTTGATACTGAGAAATTCCAGATAGAAAACCCAATAACACTTTGCCCGACCTGGGAATCGAACCCAGGAAGGACCTAATGCTCAACAGTAGTGCTTGCGCCCACTTGACCAACGAGACAGTCATGGTAGATACTAGCTATAATAGGGAGCAGACGTAGTATAATGCAGACCCCCACCCTGGATACGCCCATGTCAGGAGTAAAAAGAAAAACTCAAAGAACGCTCAGCGAAAACAAAGTAAAAGCGCGGGCGGGCGATGTGATGCGACGCGATGGCACGGGAAATTTCACGTGGACGAAGTCGCGGGCAGAACCTAGTCTTAAACATTTTAATTTCAAATCCAATTAAAGCCTAAACGAATCCTCCTACCTCCTGTCTTACAAAAAAAAAATACCTTCCTATAATTACAGTTTGTGCGACAGAAATAATTAGACAACTCAACAAAAAATACCAAAACTATACCTACATTATCTAGTCGACAATTTTCACGTAAAAATTCGTCAACTCTCGTGGCTCTAGTTTGTGGTCGCGCATTTCCTCTGAGAACACACCGGTAATTAGTTTTGTTTTTAAATGGCACTAGTGACTCGCTAGGTTACATGGTTACTCTCTTTAGTAAATATATAAAGTTTAAGTAGGTAATTCTTCTGTTTATATTTGAGGTTTTAGTTTCTTAATTACTTTTCACTACTATATCATTCTGCTTAGCCTTTTCCCAATCATGTTGGGGTCGGCTTCCATTCTAACCGGATGCAGCTGAATACCAGTATTTTACATGGAGCGACTGCCTATCTGACCTCCACAACCCAGTAACTAGGTAATACGATACCCCACTACACACTACTATAACGAACAACTATAATGGATTGTTAATAGTAAAACTTAGATGTATTATACCTTCGACCGACATCACGAACCATCCCCAGGTAAATTGTGAAGATTAGGTAGTTTTAAAATAACCTACAATCTTCTGTTTTTATGTAATTGTTATGCAATCTGATCAAACGCCTTCCTAGTTGATCAAGAGAGGTTGCCATGGCTCAAGACACCTCCAACACTAAGGAGTCTTAAAGCTTGACTTTTGAAACAGAACAAAATTCTTATTTGCGTGTATTTTTACGGCTCGTGCAGACCGGCGCAATATCGCGAGCGCGACAGGCAGCTCAACCCTTGTCGCGCCTGCGATATCACGCCAGTCTGTATGACCCTTTACCCGCACATTTAATACCGGAACACATAAATATTCCTTGGCGTTAAAAATAGGCATGGCATGGTCCCCGGGAGAATGCTTGACATGTTTTTATGCTATGATAGTAGGCTAGTTCAATGCCCATCGCTAAATTGCCAACGACTATATCATTTTTGTATACGAATGTTATAATGTTTACGTTGAAACGTAGTCCATAATTTAGCTGTCACGAACACACTTTCAAATTCACGATATGGAGTGCCAGTATCTCTATTAATCATGCACTTTATTACAAACGATGCTTATCACTATCTAGCTTTCAATAATAAACAGTCGATATTATACATAACAAAATTGGTCTGCTAGTTGCTATTTTTTAATATGATACGATTTATGGTATGAACTTGTTATAACGTGCTTCTACTAACTTCACTAAATATGTTCCTGACAACGGAAAAATACGTTGTAAAATAGGTGTGTTGTAATGGCAAAAACAGCCGTAGCTCAGTTGTGTTCGGTGTTCGTTAGTTGTCTTGACACACTAATGCTCGGTTCCTATAAACAAAAACGAATCGTTTTGCTTACCAATGGTATACTTTTTATTGTCAAACTGGACATATAAATAGATTCGTAAGCAAATTTTACCTGTGATAGCTACTTCCTTATAGGAGGGTCTACTATGCTTCATTATTGGTAAAGATACAAGTATCTTAATAACGCCATTACGCCACACGCGAACTACGCATCAAAGACCTGACGTCACAAAATCCTGCATCGCGCTATTAGAGTTTACCGCGCGATTAACATATAAGACTATCCGAAATCATTCTTTGGGCAGTTGCCCGCCAGACACAACACCCGTCTGGTCGGAGGATCCTCCCTTTTCAATAGAGGGTGAGGGAACTTTACACCCTGTTCCTCATTCCTCTAAAATTTTAACCAATGATGGTCGGTAAATTATAGAAATCGGCTATTAGAGAGGACTTTCGACTGAGCTAGTCAATCAGGAATCTAAGTTTATTGAATCAAAGGCATTGCAGTGCGCACACAGTTTCAGAGAGAACCAAACCATTTTGACCTGCCGTAGAGTGAACATCTTTGATTATGAGATTGTTTTATTACCCGTTAACCCCATAATTGTTTTTATACAGTAATAGCAGTCGACTGTATTTAGGCAGCTAAAGACAGTATTAACTCAGGTTTGCTTCCAGCCTAAGCAACAGCTGGTATCATATACAGACACTGGTAAAAGTGTTAGCGAGCCTCGTGACGTTATCATGACGTCACAACGTAGACTGTAGACAGCGGCCAGCTCATCAATCATTCACGGCCTGGCCTGACCCACCTGCCTTCCACTTTCGACCGCAATCAACAATTACATAGCAACAGAAGTTTCATGTTGTTTGTAGGCATGGCAACACAGCTGTCTGTGTGGTTCCCACAGAACCTCTTTGAAATGTATAGATGTGGGTGTTGAAGACGAGGATATTTTGACTCATGTCAAACATGAGTCTGCGTCCAGCGCTCGGCGTGGCAACACGTCGTGTTCAGGTTCGCGACAAGTCAATCGTTATCCTGAGGATGCCTCGTTGAGAGGGGAAACTCGTGTCGATTTCTTACAAGGTTTTTTATTACTCTTTTTTTTTTTTTTTTTTTTTTTTTTTTTTATCCACAACGGGGAAGCTCTTGGCCAGAATCTCACCTGATGGAAAGTGATGATCAGGCCGAAGGTGGAAGCGAGCTTCACCCGGAATCCTCTACCACAGAGGACTGGCTATCTTATCTCTAACTGCCGGAACACAACAATGCTTTTAACATTGTTGTTATGGCGACAGACTTAGATAAGATGGTGGTAGCTAGCCAGGCGGACTTAAAACAAGCCCTACCACCAACCAAACCGAGCAGAAAATTTTGCCCCCACTGGGAATCGAACCCGGGACCTCTTGGTCTGAGACAGGTGGTCTAACCACTAGACCACAGAGGCGGTTAAAACTCTTTAGGAATAGTTAAGCGGAATAGGTAACTATTAATATATCTACGTCTATTGTATTTTATAATGGATTGCCCCCAAGTCACGCCTGAATCAATTACATATTAACAAACAAGAGTCGTTGCATTTTGGTTAATATAACTTGAAACACATTTTTTTTTTCTCTATGGTTAGTGAACACGTTTGGACAAATTTAAGCGTGCTGTCTGCAAAAGCACGTTTAAATGAGAGCAGATTATGCTTTTCTTCGATATCGAGTACATTTTTTATTTGATTGGTCAAAAACTTTGTCAATGTTTATTTAAGTGCCATAAGGTTTTAACGAAAACTTCATGGGACATTTCATTAATATTTCCTGTAACCCAGAGTTCTCACAAGTAAGCCTTCTTTCCTTACCTATTACGCGACACAAATCGTTTATTTATTTCTCATTTACAGCCCGGTACTTTTTACCACACCACACATTATGTTCACATCACTCGCTTTGCTTTCCATTACGCGTCTAATTCACATCACTCGCTTTGCTTTCCATTACGCGTCTAATTCACATCACTCGCTTTGCTTTCCATTACGCGTCTAATTCATAATCCGGCCGCCTCCATCACGTTCTACATAACGCAATGAAGTGTAAATACGTATGAAAAGTTCATGTAATATTCATCATATTATGCGGCCTTGGACCAGAGATGTATGAAAATAATATAAGTATGTTTATGCCAACTGTTACTGTTAAGGTATAGAAACATACTTATATTTCGTAAAAACGACGTGTTTTCGAATTCTGTCACGCAAAAAGGTAAAGATAAAAACGTCCATTAAAAAGTAAACCTTGCTCAGTGTCCGCGGCTGTCGCTTTTACGATTTTTTGTCTAGATTTTAAGTGGAATTCTGAATAGTAAAAACACCTTTAAAATGTGTTTTTGTGTGGCGAAACCAGACTTTTCTTTCAGAGAGAAAACCAGAATTAGATAAGTGCGAAAAACGTCTAAAATAGAATAGTATGTCAGTGCCCATTATAATATTAGTTTCGTATACCTAATGGAAAACATTTCTTTATATGTTTTTATTACTAAAATGTGTTTTATGGATGAGAACTTTGAAATGTGAAACCTATTATTAAACTAGATTTCTTAGAAGTTTTGTGAATGGTTACTTTCATTTGCGTCTCCATTATTTTTAATTTGACTAACCCTAAAAGTTTCTGTCACAATACTTTAAAAGTTCCAAATAAGTAATCGCTTTCAGATGGATATTAATTTTGTCTGTCATAGAGATTATTCGCGATACCCAATGGAGGAGCGATTAATATCAATAAACTAAGTTATAAGGCTTTGAGCACTAATTCGGCATAAGATAAATGTCACATTAATTAATTGATGCTCTGTGACATTTGTAAGAGACAACTCGATAGGCATAAGGTTTGTAAGATGCACACGGTGACGTATCTACGTGTACTTATTTATTTTATTTTATTTATATATATGTATACCTTACAGAAAAAGTATAAACAAGTGTAGTGTAGTGTGCGTGAGTGTGTTTTTGTTTGCCTTAATGTTACGCAACAATGAAAAACGTTTTTCTGGTTAAATAATAATCGTAAAATCGAGAAAAGATATATTTCATAATAGGGTTTTGATAATACATACTATGTTCGTAACAACAAAAAATATATATCAATACTGAAAATAGCACGTTTGATCCGCATCTACTAATGTGGGTGGTATCTTCGCACGCATTTCTACTAAGTTTTACGTATTGTTCATATTTTAAGATTAAAATCGATACTCCACGACCACAGTACTTTGGCCTTTTGTTAACCAAAAGCTAATTAAGTGACTGAAAATCAAAAGATATAATTACAAAACTGTTAAAAAAAAGATAATGAAATTATGATACATTTTCGTTGCGTTGGGTTGATAATAAATTGACACACCACAAGAGTGAAAACCTCCCTTTTCTGTGCAAGTGGCAGTTTAGACGACAACAAACGGTTCTTTTGAATGAGACCCGTCAAATGCAGGCTAAGTGTTGCCAGCGTGAAATAATTACAAACAAGTTGCAATTTTACACTTAGGTACGTACTACCTACTTACACTTTTTTTGTACGGTCAACTGCACGTATTGACGTGGCAGTTTTGGAGGTTCAAATGTACCTATTGAGTAGGTACACTTGAACCTCGAAAACTGCCTTAATACCTAACCAATTAAGGTGCTGTCAAAGTAAAATTGTTTCCACGGACGTGCGGTCAACTGTACCTACGAAATGTATAAAAACCTCTAGTGAAATCCTAAGTAGGTACTTAATATTGTAGATACATGTATTTGTGAAGAAACTTGGATGTTTGTAACTCAATTACGCATAAACGGCTGAACACATTCGGGTAAATGTTGGCCAACTCCTGAAAAATGCATATGTTATTTTTATCCTTAATATAGTTTCTCTTAAGATGAGTGAAACCGCGGGCAACATACACTATTCAATAAACCATGACCTATGAAGTTTATATCAATTGTATTTATAGTTTTCATGAACAATACTTGAATAGGTACTTAGGTATCTAATAACTTATTCAAAAGACAGCTCTCTGTATTCCCTGACCATTCAGAAGTCACTAACTTTCTACGTTTAAATAAGAAACAAATTATAAGAAACTAGTTTGACCTTTAACGAAACATTGAATGGTAGTTTAGAATCCATTTGTATTTTTAGCCGACGTTATTTTGTTGTTAGGGTGTTATAATGAATCTCTGCAGGCAAAGTGTAGGCGTAGACAGCGCGCAATATAAGTCTGCGTGCGGCTGAAATCGGAACTAATAAGTATGCCACCGTCTTGTTGTAGGTAAGGTAAAATTAAGTATAGAATTATTTAAGTAATTAATGTAAGATAAATAATATTAAAGTGAAAGCGTCAGGATAGTCCGTGAAATTCAAATTTTGTTACGTTTTTTGCTATTTGCAGGTCAGAATTCATTTCAATCTGTTTTTCAATTCAGTTCAATCAATCAATCAAAATATTTTACTTCACATAAACCTACATGGGCACTTATGAAACTTCAGAAGCTAGGTGCACGGTTCCAATTGGTCGTTTCTTAAGGAGAAGAGCCGGCAAGAAACTCAACGGTTACTCTTTTAAAAATAAATGGGTTTTACAATGTTTTTAAATTACAGTGTGAATAGGTATGAGAGGACAGTGTAGGCCTGTCAACAAGATAGGTACTTAACAAAATAGAAAATAGTCTGCAAATCGACAGTCTGTTGATCCTACAACGTTCTCACATTCACAAAATATAAAGGAATCTATTTAAAGGATAAATAAAATAATACAAAAAAAAAACCCTATATAAACCAAATTATATACAGGCTGACTTTGAAAACATGCGACAAAATCTAAGAGGGTGTTCTACTCATAAGTATGAACAACTTTTACTATGGGACCAACTAAGAATTAAAAAAAAAAAAAACCATATACAAAATGGTCAGATCGGGTACCTATATTATCGGGTATACCTTTATACAGGAAGGTCGATATTTTTTTGCCAATTCATGTTGGACCTATATAGTAAAAGTTGTTCATATTGACGGGTAGAACACACCCTTAAATTTTGACGCATGTTTTCAAAATCAGCTTGTATAACCAGATTATACCTAAACACACATCCCAGTGGTGGTTGTGGAACTTTCTGACTTTGTCGCTGACGCTCTGCGACTTACAAAACCCGATGTATTTTGTACTCTAGATCCTAAAACCGATAACTAGATGGAGGAACTTCGAGGAATTCTATCGTCACTGGAGAACGAAAGTTTGTGTCAGACTTCTGCCGCATACGAAGCTTTTGAAGATAAAAGTAAGTCAGACTTCCTAAAAGCATTAAGAATTCTGATCAACAGTAAGACACCATGTACCACCACACCATGCGACCTTGTTATATGTCGTTATAAAATAACACTACCACAGAAGTAAGTTTTACCTATAACATATAAAAATCTTTCGGTGATTGATGTGAAGCATAAAGAGATATAACATAGATAAAAACCATAAGGATTGTAGCAGATAACGTTCTGTAGATTCAGAATATCCTCATGGGAAAATCAACCGAAATCTAAATAAAACACTACAAAGTGAAAAATAACTTTAAAGTTTTAATTTTCCTTTTTTTGCCAACGAAAGTTATTTTTTTGTTTGTAGTGTTTTTTTTGGAAGTCAATTGTTTTTTTTGTATCTTTTTTCACACTTTTTAGTTGTGGTATCTATCCCACAAAAAATCGAATACCACGACTTGCTATGTAAATAACAATGACAGGAACTTATTAGAAAATCATCCACATAGCTAAGTGGTAAAAATACGTACCTATTAAAAACTATCCACTACAACTACCAAATGAAAAAAGATTTTTTTTAATCCGAAATACGAAAATATCGATGGGCATAAATAAAAACATACATACGCTACGAACATAGCACCTCCTCCTTTTTGGAAGTCAACTATAAAAGGGTGTGGGTATTATTTAAATCTATGAATGTATGCATAAGATTACATCGGAAATCAATCTGAGTAGCTATCACAATTTCAAATCAAGTCATCATCTCATTTCTCTTCCCATAATTTCCTTCATAATAAAGGTATTGTTCAGAACCTCTTCGTTACGAAGGTAATGTGATCGTTGAGTATTTTCTTTCCTATTATTTGTTCTGTCTCAGCGGCTGTGAGTTGTGATAACAAGAGCTCGTTGGGACTGTTAACGAGCAGTAGGTCAAGACGGCACAACGCAGCTTCGGATTCGAGCTTTAGTAAGTGGAGTTTGGAGCTTCAAGTTATTGAAGACAGATTTATTTTTCAACCTATTTTATTCAAGTAGGTTCGTACCTAGTTGAATAAAAATTGGTGCCTATTTATTTTTTGTTCGCATTTAAGATACAAACTTCAATCGAAAATCCAAAATTAGTGGATGGTAAAGACAGTTTCTGATTCAAAGATGAAGTATACAGGCAACTGTTATCCTATAACATCAACAAGTTCTCAAATTCACGAGCAAAGCTGCAATTAATAAAAAATCTTAGCACCTACCAGCTAGGTGCTAAGATTTTAGCCGCGATGTTCAACATAAAGACGATTGATTCAGCTGTTCGTCACTGTATAAATAAGTAACAGTATTATATCTCGGCAGTGACCTTGAAATAATTACCTACATACTGTTGCGTACTCATATGAATACATTGAAAGTTCGAAACGCGTCGTTTCGGCCGTTTTCTATGAAGATATAATACGGTTACTTATTTATACTGTGCTTTCGTTTAATCATCTACCTAAATAACCAAACAAGCGGAAAATAGTACAATGAACAATCTCATCATTGTTCAACGAAATATTTTACGAGTCTCCCAAATCCTTTGAAATGACGGAGCTCATCAAAATCTGTTGCGAGTCGCAAATTAATTGAATTAAAACTAAATCTTCATTGATGTTGCCAGCGGACTGTTTAGCATTGCAAATGATGATACTGTCAAGTAATTCCCTGTCCAAACAAATTGGGGGCAACGACTCGTCTGTAATACTCAGGGGGTTATCTTCTAGTATAAATAAATTCACTAGGTAGCTCTAATTAAATAAATTATTGACTTGGTGAGTCATTGACTGATGATGGTAAAGGGTGGGCGTTTTGGGTCTGTAATTTTGACGTTCGAAAAGTGTCGCTTCTCTGCCTAGTTTGAATAAATGGATTTTGATTTTGATGATGGTAATAGCATCTAATTTTTTACCGAGCGTGGAGATATAAATCTGGGCGAGCCTATTGCCATCAACCGGGCACAATTCCAGATTCCGGGCTGCTACTGAGAAATTCCAGATAGAAAACCCCAATAACAGCTAGTTCATAATATGTAATATAACACACTTTTCGCTGTAAATTCAGTTATGTACAAGCCTGGACACTTTATAGGCAGAATGGCCATGACGAGACTAGTTTAAGTCAGTTCTCCTAAACTTTATTCAGTTTCTAGCGTATTTTGGAGAACTACCTCACCTCCTAAAGTTCTAAACAGACTTTAGCTAACTAAATAATTCCATGTGTGAACGCGTCCTTACATCGAAAAGTTATGAAATTAATGTTCAGTAAACTGTTTCGGTGTGTTTTACGATCGATCCTCGTATATTCATAGGTCGTCCAGACTATACAAGTTATTATTAAATTGCCGTTTACAGGGCGATTATACGATATACGATTGCAGGGTACCTACTGGTTGGCTATGGCTAATTTGAATTGGAATATTTTATTTTTTATTTTTATTTATTTATGAAATGTGATAGAACACAAAATATTGGTATCGTGGCAATCAACTACCATTGCCGACATCAAAAAAATCAATCTGTCCACTGTCCAGCCTTTTCCCAACTATATTGGGGTCCGCTTCCAGTCTAACCGGATGCAGCTGAATGCCAGTATTTTATACGGAGCGACTGCCTATCTGGTAAAGGCTCGTACACACTGGCACGACATCGCGGGCGCGACATGGGTTCCCGCTACCTGTCGCGCCCGCGATATCGCG
This sequence comes from Eupsilia transversa, assembly GCA_914767815.1. Lineage (NCBI taxonomy): Eukaryota > Metazoa > Arthropoda > Insecta > Lepidoptera > Noctuidae > Eupsilia > Eupsilia transversa. The sequence continues at coordinate 14,621,823 of OU611882.1, forward strand.
CCAGTGTGTATGAGCCGTAATACTATACCCCTTGGTAAGACTGGTTGTCAGACTTGCTTACATCAATTAATATTAATACTAATATCGTGATTAAATCCAACGGATATCGGTTTGGTTACTTACCGCTATATTTTGTACATAGCACCTGGGTGTTGTTCCCTATCCTCGCAACATGATCTATCTATGTAAGCAGGTGTAGATGAACTAATCCTTGCCGCATATCCAGGCACAATTATTTCATTATCCATAAAAAACCCAAAGAACTTTTCCATTACCCATAAAAAACATGTCTAAAAAAAATTCGCAGTATTTTTCCTCTATTTCTTCTTCATAACTTTCCATAAACTTGACTTACAAAACCCATTACGTATGTGCTGTTGTTTCGAAGTATTTAAGTAATATAAAAGGGTTTTGCTCAACTCCGTGGTAACTCCTAAGTGGTTAAATGTAATGTGGATTTCGCACTTAGCTAGCCCCCAAACATCACAGACATTACAAATGTCAAGGGACTGCTGTTGGTAAGAAATAAGTAATAATATTTATTTCAATATTACAGTAAGAAAAAATATTTTTGATAAATACGATTCTTTCATATTCATTATATCTGAGTAAGGATCACATCATTATAATCATTTCTAACCGATATCAAGTTTCCCGCACTACAAACTGATAGTTTCTCGTAGACATGTCCTTTTCCGAAATTTTCATTAGACAACTCAAAACTAATTCAAACTCAAAGCATTTATTTCAATTAAACCATTTACAGGCACTTTTGCATTGTCAAGGAGTCGGTCAGTCAGAAAATATTAAGCTAGTTGGCCATTCCAAAACGTAGTAGGTACGTATGGAGAAGAACGGGCAAGAAACTCCACGGACACTCACTAATAGGTATATTAGAAGGCAAGTAACTCTCAAAAAAGTTAATCCTCGAATATTACAGTATGACCAGCAATCACTAAGATTACCAGAAGTAGGTTACCCACTGCCAGTAATGTACCATCATCATTGCTCAACGGAATTACGGGAACAAATAGGTCGAAAATACCTTCCCGTTTCAAAAAGTCTTAATATGAAGACAGCGAAGTGAAATCTCGTGAGAGAGCCGACACGTTCGTAATAAAACGCCACGTGCCTTGACAACAACGGAGTCGTGCCACCTGTCGCGTTCTGTGTGACTTTTGTCGCGTCGATGTGACTTGTGTCACGCTGGGTGTGAGGTATGTCACAGTCTACTAAGTACTTATTATGTACAAAAGAAGACAAACCCGTTAGTGGTTACTCTTATCAGCAAACTAGCCGTTGCCCGTGACTTTGTCTGCGATCCAGGATGAAAAGTAGCCTATGTCCATCTCTAGGTGCCAAATTTCAGCCGTGACAGTGTAACAAACAAATAAACAAACAAACTCACTTTCGCATTTAGAATTTAGTTAGGATAAGCATTAACCTGAACCGCTAAACCATTTCGTCGGCCTCCAGTCTAACCGGATGCAACTGAATACCAGTATTTTACATGGAGCAACTGCTTATCTGACGTCCAAAACCCAGTTAATGGGTAAAACGATATCCCCAGCTTAAAAAATAAAAAACAATGTCGTGTTATACCTAGACTATCAAAGTCGGACGTTCGCAACTCAAGCGCCATGTAAAGATTGATTTACTAACAGGAACGTGTAAGGTCACGCATCATGGCTACGTGCAATAGGTGAATGTTCTTTACACGGCAAACCCTCTAGGATTGGGTCAGAACGCTTGTTTGACTCGAATACATATGACAAAACTGCTCACAAAATGGAAAAGCAAAACATCGTGAGGAAACCGGTATGTTCTAGAATACCATGGAACTTCCACCTACTCGCACTGGGCCCACGAGGTGCATTATGACTCATTTTCTCTCACAGAGAGGAGGGTTTTTTCCTAACAATGGGAACGCCCCCGAAAACTCTGTAAAATGTTGAGGATTTCCCACAAAAAGACATAACTATCCGTAATTTAAACTAACCCAGTATCTCTACTTACCCCACAAAATGGCCATTCTAATATAGGTACCTACGAAGGTGTATCTTATTCTAATTCCGGTCTGATCGGACGCAAATCGTGTTACGCCTAGTCAATTTACTTCAAATGGTCCCCCGGCTAACCCAAATTGAGTTATGATACAGTATCTTAACATATTAGGTGTTCTAGTTCATTGATTCAGGCGTGACTTGGCGGAAATCCATTATAAAATGGACTTAGATATAATTAAGTAACCTACTATTAAAAAGACTGACTGCCCGATTGACTTCTCGCAAACCCGAACACGACGTGTTGCGACCACGAGCGCACGTTTTTCCGTCCGACGTTCGGCGTGGCAACACGTCAAGTCAAGTCAATCGTCATCCTGAGGATGCCTCGTTGAGAGGAGAAACACGTGTCGATTTCTAACAGGGTTTTTATAACTCTTTAGGAATAGTTAAGTGGAATACGTTACTAAATATTTAAATATATCTACGTCTACTGTATTTTACCAGCCATACCCGCATTTTTTTTTTAGATTTTTAATTAATTTTCTTTATGGCACTTTAGTTTATGAGCTATCCAAATTCCAAAAATATTTGGCCTAGGTTTTAAGGGAAAATTGATTCACTATGACAATGTATAATAGATACTAGTTATTCCCGTTATTCTATAGTTACATCGTTTCCTTCAGTAGTATGTATAAAGTTACAGTAACAATTATAAATAAAATAAAAAACAAACTACAGTATTAATTTAAAACCTCTATGCAAGAAGAATTCAGTGAAATGCGATTATAAAAAGGAGTGACTTTCATCTTTTATTACATGAAGAAACCAGAGCATGACAGATCAAAATGCACATAATATCATTAAACTGCATCCCATCAACGCTTTATCTAAATGCAGACTACTTACAAATAAGACCCTCGCTGCTTTTAATATGCATGCCAACAGAAGGCATAAGAGCTGGCCGTTTCTCGCAAAAAAGAAAAAATAACAAAGTACGGTAGTTCGAAAAAAATAAAACTCCCAGTATATTTGTTGGCAGCCTTATCGCTCAGTAATGACACTCATCTATTTGCTGAAACGTGTACAAAGTTGTAATGACAGAATCGATTACGGGCTCACAGCACCTATCATCGCTCATATTTCTCATCGGCCCCTTACAAAGAAACGTTTAATATCTCATTCATTCATCATATTCCATTAAGACGTAAACCTTGAAGAAAAAACTAAAGAAATCTTTTTGTTATTGCGTTTATAAGAAAGGGTTACAACCTTCAAAGAAATATGTAACAATTTAAAACGCATTAAGGCTTGGAGGCCACTGAAATTGTTTCTGAAAACATTCAAACAAGTATTTTCAAATAAAATAGACGTCAGCAACGTTATTAAAAAAAACTGTAATGTAACCTACTTAAACATATTTTTTACGGGCAATTTATTGCCAAAAATAAAACGCTGCACAGCTACGCGACTGGCGTAGCGCGTAGCAAGGAAAGCGTAGCTAATTTGCTACGCGCCGTAGACCATGAAATCTCTGTACAAAGTGATTCCGAAAAGTTCTATAAACGTGTTATATTGTTTTGTCTTACGTTAGTCAGTACTTTCAGCACCTTGTTGGATAAGTATACGTAGATGACAATTAAGTTAATGATAATTAATTTATTGCTAATAACTTAGCTTTCTAAAAACGTTATAGTTACCTAATAATTATAATTATAATACTTAGCTAAATTAGGTTTAAGTTTTCAGTGTAAGTCTGGCCGGTACAGAGTTTCAAAACTATCTTAATTTCTATTATATTCATATCCAAATAAAAACAAACTAAACTTACCGAGCTTTCCGTAATTAGTCTTCAAAGTTCACCAAAGAGTATAAACAGTCTCGGTACTCGTTGCTAAACTAGCAATTCATAAAAAAATAAAAATGAAAACAAATAATTTTAAAAATTAAAAGCGTTCGGTATACGAAATTTGAAATGAAGTTCGCGGCTTTATTCCCGGTTGCGAGCGCTCGTCCGTTCGGTTGGAGGCAAGGGCGGCATCTGATACAGCCGACATACAGCCTATATTTCATGTCCGAAAAGGGCTGCTTTCGCACTGTAAAACTCTTTTAAAATGAACGACAACGACACGATACCTAAATAGATCAAAAATAAAATACATAATTTCGAACCATCTGGCTCGTTGGTCTAAGTCACAACTGCGACTGAGCATAGTGTGGCGTTTGATTTTTTCCCCATGTAGAACACTATAATATAGAATATTATTATTGTTTTGCTATTAGAGTTGGGCAATTCAATTACGATTTGTCAGCAGTAGCCCGAAATTTGGATTTAACCCAGGTTGATGGCAATAGCCATATTACTTGTGACTTCAATGTAACTGGCAAAATGTAGGTGTAGCACTGTAGGTAGTACTTTAATGGACATATATATTAGATATTTTAGTTAATAAAAAGACGGAAATGTTAAGTTTTAAAGCCTCCTCTATCCTACTGTGGCGGCATCTACATCGCCACATGCGAACTACGCATCAAAGATCTGACGTCACAAATCCTGCATCGCGCTATCTAAGTTTACCGCGCGATTTTTATTTTGCGTGTCCGACAGGCTCCATAATTATCTCATTAAATAAGTTACCACCCAAGTCCTTGGATAACTTTAGTTGCTAAGCTACCATGTCCATGAAATTTATCATGAAGAAGAAAAATTACATTTAAAAAAGGTGGTTTTCATTTAAAAGTCGTACGTCCAAAACTCTAAAACCATTGGTCTAAAACACATTCAATCGTACTTAAGTCGTATCGAAAGCTTTCCGCAAGCTCCAAAGTGCTCCATCCTCTATCAATGGTTGTATAACTGCGCGCATGCGCGGTGCGCGCGGATGTGACGCGCGACGCAGCGGTTATCAATGAACCGGCCATCTTGTTGACGTCATGCCATAGCGGCTTTGTGCCATGTTTGTTTTTATTTCGGTCAATTTATGAGAACACCGGTTGTACACGGTTATTTCCACGAAATTTAATTAAAAATGTTGGCATTTTGATGGTTAAAGGATTTTTTGGGAAATTATTAAACTGAAAAAGTTTTTAAGCGAAGAAAAGTAAGTAATCATTGTGCCGACAGTTAGGTTGGTACATACTTTGAGAAATCAAAAGATACCTCCTTTTAGAGGAAAACTGTTTTTGCTTTTATTTTCAGTATAAAAAGTAAAGATTATCCGTATGAGTAGGGAAATGTTTTTGTGAAAATCTTTACTTTTTGTAAATTTCCTTGTCTTTTGGTATGTATAACCTCATTCCATCACAAAAGGATACAGAATACTGTAACCTGTAACAACAAGAAGTTCCTTTGTGATGGAAAATTTCTTATCTTTATTTATTCTTTTTTGGATGAACCTTACCATACCTTTTTTATTTCGTTTTTATACCTGCTCCGTGGTGTAACGAGATCAGACGAAGGTCAGCGTATTTCGTTCTTTAGTGTGATACTGTGTGATTAGCCGGCCGGCTGTCAGTCAACAGGCTCTTTCACATGTCACGTCCTGTCTCTTCTCACGCATCGGCATGAACTATACAAAAAAAACTGGTGCCCGTGTACTAAACAAAATAGCGACACAAAAGGAAATTCTTTAAAGGAAAAGTTTCTTTCTACTTGTGCTTAACTTGCAAACAAAGCAATTCTTTGTTTTTGTATAATATTGATGCCATCATCTATTATCTATACAAGGTGTTTTTTACTAACTCTAATATCTATAACTCTAGGCTATGAATGAGACCATATCAAAGAATCAACTGGCATATGAATTATTTTTCAATTATCTTTTTTTTTTGTTTTCATTTTTCATACAAAATAATTCAACAAAGTCACGATTATTAATGTAAAACACCCTTAAGTCAAATATGACAACGTCGAATTTTCTTAGCTTTAAATATGATTTATTTATTGGCTTGAATAAAAAATTACTGAAAATGAATTACTCGTATTTATCCATGTAACTCAGCTTAACTTCACTTATTAATAATGATTGACAATATCTTCGAAACTATGCATTTTTTTTATTGTAGCACTTTTTGTATTATTTTTAATTGTAGAATATAACCCTAGAGTAACTGGATATAAAAAAAACACGTCGTATATATAAAAAAAACAATTGCCTTGCGTTAGTCTCGCAAAAGCTCGAAAATAGCTCGACCGATTGTGATGAAATTTTGGTTGTTGTGTGCGCGCAGGAGAAGATTCCTAACAAAAAAAAACTAATTGCAAAGTATTAGCTAAACATAAATGCTATAATAATTGTAACCATCTAATTTTAATAACTATTTATGCCCATATTTTATTGTTTAATTAATTTAAATACCTAGATTGTTTATTGATATATTACCTAACTATGGTTTCAATTTTGTTTTTTTGTAATAAAATTATTTTATTTTATCCTGTTACTGTGCCCTTACAAGGTCCATATTTTTGTTGCTTTACGTCTTTTGTACCACATTATAATGAAGTATGTAAGTAAATTATGGTAGAGACCATAACATACAAAATGGCAAACTACTTAGAGTGCGCTAAGGAAAACCCCCAAAAACATAGCCAAATCTAATACAGCTTATGGAACATATTATCTCAGTATTATTAGCAGTATTTTCGCTCCACGCACAACACAATTGAATTAAGCCGAACGTGAAGAGCTTCGGAAATGTAATTAGTGCACGTTTTAGTGAACTTCCTGCACTATGAGACCCAATACTGTAGTGCTATTCTGTAAAAATCTCACGGTGAAAACATAGGTGAAGTGAGATTTCAATAGTGTCAATCTCTAGTATTAGGATCGAATGACAGCTCACTTTAAGCTCACTTCACCTCAGTTTTCACAGTGAGATTTTTACAGAATCGAGCGGCTGATGTGGTACTCTTTGTACGATGACTCGTGAACTATTGAATTTATAAAAAGTCAAAAAAAAACATTCCCTGTGTTAATTTAAAAACTCTATTTGGTCTCGTTCCCAACGAAATGAAGTCATCTTCATGTAAAATAATTCAGGAAAAAATACAGGCCTAAAGGAGGCCACGGTAGGAGATCTCCACTACGCATGGTTCTGATGCAGTTCATGCTACAGCATCCAATATTATATCAGGCGTCACTCTTACATTATAAGGTATGATCTCCAACCTCCGACAAGAAGTGAAATGACTCAAGGATGATGTAACCAATTTTTTGCTGCAATATTTTTTTATTAAAACGTATCTAAAGTTTGACCTTATTGGGGATGTTCTTCAGAAAGGTCAGGTATGTAGTACTCGCAACCGGCGTGCGTGTATGACCAGATCTATGAACGTTAACGAGGCAAAAGGAGTTTGTAAGTATCGTAGCAGGTGGCGTTCTGTAGTTTCTGCCTACCCCCATGGGAAAAAGGCGTGAGTTTATGTATGTATGTATGTATCTAAAGTTTATTGCCCCTTCTTCTCCCTAGGTCCCTCTACGCTTTAGAATGGGCAACTAGCTTCATCTTTCTGACTGACCGACCAAGGACCGCCTGCTCGACAGTTCAAAAGTGCCTGTAAATGGTTTAATTGAAATAAATGCTGAGTTGAGTTGAGTTTGTCTTTGAGATGGCACAATCAAGAGAAAGCGTGTGGTCTGTCAATTTTGCTTCCTTGCTTATCTTGCCAGGTCTCCGAGAGATGTAATAGATCAAGATGTAAATGATAATGATGACCAGTATTTTAATACTGGTATTCAGCTGCATCCGGTTAGACTGCAAGCCGACCCCAGCATAGTTGGGAAAAGGCTAGGCAGAATGATGTTCAAATGGTTGGAAACGGGACTGCTAAGCGTAAGGCTCAAGTTCGATACCTGTGTCGGGTGTTATATAGTCTATTAAGTCAATAGTATATTTATAGGTCTTTTCGTTAAAAAATCCTCAGCAGCAGCCGAAGTCTGGCATTGGGTTATAAAAAAGTGTAAACAAACCCCGTTCTTCTGAGAATCAGTACCTGACACATGCATCTATATGTTGTTGTTGTAGGTTTCCACTTTATATCTCACCGCTTTTTACAACAATTATTGTTGGAATAACATTATTAATTTGTAATTGAAAACCATCGACGAAGCATGTGCAAATGTGGCAAACACATCTTTCAGGTGATTTAAAACTAGAATTTCGGGAAGTAGGTTTTCAAATAGGCCAAAGCACTCAATTTGTAAAAAGCACTACAAATTGACATCCACACTACAGGTATGTTTTTTTATGATCCATTTGTTTACATTTTTATCAGATACTTTTGAAACAGACTAGACGTAACTGGCAACATTTGTGGTAGTACAATACCACTCTGCCGATCTGCCTACCCCGGAGAATAGAGCAGGCGTGATGTTTTTTATAACTCTATTTCCTCTCAATTACTGACATCACGTGTTGTCTCAACAAGCTCAGTCATCCTCGCTCCCATACTAATAACTTTATAAAGTTCAGCTTCCACGCCTACCACACGATGTGACCTCAACATTGCGAAGTAATAACCTGCACTAATACCACTTCAGTGCTTCAACATGCAAATATGGACGTGTAATCACACGTGCTGGTATTAATTACCGCGTTTTCAGGGTTCTGTACCCGAAGGGTGCCAAAAGGAACCCTATTATTAAGCCTCTGCTGTCCGTCCGTCAGTCTGTCTGTCAGCGGCGCTGTATCTCATGAACGTAATAGGTAGACAGTCGAAATTCACAGATTGAGTATTTTTATTCCCATTATACCAACAAATCTATGTTATTTTGTTATTTTGTTGGCTTGCTGCGCGCTTTGGTGTATACTGTAAGTGCAGCAAGCAATTGTTTTATAAATAAATAAATAATAAAAATTCAATATAATTAATAATTAAACCCCATCCCCATACAATAATAAACGGCGTTTTTTACTCGATCTTAATACGGTACCTTCGTGTTAGTTCGACTCGCACTTGGCCTGTTTTTACGCCTGTTTTCATTGGCTGACCTTATTTGACTGTTAATGAAGCTTTGTAGTTCCACGTGTAGGATTGGATGTCAAAAAGTGGTGGACCTTTAATTGTAATAGCCCAAAGGTATGTTAGTTAAATTTATTCAGGCGTGACTTGGCAGAAATCCATTATAAAATACAATAGACGTAGATATCATTAGTAACCTATTCCGCTTAAGTAGTCCTAAAGAGTCATAAAAAACCCTGTAAGAAATCGACACGTGTTTCACCTCTCAACGAGGCCTCCTCAGGATGACGATTGACTTGTCGCGAACCCGAACACGACGAGTAGCCACGCCGAGCGCGTCGGGTGGTGTGGCTCACTCAGCGTCCAGCGCTCGGCGTAGCAACACGTCGTGCTCGGGTCCGCGACAAGTCAATCGTCATCTTAAGGATGCCTCGTTGAGAGGTGAAACACATGTCGATTTCTTACAGGGTTTTTTATGACAACAAGATCCACGAATGACAGCTGGGATCAACGGCTTAACATTCTTTCCGAGGCACGGAAGTATGTAAAGATGGTCACACATCCACGAACCAACCGCGGCAAGTGAAGTTTAACCTGATGGATCAACCTGTTGGCTGTTATTACTGCCACAAGCCCATGTATCTATCAACATAATTAATTTATCTGTCATTGCTCAACTTTTATTACTTTGTAGCCATTTATAGTCATTTTATTCTGGATACTTCATCTTCACATAAAATTGTAATTAATTTAAATAAATTACGGTATAAAATTTTAAAAGAGTTGCTATGGAGTTTCTTGCCCATTCTTCTCCACACGAAACTATCTTTTGGAAGGGGCACCAAGAATCAATTCTATTGATGACGTTCAAAATCAAAAGTCTTCTTTTTTTTCTGCTGCAGCGTTTGTTTTTATTTATTTGAAAGGTGTCTTGATCGAGAGTGTTCTTAGCTACAATTCAAGAAAATCGGTTCAGCCGTTGGAAGATTATCAGGTCTTTTTTTTTAGTTGATTTTAGCTTCTATTAATTTAGTTTTTTTTCAGCTTCTTCCACAGGTCTGATTGATTCGAAATTTAGTATTTTGTTACATCAATGATATTAGAAGAACATAGTAACCTTGCACTGATACTGCAGGATCACCTGGAATTCGCAGGATACCCTACTCCTTCACTAACTTACAGCACCGGTATAGTGTTTAGGCTCATTGGAATGGTCTCAATGAATAGGTTAGGTATAGATATATCGACAGGCTGGATGGAGTAGGTGTTTTTTTCTTCTTTTTAGAGGTCTTTGTTTGTGCCGGGGGTTATTTTAAATTTTAATTTTAACTTGTTATTATATTATTTAATAGAGTAATCTGTGGAAAATGTTGTGGGTAGTATATTTTTTTTGTTTAATATTAAGACAACACTGTATGCTTAATATAGTACTGTTTGTTTTCCCAAATGTAATAAATAAATGAATAAAGTGCCTTTTGATGGCCTACTTGCAATAAATGATTTAACTTTGACCTAGACGAGAAGAAGAGTAGGTATAACTGATACTACACACTTCACACATAAAGTGGCAGCGCATAAATGATATTATACGTCTTCAGTTTAACTATCTATAAAACTTATATACATACCTAGGTACTTATACAAATATACTTACACACATATACGGTACTTATACATACATATAAGAAAGAAGTACCTAGGTACTTATAACAAAAAAATTACAAAAAAAAATGTCCGTCTATTTGTTCCGTCTAATCTCCGAAACGGTAGGACCGATGTTGACGCGACTTTCCCTGGCAGATAGCTGATGTTATAAGGAGTAACTAAGGCGTACTTTTATTTTAGAAAAAGAATTATAGGGTCCACGCGGGCGAAGCTGCGCGAAGCAGCTAGTTCTTTATAAAATTTTACTTCTGACAGTACTTAACTGTAGTTTATATCATAAAAATCATGGTATCATAAAAATGGCTGGAAATGATTTATAAAAGATCAATCCTCTGATCCCTCATTTTCGAGGTAACTTAAGGTCAGACCCTTGAGTTAAATACACCTCACCTTGAGCGTGACCCCCACCCTACACATAGCTTTTCCTGACCCCAAGTTTTTTTTTTTTTGGTACGCTAGTCTAACAAGTATTCCTCTAAATTTTAATCTAAGTATAGCTGCCCTGGGGTGTAACGTAACAAAAGATAATTATACTAAAATTGTGTTTCATATTTCAAGACTTTTAATCTGTCAAAGATTAAAAGTAAATTAAATTGTTTTCTGCCAAAATTGATGTTACTTTTAGACCTCTAGGTAAAAGAAAGTTAACGATAATATTTTCTTACATTGCCTAATAATGTTTTAAAGCTTTTTGTTTTATATTCAGAGCCGTTACACTTATTATAACAGTTAATGATCGATTCTATTGCGTGATAGTATTTTTTTAAATGATATTTAATAACAGTGGTACTAACTTAAACTCCCTTTTTAAAATTTACATTGCTTTAATGTAGTCATCTATGAATACCTTCTAATTAAGTAACAAGGGTACCACATCATTCTCAATTTTCTAAAATCAAAATCCAATCATTATTCACACTCTTTACTTTACGCTAGATTTATTACAAAAGAGGGAGACAACGATAGAACTGTGCTTTCGATTTAAAGCTTTTATTTACCACCCTTATTTCGAGGGTCGAGAATCCCTTCCCGCGCTTGCGTGAATCAATAATGTACCCGTTAATGTGCTACTACTCGTAAATGTCAAAAGTCGTGTGAAGCTACTGCTTTAGTGTCCGTCGATGGTTTTGTTCCTACGTGATGACTGATATGTTGTGGTCAACCAGCAATGGAATTAACTTTATCGCATGCGTGGCTGTGATTATAGTGGCTAGTAAATGTCATGGTACAGGTTCGCGCCTGCGCCCTGCATCCGATGGACCAAATTTTTAGCAAGTGTAATAGGAGAACGGTGTAAAGTGCATCTGTTTTGTGAGAAAATTCTATAAATAATATTAAAAAGTGAGTCTCGTTGTTATGGTTGTGATTTGCATGTTGTGTAGATCGAGTTTCATTGATATTCGATGAAATATGCTGAAGTTTTTCGTGTGTTCATTTTCTTTGTGTGAAATAATTATTTTCTTGTAACAAATTTTCTTCACTGGAAGATTTTTTTATGCTAAAATATTTTTTACTGCAAATGTAAAGAAAACAGCAGTGCCTTGCCCAAATGATCGTATTTAAAGGGTAATCTATCGAATTCATCAATTTACAGTAAACATTAACACATTTAAATGAAAATTTTAAATTAAATCTAGGAAGCTATGTAATCTTAGGTTCTTGTGTAATATAAGCAGGAACCGAAACCGGTATGATCAATAGCTACGGGTATTTTTTCCGTTTCTACATTTATATTTTTACAGGTATCTTTAAATTACCTTAAATTGAATACAACCAGTATTTAAACCGGTTACCGAAATCAAAATTACCTTTATCTTACACGTGCCGTCGGTATTAGTCAATGGGCGCGCATCACCTGTGTGTGTTGTATCCGGTATTAAGGTTCCCGCAGACAGAGGCGACGCAACAATTTGACGCGACTATATTAGAACATTTTCTCTGAAAACTTCACGGTAGAACAATTACCGGTGTCGCGTCGCGCCTGTCTGCGGGAGCCTTTTAAAGGTAACCAAAAAGAGCTAATATTTTTCTTCTTCTTGGATTACCCAGATAACGGTTACCGTAGTTGTAGAAGTTACCAAAATTCTTCGATACCTGTGCCGTAATGTATAAATTTTTTCGGTCCCTGAATGAAAGACCGTAAGTGTAACAAAGTGGTTTACGGTGAAGTTCTTACTTAGGTAAACTTTTTCCAAAAAAAAACAACTGACTACCCAAAAAATCACTACCTACAAAGTGAAAAATAACTTTATTTTCGGCAGCGGTGTCTTTGGTTTTTAACTTTCGTTTTTTGCCACCGACTTCCGAAATTAAAGTTAATTACCCGACTACGGCGAAGCAAAAAGGAGGGTTATGATTTTGAGCGGTATGTATGTATGTATGTATGTATGTATGTATGTATGTATGTATGTATGTATGTTCATTTGTTCCCTCATAACTTCTAAACTACTCAACATAATTGGACAAATGGGGTATCGATGGAAGCGTCTCGGTCGTCCGATGGTTATAGGCTATGTGACGTCACATTAAATTGAATATGGCGCCCTCTAGAGGACAAAAAGTCATGAACTAAGAAAAAAAGATTTTTTAATGGTGTCATGTTGGGTATCAAATGAAAGGGCTTAATGAGCACATTTCAAAAATATATATATTATAACCCCAAAATAATTTAAATAAAAATAAAAGTAATAAAAACTAAAACCCAACTACGGCAAAAGTCAACTAAAAAGGTATAAACAAGTCATCACAGACAGACTAATTAAAAATCCGGAGTCACACGTAATCTATCCGACTTATCCCCTAACACGTGTGACTCCGGATTTTTAATTAGTCTGTCTGTGATGACTTGTTTATACCTTTTTAGTTGACTTTTGCCGTAGTTGGGTTTTAGTTTTTATTACTTTTATTTTTATTTTCACTTTTTAGTTGTGGTACCTACCCCCCACAAATTCGAATATCACGCCTGTTATGCAAATACAGTGACAGGAATAACATCATCCATATAGGGTAAGTGGGAAAAATACGTAATAAATTGAAGCTAACTCAAAAAGTACCCAAGCAAAGTTAATAATTATATGGGGCCACCTCGCGAGCATACCCTTTCAAACCAAAGAAGAATTTTCAAATTCCGTCGACAATAAATTGACAAAAATATCGACGGACATACACAAAAAAAAACTTACGCTACGAACATAATTTAACATCCTCCTATTTGGAAGTCGGTTAAAAGTTAGAAACAAAACTGCTTTTCATAAACGTTTTCGATCAAATTGCCTAGTTCACCAGCTTTTTATGTTTCTTTTTTCCAGCATGTCATGTGGGGCCGAATGTTTGTCGCTTGGGCCTCCGCCGGACTCGATCCTACACATGCCCCCTCCCCCGCTGCCAGCCTTCCTAGCCAGTGCTGCCAACCTGACGTCACCATGCAGGGCATCTAAGTGCCCCCCTCACAGGAACAACGAGGAGAACTCCTTGTTCCCCGGCGTGGAATACCATGAGCTACCCAGACATGGTGAGATACGTATGTTGTCTTTTAATTTATAAATATATTAAGCGTGTAGTTTTTTTTATTTTGTATTTAGAATGCACACGGTGTTTTCCATCTAAACATTGCACATGGCTCAACAAAAAGAGATCATCATTCATTCATTCATTCTGCCTAGCCTTTTCCCAACTATGTTGGGGTCGGCTTCCAGTCTAACCGGATGCAGCTGAATACCAGCATTTTACATGGAGCGACTGCCTATCTGACCTCCACAACCCTAAGTAACTGGGTAATACGATAGCCCTTGGTTAGACTGGTTGTTAGACTTTCGGGCTTCTGACGACTCGTAACGACTGTCAAAGATCCACGAATGACAGCCGGGACCAACGGTTTAACGTGCTTTCCGAAGCACGGAGGGGTCTCGGTATGTAAAGATGGTCACCCATCCGCGGACCAACCCCGGCAAGCGCAGTTTAACCTGATGGATCGACCCGTGCGGCAACAAAACAAAAAGAGATCATACGAAATAATTAATTTTGCATCAGATCATAATATCAATTTATGACCAACCTATGCGCATGAGTCCTAGTAATCTTCAGAGTCTGTGCATATTTTCAATTACATAATATATAATTAGTAACTGGTACAGTATAATTACTGTGTTCCTGGTAAGTGATAAGTCCGCGTATGTACACTGTATCAAGCTATATATTTCCATTATAAGCCGATCTCGCATTGTATAGGATTTCCGTACAATGAGAGTTCAGCTTATACTGGAAATGTATAGCTTGATATGTAGCCGTGTGTACATTTCATACAGTAACAATAAGTTTCCTATTAGTGAGGTCATGACCCTGGAAAAAATTTGTCACATTTAAAAAGAAAATAATGATAAATTTTGCATAGAATAATAGCTAAGAGATTGCTAAAATTTGTTGCAGAGCCTGCTTCTAACGACGACACATGGTTCCTCGTGCTGATCACCTGCTGCATCGCTGTTCTCTGCATTGCTGCTCTACTGGCCCTGTTCCTGCTCAAATGTAGAGAGTGAGTTATTTTCTATAATCGACTAGGAAAACCAACTCGACCATCGAGACAACAGCAACTAATTTCTAACTTTGTATCTCTATTTCTTCCTTCTTCTGGGCCCCAGACCAGGGTCCATTTTGAACAACGTTCTTCTTAATTCTCATTGTATTTTCTATTTTCTTGCAGTTGGAAAAAATCTCATGGGTTTTTTCTCGACAGGGCCCGAGGAGGTTGTAAAGGCGGCACTGGTAAAGCTTCCGGCTCCAACGCCCTATACGGGGGAGCGGCCATCGACTCGCGCGTGCTGTGGGCCGCGCTGACGCCACGCGGCACGCGGCACTTCGTGGCCGACACCTACCCGCACGACGAGACTGAGGACCACCACTACGAGTGCGTCGAACCTCCACTATACAAGCTCGGGCCACCTGAAGACTTGGCCATCCCACGACACTTCAACGTAGAGTACGAAGATCCTGCGCCACTAATTGAAAGCTACAGCGACAGGACTGAAGAGTACTTCCGAAATGGCATGGACACACTTCGCCGTGGGACACGACCCCTCGTCTCGTCTCCCACAAGGATCGAACGCCCGAACCTACCTCCCCTGAACCTCCAGCCACGCACTCTGAGGAGGGCCCCACACTCCCGCCGAGTGAGTGATGCGAATAACCCAGAGAAGTCGGCCATCTGAACCGAGAGTGGCGCGGTATTCTCCGTCGCCGATTCTACCGATATCGATTACGATTGGCAGTCGATCGAGAACTCGAATGTTGATCGTCTCGTTTGAGGACCACTCATTTCTGACACAATTCATTCGAAATCTGAACTAAAGTTTTAAAATCAGCTCTGGACTTTATACTTAGAACGCTTTTATCCGCATCTAGCACATAATGGGACAATTACAGACATAGTGAAATAGAATAAATTGTTTGCGTGCTTCTTTCGATAACATTACTCACAAATCACATGAACATTTTGCCTAGAACGCAATAGATTTTTTAAGTAGATTATTAATGCTGTTTTTTAGTAGAGTGGGCAAAAGTGTATGTTTATTTTAGAACTTGTCGAAAGAAGTATGAAAACTACAATAATGTAGTAGGTACTGAAGGTGTTAGAACCAAGCTTACGAAGTGCATCAGTGTCCATAATACAAATAGCCTGTGTATGCGAACGTAATTGTAACTCGGTAGTCTCTAGTTTATTTCGTGTAAATATCTTAGTTTTATACAAAATTTTATTTTATTCAATGTGCAATTGTATATGCTATGAAGCCTCTAGAACTAGTCTAATATTACGGTCACAATTTCTAGTCATTCATCACACAATGTGACATGGTACTGTATGTCTATTTTAATCGATAAACTGCATCTGTAATAACTGTTAGAATACCTATTTTATTTTTTACAGTAGGTATGTATCACGAATTTTTGTACTTGTCAATAAAATATTATTATTTCTTCTGCCTTTCACTTTATAGTTCATCGTCATCATCATCATCATCATCATCATTTCAGCCAAGAGACGTCCACTGCTGGTCATAGATAGGCCTTCCCTAAGCGTCGCCATTTTGACCGGTTCTGTGCTTCTCGCACCCAGCGGAGCCGGAGCATGAGCATAACTGTCGACTGTGGGTGTACTATGGGTATATATCTCCTAATTTCTTTGGGGAATACAGGCGTCACGCGTCATGATAATACTTTGCTTGGTACAAAATAAAAAGCGGACTACCATTTCCGAACCAGGGGGTATCAACTTTGTATTGGCCAATGTAGGACAGGTACCCGGGGCAAAGTTGTTACATTGCCAACGTTAAAAAAATTATGAAGGACCCAACAAATTAGGTCTTTAATAATACCGATTTTCAAGTTGTAACACAGGTTTATTGAAAGTGATTCGTTTATTTTTTTCTTTCCAAATAGTAGTTTTTAAGCTAGAAATATGCCAACAAAAAATAAATATTGATTAGATCATATTTTTTTTTCATGATCGATTGAAGTTATACTGATTTTTGATTTACCCAAAATACCTCAATATTGTCTAAAATGAAATAAAACCGAAAATATAGTAGATATTTTTGATAATTCATAGTAGCACTACGCTGTATACAGGACAGGTATACACTTATACAGTTGTGATCTTTATCTTTGTTGTGAGTTTTGAAACTTTGTGAAATGGATGAAAATAGAAGGAAATGTTTCAAGTGTGGCTGTTTACCAGCCGAACATAACGTGAAACTGTTCCGTTTTCCTAAACCCGGAGTTCGAAACGTTATTCGGTAAGTATTAACACGTACCTTATCTATACTTATAATAAATCTGTAGAAGTGAAAATTCTGTACATTGAAAATATCAAAAAAATAAATGGCAGGGGGTGTTACTAGACCGACACCGAACCCAAAAGTGTGATTAAATTTTTTTTTGTCTGTCTGTCTTTCTGTCTGTCTGTCTGTCTGTTTGTTCAAGTATCACGCAAAAACTACCGGTTCGATTACGATGAAACTTGGTATAATTATTCTTTAATATCCTGGGCACCACACTGGGTACTTTTTATCCCGGAAAAGTATCCTATCCTACGGTTGGGGGGTGTCAAAGTTTGTATGGAAGAATTTTAACGCGCTGTCCGATTAACTCGAAACTCAATATTTATACTTAAACCCAAAAATTAAGAATAACGTGTATCAGGATTTTTCGAAATTCAACCCCTAAGGGGGTAAAATAAGGGATGACAGTTTGTATGAAAAATCTTATTCCTTGAGGTAATAAACACGAAACTTCGCACGAATAGTTATCTAAATAAATTATAAAGTTTGTAGTTTTTTGTTTTTCTAAATTACCCCCCTTTTTTTTTTTCTTTTTTTTTTTTTTGGGTGGGAAATCATCCAATGACTTCTCCCGCTCTGGGAGGAGCGGGAGGGCGTGTCAGACTTTTACTGACTAAAACCCACCCGTGTTCCTTCCCTTGCCATGCCAGGGCCCACGGTTTCCCCTTAGGACTACCCGCAACCCCGGCGGGCAACGGTCCTAGCGGACCCCGTCAGTTTTGCTGACATCTCTTTGAGGCGCGCGTGGAACACGACGCGCCGTCGACCCCTGGTCCTTATCGGGGGCGAGCTACCCATTGCTCACCGCCCGCAAGCCCGCGCCTACGGTGGCCGGGAATCCTCCAAGGAGTCCCGACGCCCAGGGCGTCTCCTACGGCGGCTAGGCGTGTGAGGGCGCGAACTTTGCCTCTCCCTCACGCGCTCCGCCTCCTCCTCCTTCGTCTAAATTACCCCCTTAAGGGGGATTGGTTGGTGTCAGTGTTTGTATGGAAGAATTTTAACGCGCTGTCCGATTAACTCGAAACTCAATATTTATACTTAAAACCCATGGGGATGTATGGGGTAATTTCCGACACTCACGCGGGCGAAGCCGCGGGCAGCAGCTAGTAATAAATATTTCAGTGGTTAGCCAGAACTATTGATGATTGATGAAAATGTTATTTTTTTCACTTTCAGTTGTCTGCTGTGGGCAAAGTACATTTTTCCAGAAGAGCAATATAGTTTATACTTTACAAAATCAGACAAAATTGTACAATGATCACAGAATGCTGTGTGAAAAGCTGCTGTTCCATGTGATGTAAGTGAATATTTTAATAACTGATTATCTACACTATATTATTGTCACTAAATTTGTTATAAATATTGGTGCTTCAAACCAAAATTTAATAAATGGAATAATTTTGTTTCAGACTGAACCCGTACTTATTGATTTGGCCGAACCACAAGCTGGTCCATCCCAAAGAATATTTTTAGGGGACATAACAAATATGCAAACTGTGGCCAATACAAATATATTCTTTAAACTTTATCAACAAACAAGAAATGTTTGGAGAAAAGGATATGTCAGTCATAAGGGGAATTATAGTAGATTTTTAACATATAAGAGGTTACAAATTGAGGTAGGCTGTTGTTTTTTTCATGACTTCCATAAGCAAATAAAATTTAGTTACTATTGTATAGCAAAACTACATGAGTATTAAGTAGTACAGGGCCAGGACGGTTCACACAATAATAAAAAGAAGTTGAGAACAGTAACATGACTAACATGTATCAACATTATTATAACTGACATGAACACAGGTTCTGTTCGTCTGTACTTATCGTAAATGAATAAATAATTTTGTCACTACTGCTACTGATCTACTGTTTCTGTTTCGGTACACTTTGAAAATTGATTTTTGTCTAATTTTGTTGTAAGATCTCTGTAAATGTAGTTAAAATAAACTTCTGGGTTAGTATGTATTCTGAGGCTACTGCAAACAGATTGTAAATAAAGCATTTGAATCTAATAACACGAACACAATAATAATAAATTGTAATGATATTCTAATATTTAAAAATGTAAAATATATGTATTTAATGAAATTGTAATGAAGCTGTTGAAATAAATAAAAAATAATTTGAATTATTTATAGTTTTATTTTGCCATATTAATTCCGTAGACTTTTTGGTAGGTACATTCTCTTGTAAGAAAACTCTTTGAGTTTTCTTACAAGAGAATGTACCTACCAAAAAAACATTTTTTTAATATTAGGGATGATAGGCAACATTTGAATTTACCGCCATACTAAGGTTTTTTCTCTGGGCTAAGTATAGATGGCGCTGGCGTAACCGTTCTACGAAATATTGTATGGAGTTCGCATTCTTCTCCGTTAGGAGTATATTATATGTGTTCTGTGTTCCGAACGCTCAGACGCCAAAACAACAAGAAAGCGTCACTCACTTTGACGTTGACAGTTGACAGTTGACTTTGACATTTGACAATGACATGACGCCATCGCATGCTGTTGCTGTTTGTTGACCGAGTTTTCTCAAAATTATGACAAAACTGTTCTATTCCTGATAATTTAAAAGTGAATAAAAGATAGTTCTTACTTTATTTTAGTAGATATAGTCTAAGAGAAAGCCAAAATGTCGGAAGAAGTCATAAAACATTCGGTACACACATTGGTGTTTAGATCTCTGAAGAGGTCTCATGATATGTTTCTATCTAACCAAGGACTATTGCCGCCAATTGATGAAAAAGCGTAAGTAATAGACTAAGATTATAAATATGTATATCAAAACGCTAAACCATATCAAATCTGTTGTACAGCACAGCATAGAATTACTTGCCAAGCTCAGACCCATGATCCCCATTTAGTGTTTGACCACATACGTGTGATAATGATCGCTCACAAATTCCATTCTGTGTTATGTATTAATTTCTACATTTTCTGGATGTGTAATTAAACATTTACTTCTCACATTTTGTTGTAATCTGGAACTTATTTTATTTTTGACATAACTACATTAACTAATTAAATTGCACGACATGTGAAAATCAATACCTACAATAAATTGCTTTTTTACTGTTCATTTAAAAAACAAAACTCACATTCTGTATTCAACTAATTCCTTGCAGAGAGAAAATTCTAAAAGGCGTGAAGTCTCGTGACAGCTATGGTCAAGTACTGGATACAGTGCAACTCGCACAAGCTGTCAAACAACAAGATGCCAGGACCCAGCCAGATATACCAATGATAATGGAAAATGGTAACTTAAATGGAACAATTTCATAACCCATAATTAATCCTATTCACCATAACACTGTGTTTACACTCAGGATCTCAATGATCTCTACCCATCAAAAGAGAAATTGTTAGTATCAACCATTTTGTAAACAATTAGTAGACAAAAAGATTGGAGCTCAATCCTTTAGTATCGAGTCCTATGCATCAAGCGTATAATTTTTCCACTGCTATGACACAGGCCTCCTCACTGTGAGAGGGACTGGGCTGGTATCCACCATGCGGGCACAGTGCTCGTGGATATATTTCACATATCTTCAAAGTTTTTGGTTCTCACACAATGGTTTCCTCCACCGTTTTGATTGCAGTGGAGATTAAATAATTTACACAAAGTAAAGCTGGTCAGGGTTCAAACCTACGGTCACAATAGCTCTATAATTCCTTGATTACCTCTTATATTCTTTGCTGGGACCACAGAAACATTTAATTTAAACTTGTAACTAAGTTTTAAGCCTTCAAGCCAGCGTGTGATGCATTTTAACTTTCTCTTAATTAATTTAGTCAATATACCCCAAGCCAACTGTACCTTTGATTTTAACATAACATCTTACGTGTATTTCCTGAATGGTTAGGTTCTGTTCTTAGTAGAGGTGTGACTAATATATTCGTTATAGGTACAGGTATTATAATACAAGCCATTTATATTAATATTAGGATATGCGAATATAGAGTAATAGGTTACCAGATAATAGTCAAATAATAGGGATGAACGCTTAATAGGCCGAGTCGCCTGGCTATAACTATGCTATTAATATTTGCCGACCGCGGTCATCCATCTCACTCACTCCTCGACGTCTCGGCGCCTGACGAGTGAGCGAGGAGACTAGAGTCGCCTAAACCGACCCGAATAGGCATACGTGAATAATCACGACAATCTTGTATTTCATATTAGTATTATGGAGAATATTATGCAGGTATCAATATTAGATTGAGTAGCTAATATTGAATTGGTTCACTAATATTTGACTAATACCTAGTAATAGGTATGGTATCATAATATGTGATAACTAATATATCCAATAATAGGATTACCTAAAAATGACCCTAATAAGACATCTCTTTGTGTTTTTTAACTACATTCTACTTAGAAGTCAATTATTCTTCTTGTATGCAAGGCTTTATTGGCCCAGAACCGAGGGATGAATCCTCATCACATGGTTTGTGTGTAGTTTGCAATATAGCTATATAATGTTCATTTATAGAGCTATTGCATGCTAAAGTGGTGTAGTACACTTTAATTTTTGTAGAAGCTTTTATTGTACTGATAAATTTGTTTATAGACGTGCATAATTTATGTTCAACTCACATGCATTTTCTTACCGAAGTTCCAGAAACAACGACTGCTTCTTCATTCAATTACACATACACATACATAAACTCACGCCTTTTTCCCATGGGGGTAGGCAGAAACTTCAGAACGCCACCTGCTACGATCCTTACAAACTCCTTTTGCCTCGTTAACGTTCATACATCTGGTCATACACGCACGCCGGTTGCGAGTACTACGGACTTGACCTTTCTGAAGAACATCCCCAATAAGGTCACTATATGTCCTCCTAGGGCGTCCCCTCCCGGCGTTTCCACTCACATCTGCCTTGTAAATACATTTTGTTACATTTTTTCATTCAATTATGTAGCAGGAAAAAGTTCGGTTAAATACCATATAATACCAAACATGTATCCATAAACATCATAACACAAATAAGTAGAAACTATTTTTTCAATAAGCTAAAGAATGACATTTATTATTTTCCCCAAAAGCATGATTTTTTACAAAATCACTTTATGTTGGACTAACTACTATAAAAACCCCCTTGTTCCCTAGGAGAAATAGCAGAATCAGCAGCCCTAGGTTCAGATGCTGCCCTTGTTCCCTTCACGGGGCCTACTCCTGCCGCCGCCCCGCCATCAGGAGCCCTGGCCGTGCCCAGGAAACCCCCTACGATGCCCAAACCCAAGTGGCATGCACCTTGGAAGCTGTTCCGTGTCATATCTGGACATCTGGGCTGGGTGCGGTGTGTGGCTGTTGAACCCGGCAATGAGTGGTTTGCTACCGGTAATTAACTATTGGTTTATCTTATAACAAAATCTTGATTATTTATTGATCTAGTTGTTTCTTTTGTTTGTGCTTTATGCACAACTACACAGACTAGAATGATCAAACACCCAGACTACCTCTAAAATATGTATTCTGTTCAGAAGTTCAGAAGATGAACTCGTTACTAAAAGCGCGGAATCCTATCGGTACTGCGCCAACTACGTCGACATATTTATATTTATTTATTGTGTTATTCATTCGTCATTCACTGTGTCCTTATTCAATAATAACCAATATAATAATCTACAGGGTGTCTCAAACGTAGTGGTCCAAAGGCAAATGAGGTAAAGCAAAGGGGTCCACCTATCATTAAAAAAATTAAAAGCTTGGTATTCTGAACAGTTCATAAAATTTCGCTATTTTAATTATTTTCAAGAAATTTTACATTTTTAGTTCAAATCTGGTCCAGATTTGAACTCGTAACGTCGAAAATTATGTTCACAGGGTCGAAAAATCCAAGTGGAAGTGTAAAATTTCATGAAAATAATAATAGCGAAATTTTCTGAACTGTTCAGAATATCCCAGCTTTTAATTTTTTTAATGATAGGTGGACTACTTCGCTTTAAATCATTTGCCTTTGGACCACTACGTTTGAGCCCTTTATAAAGACCATTATAATAACCTATAAATCTACTATACTAACATAATAATCTATAAAACCAGCATATACATTTTTCTTAATTTTATAGGTGCTGCAGACAGAGTGATAAAGATTTGGGACTTGGCAAGTGGTAAACTGAAAGTGTCACTCACAGGACACGTTAGTACAGTGAGAGGTAAGTAGTTGACTTGTCTAACTTATTGTAACTTTCAAGCCACATACTACTTTAGAACAATGTTATCAAGTACTAACCTTAAAATTCTTGTTGGTAATTCGGTTCTCAGGTCTGGAAGTATCTTCAAGGCATCCATACTTATTCAGTTGTGGTGAAGACAGACAAGTCAAATGCTGGGACTTGGAATATAATAAGGTAATTCATGCACATATTCTCAAAACAATTGTATACTTATCCCAGTCAATTTTGAGCGTTTCTCCGATAAAAAAATATAATAGGTTTTAGGTTAAAAAAATAAGGATAAGAGCGAATAATTATTAAGTAAAAAATTATCAATATCACGGTAAAAATCTCCCGATTTAGTTAACGAAACTCACTACTTTATCATATCATAGGACCTACCCTTTGATATGCAATGATTTTGTCCTTGCAATGCCGCCGCCGCGTTGTTCGTGGGCCGCTAGGACTATGTGGCAGCACTGGATAAGACTACACAAAGCGGGTGGTCGCGTCCAGGGCTTGGCATAAACTGGTACTCCTGTGTGGTGCCACTTTGTGATTTCTGTGGCTTTGTTTTTGTATGTCTACATCCGAAATAAATGTCTCATTATTACTACCACTAGAGGAACTAAGTAAAATTATTACTAATGTGGCGGCATCTACACCGCTACATACGAACTACGCATCAAAGACCTGACGTCACAAATCCTACATCGCGGTGTAAGAGTTTACCGAGCGATTAACATATAAAAGACTATCCGACATCAATCCTTGGGCAATTGCCCGCCAGACACAACACCCGTCTGGTCGGAGGATCCCCCCTTTTCTATAGAGTGAGTGAACTTTACACCCTGTTCCTCATACCCCTAAACTAACTCTATGGATTTTCTCTGAAATAAAGTATTATATTCTAATGCACAGATTCACCTCTGCATTGCAAGATCCATAATCAATTTTCTACAAAACATCATTATTTTATTAATATTCTGTCGACAGGTGATCCGCCACTACCACGGCCACTTATCAGCTGTATACACGATCTCCCTTCACCCAACCATAGACGTCCTCGTCACAGCGGGTCGAGACGCGACCGCGCGCGTGTGGGACATGAGGACTAAGGCTAACGTGCACACGCTGACTGGACACACGGACACCATCGCCTCGCTCGCGTGCCAGGCTTCTGAACCACAGGTATACACAAAAAATTACTGAACTCTGGGAATTATTGGACTGTCTCGTTGGTCTAGTGGTCGCAAGCGCTACTGCTGAGCATGAGGTCCTGGGTTCGATTCCCAGGTTGGGTAAAGTGCTATTGGGTTTTTTATTCTATCTTAAAGTTCTAAGTAGTATTGAACTATTGGAATTATTGGACTGTCTCGTTGGTCTAGCGGTTGCAAGCGCTACTGCTGAGCATGAGGTCCTGGGTTCGATTCCCAGGTTGGGTAAAGTGCTATTGGGTTTTTATTCAATCTTGAAGTTCTCAGTAGCAGCCCGTAGTCTGGATTCGTGCCCAGTTGATGGCAATATGCTCGCCCCCTATTACATGGAACTTAAACATAACTGGCGAAATGTGGGTGTACTGTAGGTATATCACTGCCCAACCCTTCGGGGAAACAGGGCGTGATGTTATGTATGTCTGTGTGGTAGAAAATTATTTCAAACCTTTTCCGAAACGACTAATATTAAAACGAACAAATCCTTCTTATCTCCAGATAATAACAGGTTCACACGACTCAACGATTCGTCTGTGGGACCTGGCAGCTGGAAAATCAATGTGCACGTTAACAAACCACAAGAAATCGGTCCGATCTATCGTAGTGCACCCGACTTTAAACACGTTTGGTTCAGCGTCACCCGACAATATCAAGCAGTGGAAGTGTCCGGAAGGCAAGTTTATACAGGTAAGATTGTCTGGGAGAAATTGCCCAGTGTATTGTCCTTACACAGGGGCTTTTCAATTCATTGGCGAAACTTCACAGACGCTATGGTATCTATAACAATAAAAGAAATGATTTTCTGATATTATAATAATTTGGAGTAAATAAAATTGTGATATTATTATACCTTTATTTTAATGTTTTTTATCACTATTGCCTGTGCCAATCATCATGTGAAGTTTCGCTAGTTAATTTAAAAAGGTCATAATTATATATTAATTTTACTGCGCCACGTCTACATGTACTTTAGGTACACCTCTGCCAAACCCTTCGGGAAAATACAGGCGTGATGTTATGTGCGTATAGGTTATTAATTGTGTTCTTATCAAAAAAGCATATTACAAGATTAAAGACTACGTTGATGACAAGGAAGTTTGGCAATAATTCCTTCTGCACATGTGGCCTCCCTGGTACCTCATTAACGGCATAATTATGTAAATGTCTATTAACTGCTCCCAAATTACGATATGTATTATATTTTACTTTTTTATTTAGGTACTACTTGACATGTAGTTTCATTATTTGACATTATATGCCTACAATTCAAATTTCATTTTAAAGTAGGGTTCTCATTCGGATTGGTTAAAGTTGTAGTGACAACCATTTGGGTTAAATTGGTTTTTATTATTTTATTCGACCTTTATATAGATTCCTTTATATTTTGTGAATGTGAGAACGTTGTAGGCACAACAGACTGTCGATTTGCAGACTATTTTCTATTTTTTTAAGTATCTTGTTGACAGGCCTACGCTGTCCTCGCATACCTATTCAAACTGTACATTTTTTAAAGCATTGTAAAACCCATTTATTTTTAAAAGAGTAACCGTGGAGTTTCTTGCCGGCTCTTCTCCATAGGAAACGACCAATTGGAACCGTGCACCTAGATTCTGACGTTTCATAAGTGCCCATGTAGGTTTATGTGAAATAAAATATTTTGATTTTGATTTTGATTTTGTTTGTATTCCGCTTCAAGGCTCGTACACACTGGCGCGGTATCGCGGGTGCGACAAGGGTCGCGCCCGCGATATCGCGCCGGTCTGCAGGAGTTATTTGGAGTACAATAAAGAGAATTCTGTCGATTTAGTCGTTGAGCTTCTTAAGTAATGAGTAGAGCTACACGATGACTGGCAAATCCGTGCTGAACTGGCCCACAACCTGCGTGATTCTTTCCTCAAAAGACCATCGCAGACATTAATCTGTATGGTTCTCATATGGCCTGACCAAGATTATGTCTAGACTTTAAGAGAGACTGCGAACTCTGAGTTTGTTATTGTGTTTTTTTTTAAGTAGTCCTATAGGAAACACCGACTTCACCGTGCAACGTGTTTTTTTATAGTGCGCGTGGAACTAGTTGGCCGCGCCTTAGGTATGTGAGCGGTGGGACGGAGGCGGAGCGCTTTGTTGTCATTACTCGGTGCGGCGCACTGAGTATGGCGATTGGCGGCACCCCGCCCCCTCACCTCCTCCCTCACCTAAAGCGCGGCCCGCGCGCACTATAAACAATTTATAGAAATAAATATAATTTATCATGTTTATAGAATCTGTCGGGGCACAACGCGATCGTCAACTGCATGGCGGTGAACCCCGAGGGAGTGCTCGTGAGTGGCGGCGACAACGGCACCATGTACTACTGGGACTGGAGGACCGGGTATAACTTCCAGAGGTTGCAGGTCAGTTTTAATAACGCTTTCTTTATTTAACCGTCTTGCACTGTTTGTCCACCGCACTGTGAACGGGACGTCAACGACGCCGAAGTATCGACAGTAAATTGGCTAAGGCCGCGTAAGGCCGTATGTCCACCGCAACGAGAAACGAGCTTTCTCGTTGCGGTGGACATACGGCCTTATGCCTTTCATTTTAGGGGAAAAAATAATTAATCTTGTTCTTGTTTCTACTTTTTGCGTAATGAAAAAATACATTCTTTGACCCAGGTTAAAGCACACAGAGCGAATGTCGTCTGAAGATTTTGATGTTGTGTTTTTCTCTATCAGCAGAGCATCAGCATGAGAATCAGGCTTTTTAACCCAAAAACTAAATGGCGTTATCAGATAACTCGCGAACTTAGTTCTAAACGTATCGTACGTTACAAGAAGCGGTGGAAATGATAAACTAGCTTCTGCCCGTGAGTTCCGTCCTCGTCGAAGTCAACTATACCATAAAACATATCCTACGGCTCTCGGCAATAGTGTAGCTTTTTTTAGTGAAACAACTTTTCCAAAAATGTATTACCTTTTCCAAACAAACAATTTTACCTCTTCTATTAGTTGAGATACATCCACATGTTTTATGTCACAGGCGGCCGTCCAACCCGGCTCAATGGACTCAGAGGCCGGTATCTTCGCGATGACGTTCGACAACTCAGGCTCCCGCCTCATCACGACAGAAGCTGACAAGACCATCAAGATATACCGCGAGGATGACACCGCGTCCGAGGAGACGCATCCCATCAACTGGCGACCAGAGATACTGAAGAGGAGGAAGTTTTAAATAGTTTTAATTATAATAAAATATGGAGATTTTTGACAATGATTTCGGTTATTCGTTTTTTTATTTTATACCTTCCCCCCCGCCTGGAAGTCAATTAAACCATAAAACAGTGAGATTTTTGTACTCGAATCAGTACTTCTAGAGATTATCTCAAACAAAACAAACATTGTTTGTTTGTTTTGTTTATAAGGGCCGAAACTGCGTTAAGCGGACGCCCGCGCGGTTCTATACAAAAGTGCTGCTGCGGGTGACCCGCGCGGAGCACTTTTCGTTTCGCCACAGTTTCGGCCCTAAAAGTTTAAAAACTAAAACCCAACTACGGCAAAAAACTCCACTAAAAAGGTATAAACAAGTCATCTCAGACAGACAAAAATCCGGAGTCACACGTAATCTATTCGATTTATCACGTGTGACTCCGGAGTTTTAATTTCCACGACTTAACTCGCATTCTAGACGCTAATCCAGGACATAGTCTTTGTCCAAATCTGTTGAGCAGTTTATGAGTAACAAACATCCTTACAAACTAACACATGTGTTTTTATATTTCTAATTGACATTCTAGCTTCATCGTATCATTCGTAAATCTTTGACAGTCGTTACGGGTCGTCAGAAGCCCGAAAGTCTGACAACCAGTCTTACCAAAGGGTATCGTATTACCCAGTTACTGGGTTTTGGAGGTTAGACAGGCAGTCGCTCCATGTAAAATACTGGTATTCAGATGCTTCCGGTAAGACTGGAAGCCGACCCCAACATAGTTGGGAAAAGGCTTGGCAGATTGATTCTAGCGTCATCGTAATTTGTGCTGTTTCTTATTGACGTATCATTATCGTCCATCGTCGTTTCAATTTATTCTTACAGTCTTTCTACTTAATATTGACGTCACAATAAAATAATACTCCAGAATTCAGTGTTTTGGTTTTAATGTTAAAAAATATTACATAATTATACATCCTAATTGAATGTTACGACCTAAAATGTTACAAAGCAAAGATATGTATGTGCCCGTCACACATGATTGAGTATCGTAAATATAAATAAGTCTCATGCGCATGGAATGTCCAACACAACATTATGTACTCTGCACCTACAAATGAATTGCGCTTTTAATACTTCAGCTGTACAGTTGGTATCCCTAGAACTGGCATCTTTGATCTTATGGCTTAAAGGCACCCGCAGACAGGCACGACGCGATTTTGTTAGAACAATTTCCATGAAGTTTTCATACAAATTGTTCTGATAGTCGTGTCGCGCCTGTCTGCGGGAGCTTTTATTTAATAGGTACCTAAATGGCAGGAAAACTAAGTATTCGATCACTACTTTGTAGCCAATCCCAAGAGCACACGCTATACACATTATCATAATCAATAGAGAGAAATTCATTAAAAAATATTCAAAATGTTTAAACAAACGAAACGCCCACATGAGATCGCTTTGACATTTATACAATATCATTGTTTCAATATACAATTTCAGTGTATTTTTCAGTGCTTGTTATTCACGTTAATACGTTAAATTGTTTATACCACTAAAACATATTTCGAGATATTTTATTTCTCCTTTCACAATCTCGCTCACATAGGTAAATAAGGCAATATTTATTAGATTTTTTAAATCATAACAGTAAGCGTATGTTGATATTTAGCCCGCCAGCAAGCTTAATAGTGCTCATACAAAAATATAATAGCAAAGAGGTTCCATACAATACTGTGTTCCTTGGCTGGAAAAATCATGGATCAAGGTTTTTTTTTTTTACAGAACTTAGATGCATTCACCGAGTCTCTTAAATTTCGGAGACATTTTATAAAGTACGAGTGTTCTTTAAGTACATTTTGACTCGAATGCATGTTAATAATATTATTTATTTCGTAACTCAGCAAGTTCTCTGTCATTTAACGATGTGGTTTAGAAATGTTGGGTTCAACTCTCGACTAGAGTTAGTCAAGTATTTAATTTGACTTTTATTGGAATTTTACTGTTATTTCTCTTAGCAGGACAGCTTTTTTCTCAAATTTGTTTATTTACATCATCGGAACCTAAGATAACATGACATGACTTTACATTACATACCACAAGCTCATTTATCTATCACGATTTATTGCAATGGCCGTCTTCTCAGTTCATCGGTCACATGTACATCAGTCTTGTCTAGGTGGGGCTGCTCCATTGTCGAAGCCGAATAACTCGGCTATTGGTTTAAATGGATGCCTTGTGTCGCGAATGCACAGTAGATATAATTGTATACCCACATCTAAAACCGCAATAGATCAAATAACAAATCTTCCCACAATTACAATAGGGATGCTGTCAGATAATAAAAGAAAATTAAACACGTATATATTTTTTTATCACATTAATAAAATTAAAAAGTTGGGGAATGGGGGCTCGCTAGGTCACAACTCAGCATAAAATCTACTAAGGTGTGACATCGTGCGTCGACGCCACATTTTAACTCCATGTATCGCCGTAATCTTTATATTACGTGAAAAAAGAAAAAATACGTGTCCAATATTTTTTAATCATCTACCTGACGGACAAAAAAAAAGTTTTGTCATCATCCCTATTAGCATTCTAGTACACAATATTCTATGAACCTCCTTAATCTCGCGGACTACGTATGTATGTGTGTGTTAAGTGATTATATCTCATCGTCCAGATCAAACTCTTCTTCCGGGAAGTCGCCGACTGTCACGTACACTGGTTTCACGAAGCCGCCGTACTTAGGAGGACATGTGAAGTAACGCTTGTCGTTTACACTGTGGACAGAAATGAAAAATCCATTTTTATCAACAACTAGCTTCTGCTCGCGACTTCGTCTGCGTAAATTTTCGGCCCCCGACCCACCGCGTCGCATCCTATCGGAGCCCTTTTTGAGTTTTTTTCTTTTTGCTCGGCTCCTAAGGAACGTAGAGCGATGTTACATAGCCTATATAACCTTCCTCAAGAATTGCGCTATCCAATTCAAAAATATTTTTTCAAATTGGACTGGTAGTTCCGGAGAATACCCATAACATTAAAAAAAAAATTGAATTGTGAGATAAATAGTCCTGCCAAACAATTTTAAATATCACAATTTTTAACCATTTTTTGCAAACGTATGTGCATTACACCTCCGTCTATCCTTTCGGAATACAAGCGTGGTGTTGTTTTTTGCAGTAGGTACATAATATTATGTCCTAGGGAGATTTGCTAATTCGAATTTTCGTGAAAACCCTAGGGTTTTCGAATGATCAAATCTCACTACGACACATACATTCATTGGGCGGACCTTGTTAACTAATTAGATTGCGATCGAGTAACGTCATATTTATCATTGATACCGATCATTTTTTAAACAGGCTATAACTTTTATGCAGAATTTCAGTATACCTACTTCTTTGTACAGTATATGGATATAGCACACCTTTTTGCGCTACATCTTGCTTTATGGCGAAATATCTTCCAGCGAGAGCGAACTAGCCTATCACTTGAAGGCAGTTCAAGGAAGGTCATAGAACAATATTGGTACGTACGATCCATCATTCTTCCCGCGCGGCTCGTCATACTGCACCCCGATCCACAGTCCCTTGGCGCCGTCTAGCGGTCCGTTGTACCGCACGGTGGCGCGGCGGACCGGCTGCTGAGGCACGCGCACCTCGCAGCGAGCGCCCACTAGTACTGCCTCTGCTATCCTGTATGGAACAGACTGGTATTAGGACCAAAGATGATTTGTATTAAATGAAATCCTGAAGTTAACAGGACAGTAATCCATACTGCTTTATAAATGCGAAAGTAACTATTTGTTGCAGCCGAAAGGATCCGATCGGATACGACGACAGGCGAAAGGAGCCGATCGCGCGTCGCAGCATACTTTCGGCTAGGATCGCGTGTCGCGGAAGACGCCCACTTTCAAGCTGCTGTGCGCGGGTTGGTAATATAGACTTTAAATACTGTGTACACGATTTAATATCGTTTAAAGATTGTAAAATCCGTTACGATCCGATGCGATGCGAGCCGTTTGGTGGAAATCATCCTGTGTGTTGATGGCAATGTTAATTGTTACGGCTCAGACTTCAACTACAAATATAAATTCTAATTCTTAATTACTTAGCCTCATCTTCAAGTTCCTTCTGCTGCTGCTCCTTGAGTTTGTTCATCTCTTCTTCATTGTACTTGCCGAGCCGGTTCCGTTGCAGGAATGAGCGCACCGTGTCGCCTTTCTTTTCATACTCTTCTTCAGATAAACGGAATCTAAAATAAAATATTAATTATTTAAAAAAAAATGTAATGTTAGCTTCAGACTGGAAACATTAGCCTTAAATAATAGTAACATGCAATGGGTCACCATAGGCTTATCAAAAACCCTTTTTTTACATTTTTGTCAGATTCATTATTAACTATTGGCTACTGGTTAAATCAAATCAAATCATTTATTTCTTTGATTTGATTCCCGTAGCCAATAGTTAACTGGTTAAATTGTTGGCTTCTACAAAAATACTAACTATAACTAAAGGAAGCAAAACAAACAGTTCGGTTATCAGAATTCCTGTGGCTCCACTGTACTTTATGGGTCGCACATGAGATGCTTTTTTTTTTTGCAGGTCGCCAATCCCGTAAGAAACTTTTGGCGATTTTTTTCTCAATACCTATGGTTTTGCCATATTTGCAGGTACCAAAAAAATAAGTACTATTAAATAAAAATTGCCCGTCCATAAAGTCCAGTGCTTCCATTCCTGTTCCTACAGCAAGGTTTCCTAATCTATTAACCATTATATAGTAGATATTTTTATCCACTGCTGGATAAAGGACTGTGCTGTGAGGCTTGATCAAGGCGTTTAGTAATTTACTAGTGATTAGTGGGCTATAATAACACCTTTATTTTTCTTTTATTATGTTAAACAATACTAAGACTTTATTCCCAGGCCACATAGCTCAGCTTAAATCCATGTGCATAATCTTCTTGATATTTACCTCTCAGCACTATCAGCAGATCCTAAATCTGTTAGCAGAGCAAACTTGTCAACAACATGTATCCTCATGCCGTCATCGATGGGGTACGAGCCAAGCAGGGCCTCATTGTTGTCTATGTCACATACGAAGGTGTTCTTCTTGTCATAGAGCCTCAGCGTCATTGTGGCAGAGGAACCGCCAGTGACAAGTTCCAGTTTGGTCTGTGATAAGAAATTTTATATTTTCTTTTAATCAATCCTGTATTGACCGAGATACTAATCATTGATTCAGAGGTATTCTGGATTATGGAAGGGCCATCATATAAGTACATTTATATCGTAATCAACATAGCAAATTCAATCTTGTACTTGGCGAGGGGCTGCAAGTCCAAAATTTTAACAAAATACATATTTTGTAGAAAAACAAAATATTTTAAATGATTTTGAAGGTACATTATGTTTTATATCTAGATCCAAATTATAAGACGATAGTAATTTATAGTTCGGAGAGTTGTTTTAAAGCCGCATGGTTGTGGGTATACGAATATTTCACTTTTTTGAAGGAAATATTAAAAAATCTGTGAATCATTGTAACCTTAAACTCCAGGATTGTGATCCCTTTCTTGAATCTCCTCTCGACGGGCGCAGCATCTTCACTGTCAGACTTCGTGATATGCACGTTAACAAAATCCGGGGTAACTACTTGAATATCGGCCATAATTTTAAAGAAAATTTGTATCGATTGACAAAAGAAGAAATTCTGATTCACACAAACAAAATTACAAAACTGTCAGTGTTGCGCTTCATAAGCTTCATTGATCATTCCAAATTCCAAAGTGCCGGTGAAAAGAAAATGCTTAATTTGTTCAGAAATCCCTGA
The DNA here is from genome assembly GCA_914767815.1 of Eupsilia transversa. Lineage (NCBI taxonomy): Eukaryota > Metazoa > Arthropoda > Insecta > Lepidoptera > Noctuidae > Eupsilia > Eupsilia transversa. Next base: position 14,655,678 of record OU611882.1, read on the forward strand.
TACGAAACGCACTGTGACTTTGCGTCGAAGATGACGCATCTGTCATGATCTGTCATTCTCAATCTGGCGCAAATTCGCAATCAATTCGTTCCTTTTTACGTAGAAAGACCAATAATCTGTTACTCAGTTTTTTATCTAGCCGAACGAACGTATAGTCAACCGCACATTAGGCGCCATCTCCACAGATGACAGACGAGAGAATCGCGGCGATAGTCACGCTGTACCTTCAAATTATCGCCGCGATGAGATTGATTCGAAGAACTGGGGCCACTGGGGGAGCGATTTTGTCCCGTGCCCGCCGCAGTAGTGGAGCTGCGGTTTTATTTCTAAACTCATGAGACCGGTGATTTGCGCGGTCACGCAGCCGTCGCGGTTGTGATCAGCGCCCGCAAACTTGGCGGGCGATGATCGAAAGACGGGCGTCATCACGCTGCCATAAGTTACTAGTGCAAAATGGCGTCGAGCTTCTGTACCCCCCACCCGCGCGATTCTACAAGGTGCCCGCCGGTGCCGTGGGACCCGCAAAGAACCGCGGGTGTAAAACGCGTCGTGAAATGTGCTCTTACTTTTTGCATATAAATCTATCAGAAGCTGCGGGCCCGCAAACACGGCGGGCGCGGGTGAAAACCGCTCCGTGAGTTCTTAGTCAAAGAGTTTCTACTGAATTTGAGGGCACTTCGAAAATCGCCCTTACTGTATATGACATGACTGTATTACCAACTGTGCCATCTATTCTTCTGTGGTACAAACTCTTTTTACGAGAATGATAGCTTTCTCGTGCAGTTGACACTTGCTGATAGCAGTTTTCACGCTTCTAACCAATCATATAGAACTTCTACCAATTAATGGATTGCTGGCTGGATCGAGTATGGGTCAACATACTCGATCTCCTATATCTAAGCCAATCAAGAGCAGACTGTGCATGTATGCTCTTTGATACGTATTGCTTCATTAGCAGATGTGTACAAAGCGTTGCCTGGTGACCTGATAGGAGATTAAATCTTAGAGACCCTGACCCAGAATCCTATCACTGCTTTTATTCATATTTTTGTCATGTTTGTTTTATGAACGTTCATCTTTGCTCCTTCCACACTTCAGCAATACTATTGTATACATACAATAGGTATTCTTATTCAACCTATTTCCCATTCTACACAGTGGCGTATTTACCCTATGGCCAAGATTGCCAAGGCTATCCACCACTCGCCGCCTTTGTTTTCTTGATAAAGCACATAGACTCTTCCTAGCCAGCCGCTCGCCAGCTGAAAGTTTCGAAGCATACAAAAATCTATAAGTTGTTCTGAAACTTCTATGCAAATTGCATAAATCAACAAAGTAACTTCAAAGTTCAATATTTAATCTGTATGAATGGTAAAAAGAAAATCTAATCTTAATAATGTCTAAGCCGGGGTGCAAAAATTGTTGAGCTCGCTTCGCTCATCGTCAATAATTGTCTTATTTTGATGCTTTTATGAACTCTGTTATATGGCCGAAAGAAAACCTAACTAATCCGTAAAAGGCCATTACATGTTCGAGCTAGCTTTGCATCATAAAGTTTCTTATTTATTCTGATGGTAAAATTCTATGAATGATAAAAAGCTACAAATATCGCGGACGACGATATACGCTACATGTGCCCACATTCAAACAAATTCGTTGACTTGATGTGCGAGACAAATTAGAGTTAGCGCTCAACTAATTTACTAAGAAACAAACAACTAAGATGTATTTTTTATTTTATAACGGGGCGGTAAACCTAAGCGCCAACCCATCTGGAGTTTATAGCTAGAAAATCTAGCAAAACCGTATGCCGCCGCGCGATAAGATGCTCAATGACAATGGGATGGACTTTCTTTAGGATTATTGTCATTGGGGTCACTCAATAGGTTTTTTTTTTTATTACCTTCATAATTATTGTCCATGTGCGACATGAATATCGTACTGCTAGCGCCAGATGGCGCTACCTGACTGACAATCGAAAAAGGAAAAACAAATAGGTAGGTACATTTACGCCGGGATCTCATGGCGACATGGAGAGTGCGATTGTCGCAACCCAGTGCTGGGCACGCCACAATTGCGGCGATAAGTCCCCTCTTTGAGGAGTGGCTAGAGGCGCCACGGCGTCCTCACCTTCCGCCTGACACAGGTCCTCACCGGACACGGTTGTTTCGGGAGGTTCCTGTTCCGGATAAGGCGGGAGGAAGCGCCCGGGTGTCACCATTGTGTGGATCGCCCGGAGGACACGGTGGAGCATACGGTGGAGGTCTGCCCGGCTTGGGCAGAGCACCGCCGTGTCCTCGTGGAGGCCATCGGCGGTGGAGATCTCTCGCGTCCGGCCCTGGTCCAGGCCATGGTACGGAGCGAGAGAGAATGGGGAGCCGTCACCTCCTTCTGCGAAGCAGTAATGCTCGCAAAGGAGGAGGCGGAGCGCGTGAGGGAGAGGCAAAGTTCGCGCCCTCACGCGCCTAGCCGCCGTAGGAGACGCCCTGGGCGTCGGGACTCCTTGGAGGATTCCCGGCCACCGTAGGCGCGGGCTTGCGGGCGGTGAGCAATGGGTAGCTCGCCCCCGATAAGGACCAGGCCCGGGTCGACGGCGCGTTGTGTTCCACGCGCGCCTCAAAGAGATGTCAGCGCCAATGGCGGGGCCCACCTGGGCCGATGCCTGCCGGGGTTGCGGGAAAGTCCGAAAGGGATACCGTGGCCCCTGGCAACACCGGCAACTGAAGGAACACGGGTGGGTTTTAGTCAGTTAAGCCCGGTTTCCACCGCGAAAGGGTAATGTGCGGAAAATGGTTAGGCGGAACGGACTCCTTTTTAATGAAATAGGTTTGCGTTTCCACCAACGAAGAGTTGGTCATTTGATTTCCACTGCAAAATGAAACTGAGATAGAGAAACGAGCGGACTGAGCTGAACGGAAAATGAGAAATGAATCTATGTTTCGGTATTCTTGAATTGATACATTCCACAAACATGGGTATTGTCGTACAGCTTCTATAAATCGCTCCATTTCAAACCAAAACTACACGTGTTACTGGACTGCCATAACAAACAACAATGCGGTGATGCGAGCGCCAGCGGGCGCGTAGCTGCGGGAGGCGAGAAGCGCGGGGGGCAGACAGCGAGTCCGTTCTGAACTAGTCGGTGCAGGCCTTGCGCAGCGGACTCTTTTCAATTTCTTTTTACCCGCTCAATCCGCCCCGCTCAACACTTTCTGTGTGGAAACGCTACTATGTAAATTGTAATTGCTAGTTGAGCGGAGTCCGTAAGTACTCCGCTCCGCTCCCTAGAACTGAGCGAGCTCATTTCTACTCTTTCTACACGCTCGGCTCTTTCCGTCCGACTATTTGTTGGTGGAAATACAAGTATGCAGTTTGCGTTTGCGAGTTTAACGAAGTAATTAATGGGTCCGTTCCGCTCGCGGTGGAAACCGGGCTTAAGAGTCTGACACGCCCTCCCGCTCCGCCCAGAGCGGGAGAAGTTATTTGATGATTTCCCACCCAAAAAAAAAAAAAAAAAAGGTACATTTACGCGCAAGTCGAGTTGCGCGTAGACAAATAGTAGTTCCGTCCACATGCAGTCACGCGTGCCATGTAATTTGTTACTGAATAAATAAAATTAATTGCGAAACGCGCCATCTGGTCGCAGTGCAAATTCATAAATAATTATATTTATTCGCACAAGCTATGCTGTGTGCGAGTGCTCGGTTTTTGAGTCTCGATAGGAGCAGTGGTCGAGTAATTGACTTGTACGCTGCGGGTCTTGGATTCGATTCTTACAGGAATATTTGTATGGCCTAGATTAGTTGTAATTACTGGTAGATATAATGGGTTTGGGTGTGGGAAATATTCGAAATTCGTCATTGTCTATACGCATTCGAGAAATCATGTGAGAACTTTTCTACAGTACCAAATAGTAACAAGGTTTTTTTTTTGATGACATTTTGGTCTTGTACGTCTGTACTTCGTAACAAGTTACTACTAAAATTACTAGTACAAATAATTATTACACAAAGGAGGGAATAAAATCAGAATAATAAATTTTAAAACATTAGTTATGCTGAAAATGATTGTATAATTTATGCAGGCACGTCGAGTAGAAGCTTCTGGTCTGCTGATTTTATGCTGAAGGCTCGGAAAAGCTGTAGCTGTAACGTGAACAAAAACAAGGCACAAACTAGTCAATGTGTGCAAAAGGGACCCCCACGTCGACTGAGGACCCACGGAGACATGCTGCACTAGAAAGGTCTAGAATGTACCGGAATCTAATCAAAAATAGCTCCAATGAATTTTGTAAAATTTTATTCAAGCAAATATGACAAACATTGAAGCATGCATTGAAATAATAATGTTTATCTACACAGCTAAAATATACCTAACATTGAAAAGTTTTAAAATGAATGGAGTAGGTAAATCTCAATGATATAATAAGACTCACATATATAATTTTATAAAAATATGTTACATATAAACATCGATACTATGAAGCATTATACATAGCGCGGTTGTCGCGTTATGTCCTTCAAAAGTAAAATATACTTATTGCCAGCCTACGATAAAACCTAAATCCATAAACAATTTAACTACAGATATAGTGCCTATATAAATTTATAAAACATGTTTATTATATCTATAAAATAGATTTAAATAGTCGTTACTTTAAAATCCGTTCCCTACCGCCACCAAATTACCTAAGAAATAGAGTCAATTTTAAATCATTTATAGTTTTTAGAAAGTGCGAAATAGTTTTTAACATGTTTTGGTGGTAATTTTGAGTGAAATTACTGCAACTAGTGTTGCCAAAAGAAAAGTATACACATACAATTCGAGTTATCGAAGTTAGTAAAGTAAAAAATAGTAAAGAACTTAATAAGACCGTCGTAATGTGGACGTAACACAATAGCTAAACACATGAGTCCGTTTAGACAGTACGATATAATTTATGAAGCGATCTTCCGTTCTTGTCCTCGTCGCAACTCTTCCGTATATCCGTGGCTGATTCGGGTGACGCGGCCGCCGCCGAGGTATTTTGCACACATTGCTAGCGATATAATATGTCGGAATGGGGATCATTTTTATTATATAGGAAAAATCTATTGAACTACTTTATTATTATATAGAGTAATGTACTATTAAATTGATTCCATTTCGACATTATGCAATAATAAAATAATGACGCCCGCCGAGTACAATTGTGCATATCTCTTTTTATTATAGGCAAGTTCTTACTGTTGCAACATGTAGAATCGATTACTGAATTTAATGGAAACAGCGTTAATTCAATTTAATCAAAATAGAATTCGCGGGAGATAAATATTCGTATGTTATTCAAGTTCTGCTCGACAAATAGCAGACATGTTGCAACGTCACCGTGTTGTGTGCAAGCGTGCAATTGTTCTAGACGCGCGTACGAATGTGTATCATTAGCAACCGTACCTGGCCCGGGTCACTCGACTTGAGCGCCCAGGCGCGTTCCTCTTCTACGCCTCGCGTGCCGGCGATCAAAACAAAACACCACTTTGGTAACCAATAAGGCACTCGTATATTTCAACTTTTTGTTTCGTGTATAAAAAAATATCTTTGGCGTTAACGGTTTGGGCGGTCGGTAGAGCGGTAGCTACGCTATGCGCTGAAGAGCTCAGTCGTTCGTTTGCTGCGCAAGAGTAGCTAGCGCTCCCTTCGCGGCGCGGTCGGGCCCGCGAGTGTCACCCGAATCAAGTCCACTGGATATATCCGACGTTCATCTTCCTTGTGCATCGCTGTCAAGCTCCCTCCTTGCTCTCCACACTACTCTGAGACTCTTCAGCTTCGTTCTCTTGAGAACTCTCACTCTGTTCTCTCTCTGGACTGAAAATGTCGGTGGTCTTCGAGACCTCAAATGATTCTGCGCTTTCTTTTTCTACGACAGGAGGAGGAGATTGTGATTGAGGTGATTCTCGTTCATGTTCAACGGGTTGCACTGAGAAGCTGGTGTCTACAGCTTCGTCTGCGTCATACAGATCGTTGGATGGTTCATGCTGAGCCATGGCCGGTGGAGGGGAAGGCTCGGGGGGAGAGAACTCCAGCTTACGTTCCTCCTGAGTATAACTAGCCTCCTCGGAGCGGTCCTCCTCGACGGGTGTTGCATTACTCTCACCGCTGTCTTCGCGAGGCTCCTCTGGTCTCTCGGACTCGGTTTCCTCTGAAGGCATGCTTTCGCTCATGTCTGCTTGTACAATTTGTTCGTCTTGACTAGTAGTCTCGGTTCGCTCACAAACCTCAGCACTCATGGAGTCGCCAGCAGATTCATCTCGAGTCACTTCATCTCGAGTCACTTCATCTCGAGTCACTTCATCTTGAGCCACTTCGCTGGACTCTTGCGGCTTTTCATTGTCTCCGTTGCCGGTAGACTCTGCCTCTTCAGCGGCACCCCATCTAGACTTTCTATCTCTATCCCGCCTATTGTTCCTTTCACTTCTATCATTTCTTTCTTCTCTCGCCGGTCTGGATCTGTTTTGGTTATCATCGCGTCGAACATCGTTGGATTTGTTTTGGTTATCATCGCGTCGAACATCATTGGATTTGTTTTGGTTATCATCGCGTCGAACATCGTTTGGTCTGTTTTGTTGACTATCATCGGCGCGACGAGCCTCGCTGGGCTTGTTCGGTTGGTGATCGTCACCGCGGCGAGCATCGTTAGGTCTATTCTGTTGATTATCATCACCGCGACGGAGGTCATTAGATCTATTTGGTTGATTGTCGTCGCCGCGACGCGCGTCGTTGGGTCTGTTCTGTTGGTTATCGTCGAAGGGCCTCCTTCTGTCATTGCGGTCCTGTCTGTTGAACCTGTTATCGTCATGGTCTCTGTTCTGTCTCCTATCTCTTCGGCGGTCTTCCCAGTCAGGTCGTCTGTCACCCCAGTCTCTCTCGCGGTCTCTGTCTCCGCTCCAGCCTCGCTCTCCGAACTGTTCGCGGTCTTCGAAGCGTCCTCGCGGACGGTCGAAGAACTCCGGCGGTCCGTCGAAGCGCGGCGGGCCGTCGAAGGGCGGCCGGTCTGCGTCGAAGGGTGGGCCGTCAAACGGTCGCGCTCCGTCGAAGGGCGGGCGCGGACCTTCGAATGGCGGGCGCGGGCCATCGAAAGGCGGTCGCGGTCCGTCGAACGGTGGTCGATTCATAGCATCAAAAGGCATGCGACCGAACGGTGGTCGTTCGAAGCGTGGGCCGCCTTCGAACATGGGCGGGCCGTCGAAGGGAGGCCGCGGGCCGTCAAATGGCGGGCGATTGAAGGGGGGTCCCATTCCGTTGAAGCGTGGGCCGAAGGGTCCGGGTCCCGGTCCCGGTCCCGGTCCGGGTCCGTCCATCCAAGGTCCTGAAAACGACAAGAGATGGAACATTAATATAAGCTCTAGTGTGCTGGGCGAGCTTACATATGAGGTAACCTTGTCCAGCCATACCTGACATCTGGGGCCTAGGTGGTCCTCTCATTCTCAACTCTGTAAATGGAAATAGTCTTTAATAGACAAAACTTTTTTTTGGAATAGAAATATTTGTTTTTACAAGATACTGTATCAGAATGCTACCACCAATGAACCAGTTATGAACAGAAATGATGAAAAGACAATATTTTTTATAATAAAATAAATGAGGGACCCCATACAAATAGAATGATATTAGTCACGTATTGTTATTGCTAATAATAATAGGTTGTGGCGCGGCGTTAGTATTTTGCTAGCAACATCAGCTTTAGGAATCGAGAAAAGCTCTATATTTAAGCTAAATTATATTTATTTTGTTATAGATAACGTGTTCTGTGAGTACTTGTATAAGACATTGTCTTGTTTGTGTGTCATTCCCACATTGGCGCGTGCGCATTTGTAATAAGTGTATCTTAAGCCTAGTAATGGTTACTCTGCACATTAGTAACTAAACTAAAAAGTAATAGCCTACAAACATGGTCAGTATAATGTCGATGAAATTTTTTGCAAATTAAGAAAGAAAATGAAAAGAAATGAAATGATGTGGTGTAAATGCATGAGAAAGACGGGTAACGTGTTAAAATACCGGAATATCACAGATAAACCACATAAAAAAATACTAGTAATACATTTAGGTCACATATAAAAGTCCACGCCCATTTATTAAAAAGATGTTTTAGTTGAAAAGTATTGCGTATTTGCACATACTTTGGATGCGTAAGTGCCGTGAAGGGGTAGGTAATTTTAAATTAGATGATCGATAGCTATTTGTATTGGTTGCAATATTAGGTCCTTTAAACACTTGTGGACTTAAAAATGCTCTTCGCTTGTGGCGGAAACTTTGTGGAAAGAATATTTATGTAGAGTATGGTCTGTTCCAACGGAATTTGATGAAAATGGATTAGAAAACATACCTGCGGACGCCATTTGCAGTGCCACATACAAATTGAGTGTTTTGAATGGATTATTCTAATACTTCAACCCGAAATTCTAATTTTAAATCATCGAATCGAATGTATTTCCTTTAACAGTTGAGGTAAATTTTATAACCTCAATTTTCGTACGTGGTCTTTCAATTTAATGATAATCAAACAACAAGTGTTGCAAAAATAGTGAGATATAAATTTGAAACCTTGTAAATCACATATTAATGTGTTACTAAATAACAGAGTTTGTTTACATTTTCATCAGATACTTTTGAAACAGACTATAGACGCTGTGCATACGTGACGTAAATTCAATCCGAAAACGTCGACGCGTTTGCATTTACGCAACGGCTACGTTAACTTACATTCAGTGCGCATACGCTCAGTGCGTAGGCATTATTAAGCTTGCACTAAGCTTGGAGTGTTTGTCCAAATATTCGTATTATTAGTTAAAAATAATAACGTTCTTTTTACGTCGTTGGATGGACACAACCCAACGGAAATTGTAAGTGGGAGCACGCGTGGACCTATAAAACTAGCGGCAACGCAGATGCATTGCCATTCTACAGACAAACAAGAAATGTCTACGCAATACCGATTTACCGAATTAACGCGAAGGTTTGTACAAATAACCCAAGTGTTAGTTTTTTATGAAAGCATCCACTACAAGCTTGCGATTCAACACAGTACACTGCTACAAAGATTTTTTGGCGCTCGAATGATGTTGACAGGACATTGTTGGTAAACATTTGTGAATTTCACAGAAAATGTATTGACATAACAAGATGGGGCCTTAAGTTCCAAATTGGGCCACGTGCCAAAATTACCTTGTAGCGCTATACGTGTAAACTTTGACAATTCCCGTATTTTTAAGAACAATCGTATTCTAATTCCAGTCTCAATCTATCAAAAATATTTCTAGTTTTCGTACAGTTTTTGACGTTGATTGTCGCTAAGATGAGATCGTGATTAAATTTTGAAAGTTTTGAAATACGAGAATTGGCGATAGATAACAAGGCATCGTACCGGCGCGGAAGTGCGGCGCCATGTGCGGCGGCGCCAGACGCGGCGGCGCCAGGCTCGTCCAGCCGCCCGCCGCGCGACCCGCCGGGGCTGTCGGGCGGGCACGAGCTCAGTACGGGGCAACACACATCTCTTTTACCAGACTACGCCAAAGCCAATGGATGCGCCAATGGATGCTTATGATAAAATACAATAGACGTAGATATATTTAGTAACCTATTCCGCTTAACTATTATTAAAGAGTCATAACGATTGACTTGTCGCGAACCCGAACACGACGGGTTCGCGACAAGTCAATCATCCTGAGGATGCCTCGTTGAGAGGTGAAACACGTGTCGATTTCTTAGTTAATAAATATATCAAAGTCTATTGTATTTTATAATGGATTTCCGCCAAGTCACGCCTAAATCAATTAACGATGCTTATGATTTTAAAAGGCTATGTATGTATTTTCACCTGTTCCGTCATAACTCATACCCGGTACTCGTCGTATTTTATCAAACAGTTTTCGTATAACCGGAGTCACACGTGATCTATACACTCACGAGCATAAATATATTAGTATGGACAGCTCGGCAATAATATCCGATTTTATGATTCATCCATTAATATGACGCCAAAATATAGGATGCTGCTTTATCTGAGAAGGCAGATATTTATGACGCGAAGCCGATGCAGCATCCTATATATTGTCGATGCTTGTCTCGTCAGATAATTTTGATGTTCCGTCAATGTCACATATTTGTGATTCTACATGCCTTCCACAAATGCATGACATCAGATATTCCTGCTGAGCTGTTCGTCCATAGTAACATTTCTGTTTACGTGTTTTTTTTCCTGCTTGATTGTTCAATGATTTTGTTAGTTTAATGGCGTATACTAGCTGACATAATTATGGCATATAATTTAATTTAATATTTTGTGTTTCGTAATGCTAATTGCTATTGTATAGTATCAAGTTCTTCTAACTTAACGGACAAGTGTACCGCTGACGACTTTAATGCGCCACTTCTTCCCTCTAGTTAAAGCGCTAGGAAGTGGTAACGGGCGGGCGTTTTGTGATACTGTCTTATATAATTTTGACGTTCAAAAAGAGCCGATTCTCAGCCTAACTTGAATGCGACTGCTAATCATGACGTCCTGGGTTCGACTCTCAGGTCGAGCAAAGTGTTAATGGGTTTCTTCAATTGGAATTGCTCAGTAGCAGCCCGGAATCTGGATTTGTGCCTGGTTAATGGCAATAGGCCGGCCCCCATTACATGGGACTTGAACATAACTGGCGAAATGTGGGTGTACTAAAGGTACACCTCTGCCTAACCCTTCGGGGAATACAGGCGTGATGCTATGTTATGTATATTTATGCTCGTGACTATATAATGTTTAGTAGTGACGTGTGACTCAGGTTATACAAAACCGATATTATTTTTGATTTTTGCATCATGTTTGATGTCTTGTTTATACTTTCTTAGTTGGCGTTTTTGGTGTAGTTGGGTTTTGGTTTTTAACATTATTTATTTTCCTATTGCTCATCAAATCATCCTTCATCTGTCTGTTTCCCAATTTATGCAGTACTAGCTGTTGCCGCGACTTTGTCTGCGATCCAGGATGAAAAGTAGCCTATGTCCTTACCCAGCTCATGGTATATCCTATTAATCCTACTAATATTATAAATGCGAAAGTTTGTGAGGATGGATGGATGTTTGTTACTCTTTCACGCAAAAACGACTGAACGAATTTGAATGAAATTTGGCACACATATAGTTTATAACCCGGATTAACACATAGGATACTTTTTATCCCGATATACCCACGGGTTCGAGACTTATGCGGGTGAAACCGCGGGGCGCTGCTAGTCATTTATAATATTAGTCAGGATTCCACATCTCCATCAGCCATCACCTCAATATAATCATTTCACACATTCCATTCCCCGTTTCTAATTCGACAGAGTAAATCTTATTTCTCATCGCTACTACTTTGACCGTCGCACACTTACGACTCAACACCAACTCCTCAAAGGAAAGCATTGGAATATGAATATTATGTCTTGCCAAGTACGACGTCAATTCCAAAGTGACAGTAGTTGATGTAAAACTGCCGCCGCGTCGAACACCAAATCTGTTACTGTGCGATATGAAGCTTACATTCCAAAACTTGCAAAAACAGACCCGCTTGCATCAGAAATAGCTAAATACGTTTATCTACACCCATGCTATAAATCCTCTATATAAGTTTCGGAAAGAGTTAGCTTATTGCCAACATTAAAACAACCAGTGTCATAGTAACCATTATATCATCCAAAAGAGTGTTATAATGTTGTACTAAATTTCATAATGCAACTCTCTTGCTTGTCCGGTCTCTTCCTGTCAGCAGGTGCTGACCCCCGCAACGACACATGGTCTTGAATGCAATGAAAGTCTTGTATGCAACTGTATATAATTAGGTATTAAAAAACTCGACCCACATTCGTGTTTTAATACCACTTATTATACAACAGTTGCATAAATAACTATTAGAACTTAAGCCATCGTTCAACAAATAATAATAAAAAAAACTTCGTTCAGTTTCTGTCAATCGTTTGAAGATGAGAGAAACAGAATGATGTTAAAATTATCTGTAGCGCTAAAGGATTTTTGGTGCAAGCGAGCCATAGAATTAAGTTGATATTGTAGAGTTAAGGTGGGCGACGGCCATTATCAATTCACATAGAGTCATGCAAATATATCAATGCGTAGGAAAATAGCAAAGCATAAATACATTGGGACATAGAATCATCATCGTATCGACAAATCAAACATGTATGGTGAATAATCAGAAAACGAACTAAAACTCCTCTTGCGCATTAAAAGTATAACCCGGGTATTTATATGACATAATTATCGATCTTACGAGACGATGGTGTACAAAGTGGATATTTTTTCCAAACTAAAGCCTCATCAGTCTGGTTAATCTAAAAGTTATACTGGTTATCACTTTACTTCGCGTTTGTTAATGAGGGGTCTAGTGTTATATTAGCGAGTGACCACACTTATCGATGCGGAATCGGCATGAGCACACTTGCCGCTTTTTTCGAGTCGCGTCCTCCAAACCAAAACGAGGCGAATGACATCTTTTTCGCTTTTATAGGGTATTTGACTACTAACAAAAATATACAGGAATTAATACTAATTTATGTTATTAAAAAAGACGATTTGTGGAAGAATAATGTAATAAAATCCGTGGAAAAAAAGAGAAGTTACAAGATTTTGAGATTATTCTTCTATCTTGTAAAAAAACGATAATTGGACTGAATGGCGCATCGTATTACCTAGTAACTAGGTTGTGGAGGTTAGATAGGCAGTCACTAAATGTAAAATACTGGTATTCAGCTGCTTCTGGTTAGACTGGAAGCCGACCTCAACATAGTTGGGGAAAGGCCAAGCAGATTTTTACTGAATGGCGCGAAGTAACTATGGCGCTCCTGTGATCTGGCGACAGATGCTAGTAGTGTTGTCTCTGTCTAGTATAGACATGAAAGCGCATACAACTTCACAATTTTTTAGTAAAATACCCTATTGCATGGACATAAAGCTCTCCGACGCTAATTCCGCGTCGATAAGTATGGTCACTCCTTTAACGGCTGCGTACAGCACTTTAAATGAATATCACCATTAATCAAAATAATATAGTTAAACTCACCACCATCCATAGCAGGCGGAGGTCCATCGTGCCTGGCCGGCACTCTATCTATGAGCGGAGGCCTGTCGGGCCTCTGCTCGTCGCGGGCCTCCTCCCTGTCACGTTGTTCAGGGAACTCGTCACGTTTGTCTTCCCTCGCCGGTTTGCCGTTAGCCATCTCCCACAGACGTTCCTGTAAGCTTTTCTGGTCCGGGTTTTCGTTACTTGTTGGAGGACGCGGGGATTTTTCTCTGCTGTTGGGGCGTTCTCTGTGAATGGAATGTTTCGTTAGTGTTATGTACAGGCATAGATGTATGTGAGGAGCTCGTGGCTAAGTAATAACAGCCGCACGGGTTGATTCATCAGGTTAAGCTACACTTGCCGGGGTTGGTCCGTGGATGGGTGACCATCTTTACATACCGAGACTCCTCCGTGCCTCGGAAACCACGTTAAGCCATTGGTCCCGTCTGTCATTCGTGGACCTTTGACAGTCGTTACGAGTCATCAGAAGCCCGATAGTCTGACAACCAGTCTTAACGAGGGTACTGGGTAACACGATACCCCTATAATACGATACCCATGATATGAATCCTCTATAAAAGTGTCTGAAACAGTTAGCTTATTGCCAATATTAAAACGACCAGTGTCATAGTATCCATTATATCATCCAAACGAGTGTTATAATGTTGTAGTAAATGTCTTTATGCAAATCCTTTGCTTGTTCGCTCCCTTCCCCTTCCCTTCCTACCCGGTCACCTGCTGCCCCCCGCGCCGACACATGACAGACATTTTCGAAAATACGCTCCGTCACGCGCGCGAGCGCTACGGGCTATCAATTGATTATATTAGAATGTTCATTAATATTTTTAAGGAAGCAAACAGGCTTTTTTTTGCAGTACGATTAAATACATGGCGTTAATTATAAGCCAAAACGGCTCCAAATGTGGTATTCTTTGTGATATCATAACTCGCTATCTATACTTATAATAAATCTGTAGAAGTGAAAATTCTGTACATTGAAAATATCAAAAAAATAAATGGCAGGGGGTGTTACTAGACCGACACCGAACCCAAAAGTGTAATTAAATTTTTTTTTGTCTGTCTGTCTGTCTGTCTGTCTGTTTGTTCAAGTATCACGCAAAAACTACCGGTTCGATTACGATGAAACTTGGTATAATTATTCTTTAATATCCTGGGCACCACACTGGGTACTTTTTATCCCGGAAAAGTATCCTATCCTACGGTTGGGGGGTGTCAAAGTTTGTATGGAAGAATTTTAACGCGCTGTCCGATTAACTCGAAACTCAATATTTATACTTAAACCCAAAAATTAAGAATAACGTGTATCAGGATTTTTCGAAATTCAGCCCCTAAGGGGGTAAAATAAGGGATGAAAGTTTGTATGAAAAATCTTATTCCTTGAGGTAATAAACACGAAACTTCGCACGAATAGTTATCTAAATAAATTATAAAGTTTGTAGTTTTTTGTTTTTCTAAATTACCCCCTTTTTTTTTTTCTTTTTTTTTTTTTGGGTGGTAAATCATCCAATGACTTCTCCCGCTCTGGGCGGAGCAGGAGGGCGTGTCAGACTTTTACTGACTAAAACCCACCCGTGTTCCTTCCCTTGCCATGCCAGGGGCCACGGTTTCCCCTTAGGACTACCCGCAACCCCGGCGGGCAACGGTCCTAGCGGACCCCGTCAGTTTTGCTGACATCTCTTTGAGGCGCGCGTGGAACACGACGCGCCGTCGACCCGGGCCTGGTCCTTATCGGGGGCGAGCTACCCATTGCTCACCGCCCGCAAGCCCGCGCCTACGGTGGCCGGGAATCCTCCAAGGAGTCCCGACGCCCAGGGCGTCTCCTACGGCGGCTAGGAGCGTGAGGGCGCGAACTTTGCCTCTCCCTCACGCGCTCCGCCTCCTCCTTCGTCTAAATTACCCCCTAAAGGGGGATTGGGGGGTGTCAGTGTTTGTATGGAAGAATTTTAACACGCTGTCCGATTAACTCGAAACTCAATATTTATACTTAAAACCCATGGGGATGTATGGGGTAATTTCCGACACTCACGCGGGCGTAGCCGCGGGCAGCAGCTAGTGTCGTAATATTACTGAAGGAATATGAAACCTCACCTGTTATTATCTCTAGACGAGAAACGCTCTCCTCGTTCTCTATCTCTATCCCTGTCTCTGTCTCTTCTGTCACGCCCCCCTCGCTCTCTGTCACGATCCCGACGGTCTTCTCGGCCTCCCTCGCTGTGAAAATGAATAAAATTAATTTAAAACGCCAACGAATGTTGTATTCTGTATTCAAACGTTTTTTCCCAAGGATGTAATTTCCACCTAAACAAATATCAACTTTATATGAAAGTAAAACAAATTGATTTTAGAGTATCAAAACGACAGAAAAAGTCTATCTCTGTCCATGTCTTTCCGATCGTCGTCTTGCTTCTCGTGTTATTAATAAAGTCAAATATAAGAAACTCACCGATCCCTATCTCTTCCTCTATCCCGCTCTCTCCTGTCGCCCCTATCTCCTCTCTCCCTCCTCTCCCTATCTCTATCCCCTCTTCTATCTCTGTCTCTATCGCCACCTCGTCTGTCTCTGTCCCTATCTTTCCTGTCGTCGTCCTGTTTGTCATCTGGCGGCGGCTGGTTCACGTTGAAGGGTGGAGGTTCAGACATGTTGAAGCCTGGGGGAGGCTCCGCTGAATTGAAGTTTGGTGGAGGTTTTGATAATAGCGCTTGGATCTGTGAGGGAGAATAACAAGTGGTTATATAAAAAATCGGTAAAAAAATGGTTTCGATCATGTTTGGAAGAACGTCGGCTTTCAGTATAATTGGATGCAGCTGAATACCAGTATTTTACATAGAGCAACTGCCTATCTGACCTCCAAAACCCAGTTACTGGGTAACACGTATCGTGTTACTTTCGGTAGACTTTTTGTATTTTTCCTATCCATCTGTTCCAATAAGTATGTGGTGAAGGTATAAACAAACCCTGTTCAAAGTTTCAATTCTCAATAAGTTAAGTATTGAGAATTGAAACTGTTCAGGTTAAATTCTTACTCAATCATTGTCTAAAGGGAATTAGTAACACTTCAGATTCAGTTAGAAAATGAAACAGTTAAAATCCAATTTTGCTCGTGAGTCGCGGGAGCGCGCGGTAGGCGTGCGCACTGTATGGTGGCGGGACGCGGACTGCGGAGGCGCGGTGCCGTTTACAGCGCGCTCGCGCGGGCTTCGAACATCTTTTATTATTAAAAAGTATTTCCATACGCAACAATGTATTTAGAAGGTTTTAATTTTATGTTTCACCTGTTTCTAACAATTAATATTCAACGAACAAAACAAACATTTTGTAATTGAAAATGATGACGAAAATAGGTTATGAAATACGACGAAAACATTTTTAAGGTGATTTAAAATTAGAATTACAGGGTAAGTATTCATCTAATTAAATTATATAATTTGTAAATGACATTACAAATTATGGATCCACATGTACGTTTTCCGATCCATTTGTTTAAAATCTCATCAAACAGACTATAGGTTTACTGCTGAGACTAGTACTCACTTGATCAGGTAGTAGCGCAGGCGGCGGGCCCGTGGTGTCGGCGTCGTTGCTGAGCTCGTCGGCGTGGTTGTCTTCTGTGTCCAGGTCCATCGCGTCGTCGCTGTGATGGGCGTCACCCGTCCTCTGTACATAGGGGTTGTTTTAGGAATTTCTCTATTAGTAGAGATATTGATCATCATACGAGGAGAAGCCAAGTGTGATGATAGGATTACATTAATACTTAATTATATACAGTTGTATGTAAGACTTTATCTACACCCATGATATGAAGCTTCTATAAAAGTTACTGAAACAGTTAGCTATTGTCAACATTAAAACGACCATAGCCCGTAGCTTTACAAGCGTGACGGAGCGTATTTTGGAAAATGTGTGACATGTGGGGGTCAGCATCTGCTGACCGGAAGAGATCGAACAAGCAAAAGAGTTGCGTAATGAAAGGAGATTGATCAAAATCAATACCGCATTATAGTGAAAGAGTATGGCCATAAAAATATACTCATAAATTATAATATATTTATTTAACTGTCCTTAGTTCATTTGATCGAAATCGTATGTGGGGTTAATATTTTGTATTTAATTAGTTCTTTATTCGATATAATTGCATACTTTTATAAATGGCGTATTTTAGTGATAGCAGTGTTGCCAATTTTAGGAACCTCCCCCTAGTCGGTCTTAACGGATAGTCAGGGCAAACGCTGAGTTTAAAAAATAATTTGAACTATGTCATTTTTCCTCGTTATTAATATTTTTAATAACCATAATATATAGGTAATACAAATGTAAAAATCACGGGAGTTTAAAACACTGCATTATGAACTTAAAAGCGATTCAATAATAGACCATTTTATGAGCAATTGTGTTGAAAAAATAATATTACCTTACTAATTAAAATCTTTCTTCAATAATTTCCAAACAAATCACTTATGGTCAGGGTGATTTAGATTACTTGTTGGTAACACTATCACGGACAGATGAACTGTCAAAAGTGCCACTGCCAAACAAATCATCAGGTTGTTGCCATGCAACTAGGTGAAAATAATTATACCAAATTGAAAGAGTACTTTATTGTACTAACAGGTCCTTCTCATAATGCCTTTTTAATTTTAACGTATTCTTAAATCATGTACTTCTTGTTTGTCGACACAGATGTCGCTTGCTGACGTTAACCGACTAAATTAAAAGATTCAGTCGGTTATTATTATTGGCTTAAAATACACTACAGCTTCACTGACCAAATGACTATTATAATCCTGTATCATAAACTCCATCAGGCGAATGCCAAATGTTACCATTAATAAAACATAAAAACGATTTTAACAGTTTATTCAAATAATCTAGACTACCAAACTATAAAAAGCAAATACGAAATACGCGTAATCTATAAATAATAAAATGTGTGTTTTTAGCAAATAAATCAGCATACATATACAGCATACATTTATACGCAAATGATACGTCTCGACCTGTATTAAACATGTAACTACTTTCGTATCGTAGTAGTTATTTTGTACTTTTCAGCAGCAATGAAGCAAGCTTTCAATAAATCTGTCAGTCATTAGCCCTTATACATTTATTAGTCTATGATTACCGCCGGTCGTTTTGGTTGATAAATTCAACAAATTATAACTTATAGTAATCTGTGTTATAACCCATCGAGTTGAGACCCTGCTCCTCGGGTTTACGTCGAGTGTTTTCATCAACCTAGTGCGTGTAAAAGTGATTCAGATATCCTATCTACAGAATAAACAATTTCATTTCATTTCATCTCTATACATAAGATTGATGACAAAATAAAAATAATAAACGATTACAATTACTTGTATTATGGGTTTTATTTTATTTCTGTAGCCCTAAATAATCTCATAAAGTGAATCAGAAAATTCCATGCCTTCAAGGGATTTCTCAATACCTACACCACCACTACAACCCCATCCAGCAAGTGCATTGTTTTTATTTTAGGTAGGGGGCCTAGGGCTTCAGCGATGTAATTGGCGAATTGAACAACCAATAAAGCGTTTATGCCCGAGTCTATTTTGGAAGGCAAAAATCAGTTAACCACAGAGCAGGCAAATCAACAAGACGTATTACAATGTGTAGTTGGGTGGTTACTGGAGTAGTAGGAAGGGTAATCAAATTAACGGTATTACAACTGGTAGTAAGATTGGTAGTAACTAGGGCAACAAACGTGAAGTAGTAATGGGCTCAACAGTTCTTGGAAATACAAAATGAAAATATTAATAGAAGGAGAACTATTTTTACCCGACTACGGCGAAGCAAAAAGGAGGGTTATGATTTTGACCGGTATGTATGTATGTATGTATGTATGTATGTTCATTTGTTCCCTCATAACTTCTAAACTACTCAACATAATTGGACAAATGGGGTATCGATGGAAGCGTCTCGGTCGTCCGATGGTTATAGGCTATGTGACGTCAAATTAAATTGAATATGGCGCCCTCTAGAGGACAAAAAGTCATGAACTAAAAAAAAAAGATTTTTTAATGGTGTCATGTTGGGTATCAAATGAAAGGGCTTAATGAGCACATTTCAAAAATATATATATTATAACCCCAAAATAATTTAAATAAAAATAAAAGTAATAAAAACTAAAACCCAACTACGGCAAAAGTCAACTAAAAAGGTATAAACAAGTCATCACAGACAGACTAATAAAAAATCCGGAGTCACACGTAATCTATCCGACTTATCCCCTAACACGTGTGACTCCGGATTTTTAATTAGTCTGTCTGTGATGACTTGTTTATACCTTTTTAGTTGACTTTTGCCGTAGTTGGGTTTTAGTTTTTATTACTTTTATTTTCTTAACTAAATATTTCCAAGACTGTCATTACATGATCTGATGCCAGTAGCTCTAGGTTCCTATCCAATAAAACAGGCTCGGTTGTATTAAAATTGAACTAGCAAACGACATTTAGGATGACTTGCCATTGGTATTGGGAATGGACAAGTATTTAGTAAGGGGAAGAATTAAGTCACGACGTGATAACAGCAAGGTGTACTTACTACCCCTACATTTTGGTTAATAGGGCTACATGTAACGATAGCTGATATTACTGACTATTATTGCAATTGTTTGGTGAGTAATCGGACAGTGGGGTGCTGTGCTCACGTAATGACCATTTTGTGGTACCTTAGTTGGGCTCGATTTAGGTCTGTTGAGCAGCCGGCTTCGTTTTTAGACGATATACTATATTTTATGAATATGATGATAATATGGACCAATAAAACTATTTCAGTCCAATAAGTATTCAAGCATTTTTATTTTCTACTTCCTATAGGTACAAACCTACATTTAGCATGCCCTACCTATGTAATATTATTTATTCGGATTAATTCTTTGGTTTGTTGGAACTATTTTTGTTGCATATTATGTGAATTTAAATCATATTGTTGTAAAGGACTGCTTTTTTTGGTGGAAAGTTTGTTACAAAACTAACCTCAAAACTTATCAAAAAATGAAAATTACAAAAAAACGCCACAGTACAAATGGATAAATTTTATTTCCTTTGAAAGTATGACATCAACCCTCTTTTATATCCAATTTATGCTATCATACAACAAAATTTGATGCGCAACGGCGGTCCATAGAAAAATGGGCATTTTCCTTTAGTACAACATTATTCTTTACATACTCGTTATACACTCGTTTCGATTATATAATGGTTACTATGACATCTGTTTTAGAAACTTTTATAGAGGATTTATAGCGTGGGTGTAATTGAAATGAATGAGTACTCACGACAGGCGGCGGCGGCGTGTCGCGCGCGTGCAGCGCCTGCAGCAGCGGCACGCCGCCCACCAGCGCCGACACGCCGCCCGCCAGCCCCGCCACACCGCCCAGCAGGCCGCTCAGGAACCCGCCCACCATGCCTGCCAAAAACATTCGGTCAATGTTGAATAGACATTACAGCTTTTAGGTTCACATTGCGGTGTATTGACCACGCTTGCTTTTTTTACATTCTAGCAAAGACTAGAATGTAAAAAATAAGTGTAATAGATGTCCTATTAGTATTAGTATGACATATCACTTTTTTTTATTACAAAATATTAATAAATAAAATTTTATTAATTTTTCCTAGTATGTTGAAAATCGTCGTCTGATACGAATTGTTATTGCACTCTTGGCTCCATTTAGCCTAATCTTTCAGGTGGGACACCAAGCCCGCCTCAAATGCAATGATAAACTTTGCACACTTGTATCAAAATGTACTATTAAAAGCACTATAAACAGACTACACATAGATAATATTGTGCATATAAATGAATTTCTTCAAATAAGCGTATCTCACCAGGCTGCGGCAGGGACTGCGGCGGCAGGCCGGGCGGGAAGCGCAGCAGCGTGGGCGCGGGCGGCAGGCCCGCCTCGCTCTGCAGACCTGCCACAAACGCTGACGCTAACACCATGTATTAATGTATTTAGTTAACGCTGCAAGCTTTAAAGACTTGACTTTGAAATATATAGAACTGATTTTGATCTTATTAGCAAATAATGTAACAGTTCGCAAACTGATAAGGAAAATCTTACAGTGCTTCGTTATAAACAGACTCAATCATCATGGATAAATTATATAAGTAGTAATGTAATTATTTTTTATCTCTTGTGGTATTTTTGCCTTATCTATTTAATTACAAAACCTATCTAAAACTCTGATGGCTATTTTATATAAACACTTTTCCAATGTGAGTGGAAATTGTGTTCGAATGTAAGATTGTGATAGGCGGACCGACTTTTACATCAAACGATGAAGGGTGGGCGTTTTGGG
This sequence comes from Eupsilia transversa, assembly GCA_914767815.1. NCBI lineage: Eukaryota > Metazoa > Arthropoda > Insecta > Lepidoptera > Noctuidae > Eupsilia > Eupsilia transversa. Next base: position 14,677,093 of record OU611882.1, read on the forward strand.
GGACTGTCGTATGTAATTATAATAAATGAGTTTTGATTTTGATTTAAACCAATGACTTTAAAAGTTGTTGTATTGATCTTTGGTGACACTTTACAGGACAACACATTTGCTTATTTTGTACTTGTCGTGCAATAACAATGTGATATTTACCAGGTACTCCACTGGGCATATTGGGCATGTTTGGTAGACTGGGCGGCCTGATGCCGGGCGGCATGCCCGGGGCTAAGCCAGGTGGCATGCCCGCGGTCATGCTGTGGACATCAAACAATCTGGTTAAACAGTAAAAAAAAAGATTATTAATACAGTTTGTACATGGAATTGGTATTGGTAGTGAGTAAACGTTGACACGCTCGGGTTGTATAGGGAGCGCGCATTGCATGCTTTCTTATTTACATTATATGTTGTGGCGCCCCAGCCAAGCAATTTATTTTATTGTATAGCAATTTTTCAGAACATTGAATGATAAATTTGCTCATCCATTAATGATATTTCATCAAATCCTTAATTTCCATCGACTTAAAAGTTGTAGCTTCCAAAACAAACCAGAAAAAGAATTATTGAGAAAATAACGAAATAAGAATAGTATCCCCTTACCCAGGCGGCGGCATCCTAGGTATATTGATCCCTGGGTTGGCTCCGGGAGGCAAGCTGGGCGCCAGTGTGAGCGCGCTGCCGGCCAGCGTGGCCGGGGCTGGCAGGCCAGCGCCCATGCTGGCCGGCGGCATGGGCATGCCGCCCATGGGCATCGCGCCCGGGCCCGGCATGCCCAGCATTGACATGTTCTCCATCATTGATTTGGGGAGGATCTGTAGAATAAATTCGGGTTATTTACAAAGTTAAATAAAATGCCTCGTTGGTCTAGTGGTCGCAAGCGCTACTACTGAGCATAAGGTCCTGGGTTAGATTCACGGGTCGGGCAAAATGTTATTGGGTTTTTTCCTTCTGGAATTTCTCAGTAAAACCCCGGAGTCTGAATTTGTGGGTGTACTATATGTACACCTCTGCCCAACCCTTCGGGGAATACAGCTTTAAAGCAAAAAAGCTTAAAACATCTTAGATTCGTGTTCACTACCACTTGCTCAACAATGAACTGTTAGCGTTATGTAGTCTAAGTTGATTTTTGAGTGACCATCTATTTTTATGATAAAAATGAAATATTAATGTTCCTTAGTAAGTGCATAACTCACGTAGCCCGCATATATTCCCCATCGACAATTATGACAGCTAGAATGGAGGTTTCCATTCTAGCTTTCATCACCTATATACGCCCTTAGGGGTTGAATTTCGCCGCAGTTGTGGGGCAGTTCGCAAGCTATACCGTGTGGGCGTGTGCCCTGGCTACACACACAACTGACGGAACACGGACGGGTTTTAGTCAATAAAAGTCTGACTCGCCCTTCCGCTCCGCCCCAGAGCGGGAGAAGTTAAAAGGGGTTGAATTACAAAAATCCTTTCTCTAATACTCACTTTCGTTACATAACTCAAGTGCAAAATTTCATGCATTTGGCTGAGGGTTATCCATCAGTTAATTTAAGATTTTTAATAAGTAGATATTGATGTGCACACTTACCCTGGGCGGTAACCAGGGCGGCAGAGTGTCCTCGTCCACGGCGCCTCCGTCCTCCAGCGCGTCCAGCGACAGCGCGCCGAGCGCCCAGCGCGCCTGCAGCGCCTGCCAGGGCAGGTACGACACGCCGAGCTCGGCCTCCCAGTAGTCCTTCCACTCGCGACCCTTCACGCCCTTGCCGGGCGCCCAGGCCACCTAAGAATAAATAATAATTTATATTATGTCTAATAATTTCCGAGAACTCTTAAAATGTTAACTAAATTGTGAATGCAATAAGGGGCCGTGCACGAAATCGACTGATTTTGTTAAATTTTGTGCATTGCTCGTGAGAAAGTAAAAAAGAATTTAAACAAAATGATTTGTGATTTGAAAAGCCGAGTTCTTTGTTTCGCATATAGCTGAAAGGGATGTTTCAATTAAATTAGGTATTCATGGAAAATCACAAATATTCGCAACAAGTTTTCTGAATCATGACGCGAGACTGACGTTTGATCATTTTTTTTACACGAAACTACTTTTTATTTTAAATATTTAAAAATATCATCAACATCATTATATGGTCTACTTGCATGTAGCTCAACCACTTTTTTCAATTTCGATACAAAAAATAGCAGAAAAATAATGTTGACAAAACCTATTTTTCTTTAAAAACCCAGTCAGTTATGTGTTTTTTCCTATTATTTACCAAACCGTATAAAGAAATTCAAAAATTGAACTTTAGTCTTCAGATATCCTTGAGCTAAAATCAAAATTTTATTTTATGATTACACAACATCTTCATTAGTTAAATCAAAGGCGAAATAAACCATATTTTCGAGAGCGCAAAACTGATGCAACTACTTATAGGTGCTGTGACTGACACGAATGGTTTAACACCAAGAAAACTATAGCTTTATAGTCACACAGACTTTAATGTTTCAATTATTTCAAGCTTTCTCACAATTAGATAAGTAATTGACAAAAGAGGGTTTTTTTCGTGCATGGAGCCTTAAATTGTGCTTCTTGAACCAGAGTTGTTTTTATTTTGATACTTCTATAATGGATTTCCACCAAGTCACGCCTGAATCAATTAATTAGTTCTATTGGTTTAATATCGCATAAACAATTTTATCTACACCCATGCTATAAATCCTCTACAAAAGTTTGTGAAACAGTTAGCTTATTGCCAACATTGAAACAACCAGTGTCATAGGAACCATTATATCATCCAAACGAGTGTTATAATGTTGTACTAAATTTCATTATGCAACTCTTTTGCTTCTTCGATCCTCGGTCACCTGCTGCCCCCCGCGCCGACACATGTCACACATTTTCCAAAATACGCTCCGTCACGCGCGCGAGGTTACGGGCTATGGTCGTTTTAATGTTGGTAATGAGCTAACTGTTTCAGTAACTTTTATAGAGGATTCATATCATGGGTTTAGATAAAGTCTTGTATGCAACTGTTATAATTAGGTATTACAACACCCACGTGATACTATTATCACCCACATTCGTGTTTTAATACCCCTAATAAACAACAGTTGCAAAAATAACTATAAATTACACCGCCACTGTGGTCTAGTGGTTAGACCACCTGTCTCAGACCAAGAGGTCCCGGGTTCGATTCCCAGTGGGGGCAAAATTTTCTGCTCGGTTTGGTTGGTGGTAGGGCTTGTTTTAAGTCCGCCTGGCTAGCTACCACCATCTTATCTATCCCCGTTGTGGATAAAAAAAAAAAAAAAAAAAAAAAAAATTAAAATGATTTATAATTAAATTAAAAATTCACATTTCTGATTGTTTTGGCTGGTTAAGTCAAAAATTCGCGAAGAAAAGGCCAAATTAAATGAATTGGCAAAACTTCACAGACGTGATAGTATTGATTTCTGATAATGATAAAACAAAAAAATGATTTCCTTTTATTATTTATGTACACACAGTAAAATATATAATCGAACGACATAATTAAAATATGAGTACAAAGGTAGGCCTTTCTGTTTTTTCTGGAATTATTAATTTAAAAAATATTTTTTCTTTGCACTGCGAAACGTAGCACGGTTCAGCTAAGTTATACTAATATTATAGAGGTAAAGTTTGTAAGTATAGATGTTGGTAGCAATCTCCGGAACTACTCATCTAATTAAAAAAATTGATATGAATTCAGTGATAGAAAGCGTAGCTTATGGCCGAGTGCTATAGGATATGTTTTATGTTAAAACACGCTGATGTGAGACTCATAAATCTGAATAACCAATCACTTACCGTAATCTCCTTCGAATGCAGCTTATGCCTGTTCAGCTTAGCGATAGCCTTGGCGGCGTCTCTGCGTCGCTCCATGACGACGAAGGCACAGCCGCGCGGCGCGACCACGTCGATGGCCGACACGCCGCCCACGCCGCCGAACAGGTCCGACAGCTCCTCGGGCGTCGCTAGCTTCGACAAGTGGCCCACCCATAGAGTTGTACTGCACACTGAGGAAGGAAACTATGTTAAGTAGACAAGTCGACATGAAAATAGAAAGTAAAATCATTTATATATTACTAAACTGCCTCATTGGTCTAGTGGTCACAAGCGCTACTGCTAAGCATCAGGTCCTGGATTCGATTCACATGTTGGATAAAGTTTTATTGAGCATTTCTATCTGGAATTTCTTAGTGGCAGCCCGGAGTCCGGATTTGTGCGCGGTTGATGGCAATACGTTTGTCTCCTATTATATGAGACTTAAACATAACTGGCGAAATGTGGGTATACTGTACTATTGGTAGTCTGCCCAACCCTTTGGGGAAACAAAGCGTTATGTTATGAATGTTATGATACTCCACTTTGGGAGCAAAGTGCAGACCAAAGATGAGGACATTAACCATTTCCTAAAGTGCAGTGTACCCACAGAAACAAAACTTTTAGATGTATGAGTCGATGTTCATACAATTTTGCACTTGACACTGAATTTAAGGTGTATATTAAAGTCTTTATAAAATCATCTTCATTGAAATCCTCTTTGGTTCACAATCGATGTGGCTAATTTTAACACAGATTCGGCCAAAATAAATGTGCCAATTTTGATGAACCCAAATCATTATAGACTCTAGTATAACTGTTAAAATACTACTTGAAACATTATTACTCACCACTAAGGTTTTCTTTCTTGATTGGCGGTAGACCTTTCTTCTCTCTCTCCCTCTGCTTTTCTCTTTCTGCTTCCCGCTCTTTGTAATTTTTTTCTCTGTCTTTGTCCCTGTCTCTGTCCTTATCTCTGTTACAGAAAAGGTAATTGAATTAGTGTTACCCACTGCCGTTTTTTTTAAGCCGTTCTTTCATATTTTGTGTGACCGTGTTTCATAATTTCATTTTAAACTCAAGTGGCTTCCAATATGTCTTCAACAGATTACTCATAGTCTTATTTACTTTTGAGGTAATTGATTGAATTCCAATACTCCCTTTCTATCGTTGGAGTTCATGCGTGAAACACATTTGAGATTCTAAAGTTCATTGCAAAAGTTACTTGAAATTCTTAAACATTCCACATATTGTGGCATGTGTAAGCAGCTTTGACCATTCTCATAAAATACTAGCTTTTGCCCGCGGTTTCGTGTGGCGTAGACGGCAAAAATTATCCCACTGGAATGAATTATGGGGTCAAAAAGTTTCCCATGTCCTAATCCAGATCATGGTCTACCTGTGTATCAAACATCTAAATCCGTTTAGGCGTTAAAAGGTAACAGTCAGATAGACTGATTACTTTCGCATTTATAATATTAGTATGTATGTATTTGTAAAGAATGTCACCTCTCTCTATCTCTCTCGCGGTCTCTGTCCCTCCTCCTCCTCGGCGAGCGCGAGCGCGAGCGCGACGATCTCCGCCGGCGGCGCGGGGACTTCGACCGCGAGCGATGTCGCCGGGACTTCGGCGACGGACTATTTAGAAAAGCGCTACATAAATACGTTAGCTTTTTGTTAGTACTGTGGAAGTATAGCGAAATCGTACAATATGCGGACGTAAATATGGCACATCCGGTTTTAGAAAAACGACGGCTTTGTCTCTACAGGGTGAAATTAAATTAGCTGGCGAAACTTTAGAGACGCCATGGGTATGGAATTATAGATATCTATAGAATACAAAACAAACAAAAAATATTCCCATCTCATAATTTCGAGTAACTACAGCTTGTTGCGGGGTCAATTAGCGCTAGTGTAGTGATAACTTGAAATGATAATTTTACAAATCATTTATACGATTTCCGACATGTCACGTCTGTGAAGTTTCGCCAACTACAACTAATTTAATTTGACCGTGTTTAAAGTCGTAGCCCTCTCTGTCACTCATAGCATAGCTGTCAGTCTGTACCTAAAGCTCGATGTGGCATATTATAACTGAAAGGTCCTGTGAATATGATTGTATGATTACCTGCTAAATGAATATTTTAAAGAATTTACTAATTACATGCTTGCTTTGGTATACACACAAGATAATTGCGCGTCTCCTTTCGACACTTCACGTGAGCTGGCTTGTTCTTTGGTCAAAGAATTCCAATGCATGGCAGCATTTCGACGTTGAATGCCATTCAACGTGGAAATGCTGCCATCTTCTGGGCTCGTTTCCGGATGGCACGGTCACATGTCCTTTTTTTTTTTTTAATTTGTATAGTTAGTTTGGCATTTCATTTAATGGTATATTGTTTTAATGATTTGTCATCTATAATAAAATATTCAATTACGCGTAGCGAATTGAAAAGGTAAAGGATTCGGCTTCCTTGGTAAATAAGCTAAAGTATTTCAATAGGTGACAAATGCAGATATTTACCTAGAATCATTAGCATCAGGTATTTCTATAACTTGCGGGCCAGTCTCCACAAACTCTATGTCAGACTCAACCATGTCATCCTTAGGGTCATTCTGTTTCTGTGAATCTTGCTGCGATCCCTAAAAACATACACAATTGTTAGTTTATATTAGAACAAACTCCTTACTAGCTAATCCTTCTTCAAAACAAATAAAAAATTTAAGGGAATAAAGGGAATTTAGTAAAATTTTCTTACCATGAAAGGATGGCCCTGATTTTGATTTTGTTGCATTTGTAGATCAGACATCATAGGCATCAGATTCTAAAACAATCAGAGTTAATTTGATTGTTACATTATAATTTAATATGTTAAATATTGTAGACAAATAATTAGATTATATTAAGTTTTAGTAATTTTAATAAATTAAGGATTGTGTTGAAGGATTGCCAGTTTTAGTTCTACACTGTTATTGGCTTCTACACAGGGTTTTATTTACCCCATATTAGTTTTATAGCAATTAGCCTTATTACTGGTTATTAAGAGTATTTATTAAACAAATAATACTTACAGGTATCTGCATTCCAGTCATCATCTGCATTTGAGCCTGCAAACTTTGCAGTTGCCTCATGATTTCAGGATTTGTTAATATACTGAAACAATAACATAAGATATTATTTACATAAACATTAAAGATAAGAGAATTATTATCATTGATTAGCATAATTGGTAGCATAGTAGGCAGTACCGTTATAGGATGTGAAACTAACATCAGAGCTTATAACAACCTGTTGAATCAAGTGTATCAATACTCAAGTGCACTTGGATAAAAATAAATGCCCGTTTTTGATATCAATTAGCGCACTGTGGGATTTTCAACCCTCGGTTCAGCGCCGAGAGTTAAAAATACAACAGTGCGCTTTTTTAGGAAATACATTTAGATGTCGAGTACTGTGAATAATTGTGATTGAAAACGGGTCTAAATCTCCTAAAGTACGTTTTTAAGGCCATTTCATTTCACAAAGAAGACAGGTATAAAGTAAGTGTTTTTTCATAAGATCTCAAGCCATTTTGTTTACTAATGTATCTCCGAAAGCTCTTTTTCAATAGTTTTTAAATACAGGCTGTTGTAACTAAGCCTAGTTGTAAATTAAAATACTTCTGACGAAATTCACCTCCCCAACGCATCAGCCGGGTTCTGCTGCGGCGCGCTGTGGCCGGTGTGCGCGGAGTGGCTGGTGTGGCTCGTGTGCGAGCTGTGCGTGCTGTGCGCGCCGCCCGGCGGCTCGGCCGGGGCCTCGTCTTCACTCTCGTACTCAAAGTCGTTCAGCAGCTTTCTGTTGAACTTCGCCGGCTGACTTGATGGTTGATCCTGGAACTGATGAGTGGAAAAATTATTTTAGGAATATTAATAATAATATTTATAGCATGGACTCATTAAAAATATAGCCAATGAATATACTATGAACTAGGATAGAGAGTAGACTGCTAAACTATAGGAACTCCTGAATTCAAAACTAGGTAACTTGGAAATAATAATGGATATGGAATGGTAACTTGGATATAAAAATAAAGTACTCTTCAATGGTAAATTAGGTGTAGAAACAAAAAATAAAGATGAGGTCAGGCTCTTTTGTCTAAATAGTTGATTTGAGGTGTGCTTCACACAATTGCTCACGTCGGCACATTCGATTCAGTAGTATTTGTCTATACAAATAAAAATTCAATTGAAGTGTCTGGTTTATAATGTCAAAATAACATCTTTTTAATTCATGCATATGAAAGTATAAACAGTTTTTTTTATTTAATTCTCTGTCTGTCTGTTCCGGCTAATCTATGCAACATTTGAACCGATTTTGACGGGACTGTCACTGGCGGATAGCTGATATTATAAGGACTAACTTAATTTCATTTAAGAAAAAGAATGGGCCACGCGAGCAAAGCCGCGGACAGCAGCTAGTTATACAATAAAGCCGACCCGAAGCAATTTTACTACACATTTACGTCGAATTTGCCGTCCCGCTGTGCCTATTAATGTCGACCTGAATAAGTGTCTAGCACCTCTTATGTCGACATAGCATTAGCATTGACGCTCACTCTGTTTCTTAGAATGTTTTGGCTTATGGAACATTTACATCCAAGATTAGAAGATTACAAACTAATGTATTTTTCTTTGTTTATATTTATTTCCAGATTAACATAAAACTGATGATTTTATGATAATCTGATAACAGTTGGCATAACCTTCTGTTGAATCATGTTTTTTTATTCTCTTTCGGTATTCAAATAGTTTGATAAGCATTTAAATTACAAATTGTTGAATCTTTTTATGACATCATGAGTTCATAGAGGTCAAGACATGATAAGAAATATTTATCAAGTATAGAATGCCTAGTTTCTGTTCCAGTCATTTTCTTCACAAAATTAGTGAGAAATAATTCACTATTTTTCCCATTTTGTGTTGTTGTTTGCCAATCAATATAATAGGATTTACAAGGCTAATCTTTCCAGTTAAAAGTTTGAAAAGGTAAGACCTCTTCGGAATATTTTACAGTGTATTGCGTTAAAACTGAGCAGAGATGTGAAAATAACTTATAATTATTTGTTATTTTATGCATCTCTACACTATGGTGGAAGCTAGTAAAACACACCTTCCAATATATAAAGAAAAGGATAATAAACATATTGTTGAAAACCTTAGAATGGTCTTTACTTTGGTGTTCACCCTTTAACCCTAACAGGAGACTTGAATATAATATTTACCTGATCACCCATAGGTGTGGAAGACTGTGGGGTGTGAAGAGGAGGTGGTACTGGTGATATCTTGCTGTCTGACGCATTGTGACTGATGTTCAGGCTGCTCCCTGAAATATTAGTTATTAAATTATTACTTTGTGTAGAAATGTCAATTGTTTTCATCAAAAAATTTCCTTAACTTTAACATAATGAAGTGAGATACAAATTCGTATAACTTCTAATTTTAAAATATCAATTGCATTGCACACTGGGTCAACCACTTCATAAACTGACTCTTATTTTTTTTCTCTAAATGGCAAAGTAATTGGCCAGCTCAATGGATTCTCTTACATATACTATTTTTTCTAGATCTGATTCCCTCGATTTACATAAACAATGGATGATTAATTTGTTCTCTCATTAGTCAAGGCTTGATATATGAAACAATGATAGTACCATTGGCAGTGTTGTTTTGCTGCTGCTGTATCTCTTGGTGTAGCGGATGGTTGGGGTCTGCCATGTCCAGCAGCGGCTGGATGACTTGCGAGGTGAACACATTGTTCTTCTGCCACAGGTTAAGTACTCTGATGATGTTGCGCTGAAAAGTTTAATATATTTTTATAAGTATTGGAACATGGCATGAATAGACTGGAATAGTCAAGTCATATTGGTATTTTATGACACTTATTAGAATATGTTTTAAACAAACAGAATTACTATTATTGGATTTTTCACATATTAGTAATTATGAATAAAAGGTTTTATGTTATAATTTATTTCATTTATGAGATATCTAATACTGAACACAAATCGGTATCATGACTGAAAACATCACTAAAAACTTGACCAAAGCCACTTTAAAAACATTCGTGTTCAATACATAGATAAGAGAGGGACAGATTATAACCTAAAACATTAATTTTATGTAACTAACCTTATCTTCAGGAGGACATCTGAAGAGGTTTGCAAATGTTTGTTGCATGTTTTTTGCAAATCTTGGAGCGAAGACATCCTTGTCTTGTCCAAACTGATGCCGCGACTGTCTCACTATTGAATCTATCACGTATAGACCAGGCACTTTATACTCTGGCTTGCATTTTTGGATGAACTTTTCAACACTGTGCACTACATGTTTATAAAACTTTATGGCCTTTATAGCACCTCTGGTGATTGCACTCATCTTCGCCTTTGATATAGGCGGCTTGTTGTCGTACAACGCGGATAACTGTAAGAAATTTTTTGTTAATAAGATGCCACGGAACAATTTGTTCAATACCAAAACTTAGATGTAAGAATACCTCCGCGTTGAACGATTTCACTTCCGGCATTTCCATTTTGGTGTTTTAGTCTTCTTCACTATTATAATTATTAAACCACATCGCCATTACAACTTATTTGCGAAAATAAAATCATTTTCGGAGGAGAATCAACATGCTCAAAATTACAAAATGGCGTGTGTACAGAGAAGATGTTGTCTATGGATGAGTGGCATGAGTTGAAGCTTGCGTTCAGAAATAACACAGAGATGTTTCGAAGAATAATTGTATTGAGTCTTTTCTTTCGTAAAAAACATAAAATAACAAAGATAAAAAGTTAAAATAACAATATTGATGATGCTATGCTACAACGCGAGACAGCCCGGCCAGGGTTTCAAACAAATCTGGCCACACTGTGGCGCCAGGAACCAGGAACAGAAAAGTCTATGGTTGCCATTGGTTCTAGTGATGCACTCATTCATAATCTGAAAAATTGAATGGCTATCTGCTAATTATAATTATTATGCTGCGGGGTAATGAGGATAAAACCTGCTACTTTGCTCACTTCAGATGTCGCTACTATCACTAGTCCAAGAATTTGACAGCTAGCCGTCACTAATCCGTATTTTTTAGTAACCACGCGACTTATTTTACTCGTAACTAATTCGTATACCCCGTTGCGCAGCTGTAGACTGCAAAAGTACTGGGATTCATGGATTTGCAAAAGATGTTAAAATACAAAAACTGTAGAAGAAAGCTTTCCGAAAGAGATTGAAAACCAGTAATTTCGCCGAGAGTATGTTGTATCTATACCTATAAAAACCTAAAGACTTGTAGAAGAAATTCGTATACAGGTGATGCTCCCAAGAAATCTAAGTGTAAGTAACACCTACAGGCACCTGTGGTGTGACATTATGTGAATTATAGTAAAGTGTTTTTATATTATCATTTTTTTTTTTCCTATATTTAAAAACATATATTTTACATTTTGAAATATTAGAATATATTAGAATATTATCATATTATTATTATTATATTTGATCATTGCTAGAATTTAATATCTCTGAAGTTTTTCAATCTGTAAGATCATCCTCGAGTTGATTTTTAACTCCGACTTTTTTTTACCAGCGGTAGACGCTTCCGTTTTCCCTCGTCTTTTAACTGTGCCCACAAGAAAGGCGTTTTGTGGATAGCCAACAGTGCTGAAGCCCATGAAGAGCTTTCAGTTTTTATTCCCTTTGCGCATAGTATTTTTATCTCACGAAGTCCCGAAGCGACGACGCGCCCTTTTCTTGTGGTAACTAAGTGTATAAACACGCTGTATACACGGACACACTTACTTCCGACTTTCTTTACCCGTGTCTCTGCCGGTACCGAGAGCTCCAGCGCGCTTACACACTCACTCACGCAAGAAATAAAGCGGGCGGCGCTTCGTGAGTTACAATTCTGTCTCTGTAAAAATGAAATGCATTTCATTTTGACAAATCGACGACATTCATTGTTATTAACGTTGTCGAGCTGTCAAATTTTTCAAACTTAAGATGCAATCGATTATGAATGTCCTTCAAAACCCTTCAGATGGTGATAAAGACGTGTTTTACGCAATTGGGATGTTGGCGTAGTCGAATAAAACGCGCCAGTCAGCAGCCTGCGTTACTACAGCGATTGTATCTTCACAGGAAACCGGTAGGTACATAAATACATCATGAATGTGTTTTTTTGGCTAAATTGCCTCTATAGTAAAAGTACTCTGTGGGCTAAATCACTAGCCATGTCTTAAGTCGGGTCTGCTGCGCCATGTTTGGATGTTTTAAAAACATCAAACATCAAACATGAACCAATCAAATCGCTTCGTGTTTGATTTGCGGATGCCTGATTGGTTCGTGTTTGATGTTTTTAAAACATCCAAATATGGCGCAACAGAACCGGCTTTATTGATACTGTTTCGTAGTTTCGTTTCATGAACTGCATCAACTGCGTGTTTATTATAACAGGAATAGACTAGTCAATAAGTTAACATTCACGTGCTCTTTTGATTCGCATATTATTGAATAGCATATTACCCATTATACCTAATAATTTTCACCTACTCAATAATTTATCGAATAGCAGCTGTCGTAGTAGTCATATCGCATCACTAAAGTGCGGTTTTCAAAATGTCATCAACAATGTCAACAGTTGACAATTTGTCATTGTTTTGATGTTTTATTTTGTGGTTGAAGCGTTTGTCTTTTTAGAATAATTTGCAGAACAGAAATGGCTGATGAGTATGCGGCTGTTAAGCGTGGAAAACTGATTTTCAAAGGAGAAAAACCCAAGTAAGTATTTGCTCTGTAAAAATAACTTGAGTAACCTATTTTGAAATCATAATTTTAATATAAAGTTACTGGCATAATTGGGTTTGTCAGGAATCAGATAGCTGCTACCCCTGCTATAAATGTTCAAAAATATATTGTAAGTATACAGACAAACCGTTGCACAAGATTTGATTCCATCGCTTTACACTTTCAGGGCAAAGAAACGTAAGCACAAGAAAAAAGAAAACTCAGAAGATTCGAACATAGATTTGGATTCCGTCAAGCATGGAGGTTGGTGGAAGGTTGAAAAGATTGAAGACATAACAGGCTCTGTATCCATAGAGTTTGGCAAAAACGCATATGTATCAGCTTTAGACAACGGCCTGTTTACTCTTGGTGCTCCTCATGGAGATGGAGAAGGTCCATCTCCCGAAGAGATCTTTACGGCATTTCCAGCCGGAGAGAGCAAGTTTGCATTAAAGTCGGGATACGGAAAGTATCTCGGTGTTGTGAAGGAGACGGTTGTTGGAAGATCTGATGCTGTGGGGGCGATGGAGCAGTGGGAACCTGTGTGGCAGGAGGGTAAGAGATCTGTTATTGTTTAAAATGCGTAAAATCATTTTTATCCCAACTTAAAATAAGAAAATTAATATGGCTCTAAAAACAGGCTTGATCTTGATGTTATTTTAATTGCTATGGAAGTTTATGTAATAGTTGAGAAACTTATGAGCCTGTAACACTTTTCCAGAATAAATGGGACAGAAATTGTATGAAATTATCTGCTAGACATGAGAGAAAATACCGAAAACAAACTTATCCAGCAGTGGTGTAAATGCATAGTTGGCCTGAATAAGTTGGCATTATTACATTTTTATTGAAAACAAATTGAGATTATAAAATTAACCACAACTGTTAAAATGAAAAACTTCTGTACATAATATCAAATCAAAGCTCTCATTGACATCCACAGCATCAATCACTAATTATAAGTGGTGATCCACAGGCATGTTTCCTGATCAATTTGTTTACATTTTCATCGAATACTTTAGGAACAGAAGAAAGTTCTTATTCATTTTATCTACACAGGTAAAACAGCAATCCTGAGTTCCCTCAACAAGTTCATGTCAGTGGACCCTGAAGATGATGCAGTAGTAGCTCGGAGCACTGCCGCTGGAACTGATGAGTTTTGTAACATTCGGAGCAATAAGACTAAGGAGGTCAACAAGTCTGTATTGCCTGATGAGGAGCAGGCTGACTTGTCACAGGTTGAAGTTAACTATGTGTAAGTATGAATTAGAGATAAGATTAAAAAAATCAAAAGCTTTCCTAGTTTACGAGTATCATAATTTTTATTTCATTTACCAGTGCACATTAGTGCACGTCATTGATCAAAAATGCCGTGCACATTAGTGCACGTCATTGATCAAAAATGCCAGAAAATGTCCATAAAACTAATTCAGACTAAAAGTGACATTCATTTTTCAGCAAGAAGTTCCAGAAGTTTCAAGACAAGAAGATTCGTTTGAATGAGGGCGGTGTGTCAGAGCTGAAGAAAGCTAAGACAGAGGGCAACCTGCACGAAACACTATTAGACCGTAGGAGTAAGATGAAAGCCGATCGATACTGTAAATAGAGAAATATTATAATGTAAGACATGAATTTCCATTATCCACTCAATCAATCTGCCTAGCCTTTTTCCAACTTTGTTGGGATCGGCTTCCAGTCTAACTGGATGCAGCTGAATACCCGTATTTTACATGGAGTGACTGCCTATCTGATGTCCACAACCTAGTAACTGTAAATATGGTCAGCCATCCACGCACCAACCCCGGCAAGCGTACCTGATGGATCGACCCGTGCGGCTATTATTACTTAGCCACGAGCTCCTCATGATTTTTCTTAACCACAAATGAGAAACTTAGCTTGTTAGAACAACAGTCACAAAAACATGCTAGAATTTTGTCAGGAATTTATTCCCATTTTAATGACACCAAAAATGATAACTACGAGTTCAGTAAACAAATCGTTTAATGAGAGCAGAGTTACATAAAGTTACAATCAATAAATCAATGGTAAACAAAACAAAATTCATTTTCAAATGTTTTTATTTATTTCTCATGTAATAACCTCCGGTACAATGGCCTAAACGATTTGCGATAATTTGGGATACACGGTATTTTACAGAGAAACCATTTACTTACAATCAGAGAATTTGAATATACTACCTACACGTCTTATATAAAACGATATCTACACCTAAACCTAGTGTTTAGACTAGACATAGAGCTAGTCTATTGGAACATGATTCGAAGTGGCCTCATTTCTCCAGTCTAAAGTCTGTGGTGTATACGGATTTATTCTATTTTAGTTTATGTGAATGTGCGATACATGTCTAGCATTAATCTTCAATAATCTTTTTAAAAATAATAACGACTTACTCTATGCACTTGTTAAGACTAAGATACTATACATAAATAGCAGATGATTCTATCTAAACGAATATTATTGCTAAGGACAGAAGAATGTTATTAAAGAGAAATGGTAGAGATGTCGATCGCACATTCGAGTTACAGTAATTATTCTATGCATTGTGTTCAAAATCAGTCGAAAGGCCATCTGTTGCAGATACCAGACAATATAAGCATTTTATTGAATCGTAATACATTACACTAATCCCACCAAGGATTGGCTACTGGTTGAAAATAAATATCCACATATCCTGGTCAAAAGAAAACATCCTCCTTGCCTGTTGTACTGTTTTAATGCAAACATAATAATAACGATCGGTGGGCAAATTAATATAATATTCAATGTTTCAACAGATTTCATATATAATGATAACGAGATTGCGTATTATATTCTTTAAATTATATCAAAGGAGCATTGCAAAATCATAATATACATAAATCTAAAATAAATGCTAAAAATATACAAGTAAACTTATGTCTACTAAGTTAATAATACATAAAATACAAGGTTATGTACTGACCATTGTAATATGAAGCTCCTCGAGTGGCCAACCAATAGCGTAAGTAATTTTATATTTACATTTTTTTGTGAAATAATGATAAAGGAAAAAGTGCAGCATGCTTTGCATAAATATAGAACAAGGGTAGTTATAGGGGCATGTGAAGCAAGAATTGTTACAAAGAAAAACTGCTGTTGTTTAAAAACAATACCTGCTTGTTTTATTTTTCGCCAAAAATCAGTACATTTAATTTACAGCATTCTCATACGTTCTCACGAATTAATAATATTTCTGGACCAAACAAACACTAAAATGTTCTCACTCATTTCCACAATTTGGCATAAGTGACAGAATGCCTTCTTTCTACACTAGCATTGTTGGAAATAAAATAAAAATATCGATGTAGTGCAAAGAAAAACGAGAAAAATAATGTGACAACGCTAGAGTAAAAAGCAGACAAAAGTTAATTATTTTAATACACAGTTTTATTAAAAACAAACCTATGTTTCAAGAGTCACAGTAAAGTAACGCGATTATCGCCCGCGATAAATATTACTGACGTAATAATTAAATTTCCCTGCTTTCATCACTGTTAATAAATTACATCAGACCCCTTATGGCTCAAGTATTATATACTAAAGAAATCAGCGAGTGAGTTTGTAAGTGGTTAAATAACAGTACAGTATGGGAATATCTGGTATATTTTTTAAGGCATACAACTGTTTAGACATGACACTGATTCCGAAGGTATTTTTATTCAGGATTTATCACCATCACTACTCTATTTCAATACTGTGACGTAAATTATGGCGATCCAAAAAATGAGTGCCTTTAAAATCTTTCATCGTTCATGGAATCCAAACTGAGCATTATATAAAACCTGCATGTTTTTATTCCTAGCCATACATAAACATTTTAGACAGACCTGACTGACTGAAAACCCCCAAAAGCTTATAAATAAAGCCAAAAGGCAATAAATAAAATAAATTTCCAGATACTCTTCGGTATCAATGTCATGTCTGCATATACATGAGGTTCACTGTAGGTTAGGACTTACCGCTGTGTTGTGAGAGACCAACAACCCTTGTTCTTTAAACAAAGAACATTTCCTAGCCTAGGTCTAAAATCCCTTTGATTTAGACCCTTCATTCCTAATCAAGTCTTTTCCACTTTGCTTATATTAGCCATTTCATTACAAAACCTATCCACATTGTATGTCAACCATGACATAACATTCACTTTTCCAAGGAGTAGTAGTAATCAAATGGAGTGCTGATATTTGTTTTTTATTAAAAGATTGCTTGTATTCAATAACGACCGGCATAATACACACTCGAGAGTGTAAACGCTGTCTACCAGGAATTATTATATATAGTTCTGAATTTTCCAATGCCATCTTTATCCAAGGAATATTTGTTTTAAAGTTTTCCCATGTGAAAACTGCCAGATGTCAGTTTTACTCCACGGATAATAGATATCTGGCGTTGGAAAAATCAGCCCATAGACATAATGGATTTCAACGATCGATAGATAAACCAATGAAACTGACCCCTACGGTTGTAGCAAACCCTTAGTTTGGCGGTCATCGTCCAAACTGATCTTGTATATGTACAAATCGATGAATAAATGAATAAACCTCAGCTCAGCACTCCACGTGCGCACTCCCGGGTCTCCCCGCACGTGGCCCTCAGCTGTGCGCAGGCATGGCCGCGTCGCCGGCGCGCTCGGCCCGCAACCATTCCACGAACTCGTCTAACATTACTGGCCCTGGAAGTATGGAAACAATCTGTTACAATGTGTAGTCCTCGAGACCGAATTTGGGCCCTGGCAGCCAATTTCAGCGTAGAATAGCCTCCTTCCTTCGCGGGAGATATAGTAGTGCACGCGTGTGTACGACTGTGCGCATACACAATACTCTGTCGAACCCGAGCGGAGCCGAGCCGGTCCGAGCGGGCGCAGGCGTGCCGTGCGCACGCGGTGAACTTACGACTTACAACTCGTATCGGGCTGTTACTGAGCCCCCACTGCTCCATATATGAGCACGTTTTTAGGAACGCTCCGTCGACGCGCGTTCCTAAAACGCGCGTCGACGGCGCGTTTAAAAAAAGTGGTGTGCACAGGCCCTAAGTCTTATTTCTGTACTATTGTTTTAAGTTTCATTTTGTTTTTGCATGGGTCTATCGCTTTATATCGTGCACTCGGCTCGTGTTAATAGATCGAACAATGTAACGATTGTAGATAGGGCAATAAATAAATAGGACAAAATATACTAACACGCTCCATCAGCGTCGTAGGTATTAAGCTGCGTGTCGACGGTCCGGCTGAACTCGAGGATGTTGCACCACTGGTCGCGGTTGACGACGCGGTAGCGCCGCTCGCGCTGCAGGAAGTCGGCCAGCGCCGGGCGCAGCGCCCAGCGCGGCAGCAGCACGCCCAGCAGCGCGCGCGCCGTGCACGTGTCCAGTGAGCGCTGGTCCTTATCCTACAAAACGACACAACTTTTTGTTACAAAACAGTTATAGTGAAAATGTATAATAGATAGTAGGAAAAATTAAGCTGAAGTTGACAACAAGAAAAGTTTCGACAGAGTAATTCTGGTGCTATTTACGTGTTTGAAATGTCAATTGTGTTAATTTCTTCATTTTTATGTTCTACTAGCGACCCCTTTCGGCATCGTCGCACGGTTTTTGCGACTTGACAAAACATCGAAAGTTTAAAATTAATTTATTATATGTACTCATAAACCTTCCGGAATCACTCCTCGAATTGATGGTGAAAACTACATCAAAATCCGTTGCGTAGTTTAGAAGAGCAACACAGACACTAGAAACAACTTTGTTTTACACTATTTATGTGTTTTTAACCGGGTTCCAAACAGGAGGAGATTATTTGTCATAAGTCTGGTATGATAGTAAACAATCAAAGCGTAGTCGACAACACAAAAAGCTTAGACAACGTAATTCTGTTTCTAATTTCATGTTTGGAATGTTAACTGTCTTAATTCTTAGATTTATTTATATAATACAAACTGTACTCACCCTAGCAAAATCATAAGAATATCTGTAAATGGCCTTAAACATATAGGGATCGTTGAGTAAGCTGCGAAGGTATTCTATTTTGTTCTGCAATTTGTGCGCATTGTCACATTGTAGTTCCGTTAGTCCTGAAACAGATTAATTATAGGTATTAATACAACAAAATCATATTATTGTAACAAGTACTGCACGCAAAATAAGGGGAACAAAAAAGTATTTCTTGTGAGTTAATCATAAAAGTAAGTATTTTTGTTATATATTGTCTGGTAAGATGTAAATTATTACTAGTTTCAAGAGAAAACTCAGTTGTTAATTAATTTTATTTTAAAACATACCTTTTATCCATTCCTCTTGTGTGAAATAGCCCATTTGTTTTGCTCCCATTTTGTATGCGATGACCAACATGACGACGTTCTCAGGATCCACACCTAAGTCCTCACAAAACTTTTCCATGCCTTCTGGACCTGTACATACAAAATAAACTCGTATTTATTGAGTGTCAACGTTGAGTATGCCCTAGCTTAAGGAGGAACAGTAGAAGGTCGAGAAAAATAGTAGAAGAATTATAGACCTCAGTCCTATTTATTAGAAAATAAAATAAATAAATCATTTATTTTGGACCAAACACTTGTTGGAGTTGTAGGTACACATTTTATAAACATTATTTGGTTAATAGTTAATTGATTCAGGCGTGACTTGGTGGAAATCCATTATAAAATACAATAGACGTAGATATATTTAGTAACCTATTCCGCTTAACTATTCTTCTTAAAAACCCTGTAAGAAATCGACACGTGTTTCACCTCTCAACGAGGCATCTTAAGGATGACGTGAGTGAGCGTCCAGCGCTCGGCGTGTTTACACGTCGTGTTCGGGTTCGCGACAAGTCAATCGTGTCCCTCAACCAACTAATTATTGTCACCAATTATTATTAAAACCAATGGCGTTCAGTGACTGAAAGTAGGAATGTCGGGAGTCCGGCGAAATGGGCAGAAAACATTGTTGTCATCGCGGATCGGTCTTGAATGAAACTGACTCAGGAGCGTCGGTATTGGCACGAGGCATTTGTTTAGGCCTTTGTTTTAGGCCCCTAAGGCTGGTTGTGGATACTGATGATAATAGAGTATTGACTCACCCAATACTTCTGGGTCCAGGGCTGTTGTGTATTCTTTAAACCATGTTAAACATTTCTTTACGCTAAAACTCGTGTCTTCTGATTTGGAATGTCGACGTGAACTGAAATTGACAAGCAAATAGATTCATTAAATACGATGATCTTATAAAGGTTCAGATTTTCGTTTTAAGGTTGGAACCCTCATAACACACAGTTGCAATCTTCACTGACTAAAACATTTCTAGAATGGCATCCAATTTTAATGGTGGTCAGGCAGAAGATGCATTTATCTATGAGCAGCATCAGTAACCAACACTTTTGAAAGGCCTGCACTTGTTTACAAGAGAAGCGGAAGGGAATGAGTTTGGTCTTACCTGCTATTTCTAGATCTCTTGTGGTGATGGTGTTCGTCAATGGCGGTCGCCCCCGGCAGGACTTCGCCCCCGCTCGCGGGAGCGCCGCTCCGTGTGCGTTTACTGCAACGTGGCATCGCTCTACCACCCTGTCCAATAAGTTATAGGATACTTCAGTATTATTTTTGCTAAAATGCTAGGAAATATGTTTCATAGATACATATAGATTTAATTAGTAAACATTTGAGAAATTGTTACAGAAATTTAATTGACAAAACTAGAAGTCGGCGTTAGTTCCGATTTTGGTCACGCGGCAAAATAAGCTTGTAGCGTTGTAGGTAGGTATATATCCAAAAGTATGTGATTACAAGAATTTCGCGTATGTTAAAAGGTCTTCGCCGCATGCCACTTACGATCACTAAGGAGCTCAGTTAACCTTGCTGACAACACAATACAATTTGATTGGCAGCAATACATAGGTATAGCAGAAGGAACATTGCATACAATGTTTGATCATTGACCTATTATTTTCATTGGTTGACGACACTAGGAACATCAAAGGATTTGCTGGCTGATGTGTTGCCAACTTTAGACTTTAAGTTGAAATGTCTCGTTACTAGAATACCCGTGAAATTTCGCGTTTTTGCATAACTTTTTAAGTAGGTAATTCATTTATGGCACCTCTTTAGGCCATGAGCTATACGAATATTAAAAAATATTTGGCCTAGGTCTTAAGGGGGAGGCGTTAAAATTGATGCGCTGTTACAATGTATAGTGATATGCCTGTCATTCATTATACAAAGGTTGACCTTCTGTTCGTATTTTCTGTATAATTTTGTAAGACTTCGCTGATGAGTCGTGTTTATAACTATCGCGCCATATTTGAAGATGAATCTGAGATTGTAGGTATATCAATTAACCTTTTAACCACTACTCATCCTGTGTTTGTCAACCAATCTGCCAATGTCATTAAAATAATACAAACATCACTTGTTTATTAAATCAAAATAATTGTGATAAAGATAGAAACTATTCAACAGACACATTTATCACAAGGTAGAATTGGAAATCTTAATTAGTATTGGAAAATATGGTTTATATACACACAAATAAGGTTTAGAAAACCCCTTAAAAACATGTAATATTGTAGAGAACAATAGCCACGTTTTAATAAAACCCTAGGCCCTAGATAGCTGCAGGTTGGTAAAAAAACAATTCGCATGAAAGCTACTTTTTAAATGTTTAAATGTTTTTTTTTTGTCAATTTTGTCTATGTTATTTAAAGCCCAGTCTATTCGAAAAATAAGTTTCAGCAAAAAGTGTATAGAAGTGTGGAGTGCACTTTTAACTTTTAATATTCTATTTCAATTGGGAAAATATAGAATTTATGATCACACAATGCAATGAGCACAATACAATACACAAGATACAAGAGCAAGGAGGAGAATTTTTAATAGTAAGTTTGTCATCTACAAACATGTCATAATTTAGGTTGATATCACATTGACCATGAAATCAAAGCTCCTACATTTTTTTGTTGTTATCAAAAGCAGATTTGAATATGTCTGTTATTTAGTTAAATTTTTAATATTGGTTTACTGTTATCTGTCCTTAAAACAGTCAGGATAAGGATGTCTGATGATTCATCATTATGTACAACTTTAATACATTTTGTACATGTTCAATACAATGTTACCAAGACATTTTGTCGCATAATATGCAGTAATAAATAACTTATTTACATTATTGTCATTGGCCTTGAGAATATTGTTGTTTAATGTTTTCATTAAGTGTGAAAGAACTGGTATAATCAGTAGTTGTTTATGTAGAAATTCATTAACCTGTACAAACTTGATTATTATAAGTATTATTGTTTCTTTGAGCAAATATTATAATAAAAAATAAAAAAAACTGAAAAATGTTGGAGTTGTTTGAATATTTTTGTAAATAGAAAGCTGCATTATGTAGAAAAATAAAAGATGCAGCAAGATGGTCAGACACAATCAAGAAGGCTGTTGGAGGCTGCATTTACCTCTCTCTGGTCTATACAAGAAGAGAAATTGAAAGCTTGACAAATAAACAATGGTGCGAGGATTTCGGTACAATAATGACCATAGATTTCTTGAGCGGAGACTACCAATTGGCAAGCATATGCAGTGGTACTCATCCCAATCCCAACTAGATGGACCATCACATTACCAATGCAGCCGGGAAAGACTGAATATGGAAGGAGCAGAATGTAGTGTTGTGGCGTAACTGGAGTTTTGATGCCTTACAAGAAAACAATATACTTTGCCCAATGCCATAAATAAGATTATCAACCAAGATAATGAATTCTTAAGGTCATCAAAGTTTTTTGGCAATACAATCTTCTGTACACTTTATTTAAAACTGATTATTGTTCATCTATATCAAAGATTGATAATTAATAATAACTGCAGAGTAATGTATGCAGCTGTATTCATTGGCAAAACTAGTTTCTTTGCTAGAGAAACATAATTGTGACACAGAATTCAAGATTAAAGATGATTCAGCACTTTTTCATGTCAATATTTCAATTCTCAGTGAGTAAGCATTTGGGTTCAGGTGGAGACAAGTCAACATTTTTGAATTTGGTTAATTTAATGCAATTATATTTCAAATTTTTGGAACTTTGAACTTTTTAAATTCAGTATAATGACATGTAATGTAGATCATTGCAATAATCCTTTATATATGGCAGCCATTATTTATGAGAAAATGACTAACTTAATGTTTAAAATGTTTCAGTAAACACAGCTTACTACTCTCACAGCTATGTGTTGA
This sequence comes from Eupsilia transversa, assembly GCA_914767815.1. Taxonomy (NCBI): domain Eukaryota; kingdom Metazoa; phylum Arthropoda; class Insecta; order Lepidoptera; family Noctuidae; genus Eupsilia; species Eupsilia transversa. The sequence continues at coordinate 14,699,981 of OU611882.1, forward strand.
CAATACAAAGTTTATTTCCACTTATCTTTGCAAGACAATGTACAATACTCCATCAAATGGTGTAACCTCTTGGAATCATCACCCAAATATGTAGAAGTTCAATTTAAATCTAGCCTTGCGTGAGTTAGGTATCTAAACAGCTGGGTGTGACAGAAACATATGATATAGGATTCATTGTAAGCATTTAGAGGTTATACACATAACATTTGTGACTGCAGTCCGATAATACACATACTAGAGAAGTAGAGCCGATTATAAGACTAACAAACACCAATACAACTGGTAACTTACAATAATAAAACACCCCAAGCAATGGAATCATCTAAATGTTTACCTAAATACACACCTCAAAGATCAAAATTAAATGCCTTTGAAGATGTAGCACGCACTTTTACGGTTTAACTTAAAGAAAATGAATCAAACTTACTATTGGTGGCAGATTCGATATGAAATTTGAAAACTTAAAGGGGTTTTCGTCTCCTATTTTGCGAATTTTGCAAGTACAGCTTCACGAAAAAAATGTCTTCTTGACAGGTCGATAATAACCTGAAATAAAAAAATCAATGTGTGGCAAAAGAGAGAATACATTCAATACAAATGACTATGATGGTAACATGATCAGTATTTCGGTTATTTACTGAAGATCGATAAAAATGTTAATACAAAACGAAAGGTGAAACGTTATATTTTGGAAGACGTCCCCTACAATAATTTTGCAAAAAATCTTACCTTTTCTTTTAATATAAAGATTAAAAATATATCCAGTATTAGTTTAAGGCAAATTAATAACTAATAACACATTTCCATGATACAAAAAATTAATAAATTGATGAACCAAACAGCAGACACAGCGGCTGAGAAAACTCATAACGAAGTGAACGTTTAGTTACTGCATTAACGTAACACGATCATTTTATTTGCAACCCTTGTTTAACATTTTATTGAGAAAAATACGATAAAAGTTTTTTTTAAGATAAAGTTGCATTTATAACATCACTATTTTTTCATTTTATATTGGTTTTCCCAAGCATAAAATGAAAGTGAACATATTCTACAGCTTTGTTTTTAAGACACATCGAATGGTAACTAAACGTAGCTGCATTATTTTTTATTGGACAAATAACTTTTTATTTTTATCTGTGCCAACATTGAAAGTGTTCCAAGCACAGAATAAAATCAACCAAGAAAGTTTTTTTTGTAAAACACAGTTTGACATTATTTTTTAATGTTTTTTTTAATTGCATTATAACTAGGTGGTTTATCTCAAAATTATTATTTTTCAGGCAGGATTAGAAATTAGGACAATAGCGTAAGTAAAAAGGGTAATTTACTCGAAGTCTGACATCTCATACATTATAATTATTTACATAAAATAGTTGCCGGTGCTCCGAACAGCAATAATTATTATTACCTCACTCGTTCCATGTTCCATTGCCGACAAATCCAACCGACAGATGGCACTGACCGATATTAATGAAGCCATACAATCGCGGACAAAAAACCATGTTTCACATCATCCTTTTTATTGACAAAGGGGTAAACGTATGGACTGGTGAACAAGTCAACCGAAAGACAAAAGTGTACAGTCACGAGCAAAAATATGTCAACACTAAGTAAAATTCAAGAACGAATTACTCAATTAATTATTGAAATTATAGGAATTACTCAATTAATTATTGAAATTATAGGGTTTTGTGCAGACAGAACTTTTAAATATTTCATTAGGTAAATTGCAATACTTAAATCCATACTCTAAATGAGAAAATCGCTTTAGAATTTTAATTAGTGTTGACATAATATTTTTGCTCGTGACTGTACCTAAGTTTTGAGAGGGGTATCCTGGGCATGAAAAGTTTATTTATCCACCGTGATGATTGTTTAACATTTTTACTACGGGATAAGCCCATACTTTAAATTAATCAGAATAAGAACAACCAATCTACATACCTACCTATTTTAATTATTACGAATGATGCAAATCGACAAGATGCAAACATAAAGTCCAGTAAAAACAATACCCACTATCCCTTACCGTAAGGAACTTCGCAGTTCAGTAGTCACAAAATATTTGTATAGGCAGGCTCTTTCTATAGGTAGTTCCTACACTTGTAGTATTTAGAATGGGAAACAAAGCACCTAATCTAGTAAGAGGGCGCAATTTACGAGGGTGTTGCGCCCCTCGCTATCTGCGGTGCACAACCCCTGACGCGACGCGACGCGCCGTCTAGATTTAGTGGAGTACTCATTATCGATTTTAATTCATTTGAATACTGCTCTCTCCCCTCCAACGTCACATCTCTAGTAAATATTTGGCGGGAATTATTTTTTTAAAGTGCGTAATGAATGGCGCCATAATATTATGATCCCTTTTGCTTTTTATTTTATTAGTGGATGGTTTTAATGGGATTAGGAATCAGGGTGAGCTTTAAGTTTAATTAGCAAGATTCTTAGGTTTTTAGGTTAGTTTAGTTTAGTTTTTCTTAGGTTAATTTCTCTAGGATTTTTTTTATTTAGAGTATTTTATTCTGCTGTGTAGGTACTTCAAGTTGTTGTTCTACAAAGATGGAATTTAGCTGTGTTCATGTATGTTAGTCTGTATCTGTAGGTAAGTAAGTACCTACTACAGACTATATATACCTAGATACCTACCACATATCTATAGTTATCTAGGGTGTATGTGTCAAACTTGTGCCATAGACTAGACACCTTTCTCTAACCTGCCTTTATATTAAAGGGTTTAGTATCTAGCACTCTAATATAAATTACAGCCTTAGGTATAGTTAACGAGGAGAGAAACATACATTTAAAGATTGCAAAGAATTTAAAGTTCAACTTATCATGTTGATTACACCTCCCCACGCAATATAGAGATGAGTACAACATTAGTCGTGACACCCATTGGTGACAGCTTGTCAGTAATGTTTGTTTCTCGAAGTCTCGAACCCTCAGAACAATAACTAAAGCACTCGAAACCTACTCTGACCTCGCATCGCATGACAACGAGATTCTGTTACAGCCTAACGTTGCATGGGTGCTAGCAAACACGGTGCTTACGTTTCTAAATATAATGATGAACGTTTGGTAAGTTAATTTATCATTTACAACGTGTAGGTACATTTCCTTAGAAAGTGGGTATTCCGCTACAGTTCAGTCAAATGTGTAAGAAGTGTTTTATTTGCAAATTGTAAGTATGTAGGTACTTATAATTATTATGCAGTTTACAAATAAGAAGAAAATATTCGACCCTCAGTGACAAAGGTCATCGACTGAAACATTTTAGGCAGAAATTAAAATAGGACACGATTTAGCTTATAGCCTGAAAGGCTGTATGCCTATTTTCCGCACTCAAAACTTAATAAACGTACCCATGTCGTCCTAAACTTTGTTATTTTACGCTTCTCAAGTCTCAAAGTCATTATCGTTATCTCCGCCATTCCCGTTGTAGGCCAAGAAGAAAACATTCAAAATACCAACCCGTAATAATTAGAGAAACATTCATTGCAAAACGTCGGGGGAGCGTTTCTGTGATCGTCGGACGGAAAACCGTCATGCGTTGCGTAGCCGGCGCGTCCATTCAAGCTGGGTCGGCGGTACGCCCCCGCTTCACCCTATTTTCACCCCAATAGCCGCGTCCCTCGTGGAAACAATCTTCAGTTCGCGTTTCACCCGCACTTTGGCCGCCCGTCGGTTGCCGGCTGCTCTGTGAAAATACCGCGATCTTTCTCGAACTAGTGCAATATTCAAAACAATTCGAATTTCAACTTGTGTTCCATTTGGTTTTGTTTTTCTGATCGTTGCGAACCCCTGTTAGTGTTTTTGTTTTATTAACCAGTGTTGTATTGTTTGTAAATTATATTTTCGGCGTGTGTTGGTGTATAGTTTGTGGACATCCGCATTTAGCGAACTTACGTAAGTATTTACTGCATTGCGTTTTCATCTGAGTTTGATTAACCTTGATTAAAATGTATTCTTAGCGATTACACGGCAACACCTTTGAACTTTACCTCGTAAATATGAACCAATTTAATATAATTGGAACGATCATAGAATGGCGTCTGACTTTCCGGCTTTCATTCGTAACCTGTGAAGCGTTCGTGAACCGAAATAATCGTTGCTTTTAGTGTATTTCAACTGAAAAAACTTAAGAGAGAGCTCTAACACGCAATTTGTCTGAAGGCCGGCCTGAAGTCGATTCAATTAAGGACGAATTGGGTCGCTGGAGTAGTGGGTAGTTGTAAGTAAAAGGCAGGCTGTATGTCTCATTTATTTATTTTCCTTGTGTGTCCATGTGAGGGTTCAACAGCCGCTGTGGTGAACATTTAGCTGCTTATTTGGTTTACCGTTTATTATGTCAATTGAGAAAGTTAACAGAAATGTCGGATATCTCTGAAGGTTTGCAAACTTTTTTTAGAAAAGGTCATGGATAGTCCTAAATTCACGATAGTTTGATAATGTGAAGTGCTGTGAAGAAAGGTGGCTATGCTGTGATATTTTTAAGTGGGATAGGGTTGATTTTTCGACCCTTTGATAAATCGAAATAATAAAAGCTCTTTTTGTGCGGATCTCACCAAAAAAGCAGAATTGGATTTCATTACATTAAAAACTCAAGGTCCCCGAAGAACAAATGAAGCTATAATTTAAAAAGTTTTCCCTCAAGGGCAGGGAAAGGCCTTTTTTTTTAATTGTTTCTAAAAGCCTACTTTGTCCAGAAAACGCCGAATTTTCTCAACCTACCAAAAGAAGTGCTGCCATTGCGTTTCTTCATCATCCGTGACGCTGGAACGCGTTCCGATACGTTTGGCAGCCATAATGTGACTATTAACGTTCATATTTTACCGTTGAGGATAAGCAGACTTTTAGGGAAGGCGCCTGGTGCCTGCTCTACCAATACCGAGTCGCCGTTCAAAGTTACAAACCTCAGCATCGCCAAATATTTGAGATATACTCTTGTACAATGTGCGCCATATCTATTGAATGCACTTCAGTATCCACACTGTGAGTAATATATTAACATTTCTTTTCATTTTCATTGGTGATGTTCTTCAGAAAGGTCAGGTGCTGATTACTGGCAACAGGGGCGGCGTGCTGTATGGTGGTCAAGCACGTGTGGTCAGATGTATGAACGTAAGCGAAGCAAAAAGCTGTATGTAAGGATCGTAGCAGGTGGCGTTCTGCTTTCTGTAGTTTTTGCCTAGCCTGGGAAAAAAGCATGAGTTTATATAAGAGTGTATTTTTCAAAATAGCTCGCTACAGAAGTCAGTAGAAAGAGAGTGCGGATACCGAGGATAGCTGTGACTGATGACTCAGCAGATTTTTCACTGCTGGCTTGAAAAAATCAGAGGTGTAAAGTTGAGCAGATCTGCCAAGTACCTACTATTAAATTAAACTAGCTTTTGTTCACGGCTTTACCCGCGTGGAGGTCGGAAATTATACCACTAGTACGTTGCCGTGATAATACCGGTATAATAATTTTATCCAAATCCATTCAGCTGTTAAGGCGTGAAAAGGTAACAGACAGACAGACAGACAGTTACTTTCGCATAATATTAGTAGGTATGGATTAGGTAGTCTGGGTCGCTCGTGGCTAAGTAATAACAGCCGCACCGGTTGATCCATCAGGCTAAGCTACGCTTGCCGTGGATTGATGACCATCTTTAAATATCAAGTCTCGGAAAGCACGTTAAGCCGTTGGTCCCGGCTGTCATTCGTGGATCTTTGACAGTCGTTATGGGTCGTCAGAAGCCTGAAAGTCTGACAACCAGTCTTACCGAGGGGTATCGTATTACCTAGTTACTGGGTTGTGGAGGTCAGATAGGCAGTCGTTCCATGTAAAATACTGGTATTCAGCTGCATCTGGTTAGACTGGAAGCCGACCCCAACATAGTTGGGCAAAGGCAGGCAGATTGATTGGATTAGGTTGTCTGGTAGGTTTAAACAGAGTAGATACTTACGTCATGCAAGACGTATCACTATAGCTTTTTACTATGACGTGTATAAGCATAGTATAAAGTAGATGGCTGAGGGGGATCATTGTCTCGAGTATCTCCGTCTAAGTAGACATAATCCGGCTCTTGTGAAGTGCAAATGCCTCGCTTAGTGCTTGAACTGCATCTATGCAGTTTTTATGTCCTGCGTCAATGGGCTTAAGCCTTTCTCTTCAAACGTAGTCGTGGCGTGGATATATGTACAAGTCAGTCTGAAAAATACCTATGTAACAGACTATATTAGCTTAAATGTTTGTGATAGAAGTGGTATTGTCATCAATGGCACGTAATTTTTGAGCGGCGAGCCAAAAATATTTCATATATTTGGCTTACCTTACTATCCACTTAACTTAAATTTTGTTTTAGATATGACATGCTCATTACAACTATTTGATAATGTAATATCTACTTTATATTACTCTCATGGCCACTTGCCATGGTCGTACGGTCTACGCCTTTTCGTAGCGTGTCGTAGCACTCGTAGCGGGCTCTACGAAAGGCTCGTAGCCTTCAGGAGAAGACTGAGTTTAACTTGTTTCTATAGATATTGATAACGAGAGAAATTAAGGTTCTAACTTCATGAAGCCAAAGTTCTAAAAGAAGCGTAAAAAATAACAGTGTTAATACTATTATTCTTTAATTTTTATTATAAATTTTCTTTGGTAGAACATCTAAAGCGTTTGAGCGGGAATTATTACAGGCGGTTTCCACCGGTTATTACTAATTATCACGCTCCATTTCCTCTTAGCTAGGTGTGTAAAATTCTAATATATTTTGCTGGCAGTTAGGTGCACCTGTAAATGGTGTAGGAACTTTTCACTTTTCTTGTAATCTAGCTTAGGGCTTGTACACTAAACTGCTATGCGACGGTACTCTAAGAATTTCTTAGGAACGAAGCTTCTGCGTTGCGAATTCGCATCGCATCGCAGTTTTGTGTACAAGCCCTTAGGTACATTGTGATACTGAAGAAAGAAATGTTTTTAGTGATTTAATTTAGGGCTTAACTTATTTCTCGGGCTTATTTTTAAGGATGCTTTCCACCAGACGACCCGGAATGGATTTAAAAATCTTTAAACGATATTAAATCGTGTACATAGTATTTAAAGTCTATATTACCAAGCCGCGCACAGCAGCTTGACCCCGGGCGTCTTCCGCGACACGCAATCGTAGCCGAAAGTATGCTGCGACGCGCGATCGGCTCCGTTCGCCTGTCGTTATCATATTACGCCATTATCTTCATTAACCTTTATACCACTTAATCAATCAATCTGCCTGCCTTTTCCCAACTATGTTGGAGTCGGCTTCTAGTCTATCCAGGATGCAGCTAAATACCAGTATTTTACATGGAGCGACTACCTATCTGACCTCCACAACTCAGAATTACTGGGTAAAATATTACACCTTGGTAAGACTGGTTGTTCAACTTTTGGGCTTCTGACGACCCGTAATGACTGTCAAAGATCTACGAATAACAGCCGGGACCAACGGCGACCCATCCACGAACCGACCGGGGCAAGCGTAGCTTAACCTTCGATCGTTGTCATTTTTTTGTTGGAAATTATAAAGATAACTACAGTTAATGAGGTGGTCAGTGGCCTCTTTCCGCCCCAAATGATATAATATGAATGAACATTAATCCAATAGGCAGCCGCCACGATTATAATTGATGAGATATTAACGAATCTAGGACGATATTTTCGGAACTGTGTCATTAGACTACATTATTTATTATCTGATACTGAAAGTAGACTTTCTCAGAGTTTTATTTTCAGACTAAATTGTTGTAATTGTTACTAAAGTACTTTATTATTGTTAATGTTGACGTTATAAAGGAAGCGATTTATATAATTTACTGGCTGCGCCCGCGGTTTCAGCCGCGTTAGTCTCGATCCCGTAAAGAATATCGGGATAAAAACTATTGTATATCCTAACCCAGGTCATCGTCTACACATGTGCCAAATTTCATCCAAATCTGTTCAGCCGGTTCAGCGTAAAAGCGTATTTTTACCGTTGTTACAAAAATAAGTGGACAAAATAATTTTAAAAGTTAATAAAAAAATTAACGGCCACACTCATTCAAACAAAGAAATTACAATTTCAGCCGTCTTCGAGTACCGGGGCACAAAAAGAGAAAAAAAAAAAGATTCCGATGAACTCAGAACCTGCTCTTTTTCAAGTCGGTTAAAAATACAGTCGCAACCATACCACAACACTAATTGAAGCCCCAATTAGGTGCTGTAATTAAATTGTGCTAATTAGTGGCCAGATTGTGCTTTGTCTTCTATTGAAATAATAACTCATTTCTATCTTGCTTGAGTCGACGAAACTCTCAGATCACCTATTCAGCTAACAATAGGTGATCTGAGAGTTGTGACTTTAGTGGAACAGCAGAAATATGCTCGTTTTCACTAACACTAAACGACACCTACATGAGCCTAAATAAAAACACGCTGTCGGATATTCAACGCTCGGCTCAGCGCTGAGCGTTGTAAATTGAACAGCGGACATCGGCTATTATACTACTATTTTTTATTTAAAAAAAACTATGATACAATCACCAATCACTTTGTTATGCTTGGTAAAGGATTTCGCAGACAGGCGCGACGCGATATTGGTAGAACAATTTAAGTTTTCATAGACCTTGTACCAGCAGAGTCACGTCGCGTAGGCATAGATATAATTTATATTTCTATGGTGCTAGGAAACGATAAGAAAAGACGGTAGATATCAAATGATAAGATAAAATGGTACATATTAATGCTTTGAGTTTGAGTTGGAAATGACAGTATGAGAAAGATACTCATGTATTCTCTCTCTATAGTTCTTCGTAGTTTTCATCTCGTTTATGAAAAGAATGGCGAACAAATCCGTAGTGATTGGTTTTATTTGAAGCGTGTTTGTGCTGCAAAGGCAAGGCTTTGACGCTCAAAGACGTCAGGCACAAACGCTCCGGGAAAAATTGAATGCATCTACATAGATTACGAGGTGTTACGCGTAACTAGGAATCTATACGAATATATGTTAGAGTACTACAGGGTTAATAATGTGAATTGAATGATATAGACGTAGATATATTTAGTAACGTATTCCGATTAACTATTCCCAAAGAGTTATAAAAAACCCTGTAAGAAATCGACACGTGTTTCACCTCTCAACGAGGCATCCTCAGGATGTAGATTGACTTGTCGCGAACCAGCAGCGCAGCAGCATCTGGTTTGGGGAGGTCAGATAGGCAGTCGCTCCTTGTAAAATACTGTTATTCAGCTGCATCCAGTTAGACTGGAAGCCGGCCCCAACATAGTTGGGAGAAGGCAGGCAGGTTGATTGATAGAGGGGCATGAAGGTTAATGACGATACTTAATGGCGTAATATCATAATATCAGTAACTTTTAATTAGTTTTTGATTAATTTAGTTCTTGTTCTCCATCGGTTGTATTATTACAAAGTCTTCACAATATTCAGCAAGTTTTATTAACGTTCTTGTATTGATTCCTGTAACGATAGAGAGTTTTGCTTATGATGCTGAAATTCAGCCAGGAATTGCCTTAGTCTAAATCAAAGTCAAAGGCGCTTATGATTAAATTTGATGGTGAACTTGTCAAAAGGCTTGAATAAATTGACGACGATTCCAAATAGTACAGAGATTTACTCTTCAAAGCATTGTCAATATTCAATTCCTTTGTTTTACCGTTATATTTACATACAATAAATTTGATAAATATGCGTTATTTTTAGCACATTACCGAGAGAGCTTTCGCTTCACGGTGTCGCTTTTCAACAAAGCGGTGAAGCAGACTGTGACGTAACAATTATAACACTCTATGTACATTTGTTTATATTGCTGTTATCGATGTGAAAGCCTATTGTTTCGTGGTGATTATTGAGACTGATACGGATGTGTTGATCGTTAATCGGTCAATGGTGATTTGATTTGAGAAAGAAGTCAAAGCTTGTATTACTGCGTTTGTATTCCATTTCTGACAATATTTAACTTTTAAATAGTGTCATTATAAGAAAACGTGTTGCGCCGTGCCCAAGCAACATGGGACACGGACAGAAAGATCCTTTGGGCCCATTATGTGTGTCCAATTCGCAAAATGTCCAGTGGGGTAGAAAGACGTTGATGTCATAGAATCATTTTAATTTTAAACTTTGACATCTTTATCATAGCATTTTTTGTAAGTCAAGTCAAATTTTGTATGAATTAGATCCGCCATGCCGTCTCTTCTTGAATCTTTGATGTCATTATTAGGTAGGTATGATAACGTGACAAACTATATTCCATTTATTTTAGCATTATACAAATAACGGCTAAATAACAACAGTTATTGTGTAATATTATTGAAATAACTGCACTTTAGAGGATTTTTTTTAATGTAAATGGTAAATAGATTACATTGCTTTGTAATTATCGTGAAATAACGAAGTTTATTATACATTTATATCGAAATAACGAAAGGGTGATAACCGTTATTTGTCTAATGTTATAATAAATGGAGTGTAGTTAGTTTATATCCAAAGTATGCTTGCAACAAGACCTTACGAATATACCATTCACTATATCAAGTTACAAACGCATTGAAGTGTCCTATTCTGGCTAACGCAGCAGGCTTTGACGAATAACTACCTCAAAGCCATTGGCCATAAATGTCAGCAGGTCACGGTGAACTGCACTGCGGTCATACTCACTAAGTGGTGAGCTACAGCATTTATAAGGTATAGTCTGCCTGTTCCTGGTATCTGATGAAAGTGTAAACAAAGCCTGTTAAGCACCCTAATTACGTAACAGTGAATCACTATCTGAATCATTTTGAAGCACATTGCTAATCCATTGCTATGTTCGAAAAATTTGTCTACTCAACAACGTAAATAACGCAGTGAATGTTGTTGAACTGTCAAAATGAAACAGATTGTGCTTGATTGTGTTTTACGTAAATATGGTGCAGGTTAAATTCTTAAACAATCACTCACTAAAATTAGTAACACATTCATCTGAATTTAGAAGGTTTGAAGGTTTCGGGTTGTAAACCATCTGTCTCAGACCCAGAGGTCTGGTCCGTTTTGGTTGGAGGTAGGGCTTGTTCTGAGTTCACTTAGCTAGCTACCATAATCATATCATGTCGCCATAACAATAACGTTAACAGCATTGTTGTGTTTCGGCAGGTAGAGGTAATATAGCCGGTTCCTCTGTGGTTAAAGGTTCCGGGTGAAGCTCGCTTCCCCCTTTCTTCCTGATCATCACGCGGTGATGCGGTTAAAAAAAAAGCACTAAATTAATTGGCACTCCAAATTGGCATCCATATGTACGTTTTCTGGTCCATAGATTACATTATCATCAAACACTTTTGGAGCCGACTATAGACTATTGATTCTGGGTAGTCCCTCCCATTATTTATGTGTAAAATTATTTAGAAACCTTTTTTTTACTTAGAAACCTTGGATCAAACTTTGGTGGGGAATCGTTAGCCAAACGATACATCACAACGCAATTCTGAACTCATTGTTTGTCTTCCAATGTTTGCAATGCTTGACCCGTTGGCTATCTGATCTTTAACCGAGGCCCTAGCACGAACTGGCGAAGTAATGAAATACGATAGATTTTTTAATCGAAAATACTACATTTATCCTATAGCATTTAGGTTAAAAAAATTATTAATAGTAATAGTAATAGTAATATTTATTTCATAAAAAGTGGTACAGTCTGTTACAAAGTCGGATGAGAACTTAGGAATATTTTACATCTGAGATGAGTAGGTAACAATACAATTTTCTAATCTGATGTCCTAGCTAGGTTACGTAGTAGCCTGTATTAAGGACAATCAGCCCACATTTCCCGAAAGTAGGACAAGAGTAATTCTGAGACTGTTACGAGTACATAATTCTTATTAATAGAAATTTTTAATAAAAGAAAATAAAAGTCCAGTACAAGAATGTGTGAGTGCGAGCGCGTGAGGGTGTGTCTGTGTGCGTGTGTGTGTGTGGGTGTGAGAGTGAGAGTGTGTGTATCTATGCTATGAGTTACTTCACTGTTGTAAGAAGGGATTCGGTATCAACATAATTTTTGGTAAAAAGAAATTCAGTAATCCGCTGTTTGCATGTTAGCTTACAACAAGTTTGCAGTGGAATTATTGCGTTTAACCTATTATATAGAAATGGTCCTTGATAAAAAAAGAATCTTTTTGTAAATGTGAAGTATGGATGAGGTACAGTACATATCCTATTTCTTCTTCTGGGTATTGTCGACTGACGTGCAAGTGGTGTGTTAGTGTGCTGTTGCAAAATCGTGCTGAGTATGAACATTTGGCGAACGGTAAGGACCCTGCATTTCTGGTAGAGGTCAAAGGTTGGATAAAGTATTGGTCGAAATGTGGCCACCTTCAGGACTGCTCGCTGCGCTACCTCGAGAGGCTTGAGAATTGATTTAGCAGCTCCACCCCAACTCGTAATACAGTAAGAAATAATAGAATGGCACATTGCAAAATATACAGACCGTATGACATGTACATTGGCAACGTGTCTTAGAGTTTTAAAAAAATAAATCAGTTTGCGGACACGACCAGTCAAGAGAGTAGTATGTGCTTTAAAGTTGAGGTACTTGTCTAGAGTAATACCAAGGTATTTAATTGTATCAGTAGATGTAATTAGTGGACAGTTGCAGTTTGGTGTGTTTAATTGACAGCTGTGAGCTTGCAAAGTTACGGGAGTCGAAGGTTGTGATGTGCTGTTGAGAGAGAAAGTAATGAGTTTTGTTTTAGAGGTATTTAAGGTAAGTGAGTGAGACATAAGCCAGCTACGTACGACATCAAATCCTTTCTGAGCGGTACTTTGGAGACTAGACCACGAGTTGTCGAAGAAGGTGATGGCAGTGTCATCGGCAAAAGAAACTATGTTTCCGGAATTTAATTTCATATTACAGAGATCATTGATGAAAACCAAAAACAACGTGGGACCTAAGACACTGCCTTGCGGTACACCGTAGGCAATAGGCAGCACGTCACTTAAATATTTGTCAATTTTGACCCTCTGTGAGCGGCCAGAGAGATAAGACTGAAAGAGTTGAAGTTGTTGATCTCTGACGCCTAGACTTTCGAGTTTGGATAGTAAGCAAGGGAGAGGAACGGTATCGAATGCTTTAGCTAGATCGATAAATATAGTGAGACATTTTTTGCGGTTATTGAGTTTGTCAACAATACCAGTAATCAATTTTAAGGCCGCATCAGAAGTCGATTTATTTTTTCTAAAACCGTACTGACTAGTTGAAAGCAGATTATTAGTCTCAAGGTAATTGATGAGTCTTTTATTTATAAGTCTTTCCATGAGCTTAGATAAGGCAGATAGCACCGCGATAGGGCGATAGTTATTTATAGCTCCACGGTCACCCCCCTTGAATATAGGGTGAATGATAGCCAATTTGAAGGAGGAAGGAAAAGTACCGGAGTCAAAACAGAGGTTAAAAATGTGGCTTAAGATGGGTGACAGAAGCATGCAGTATCTATTCAAAAATATCGTGGAGATGCCATCGTGTCCTATTGCAGCATTCGGTTTGAGAGACTTTATAATGGAGATTATCTCATCGGGGCTTGTTCCTAACATCACGAAAGAGTTAGAGCTACTTGTGTACGTAGAGCACTTATGTGAACCCAGAAGGCAGGATGAGGATTGGGTATTTGTAATACAATCGGCAAGATTTTTACCAATATTAGCAAAGTAAGCATTAACATCGTTAACGGATTGGTGAGGGGATGTGGAAAAAAATTATATGTATCAACCATAGATATGAATACGAATACGGTCTTAAAACTGAGTAAATATAAAACGAGTATTTATATGTATCATAAATTTTATTTTCATTTTTTTATCATTCGTATTTTTACGTAAACTTTTACGTCGCGGGTTCGTGCTAGGCCCAGGTATTTATAAAGACTTCTTTATGTTCTGAAAACAAGGTAGAACTCCTTGAAGTGTCCTGAAAAACAAGGGAAATTCCCTTTCTCCAATTTACAACGACAGTTATCTTGACTTTATTTATGTGTTTACCAGTCTCACATACGCACCGTACACTTAAGCTTTAATTAAACAGCGCCTATGTAAACTTAACGGACACATAGTGAACAAACCAAGCATACAAGTTTACGATCCTTAATGGTCTCATGTTCACTTGACAGCTTTTACTTTAAGTCAAGTCTGTTCAGTGGCTCTAGCACGAAAAAGTAACACAAATTCGAAGGATAAAAAAATAAAAAAATACTAACAAATACTCGTTTTATATTTACTCAGTTTTAAGACCGTATTTGTATTCATATCTATGGTTGATACATATAATTTTTTTGCATCGATAATACAACCTATCCTATAGCATTTTTGTTTTATTTTTTGCGTCAAGTTTTACCTGCAAATATAAATAAAGTATTAAAACTAAATAATTATTATGTGCGAAACAAGAATTATTTGTTCGAATTTATGTTACATTTTACACCGCACGTTAGTGCTAGTAGGGAATATTCATTAAGTATTTCCGTCATAGCTTTTGACACAATTCGAAATTCGAATGTTGTACGTTAACAGCGTGTTTCGCAGAATTGGTTAGCACACCGAAGACCCTATGAAATCGGTTTATCAACTTGACACGTTTCAGGCCCGTTATTATTACTTAATAAAACCTCACACTGTATTTTTGAAACGTAAAAAAGTCTCATTTTGTCAACTGAATTCGATAGAAATTCGAGCAAGTTTGAAGGCAAAAGGAACAACAGCGAAACACTACTCAATTTAACGAGTCTTTCTGAAATGCAGCGCTGCACCATTTTCATAGCATACGAGTAGTGCTGCATATTCCAGGGTAGCCCAGGGCCTTTAGCGCCTTTTGTTTCTTTTTCAGTATATTTTCTTATTTTACATAGTTTTCAACTTGCCTGTGCGTCCGAAGTTATTGTTTCTTGCTTTCACTTTATTTGGCAAGCCATGGCTAATCCCTTCTACTATTTTAAAGCGGAAGTAATTCTGTCTACTCTTACCTTTTCACGCCTTAATGACGAACGGATTTGGATGAAATATGGCACCCGGAAAGTCCAGGACATAGGATGCTTTTTATCTCGATAGTAGATAAGTTCCCGTGGGATAAATTCCGACCTCCATGTGAGCAAAGCCGTGGACAAAAGCTAGTATTACATATAGTTATAAAAGAAAGAAAGAATACCTAACGTTTATTTGGACACAGTTCGTGAAAAAAATACAAAAAATAAAATAAAAAAGTGAATTTAGTGCTCGTATGTGAGTGAGTAGTGTGTTCTACCTTAAAAAAAATTGCGTTAGTTTTTGCGTGACTTTTTCGTACACATATCGAGTTAACATAGAGTAAACCTGCCGTGCCTGTCTGCTTTGTGGTTTAATATTCAAATTCAGGGCCGTATTATAAGTACGGATATATGTAACCTACTATTCAGAATCCTCTGCTACTAGGTCAAACGCACATCTAGATTCACATAGAAGGACTTAGCATATTGGAACCTTCTCATCCGGGAATGTGGGCTTTAGTGCTTTTGGTGACGACTGTGACACTGCAGGCTTTGAGTATTCGGGACAGTATTTGCAGGTAGTTAAACACTGTTTAGGTATGCGCTATTTGGGTAGATCTTGGCGTTATATAATAACATCGGATCTACCGTCTGTCGAAAACGAAACTCCTTTGGAAGTTTAACAAACTGTTTTAGGTCTTATTCATTTCTTGTCTCTACGTAGAATATGTAGGTATATACTTAGGGTCTAGCAACTTTAGTATACTGTGCAAATACTGAAACACGTTTTGTCAAACAACAAGAGGATCTTTTGCAGAAAGGGTCCCGAAGTATCTGTTTGCTAAACAGATATTTGCCCCAATCGGTAGTTGCAGATGCGACCACGACCCCCAAAACAGCAGATAGAAAGTAAGTCTGACAATTAAGTCAAAAAAATAAAAATCTTTGGTTTTGAATTTTCGTTTTAAACCACCGACTTCCGAAATTAAAGTTATTTTTCACTTTCTAGTGTTTTTTTGGAAGTCGGTTGGTTTTTTTTTGTAAAAAGTTTTTATTTTTCACTTTGTAGTTGTCGTACCTACCCCTTACTAGTTCGAATATCACGACCTGCTATGTAAATAACAGTGACAGGAAAATGTTAAAAGATCGTCCATATAGGCTAAGTGGTAAAAAAAAAAAAAAAACATACATACGCTACGAACATATAACCTCCTCCTTTTTGGAAGTCGGTTAATAACCTCCTCCTTTTTGGAAGTCGGTTAAAAATAATAATCATATAACCTCTCTGTTTTCTGGTAACATTTTCCCTTTAAAGAAAAACCCTGGAATTGAAAAGTGAAGAGAAACTCCGGCTTACGGAGGACAATTCGAAGGCAATCGTTCGCGGTTAGTCGCCAAATAGATGGAGCGATCTCATAAATTCGTCTCGAACGTTCCGTCACAGATACCGACGAGGATAAATTGCAGGAATATTGAAAGGAAAAACCATGATTTAAGTGACAATGGTGATACGTGGTTGTAATAATACTGGCTCGATTGTTTGATTTAGGGACAGCTAAGGTTTATGTTACCTTTAGGTTGGCAGGCATAATTGTTCAACGAATGTTTTACATAGCCTACAATTGCTACTTTTGCTCAAAGCTTAGGCGCCGAAATGGCAGAGATTATAAATACGACTTCCATTTTACCCTTTTTGAGGTAAATCCACTTCTGTTCCAAGCGTTATCTAATTTTCTTCCAGGAGTAAACAGGCTTACTAGTGCGTCAGGTATTAAGTCCGCTTTTGTACTTTTATTTTTACTTGTGTAAAGTTTTAATAAATAATAAATAAAATAAAAAATAAACAAAATTTTAGATGTCATCTGAGTGCTTTTGGTAGCAGCAAATATTTCAACTATTTTTAACAAAACTAACACGCCATCAACATATTCAAACAGGCTTGAATAAACATGTCATCCCCATTCAAAAATCTTCTATTCCATCTGCATACCTCGTACCTACTCGTAATTGCTAACGACTCTAACGACTAATATTACCAAACTAAATTATTATATGTATAGTATAAGTACATATGACAGGCTAACACAATTACACTGTTTTCTTAGTAGAACGTCAACAAACATGTAATTTGCGATCAGACAAATTAATATCGTGTAGTTTGGGTGCCGTGAATGAGTGCCGAAATGATGTGTCAATAGAGGATTTGTTAGCGGGAATGTTGTTAGCAAATTCCTTAACATTTATGCAGTCCTAGTACTTGGATCTAGATGACTCGTAATGATAACCCAATAGGCCGATGTAGGTAGGTTATATAAGTAGGTATTTACTAGCAAGTAAGTACCTGAATAGGATCCCTAAATGTTCAGGCAATTGCAAATTCGTCTTACTAGTTCTTAGTGGAGGCTTCTTCAATTTATTTCAATCGACTTTTGCTTACAAGTAAGTTTTTTTCGATAAACATGGAAATCCCATTCACATCAATTTCACTTTGATGATTTAGTGGGTGTAACCATTTCGCTACAGAAGGCTATTGTAAGCCTCGTAACATGTTAGTAAGTATATCATTTGCGTACTATGATAATTTGTCAACCTCAGAGGCAGCGTTTAATTTTTTTTACACTTATTTTTTATTTATTTTTAAGAAAGACCCTTGTTGGGCTTTTTATGCTTCAGTGTTATTCCAATCTCGCGATGGTCGTTGTATAAACTACGGTAGGTAAGCTTTGATTAATGATGAATTTTACGCGGGGTTTTTCTTTGTAGATTTTTAGGTTAGGTTTTTATTATTAGAGTGAATTTGCAAAATATGTTGGACTGTTTTTCTGTCCACTTAGGTTTTCATATTTCATGTTTATGCCAACATTTTCTTGGCCCAATTCGAGTATCTAGCGCAAGGTTTTCCTAGACAAGTTAAAATATTATCATGGACTAACCTCCAAATGTTCTTGCTAACTTATTACCTAAAGCTTTTAGTTTCATGACTCTTATTTCCAGAGCAAAGAGTTTAAAATTGAGTGGTAAAATTACACTCCATGAATAACTCTGGGTGCCAGTTTCGCCCCTGAATGACCCTTCTCACCTTAAGCGTTCCGTTTTTCATAATTTGTGCGTTAAATAAAAAGCAGCAATTTATTAAACTGTAATCCGAGTGTTGTTGTCGGTTTAAAAATTGCTTTTGTCAAGAAAAGTAAGGATTTTAAAAAAAACTGCTTTACTTGTCTTTTGATTAATGAAAACTTGCTGTCTATCTGTCGAGGGATTTGATATTTTTATTAATATCCGGTGTCTATCTATGAGATGCCTGCTCCTGCCTGCTTTTAAATTTCCGCTACCTTTACTAAAAAAATAAAATATAATGAGGTCGAAAATATTAGGGCTCTATTTCAAATTAAATGCTTCATACGATTTTGAACATAAAAGCAGAGCTAATAAAATAACATATCCAATATCTAAAATTCCTTGCATGACATGCTATAAAATCGAGTGGCCATACGATCCAGTGTAACCGCCTGCCTGAAGAGCTATCAAACGGTCGTAACACTAGGTTTTTGCCAATCGAAAGCCTATTCTCTGAAGCCTTTGCTATAAAACTTCACGTCATTTTCAGGCTGACAACTAGACTGTAAAAGAACGCAAAAAATGCTTTGTTTGGAAATTCCAAAGAAATAATGGATCTGAGATTGTGTTCAATGTTTGAGAGCGCGGGTTTTATTAATAGTGACTATGACAGTGCGAAAAAATGTTTTCGGATGGAGCTGTGCGCGAAATAATCAGGATGTGTTACGACACCGATTACAGTAACTTTTGGAAAGAGTTTTAAGGCTCTTGAGTTGCATTTGTGGTGGTCATTCTGTAGCTAGGACCCCTACGTATTAGAATGCTTTATTTTGAACTGCTTGATAAAGGGGCTTCTGTCCTTTTTTCACGCAGTCTTTTGCTGACATCATTATACGGACATTTGAGGTAAGCCTGTGGTTTGAGCTCTTTAGCGTTTTATTTATTTGATCTATTTATGAAGTACAGACCTTTCACTTTAATTTGTCCCTTGCCGTCATGTTGGCTCCATTGCTTGTCAAGCTTAGCTCCAATACTAATTTCAAAATGGCGACTGACAGAACAGTATTACCAACCGCGTCATGGGACGAGTTATATTGAACGCACTGTGGCAATAGATTTAAGTGCTGATTTACAAAACAGAAGCACTATCTTAAAAATCAGAACATAAACTCGAACTAAATATGCACATTGATGGAATCAATTTGGTTGGGACAGAGACCGTGAGCGGAGTGGCGGGCGTTCCAATTAAAAACTACTCTTTATAGTCCAGTGAACACCTGACCGTTAGCCGGCGGCATACATACAAGGTGACATATACATCCACTATACATAAATACGAGTACATATACACAACATTTTAGTAACTGTTCCACAAAATTCGGGGTATATTGTAGTGTCGTTTGTGGGTCCCTCGTTAAAATAACAAGAGCGACTGGATATGATTATAATTAGTGAAAATATGGTGGTACGATTGTGGTGTTTAGAACACGAAGTTAAATAATTGGTATCGGTAAATCAATGCTTTTTAAAATTCACCAAGTCTCAAGATGTAGAAGATATGTAAGTATATTAATTGCATAATTACCAGACGCTGTAATGTAGTACAAAGTCGACCCTGGAATTGTCATGAAAACAAAACACTACGTCTTCATCGCGACGCATCATTAACACACTCACTTACTCCGTGGTCTGCGGTTTATCACACCACTTAGTCACACGATGAACCTCTGACCTATAGGGGGAAAGACCGTGACACATATCCCATCAAAGAGATTTTGTATCCAAGTCTCTTGAACTTAAACCCACAGAAGATTTATGTCTTAGTTGGAACGGATATTGCTGCGACACCCTCAATATCTAGTATCAACTATCTGGCTTTAAATCAAAATCCATTCCGAGTATCCGTTCCAGAGATTTACCGATGTAAGCAGTCCATTCTATAATATCGATTCTTGAAACTTGAAGTATCGATAAGATTCAATATTGAGTTTCAATTTACTCTGCAGGGCATTACTTGATAGATTAATTTAGTCGAGAGCCCAGATATCCGATAGTGTTGATTCATCGACTTCTAATCGTCGACCAGTGTAAATGTCGATGTATTTCAAGTGATGTCTCGATGTTCCAACTGAGATTGGATATCCTTTGTTATTTGATTAATGGTTTGGCTTTGTTTCTTAAGAAGGTAATTTAACTACAACTCGCTTTACAGGGTGATGTCTAAGCTGTGATGTTTTTGCGGGATCCGCTTTCATTGTCGTTTTATAGGAAGGTATAAGTAGATTTTTTTAACATCTGCCAAAGTACAAATATGTTAAGGGATGATTTAACAATGAAAGTGAACATCGCTTGACATAAAAATTACGGGTGAGGAGGTGAAAGAATCACCTCGCCACGGTCGTAGCACACTGCTACGCAGCTACGTAGCAAGCGCTACGCTAGAGAATGGTCGTAGTCTGTCTACGATAGAGAATAGCCGTAGTCTGTCTACGCTATTTGACATCGTTTTATTTCTACACCAGATGATTTATAATAAGCCTTCTATTCTTTTTTTTATTTATGACACATGCTAAACGAATTTATGGAGTTAGTTCTTTTGTCGTTTACAGTATTTATCATGTCATATTTTATACAATAATCATAGAATTAACACAGTTTACTGGGCTTATTACAATATTATCGAGATACTTGCTGGTTTTCAGTCAATTGAAGTATAAACTAGGTATAAGCTAGAAACTAGATGCTTCAGCATTTATTAGCTTCGTCGTCTCGCCATCTAAAGTTGTAGTAAATGTTCTCGAAGCAAGTTCTCCACAATAGGGTCAGGTGTCAGGACTCTGTTGGTTGGAACGTGGAAATTTGAGGCATGGTACCTCTGCTGACAAAACAGGGTTGCTTTTGACGGTTATTTAGATAATGTTCACACTTTTATGCTTTTGTGGGGACGATAAGGCTAAGTCAATAAGAATTGTAAAATAACTGAAAGAATTTATAAAGAAATGGTTTAAAATTGTAGATTGAAGAGAACCAATGTCGCTTATAATTTAATTTTACGTATGCCGTAATTATAGACACAATTAAACATCCATTGTGTCTCGTGTGGATCCTCGTTCAATACAAAAGGTTACGAACTCATGAATCTTCTAAAAAGGAAAAAAAAGAAATAAGATTTACGATTTCAAGAACTCCAATCCAGTTTCTCAAAGACGAAACACAACAGCTTTATATCCCTAATACCAGTAAATTCTAACAAACTGAAGCGCGTAACTACAAAGTACGAACATAAAATTGTATGTATAGACAGTTCTCGTACGTAACAGAATTGAAGCCTTATGTCATGTAATCAAATATGCCTCCGCGAATGTATTAGTCAGGTGAAGCGTCGCTGGAACTAAATAGTATCGCTTTCAATATTATTAATGTATAGTTTGGGTATTATGTAGATATCTACGCTTCTGAAGAGATATTCATGCTGAATATTAAAGTGGTAATGTTATGTTGAAATAATGATATGCTTTGTTACTTGAAGCTGAATGAAATCTGAATATTATGATAGCGTTGTCCGCCATGCCAGTCTGGTGGTGTCTGACCGTGTGCGTGTCTGTATAACGACTCCTGGCGCCTCTGGCGGCGCGAAGAGAAAGTGCAGGCGCTGCGGCATGGTAGAGGTCCTGCCGTGCGCCATCTGGCGGCGCGGGGCCGGAAGTCTGACAACCGGTCTTACCAAGGGGTATCGTATTACCCAGTTACTGGGTTGTGGAGGTCAGATAGGCAGTCGCTCCATTTAAAATACTGGTATTCAGCTGCATCCGGTTAGACTGGAAGCTGACCCAACATGATTGGGAAAAGGCTAGGCAGAATGATGTACAGCTCTAGAAAATTGCACGTATCTTTTTGGTGGCATGGCTCATAATGCATTCTGTAATCAATCATTCATGTACACGTGGAAATCAAGAATCATAACTCCCTCAAGCACAGTTCCGGCCATTTACTTACATACAAATAACTAAACAGTATTCATGTTGAGACCACAATTAACAGCATGTGGGACTTCACCGTTATGTCTCTGGGCACTTAAGTCATTAGGTGGATAACTGCGCGTTATAACTTGCGAGTTAACCCCTCTGCGGTTTAAGAGAGAGTGCTCATGTTTATAGTTGGACTACCTAGCCATTTGTAGGGTTATTTGGTGTTTATTGCGCATATAATATTATGAAACCGGCGGCTTGGTAATGTACTATAACGTCTTCTTCAGTGTTGGTAGGAGGACGAGATATACAAAAAATAAATAAATAATTTATTTGCATAAAACGTGGTATACAAAGGAAGAACAGTTAGAACTGGTGACAGCAAAATGATCATAGAAAAATCTTTTTTCTAATCTTAATTCTGATTTATGTTTCTTCTGCTCAAAAAAGTATCTGATAAAACTGTAAACAAATGGATAAAATCTTTTTCAACACACTTGCTCGTAAAGTGGCTCTTATTGAACCGCTTTTAGATTCATAATGCAGTGTATTAACAGCGCGTGCTTTTTACTTTACCATAACGAACTAGTGCTGTAATGCCACAGATAACTATTTACTAGTCGGAGTACCTAGTACCTATACCAGTCCTATGACATGGCAGTATGGAGTTAGTAAGTACTATCATGGCGGCATGGAATTTATATTGTAGAAATTGACTTTGGTGAAGCTTTTTATTTTTGGAAAACATAATACCATACGCAAACCGGGGCGTTAACTGTCTAGTTAACGTAAAAAAAATTAGTCTGGCCATATTCTGTTACAAATGAAAATGCTTTTATTTTTTACGAAGTACATACCTAATGTAGGTAATCTTAATAAAACTTTTGTGTACTTATTTATTGAAGCTGGACTATGTGCCTACATGGCATTAGTATGAACTATCTACTATTTTACCCGAGCAGAGGATGTGCGCTTTTTTAATCTCATCAAAGAGACTTTCATGCCTTTATATTATGCATAATATTTATTACATAAAATATGATGAACATAATATTTCATCATATATTATTTCATATTTTTCGCTACTTACATATTAACCTTATAATGTTTTTAATAGGTACGTATTCAGAACAAAAATAAAACAAAAATACCTATTATTTTGTTTTTTTTTTATAGGCTATATTGTCTAGCAGTTTTTGCAGCGCATTTATTTAAACCTGCGCGCGAATCGCTGGCGCGGCGCGCGAAAATACAAACCAGCTCGTCATTTTCCAATACTTACTTGCTATCATTTTCGTTGTGATTAATAACAAAAATGGCGACTTCACGGGAAGAAGAGCAATACGTAGGTTTGACTCCGCCGGAAATACTCATCGAGGCACGAAACGCGAGTGATAGCCTGTTGCCACCAAAATCTAAGGAGAAATACGTAGCGGCCTACGAAACTTTTATACAGTGGAAAAACAACAAAAATGCCAAGTCATTTTCGGAAAACGTTTTTTTGGCATACTTCAATGAACTTGCAAATAAATACAAGCCCAGCTCGCTTTGGTGTATCTATTCCATGTTAAAAAGCACTGTTATGACCAAAAATAACATTGTAAACAAAATTCTATCTTAGCACTCATTACATTTACTGATCACAGAGTACTTTTTTTTTTTCCGGTGTCAAAACGTTAGTCGTAGACTGCGTTCCGAATTACGATGTAAATGTAATGAAATCCAATCGATTTGAGCGTGCTTACACCCGTTCCGAATAAGCTTGAGCGGGATAACTTATGTTTGTTCCGTGAACCGTTATTTGGCTGTGTTGTTATAGGCATTTTTTCGAAATTGTGATTCTGGCTACCGTCGCCACCTAACCAAAAAAGAGGAAGAAATTTGTGGCTATACACAAAGAAATAAGTAATGTTTTAAGTTTTGACGTTGGGCGAGCACTGATATGCTGGGGCCACATTGTCAGGATAAGACAAACTATACTGCGCGCGCTCTCTCTCGCACACAGCTCGCGTTAAGTTCGCTTTATCGCGACAATGTGGCCCCAGCATTAGCACATTCACTAGCGTTCCAAATTGATGACAGCCCTTAGCTTTCATAATCATATGATAACTAAATTGGAAAGCAAAATATTGATGTGAGAAGTGTGGGCGATTAGGGCATATCTCGGAATGCGGTCGTATAGTTTTTCGGAGGCGGCGCGCGACTCCATGCCATGTCCATGCTGACTGAACGGAATGTTGCCATTATTTATTATATTTTATTTAACCATTTACAATTTGATTACTGTACTTATAGTAATATAAGGTTTATTTTTCTGCTGAAAATCCAATACACGCATTTTTCAGTCTTTCAAAATATTATTTTGTTTTTATACATTTTTTAATAGGTGTAGGCTGTTTAGCGGGTTTGCCAGTTGCCAGTGCCTTTATTTACAACTGCGGAAAAACAAAACCGTCGCGCCATTTTCCATACATATTTGTTCCCGGTTTCGCTGTGTGCTGTGTGGTTATTTTCATAGACTAATACATATTTAAAATAATATTATCAATACGAAATCTAAAGTAACACCAACCTACGTTGAAAAGTTTTTAAAAGAAGCTCCGGATAATCAGTACATGGCAACAATGGTCAGTTGAACTTTATAATTACGTTATTGTAGCATACATTCTTACAAGTCTGTTTATTTCCTCGCAAGTGTGTTGAAAAACGTCGTATGAAACGCGAGTGCGTTGATCATTACACTCTCGACTACCTTATCGCGCTCGCCTGCGGCTCGCGCGGACAATACCGTCTCGTGTGTAATGACCAACACCGCACACTTGTATCATAATGTACTATAACCCTAATTTGCCAAAACTCCTTGAAATTCTAATTTTCAATCACCATATTATAGATGATTTTCATTTATGTATCGTAAAAAATGGTGAGATATAAAGTTGAAGACTTCTTTGTACAGATGAATGTGGTTACTATTTCCATTTAGTGACTGATTGCATAAGAATTTGACACGAACAGGGTTTGTTTACACTTTCATCGGATAATTCTAGAACAGACATTATATGCGAACATCTGTAGAGTTGAATTTCTGAATGTTCTATCAGATGCGTTTGTAGATACTTATTTGCAGAACGGTTACACTACCACTATATGGTCGGTCTACGGTTCCACTATATGATGGGTGTACTAAGGTACACCTCTGCCTAACCCTTCGGGGATTACAGGCGAGATGTTACGTTATGTGTGTGTTGTACTGTGTACTGTCAGCGTACCATTCGACTATATGGGGAAATGTCAAAGCAAGGGAAGTGAAGTGAACTGAAATGAAGTGATGGGTGTAGTACTTCACGGTTACAATCCTGAACCGTCGAACTGCCAGCCAACAGCAAAATTGAACCGTTTTCATGACTTAGCACGAACTGAAAGTTTCGATTGACGCCGAAAAATCGAATTTCACGCCAATATTCTTCATTTCTCGCCTTTTTCCTTTTTGATGGAAAAGCTGCGCGTAGGAGCGATAAAACCTATATTTTCGCTTCTGCTCAGTTAATAAAAGGCGATGTGATAGCGTGACCTAGCGCGGGATGTCACTGCGTATGCTCAATTTGTTTTTGAATACCGAATGCAGGACGACATCGAATGTCGTTCGGTTGATGTGCATGGCCAGTTTGAATGTAGAAAAACGGCCTGTTTTTCTACATTGTTCTCTGAAAAGGCTTTTTCATGCAATTTTTTAAGGACGATCCACAGTGGTACCCCGCGAAATTTAAATTTTCTTGATTTGTATGCAATTTACAGGTCAGTGTCAGGTTGTAGCTTGATCAAAATATAAATCACGACCATAACAAATATTTAGTTACATAAATTATAATCATTAATACATCTCTCTAATTCAATGGAACAAATAGAGAAATATATGAATGATTCTAATGATTATAATTCTGTAAATATATATTTGTTATAGTCGCGAATCATAATTTTGATCAAGTACAACCTGACACTGACCTGTAAATTGCAAAAAAATTAAGAAGAATAGCTGCAGATCTATTTTTGTATTTTAATCCTGCATTCTAATTAACATAGTGTAAGCTTTTGTTAATTATAAGTAATGGTTACGACAGGAATCGTGAGATTTTTTCTCTAGGTTTTATCAAGGTGGCATTGGAATGCGCGGTAACTTATTGTTGAAGGTTGTTGCAAATTGCGTGTTTCTGCCACTGCGCTAGACTTTTATTGACCTTTGGGCTTGCCAAAACTTTCCTTTTAGCCTCGCAGTAGTCAAATACGTAGTAAACATACACTAAAGTGTTCGTGAAAGGTCAAACCACAACCTATCACGACAGGGCAGGAACAAACAACTCTGAGGTTGCATCCACTGGCCACACGCATCCATCATGATGACTGACATTCGATTACTCATCTCTGACTTATCCGTATTGATACTACAAAGTATTACTTAGCTATCTACTTTGTGAGAGATACTGGTTAATAAATTGCATTGTTTTGAGCACCCCTGTCTGAAGTGCAGTCGTAAAAGCAACACTCGTAAACGCTACTGTCACTCGTCTCATACATAACAATTTGAATGTCTTAGAATTTAGTTAATTTTGTTTTTTCTCCGTTGCGTCAGCATTTCTGTCAGAAATAATGCCTGCTAGTCTTAAGACCTCAAGTTCTGTAGTCAACCAATAGTTCTGAAATACTTGAATCAAAACGACGCGGCGACGCGTTACCTTTTCAGCTGAAGTTTTTGCAAGCGCCAACATTTCCCGACCCATGTTCCCTTTTCTGGTAGGTTAATCCCAGAAGCCGTTGAAGGAACCTTCGATATTCATCGGTTAGTTGATTTGCAACAAAACCGCGTGACCAAAGCGTGCCATAACTAATATGTCTGATTGGCCGGAAGCCGTCGACCAACAGAACCACAGCAGCCAATTTCCCTTAGTTGATTGTTCTTAGTTGCCAGGCAACGCATCAGTACATAAGCCTATGACGTCGGCTACAATCTCAAACAATTAATGTTTGAACTAGCCGAAGACGCATAACGGACTATCTCACAAATTATTGATGAAACGCTCTCATATAAGGTAGGAGGATCAGCATCACTCAAACTCAAATCATTTACTTCAATTAAACCATTTAATTAACCATTTAACAAAGCACTTTTGCATTCAGTCAGGTCAGTCAGAAATATGAAGCTAGTTGCCCATTCCAAAGCATAGTAGGTACCTATGGACAAGTACGGGCAAGAAACTCCATAGACACTCTTTTAAATTATACCTATTGTTACAAAATATTAGTTACATTGTTATAACTTCAGACTGTGATGGTTAAAAGGTCTAACAATCCTTTAAAATCCTCTTCAAAATCTTTCCTTGTGGGTGGGATTCATATTCGGTTAATGTTTACCTCCTTACATAATTATGTAACCAATTAACCCATGGGTCATCCAAAACGGCCCTAAACTTCTACATAACACCCTACATTCTCCAAATCTTAACCATTAACCTTCTAAAACACACATTAATACACTCATTTCATTACTTTCCATCGCGTAAACGTGCCCTCGAATATGGTTAGTTTACCTTTTATAACCTGCCCCGGTTTACTACGAATTTGACGTATTTTCCCTCAAATTACAACCCTTTGCGTCCCTTAGGAGTGTATTTCGGCCTCAATATTACCTTGAGGCCTGAAAGGTGAGGCCTCTCGTGTAGTAAAGTATTCATCGCGATGATTCTTTGTGGGGAAGTCAAAGAAGTTTTCCGCAAGCATTGTTATGGAGATAGATATGGGCTATTTGGTTTTAGAGGTGACTATTTGGGGAACAATAACATTTTCGAAATCGTGAGTCATTAGGTTCCGGTTGTGAAGTAGATGAGAAGGGTTGTAAAATAAGTTTGAATGGATTGTAACTTGTGTTATAGTCAGTACATAGTAGAACTAATACTCGTTTCGTGTGTCAATGTAGTATTTGGTTAACTTGTTGTAGATTTAGCTACTAGGGATTTTTAAACTTTTTTCCATACTGTTTACGGAACCTGCACCAAACAGTAACCGTGTACCTACACGGTTTCAAGAAGTTACAGGACCTGCCTACTCATAGAGTTTGCAACCAATTTAAAACAAACTAAGATTAGACTAGACTATTAGGTACACTCCGTATTTCATGTTGACCACTAGACTGAGGTGACTCTCCACAATCTAAGAAAAACTTAAAGTAAATTGACCTTATCCAATCCATACAAAAAATTACTTCGAACTAACAGTGTTTAATCAATTCCCGTCGGCCCAAGTTTGAACAGTGACCTTTTACAAAAAAATTACTCAGTAATGAATCAATCCTTTCCAAGAATTTGTTCGAATTACAAAAATATTTTCTACTCGGAAAGTTTATAATATTAATGGCTTTCTGAACGCTATTAATTAATAATCAAAATGGATTGAGTTATTAATTTAATATGAATACAAATGGTATTCTATTTATGAGGCAATGTATTAGCAATATCCTTCAAAATAATTTAGATTTGTGATTGATTAGTGTGTTACGTAATTATGGTGCTGGTATTGACAAATTAGATTTTATAGCATGTCTGGTGTCATCTTTTGAATTTTCCAGTCTGAAAGGAAGATTGTTTCGAAAGGAAATAGTAGGTAGGTACTTCTGTTATTATTATAGTCCTGTGCTTCCCAATAACGACGTACCTAGGTCTATTATAAGAAAAGAATGGGAATAGGATACGTGGTACGTCGTGAGGTTTAATAAAAAATGAACCGTAACTGCGTTAGACATTCTCGGTTCGATGTGTCGCTGAAATATGTGATTTTCTGCCAGTGACTACACGCCATTTCTTCGTTTCTCATGGGGATCAAATGTGAGAAATGTCTACACTTTGAAGATCTTGACTTTCGGTTTGATTCATTGTTTCGTTTATATAATGTTGACTTGCTCGGCTAAGTCATTATTTTTTTTTGTTTCAGTGAAATATCAAACTAAACTTTGTTTATGAAAGAACACAAATAATGCATTATTACGCCATGTTGCTACTATTACATAAATCACAACATAATACAGCTATTAACAAATAATTACTTTGTTGTATAATAAAAACGTGATATTTTCATGGTAACGACTAGTAAAAAAATTTGGTTAATCCATTAGCTGTCCTCCAATTACTTAAAACACGGATATGATAAGAAAGGAATTCATTAAGTATACAATATCATGGTAAACTTTGACCGTAGACTTAGATGTTGCATTTTATGGGCACCAGGGGGCGTTTGAATCGATCGTAAATTATAAGGTGTAGCATTGGGCAAACCATAGGTGTAGGGATAACCATGGGGTGACGATGTAAAGCGTGCTGTTCACTGCGCGACTGTTGATCGGGAATAATATTTTTTTCTCAAACATGATTGGAAATTCGAACATTATTTTGACAACCTTCTTCGAGAAAAATCGAAATTGCGATACTGGTCGAATTCATGCGAGCGCCCGGCCGGCAATGTTTGTATGAAAATCCGTATCTTGGCTTAATAAATTACTATTAAAACTCATATTTGTCGTGTTATTTAAAAATGGAATACGTAGTATTATATGATCTGTGATGGAACGAACTTTTTACCTCAACACATAGCATAGCAACCAAGGAGGTAACTTATCAAATATTTTATTTAAATTTCCATTTGGCTTGCAAATAGAGCTGTTTAAAGTAAAGAAGAAACAAATGAACATAATGGCGCGTGAAAAATTATCGTTGTTCGTCATTGATTCTGGAATTTATAATTAATTTACGCAACTAGGCATCGATAGACTCAAGTATGTGGGCCGAGGCGAAATGCCTCTGTTGCAGGCCGCGACAGTAATGTACTAGGGTATGAAAACAATGTTATGTAACGATTTCATTGGTTTTAACTTGAATTCTGGTAATGAGTGTTGTGTATTTCAGCGATTTTTAACAGTGTAATATATGATGACCGCCAATAGCCAATGCAAATCAGCTTTTCCCCTTTCAACCTTCTTTCTACAAAACTATTTCAACTTTTAAGAAATACTGCTAAATTACCCTTATCTAAAATAAGACTTATACATTACATTAAGCAGTTTACTGCCACCACAAAACAAATTTAACCATTAATAAAATGCAGCTTATCTGCCTCGCCGGACCGTTAACAGGACCCCTTATTAGGGATAAATCAATATTCAGCCCTAAGTTCATGGCGTGGTGTGATCGCATTTTGGCGCCGCTGCCGATTCGCCTGCACCACATATACAATACATGCACACATACATATAAACAAATCAATATAATAAGTAGCTTCATATTATATAAAAAGAAGCGCGAAAAGGCTACAGTTAAGGTGAAAATGCATAAACAAAAGTTGTTTTTTTAATAGTCAAGTGGCTTAGTGGGTATACTACCAGTATTTTTAAATGCAGAGTTTAATTTTATAAATGTTATCTTAGTATGACACTATAGCATTTTGCATCATTGCATCAGTTGCACACATGCACAGATAGTTTAAAAATAAAAACGCATATTTACATTATTTTGAATTCTATTCTATTTAATCTATACTTAATATTATACAGAGGTAAAATTTGTGTTTGTATCTCCCTCTCCCTCTGGAACTACCTGTCGGATTTGAAAAATGCTTTTTGCATTGAATAGCCCAATTCTTGAGGAAGGCTAAGATCATTAGGAGCCAAGAAAAACGAAAAAAAGTCATAAAGAAAGCGGACAAAGTCGCGGGCAGAAGCTTGTCCTTAATGTAGGTACCAACTGCTAATATACAAGGTGGAAAAGACAATTCGACAATAATTAAACTGCATATTTCTAATGACGTTCCCAGTCTGCATACGAAAGTTAAATCAAATATAAGCAATAGTTTAGTCACTATAGCTGGTCAAAGATTGGCAAAACCCATTGTCGACCCATCACAAATATTTAGTTTGATTGAAAGAAAGAAAAAACGCTTTTTTATTTCGATGTTAGGCTTTATTTGATAGTTCCAAAATACTCATTTTCATTCTGCCTAGCCTTTTCCCAATCATGTTGGGGTCGGCTTCCAGCCTAACAGGATGCAGCTGAATACCAGTATTATACATGGAGCGACTGCCTATCTGACCTCCACAACCCAGTAACTGGGTAATACGATACCCCTTGTTAAGACTGGTTTTCAGACTTTCAGGCTTCTAACGACTCGTAACGACTGTCAAAGATCCACGAATGACAGCCGGGACCAATGGCTTAACGTGGTTTCCGAAGCACGGAGGAGTCTCGGTATGTAAAGATGGTCACCCATCCACGGACTTACCCCGGCAAGCGCAGCTTAACCTGATGGATCGACCCGTGCGGATGTTATTACTTAGCCACGAGCTCCTCCTATATTATATAGTTCCAAAATACTCATAGGCGTTATTATTGCCAATGTTTTCATTTATTTTTGCATTGTCGTCTCCACATTGTATAACGCCATACTATTCTCGCGGCCATTTGCATTGTTTAGTTAGGGGTGTCGGTAATTTTTTTAATCGATTGCGGTAGGTCAGCGCTCTATTGATCCGAATAATTAAGTTTTGGTCAACAATGGCGAACAGAATTGTGTTCTGAAGGGTGTTGTTTCAAAGCTTTGTTCAAGTTATAATTAGATTGTCTTAGCATAGTAATAGAATACCAATTAGGACGTTAGGGATTGTATCTGAATTTAAGTAAGTTTGCTCTGTGGTTTTATTAATAACTAGCTTTCGCCCGCGGCTTCACCCGCGTTGTATGTCCGTCCTCAAAATCGTTGTAAAGTATCCAATGTCTGTCCTCATGGTTCAAAGTGTTCGCGTACCAAATTTCATCAAAATCAGTACAGCCGTTTTCACGTGATGCGCGATCAAATAAACAGAGAAACAGATAAACAGACAAAAATTCTCAAAACTTTTGGAACGTGTTCTGTTATCGATTCTAAGTATCCCCAGCCAACTTTTTTTCGAATATTTTCCATGTACAGACTTTCGACCCTCTTCAGCTTTATTACATGTATAGATTAGCTGACCTGAGACGTTGTCCTGTCCAATTTTCAATAATTCATACATAATTCTCATAGAAAATGCACTTCCAGTTTTCTCGACTTACCCCGGCAATTTTTAATTTTTTTCCTTTTTCAAGAGCCTGATACGGACTTTGCCAAATCGGTCCAGCCTTTCTGAAGTAATGCGCTTACCAACGCACAGCATTATTTTTTTTAGATTTTACTACGTATGATCTGTTTATGTCATACGCTTAAGCCGCAAGCTTAAAAACAGAACTGTTAAAAGTTAATAAAAAATCTAAACTTATTTAATTTAGAACTTTTAAAAGCTAAACAAATCCTAAAAGTTCAAATAAATTAAATTGAAATCCTACTTTGACTAATACGTCTGTCAAAAAAATCATCAGGTACAAAATGAAGTCCAATTCTCTTGACAAAGCGCCGTAATAACTCAAATTCACAAAACTGTGACTTCTCGTTACTTGTAGGTACTTCGTCTGGCCTCACCCTTACAACCAAGGGCCGCCCCTAGTAGGGCTGTCGCGTGACTAATGCATTTTATTTAATGCGGACAAGATTACAACTAATTTTGTATCGTGTGTTACAGAAATAAATGTGGGATCACTTTATCCGTTCTGGTTTTTTTTAAATAATGTGTGTTGTGTTTATTTTATGAGCGTTGAAAGTTTGGGATAGTTATGACGCACCCAAAAGTTTTGATACCTAACTTCATTTTAAATAACCTTTTTACTAGAAAATACAATAGACGTAGATATATTTAGTAATCTATTCCGGTTTCTAAAGAGTAATAAAAAACCCTGTAAGAAATCGACACGTGTTTGACCTCTCAATGAGGCATCCTCAGGATGACGATTGACTTGTCGCGAATCCGAGCACGATGTGATGCCACGCCGAGCGCTGGACGCAGAGCATATCATCCCCATCCTCTTGTATAAAGTATCATACTTTACACGCGACTTTAGGCAACCTCGCACAGAAAATGTTGCACTAGGTAGAATGCAGTTAGTTGTAAGTTTAACATTGCAATCGATCTAAAGTAAGAACATCGGTGTTCCCAAGTCTTGATTTCAGACTGATTGATAAGTTATACTAAAAACCGAGTCGAACATAGTTGCAAGAAAACTAGGCTAATTACGACTTCTCAAGTCTCTACGTTAGTCCAGTAATGTTTCTTTAAACCAGTATTAACTTTCTTTTAACTTATATCGCCAACTATTGAATACAGCAAACTTTTCTTGTATAAAAGTAAATGGTAGGATGTTGAAACTAAAGTTTGTGTTACGTTTGTGGAGTCAACGCGAACTGCCCGGGCGTGTTGCCACTTTTAACTTTAACTTATACTCAGAACAAACAAGTTTTTCCTTGTTCCCGTTTGACTTGTTTCATATTACTTTCTTTGTGCTAGTTTCCATATTTCGTAGCTGGACTACACGTTTAGGTCAATATTTTTCCATTTCTGTTGTTGGTATGGAAATTATTACTTAGATACTGTTTTTATTTGTTTTGTTATAATAGCTTTATATGTATGAATTGTCACATTTAATAATATATTGTTAGAATATTGTGAAAAAGGTAAGTACTTACCTAAAACTTAAAAAAATATCTGATTAAACAAAAAAACATCGCTGTAAGTACACACACACAACCCAATTAAAGAACAGCCTAATAACAATGTCGTGCCAGCCCTGGAACCGGCGCCTTTATAATTTGCGCGCGACACCACTCCTGCAAGGGTTGTCAAACATTCTCAACTTCATTATAAACGGCGAGAGCCCCCTAGCGGCCGTCCCGCGAATTACAGAGCAAAGAAAATGATGAACATTTGTGACGGTAGCTATCGTAAAATTTCTAATGTTTCGGCTTTCGAATAAAGGGTGTGATTTGCTTATAAAACCTACAGGTTCCGTGAAAATGTTATTTAGGTACCTACTGGATTTCGCTACTGTAAGTACCTACTGTAAGGACATTGATGATATAACTAGTCGGAATCTAAACACTTTTGTAGGTATCCTAGCTTATTCCTTTGTTGAAAATAGAACTACAGGCACTATGCCATGATCCCAGCTTATTCCTTTTTTAAATTTATCTATTCTAAACAGACACTATTCCGTAACCATTTGAAATAGTAATTACTAGCGCAGTATTGTAAAACAAACCAAGCCGAACGGACAATAAACATCCATTTGGGCATTAAATAAACTGTGCTAATAAGGTTTCCAGCCCTAAATAAACCTATTCGACTGATTCTATTCCATATTATTTTAACTCACGCATAAATACCTACCTACCCTATATCTTGTTTGTCTAACAGAGTTCATTCACCTGTTAATCCACCGACCAGGGATTACAAGCAAATGATATTTGCTTTGCTCTTTACTGAACGCTGATAATATATTCAGTGTGTCTTCAGATCAAAAAACCTTTACGACAGAATATCTTCGGCGGTGTTTTATCTGTAACCATAAACCTTCGTCGTTTATCGTCGCCATGATTCCATAATAAACTAATGTTTACGCACAGATCGTATATAATTCGATGTTGATGGTGATAGCAATGTTTTCATACCGCACTTTCCGCGGCTCGGCGGTTTGTGTGTCGTAAAATTTTGTGGTTGATTGCCACGACAGGTGGAACGGGAATTACAAAATAAACATATCACAAATCCGTCCCACACTTACCTATATCCCGGGATTTTAGTCCCGTTTTTCCGTGTATACGCACCATCCCGTATAAAACCACATTTTTATGTAAAGAGATGTCATAACCGTGTATAGGAATCAGGGCGTTGCGAATTCGTTGCGCGTTATAGTATATCACTCGCACTCGTTGCGGGGGTGCCTTTATCGTCGCACACTTCTCTTCATCTTTATTACGAATTTATTACTCACCCCCTAAGAAATAATGCGAATATTTATGGCTCTTGTATTAATCAATTCCCCTAACATTTTCTCCATTACAATTCCATATTTCTTTGCAACACAATTTAGCGCCAAAATAAAAACGCCTGCATAAACAATGAGAGCAAAAATGTTTTCTTCGCCTAAAGTTAACTTTCCGTTGTTTTATGTCAGGCGCTTCTAAATGAACTAACAAAACGGAAGGATAAATTGCTGAACAAAGACTCGACTTCATTGGTTCCAAATCGTTCTAGTCGTAATGTGTTGAGTTGTCCCCGACAGACATTCGTTCCATTTACTTTGTGTTCTCTTTGAAGAGAGTTCTTTGAAGGCGAAGTAGAGTTAATTCAAAATGTAGGTCTACGCCAAGTGGTCGTATTTTACCGGACACACCTTACTCAAGTGATCGATATTGCTGATTTAGGAGGCAGTAAAGAAAAAGTTGAACGCGTGCTACAATGAGACGGATTTGATGTATGGAACGGTTTGCATGGACTGCTTCCACTTTGAGTCGTTACAGATTAGTAGAAAAATGGTCGTATTTTTTTTTGTAAAAGCTACTGTTGTCGTAACAACGTGGAGTTTTGTTTGGTTCTATGAAGGCAGGTTGACTTATTACTCATTAGGACTGTTACGGTTGTAGTAATTAAACAAGTACGTATATATATACAATTACGTAAGCTTCTCGGAACTCATTACCTACTGGATACAATGTTACCTACAAAGGAAATTACACAAATAATGAGATATTTGTCTGAAAGTTACAACATGTTGCTGTTACATTGCCATCAAAATACGATAAGACATTGTAATCATCACATATTAAAGATCAAAGAAAGAAAAGTCTGTGCTTGCGTCTCCCAGTTTTCTTCAGAATTTTCCGCCTCTCACAATTTCACGGTATTTCTTTAAACGTTTGTCACACAATAAAGATTACGCGATGGTTTAATTGCTCCCCAGCGGATTTGTGGTAAGGGTGAAGCTAGGAAGTAAGCAAGGGCAGATGAAGTAATAAAAGTGGGCGGGAGTAAAAAGGGCTATGTGTTATACGAGATATCTATTTCTTAAAAAAATATAATGTAGCGAATAGATTTTTTTTTACCAATAGGTTTTTTTTTTTACTTATAAAACGCTGTTTTCAAGACTTCTGGAGTATAGCTGAAGTGAAAAGCAGTTTTTTTTAAATTACTGATTCATACTAATTAAACCACAGTCTATTCATAATATCTCTTCTTATCGAATGTTATGAAACTGGTATCGATATTAAAAACACTACAAATATGCGAAGGCACAGCAACACCGATTCAAATTCACATACCTTTGTATACAATTTCAGGAGAATCTGGAGAATTGGATTAACACCATTGTCATCGCATTCTTGTTCGCAGATTTTAGAGCCGTTGGTTCCCATAAAGTTTTCTAGGTAGTTTCGTGAATGCCCGCCGGATCGCGTGACGAGGTGGAATGACGGAGCGGTTCGTGTGCTCGTTCTTATAATTCATTGCCATGTGGCATGTTCGACCATGTTTGTTGTTTTTCTCAACATACAAATAAACTTCAGAAAGAATTGCAGTGGAACGTCTGGTTGAAGCTTTCAGGTGATTTCGTGGTTTTTATTTAAGTTAGTTTCAAAGATTGTGGATTAAGATTGTGTTTGCAATGCTTAAAGTTTAAAGGTGATGTCAGCCAGGCGAGGTGACTGTGCTTATTATTTTGTTTTGTAGTACAAGATGGTATGACCGGCGTCGTGTTTTCGTATTTTAAACTTTTTAAAGGGACCATTTCCCTTTAAAGGTGGTGGGTGGTCTTTAAGATAGTGTCGTGCTTCCTGTCTTTACGTCGAAGAATCGTTGAGAGGTCGTCGACTTGCATTTTTCTTTAGTTAAAAAGATTGCTTTTTTTTGCTATTCGGTTAAACTGCAATAATAAGGCTGGGATTTTTTCCAACTAAAGCTTACTTGGCGTAGCTGCTAAGTTGCTAATTAGCCTTTATTTATACCGGTTGTAAAGTTATTTCTGCATGCATGCGACTTAGAAATGCATTTAGAAGCACTTGGTAGTAGATGTTTATCAACTTGACCTGTAATTGCGGTCATTCGTGATTACCACAGCAATGTTGGACGTTATACTGTTGTTTTAATTATAAGTGAAGGTTGATACAGCCCACAGTCGTAAACAGGACTTTCAAAATGGCGTAACACGCGACCGCATGGCGCTTTGTGTTCATAATATTTTCATAACTGAACATTTACTAAGTAGGAACTTAATTAAAGTTTCTGAATGAAAAATTTTATTTGGCAAAGTTAAAGTAGTTTTAAAAGAGCAGTCTATCATTACACAAAATAAACTGTAAATAAACTGTCGCTGAATGGCGGCTAAATTTCGTCTGAATGGTGTTCAGCTGCCGTTAAAAATGCACATCTAAACCATTTAACTGAACTGTTTTACCTGAAACATAGTTGAATTATTTACACAAGAAAATGGTTAGGCTAATCAAGTACTAAACTTGTTACAAACCGTGTTCGGCACAGTACAGAAGTCACATACAGTGCGATTTTTTTAAAATAATAAAATTATATTAGTGATAGGTATGTGATTAGAATTGAATATTTGCTTAGCAGTCGTGTTATTCTATGACAGCAAAAATGCTGTCTGATCTGAAAGAGCCATTAATTATATTGCTTACATAACTTTGCAACTTATCAAAATTACGTAGTTTAAGTTCAAGGCTCAAGTATTTAATTTAATTAGATTCCCTTGACAGCAACGAAAGGTCATGAATTTAAATACGTTTAGAATAAAATTGTCAAAAATAATGTATATTTAGATCAAGTTCATTAAAGAGGTTCTTTTTATTTTATTTGATCTAAATGTACATAATTTTTCCCGGTTTAAAAAAAATTAACGTCTTGTTTGTAAGTGTAAGCGAGTGGTTCTTAGCGTCGAACTGGCGAATCAATACGTAAGTTGACTGTAACTATAAGGTTTCAGCTTATCGGTTTATTAGCGACCTTACGTGCGTGTGGGTCATTGACACCTACTGTAGGTACTGGCTTCTATTCTGCCGTCATTCGGTAAAAGCCCTAACTACTTTAAAGTTGCTTTTGAGTAAATGACAGTAGGTTTGGTCTCTGTTGTGAAGTTTCAAGCTCTGTCAATAGTCTTAAAATATCAAAACTCAAAACGTAATAGACCTACTTTAGATATTGGGTTCCGAGAAAATCGGAAATTGCATAGGTCATTTTTGTGGCTTTGTATTTTCAGTTTTTATAGAGCATGAAGTAAAACTTGGAGAAACGGATTCGAACATACTCGGAAAACGCAAGGTTATAGGTACCATAATGCTCAATAGACCTTACCTTGAACTTGTAAGTTTTGAGCAATACGTGTACCATTTCTCTAAATCTCTATCATTTCTCTAATCTAATAAATTAACCAAAACCCTAGCAATGTACTTGTACGCCGGAAACGGCAGAATATTATGAACTATAAACTCCATGTAACACCTCTGTAACAATATTCTTACTAATAAATGGACTATTACTATTACTATTTCGTTTGAAGTCTTGACAAACAGCCGGACATATCCGATTTTTGTTTTACACTTTTTAATTTTGTACTAAAATCCGTTCGTCGAAAAGTCCGTTCAAATAACAAGCCTGGACAACGTTCGCACGAGGGCTCAAAAAGCTGGGCATTTTCGGACAAATCCGGCCGGAAGGTAACCTGAACTACGTAGTACTTATTAGAGTATTTGGCTATCCTATTAAGGCCTGTGTTCACCAACATTCAATCCACCGGTTAGACCGGTTAGGTACAGGTTCAACAGTTGGTTTATGTCAAATTTCCTAAGGAAATTTTAAATATAGAACTGATTAAATATCTAAACAGTTGATTTAAATGTTGGTGAACATATGCCTAATTAGCAGTCGCCTCCATATATCTGCAGCCTTGTTCAATGTTGTTTGGTTTTACGTGCACCAACTATGTTTTGTTTCGTTTAATAACTTCGAGCTCGGGGCAAATACACCATAGTATCGATTAGCAGCACCGGTACACTAATAAGACATAACGGCAGGTGGTACAATGTCTACATAAAATGTTACTACTCAATAACTTCTATATTGTATGAAGTTACGTGTTCCAAGTCTTAGGTGTAAGAATATTGAAGTGTTTTGGAAACTACGACCGGCAGCCTGCGACAATGGGGATTATGGATATCAAATGTTAGTGTGACGAAGATAGTGCATCTATTCGACCCGAATTTTAAAATGAGTGATAATCGTAGAATGTTGTTCCTAGCCAAGTTAATTTTGTCAAGGAACACTGAAGCCTAGTACACGTTATTTTCATTTTTGACAGAAATCTTGGCTTGAAAATGATTCCATTCTGTAACCGCAGACATGACAAGCAAAAACTTGATTTCTATAAAAAGTACCGATTTAAACAATACATTTAACATAATTAAGTCTTCAACATTGTAAGAAAGAAATGCTATCCAATCCATCGCATCGTTAGAAGACAAAGAACGTGTTCCATTTCAAGCAATTTAACGACAGAGAAATAACTTTGCGCCCCTCGTCACATGTTTGTGTTTCATTATTATTGGAGAGAAGCTTGGACGTTTCATTTTCCCTTCCGTACATACGTAGACTTACAACAAAGATACTGGGTATGACATAATTCTGGGCGCCATTGATGTGCATCGTTAATCACAGGGTGGCTATCATTCATCATCTTGTCACTTTAATATTTACATATATTTTGAAGCTACATTTTTTAAAATTTCAGCCTTTTTTTATTAGTGTGAAGTGATGTGACAGTTTTCGGGTTAACGTTGTGATCTTGTGGCTAGTAATTTGTCATTCTATTTTGTTGCAATTTGTTTTTCTGTGTGTGCTTTATGCTTGGTTTTTAGGGTTCCGTAGTCAACAAGGAACCCATAAAGTTTCGCCATGTCCGTCTGTCTGTCCCCGGCTTAGCTCAGAGAGTGTTAGTACTAGAAAGCTGTAAGTTAGCATGAGTATACATATTAATGACGCCGACAAAGATGCAACATAAAATCATGAAAAAAAAAATTTTTTAGGGTACCTCCCCTACAAGGAAGTGGGGATTTTTTTTTCGTCTATGCCATGTTGTGGGGTATCGTTGGAAAAAATTGCGAGTTTGTTAAAACCATTTTTGCATTGAAAGATCCGTTTGCGAAATATTAAGCTTTATAGTGTTCATTTTTGTTAGAGTCAAGTGTCCCCCCCCCAGCTAAATGGTAAGTTCTGGATAATTATGTGGAAAAATTTACAGCAGTAGTATAAATAACGAAATTAAACCTCTACAAGTTAACGAGTAATTATCGACCAACTTACATTTGCAGTTGCAACATGTTCTTCCATACATTTTGTATGGGAGAACATATTTTTCAACTACAATGTTAAGTTTGTTCTTGGGATAAATTCATCCCAGCTACGGAACCCTTCATTTTGCGTGGTCCAACACGCACTTGGCCGGTTTTTAGCCTAAAGAGTCGTGACGACAACAACGCGACCTTCGCAAAAAGGCGGTCATGGCTTTGTTTTGTGGTTACTTTAACATCCTATTTATTTAAAATCTATTAAAAATCTCCCAAAATACTAAATATACAATTGAACGCTTTACTATTGGCGTGAAATATATTAGTTTAGGTAATTCGAATAAGGTGGTCAACGATATCTTATCCCAACAATATTGGTATCGGCTTCCAGCCTAACCAGAATATTAGTATTACCCATACCCTTCGAAACCCAATTACTGTATATCGATATCCTTAGGTTAGGCCGAACGTCAGGGTTAATATTACAGAAAGGTTCGATATAACTAGAAAGTTTAATCCATAAATACAATAGCCGTAGATATATTAATTAACCTATTCCAATTAACTATTCCTAAACAGTCATAAAAAAACCCTGTAAGAAATCGACACGTGTTTCACCTCTCAACGAGGCATCCTCAAGATGACGATTCACCTGGATTTGAGGTGCACCTCTGGCCTAAACCCTCGTGGAATACAGGTGTGATGTTATGTATCTAAACAAGCAACCAAAACAAGTAAAAGCAATCGTTTTTTTTGTCCCTAAACAAGCCAAGTCAAGTCATTAATCGCCTCTGTTAATGTCTGCCTTCCATGATCATTTATTAAGACAGGTGATGTGTAGGTCAGGTCAAAGTGACTGTTAACTGTTTGTGCGTAAATGGCACAAAATGGCTCTTGATTTTTCGTCTAATAATGACACGCTATACGAGTGTATCTGGTTTCGTTAAACCACACTATACTCCATTGGTTTAGGTAGTTAAATAGAGGTAAACAAAAAAAACCACGTGACGAGACAGCTGTCTATTAATCGACTAAACGTAATTGTTTGATTTCAGTTTTCATGCTACGTCACAGTTGTACTCTTTTAGCAACGTCATAATCAGTTGACGTTTAGAGTTTGGGCTCTTTACAATAGGATTACAAAATATTATAATATTATTATAAATCTAACAAAAAATTGTAATCAAGCAGATATATTATCTACGAAAAGTAGTTTAAGAATAAAATCTAAAATAAGTTTAATTAATATAAAACGTATTTTTAACAAGAAAGTGTTAACCTTTTTTACGATTTGTTTACCTTTATTTAACTACCTAAACAGAAGGAGTATAGTTGAAAAGTGATCCTTTATGACGAATTGACGAAACTAGCAGATGTAACTTCTAAGTTGTGTTGTACTGTACTAGACTACAGAGGAACGTAAAATGACGTGGTAACTGCTA
Organism: Eupsilia transversa; assembly: GCA_914767815.1. Lineage (NCBI taxonomy): Eukaryota > Metazoa > Arthropoda > Insecta > Lepidoptera > Noctuidae > Eupsilia > Eupsilia transversa. The sequence continues at coordinate 14,741,731 of OU611882.1, forward strand.
ATATCGATTCCGGTGAAGTTACTGAACTTAACTTGTTGACTGTTTCATGGAAACTTGGACTAGAACGCTATAGTTGAGTTTATGAGTTGTGCATGAGATGAGCTTGTGATACAGGAGAGAACAGACCATCTTAGCTGGAAACTTCTAACACTATAACGTCGAAAAGCGATTACCATTCAAACAAGAAGGGTTAATATGGACGTTTTTGATCAGTTTTTGATGACGAGGTGCGCTGGGTGAGCTCTGTTTTGAAATATGACATCAAGAGTAAGACTACTTATATTTTGTCCAGGATTTTTCTACCTATCGTCATTTATGAAGATACATAAGTAGGCTGTACCAATGGTGGCCCTTTAGTAAGGTCGTGGGGTGAAACCCTGACACTTCACTTTGTGTAACCACTGCCTTCAAAACGGTTAATGAGAATAGGCATCGTGAGGAAATCGTTATGTCCTACAACCAAAAAACCGAACAGATTTGATTTCGAGCCTGGGATGCCCGCGTGGTGGATAATGGCCCATTTCCTCTCACAGAGATGAGGCCAGTGTCCCAGCATACAGCAGTGGAAACGTTATAGGTTGTCCATCATTATTCTGACTGCCATAAATTCTAGAGTTATAAGAAGGCACAAGAACTTTTAAATTGTTTCCTATTCCATGAGAAACTGAATAGAATAATGTATGTAAGCGTCCTCTTCTCCAATAGATAACAATCTCCACCAACTGAAATGGAAAATGGCGGAAATAGACTATTACTGTGTTCCATGCGGATGCACTTACCCTTCAGTTAAACTTTTACTATTGGAGCACCGCTTTATTCTATTAATATTATTATGCTTAAGGTATATTTAATATATCTATTTTAAACTAGCTGATCCCACAGACGTCCAAATTTCAATAATGCATATAAAATTGTCATAGAATATAAACCAATTTTTCCGGCAACTTTTAAAATTTTTCCTTCGGTAAGAATCTTATTCGGACTATTACGAAGATTTAAAAACAAAAAATTGTCAATGAAATCGGTCCAGTTGCGCTTATCAACGAACAGCATTTCATTTTTTTTTATAATGTTTTTATAAGGAAACACAGGTGAGTCATATTCATAGCTTAATTAGCGGTCCATTATGTTAACAAGATCTTGCAATGGCTTATGCCAAGTTACAATCGGAACCGGTAGGGCACAGAAAAAAATAATCGTTCAAATCGGACTACTCTGTAAAAAGATATGCGTGGTCATAGATTAAAAAAAAATATGTACGTGTCGACTTGACAACGTCCTCCTTTTTGTTTCGTCGGTGAAAAACAAAAACTGTCGTCATTTCAGCAGAAAGAATATAAAAGACAATACAGCACAACACAATGCATGGTAATACAAACAAGAGTGTCAATAGCTGCAGGCTTTCGTTAGGCAGTTAGGTCAAGAGCTTCATGCGGTCTGCAATATTTTTATTTTATTTATTTAATGCGAAAGCGTTACTCCTGGACAGGATACGCTTTTGAGGACGTTCTGCACTCTACATATTACTCACCTAAAATAAAATAAAACAAATTGGGCTGCGAATCAACACTTTTAGTGTTTGAGAATCGTCAAAATTACATCAGACTGTGGCCCAAACTATAGTGAAGCCGTTGGGCAATATATAAATTAAAATTGCATTGTATGGCCCGAGAATTGGCTCTTAATAAAGAAAACTGGAAAGAAATGAATGTTGCAACGACAATAGCTTAAACCATTTGAATTTCGATATCATGAAGGAAGTCTTATTTAAAATCCTCAGTGGATTAGTAAAGCTACGACTTACTTAATAGTTTTTCAACCAACAGGGCTGTTTACCTTCAAGATAGGCCATTCAATAGGGCTGTTTACTTTAAAGGTAGGCCATCCAATATGGCTGTTGACCTTCAAGGTAGGCCATCCAATAGGGCTGTTTACCTTCAAGGTAGGCCATCCAATAGGGCTGTTTACCTTCAAGGTAGGCCATCGAATAGGGCTGTTTACCTTCAAGGTAGGCCATCCAATAGGGCTGTTTACCTTAAAGATCGGTCATGTGTGTATAGTAATCGGTTTACCGCAACAGTGGAACACGGTCTGATTGGAATTACGACCTCTCCTTTGTTGGGTATTGTATTATTATATTGTATCGGGATTTGATTATTCATGTTGTATCTAAATATCGATTTTGGAATAATTTACCTATTGTTGTCCACTGAGGTATAAAATGTTGATCATTTCTCTCGGATTTCGTAATAATTTAGGTTGATACGTTATAATATTAGCAAAGAAACTTCGCAATTTAAATACAAATAGTTTTTTCAAATAGAGAATCTGTTTTATTTTGCGACAGCAGTTTAATTTTTTTGATTATACTGCTTTCTTGGTGTAAGCAAAAAATTAAAAATGTCCGTAGTAGTAAGGTATCCTTTCAGAAGAATAGAAAATTCGGTATGCATAAACTTTTAGTGTTCACATCATTCATTTTTAAGGTTCCGTAGTTAACAAGGAACCCTTATAGTTTCGCCATGTCCGTCTGTCTGTCTGTCTGTCTGTCCCCGGCTTAGCGCAGAGACTGTTAGTACTAGAAAGCTGTAATTTGGCATGAGTATACATGCTAATGAAGCCGACAAAGTGGTAAAATAAAATCATGAAAAATATTTTTTTTTAGGGTACCTCCCCTACATGTAAAGTGGGGATATCTTGTTTTTTTTCGTCTATCCCATGGTATGGGGTATCGTTAGAAAGCTCGTTCAAAAATATTGTGAGCTTGTTACAACCATTTTTGGATTGAAGGATCCGTCTGCGAAATTTTAAGCTTTAAAGTGCTTATTTTTGGCAGAGTCAAGTGTCCCCCCCTCAAGTGTATGTTCTAGATATGTGGAAAAATTTACAGCAGTAGTATATGTAACGACTAACGAAATTAAAACGAAAACTATCACAGCTAAGTAGGCTCTGCTAGTTAACGAGTAAATTTATCGACCAACTTAAATTTGCAGTTGCAAAAACATGTTCTACCATACATTTTGTATGGGAGAACATGTTTTTCAACTACAGTGTTAAGTTTGTTCTTGGGATAAGTTCATCCCAGCTACGGAACCCTTCATTGTGCGTGGTCCGACACGCACTTGGCCGGTTATTACTATTTCGGGTCTTCACAATCGTGCATAAAAAATAACTTAACGGTCACGATCATAAACACTCGTACTGCCGACGTACACTGTGCACGATCCAATTATGACGACATTAAGACGGAAATCATTGAAACAGCAATTTGGGTTGACATTTCCTGAATTTATTGGGCTTTACATCCCATCCCTGTACCATACAGGGATGTAGAGAAGTAGCTCAACAATCCACATACAAGTTTGCTGGCAATGCAGTGACGCTGCCAATCAGCGGCAGTCCAGTGATTTATCTGTGACAAGCGTGGTGCGAACCACAAGTCATGACGTTGTTTATTATCTCGGAAAGCTAGTAGACAATATTTTGTACGGAGGGAGTGTTTATAGAGTGAAGGATGTATGGAGAAAAGGGTTGTAACTGTTGATTAATCCTTTATTTTGCTGGAAGATAGATATACGATAAAGTGATGGTGAATCTCTAACCCTTCGGTTTCCTAAGAAATAATAAAACATGAACAGTAGTTAATCCTTTCGAAGCATCGAATATCTGACTAAAGATAGTTATTAAGGTGGATGCTCCAAGGTAGCCCGCAAAATTCATATTTTCTTACGTTTTTTTGCTATTTGCAGGTCAGTATCAGGTTGTATGTTGATCTAAATATGATTCGCGGCCGTATCAGATATTTATTTATAGAATTACAGTCATAAAAATCATCAATACAACTCTCTCAACTGACCTGCAAATTGCAAAAACGTAAGAAAATTAGAATTTCGCGGGCTACCTCGGAGCGGACGGTGTTGTCGTCGTCTGCTGGTTTGACGTTCCGTACAAAAATAAATTCAACTTGGAGTAACGGAGTCCACAGCCTCTTATAAAGGTTGAATCACATGTTTTGGGACTTCATCCATTATAATATATTCTGTCTACATTTCCCAACAAAGCAGTACATAGATTGTAGTTACGAATTCGTACCCATTTCTCAGACCTTTCAAGTTTCTATAAAGGAGTATTTTGTATAGAATTGGAAGGAACTATTATGATGAAGACGAAGAGGTCGTCGCAACAATACTTACTGATAGTTAATATCACAATAGAGACATCATTTTATATTTATTTATTTTATATGTTGTAAGTAAATCTGGGTGAAGATGGATGGCCACTAAACGGCTAGGAGATTAGGCTAGATTTTTTGCTGTATAAGCATGTAATAAAGCGGATGATTACTGTATCTTAGGGTTCTTGTGCGCTGAACCAGTAACGTGTTTGTGTATTAAGTTATTTGTAACAGAAACAGATCATCCCAAGTCCTAATGTCTTTTAGAGAGTTTTGGGGCAACGTCTATATGATTTAATGCCTGAGGCAGCGTCGAAACAAGAATTTTGTGGGGCTTAACAGTTTCATTCGTAAGTAAGTACTTTCGCGTCGTACGTTTAGGTACTCTATTATGTATTTTAGAATCATTCTCGTATTCATTTTGTTCAATCAAATGGCATCTACAACGCCACATGCGAACTACGCATCAAAGACCTGACGTCACTCAAATCCTACATCGCGCAATTAGTTTACCATGCGATCACACTTCCCGACATCAATCCTTTGGCAGTTGCCCGCCAGACACAACATCCGTCTGGATTGAGGATCCTCCCTTTCCTGTAGGGGATGAGTAACTTTACAAACTATTCGTCATACCTCTAAAATCATATATAAACTGGTGCCTTATGGTTTAGTGCATTGTTATCACAGATTATATGTACCTAATAAAAATACTCGTAAGGCTATCAGGGTTTTCGGCTTACATGGAAGTTATATTGTGTCGAAGATGTCCCGCCATCTATCTTTGCGTGCTATATTATGAAATCAGACCATTTACTATTTCAAACGTAGGTAAGTAAATAATATAATTTTCTTTCACGTGGTCCGGGCAACATTGAAAATGGATAGCTGGAATTAAACAAATTAGTTGACTCTGATTGAAACTGAATGAAATTCGAAACTTTTCGAACATTTATTCCTTACCTACTAAAAACCTGTAAAATCTTTAACCGTTCACAAATTCAACTGATCTAGACGAAAAATTGTTTGCAAGGGAGATACTACGAAAACTCTTTTATTAAACCCAGAAAATCAAAACTTTATTAAATACACACATATTCTCCTCACATCGATTCCCATCAAACTCGACATCGTAGTTCACAACGCCTAAATTATGGATGTGTCGACAGACTAATAGCGATTGCCAGCCGGCTGTCAGGTCCTGTCCCGTCTGCCAGACTGACAAGCCATCGCGACCAGACCTCTAATATATTCGAGCCACGAGCCCCATGTTTATGGCGCATTGAATTAATTTGCCATTCCGCTCAGGAGGCAGCACGAGTTATTTGCTTAGTTACTTTGAAAGATAAAAATAATAACGATTATGAAGCTGGTGTTATAATTATATGTCAAGAAAGGAAAAACTTTGAATATAAAAGCAGAGTTGTGTTTTTTATCTCGTAATTGTCTACGCTGTTTCAATAACTCGGAAACTCTAAAGTATGATTTCCACCAATCAATGCTCACATCGCATCAGATCGGTAAGGATACGAACGGATCCGGCGACAGCCGACTGCGTCCGGCAGGACGTCGACGCATCTGATCGGCTCCGTACCGCTCGCTTGGAAACGTACCCGTTTCTGCGCCTAGTCAAATAGTTTAATTCCTACTGTGTTGCACTGGATCCGATCGGATACGTCTACAGCATACTTTCGGCTACGATCACGTGTCGCGGAAGACGCTCGCGGTTAAGCTGCTGTGCGCGGTTTAATATCGTTTAAAAATTGTGAAATCCATTTCGATCCGATGAGATGCGAGCCGTGTGGTGGAAATCAGCCTTTAATAAAGCTTACACAAAACGACAATACAAAAGAAAAATTAATTGTAATTATCTATCACACATCCAACAAAATAGACGTGGCGTGTTTTCAGTGATACCCGTAAACACGCAAAAACTTTTTTCCGTAACTCAAAACGGCCACTTTTAAAACTTCCCTCCGTTTGATAAATGAGAATTTTCGTATTTATCTTTTCTTGTCTGTCAGTAGCGGTGCTATAAATGTTTGTTTTAAAACAAGCTTTGTGGTTCCGAGTATGGAAACCACAAAAAATGAGTTTTAGCCACTTCGTGTTATTTTTGCTACCCTGATTGTGGTTGAGTTTAGCGTGATATGAGAAGCAAAACTGACTGTATAACATGATTCGCCGGAAATGTGTGAAGGCGTACCAATCTGTGTGGATTGAAAGTTCACCTACCTCACATTTATATAAGAGTATATTTAGCAAATGTAATCATCAAAAATGTGGGCTGCTCAAAGAGGAAGTAGAATGATCGTGCGTCGCACACGGATTTGTGATCACCGCCTTATGCCGCTTGTGCACTACACGGAATTTTACCTTCCGGATGTAAAATCTCGTACCTAGGATCTCGTGATCCCGGACGATCACATGATATTTACTTGAAAATTGAACCTGCGGATCGTAAAATTTCATGTATTTGGCAGACCTACCGTAGGTGGCCTTTCGTCACACCTACGTTTTTCCTATGTAGTCTGTGACCTATTTTTAGTATTAAGGGTATTTACTAATGATATGGATCCCTAGTTGTTTACTTTATTGACTTTTCCTGGTTACTTTCCACAATAAAGTGCAGCTCCATATTAAAAGCATTATACAAGCTAACATAACGGTTCCCAGACATCTTTCTCATTCATCTTGAAAAAGATAAAATAGAATCGAATTCAGCCGTCGGGCTTAACCGCGGGAATCTAATCACATTTACGGTTTTGTACTGTTTTATTTTACAAAACCCGAGGATTTACTTCGTTTAGAATTCGTAAGAATACGGTGAGCGACGTCATTTAGAAGAGATTTTATTTTTAATGTTATGATTGTTTCTGCGATCTCATGAATGTTGATTTTATTCTCATAATTGAAACTGGAGTTGTGTTGTTTTGAGGTTTATTGATGAGCAGCAAATTTTACAGACTATTGGAAATGTGATCGGAGATATGACATTACTTGAGAATTCTCAATGTATTACTTTTGTTGTTCCAGGAAAAAAATATTTTAGAACTGGAATCGATATTTCTTCCTACACTGTAAAGTGAGCGAGTTTACCTATCGTTTGCAAGCATCGTAAAATCCATTTCTAGTAGCTGATCATAAAAATGTCGGTACACAACAACCGGTCTATGAAATACTATTTTATTTTCAAACCCAGAATCCCATAAAATAAGTTTAATGTCGCTTGTGAGCAATCCGATTGCAGTCCAGTTCGAGTCCCACTAATCTAGGGTATTTTCTACATTTACGAGTCGGTCAAAAGTACCAGGCTACTGGGAGCACATAAGATGGGTGGATATCTGTTATGTAAGTAATGCGGTGGCCGGCTCAGGTGACGTCACGGGGTAACGAACCGCTTCGAGATAATAACCTACTTACGGGCAGTATGGCGAGTGGATTTCTAGTTATGTAACCGGGGAGGCATGGACGTATGAGACGTACGGATTTATACTGATGAATGTATGAGGGATTCCATTTTCAAGTTTGTGAATGTACTGACACACTATAGGCACTAGATAATGACAATGCAGTAATTAACATACTTGGTTTTTTAATTAGGACTGTTGTTAGAACCATATCAATACCTATATGAAGAATGTTATTAAAAAGCTCATTTGAGAGCATTTTTATTACTAGCCGTAGACTCTCTTCTACGCCGTAGCACTTCGTAGCAAACACCGCAGCCCATACATTATTTTGTATTGTAACTCGGGTGTCTGTACATAAATAATTCACAATTGGCCGTCGTAGACCAAAAAAACCAACATTGATAAATGTGACTCCCTTCATTGATGAACTAGCTTTAACTTCGCTCGGCTTTTAGAAAAAAAAAGACAGTATTTTCCTTTTAATTTGAGCTTGTTTTTTCCAGTGCAGCGGTTTAAATTCCAGTTCTATTGAACTATTGTGGTATCTGCGGGTTCCATTCTCTTGCGGAGCTTTGTTCAGTGTAGCTGTAGTGGAACATTGATGCTGGTACGTGAAGAATGTGCGTTTATTAAAGTTTTGCGAGTCAGTAGTCCGGTGCTGTATCTATTGTGCAAAGCAAACAAAGTAAGCCTCGGATAGCGGGATCCGACACGGGTGGATAGGATTGTTTGATTGCATGTTTTCTAGTTTAAAGGTATTTATGAGAAAATAATATTCTAAATGCTGCCAGTATTATGAGTATGCTGTTAGGTAAATGACAAGAATGAGGTTTTATCTTTTAATACAAAAATATGTGCAGTCATTTTATTTAGTAAATAAACCACAGCCAGGGAAATAATAAAGTTAGCTTAATCGTTTGGAACTAGGTTCAGTGTTGGGTCTGTGGTTTTGGGTACACATTTTGCTACGCCTGCAAAGACATAGTACATTACTGTCGCGGCCTGCAACTCGGCATTGATAGTAACATTGCCGGCCTTCACTTGTTTTTGACCAGTACAGCAATTTCGATTTATCTCGAAGAGGGTGGTCAAAAAAAAGGCTAGAATTTCCAAGCATGTTTGAGAAAACTAAATTATGTAGGTATTTTATTACAGTTTATCAATAGTCCCAACCCACAAACACACCGGACCTTTGTAAATGATATAGAAAAGTGTCAGTCGTATATTTGAACGAGTACCTGTGGACTTCTGTGCGCCTGGTACAAAGGGGAGCCGGGTAGGGGAAACAGTTTAAATAATATGTAGCGACTGGACCTAGGGGGCGGATGCTCGCGACGAAAAGTGCATTGTAATGGAAATATTGTTAAAATGTTTGAGTAACAAAATTTATTTTACGTGTAAGTGTTTAGATAGTTTTTATGAGGTTTTTTCTAATTGTGCTTCACAACGCATAAGATAAGCTTTTGCACACTCAAACAAACCTGCAATATTATTTTGATAATGATTTTAACTTACTCTATTGTTGCAGTATATCGTTGTCCACTGATAGACACTTTATAGCCCACTTTTTCTCACAAAACTCATTAACTTCTTCATCTTCCGCATTCAATCTTTCCCTGCACCCTAATGCCGTAGTTCACAATTTGAATCGTTTTGAAACAGATTGCTAATCCATTGCTTCATAAGTTCGAAAAAAATTGCTCAACAACGTAAATAACGCAAGGAATGTCATTGAACTGTCAAAATTACACAGATTAGTCTTAATCGTTTACCAAAATACGTGAAGCGGGGAGTACCACGTTGCGTTTTCCAATTCACAGCGTGAATTTACAAGCACTCGATTCTCTTGCTAGATATCATGATTAATTAATAGACATTCGAGTAGCTTTAGATCGTATCTAAAGTTTCCTTATTCATTGTGCACAGGCTTTAAGTAGCTGAAACCAGCATGAGCTTATATAGTGAACATCAAAACTTTAACGTTGTTATTTCTCAACACGTCAGCAAAATTCTGGTCCAAGAAATAAGTTGGCATCACTCCAGTTTGCTCATAACTTGTAATTGCAGAAAAGTCATACATCTATGCCAATGAAATAATTTAAAAATAAAAGCAGAGCATGGCATGCATACATAATGATGAGAGGAAAGATAGGTACGTGCGCATACGACTGAATTCTTATAAAATAACATGGAACAGTTATATCGATTTAAGGCTCGTACATAGACGAGACGCGACACCGGTAATTGTTTTACCGTGAAGTTTTCTTAGAAATTGTTTGATTAAAGTCGCATCGCGCCTGTTTGCGGGAAGCCTTTAAGGCTCCAGACAGGCGCGACGCGATGGTGTGACGCGATTTTTGTAGAACAATTTCCATGAAGTTTTTATAGAGATTGTTCTACTAGTGTCGCGTCGCGCAGTCGCGCCGCGCCAAACCAAAAAAGGTTTTGTTCACACCTGTACCAAGATTCGTGTCTCATATCTTCCCGCAGGCAGGTACATAGAGGGGGAGACCCAACGATACACTACCGTAACAGTATCGACTACTAATCGAATGTCCGACTTTTATACCTACATGTATACCGCACCGTTTTATCGCAGAACGCAAACTCCTTCCGAAGTGGAGGCAAACGGCTAATTATGAGGGCTTGTGCGACCGCTGTTTTAGTTATTTAGTTTATTTTCTGGACTTTTCCTGAAACAGAGTTGCTGTGGTTAGCGTATGTTAGCACGGCTCACGACATGTGTTTATGAGGAAAAGTTGTGTTGTGTTCACGGTAAGTTACACATGCGGGTTTGCTGGTTGTGTAAAAAAGACGGAGCATTACATTAATGACGTGTTCCAATAAATAAATAAATAAAATATCTGAATATTATATAATTGAAATTTTTAAATATTTTTATAAAAATACAAAAAGAAAAACATTTAAAAATATATAAAAAATATTATATTATTTTTATATACGAGTATTATTATTCATACGCTAGAAGTCATATTTAGCATAGTTTTTAAGTAGGTTTTTTTTAATTAAAAGATTAAAGTGCGACCTCTGGAATATCGTGCCGTTATTCTGACCATTGAACCGCCGTCTATCGCTAAAAACAGAGCATACAGCAAAAACACAATTCAAAATAAAAGTATAAAAACTAAAACCCAACTACGGCAAAAAAGTCAACTAAAACGGTATAAACAAGTGATCTCAGACAGACAAATAAAACATCCGGGGTCACACGTGTTAGGTTAGGTATAAATCGAATAGATTATGTGTGACTCCGGATTTTTATACATACATAGGTACATACCAGTCAAAATCATAACCCTCCTTTTTGCTTCGCCGTAGTCGGGTAATTACTATCCAGTTCTTTAAACTAATACCTTTAACCAAATTGTTTTGTGGAGAAATGGTTGCGTTAAGCCTCGGGCAGACTGGCGCGAGGCGACGGCGCGAACTAACTCTACAAATTCTAAGAAAACGTCACGGTAGAACAATTACCGGTGTCGCGTCGCGCCGTCGCGACACTACATATAAAACAATTTTGTATTTATTATAACGAACACAGCTAGACACACGAATTGCATCTGAAAATTTAATCTTGTTGCTACGTTTTTGTTCTTTTTCGTATGCAGTAAATTCGGGCAGCTTTCCCCAAATGAATGGTTACTACAGCCGGCCGTAAAAAGGGAATTCAAATGAAATAGGTACTGTTTATTTAGCGATGTCCTCGACGATCGTTATTTTTGCATAAACCCGTCGGAATTAATGCGGTGAGGAAATATACTGCGCACAGTTTTGAACGGGAACGCTAAGTTTTGTCTAAAGATTATCTTTTTGTAAAGAATTGAAATGAAGAAATACTTGTCATTATTCCATAATGTTATTATTTCGCATGCAACCATTTTTGTAGATTTATTTCCGGTCTGATCCCCTCATTCTATTTTTTTATTCCGGTATGATCACCAACAGATACGCCTCTTGGTATAACATAGCGATCTATGAACCGAGTCTAAAAGAGTAACCGTGGAGTTTCTTGCCGGCTCTTTTCCATAGGAAACGACCAATTGGAACCGTGCACCTAGCTTCTGACGTTTCATAAGTGCCCATGTAGGTTTATGTGAAATAAAATATTTTGATTTTGATTTTTGATTTTGAACTTTAATTTAAGAACTGTATTCACTACCTATGTTACAAAAATAAAAATGACTTGATTTGATTTGTAGGACTATTACTTAATTTCAACATAATGAACAAGAAATTTTAGAGAGTGAAGCACGTAGGTATGTGCTTAGGAAAATCACTTGGGGGCACAGGACCATAAGCGGCGGTAATGTCTTCTAATCTCGTAGGTCATGGAACAGATTCCCATCTAACTTCTGTAGTAGTAGGCAATACCACTTTTTCATGGTTTCAGCAGTGAAGTCTAATAATCTTAAAAAAACTGGCCAAGTGCGTGTCGAACAAAGCACGATGAATGCATCCGTAGTTGGGATGAATTTATCCAAGGAACAAACTTGACATTGTAGTTGAAAAACATGTTCTCTCATACATTCCAACTTTAAATGTGACTTTGTACGTACAATATTGGGAAATTTTCCATAAGTTATTTTAAGACCAAAGACTTCAAATAGGTTATCTATGAGTATAGAAAAACTTTTTGTATTTTATTTAAAATGGCTCTGTTATTTCGGAGATAAGGGAAGGGAATGGTAATTTTTCATATAATTTCTTAAATAACTTTAGAACTATTTATTTAAAAAATTCTTATTTGTCTCCCAAATGTGACCATATTCAAAATTAATTCGTTTACGTGACACCACCATACGCAAATAAATGAAATTTTTAGTCACAGAAAATTTATGTATCTTTCAACGTAATCGGTCCATTAGAACCGGAGCAAATTGGCTGTCACAGATGGACAGACAGGCAGACAGACTGACGGATAAACTGACAGACGATTATCCTATAAGGGTTCCGTTTTTTCATTCGGACATACTGAACCGTAAAAATGTTGATGTTCATAAATAGTATCCACATTATAATAGCCAGCTAACACGACCCCCACTTTAAATAAACATGTATTACAATATGTTTGCACAACAAACAGTATTTCATATTTATTGTTTTAGTTGCAAAAAATAAATTCGTATCGCCAAACGTCGACTGATTAATGTTTGTTAAGCAAACAGTGTCATGTTTGTTATTAATAATTATCTTACTTTCCATTTAAAAAAATGGTAAATAAACACGTTCAGGTGCATGAAGTTTAAAAAATAAGATCTTGTTTACATATTTACTTAACTATGTATCTGCTTTAATGTGTAATAACGTTATGTTTGGCCAATCGTTTTTAGTATAAATCAAAGGAATAATTCGTATCTAGTTTTATATAATATGCTTAGTATTTTATTTAATACTAGCTTTTGCTCGCGGCTTCGCCCGCTTGGAGGTCGGACATTATCCCACGGGAACGTACTACCAAATAAAAGTATCCTATGTGTTAACCCAGGTCATGGTCTACCCATGTGCGAAATTTCATCCGAATCCGTTTATCCGTTTTAGCGTGAAAGCGTAACAGACAAACTCACTTTCGCATAAAGGCTCGTTCACACCGGCGCGACTTGTCGCGCGACGCGACTTTAACAATACAATTTCTAATAAAACTTCACGATTGAACAATTGCCGGTGTCGCGTCGCGCGACAAGTCGCGCCGGTGTGAACGAGCCTTAACACGTTAGTTATGATAGTTATTATTAGTAGTCCTTCTCAAGGTAAATTATCTCTATTGATCAGCTAGTTTTACCGTAAAAAGGTACGAAATATTATCTACACATAAAAATTATAGTCAATTTAAATTTTCGACGTTTCGTAACGCAAATTCCATTCGTATGTTTTCCGCCCCAAAGCTCTTCACTTCACAGAGTCCGTTGAATACATTAAAATGTGGAATACAATATTTTATTAAATGAGCCTCTCTCCCTCCCACCCTCATTCGATGCACCTCCACGAGGCCATATATCAATTAATATTAAATGCCAACCAAAATGCCATACCCGACCATTCGTAATTAAGTCTGTGAAGTCGAGCTACAGTTATTTAACTTCGGCAAAACTTAAATTATTCATTGTATTTTATACGTAGATTAGTACTGACTAAGTAGTTTGCAAATAAATGGATGGATTACATAGATTCGACCATTAAAAGTTTGTTCACCCAAATGGGTTTCAGCTTCAACTAAATTGATTTGTAAAAAGTTATTTTAATTGCCAACTTAGATGAAGGCAGAGTGAAGTCCTTCATGCGTAATAATGGTATTTTGCTTTCTGAAATATGAGCAACTGAACCAATTTGGGCGAATACCCTTTGTCAAAATTTCTATTGTGCTGCGGTTGTGGCAATAACTTTTAACTTTGGCAATTCAATATAATAAATTATCAATGAATCAACACCATAAAGAATGACTTTTAGATAAAGTACATACTAATTCCATGCTTTTAAATTAATGTCAATAGAAGGTTATTGGCAGGATATTTTTTCGAACGATCATTCTTCTTGGTGCTGGCTGTAAAGATTTTCCAATGCCATAACAAAAGAATTAAAATGCCATATTAATTTAAAACTTTGCGATTCTATTTTGTTTTCTTGTAAATCAAAAACAAAAAAATACAGAGAACATACGTGGTAATTGTTAGCGTCGATATGACAACCATTTAAACTTTACTAAAACAATTTTCTTTCGTTAAGTCAGGGGTAAATAAGTTATATTGCGGATTTTACGCCAAGTTTACGATTTCGAAGTTTTTTCATCAAATACAAAAGTTATTTCAAGTTAAATTCGAGTGTTGACTGCCCTATGCAAAGTTCGTTGACTCCTAAGTGCCGAAAACGTAACATTTCCTCAAGATGTCTAAACAACGAACAACTATAACATTTATCTGTGTTTCACGGGGAACTGGACTCTATTGCAACATGATAAGGTTGAAGTGTAGTTTCGTGGGTTCAACAATAGAATAATGCATCTCTAGAGAACTGGGGGGTATAAATTGAACAAACAATGTATTGCAAAATGGCTACGGAATAACCTACGGTGGAGAGAGGTGAGTGGTGCTCAAAGTTTTTGTGTTAATTTGCGTGCAGTAACTTAAACGGTTTTTTGTTTGGTTGCAAATAACTTTTGTTTACCTCGATCGTTGATTTTAGTAAAATTTTTAGTTAGAACAGTGTTATATTGGCAATGACGTATTATATATAGACACGTTATCAACAAACATCTCGGCGCTTAAAAACGGCGAAAATACTAGATAACTACTTATACGCGTAAAGAAAGGGAAATACGTAATATTACGTATATATAATTATAATTATTATTATAATAGGGAAATATGTAATATATAATTTATTTTTATCGTTTTCACACACGATATAAATTAAAAACAAACGTAGCGTCGCGCGACAGGTTGGTGCGTGACTGAGCGCAATGTGGCCAATTGGCTTCATTTCATGTTGCCATTTTAGAGTGCGGACAACGTATCTATAGTTTTATACATCATTGTATATTGGTGCATTGGTTGATGGCGCATCTAGCTTGACATGAGGGGCTTGAGGCTAAGTAATCGATCGACCTGTGTGGCTTAACAGCCACACAGGTCGATCGATTAGGTTAAGCTACGCTTGCCGCGGTTGGTCCGCGGATGGGTGACATTTTTACATACCAAGACCCCTCCGTGCTTCGGAAAGCACGTTAAGCACGTCCCGGCTGTCTGTCGTGGATCTTTGACAGTCATTACGGGTCGTAAGAAGCCCGAAAGTCTGACAACCAGTCTTACCAAGTAGTATCGTATTACCCAGTAAATGGGCTGTGGAGGTCAGATACGCAGTCGCTCCATGTAAAATACTGGTATTCAATATACTTAGTTGGGAAAGGGCTAGACATCGCATCTGAATAAAAATGGCTACCGATCGCTGTGATGATAACTTTATACAGTTGAAATGTATGACGGAACGTACGATTAATACTGAAATAACTTTGAAGGAAGATCAAGTTTTACATATGTCTACAGTGCCCCGTACACTTTAACTTGAGATAAGTATATCGATTACCAGATTGCTGCCACTTTACAGCTTAGGACGCTACCAGGGTGTACGAAGCGGTAAAGAGGTTTCGGGTTACAAATATTATATTGACAGCTGGGGAGTTCGTTGTGCCATGTCTTCTAACCAGCTAGAGCACTAAGAAGTGGTGAAGGGCGGGCGTTTTGGGGACTGTCTTATTTTAATTTTGACGTTTAATAAAGTGCTGATTCTCAGCCTAGTTTGAATAAATGACCTTTGATTTTATAGGGCTAGCATAGGACAGACCATGCCGGGGGCACGGGTAATGAATAAACTAGCTAAAATCTTAGAGTAGCCGATTAAAGTAGTGAGTCCCCATGGAATAGAAAATCTCATTATTCTTCTTAATTTAGATCAAGCAATTTGGGACGGCTGATAATTTAAGTGAACATTATTGTTTGTTTCACTAATGTAAGGCGGAGTAATTAAAATTAACACGCAACGAATTCAAGTAGCGCGTTATTGAACTTATTCTTTTGTGATAGTTAGCGAAGTATTTCTAGAATCTTTTTATAAACATGTGATTTAAAATGCAGTTACGCATTATTAATAATATCAGTGTACCTACTTATGGTCTAAGTTTATAAACTCGTGCTTTATAAACCTACTTATAAATTGGGTGTCTGTAGGTATGTTTCGACTTTTTTTTTATGAAGACGGGTATAGTCTGTTTATCCAATTCATTTGTCGAGGTCCATCTACTCCTAAACTTTAGTTTGTCCAGAATTTAATAATTTAATGATAAGTATAGCGCGGGGTCCGCTTACAGATTCCATATTTAAAAAAACATGTAGATAGGTATGTAGCTAATACCGCAACTCGCTAAGTACACGAACATGCCAGCATCCTTTCAGTACTATATAAATCTGTCGAACTTGCGAGTTACAGCTGCTTCACTTCCAACTTTCATTCCCTCATCTTTGTTGGTTTTGTCTCAGACAATAGTTCGTCGAGGATTAAAATTTAATTAAAACAGCCTTCTGTTAGTGACAAGTTTCCCACAGTTTTCAGTGTTAAAGGGAACGCTTGAAGAAATGAGTAATAAAGAGAAACATGGCCGATGCTTTGTTTACAATTTAGTTTTTTCTGCTGAGACTGTTTAAGTGTCGTTTTGTTATTGTTTTGTTGAGTTTTAATTAAATTTTGTTTTTGTGTTGTAGTAGATTAGTCGTCACCGATTTGTTTGTAAATAATAGCTTTAGTATACTTAGTAAAGTACTTAGGTAACTGCTTCCAACTTCAATGTCATTATAAAACGCAGATTTTCAGGAGTTGCTGATGACCAGCGATTTACCTGTTAAATGTTATCGTTCTTTTTATTTTGTTAGCTACTTCTTGTTCACGGAGTATACCTTTTTAGTTGACTTTTTGACGTAGGTGGATTTTAGTTTTTATAATTTGTATTTAATCCATACGTAGTTTACGTTATATGTCGTCTCGGTTCTAGGATTCCATTACATTACGTCCTATAAATCATCCAAAATCGCATCCAGTTTCACATTTATAATTTATAGGTAGTGCGGATCAGCAAAACTAAATAAATCATTCAAATGTACTCAGATAGCTAGTAACCGCAATGAGATCGATTCCAATTGTGTTCGCTCAACTGCTGCGGCACAAACATCCCAATCACAAGAATGTTAATTAACGGGAACGTTCCATTTATTTTAATTTGTCGTTGATTGGGAAATCAAATTGAGAAGAAATTGTTCTAGGAAATTTGAATAGGTACTAGGTTTATTGCTCAACAGTGCGTTACTTTCTTCAACGCTCTGACTTTGACGTCAGAGACGGTTTTAGGAAATTCTAACTAACTAATAACTAAGGTGTAACTTTGGTTCTAGTTTATCTAGAGTTTAGTGACAGCAAAACGTTAGCGTGCAAAATAAACGGTCCGTTTACTGTTTACTGGGCGAGTGTTCACTTACTCAGTAATAGGAAATAGACCAACATACCTACTGATCTGGATTTTGATTTGTACTAACAAATTACTAACACTCTGTTTATTTGTATTTTTATGTGTTCTACTAATCTTATCTACAGACATTGTTCAGTCACCCGTAGGTAATCCTGATGTAGGTACAGATATGACAGAGAATTAAATGTAGATAATACAATATGGCAATGATTTCAGCATATTTTATTCCGTGATTCCTCTAACATTTATCCATAAGATCATTTACATGTAGGTAAACAAAACGAACAGGACGGTAACATAAAAGTAAAGAGATGTAAAGCTGACAAATTACCTGTTTTCCAAGTAGGTTACATCGTATTCAGGAATGAGCTCTAGTTTATTTGGCAGCCTTCGCCATATTTGTTTACCCCGACGAGAATGTCGTACCTAAATTAACATAGGGTCATGTGTTTAAATATTAGTTCTGGCGTTTCATGTATTCTGGACAGAGTCGGCAGATTATTTCCAGGCCGACTGTTTAGCTGTATATTTTGTGTAGGATTTAGGTCTGCCATATGTTATTCTTTTTATTGTTGTGGACTGGACTCTTGACCGTAATATTTTTGAGTTATTTTCTATTTTTCTGTGAATATCATTTATTTTCTGTTCGCAGAACAAAAGCAATTTAACGTATTTTTAAATAACTCTATGCATGTTCAATTTTACATATCTTTATTTCTTTTAAATAAGTTTGTACAATGTGACCCCAAAATGTGTCAAAATCCTTTAGTCTGAAGCCTTAACCTGAGTGACTTTTACAGCCAACTTTTCCCACAGTACAAAACCATTTCACACACATGTCGCATGCAAACATCATCGAAAAGGATCCCAAAACGATAACTCGACACGAGTCTATCGCCACGAGTATTTTTATGGGCGATAGTTTGAGAACCGCTGAGCGATGACCCTCTCAATATTTCACGGCAGATCACACCCCGGTATATCCCGGCGTATCCCCGGCTTGGTGTTGTGGACACTCTTTGTGCTTTTTACCACCTTTATTAAGATTGGTTGGGTGTCGATGACTTAAGTTTTTGTTGTTGAAAATTTAATGATATTACGAAGATAAATTCCTATTTTTTTTTAGCTTACTTCTGATGTTGTTAAGACAAAATACAATATGGATCGCTGTTTCATCGCTATCTTTTCGGACTTTGAACTTATTTAAATATGATACAATGACAGTATTGATTCTGGCACGCGGATTGTAAGTCGAAAAGAGGGTGGCAACAAGTGAAGCGAGTTCTAAATGAGAGGGAGATTTCGACTAAGAGATAAAATGAACATGGTTGGAACTATGTGAGGGACCCAACTTCAAATGATAACAGAATATTATTTGCATAGAACTCTTTGAACTCTGTGGTGATGAGGAAAATCATATGCATTATTAAAACGGTTTTATTATCATCGTGTGTGTTATTTCACGTCGCCGACAATTGGATTAAATTGATTCCCGATTAAAATCAATTTGCACCGATAAATAATAATTCCATCGACTTTTTATTACGGCAACCTCATTAGGAAGAATGGCGTATCGCCGAGCGCAATAAAAAAATAAAATAGTCCATTAATTTTTATCTATGAACCGAAACATAGAGGGTGTTTTTGATAGGGAGCTCTCTGATACTCCATCGTGATTTCAAGTGCTATGGAATAACATTTGAAACCTTTAATAATATCTTGAAATAACATAGCAAATGGAATACAGTCAGTGTTTGTTTGTTGTCTTTACAGCGGGAGCTAGGAATATTAGATGCCGTCGAATGGCACGACATGCAACTTGGCGATATTACTGTGTGCTTTGCTATCCGTAGGGAAAGTTTAAAAGATTGATTTGGTTCAAAATAGTCTGAAGTGTGCTGTGTTGCTTGGTACGTTTTTGAATAGGTACGTTGAGCGATTTTTGGTAGGAGATAAACTTATGGATTCGCGTCACCGACATGCTCGCGTCGTGAATACCAGTTTCAGTTTAAGCGTCATTCCAAAATTGGCATAACTTTATAAAAAATAACGATAGGTTCTATGTCATGGAGCAAGTGATTAGTCAGGGCACTATGTATACTGCCCGGGCATTATGAATCAAGTCAAGTCAAATGTAATGAATACTGATTTAAAGTTCTATATTTATCACATTGTCTGGTCATCATGAATATCGCTACGTAACGGTTGGGCGATAATTAGGGTCATCGTTTTTCTTCATTCTAAAATTAGGAGAACTTAGAAAGAAAGTGCGAGCGAATCGAGTTCGGGACTTGGGGCACCCCGACTATCTAAGACCCCGCTATCCCCTTAGTGGTTTTTTTTTTACCTATTCTGAAGTAGGAGCCCCGTCAAGCGGGGCTCCGTCGACCATACCGTTGCTATTATTGATTGGAACTACAATGTTATGAGGAGAACTTAGGATGCATGAAAGACATCTTTTTATAAACCTGCCCAATAAGTGATGGGCATTAATCAGAAAGCCCGGTCAATTTAATTATTTGAATAGTTTTAGTTTTTATCATATTGCCTACTCATATTGGGCATTTTACAAATTGCCCGGGCATTATGAATAATGCCGTATTAATCACTTGGTCCCTAACTTCTACACTGCGTCCGGTAAAATTCATAACTTTTGCTTGTGTCATCTCATAGTGTTCAAATCAGAATAATAGAATAACAGCGCTGCTTCTTTAAATAACTGAGTGCGAAATTGTTCTTTATATTTTTTGCGTGTAGGTACTAAATAGCTATACTTCTAACAAACTGTTTACTTTGAATACAATATGCTTATTCATCATGAATTTGTATGGTTTCTATCCTTGTCTTGATTAACTCATCATATTGAGAAGGCCAACATTGTCTAACCAACAATTACTATGAGCATCGGCCATATTGTTACTTGAGACAACATAATACCATGTTCAAACCTTCAAGTTCTTACAACAATGGAACATCCTTAAGTGACATACATCGTCCCCTAACATTAGCCGCCATGTTACATGCTTTAGAATTTGGAATCTTACCTCCAATAACACAAAGTTTAGTTTCAGTTTTGAATTTAAAGTAAAAGTTTTCATGACAGTCTCATTTTGAGTTCTGTCATTCTGAAATTGCCGACTACATTCTATTTTGTTTTAATTGGTTGTTAAAGTTGCAATAATAGGCGTTCAGTAGAAAGCAAGAGTGGATTCAATTTAGGAGGGGAGATAGTGAAATTCCACCTTAATAAAAAATAACCAATCATGAATGAATGATTTCTGAGATTTGGTTCAAATAAACACTTTTTGACGTCAAAACTAAATTATGGTTTTAAACTAGATGAGACCCAATAAGGTCGGTGTTTTGTATCTGACTACTCTGAGAAGGAAGACCGAAACAACCTCAGAGGTCTCTTTGAAAGTCTAGACATAGGTAAAATATGAATGAACGATTTTTAACTGACGATACTTAGCACATCCCTTACTTTTTATGTCGACACTACATATATTGGCTGTGTTCGCTTATACATGTGGTTGTTTATAACATTATTAGCGCTAGGGCGGTCCCCGACCACTATAAATTAATTTGTTAGCGTTGACGGCATGCGGCATGTTGCTACTGTGATTCCTTTGTTCATCGTATAGTCATGTACTTATGTAATCGAGGGTAGATTATCAGTATCTAGTCGTTTGCTCATTTAATTATTTATGTACAAGTAACTAGCAGTAAGGATACGTGCAAATAAGATTTTTCAACTTTTGGCAATTCGAGCAGCTCGTTGCTAAGTAATAATAGCCGCACGGGTCAATCCATCAGGATAAGCTACGCTTGCCGGGGTTGGTCCGTGGATGGGTCTTTACATACCGAGACTCCTCTGTGCATCAAAAAGCACGTTAAGCGTTGGTCCTGGCTGTCATTCGTGGATCTTTGATAGTCGTTACGGGTCGTCAGAAGCCCGAAAGTCTGACAACCAGTCTTACCAAGGGGTTTCGTATCGTACTGGGTTGTGGAGGTCAGATAGGCAGTCGCTCCATGTAAAATATTGGTATTCAGCTGCATCCGGTTAGACTGGAAGCCGACGCCAACATACTTAGAAAAAGGCTAGGCATATTGGTTGAACTTGTGGCAATTCTCCTGGGGTTAGAAGTGTTTTACAGGCCATGTTACCACATCGATGATTGTTAGTTACAATTTACTGTTTGTTATGTGCTGACTTTAATTGATTTTGTACTTTTGTTTCAGGTCTCCATCGCCAGGTTTAGCTGCGCAACGAATATCGGTAAGTGTCAATAGTGTTATTACTGTTAAAAGGTTATTTAATTACTTTTGTGTTTCCAAGTAGGAACGTAATGTGTCAATACGAACCATGCTCTATATTTTATTAGCTTCTCTTGTAAAAACAACTCACTCTAGCTTTAAATAACTAAATTACTAAATTACTTTCCCACACGACAGCAAAGTAAACAAGCTTCATTTATTTACCGAACAAAATATTACCTCCGGAACAATGTTAGAATATTTCAGTTTTACACTTTTAATATAGAGGGTAGTCGTCAAAAGGCGCGCGTGCTGTGTTGTGACGTAATATCATGTGTTTTACGATGTACTGCGGCTTATGGGAGTCACTCGGGGGATTCAGAGCTCCCTTTATTGTTATGCAAGCCTCTTAATTATATACTTTGACGGGTAGCCGTGGGATTTTCGTTTTTTACTTTCAAAATCAAAATCAAAGTCATTTATTCAAAATAGGCTGAGAATCAGCACTTTACGAACGCCATTTTTTTTTTTTTTAATTTTGAGATGTTTTCACTAAATGAAAGTGCATGCAGATTATCTGTTGAGCACGATTGGCAAATGAAGGGTATACAATGTAGAGACGACAATACAACAATAAATGACAACAACAATGAATGAAACACTGGCAATATTAATACATAGGAGTACCTATTTAGGAACTAGTATATAAATCCTAACATTGAAATTACAAAAGTGTTTTGTTTTTCGCCAGTCTGCACGAGGCTTTACCATCTCTAAGTAGTTACACAAAGAACTACAGTAAATAAAATCATACAATACAACAAGGTATTGTGACAAAGCAATAAGATTCTTTGTTTAGAAAATAACGTCGAATACATTCTCGTACGCGCGAGGGAGCATGAGAAAATTGGCGATTTAGAAACAGTATAGCCAACTGGACTGGACAGGGAGCAGGACAATTTCCGTAAACGCACGGCACGTGAATCGTCATGCACTGGAATTTTCTTTAAATGGAATGCTTGCGAATTGCTTTTGTTTTCAATTTAAATTGACTAGAATAGGTCATTACACCAATATGGTATTATACGAATGAGTCTTTTGCAGAATGAGGTATTATGAGAACAAGTCCTTTGAAGAATGAGCCATTTCGAGAATAGCTGGTCTATTCTGCAAACATCTAGTGTGAAAGCAAGGTGAAGTGAGCTTGAGGTGAGCTGTCAAATTGTGTCAATCCCTGTGGAATAACGGTCACTTCACGCTCACTTCACCTAAGTTTTCACGGTGAGTTTTTTACAGAATAGAACGGCTGGTCCTTTTTTTCGCCGTAAGCCATTTTACGAGTAGGTCCTATACATATATACTAACCAAAAAAAGGAGGATGCTTTTTTAAATTATTATAATTTGTTCAAGCACATATAGATTTTGTAGTACATGCTGAGAGACTTACAAAGTATATACACAAGAAGTTGGATGAAGCGCTGCTTTCCTAGCTAGATCTCTGAGTAATCTGTATTTAGTAGAGATACGTTGTTGTAAAAAAAAAGACAAAACGCTATGGGATCATTCTATTTAGTTACCAAATTAGTACTTAAGCCAAAAATGGTTATAACGAGTAAGTAACAAACATTAGTTTTTTTTTTAAGGAATCATTTATCTAAGGTTGATTAGAACTGTCGTTACGCAAGATACTTATGATGTCTGTAGTGTGTGTGATCATGTTAATCCAGGGGACGTAAACATTTGGTAACAAATAAAACAATTGTGACATATTTTGCTATTAACGATACGCATACCATTAGAATAACGATACTTTACATTGAGTATTCAAATGTTGATTCAGTTATGTAAATAAACTACTAATGCGTGTTCGCAGTCTGCGTGTATTTATTATTATTTGTGTAAATAACGAAACATTGGACAGACAAGTAGAAATTATTTTAAAAAAAATCTCAGATACATGTACTTACTTATATGTACTATATAATTAGTGGAAAATAATATTAAAAAACGGTAGCATTAAAAAAAAACGATATTTGTTAAGAATACATAAAGAAGATCTCATATTCGCTTGCGTTCAGATGAAATATTGATCAAACGTGAATCTATCAATTATATTAAAA
This sequence comes from Eupsilia transversa, assembly GCA_914767815.1. NCBI lineage: Eukaryota > Metazoa > Arthropoda > Insecta > Lepidoptera > Noctuidae > Eupsilia > Eupsilia transversa. The sequence continues at coordinate 14,765,719 of OU611882.1, forward strand.
AAAACTTATGAACCTGAATGTTTCTAGGTATTTTAAGATTGGGAAGATTGGGTTTCGCTAGAAGCCATAATTAAAAATAACTATGTTCATTAATATTGATAAATCATGTTCAAATGTCAAATATTTTAGAAATTTATGTGAATTATTTTTTATTTAATTTAATAGTACTCGTAGTCTTAAATTGTTCTACGGTAGAGCAATGGATGTTAATGTAAAGCTCAACCGAGTAGAAAATAGACTATTGTTTCATCGTTTTTTTGCAACACATGGTTACCTACTATGTGCTAAAAATACAGTTTACCTATTGAAATAAATCAATATCTTATATTTTTAACTCATTTTATTGTTACCTACCAGAATACCCGTGATTTTCGTGTTTTTTTTTCACTTTATGGCACCTCTTTAAGTCCTCTTGGCCTTGGTCATTAAGAGGGAGGGGTGAAAAATTCGCTGGGACAATGTATGATAGATTCCGAGGTATAGAAGTATCTATATTAATAAAAAGAAAAAGTCCTGAATGACTGACTACTCATCAACGCCCAGCCCAAACCCTTGGCCCAAACCTAGAAATCTGAAATTTTGCACAGAGGTTCCCTTTATAATGTAAGCAAGGAATAAGGAAGGATTTTTCGAAATACATTCCCTAAGGGAGTCAAATAGGGGGTGAAAGTTTGTATGAAAAATCTTATTCCTTGAGTTAATAAACATGAAACTTCTGACGAATACTTATCTAAATACATTATAAAGTTTGTGATTTTTTGTTTTCCTAAATTAGCCCCTAAAGGTTGGGGGTGTCAAAGTTTGTATGGACGAATTTTAACGCTGTCCAATTAACTCGGAACTCAGTATTTATACTTAAAACCGAAAATAAAGAATAATTTGTATCAGGGTTTTTCGATAATCTACCCTTAACGGGGTGAAAAGGGGTCCCCGATTTTACAGGAGAGGATTTTAATTTTTTCTTTTCTTTTAATTAACTTGAAAATGGGTATACCACCTATAACATGAAAGTCAAATAAAACAAAAGTCCTCTTAGGATATATAACCCGAAAACACATAGGGTAGGTACTTTTTAATCTCGGTAGTACGTTCCCGTAAGATATTTTCCTACAAACACGAGGGCGAAGCCGCGGTCAAAAGCTAGTTCAGTATATTTATGAACGGCAAGAATAAAAAAGCATTAGGAGGTAATTTATAAATGATACAGTCCATCTCTGTAATAAAAACTCTTCACTAAAAACCTAAGTCATAAAATGTCAGAGCTATTTTTGAACCCAACAAAGTTGTCAAACTTTTGATTACACGCTGTTTAATTTAGTGCTGAAGATTTAAGGCCATCCGTGTACCGTCTATTAAGCTAGAATGTCGTTGGTTTATCTATGCCCCCTTCCCCCCGATACTCGTTTACAGTGTAAACAGAGTAAATTGTTCTCCACCCCACGTTATTATGCTGCCGCGATATTACCGGTTTACGATGTAATGTTATTGCTAGACAGTGTACAAATTATAGTGAGTGTTAACCAAATAGATTAGTAGCGTTTTTGTGACTTTTTGCTCTTTTATTGGTTTAAATAGAATAGAATAAAATAGAATATTTATTTGCGTAAAACATGGTATACAATGGTGTTAAATACAAATTGAGGCACAAGCATGTTTAGCTAGGATAAAACTTAACATGCAAAATTTTAAAAACAAGATAAGCAACCACAATTGTTTTTTTTTTAATTTCAATTTTTTTTATCTATAAATTCTTTTAGACTAAAAGTGGTTTTGTTGTGGGTTTAAAAGGAGGTTAGCTTCTAAAAGCTTGTATGTTGCATCTGATCTGAATTAGATACAGATTTCGATTCGTGGAACTCGGAAACTTTCTGGAATACTTTGATGATATTCCTGAAGATGACTGATGGCCAAAGTACCTCTTTTATCATCAGCGTATGCGTGCACTATTGAAAGCATTGTGCCTTGTCCGAAGTAAATTACTTTACAAAGGATGATTTCCACCAAACGGCTCGCATCACAACGGATCGGAAAGGATACGAACGGATGCGGCGACAGCCAGTCGCGTCAGGCATGATGTTTACGCATACGATCGGCTCCGTACCTTCGCTTGCGAACGTATCCGTTTATGCATCTAGTCAAATAGTTTCATTCCTACCGTGTTGCAGCCGAAAGGATCCGATCGGAGCCGACGACAGGCGAACGGAGCTGATCGCGCGTCGCAGCATACTTTCGGCTGTGATCGCGTGGCGCGGAAGACGCCCGCGGTCAAGCTGTTGTGCGCGGCTTGGTAATATGGACTTTAAATATTGTGTACACGATTTAATTTCATTTAAAGTTTGTAAAATTCGTTCCAATCCAGTGCGATGCGAGCCATTTGGTGAAAATCCTATACTCAAGAAATTGAAACCAGATGTGAATGCGACCTTATATGCTATATAATATCCATACGTGGCATCCGATGGGATATCACGTATGGATAAAACCAATTTATTGGACAGAGACCTACACAATCCTGACTGTTCACAAGACGACTGTTAGCAAGAACAATTGCCGAGGTCTAGATTTCCGACCTTTCTTAATAAATATTTCAAGCATGCTTAGTTTTCTTCTATTCCTAACCATTCTCCTCTAAAACCCGATGTCCTGCAAGAATTATCGTCAGAAAATCTCGGCTAGTGGAAGCTTGGCCGGTTTAAATTTAAAACGCTTTGCCTCAGACAGTATCGTGCGCCGTCTCAAAGGTTTCTGATGAATAATTTATGGAGTTTACGTGTACTCTATTATTATCCTGCACATAGAATTTCGGGGATTATTATCTGTGTTAGCCTTTGTAGGTAAACGTTTAGAAGGCTAGTATACAGGAAGGTAGGATGAGGTAACTGAGACAGTTCGTTTTGCATTCATTAGCAAGTTGATAAAGTTTGAATATACTGTAAATTAATGTCTTCATCTTATTTATTCAGATATTGTGTAATTTCTGGCAGAGATGAGGATCTTCTCCCGTTGTTGAATAAAAAAAAAGAATTTTAATTAGAATCAAACACATAGGTAAGCATCCTCTTATTAAGTTATCAATGTACTGCGGCCTTCAAACCATGTATGTATTCATATTTGACCAGCCCCAACTGACAGCGCCCGTTCACGAACATGACGCATGTTTCAACACCATTCAGCTCAACAATTTTGAAGGAAGCCAAATGATCCAACACACGCGCCACCATCAGCGAGACATCTGAGTGAGCATGACATACTCACAGCAGCCAGGGCACATTCAAGTCAATGAAAGACATAATATTACCCGGTAAATGGTAGCTCTATAGTACATATTACTCACACATGTGCTATGCAATTATATAATACAAAAGCGAATTGAGTTTATACAATGCAAAGATGGTCTTACAATCTTCAGCAGCTCCAACAGTCTTTTCAAATGTTAATCAATTGGTTGTGAAGCAGGACCAGGATTGGCCCAAGCATTTTTATGGTACCACTTAGATACTAAAGTAAATACAATCACTATTCACGATAAAAAAGATGTATAAAAATCTGCGGAGACGCCAGAACATAGGCCCCAACAATACCATTGTTAAAAAATATGTCATACATAAAAGAATTTTGTAGCAGTTTTTGTCGTTATATTAATCGTTGGTCGTTTCGATCCCCGACACAATTATGCGACAATGGCGGCGGGCCCCGGGCGGCCTGCTAACAGATTAAAAAACCTACCTTTATGTACAATTCTCTAAAATTGTATGTACTGTATGAAATGTTTGTTCTTTCATTTATTGATTTATTAAATACTTCAAGCACATAAATGTACAGAGGCGGACTTAATGTCATAGGCATAAAGAATTTTAGTTTTACTGTGTACTGACACTGTAGCGATTATGGATATTGGAAACCTTAGGTCATAACAGCCGCACGAGTCGCTACGCTTGCCGAGGTTGGTCCGAGGATGGTTGACCATTTACATACCAAGACCCCTCCGTGCCTCGGAAAGCATGTTAAGCCGTTGGTCCCGGCTGTCATTTGTAGATCGTTGACAGTCGGTTTCGGGTAGGTATTCAGAAGCCCAATTTTTTTTTTTGATTACCGGCGAAAATTTATACCCTGGCGGGTATAAATTTTCTAGTTCAGTTTGCGCTGCGATAGCCTTGCCACCCTGTATTGCGCTAAATGCATTTAGTAATTTATGGTGCAAGCTGTTTGTAGTGGTAGTTCATAATTTAAGAAGTAAAAAAAAAAAAAAAAGCACCATTTGAGAGGGGTGGTTTGCTAAATCAAAAATATGCTGATTATGTATATTTTCTTGCGAAAGCTGTAAAGGTTGGTTTTCTCTGAAATAAAAAACTATTTTAAACTAAAATAAATTCCAACTATTCTAAAATAAATCTTCTCAAGCATGACTTTAGTTTCTCTAATAGTTACCTATTATTTGTACCCTTTAGTTGTCGTAAGACAGCAAGTCAGTGATCGAATGTTGGTTACAACCTAATAAATCAACGAAACTAACTATGTAGCCAGACGTGATAAATTGTATTAGGAATACATTTCTTATCGACAGACTAATTTGTTGCACGGGCGAAACAGTGTATAATTGTATACATATTCGAACAGTATAAATAGAATCAGCCAAAGGACTAATTGGCGTGGTGTTTCGTGTCAAACAAAACTAAATACGGGGTATACCTATGTGCAACACGAATATAACACATGTGAAAAGCGTTGCAGTTACGTCATTGATAGCTCGAGCTATCGATGACGTAACTGCAGCCCTTCCTGCATCCCCGCAGGAGCGGATCCTGCCCTCAAAAAAGGTTGTGGTCACGTTGGATTAGGAGTCGCTCACGATCGATACATTAAATATCAAAACCATATTGCTATAAGCACAAAGACCACTTTTGCCCAGTCTCCTTTGGTAGGCTTATATGCTCGCACATAATGTGTGTTTCCTGTGTACATCAGCCTATCGTCCTCAATTAGGGTTGTGGGCATGCCCACCGTGCCCACAAAGGTGGATCCGCGCTTGAGCTCGAGTCTTTGTTTAAAAACTCGAAGGTCTCACGCTATGTAGGTACAGAATGTGACCCTTGAATCCTGAGTCACATTCTCAAGGACATGTTTCGTCTTAGGTACACTTTGGTGAGTTCATGGTGGTGTTAGGTGCTAGCATTGAATATACAACGTTATTCTTATTCATTATAGTGCTGAAACATAAACAAAAGAAATAAGGTACAATATCGTAAAATATGATTCTCTATATTTGGTGTATATTCAACGTAGCTAAAGTGAAATTATTTAATGACAAAACCTGTTTATTACAACGCACTATATTTCGGCAAATATTCCTGAAACACGCTCTCCCACAGATCGTTCTCTTCCTTGTCCGGTGATTGGCCCGCAACCAGCAGATTGCCAATGTCCAGGTAATCCTGCGCAGCCAAGGTGTATGGCTTCCATTTCACTCCAAGGGAGTCGTCTGGGGTCGGGTTGCTATAAACAACATAAAAATTAAATTACACCGTAATATTTATGCATTTTTTCATCACGATGATCACGCAGAATGGCCAAGTACCTACGTGAACGAAAAAGGTGTTAAAATCTGTGGAGCGAGGCTCCTTCACCTACTACTTTAATGTATTTTTGCCATACTAGAATTGATGAAGATAATGTTAATATTAAGCTTGATCTTGGTCTTAATTAATCGATACACAATCTATTGATAAGCAAAAAACACAAGAATCCAACGTAAGGTTTTTTTGCTATTGCTATTAGATTGACGTAACCTTCAATCTATTCAGGTAATGAAAAAAATGTTGTTCACTTACCCGTATTTGGCGAAATTCGTCCAAAGCTTAGTGACCCTGTCGATCAATTTGAAAGTGTCCGATTTTCTATCAACTTTCTTAGTGAACAGTTGTACTGGGAAGATATATGTCAAATCATCGCAATGAGATACCACCGACATGTCCTTAGTGAGATGGTCGACGCCAAACACACTGCTGAAACAGTTCCTCTCAGATTTACAACTGAACTTGTATAAGTACACCTTATTCTTCCTACAATTCAGTTTAGCTGATAGCATAATTCCATATACGAACATGTCCGTACTTAAGAACTTCATCAATTGTACAGAATTTTTCATGGATACATCATTATCTTTGAAATAGTATTTTTGTATCTTCCTTGCAGCTTTCAATTGATCACCAATAGTACAGTTAATCTGAATAATTTTAGGGGCAAAGACTTCACGGTAACGTTTAGCTCTAGCAACTATATCTTCCAAAGGACCACCAATGGCTGCTGCTATCAGTCCTTCGTCTTGGGTATACCCAGCCATAATATCAACACCTTCATGTGTTTTGTTTCGAATTGCGTCAGTGACATCTCCATAGAAGAACCTTTCATTTCCAAAATCTTTCTCATTTGCTATGCCAAAATGGATTTCATACGGTTTTTGTGCTAGTGTAACCTGTAGATTCAAATTGACAAGAGCCTCGAGAGGTTGTTTTTTGAAGAATTCGTAGAGTTCTTTGTCGTCTTCTGACTGGAATCCTAATTGCTTCGCTAAAAGCAAAGCTTTTTCTCGTGGTTCGAACGCTTGTGACCAAAAGCATGTAGCTGCGCCACTCTGAGGTATTGCTCGCTTGAAGAGGCCCTTAGACATTGGTGATACTAAATGATAGGAAACACTTCCGGCTCCAGCACTTTCGCCAAAAATTGTAATCATCTCAGGATTTCCGCCAAAGTTAGCAATATTTGTCTTCACCCATCTGAGTGCTGCCACTTGGTCCTTCATGCCAGCGTTACCAGGAACCTCTTCGGTGTCAAGGCAGAGAAATCCGAGGACCTCAAGTCTGTAGTTTATTGTGACTAAAACAATACCGTGTCTAATAAGGAATTCTGGACCGTAAAGGTCATCATTACCACTTCCCCAGACGAATCCTCCTCCATGAATCCAAACCATAACAGGAAGGGGTTTGTTAGGTTTAACGTCTGGAGTATAAACATTGAGATACAAGCAGTCTTCACTCATGTTACCTAGATTAGGGTTTGTGGAGTTGTACTGGTAGCAAACTGGTCCAAATTCATTTGCCTTGCGTACGCCTTGCCATGGTTTAATTGACTTTGGAGCCTGAAATAAAAGTAAAAATCTAGAAGTTTTGATGATTTTTGATTTTTAGGTAACGGAAAGTTTCGAATCATACATTCGTAATTCGATTTAAATTGCTGATAGAAGATTAACATGCTTAGTGGTGCGACGCGCAAAAAGAGATTGTAAATGATCAGATACAGTTCCAAGTACAAGATTGATTGTTTATGATAAATACCGTTGTACGCACAGGTACAACTAAATTTAAACGCATCTGTAAACCGTATTTTAAACACCAGCTTTTGCACGCAACTTCTTTCGCGTGATATATTCTATGGTACTCGGCAAGTTCGGCAACAGTGTAGCTTTCGATCAGTGAAAGATTTCTTGAAATCGGTTGTGTGGTTTCGGAGATTGCCTCCTACATCTAAGCTCACAAACCTAACCTCTTTATAATATTTGTGCAGATAATTCGGCTGTGCACTGTCTTCCAATCAATTAGTCAGGAATAAAACTATTTATGTATTACTTTGAACTTGAATTTCTCTTACCTTGAACCTGAGGTCTCCAACAGGCGGCTGTGCGTACGGGATGCCCTTGAAGCTGCAGTACGTGCCGCCGTACTCGTTCTGCACCAGCTCGCCCTCCAGTAACCCCCCACTCAGTCTCACTTGCACCATCTTCGTATTTCTTCAAAAAACTTCTGTTCTCAAGTATCTACCTACTACCTTGACAAAATATTACTAACTGAATTTAAATCCGTTTTTTGATCCATAAATAGCTAATAAATCAACAACAAAAAATGCCGAACTTGCGGTCATTAATTTCCGAACTGTTTAGATTTATAGCCTCTTGTTACGTCCTAATAGGCTGGAGTCTGGAACATTAGTTTCTCTACTGGCCTCAACTACCGAGTGTATGCATATAAATTCTATTATTCAATCAAATTAAAATAATCTTTGATAAAAAACAAATTATCATTATGTTAGTTTGATATATTAATTGAATTTATCACCGTCACTAATCAATTTGAGCCGACCCGCGTCCTCTGTGGACCGAACAAGAGATGCTATTTATACTACTGCGATGAAATTGAGGTGTTTGTGAGATTGCTTAGTACACTATAGACTTATTATCAGTAGGTACTTATGACACGCCTCACTAATAGCTGTTCAAAGACGTATACGCTACAGTCAACAAAGATAACGATGTACTGGCCGACAAATACGACACAGCTTCTGTATCATCCCAGTCAATCCTTCGTGTGTTTCCGTCGGCTTACCTAAAGAAATCTTTTGTTTTGGACTTGGTTCGAGGTATCGCAGCTGGATATGAATTGACCTTGACTTTGAAATATCGACTTTTATCGCGAACTATTGTTTATAAGTTTATTTATGTTCTTTCGTTCATACTGGCGCGACATGTCGCTTGACGCGACTCCGGTAATTGTTCTATAGTGAAGTTTTCTTAGAAATTGTATTGTTAAAGTCGCGTCGCGCCTGTTTGTCGATAGGAGCCGTTACAGGTATTACATTTTTTAATATTTCTTAAAATAAAAAGATATAAAAAAATATTTCAAATTAAAAAATTAGAGGTCCGCCGGTGACGGGAGCAGGGTCCAAGCTACCGGTGGTTACGGCTGCAGAGACAGGAAACCTCACGATGCGAGACGTCTTGACAAGTACTGCCTTCTAAATCATACCCTTAATCCAACCGCCTAATGAGAGGCACGAGAGATGTTGATCGAGTCTTTTGCCCGTCAGGCTATTGGCCGTTATGACAATCGGCTCGATTACAGCTGAGCTCACATTCCACATGTCAATAACCTCGTGTACTAAGTCGAGATTTTTTTTTTTCTCTTTTTCAGCTTTCACGAGGAATGGCAAAATCGAGAATCATTGCGCTAATCGATCTATCATCCCTATATCAGGCTTGTTGGCGACAATAGTCAGTAATGATAGACCGATCCCAATACAATGTGAAATGATCATTTTAGAAAACTGGGTCCACATACATACAAGTTGCTGGTGAATAATCCTGGCCACTTGGTTATGCCTGTGCAGGTACGCGCCATTAGTCAGACGAGAACAACCAGAGATAATATGTCTGAATGTCTGATGGACTCACCCGGAGGGTGGCATGCCCTAAATACGTCAACTGACCCATCCTTCATAATATGTCTCCGTCGTCAAGATAACTTCGTCCACAATTGCACACGAAACCTTCAGTGTCCCCGAAAAAGTAACCAAAATGTAGCCAGGTTTATTTATATCATTGTATAGACAAGTAGACGAGAAATCACGAACTGTATGATTAAGGGCAGATTCGACCAAACAGGAATATATTTTATCCGCGGTATAACATTTACCTCTGGCAGTTTTCGTATGGAAAAACTGTCAAAAATTCATTCGGATGAGAAGGCTTATTCGGTGGATAACATTTATTCGTGTTTGGTCGAATCTGCCCTTAATCTGTCAAAGTTTACACTTGTCATTTACATAAGATTGTACAGGAAATACTTGTCCTGTCCATTTATTATCATAGTTTGAATACCAGGAATAAACACAATCTTGCCGTACATCGAACTCGCCTCCACAGAGTAGGCAACTTGTTCATGGGTCAGTGTATACGCTTTTACAACAAACTTCCCAATGACATTCGAAACTTACCCATTAAACGTTTTAAAAACTGTATCTAAACTAAACTTTGTAGAAAAGGGTACTATAAAAGTTCTGATTATTTAGAAAAAAATCTTGGGATTGAGCTGCTCGCTCTGCTAAAACTTGTGATAAAACCATAAAAACTTGACACTTTAATTACTATGTAAACTCATGAAAAAATACCAGTTTTTTTTTATACACATTGACATTGTTGAATACTACAACAAAATGATTACTTTGTTAAGTATTATTTATATATTTTTTTGACTATGTGGATCCTTTTTTTCTTTTTTCTTTATTTCATAGTAAGTGTTAATGACGTTCTGGCAGTTTGAGTATTTTATGCGGCCTACTCAAATGTCCTTTCTTTGGTATTGTTCGTCGAGCCGCTGAGCTTCTTAAGTTCTGAGTTGAGCTCCACGATTACTAACAATTGCTTGCACTGGCTGGACTGGTCCCCTCAAATCTGTGTGGTTCTTTCCTCAAAAGGCCATTTCAGACACTAATCTACATGGTCCTCATATGGCCTGACCTAGATTATGTCTGGACTTTAAAAGAGACTGTGACCACTGAGTTTGTTTCGGCCTTTCTTCTCAGAGTAGTCAGATAGGAAACGCCGACCTCATCTAGCTTAGCTCTAATTTTTTTTTTTTATATGACGTGTAAAAGTGATTCCGATATCCTATTTACAGACTAAAACAATTTCATTTCATTTCATTTTATCCATGACAGGTCACTAAAAGTAGTTTTTAATGAACGCATCATAGTTCATCTTTACTATGTGAATGAAGCACCGTTAGGAAAAGTGCACTGTGCAGTGTTATTCTCTAAACAAACATAACCGAAGATGTCGAGATTTTTCCGAAGTTCGATAGAGTGTCGTCTGAGGTGAATTTTATAGAATAGAAATATACTGACCGACATGCAATACAGAAGTCTTGTGATCAATGCTCGTTCTTTATGACAAGAGGCCTTTGGCCTACAATGAAATAAAATAAGAACAATATACACATTTGTATTCGGCTTCGCGAATTTTTTTTTTTTTTTTTTTTTTTTTTTTTTTTTTTTTTTTTTTTATTAGCCTACATTATCCCACTGCTGAGCAAAGGCCTCCCCCAATAATAAATAGTAGCTTCGCGAATAACTTAGATAAATTATAGTAGCGGCTTATAATGTGCCTAGACTAAAATGAACCGAATTTACATTAAACTTAACATTCCCCCGTATTTGCGTAGATAATTTTGTATCAAATTAATTACATAGGCTGTAGTATCATTATTTACTGATTCTGATAATAATTTAAACTTTACTTTGTTATGTAAGAAACAGCTGTGTTTGTATCGCGTAATTAACTGTTGTATGCATAGACTTCGTGCGCTAATAACTGAATAAACAAGTACACAATAGGGTAATGATAACTTTTTGGTTGGGTTGTGTAAATAGCGGAAAAATGTATGCTGCGGAGCTTAGCTTTTTTGACAATTTATATGTATATGTTGATCCCACTTAAGCTTAGGAATACTATGCTATCTTCAGGATTCAATTTTTCGCCCTTTATCAACACATTCGTTTTCACCTGCCTAACGTGAGGTAGCGTAAAGTTTACGCTACCTCACGTTTACGCCGTAAACTTATTTATAAAACAAAAATTGTCTCAATATCTCTGCGGCATTTCCCCCTGAATAGTTGAACGACCCCTTGTAAAACCGAACAGTTTTTTTTTTTTTTTAATTACCAGTTTCTGAAGTGGATTTTCTCTCTGTGTTAAGAGGGTGCATCCTAAAAGTTGGCAACGTCGTAAATAGCTGTCAAATATTTACCTGTTTCGATTAATTTGGAAATAATACTGTATGAAAATAAGAAATGTGGCTAACCAATTGACTAGAATATTAATAAAGAATTGCAATTATAACATTGAATTTGATGTTGTACCCGTTTTAGGTGAAAAAAAGGCATTTGGAAAGTTACCAAATACTTTTTTTACATCTAAAACTAACTATTCGGTGTTACGATATTAATTATTGCATTTCATAATCAATATTCTAGTCAATTGGTTAGCCACATTTCTTATTTCCATACAGAAATATTATCAAATTAATCACAACAGCGAAATATTTGACATCTATTTGCGCAGTTGCCAACTTTCAGAATAAACCCTCTTAATCAGATTAAATTTAATATTGTGTAATAATACAAATAGGTAATTCTAGCTTCTGCCCGCGACTTCGTTCGTTTGGAAGCAGTGACGATGCGTAATTTTTTGGGATAGGTAACCCGCCTTTTCAAATTCCTATTTCGATTTACTTTTCTAATATGAGCTTCATGCCAATTACCGAAAAATGATTCTATCCTACTAGTCCCGAACTCATGTACCTAACTCTAAACAGTTACAAATATGTTTTTCATTCTGAACATGCTATTGGGATGAATTCGTCACATTATCTGTAAAACCCCCTTTATTCCACAAATTACCTACTAGAATCGGATAAAAGTAGACACGGGACACAATACATTTTATTTAATTTACAACTACCAATGAGCCATTGATATTTATCGTAAAGGGATACATAAAATGTTTAATCACGTACGCAAAACGTTACTTACTTTTCAAATCTACTCTAAATAAGTAATTTCAACTTATAAACTATCTACTTACCCCAAATACCTAATTACAACGCACACTTTCACTAAACTCAACATTAAAATCACTGTTTTATACCAACCAATAAATACTACTAACTAGTACAGGTAAAGTAATGAATTCAATTAATAAATATTGCAATATTGCAAATTAACTGCAAGTGTAAACAAACACACCACACAATATCATTCGTCTCATGTCCAGACTCCGAGCCGAGCCGAACGCATTATGAAATTCAACGAAAACTACCGAAGGCGAATCGTGATATCGCTCGTTCGCTCCATCTCGTTCACGCGCACGCAATTTCGAGTACAATCTTCATAGCAAGCCGTTGCAGACCGGCTTGCCTCGCGCATACGAAACCGGGGGGTCACGTGACCGAAGTGACGTAATGACCTTAAGAATTTTGAATGAATAGTAAGCCGGCGGCCGGTCGGGTTATTAGAGAGAAAAATGTTTCAACAACAAATGTTCAAATGGGCGACAACAAAGAGAAAACATTGAATTTAGGCGTTTTGTATAGTTTTAATTTAATGGTGTTTACCCATAGTGTGATTATTGTACAGGCATTTTAAAAACACTACTGAATGTGTTATTTTATTTATTTGAATGACGAAAGAGTGGTTTTGTTCCGAATGTCATAAGGGAAGCCGGTAGGAATCGGCTTATAGGCTATCCTCGCCACTGTTTGGAAGTCTTAAGTCATTATAATATAATAAAATTAATAGTCACATTTTTTTAAAACTTCCCTGTAGAAATACTACGTTTGTAGTTTTGGTCTCAGCAGCCATAATATAGAGAGACTCGGGACTAAGCGACGTACAGTTGTCCGTGTAAGAAGAAGCTTCTCCCGAGATCGACATTCGCAACCTTCAGTAGCAATTTCCTATTGCTTGCGCAGTTTATCGTTTTTAGGGCGGATTCGACCAAACAGGAATAAATTTTATTGGCGGAATAAGATTTACTTCTGACAGTTTTCGTGTGGAGAAATTGTCAAAAATTCAAAATTTGTAAGAGAAGGCTTATTCCGTGGATAAAATTTATTTCTGTTTGGTCGAATCCGCCCTTAGTGAATTAACGTTTGCGTTCCTGCATAGACAAAAATAAAATTTAGTGGTGTGGAATGTTAGTTTTTGGCCTTTGTTATCAAAACACTTTTTTTTATTTCAACTTAAATATTAAAATATTTATTTAAACTTCAAACATTGTTTCATACATAAATTGAGGCAGCTCCAGTAAGTTATAATAGTACTTGTGTTGGAGCTGACTAAATCTTCCCTTAAGTGGCAGCTTGACAAAGATGAGGCTAATAAGTAAACAGAGTGTAAGTAGTGAACTATTAATTAGCTTTTAAGGGGTATTCGACCAAACACGAATAAATTTTATCCGCGGAATAAGATTTACTCTGACAGTTTTCATAATAATATGGAGAAACTGTCAAAAATTAAAAATTTACTCGGAAGAGAAGGCTTATTCCGCGGATAAATATATTCCTGTTTGGTCAAATCCAGCCTAAGTTATCTAAGGAAGTGTACCTATGGAATGAAAGTTTGAATAATCCCACAAGCATTTATTGAAAAATAAAACACTATTCAACAGGATATTATTAACACCAGAAATAACATTATACATCTTAGTCTTAAAGTCAGTTACACGCCTGCTTATTACCTATTTAATTTAGAAATATTAACATCCAATAGCACTCGGATATTTGAATATTAAAGACAACTGACCTGGGCTTGCTCCAACGGATAAAAATATTTCTATACAGAGTGAGACTTTATTACTTGGTCTTTACACCTCGGCGTCGCAGGAACAACTGAGCTGCGCACGACGGTTTCGTCGTTTAAATAAACTAGGTGCTCACTATTGTTGCATTATTTTCACTGTTTTTTTATGTTTGTTTTTTGTATATGTGTTTCACGAACTGTGTCCAAATAAACATTATTCTTTCTTTCTTTTCTTTTAGGTGTCATGCGCACGGTCACGGTTCGCCAGCCGACCGTTACAAGATTCGAGTATGAAGACGGTAGTTGATAAAATAAATGTAAAATGCATTTATTACATCCACTAGTATATTATAATTGTGTAGGTAAAGAGTTTAATAAAATCCTAAAAAGAGTTTATAAAAAAAAAAAAAGTTAAACATTACAAATACTATACAGGACATAATTTTTTAAATTTTTATTGGAGGGGCTTGTGTTTATATCAGATTTGCATTGTTAGTTTTCACATCGATAGTTACCAGTAATTGGGCATGATATCTCAAGCTTCGTCCGCACTAGGCCACAAGTAAGGAAACATATTGTGTTGGAAATGCTACTTATGCTGGCCATAGTAATAATAAAATAAAGCATCTCATTTATCTTCTTTGGCAGTTCATCAAAAGCAACGAATGTCAGGAAATTTTGCCCATTTAAAAACGTATCGGTATGGTAATTTTTATATTGTTTTTCACATCACTACTTATATGATTTTGGCTTGTACCTACCTATCTTTTTTCTGTTTTAAAAGGTCGAGTTGGTCCAAAGGTTTTAAACCACATTTTTTATGTTAGATGAAGCAGAACTAGTAATTATCTTTTTGTTTGTAAATATTTTTGACTATAAAATATTTATCAGGTTTAAAACTATCTATTAGTTACTTATTAAACAAGATATTTTTCAATAAGTATTTGAATATAAAGATAATTATTAAAAAAACAAAAACCCGTCTTCAATTTGTGTTCTTTTGCAGTCGGGGTTATAGTTTTTGTTAATAATTTTATTTATTCCTAGCTTTTTAGTTTTATTAAAATATAAATGTATATATATTTGGAATTGACTCCTTACTAGCTTTCATTTGATATCAATATTGTTGTAATTTATTTAAAAAAATACCTTCCCCTCCCTTTTTAACCGACTTACCAAAAAGGAGGACGTTATCAATTCGGTTGTTGTTTCTTTTTAGTTGCCAAGCAATTTATGCTAGTCACAATGCATATTATTATCGTGAAGTGGTGCTGATGGTGAAGTACTAGGAGAACTCCTCAACAATTAACGTCCCTGCATCGAAAAAAGCAATATTCGCAACCGACCCACCAAAGACACTGACTTCCGAAATTAAAGTTATTTTAAACTTTGTAGTGTCCTTTTTGAAGTCGGTTGTTTTTTTTTTGTTAATTTTTTTTTTGTATTTGCAGATGCAATATATAAATACATATTACGAGTATAAAGCCTATGTCACTCCCACAATTAGGGCAAATATAACGACCGTACCAAATAAATAGACATGCATACATACAAACTCTCGAAAAACCTTACCTTCCTTCTGGGGCCGGGAAAAAAACGCTTGTGAAGTCACGCAGCTTGGAAAGGAAACGTAAAACGTATAGCTATTTATACGTTTAAAACCTAACATGCATGATAAAGGCTCGTTCACACCGGCGCGACTTGTCGCGCGACGCGACACCGGCAATTGTTCAATCGTGAAGTTTTATTAGAAATTGTATTGTTAAAGTCGCGTCGCGCGACAAGTCGCGCCGTT
The DNA here is from genome assembly GCA_914767815.1 of Eupsilia transversa. Classification (NCBI taxonomy): domain Eukaryota; kingdom Metazoa; phylum Arthropoda; class Insecta; order Lepidoptera; family Noctuidae; genus Eupsilia; species Eupsilia transversa. The sequence continues at coordinate 14,781,638 of OU611882.1, forward strand.
GTGAACGAGCCTTTACACGGGATCTAGGGGGTTGAAGAAATCTTTTGACTATGGGTCAGGAAATTATAGTTTTGTTATTAGGTATGTGAACTATTATTTAAAGAAAACTGCTGGAGGCACTCATAAACAAGACTTATCCATCCAATCGAATGTATGTCGTGCTACTCTGGCCGGCTGTTGCGACTTCTCTGTCACATTATAACACAGCACAACATCACACCATTCTCACTTAAAACCAAAAATATCCGGAGATGGAGTCAGACAAAATAATACGTATTAAGGCTCCCACATCAGGCGCGACGCAACAGCGCGACGCGACTTTAACAATACAATTTGTAAGAAAACTTCACGGTAGAACAATTACCGGTGTCGAGGCAGTATGTACGAGCCTTTACACTACTATTTCCCCTGTCATTTTTACAGGTAAAAAATCTAAATATCCTTTACCTACCCGACCCAGACATCGAACAGGATCCTTAGCTCAACAAACATATTTAGTTAAACAGAATTCCGTGTTCCATAATTCTCTCTTCTTGGTTCAGACATTGAGGGTCAAAGGTTTCTATTTGATCAGTTAGGCGCATCATTCTGATCCTGGATACGCTTCAACTGCTAAACAAACAGATCCTTCGCAAATATTGAAATTGTATTTGCACGTCAATATTGGTTCACGAGCTTTGTGATAAGTGTTGCCAATTACTAGACCCTCGCAGATAAGGTCAGACTAGGTTCATGATGAACAGTGAATTATTTTAAAGGAATAACCGTTGCTTCAGTTTCTATATGTGTGTGCAGTAAAAATCACACAAATTAGTTCCTACAGGAGGTACAGATAGACATGAATCACAACTGCGATTTATTCCATAAACAAAAAGATACAAATTATTATAAAATCAATCAATCTGTCTAGCGTTTTCCCAACTATGGTGGGGTCGGCTTATGGTGGGGAGTCTAACAGGATGCAGCTCAAAACAAAAAAACTGAAAAAATTAAGTATGCAGGGTTTAATTCCCATTTGATATGGTAAACCTTTTTTTTTGTTATTCAATGAAAATTATACAAAATAATTGTATTGTACTATTTCTGTTGCAAATAAACCATTTTTTCGTTCTTTGTAGATTAAAGGGGGCTGCTGCGTAACGTAATTATTATTTTTATATATTGCGCATTATTTTTTCAGGTGACCACTGAAAATCAGCGCTACGTTGTGGGCCCCCTAGCACAGCATCATGCTGAGAGCAAACCTTCTTGTCACAGTCATGACGTGCAGCTGCCGACTGTTTCTGTTTTCTGCTAGTGATTTGATATTTACTTAGATCTATTTTGTTTAATTTTGCTGATTACTTTTATCTTGTTGTAAGCACGTGTTTCTGTGATAAATACCCTGTAACATATTTTATCTTTCTTTCATAATGATGTAACTGAAGTTTTGTGTTGACTTATTATGCCAGGTGATCATTTTATAAGTAGGTACCTAATAATTTTATCCGTTGATAAAAAAAAATACAATTAATGCCGATTAATAAACACAAACAATATCTTATCACTCAACCATATTTTGCGAAGTTAGTAAACACTGCACACACAAAATTAATGAGTTCATTATCATTGGTATTTTTCTCAACTATTATGTGCACATTGAACAAATACATCAAATCATTAAAATGGGCAGCTCTTTTAATCCCGTACTTCAGTCCAGGTCTTGCGTAGAAGTTTCTATCAGATACACAAGCGACTTTGTACATGTGGCTACCTTGGCGCATCCCCCTTAACGTTTGTATAATACGGGCCATTTGCCCAAAATAACAAAAGTAATCATTAATAATGACCACCATTTGTTGGTGAATTAAAGTTATAAAAAGTTTTTTATTAAGATTGGTTTATTTACAAATAAAATGCGTTTGTGCTTCCATGGTTTCTGCTGATGTCTGGGGTTAGTGTCGCTCAAATGGGTGTCGTATCGTATTCCCCAATGAAACCCGTTTGCCCGTAGCCCCTCGTGTGTTGGCGCGGACACTTGAAGGGGTAGTCGCATGCCGCCGTTTCGATAACATACGACACAGGATTTCAGCAGCGTTCAGTTTTTTTTTTACTTTTTTATTCAACAAAACGCAAGTAAATTGTTGGTCTATTGAATTTTATATTTTCATAATGGGAGGTAGGTACCCACTTTGAAAGAGTTAGCATAAATAAATATTGCAAAAAAAAAATAGTCACCTTGACCATTTTTGTACCTATGTCTTGATTTCTGTCTGAAACATTTTCTTGTTTAGTACTTTTTAGACGACTTTTATTTTTCTGTAGTCGGGTTACAGTTTTTTAAACTTTATTTTATACTTTTCAGTTAGGGACTAATAGGGGAAGGTTACTCTGGCCACTGCACGAAATATGACTTGCTGACGACTTCGACACAATAATGTATTCGGATATAGTGTCGGAATCCGAATTTTTTCACTGATGATTCGGACACCAATATACAAGCTGTTTTCTACAGTCAGAAAAAAGTTCCAACGATACCTTAATTGTAGAAATCCGTCCTCCGCCCAGCCTGTAGTTGTAAAAAACAGTTTTTAACCGGATTATAAGGCAAGCAGCCTTTTTTAATAAATAATATTACAAATCCACATAAAGCTTAATTATAATAATATGTATAGTCCAATTTGGTGAATTACAGTGATACACGTCCACAAAGGAATTTATAACCGAAATATACAGGCACCCTAAAATAGTTTTGGTATCGGTTTTTTTCCACATATTATTTTTAAACTCTTTTATCTGACTGTACTAATTAGCTTCAATTATTTGATGGTGTCCGAAATGTCAGTGAAAAAATATTCAAATTAAAATGGGTCAATTCGGATATTGTGTCCGAATACATTGTCTCCGAGTCGTCAGCAAGTCCAAAATATCCATTAATGGCTAATAGCAAGTAAACAGTAAACTGTATGAACAAAACCATAGCGTGATTTATTTCGACGCCAACTTCAGAGAAATCCTTTTCGTAGCACTTTGTTTTTTATTTTATTTTATTTTAGGTGTAGCAGTACAAATCGTTACTATTTATTAAGATTAGATTAACTGCGCGTTGGTATCATTTGAATCATGCTTTGAAGAAAGAAAAAAGAAATAAGGAAAATATATTTATTTTGAATTCGCACAGGAAACTACGACCACCTATCAACCTGTGTTGTCCCACTGCAGGGCAAAAGCCTCCTCCTTTACCAAATATACATTATTATTTTAAAATAATGGAACATTCTTAATATTCTAGTCCAGCGTATTCAAAGATGCTCTTCCAGAAATCCAGAGCTTCGGCTTCAGGTGCTGTTTTAGAAGTTAAGGTGTCCCCTATCTCCACGTAGGCTTTGGTGGAATTGTTGTATTCCGGCCAGATAGTACCAAGAGAGGAGTCCGGCGTGGGATTGCTGTGAACAGACAGTTCAAGGTTCAAAATCTTTACGAGTAAAACTTATCATTTTCACAATAAACTTGTTATGTAAATTAAATACCTACATAACAATAGTACATAATTAATATATATATATTTTTTATTAATTAATTAAGATTTTAAAAATAGTTTTATAGTTTTTACTTATTTGCATAATTATATTAATGCTATCTAATTACTTAGTTTTAAATCTTAATTAAAAACTAACATAAAAACACATATAGGTTATACAATAAAACAAAACAATATATACAAGGTAGTATGTACAAGGTATATAACGAAAAGGGGTAGGGCTCATTGGACATCAAACAATTCGTCAATGGGAAAAGTGCCCAAAAGGCTGGAAGCATTCATTAAGTAGTTTATAAGTTGTTATGTACGTATCTTGTTTAAAAATTAAATTAATATATTTCTCAAACATTAACTCCGGCTGAGTCTGTGAAATTAAATGAAATCGTTAATTTGAAAAACTTATGCAAGCGTATCATAGGCTATCATTGGAATCAGAATGGTATGTTGGCTTATGATAACCAATATTTGATAACTAGATAACTTATTATCCGCTGATAATAAAGATTAGACAAAACAAACACAAAACTTTATCAAAATTATCACTCACCCATATTTAGCGAAGTTGGTAAACACTGCGCACACAAAATTAATCAGTTCATACTCTTTAGTATTTTTCTCAACCTTTATATTATGTGCATTTGCATTCAACAAATACATGAGGTCATCCAAATGGGCAGCTCCTCGAATCCCGTACTTTAGCCCAGAGCTTGCATACACGTTTCTATTGGATATACAGGAGAATTTATACACAAATCTTCGACCATTACCAACCTTTGGCAAATGTGAAATAAATCTATTGACGTCATAGACAAAACACGCATGATTAGCGTAGGTTATAAATTCTCTCATAGCTTCCACTTGGAGAGGTTTCCCTTTGAAATAATATTCCTGTATCCTCTTCGATACTTCTAAAATTGTCTCTGGAGTGCTCTTCATCAGGATCTTTCTTGGGACCAATAGTTCTGGGTAACGGTTGTAATGCTTCAAAATTGATTGTTCAAACGTTGGAATTCCAATCGCGGCTTCCTCACTAGTGTACCCAATAAGAATATCTACATCATTTATTCTTTTATTTTTCAATGCCTCTAAAGGATCTTCAGTAAGAAAATGTTCCTTGCCAAAGTCTTTTTCTACAACTGGAGTGAAATGATAAAATTTAAGTATATTATTGTTGAATTCTTCAAAAGATAGCACAACTGGATTTGTTGATGTTAATTTTTCCACTGGAACGCTTTGTAAGAAATCTAGAAGCTCATTAGGGTCATTAGTTTCAAAGCCAAGATCTTTGCCAAGTAAGAATGCTCGTTTTTGTGGTACAAAAGACACAGACCAATCGCAAAAGGGTACCCCACTCATTGGGACAGCTTTCTTGAAAAGCCCCTTAGACATAGGTGAGATAATATGAAGACAAGTCGATGCACCGCCAGCGCTTTCACCAAAAACTGTGACATTGTTGGGATCTCCGCCAAAACTTCCAATATTATCCCGCACCCATCGCAAAGCAGCAACTTGGTCTTTTAATCCAGCGTTTCCAGGAACTTCTTCAGTGTCTAAGCACAAGAAACCGAGTGCTTCTAATCTGTAGTTCAAAGTAACAAGTACTACGCCGTGGGGTACAAGGAAATCTGGTCCATAGTTATCATCGTCACCAGAACCGCTTTTATAACCCCCTCCGTGGATGAACACCATCACTGGTAATGGAGAGGCGGGCATAATGTCTGGGCTGTACACATTTAGATACAAGCAATCTTCGTTTCCTGGTAAAATTGCATTTGTGAATATGCACTGCTGAGGGCATTTTGGACCGTGTTCTGTAGCTTTCCGTATGCCTTCCCATGGAAGAGCAGGTTGGGGTGCCTGGAAAAATAATAAGTATTTAATTAATAGCTATAAAAGAATTTGTGAATTCAAGAATAATTATTATTATACAGGGTGTTAGGGTAAACACCGTTTTCCTCTTAAGGGGTCATTCTACTCATCATTATGAACAACTTTTACTATGGGACCAAACCTGAAATCGGGAAAAAAAAATCAGCTGTTCCCTACATTTATGTTCGCATAACTCGTCAAAATGTAGGGAACAGCTGATTTTTTTTTCCCGATTTCAGGTTTGGTCCCATAGTAAAAGTTGTTCATAATGATGAGTAGAATGACCCCTTAAGAGGAAAACGGTGTTTACCCTAACACCCTGTATAACTAACTGATGCCCGCGACTTCGCACGCGTGGAACTTATTTATTTTTCTAAAATAAATTTAAATTACTCCAAGTTACTCGTTCAGCTATCTGTAAAAGTCCCGTCAACATCGGTCCAGCCCTTTCGGGGATTAGCCGGCACCAAGAGACAGACAAAGAATTCATATGCATTTAGTATAAAGCTGCTATTTTGACATTATAAACAGACACTTCATTTTTATTTATTTGTATTGTATATGTATAGATTTATTATATATTATTTTTATTATTTTATTATTTATTTATTATGTATAGATGCAAATGCAAACCACAATGCAAATGTTTACCTTGACGATACGAGTGTGTAATCCTCAATGTCAAAATCCTCCAGGCAGCCTTGTTAAGTAAATGAACCAATATTACGTGTTATTTTCTTTGGTCTATTTGTGTCATCACCTCATCATATTGGTTCAGTATACCAAAAATGTAAATGAATTGGTTTTCGTTTTACAAATTTCAAATTAACTGTTCATTAGGGTTCAGTAGGTACTTACCTCAAAATGAAAAAATGGAACCCTTTTAAGATCACTCGTGTGTCTGTCTGTCTGTCACAGCCAATTTGCTCTGAATCTACTGGATCAATTTAGTTGAATTTGGTAGACATATGAATTTTTGTGACCCTATCTCTGAAACTGCTGAGCCTAAAGTTTTTAAAAATACAGTGAATCGTTCTATAATTATGCACTACAACAAAACCTATAAGAAGTCTATGGCCTTAAAATAACATGGCAGTTCGAATGTATTGGAGAACATGTTTTTCAACTACAATGTTAAGTGTGTTCTCGTGATAAATTCTAGACGCGGTGGCGCGCCCTACTTAAAAGTAAGGTAAGTGTGTAAGTAAAGTAAAGGTGAGTCTAGAATAACTAACTACCCTTGGAGGATGTTTTTTATAATGGGTAGTGTTGCGTTTTGTCACCAATCATGCACTAATAAATGCAAAGATGTACAATGTTGCAAGTCAATTTCGTTCATTCCAGTTCATTGGGTACTTTTATTTTGTTTTTAAAATAAAAGTTGCAGCTCACCTTGAATCTTAGTTTGCCCAGCGGTGGCTGAGCGTAGGGGATGCCTTTGAAACTGTAGTACTTGCCATCACCTGTGATAGTCTCCACTAGTTCTCCAGACAGCCAGCCTTGTTGCACTTTGACTTCTGCCATAGTACTGTGATATCACTGTAAAAACGTAAATAAAATAAAAATGTTCTCTTTGCTTGTATACAGTTTCTTTTGGAGCACATTCTATACTGTGGTGTGAATATTATTTAATGAAATGGTACGGAACCCGTAGCGCAACACTTTCATGTAAAATGATGTGTGCGGTGCATGTGTGTGTTAGATGGTGTGTTTTACATTTAGATTAGAGAGATTTTGTTTTTTTTTTACTTTTTATAATCTATACACTTTTTTTGATTTGACTCTGGAGTGATATTAAACATTCTTTTATTAATATTTACAATTTTACATGACATTGTGTAAAGCTTCATTTACACGGCGCAAGATGCCTGTGGCATGCCATAAAATTGACACAACAATTGACTGACCCCGTCTAAACAACACGTACAATTATTGCACGATATGGGCACGTTAGTTGCCGTTCAAAACTGGTATAGATGCACGTGTTGTACCAGTCTACAATATAAATGCACGTGCAATAAACGCACGTACAAAAAAAACTTGCATTCAATGATTGTATGCCAATTTGTGGAAACTGCAAGCGTGTTAACGTGCATGTAAACACTTGCATGTAATTCTTGAATGGCAATAATTGAACTTGCTTTATGGCTCTTGAACGTTCCAGAAACTTGCACCGTGTAAATGAAGCTTAAGCCAAACGTCATGATCCCTTGCTTGCTACTGTTTATCTTATCTTATCTAATGTAGTGTGTTTTTGTTTGTAATTTACGATATCTATTTTGTGAGATAATGTATTTACTTTTCAAATTGTTATGAGAATGGTCAATTATTAAAAAAAGTTGTAATCTGTACATACATACATACATACAAAACGTACCTATAAATACATGCATACATACAAATAATAAAATTGAAGTGTCTGTTTGTAATGTCAAAATAACGGCTTTTTACTAAATGCATATGAAAGTATATACGGTACTTATACATATACCTAGCACTTTGAGTGAATTCACAAGGGCCGCATTTTGTAAAATAAGTCTTTATTAATTGTAAGCTACCTATGTGTTATCTTTTAAAACGATTATAACTACACTATTGTATTGGGTAATACCCCTGTGATGATAGTTGTAAGTGTTTCTAATGAATAAATAAAATAAAATAATTTTTTTTTTTTTAATTTTTATCATTATGTCTGTTTGTATCGGCTAATCTCCGAAGCAGCTGGACCGATTTTTACGGGACTTTCACGGATACCTGAAGACCAATTCTCGTACTTAAAAAACGTTCACATTCAAGTCGCAATCTGTCAAACTGGTCAATAATGTTCTCCGTGGGATAATTTCCGACCTCCACGCGGGCGAAGCCGCGGGCAAAAGAAAAGCTAGTAAACTGTATTACCTACTTGGTCAGTTTTAAGAGACTTCAGTTTTCTGTGTAGTCTATGGATTTTTGACGTTAATTTACACTTTATTATAATGTAATTCAATGGTAAATGAAAAAATATTCTTACCGTGTCCTGAGTATTCGAAGTTATAAGAACTTTGCTTACAAGCAGCGGGAGTGAGACGCCGTACTCGTTGCGAGGTGTACCGGCTACTGGCGCTTGCGCATAACAAGTTTACTTACTGGTCGCGAAACAACTATACATATACAGCAGTTATATAAATATCTATCAGATGCGATAGACGCTATCAATATACAATGATCAGCATTTTACTGAGGAAAACTATAGAAATAATCGTGATAAACATGTCTTTATAATTAACTTGAAAACGAGGAGGAACTTATTATATTGCGATCCGGCGAGTTTTTTTGAAATGGACCGATTTACGTGATTGTTTTTACATTTGCGGGTTTTTTTTTGAGTTAGCTTTAATAGAATAAATAACATATTTTAATTTACGCCATGTATGTTGATGAGGTTATAATATTCACATATAGTGGTACACGAGTTTGTGTAAGGTACCTACCTACTAGCACTTATAATTGAATTAAAAAAACTTTTTTTCCAACAACAAAAAAAAGGCTTAAAAAACTACATACTACAAAGTGAAAAATAACTACTTACCGTTTAAGAAGTCGGTGGCAAGAAATGAAACAAAAGTATAGACCAGCATCCTGTTATCAATCATTCTGTATAAAGAAATATAGATGTCATTGTTATACAATCACGATAATAATACACAATATTATCGTGACATATTGTATTTTAATTCTCGTCATTATTTATTGTGACTTGCCTAATTGTCTCTGTTTGAGTACGAAAGTATTCGGGCAATCACGAAATGAATTCGTGGGTAAAAACGTAAACTATATATCATGACCCCATGACGCCGACCTCATCTAGCTTAGCTCTAATATTTTTTTAACATGACGTGTAAAAGTGATTCCGATATCCTATTTACAGAATAAACAATTTCATTTCATTTCATGTGACAGAAAAGGAATATATCTGTCAGCCTTCATCCCGATGTACACTTATGTCCTGACTCATAATTTTTGACATAATTAGTCCACCTTTTTTAACCTTAGTACGATTCTTGTAGGCATTACATTTACGCTTATTTACCTTATTAAAGGCTCCCAGTTCCTCTGCTTTTCGTCTTCTCAGATTTTTTGGTGACAACGTATACTATGTATCTATCACAGTCACATCATTAATTTTATCAGTCATTGCTTCCTTTGTAATTCTTTTTACCCATTGTGGTATAGTAAATAGTAATCTTATTCTAAGTGCATCGTCTTCACATATGTATAATTAATATTGTAAATCATTTTAAAAGAGTAACGGTGGAGTTTCTTACCCATTCTTCTCCATACGAAAACTACCTTTTAGAATCAATTATTAGTTTTTTTTTAAATTTCGGCGTTCAGAAGTTTCTTATAAATTAGCCTTTTTGAAACAAATTATTTGACTTTGACTTTGAACGCTACTTTCGAACTTCCTGTAACATTCTCATCCTATCTATTCTCGTCACACCACACATATTCCTTAGATTCTCTTTTCACTTTCACGAGTCATTCATTTCATTCATCCTGTTGTATTATTAACAATTCGATCCATACTATGTAAGCAGGTCTTTAGTAGATTTTTTGCTTTAGTTTACTAGCAATGCAGGAGTCCGAATTAGCTCCCATGATCTTCCACTCTAACCCTGTGTTAACACAGGGGATGTTAAAGTGGAAGGTCTTGACTTTGTGTTTCACTGTCCAGTCTATTTTGCAATCGCTTTGCACAAGCGAATTGAAGTACCCAAAAAATCAGAGGAAACTCGCTTTGCAAAACATGAGATCGTATTCATGAAAGTTATGGATATGCTATGATTTTCTCTTCATTTCATCATTTGTGGGCATCTTCACCAGGTAGAATATCACCTGTAAACAGCATGAATCAAGTTAAGGGCTTTTATGCTGACACAGTTTAGCCGCCCACACGATCACTGAAGTTATATCTTATTAATGTATAACTCCGTGTCTTGTTGCCGTTGTTGTCTGCTGTCATTCGTGGATCTTTGACGGTTGCTAAAGGTCTGACACGCAGTCTTACCATGGATTATCGTGTTACCCAGTAACTGGATTGGAAGGTCAAATACGCTGTCGCTCTAGGTAAAATACTGCCACCCCAACGTGGTTAAGAAAAGGCTTCGTAGACAATTCTTAGGTACATGCTTTCTTATAGTTCAACAGGTTAGTGTGTATCAGTAAGTGTTAATATATGATATAGCTGTGTTTTTTTAGATAAATAAATGGATAAAGTCAGCCACCTCAGTCATGTTGTCTTCATAATTTTACGATGTAGAATAGAATAGAATACTATCTATCTATATCTAATGGTATGACATCTGGTCCCTCAGCTTCCCATTCTCCATACTCTTCCTTGCTTCATCCATACCTACTAAACTTATTAAATATCTTTTACGAAGCTCATTATTGATCTATTTTTCTTTTATTTCTTCATCATTCGGTCTGAGTCATCTCCTTTATCATTATGGTTATTTAATTTATATTAAAACGGATATCTAGGATATAATTAAGAAATGCTAGAAGTAATAATTTTTATTATCATAATAAAAATTAGTTAAAGAATTATAAAAATACTATCTTAAGTAATAAGAAACAAAAACTTTATTACTTAAAATACCCATTATAATTCTAGAGTCGCTTTAATTGTTATATTGTCTTTTATTTCATTTGTTAACTTATTATTTTACATTTTTAAATATTTTCATTAAACAACATTTAAAAAAATAGTTATATAATTGTTATAATCAGTTTTTGTAACTTCTGGTTTGAAGATAAAGCTATCGTTAAATAACATCTATAAAAATTAAAATCAATGTTTGGATGTTTGTCCTCTATGGACTCCGAAAGGGCTGGACCGATTTTGACGAAACTTTGGTAGGGTGTTCTGAGGCTAGCGAGGGTTTCTAGACCAAAATATCTATCAATAATCTATAAATAAAATTTAAAAATATTTATTGCAAATAAACAATTTTAAATACAATAACAAGATACAGAATGTCTTAAAATTCCAGTCCAGCATATTCAAAGATGCTCCTCCAGAAAGCCAGAGCTTCAGCGTCAGGTGCTGTTTTCGAAGTTAGGGTGTCTCCTATGTCCACGTAGGCTTTGGTGGAGTTGTTGTATTCCGGCCAGATAGTACCAAGAGAGGAGTCAGGCGTTGGATTTCTGTGAACATAGAAATTAATTAAATAATTATAAAATAAAAAACAAGGCAACCGTTTTTGAAAACAGAGGAGCAAACATCATCTGGTGATCTGGTGTATCAGGCTTTATAAAACTACAATATAATAATAATAATCAGCCTGTATTGTCCCACTGCAGGGCAAAGGCTTCCCTTTCCTTTTTCCACTCAACTCGATCCAGAAATATGCTGTAAAAACTACAATAAAAGTTAAAAAAAAAAAAAAAACTTACCCATATTTAGCGAAGTTGGTAAATACAGTACACACTAAATTAATCAGCTCATACTCTTTAGTATTTTTCTCAGGCTTCAAATTATGTTTATTTGCGTAGAATAAATACATCAAGTCATCCAAATGGGAAGCTCCTCGAATGCCATACGCCAGTCCACGACTTCCACAAATATTTCTACCCGAGTAACAGGAGAACTTATACATATATCTTCGAACATTACCAATCTTCGGCAAATGCGAAACGAATCTGTTAACGTCGTACACGAAACACGAATGACTAAGGAAAGTTACAAATTCTTTCATTACGTCCACTTTGAGAGGTTTCCCTTTGAAATAAAATTCGTGTACTCTCTTGGATACTTCTAAAATTGTCTCCGGAGTGCATTTGTTTAGAATCTTTCTTGGTACCAACAGTTCGGGATATCGGTTGGAATGTTGCAGAAGTGATTTTTCAAATATAGGGATAAGATATGTGGCTTCTTCGCTGGTGTGTCCAATAAGGATATCTACATCGTTTATTCTTTTATTCTTCAATGCCTCTAAAGGATCTTCTGTCAAAAAATGTTCCTTGCCAAAATCCTTTTCTATAACTGGAGTGAAGTGGTACAACTTTATTAAATGGTTGTTGAATTCTTCAAAAGATAACACAACTGGATTTGTGTCTATTAATTTTTCCACAGGAACGCTTTGTAAGAAATCTAGTAGCTCATTAGGGTCATTGGTTTCGAATCCAAGAATTTTACCAAGCATAAATGCTCGTTTTTGAGGTACGAATGGCACACACCAATCGTTTAAAGGTGAACCACTCATTGGGGCAGCTTTCTTAAAAAGGCCCTTAGACATAGGTGAGATAATATGGTAACAAGTCGATGCACCGCCAGCGCTTTCACCAAAAACTGTGACATTGTTGGGATCTCCGCCAAAGCTCCTAATATTATCCCGCACCCATCGCAAAGCAGCAACTTGGTCTTTTAATCCAGCGTTTCCAGGAACTTCTTCAGTATCTAAGCACAAGAAACCGAGTGCCTCTATTCTGTAGTTCAAAGTCACAAGTAATACGCCATGGGAGACGAGAAAATCTGGTCCGTACTCCTCATCGTTACCATCACCACATTTAAAACCACCTCCGTGGATGAACACCATCACTGGTAATGGAGAGGCGGGCTTTATGTCTGGGCTGTACACGTTTAGAAACAAGCAATCTTCGTTTCCTGGTATAAGAACGTCGGTGAATAAGCACCTTTGAGGGCATTTAGGACCATGTTCTGTAGCTTTCCGTATTCCTTCCCATGGAAGAGGTGGTTGTGGAGCCTGAAAGCATATTGATGTTTGAATTGCTGAACAAGTAAATTGTAAAAGAATGCTTATTTCCTTTATAAAACATGAGCCATGCATAATGGAAACAAGATGATTTTAACCACTATGTAACCCGAATGGGTTACTTACTTTGTTGCATTTGATTATGCTTCCCATTATCGGGGGTAATGCCGCCGCTATATAGACAATAAAAAAAAAAACAAAAATGGGAAATTGGTTCAATTTATAAATTAAGTCCCAGACGATGATGACTGTGTCTTCTCAGAATATTTATGAAAATCTTTTATATGCACATAAACATATTAATCTTAATGATGCAAGAATTTGCATCAATAGATACTCAATTGTACTGATTTAAAACAAAAACTTACTTTGAATCTCAGTTTGCCCACCGGCGGTTGAGCGTAGGGGATACCCTTGAAGCTGTAGTACTTGCTGTCACCTGTGACGGTCTCCACTAGTTCTCCAGACAGCCATCCTTGCTTTACTTTAACTTCTACCATTGTCACTGAACACTGTGAAAATAAGCTGATTAAAAGTACCTGCTGCAAATTGGTGCAGGTGATTGGAATGCGGTTATAGGCTTTGGTACGCGACGTGCACTTGACAAATGGGATCTACTGTAGTGACATCTTGCTGACTGTTAATCAAGTACCTGCTGCAAATTGGTGCAGGTGATTGGAATGCGGTTATAGGCTTTGGTACGCGACGTGCACTTGACAAATGGGATCTACTGTAGTGACATCTTGCTGACTGTACTATAAATTAGTTCGTGCAGATACAAGAGATGAATTTGTCAATTTTTAATTGATTTAATTGGAAACGGTAACATAAGTGATTAATCAGCATTTAGGAACGTCCTCCCGAGGTTATATGAAAGCTAACAGCGATGTTTATCTTGACTGTGCACAACATAACAAGAAAACCATTATTCAGTGAAAAAAACCAACGATTCGACTCTTCTTTAAGAAAATAATTCAATTTAGGTAAATTATTTCGTTATTGCCGTTACTTGTAATGAAGGCAATGACAAAATTGTATAGTTTGGCAAATAAAAAATCTTACCGTGTCTTATGTAGGTAGTTGAAGGTACAAAATAGCGTTATTTACTAATGGGCCAGCTAATGGCGCGTTTACACTACTTGAATAATCGTGATACAACTCTATATATAACAAAGTTTTGTGATAACGGTTTCACGCGATGCCATCAATATAGAATGATATGCATTCATGGAAGTTATCATAGATCTGCATAAATTAGGTAATCATTATTTGTCCTTTTTTATGTGTCCAAAATCATGTAAGTCATCACGATATAAAATAAGCGTATCGCGTATTTAGTGTTGTCACTTGATTTAAATCTGTACAAAATGATAATGATAATGATTGTCGTCATTAGATGTAAAATGTGACATGGCTTATTGGCCACGAGATAAGTTAAGACTAAGATATTATCTCTATCGATACTGGCCAGACAAACAACAGAGTGAGTAAAACCGTAAACATTAAAATATTTTTGCTTTTGATTCGTCATCAATCATAATATATTTCTTTCATTTAGAAGGGCAAACTACAATTCGCAAAATAGAGTTTCGCGTCTTTGTCATAGTTGAGGCGATTTCTAGTTATTCCTAAATTAAACAGCAACAGTTAAACTGTTGCTCGCTGTTGTACTGAACCTGGCGGCGGCGCGGCGGCGGAGATGAGATGAAAGTTACTACTTCACCACATTCAAAATCAAATTGAAATTGAAATTAATTAATTTGCAGATCACAGGTTTATGGGATGTTATAAAATATTGTTAACATGTGCATTAAAAGGTTTTCGGTTACTTAGAGCCCATTTTCTTTATTAGAATTCCGCTAAAAAGTTGACGGATGCGGATGTGGAGGTATGATTTCTTGCGGACGTTCTGCATTTGCGGAGGCGGAAGCGAGGTTGCCTCATTCACCAATAGTGGAGGGTTTGTTGTTATTTTAATGCACCATTTAAATGTAGCTACTGTGTTTTACTATGATATCAATAAGAACATTTTTTTCAACTTTTAGCTCGTCGGGGGACGATTCTGTAGGTGTACCAACAATAAGGGCCCCTGATATGTCAACAAGTATCAAATAAATCTCTATATCTAACAAAATGCTACTAATGAGAAAGCTTGTGGATATTATCTTTCATACAATCACACATTCCCGCGATCTATAAAATGGGTCCTCGCGATTCCCTTAACAACAAATTCAAAGAAGTTGATGTACTAACTCTGTCTTCTCTTTATATCTTAGAAAGTATTTTGTATATTCGCAAAAACTTAGGACTTTTCAAAATAAGAAGTGATTTCCATAATATAATACACGTAGTAACATGAAATTGTGATACCTAAATTTAGATTAACTAAAACTAGCAAGTCATTTCTTATAAACAGTATTCGCTTTTATAACAAGTTGCCAGAATCGGTTACAGATCTAATATAAGCGATGGAAAGTTCAAAACTCATATTAAACGTGTCCTTGTCAAAAAAGCATATTACAAGATATTAGACTACGTTGAAGAGAAGGAAGTTTGGCAATAATTCCTTCTGCACATGTGGCTTCCCTGGTACCTCATTAACGGCATAACTATGTAAATGTCTATTAACTGCTCCCAAATTACGTTACTTTTTTTTTTCTTTACATTCTTACTTACTTGACATATATTTTCATTAGGTATTTGACATTATAAACCTAAAATTCTAATTTCAACTTTAAATTAGAGGCTTTTGTGGAATACAGGGTTTTCATTCGGATTGGTTAAAGTTGTAGTGACAACCATGTCATTTGGTTTAAATAGTTTTTTATTCTTAATATTGTATTTATCCTTTATACCTATAGATTCCATTATATTTTCTGAATGTAAGAACATTGTAGGCTCAACAGCCTGTCGATTTGCAGATTATTTTCTTATTTTGTTAAGTATCTTGTTGACAGGCCTACACACTGTCCTCTCATACCTATTCAAACTGTACATTTTTGAAAACATTGTAAAACCCATGTATTTTTAAAAGAGTAACCGTGGAGTTTCTTGCTGGCTCTTCTCCATAGGAAACGACCCTTGGAACCGTGCACCTAGCTTCTGACGTTTCTTATGTGCCCATGTAGGTATAAGTGAAATAAAATATTTTGATTTTGACATTCGGCTGAACGGATTTGGATATGCCTGGCACACACATAAACTATGTTCCTCGCCCATATTCCTATTTATTTGGGTTATTTAGTTCTCTTATATAATTATGTATGTCAGTATTAGCTATTTTCTATTATTATTAATCGGCTAAGTTTAAGTATGTTTTTTTTCATTTGCTAGTGTCACAACACATTATGCACTAAGCAATGTAAATTGTCTTTGATCTCTGGCCCTGACATCAAGCAATGGACAAAATTTGACAATTTTTTATTACTTTTGACTCTGAATACGCTTTTTGCTAATTTGTAAATCAGTGTTGTATAATTTTTTTTTGTAATTTGCGTTTTGTTTGTGCAGAATTAACAAATTTTCTTTGTTATTATTCTCTATTATTGTCTAGCTCTCCATACAACATACATAAAAATGAAACCCTAATGGGACTTATTTTAATTTTCTCATGATCCCTGGTTGGTGTTAAAATATATTAAAAAAAAAAACATCAAAAATTGAGGATTATTAATTTTTCCTTTATTTCATTAACATACATATAATTTACATATTTAAATTTTTTTTTTTTTTTTTTCGTTTAACCTATATTTTTAAATATTAGAATATAAAAATTATAAAAACATTTAAAATATAAAAAAATAGTAGCCCACCGGTATCGGGAACCGGGTCCAAGCTACCGGTGGTCAGGGCTCCAGAGAGAGGAACCTCCTGACAATGCGAGCGGTGTCCAGAAGTACCGCGTTCTGAATCAAGCCCTTGATCCAGCTGCCCAACGAGAGCCTCCTCAGGTGTTGGTCGAGGCTCTTGGCTATTAGGCCATTGGCTGGCACGACTATCGGCACAATGATCGCTGAGTCCACATCCCACATGTCGACAACCTCGCGAGCCAAGTCAAGGTACTTGATTTGTTGACGAGGTTCCCGTCATGCGGGACCGTTACGTCAATAATCATTGTCCGCCGCTCTATTCGAATCTTAATTTTATTATTATGACAGTTCTTGTGGCTTAAGATGAAAACTATCGACAACAAGGCCTTTGTATCTTACATAATATTTATACCAAAATAACAAAACTGAATGTCTTAAAATTCCAGTCCAGCATATTCAAAGATGCTCCTCCAGAAAGCCAGAGCTTCAGCGTCAGGTGCTGTTTTTGAAGTTAGGGTGTCTCCTATGTCCACGTAGGCTTTGGTGGAGTTGTTGTATTCCGGCCAGATAGTACCAAGAGAGGAGTCAGGCGTGGGATTTCTGTGAACATAAAAAGATTATATAATTAATTTATATTTGAATGTAGCCGATGTATAGGGTAATTAAAGGGAGAAATGTGGGTAAAAAAAAATAGAGTAATTGTTTTTCGCTGTGCATTATAATGAAAATTCTCAAATAGCCAAGTAGTCAGAATCATCGGGTGATATCGTGTATCTAAATGAGGCTTTATAATGCTGCAATAAAAGTATTTTAGAAATCAATGACTTACCCATATTTAGCGAAGTTGGTAAATACAGTACACACTAAATTAATCAGCTCATACTCTTTAGTATTTTTCTCAAGTTTCAAATTATGTTTGTTGCCGTTAAATAAATACATGAGGTCATCTAAATGGGACGCTCCTCGAATCCCGTACTTCTGCCCATTACTTCCATAGACGTTTCTACCAGAGAAACAGGAAAATTTGTACACATATCTTCGCCCGTTACCAACTTTCGGCAAATGTGTAATAAATCTGTTGACATCGTAGACGAAATAAGCATGACTGGCATAAGTTACAAATTCTTTCATAACTTCATTATTAAGAGGTTTCCCATTGAAATAATATTCGTGTATCCTTTTCGACACTTCTAAAACTGTCTCCGGTGTGCTCTTCATTAAAATCTTTTTTGGAACCAACAGTTCTGGATATCGGTTGGAACGTTGTAAAAGTGATTGTTCATACATAGAGATGCCAAAGGCAGCTTCTTCGCTGGTGTATCCAATGAGGACATCTACATCGTTTATTCTTTTATTCTTCAAGGCCTCAAAGGAATCTTCTGTCACAAAATGTTCTTTGCCAAAATCTTTTTCTACAACTGGAGTGAAGTGGTACAACTTAATTAGATTATTGTTATATTCTTCAAAAGACAACACTGCTGGATTCGTGTCTACTAGTTTTTCTACAGGAACGCTTTGTAAGAAATCTAGTAGTTCATTAGGATCATTCGCTTCGAAGCCTAAATCTTTGCCAAGTATGAATGCTCGTCTTTGTGGTACAAATGAGACAGACCAATCACAAGACGGTGCACCACTCATTGAAACTGCTTTCTTAAAAAGGCCTTTAGACATAGGAGAGATAATATGGAGGCAGGTAGACGAGCCGCCAGCGCTTTCACCAAAAACTGTGACATTGTTTGGATCTCCGCCAAAGCTCCCAATATTATCCCGCACCCATCGCAAAGCAGCAACTTGGTCTTTTAGTCCAGCGTTTCCAGGAACTTCTTCAGTGTCTAAGGACAAGAAACCGAGTGCTTCTAATCTGTAGTTCAAAGTAACAAGTACTACGCCGTGGGGTACAAGGAAATCTGGTCCGTAGCTATCGTCATTACCAGAGCCAACTTTATAACCTCCTCCGTGGATGAACACCATCACTGGTAATGGAGAGGCTGGCTTGATATCTGGGCTGTACACATTTAGGTACAAGCAGTCTTCGCTTCCGATTACAACGCCGTCAAGTTTCTGAATGCATTTGGGACCGTGTTCTATAGCTTTTCGTGTACCTTCCCATGGAAGAGCTGGTTGTGGAGCCTGGAAAATATTAAAAAAAATAAACTTATGTTAGGTTCGAGTCGAATTGCTCTGAAAACATTGCTTTGTTTACCTTAACTATTTGATACAATTTATTATATTTATACAAAAAATTATAGGTACTAGAAGATATTTATGGACACATTATCAGACAAACTTAATAACAAAATTAATATTTCGTGATATTATCGTTGTTCTATATATACATAATTATAAGAATGGAACTTGTTGTCTGTGACCTTCACCGTGCGTTTTCGGTTCATCTCATAACGGATGACGATGCGGACTCGTCTGCATAATCACTTACATGCGTTGTACATTGAATACCGATAACAAATCATACTTTTCGTACATTGAAAAATAAGTTATAACTCACTTTGAATCTCAATTTGCCTAGCGGTGGCTGAGCGTAGGGGATGCCTTTGAAGCTGTAGTACTTGCTTTCACCCGTGATGGTCTCCACTAGTTCCCCAGAAAGCAATCCTTGCTGCACTTTGACTTCTGTCATTGTAACTCAATTAAACACTGTAAAATAATACAAACTGACTTAAATCAACTTTTAGCGAGCGTTTCCAATACATAACACTAACTGCAGAGCAATTTGGGCAATAGCTGTTAGGTTTTTGAACTTATTTGGTCAAGATAAAAATGATACACAATTTAACACTGATTTGCACTATAAACATAACATAACGTCAATGTCTGAATTCCCAGAATTCACGGAGTAGTAGAGTACGCCTATAATTCACTCACATTATACATTTCACTTTAAAATAAGTAGTAAACAAATATTCTTACCTCGTCCTAACTACTGGAAGTTTATAATAATATCAATAAATATTTGTTTACAAACGAACTGACACGTTCACCGTTCCGGAGTGCACTAAAATATTTTGGTAATAGTGATTCAAACTCAGTATTACCAACATGACGATAGTCATGCTTCTTAGATAATGATCAAATACAATGATCTGCACTATTACTATAGGTACTTACGGACGTAAATATTATGAGGTAACCGTGACATGGCAATACATTATAGAATAATAACGTCATAGTGATATGATCATGATATTTTGTTGTTATATTTGTGCTTAATTAAGTTACATTATACAATTATTAAGTGTGTAATAGTGTGTAATAGTTAAGACAAATTTTGTTATTTTAAAAAGTTTTTTTCAGGTACGTATTTTCTACGTAATAAACATAAAAAAAAATATTAAGCAATAGTTAAATAAAAATGCATAAATTATTAAACTAATAGTTCTGCGAACAGAGACCTCACAAGTAGAAACTTTTTGGAATCATTAATATACCACTAAAGTTATTTATAACGGGATAGCCGTGTTTTTATTTGTTTTACAAAAATGGTAAATATCCCGCGTATAACTTTAGTAGGTAGTGAAAATAACCTTATTAGTTTAAAATCCTATAATGAATATATGTACTTATTCAACTTAAAAAACCCGCCTGCGGCTGTAGATTAGTAAAAGGCATATACCCACAACTAACCAACTACTGTCTGTTAAACATGAGACTTTACTTTTTTTGAAGCTACTTTACACCTAACAAAACTCAAGTCACACAACGACAGAGCGTTAGCGGTGCATAGTAGCGCCATCTAGTGACCTTATTGTAAAACAAATATGAATATTGGTTTATTAAACCCATCCTTGAGGATAAATATTGCGAGCCAATGATCATACCATGCAGCTCGCTGCAGGATTCCACTATATCAAGTTTAGTGTAACAGCCACAGGTACCATTACAGATGTCCTAGTATCTCAAAGAGTTATTTCAGCTACGCTAAGAAACTCTAATAATGACATAGACCTCTGGCTGAACAAGTGGGAGGATTAAAGCCAAAAAAGCGATGTCTGTGAACATTACATTACAAGATAGGCTACACCATGCCCTGAAAATACTGGCAGTAAAAGACGAGATAAAATGCTTTATCCACTAGTCATATACAGAAATCAATTAATTCAAATCAAAGTAAAAAAGACTCAATTTGGATAGGATAGTGGATACTTACCAAAACGCGTTTAGCGTATTTGTAAAATAGTGCATATTTGAAACGACTTTATCTACTATACATTGCAACTTACAGCGAATCAATTTACACACCTCCCCCGTAAGACCTAGGCCAAATATTATTTGATATTCGGATAGCTCATGACCTACAGAGGTACCATAAAGAATTTGAATTAAAAATCCCGACTAATTAAAAAGTTATGCAACAACGCGTCGCAGGTCTTATGGTACTTAAATATTATTTTTATACATGATAATAATATTTCCACATGTGGTAATAATAATATTGTTGTTGCCGATGTGTGGGATGTAGATGCAGCAGTCATTGTGCCGATAGTAGTGACAGCCAGCATAATACCCAAGAGCCTCGACCAACACCTGAGGAGGCTCTCGTTAGGCAGCTGGATCAAGGGCTTGATCCAGAAAGCGGTACTTCTGGACACGGCGCGTATCGTTAGGAGGTTCCTCTCGCAGGAGCCCTGACTACCGGTAGTTTGGACCCTGTTCCCGATACCTGGGCTACTGTTTTTTTTTTTTAAGTGTAAATTAAGTAGGTATATGTTTGTAACTGAAATAAAGGAGAATATTAATATTTTCCGAAAATAACAAATAAATCATTGAAAAGGCAGTAAGTTCAGCAATGTTAGGTTTTGACATCAGTGCTATTACTATAAACATCAGTATACACAGCTCCAAGAGTGTCGTTTTACAATTTGGTCATCCAAGCTTATAAAATTGTTGACCAATCAATCCCGAAATGTTGACACGTTTTCAAATTTCCACAATTTATGCGTATGTTAACAGTAATAAATTTTCCATATTATACGAAGGGAGCCGAGGGGTCGAGGACCTCTGTCAGTAGAGGGACAAGGTCATCGCTGTACTGTACACAAAGGGATAAGTAATCCTACGCAAGAAATTGATATTTTGCTGAGAATTTGCTTCGAATTGCGGTATTGCCTGTAATGTCATTATTCGAAATAATGGCCAATGATTGTTGAAGGAACGCAATGAGGTACAAAGTTAGAGTCAGGTTGGAGTCTTCCCGTTCCGGTGCGGAGGACCCCATGGAAATAAAACACGTAAGAAAACCTAGCGATGTTCATAAAATTATAACTTTTAAAGTGTCAAATTGTGGAAAAACAATAGTGTCTAAACATATTTGTACAAATAGCCGAGTCTCTTAATATGAATGAAAATGATCATATACTTATTGTTTTATTAATGACATGACTTACGTATTTTATTAAAATATAATAACATAGCTGGCCAAATGTGGGTGTACTATAGGTACACCTCTGACTAACCCTTCGGGGAATACAGGCGTGATGTTATGTGTGTGTTAATAATAAATTATATTATCTGGGGGCACGGCAGTGCGGGGGCTAAGTCGAGCAAAATCATAGTATTATCAGTATATATAGTTATGGTATATCAGTATAAATGGGGCCGCTTCGACTTCGCCACATACAAATTCATTTACGAAAACTATTATTAGATAATTACCTAATACAAAATAGGTACGTACTAGCGCGTACATACTTCCGTTTTCCATAACAGAGATAGAATAGATGTAACATCTAAGCAAATAATTCAAATGCCTTCACTTACTATGGTAATGCGCAATCCGGCAGACATTGCAGGATTTGTTAGGCCACCCACCTGAGGGAAATAATACGTCATTTTGATTTAAGATGGCACCACCATGCAATTAATTCTAACATAAATTGTGAAAAGGACATTTTATATCGAATGGATGCTTTAGCCAGTTTTTGTCCTGTTTCATTAATTTAAATGTCGGTTTTCATCGAGTTTCCTTACGTAATTTATGATTATTTGTCGTTGAATAATTATTGGTCCTCGGGGTTGTTGATGTTCTTACCGCCTGACATCAAGAACATAATTTGGAAAATAAATATTACTAGCTGTGTTCTTAGGAAGTGGTGCTGTTTCTAACCTTTAGTTACGTTGATCTTAATATTATCAATTAGATAGGGTTGTTAGATTTGATCCGATCAACTGATTGAATTCTGAACTCCAAATACTAGCACAGGATTAATGCAATCTGTTTTGCTTGGAAAACTAACTCCGCTTTTATCAAATAAGGTATCTTCATAATAATCTAAATCTGAGCTTTTTGATGGAGCCAAAAATATAGGTCGTAGTCGCTTAGCAACGTGATGATATTGATAAAATGAACCTTTATTAAAGCAGGCGGCAAGGCCACGGCCCTGGATTACATGCTGTGATGAGCGAATAGCGCGCTTTAATTATAATGTGTGGGCTTTATAACTAATTTATTGGGATTTAAAAATATATACCATACTAACGAGCGAAATAATCTTTCTAGAATAATTTTTAATCTAACACGACCGGGCAGACTGAGGGAGGAAGGAGTGCACCTGTGTTTGCTCAAACACTTGTGTACTATAATATCTCCTGCGTACTTGGCTAGTCTGTTGATACTGGCCGTAGTGATGGTCATTCGGTCGAGTAAATATTAATATAACTTGTATCTTTAAATAGTCGCCATTAAATTGATGTTTACTAACTAAAAAGGTCTGTAAGATCCAGATGAAACTGACAATTAAGAAGCTGAGAAATAGGATACATAGCAAAAAAATATACTTTTAACATAAAACAAAGAGCCACTACCAAATCTACCATTGCCGTCACAGAGATGGTTACATCTCAAAAATAGTAGACAGTTATTCCAACTAAAATAAAATGCTTCATTGAAGCTTTGATGTATAAACATCAATGCTTCTTTATAAGAAAATAAATATAGACGATTGGTTATTATTACAACAAGGCTGGAGAGGTAAACTTTGCAATAACTCTAGAAATATCTTATTCCGTTGTACCATTAAAATTCCGTCTAATTGCCGTGAAGCCCTGACGACTATGCTGTAGGCTGAAGCATAACCTGTAGCGGGCAATGACAAAGGTTTGTCATCTACCTTTGGTAGTAACCTAAATACTGCAACAAGGATCTTTTGGCGCGCGGATCAGGGGGCCCTGTTGGTAAACATTCATACGAAATTAAATAAAATGAAATGAAATTGTTTATTCTGTAAATAGGATATCGGAATCACTTTTACACGTCATGTTAAAAAAATATTAGAGCTAAGCTAGATGAGGTCGGCGTTTCCTATCTGATTACTCTGAGAAGAAAGGCCGAAACAAACTACCGGCCGGAACAAACGACATCCGTGCATTCTTTGGTGAACGGTAGTAGTGAAATCTATTGAAAAACCAAGAAGGCGGCGTGGCGATTTTGGCCTCGCACCTATTCGTGCTGTTTTTACGAGTGAAACAAGCAAGTTCTCCGTTGAGCGTACTAGTGCAAGCTCATTTTTAGGGTTTCGTACGTCCGAATGAAAAAACGGAACCCTTATAGGATCACTCGTGTGTCAGTCTGTCCGTCTGTCACAGTACTCACAGCCAATTTGCTCCGAATCTAATAAACCGACACATATACATTGTGTATGGGAGAACATGTTTTTCAACTACAATGTTAAGTTTGTTCTTGGGCTAAATTCATCCCAGCTACGGAACCCTTCATTGTGCGTGATCCGTGGCCGGTTTAAAAAAATATAAAACAGGCATCGTTAATACTTAATACCTTCGTTTCATCTTCGTTATTTTCTTTCATTTCTTTCTTCTTTCTTTATACCTACGATGTTCTGTGTACATTTTTCATAAGGTGTGAAGCAAGCTCCGCCCGCATCTTGGACCATACTCCCGGCTGACCGTCGTTTTAGCATAGTAATGGGAATATCCAGAATAACGCTGTGCTTACCAACGTTAGTTATAACGAGATTTCACTACGCTTCGACGAAACCCATTATAATTAATAGCTTCTCTTCGGACATGGTTCAAGTCTAAATAAACTTGGAAAACTTTGTCTGCTGATTAATTCTAGAATAAATAATATTTTGTATGGTTGGGTTGAACACAATAGTTAACAAAATCCGAATATCACTATGTTGAAGTTAAAGTTATTTAGCATTTTTTTTATCGTTTTCAGTTTGGTGTTCATTAAAACTATTGGAACAAACGTTTTGGGAATTGGGGCCTTTCAAGGCACGATTGGGGATAGGCGGCTTAGTGTTGCCGATGATGTCCATGTGACATAGCGGTCTATCTTTTATGAAAAAAATATCGGAACACTAGATTTCAAGATCAGAGATAGTCACACAATCACTTGCATTGAACTAACGTAGGCATCTCGTCTATTCCATTGATGTCTCGTATGTTACTTTAATCTTAGAAGAATAGAAAGTACCTCCATATTTTCTTGTATACTTACACACCTGAGATCGACCTAACAAATGTCGCAGAAATTGTTCTAGTTTTTTTTGTCTGTGCTCCTTCGGGAAGACATCTCTTATTCTTGATCTCTCAAAGGAATGATTCGTGTTTCGGGATGGAACAATCCTGTTTTGTTTTACTCAACAATGATGTTATTTTAATTCATATAAAAAGTTGTATTTACAAAATACCACTAAAATTGTACTAGATTGAAACAAATATATCTTCAGTAAACCATGCACTAATTAATCCATTGACCGCCCCAGTCAGATTAATACTACAAATGTTTTCGTGCCCGTGCCGGCTCAGTCGTATTTATGCGACTGAGAATGAGAACCTATGTTCTTTTTTTATTTTATTGCACGACCCTAGTCGTCGTAGGTATTTATTTATCGATATAAGAGCACGGGGGCACGGTAATTGACACAAAACGAAGCGGCCAAATGCTTTTTAATTGAAATACACACATCAAAGTGTGCCTATCTAACATTTTTTTATTGAAATTACAATTGACATTTCATTTTATTCGCCGCTTCATGAAACGACAACGAAACTTTTGAAAACAATTTGTTTACGTCTACTCCGTGTTGGCTAAATGGAATCATTAAGTTATATTGAACATTTATAATAGAGCTTTTTAACTTGCTGTTCTCAAATTGATTTAAGATTTTAATTAATCTTTAAATAACTCTTTTTTTGTTATTTTATAACACCAACCAATATTACATGAACCTTTTATACAATATACCATAGATTTATTATCTATGTGGTACGTACTTAGAAACATCAGTAAGACTCACAAAGGGATGCGAACGTTATTTTCCTCTCAGCGTATCCTTCCTTTCGTCAGCATTTTAATTTACTAATGCGTGCTCTTTGATGCGAGTGATCTGCTTTCATATTATCTGAAGCTCTGGTTTTGAGGCTCTTATGAACATTCTTGAGGGCGAAGTTGACTTGAATGAGAATGTTTTTTTCGATAATCATTTGCATTTTTGTAATGTTACTGTTGTTACTTAGTTAATTGATTCAGGCGTGACTTGGCGGAAATCGATAAAAAAATACAATAGACGTAGAATACGTAGATATATTTAGTAACCTATTCCGCTAACTATTCACGCTCAGCGTCCAGCGCTCGGCGTGGCAACACGTTGTGTACGGGTTCGCGACAAGTCAATCTTCATGCTGAGGATGCCTCGTTGAGAGGTGAAACACGTGTCGATTTCTTACAGGGTTTTTTAAGACTCTTAAGAATAGTTAAGCGGAATAGTGTACTAAATATATTTACGACTATTGTATTTTTTAATGTTTACTTGTATGAACATTACATTTATTTCATTTACGCCCACCGTGAAAGCTATACACTGTCTATAATAAAACTTTGATGAAGGATGGAAAAATAAAAACACGTAAATGCTGATTTACTGATTCAGTATTTCCATCCAGCACTGGAGTCGAGTGACACTGGATCGAAATTTAATCAAAGTAAACACTATACAATCCAGTCCATCCAGCATTTAGTACCTAAGTATCCCGCGCTAGATTAGAACCTGAGCAGCCGATAATTCCAATTCAAAAAGGTAGTACATTCAAAGGCTGGATTGAAATACTGGATCAATATGTAAATCAGCCTTTGTTTGTTGCGCCACTTCTTCTTCCCAGCTAAAGCACTAAGCAGTGGTGAAGGGTGGGCGTCTTGGAGGACTGTCTTATGTAATTTTGACGTTCGAAAAGTCCTGATTCTCAGCCTAGTTTGAATAAATAACTTTTGATTTTGATTTTATAAATATACTAGCAGCGCAACTTCGTCTGCGTGTATTTTGTATTCGTCATATTTTATACAAATATCCAGCCAAAAGTACCGTATGTCCTTTTCCGGTTCCTAGCCTACCCATCAGTCTTATTTCATAACGATTTAAGGAATGGTGTGGTGTGAAAAGGTAACTGGACTAGAACTAGCCCATTGCAGGGTTTGTTAAACTTATTTTCCAATACACAACAACTGTTGGTTTTGTAAGCGGAGCTTAATTCAAAAAAACAGGAAGATATTGTTTTACCCATTACAGTATTCACAAAACACAATCCTACGTGTCTACACGTGTCATATATCCAGGATTTATGTAAACCCTTTCCAGCGATAAATTTTCAATATCTCGGAGGCTGTGTCGAGGGACTGGTGACCTCTGTCAAATTCAAGGACAACCACAGAAAGCTTGGGTGAGAAGACTAAGCTTCAAAGGGACACAGTAAAGAATCTATATGGTCCTCATAAGGCCTGACCCAGAATAAGTCTGGACTTTAAAAGAGACTGCGACCTCAGTTTGTTTGGGGCCTTTCTTCTCAGAGAAGTCAGATAGGAAACGCCGCCGCCGACCTCATCTAGTTTATCTATACTTATAATAAATCTGTAGAGAGGTCAATTCTGTACATGATATATATTTTCAAAATAACTATCAGGGGGTAATTAGTGATCGATACTGATGCCAAAAATGCAATTAGTAAAATTTTTGTCTGTCTGTCTGTCTGTCTGTCTGTCTGTCTGTCTGTCTGTCTGTATGTTCCTTATAGAAACAAAAACTACTCGACGGATTTTAACGAAACTTGGTACAATTATTCTTCATACTCCTGGGGAGGTTATAGTATACTTTTCATCACGCTACAATCAATAGGAGCAGAGCAGTGAAGGGAAATGTTGGGAAAACGGGAGAAGTTGCTCCATTTTTTAAGCTTCCGTCGCGTGTGAAGCCTTAATGGTTAAAGCTACATAGAAATCATTTATGACGGAAATGTTCTACATAACATTATCTAAAAAATATCCCACAACAGCATATGTCTATCTTTTATGGTTAACTCACAATAACACGTGTAACTCCCGATAGCTTAGCAGTTCGGAGCTTTCTGATTATATTTGTTAACTCTTTCGTTTATAATACTCTCACTCATCCCTAATTAAAAGAAGTTAATATTATTACCTATTCAATAAAAAAAGAATCATAGTAATCGGTATAGAAACACCAAACTTATACATGAAATAAGCTAATAAGCCATCGCGCCGTCGCGCGTGAATATACTGAATCTGTAATCATGCCATAAGGATTATTTTTGTGTAACGGTTGCCGCGCTCGACGCGGGTCGTGGCGGGAGGGGAATAAAAAGGCTGAGGTCCGAGCGCGAGCGTCATTCAATATTTGGCTGTTGATGCGTTCAGAGCGTTCGACCTTATTGACAGACATTATTGATATTAACAAACCGTGCTTATCAGCGCGACTTTTAGTCTTAAATAGTTTATTTGAATTTCTTTTGTTGTTATTTTATAAAATATAAGTATTAGTTGTTTTGGTAGTGTTTAAATATTCGTTCAAATTACAAATTATTAATAGTTTGCATTTTATTTCTTTTTAGGTGAAGTAGTAGTAGAAGTAGAAGTAGTACGCATAGACTTTTAGATACCGATAGGTAAGTTTTGACCTAATTTATTAAAATACTGTCGAATATCCAGGGGGAAAGCAACTTTTATAGTTCAATAAATAGAATGGTCGATGAACAAGAAACCACTAATTACCCGATAGAATTTTTAAATTCTTTAAATATCCGGACTTCCTTCTCATGAAATTTGTTTAAAAATTGGCATTCCGATTATTCTGCTCCGAAATTTAAGACCACCACAACTTTGCAATGGAACTCGGCTAAAAGTAACCCAGTTGCAACAAAATGTAATCGAGGCTCAAATTTTAACAGGCTGCGGTGCAGGAGAGACCGTCTTTATTCCCAGAATTCCCATAATACCAAATAATTTTCCATTCCAATTTAAAAGAACGCAATTCCCAGTATCGGTGTGTTATGCAATGACAATTAATAAGGCTCAAGGGCAGACTTTTCGTGTTGCTGGAGTAGATCTCGGTGTCAGTTGTTTCTCGCATGGTCAGTTATATGTCGCTTTTTCCCGGGTTAGCAGTTCTAGAAATCTTTATGTTCACGTGCCGGACGGGTCAACTTTCAACATAGTTTACCCGGAAGCTTTGCGCTGAAGTATTTTATGTTCTATAGGTACTTAAGCCTCATGTGAAAGTGATCTAAACAATATTACCAATACATTAACTTAATAACATACA
The DNA here is from genome assembly GCA_914767815.1 of Eupsilia transversa. Lineage (NCBI taxonomy): Eukaryota > Metazoa > Arthropoda > Insecta > Lepidoptera > Noctuidae > Eupsilia > Eupsilia transversa. Next base: position 14,811,183 of record OU611882.1, read on the forward strand.
AGGAGTTACACGCTGACGGAGTCGCGGGCACAGCTATTAATAATAATATTCTGCGGTTCCTTATTGCGATATTTTTCAACAGTATTGTGGATTGACATATTATATTTCCCTACTAAAATACGAAAGTTAATCTGTCTGTTACATCAAAACCACTGAACCGTGAGGAAGGACATATGGTACTTTTTTACGAAAAACGACGGAAACGCGGACGAAGTCGCGGGCAAAAGCTAGTTTTTAATATGTCGTGTAAAAGTGATTCCGATATCCCATTTACAGAATAAACAATTTAATTTAATTTCATTAACTTTAATGTAGCTTATCTTTTGGAGATTTTTTCTGATATTATTCTTATTTTCTCCCGTATTGGCTCAAACTACGGGCATGCCGAGGTATGTTATCCATCCAAAAAGGGCGGTGTTGCTGACCGCTCGCAGTTTGCGCCAAACGTAGGTACAACTGTGAACAATATTGGTTGACCACTTTTCACCCTTATGCTATTAGTAATAAGGTTGAAAAATAATCCGCCGCTAGTGTCCGCGATGGTTACTTCGTATATTATTTTAGTAGGTATCGCCTATATCCTTGATACTTATATTCTCATATTGATGCTTTAAGTTACAACAAAATCAGGGTTTCATTCGTTATTTCTTCATTATTTTATACTGTGACCACCCAGGCATAGGTACATTAAGCGTATTTATGCCTGGGTGCTCTTCTTAATTTCTAAATTGCGTTAGTTTTGCACTAACGATGCTCAGTCAGCTTTCCAGCTCGTCCTGTTAGTATTTGCGGTCTGTCTCGACATCGCTTTGCAGTGTTAATTTTATTAAAAAATAAAATAAGTCAATTCATTTCTGTTACTTTATTACCTACAATGTATAATAGATACTGTTAGTACAAATCCATTAGCGCTGTTGTAATATCCGATTTCATTATCTGGTCATTATGAATGGGCAAAAAGGATTTATTGCGATGTGAATTAATATGTAAGTATATTATTTGATGAACTTTTGTAGATTTGTACGAATATAACGTTCTCATTAATTCAGGTTACATCAAAATACATTTACCAAAGTATTTTGTAAAGCAAATTGTAATATTCTATTGTAAACAACATGGAAACATAATAGAGAAGTTGTTCAGACTTGGGTATCGGCAGTCGTTTATCCGTTCAAAATGCTTGTGATTGGAATCAGGTCGAAAAACCTGAAATACTCACAGCACTGGCGTTAACTGCAAATGTTTAGTCGATACAAAGAGAACTGTCTTTGACTTGTGTTGTTTATTCGGACGAACTATAATTTTCAACGCACTTCGATGACTTCTAAAAAATAAATTTACGGTTTTTGTAAGCTGCGGTTCCACATATTAATTAATGTCTTGGCGTACTAATAGAAAAAAAGTTAAGAAACATTTTCTGAGGAATTCATATCTTTATATTACACCAATAAGCAGTGCTTCACCCAAAAACAGAATCTCGTATCCCGAATCCCGCGAAAGAATAAACACGAAATATTTTTCTTGATATTATCGTTCCAATGTCACGGTATGAGTTATTTTGTGACGAAAATGTGGCGATTGCGATACCAGGTGGCGACAATTTCCGGGATTAATTCCCGCTTCCCGCATCCCGCCTTATTGTGACGAACCGACGGCGACGCGCGACGGCGACGACTCGTAATCTGCAAGACGTTATGCTTCCAAGACGTATAGATCTCATTGCCGCTTTCATTAAACTTTATTATTTTTTTAAAGTTATAAATTGTGATTTGCCTAATTTGTATAGCCATTTATTATAACATTAGAGAAATAACGATTTTCCTCCGTTATTTTAAGATAAATACAAAGCAATGTAATCTATTTACTATAGGCATTAAAAAAATAACGCTACTAGTGCAGTAATTTCAACAATATTATGCACTAACTGTCGTTATTTAGCTTGTCTAAATGGAGTATGGGTTAATGAGAAAACACAGGGGAACTAAAGAAGACATTGATAGGTAGGATGACGGATGCTTGTTAAGCATACTAACAAACAAAGTGATCATACAAATTATTAGACATAGCTAATAATATCGTCTACTTTATACCTGGTTTCACTAACATTAGGCATTCATTTAGGTGTCGCCGAGTGTTAGCAAAAACGGGCATTATTATCTTTGCACTTTTGCGCTTCAATTTGATGGAACATTGAATACACAATTAATGTTTTCATGACTTAAAAACCAGAACGAGACAAAAGACAATTAGAGCTGTCAATTAACTAAAGTCAACCCACTTTCTGCTTTCCCTTTAAAATCACTGCGACACAAAACTATCTCACTGAATTCAGCAAGAAAATAACTGGACAAATTGAAAAGTCACTACTCCAATTACTGTTTCTAGCTGAAATTTAACACGAGAACACCGAGAACAGGAGCAAAGCTGTGAAACGGGATCAAATTTCGAGTGCAAAGTCTGCAAAGGCACGTCATTGGAGCTTCTAACTGGATATGCCAGTAGTACGACATATCCCATCCAATTTTCCATTTGAGTTCATACGATTACAGTTTCCAATGGCTGCTGTGTCGTCGATAAACAGACTTCAATATCTGCAGCTTGTGGAGAGGATTCGGATTTGAAGGTGCATGAGATTGATAAGATTGTGTGTTGGAATATAGTACGATTATTTAGTTTACTACACTAGTAATATAATGATTTATGCATGCGATTAATATTTAAAATGACTCTGAAATGACTGAATATGTCTCTAAACAAAATTCTAATTCTTTGTCAGTTTCTAAGATATAAACTTACATAATTATTATAGGTAAGTATACCATTTCCCAGAATTTCCAAAATGATCTGTCTCTTTCACAAAAGTCTATTCAACGGCAAATTTAAACTATCCCGAATAAATGAACTTACAAAATAAATAACCAAGCATCACAGTAATTTACTTAAACAACAAATCGTCAAACAACCTCATCCCATTTCATCTCTTGGACATGACATAAATACATCTCCCAGCCCTAAATTCAATTCCCAAATGTTTTGAGGTACTTTATCCTTTAGAAACTGTCTCCCCCGAGGGCTTTTAGCTCGGTTTAGGAAACTAAAAGGGCCTACATTAAAACTAAGTTGAGCTGACCGGTGACTCGCCGGCAACCGTTAATTTATGAAACATTTTCATTGAGCGGCTAATTAAATAGTTTGGTTTGGGCATCGAACAGAGTTTGTCAGTTTATTTTGTTTTGGAAATATTATTAATTAAATTTGTTTGCTACTTTTATTATCAAAACGTTGACAGCTTTGTTTATTTCCGAAGTAATTCTAAACTTGGAGTCTAAAATAGTTCCATAATGAAAAATAAAGTAAGTCATCAGCATAGTATTTTAAAAATATTGTAGCTGTGAGTTATTACATTCGCTTGAAATTAGTTGGTACATATAGGTAGGTATGTGAATTTTGACTACACTATGCGGCGGTAACGATTTCCTAGATCAAGAGCTAAAGTGTAAATACATTTTAACATTGCAATGCTCGAGAGTGCTGTTAGAAACGGGTGGCCAGTGAAGACTTCAAACTCATTCTCAATTCTATTTGGGTCGAACATAAATGGCAGAGTGTTGCCTCAGGGATATAAAGTATATGTATCTTGTATAATGCAAGCGCTATCGATGGAGGAGACGGGGTAACTGCAATAGACAGCACCCTGTATGCACAAATTTTGTACAGGGTGGTACAGGTTATGTATTTTGACATTTCGTATACCAAAATGGTGTACCTCTTGAATATGGCAAGCGTTGGGTCGATGTTGTATTTTATCGATACACAAGTTTTGGTCATGAGAACAGCACTGTTTTTGGTGTTGAATTATGGAGTCGATGTATAGAATGTTCAGAACCAAGACTTGTGAATAAATAAAGATTTTTAGAAAGAGATATTTTTAGATAAAGAAGATCAATCAAACTTATTTTGACGTTCAAAAGCGCCTTTTATGTGCTTATTTAAAATAAATAATTAGACTTTGATAAAAATTAGAATCGAATAAGCACTTGTGGCTTGAAATACTTAATTAAGAAATCCACAATAAACCTCGTTAAAACAATTTTCTCACGTACTTATAAAATTTTGATTATCAGAAATGATCAAACACCGTTTGAGAAGAGAAACATCGACCAATGTTATCGAAGTTAATTGCTTTGATCAACCTTCGTTCCCATTTCAGATTAAGTATTGTAAATTGATTTCTGCCCCAAAAATGTTCACTTCTGCTAAATGAGAATTATTTTGTATTATTAATAAACGATTACTTACTTGTTATTGAGGTATTGTTTTCATTCATTTAAATGGAATTCAAACAGTACCTATAGTAAGTTAGTAGGTGTATTCACATTGTTTATAATTTAATTGTACTATTTATATCAAAATGTTGTATTTTATGTCACTGTCGTGAAATATCTGCCCCCGACCCACTGCGTCACATCGCATCGCCCGCTCGCGCTATTAATTCGTTTTCGCTTAACGTTCTTTCAGACTTTTTTTTTCTCTGCTCTTAAGCGTCGTAGGCGTGATGTTAATAGCTTATAACCTTCCTCAAGAATCTAGCAAATGCAAAATGATTTTTTAAAATCCGTTCATAGAAAAAAAACAAACAAAGTTTTGAGCTTTGTTATGTTATATAATTATACCAAGAGGTGTATTTACAAACCGCTTAAACATGGAAATCACCATCAAATAAAAAATAAAAAATAGACCCTCATAAACTTGTAAAACAGATAAACGCAAATTAATTTTTCGACCAATCAAAGAAACGAATGAATTCAAACGTAATTTTCTTTTTTCACAGATTATATCGGGCGACCTCAGCGTCCAGCGAGTGAGTACAAAATCTTTCTATTTTACTTCGATTTATATCTAAGCCATTTATTAGATATTTTAATTTTTAGGCAATGAAACAAGACAGAATACCTAACACTAGGTCTAGATGTCTTCCCAAGGTATCTTAATACCTATTTCTAGAAATTAATGTAATATTCAAGAGAAAATCCATCTTATTTTAATCTTAAGGTCAGGTTAAGGTATATAGCTTTCGAAGCAGCACCCTAATTGCGTAATACACGATCTATCACAATCTGGATCAGTTTGAAACCGATTGCTAATCCATTGCTTCATAAGTTCGAAAAAAAGATGTGCTCTACAACGTAAACAACGTAATTAAAGCGAAATGTTAGTATCCTATAAAAACTTAATGATCTTCAAAACAAGGCTTCCTCTCTCCTACCCTTTTGCTGTGCCCTACAGGGTCCATAATGATCTAAATTATAAAGTTACCACCTAAGTACACATTATGGTAGAGCAATAAAGATATTGAGTATTGAGTATTGAGTATTGAATGTTGTTGAACTGTCAAAATGAAACAGATTAGTCGGAATCGTTTACGAGAACGTTTTACGCAATTAGATGAAGGGTGGGCGTTTTGGGGGACTCTCTTATGTAATTTTGACGTTCGAAAAGTGCTGATACTCAGCCTAGTTTGAATAAATGACTTTTGATTTGATTTGATTAGATAACAGGACTGCAGCTCAAAAAAAATCTTGACGAAACTTTTAGAAGAACTATCCGAATGATAGGTGTCATGGCGTTGCGTTGTGTTAATTTATTTTAAGTAAGTATTTTATGTGTTATTCAAAAACAGCATCATCAGATTATTATGTTCCCACTGCTGGGATACAGGCCTCCTCCCTGCGAGAGGCAGTGGAGTGGGCCGTAATCCACCACGCGGGCCCAGTGCCGGTTGGTGAGTGTCACATGTCTTCGAATTTTCGGTTCTAGGACATGCCTGTTTCCTCACGATGTTTTCTTTTACCGTTTTGAGAGCAGTGGTGATGAAACTAATTAGGTACACAAAACAAAGCGCCCGCTTGGGTACCATTGCAACGTATACCTAAATACAGAAATAATAATTCAAAATTCAAATCTCATTTGTTCAAATTAGGCTGAGAATTAGCACTTTTAGAACGTCAAAATTTGGTAGGTACATAAAACAGTACCCCAGAACGTCCCCCTTCACCACTTCCTAGTGCTTTAGCAGGGAAGAAGAAGTGGCGCAACAAACTCCCCAGAAGCTCAGCTGACTGTTCAGTTAGAAAAATTGATTCTATACATTAGTACGCAAAATCATATTCTTTCAATCAAAATCTTTTCCAACTGTAGTCTCTATTAAAATGCATCAACCCGATCATTCATATTGTCGTACACTGTAAGTCCAAGTTACCGCATCTGTATTCAGGTGGCGTCCAATAAATGTGTTGTATACGACATTCGACATTGTTTCATTACCGTTTGTATTAGTTTACGATGTTAATCCTTTGAATAAGGTTGCTTTGTTATATTTTATGTCATAATCATGTCGGAATGCCTAGGTTTGATGTAACTTTTCGTCGTGTGCATTTCTAATTAGTTTGTTAATTGTATTAACATAATTTGGTGATCTGTAGCCGATTTAAGCATGAGTGAATGCATTGATAGATTGATTTAATGAGCTCGTGGCTAAGTAATAACAGCCACAAGGGTCGATCCATCAGGTTAAGCTACGCTTGCCGGGGTTGGTCCGTGGATGGGTGACCATCTTTACTTTTCCGTGCCTCGGAAAGCACGTGAGGTCCCGGCTGTCATTCGTGGATCTGACAGTCGTTACAGGTCGTCAGAAGCCCCAAAAGGCCGACAACCAGTCTTACCAAGGAGTACCTATCGTATTACCCAGTTACTGGGTTGTGGAGGCCAAATAGGCGGTCGCTCCATGTAAAATACTATTCAGTAGCATCCGATCAGACTAGAAGCCAACCTCAACATAGTTAGGAAAAGGCTAGGCAGATTGATTAAAAAAAATTGTAGTAGGTAATTATATTCCGATACCAATCGCCATATGGACCAGCCATATGGCGATTTATATATAGGGCGACCCATAATTAGCATTGACCATGTACGGTGAAACTTGTGGAGTGTGGTCAAGGTGACCATTGAAATGAAAATGCTCGAAGTATTCTCCGATATTTCACAAAATGGAAAGTTAGTTCACAAACAATTCATCAAACTGCATGAGCATTGTGAAGAAGGTAGAAGATACAATTTTGTGAACCACGTCAAGAGGAGAGCGAAAATATTAAAAAAAAAAATTAAATGAGGAGGAAATGCCATTTTTATTTTCCACAATGGTCCTCAGGTTGCGAGCCGAGCCATTCCACGATTACAATCGTCAGATTGTTTTTTCTTGTTAAAAATATGTTTGTTTTTATTACCGCCTGTTTACCTTAATTTTGTTAGAGATGATAAAAACAAACCTTTATATGTAAGGGAAGTGATTAAACGCACGCTATTATGAGAGATATGAGATATCAAGTAAGCAAGGAAATATAGAAGTAGTAGTAATAGAAGAATAAAGTTTGAGTACACAGGAATTACTTACTGATAAACATACCTGTGGATTGATTAATTTGCATTACTGTTTCAAATAACACCAACTAGAGTACGCTTTTCAATACTTACTAAACAAGACTTGGGTCTATCCTGGGTAGACATTACATATTAACCACGAGCGCATTACAAGGTAACTCGAAAAACCTCTGCATTAATTATCACTAAATTAATTAACTACACGTTTCTAATCAGTTATGGATGTCATTCGAACGCCGTCATCAGGTCAATGTCAGTCGACTGCGACGTGACCGGACTGATGATCGCCGAATATCCTCTATAACGTCCTTATCACACCATTTATGATACAACAAAGCACCATAAACTTATCATCATAGTATAAATTAGTCTGGAATATGAAGACCAGCATCATTCAACTGCTCAACATCAATCATGAAGTTCCTAGTCCTGTCTTGTGTTGTGATCGGAGCGCTAGCTGAGCTGCCTCGCTTCAGACCAGCGAGGTTCAGGTTCCAGCGCCAAGAGTTAGCTCCGACCACCACTGACTCACCAACTGAACCGACAACTGAGCCATCAGGACCCTACCCAGCGTCAGGATGGAAGCCTGCAGGCGAACCGTTCACATTACCCAACGAACAGCCTGAGAAGCCTGCTGATCAATACGGAGCTCCCGATGCTGGGTACCCCGCCTCTGGATGGAAGCCTCAGGGACAAGCCTTCGAACTGCCGAAGCAGACGCCACCAGCAACCAGCTATGGCGTACCTGACAACACCTACGGAGTTCCTGATTCCACCGAAGTTCCAACCACTGATAACCCTCAAGCGGAAAGATTAGAAGGTCCTGTGGAAGTGCAGAAGAGCGTTGGAACCTACTTTGTCTTGCTTCCCAATGGACAGCTGCAGAAAGTAGAGTTTGTGACCGAGAATGATGTTCAGAATATGAAGTACTCTGCGAGGCTGCAGCTGCGTAAGCCTGCGCCTCTTCTAGTGTTCAGACCTTAATTTGTGATGTTGTAACGTTATAATTATTTTAATAAAGTGTTTATCATGAAAAGTGAAACTTTTATTTTCATTTATAAAGGGAGAAACGAAGGTACTTATTTTTAATGTCATTAAGTGAGCACTTTTTAATAATAACAGTAACAAAAAGGAAAAATTCTGTTAAATTCAAATATTAAAAGCAGAACATAGCAATGCTTTAAATCCTCTTCATGTATCAATTTACATTGAAATGCTGGCACTCCTCTCATGACATTCCACTGATGTGACATTTTTGGAATACTTTCATTGCATTAATTATAATGAGAATTTATCAATATCGGTGAAGGGGTATGAACTGAATGAAGCTTTTCATTAATTGCATCGCAGTACCTGCATTTCAATTGCATTCCTCGTTACGTTTTGATGCTTACCTGTCCATTTACATACTGGTTGAAACATAGATGTCTATGGATAGAGATTATTTAATTGTTTTTTTTATTACAATTACAAAAGAAATGATTGTAATCATCATTTCAAGAATAAGTAATATTATTAATTCAGACAGGTACCTACCTAACCTTTATATGATGTTCCTTATCATGTAAATGGCAATAGAACGGTTTAGTAATTCTTTTATAAATACTACTCGTTACGTTTTGGTATTATCATGATGACCAAATTAATCCTTCAGAATGTAATTGTAATCTTAACATTTTAAAGCCCCTATTTTCCCACATCTCCTTTCATAATTCTCTTTTGAGTTTGTTTTTCATTTCTTCAGTTACTTACTGAGTATGAAAGATACACAGTGTGTGGCAGGTGACGATATTCCCATGCGGATTCCGTGAATCAACTCAAAGAATTGGGTCATGGAGTGTCTTATATTTGGAGCTACTTGGATACTAGTATGTAATGCATGACAAAACTTTCTACCCCCGACCCATCTACCTATACCCACCTGAATTAAGAAGAATATTTTTTTTTTTTTTTTTTTTTTATACAACAATACGTTATGGAATGCAATAATAGATTATTTAATATTTAACTCAAAAAGGAACATTTTGGAAAAAGATTGCTCAAGCATTGATCATCTATCTAGTTTTTTAACTTGTCTAGACTAAGAATCGGCGGCTTTTGCTAGGTACGTCGTAAAAGTCCGTTACTGCCCGTTTTCCGAAGTCATACGAGTAAAACCGACCGTTTTGCTTACCAGTCGTAACCTTTAGAAATGCCAAGTGGGTATTGGGAAAAGATTTTATAGGTTGTAAGTAAACGCTTTTAGAGGATCGATAGGTCTTCTGCGCCAAGAAGATAAGATCTACTAAATAAAAATCTTAAATCTATGAAAATGCATGCAGCGGTTAAATAGGGGATGAAAGTATATAGTTTATGTATGAATGTGATTCTGTTAGTTTTAATGTTCTTTTTTATTGCTGTATTACTTGTGCGTGTCCCAAATAAGAAAAATCTTTCTTTCTGTGGAAGTTCATCGTAAGATTATATAACATTTATTAAAAAAAACTTTCATTAAGATATTTCGTATCTCAGCCAATTCCTTTAAATAACAGTAACAGAACAACGATTCCACAATATTTGCTGAACCCAATAATAGGCTAGTAAGTAGTTTAATCTTGTTTTAGGCTAAAATAGTTGGCTACTGTTGTTTCACTAATTACAGTTTAATAGGAGTTTTCACAAATATTTCATTTGAAGGCCTAACGCTTGTTGTGAAGTAAAACCTTGACTTGGCTATGGTCTGGACCAATTATAATAATTACTGTTCACCGACTACTGTTGTGACGTTCATTTCTAAGAATGAACTGTCATAACCCAGTTTGTATCTCTAATTTATAAGTAGGACGTCCATTTTGGGCGCTATTATTAAACTGCGATTTTGTTGGCAGTTCTCCTTTAAACTTGGTTTGTGATTTTGTATTAAAGTATTTATAGTTTAACGCTATTGTATTTTTAGTAAATACAAGTTCTGTTCAAGACTATCAAGGACCTAAACTAAACTTTCCAGAGACGTTACGTCTTTAAACCTAACGACACAAGATCATCACATTTCCTCACTCGAAGTAGGGTCTAGCATGCAGACTTCACAATTTTATTGCTGTCGGCCATAAGAAACTGCCTCAAGCTCCCAGCTCCATTCATTAAGGGGTCGGTAAACGTCGGAATCTCTGCAATAATTATGTCATTTATAATGGAGAAGGATTTTAATTGCTCTGCCCGCATTCATCTGCTGGCATTCATTTGCTTTGGCTGTCTATGTGTGAGTGTCTGACCTTAAAATTAAGGTAACTGTTTTTATATACATAGGTCGGGACATGTCGGTTTGGGTGAGTGATGCTGACTGTGTAATGATGATAATAGTTTGAAGCTGAAAACTGTCGTCATAGATCTATGTACTCGACTCAGCATGACTGATGACATCTCGTAAACGTAACCGTTAGAACCACCCAGTAAAACCCGAAAGTCTGACAACCAGTCTAGAGACCCGGTATTTTTCTGGAAATTGGTTGCTGAAAGCAAAAATCGATAGGTCGTGTATAACTAATAGTGGTTCTTGAAATGCAATTTACGGTTCCTGATAATGATTCCGAAATTCTCTCGCACGACAGACGAGTCAGAATTCACATGGACTTCGTTCGTCAAAGAATACAATGAATTAAATTAGAGAACTTCTTCATTCATCGAAGCACGTAATACAATAACCCTAAAAAGCTTGAATGACAGCACTGATCGTCTATTCACAGACCACCATAAAAAGGATATGGTTATGAGCCACCTGTTGTCTCAGCGGTCAATATAACCCCTCATGCATGCTATCTGCCATATCAGTGCGTCTGTGGACACTTCCGGACCAAGAGACTGTACTAAACACATCGTTTGCATGCCAAATAAATGTTTGGGGAGATAAAGGACTGTATGATAGGTTTGATCTGTTGTGTATGGTGTATAAGGAAATATTTTTCTTTTTCTTGTAGTTTTTCCTGTTTTTGGCCAAGGCCAAGGTCTCTATTTGGTTTTACGTGAAAATATATTAAACCTTAAAGTCTTCCTGTACACACGGCTACATATCAAGCTATACATTTCCATTATAAGCTGACCTCTCATTGTACGGAAATCCTATACAATATAAGATCAGTTTTTACTGGAAATGTATAGCTTGATATGTAGCCGTGTGTACTAAATTACTAAATTTGTACCTCTGGTGAGGGCTAATGATGGGTTAAGAGGACAAAAGTTTTTATTTTTTTAAACTCACATCTATACCATGCTCTTACTGCTGTGCTTGCATCATCCATAAGCGGTTTCATCTACTTTCCTCATTTGCATCAAAACATTCATCTTCATGTATTCCTAAATAGCGAGGACCCCATAAAAACTACTGTTCGTCATGACAAATAAAACTTTGTTAGAATATTATGCTTTTATTTACCAGTACATTTTGCGCTGTAAGTCCCTCCACACTTAACTGAATGATGATGATCTTTTTATTTGCAATCTGTGCTTTGGGTTCATACGTTGCTGTCGACCTGAAAATTAATCGTAATATCAGTATCTATGTGAGTATGTTAACTTTACAAATAAATACATTTTAGTTCTAATAATCCATACTAATATTATAAAGAGGTAAAATTTGTTTGTATGTAGGGGGTAATCGCCGGAAGAACCGGTCGGATTTGAAAAATTATTTTTGTATGGGATAGTTCAATTCTTGAGGAAGGTTATAGGCTATGTAACATCACGCTACGACCCTTAGGAGCCGAGCAAAACGAAAAAAGACAGAAAGAACGCTAAGCGAAAACAAAGTAACAGGGCGGGCGGGCGATGGGACGCAACGCGGTGGGCCGGGGGCCGAAATTTCATGCGGACGAAGTCGCGGGCAGAAGCTAGTTACTTAATATTTTCGTAAAGGGTGTGCAAATATTTGATATGACCTAAGCTATCACTTAAGTCACCGAAATGCTAAGTATTTTGATGATTATTTTTATAGGTAGGGTTAATATCCATGCAAGTGAAGTTTTAGGGGTTAGTAGATAACTAATAAACGTTAAAACGGATGACCAACTTGAGATCCTAACTTCGGAACTTGGGATAGTCCCTTAAGCATAATGCTTATATATTATGGCCATGACCTCCATATTATACTAAGCGGTTATGGTAAATTCAAAGACTTGTTCTAATGCATGTAAGGTAATGCTTTATAATTTTAATGTGCCTTTTTTACTAGGCTAAAGTAAGGCAGGATGAAAAATATTGAAAAACAGAATATATTCCTCCCATTTTAACCTTAGCCAGAGTGTAATCCACACCTATGTAAAAAATTAAGCCGCATTGAGAAGCGGGTGATGGATTTAAACGGATTAAATATCGAATAAACTTACGATAGCGTTCCAAACCCTCGAAGTAATTGTCCTTTACTATCCAGAAGTTGACAACCCACTGAACGAAGCCTCTTACGCTGCCATATGCCAGAAGTACTGCGATCCAGGATGTGTCTTCAACGTTGTGTATCCCTGGAGTGATCGGTTTCTTGTTCATGGCACGCAGGTGGCCCCTGTTCGCCAGATAGCGGAGTATTGAAGCTGTGGTATAAAAAGACAATGATTTATTTTGGAAAAATAAAGTAACTCTGCCCGATGTCCGAGAGAATAATGCTGGTGCTCTTAAACAGGAAATTTTTTGAGCAATTATTGCTCGGCTACACGTATGGATCAATCTGGAGCAATTAGTGGAGCAATCTACAGCAATTGGAATTAAATGCGGCAATTGTTTTGGCAATATTGTTTCTAATTGGTCCATAAATTCCATAATGCTCAATATCGCAGACATGAATTGCCGAATATACAATGGGTATGGAAATCGAAGTCAATTTTTTTTCCTATCTTGCTTGCGCGGGGTGAGCGGGCGGATGTGTTTCGTTAGTTTCGTCGATGCAGAAATTGTTTCTCTCATATTGGTTGTCTTTTTCGTAATTAATGGGAAATTTTTATTCAAGTCATTCAAAATCACTTCGGGACATTCGAGTAAAGTTTTTGAATAAAATATCATCTAACTCACAACACAATGAACTTTGCTTTCGTCGTGCTAAAAACGGTCGCACGTAAGCCGCAAGTATTGCCTAGTTTCTTGGAGTTGCTCCATATCGCTCAATATTGTCGTTGCAAAACATTTTGCCAAATAGACGCTTGTTGCCGTTGTCGTAAATTGCTTGGTATTTTGTCATGTCACAATCGATCAGTATTGCTCATAAGGGAGCAATTATCATTGCCCGTGTAAGCGCAACTTAAGAGAATGGCCACTTATTTCCAGGTGTGTTAAGAATAACCTAATGCAATTTTTTTGCGCTATAAAATTGTTATGTTCAGCACTAACATAATATTTAAAGCAGTATTAACCCAGGATGTCACCTGGTAATCACTTTTGCTGTACATATACTCTTCCCCTTTTTAACAGAGTCCATTAAAGCCCACTCTTAATTAATGTATTAAATTTCTATTGAATGTAGGCTCTTCTTAGCAGTAAATTGAATAGACAGTTACTGTTATCTAGTCAACGCGGCCATATTAAACGTATCCGTCTGCGTTACAAAGCGGCCTAGCTCTTGAGTGGGTGCTATGGGCATCAATTACTAAGAGTCGGGTATGTGGTCTGCAGTTCGTATGAATGTGATACGTAGGCCGCACGTCAGGGGTAAGAAAACCAGTATAAGTTGGCCTCTTAATCTATTGACGCATTTTTCCACTTACTATTTTTGTTTTATTGTTTTAAATCTGTGAGTCTATCTTTGAATGTTCCCCGACTGCGGCGAAGCAGCGAAAAAGGAAGGTTAAGTGTTTGACCTGTATGTATGTATGTCCGTGTGTATGTTTCCTGGTAACTACTAAACGGCTGAACCGATTTTGATTAATGATATGTCGTTAGATTCGTCTTTATTGCGCTATATTAAAATCATAAAAAAAACTATTATGGCTATTATCCTTTAGATAGAGGGAGGATGTGGTATTCATACTATGTAAATTGTCAATGTTATGGATAATTTGGCTAGATGGTAGAAGATGAGCCTACAGCAGTTTGTGATCGTTTTGTGGTCAAGGTTTAAATCTTCCGGGGCACTTGGCGTATATTGTTATTTATACCATAATATGGCAACAAAAAAAAACGTAAAAGCTCTAGGGCTTATAGAATACCTGTAAAATGATGAGAGGCAACAGAAACTTGTTCGAATTATATGTAGTACCCGGTGAATATAGAGAAAAAGAAAAGAATAAGTCGAATAAGAAAAAAAAAAGAAAAAAAAAAAAAGAAAGAAAGAAAAAAAAAAAAAGAAAAAATAAGAAAAAAAAGAAAGAATAAGTCGTTGGTGTGTCAATAAATAAATAAATAAATAAATAAATAAAACGATTTTTCCCAGAAATGGATAATGAAGAAACCGAGCTACATCGATTTTTCACCCCGTAAATTGCTATTTTGTAATATCATCGAAATCGTTAGCCGTTTTCTAGAATGTGATTACAAATATATTATATAAACAATTTATACAATAATTGCTCATTTAATAGTATAGGAATAGGATAGGATATCCAACCTAGTAAATGATATGCTATTCTAATTTTACCTACTGTCTAATAAAACTATTAAATTATTCATTAAAGGTAAATAAAAGTTAGAAGAACAAAATTCATCTCAGAATAATCCTGCGAAATTGCCTCAGAAAACTGTACCTATTCTAAAGTGTCTGAGTTTGAAATATATACTTATTTATTTCATACTATCGCTGCCTTTGATAGGATAATGGAAGTCGGGTTTCATACAAACGCCGCAATGGCTCGAGTGCTTCATCCGATATTATTGTACAAAAGGGGATTTAGTGTTCCACGTTCGGATTGCGTATGCTTTGTTGTTTGTCATTACACCCTTAAATGTTCTTCGATTATTGTGATTTTCATACTATTGGGGTAGAATGAAATAGTGGAACAGTGAATTTCAGCATTTTGCGAATGTTTACTGTTCGCAACTTAAATTTTAAATTCACTCCAATGTTATCTAACTGTTATCTATCTGTTCGTGGATTTTCTTATTAGATACCGAATATAAAGAAAAAAGAAACTCACTAACCGAAACCACTAACTTATTATTTTAAATAACTCAAATAAATTAAACTGTTTGTGGGAAAAATCATCACAAATTCGCTACTAACATTCGCTGTATGTAAATCTCGCGTCAACAAGGAACATCACGGCGTTTATACCATCCAGAATGAGCAGACTCACTCCGGTGATGGTGAACGGCAGCAAGGTGACATAGAAGCTGCAGGAGCGCTCCCCTTGCGTCACGTTGATGATGGCAAATATCATCCAGATCAGGTGGAAAGATAACCAGAGCTGGATCTTACTGAAATAAAGATAGAAATCATCTAAAACCATCTCTACTTACTTGATTGTCTATGGATTGTACAGACTTTTAGCTTAAGGCAATAACGTTATTCATTAATTTTTTCAAACGTCATCCATGCGTTTTATTAAAGGCCAAGCACGCTTTGCATCTTAGTTATATGAAGAACAGAATTACCTTAATGTTAATGTTACACTTTTTAAGGTGGAAGATTGCTGCAAAGATTGCTTTGGGGTATTTTTCACTCTCTTCCTCAAATTTTTTATAGCAGGTCAAGTAAGCCGATTATTCGATTCTATTTCAACTTTATGGCTGACTGTGTCAATATTTCTCATTTCTTGGAATCTATCCAAGATTGTGAAAAAGTAATGATGGAAAAACATTTGCAGCTACAACTTACGTTCTAAATCTAGCAGCCACATGATTCTTCACGGGCCACACCACGCTGGTGTACACCTTCTCTAAGCTAATGCTGGACGTCAGGTTGTAGAAATGTATCCTCCCACAAGCCTCAGGGTCATACAGGTACAGGATCTTCATAATTGTGATCTCGTGCAGTTCTGACACGCTTGGCTCGAACTTGCAGTCCAGAGTCAGCCAGCTTATTATCACGCATAGCATCGCTGAAATTATTTGTATCGAGGAGGATTAAGGTTCAAAATACTTTTATGGTGTAATAAAATACAACACACACACAAATACAATCCAACGTTGTAGGTACACTTACTTTGATATAAAATTACCAGCATACTCCAAAATTCTAATGATCCCATAACTTCGGGTTATTATTGCGACAGTTATTAAATAAGATTAAACCTTTTCCAATTCAAGGCCGCACTCAAACTCGTTACAAAACGTTTCCGAGACAATCTAGAGGGCAAACAAATTTCAAGTGGGCCGCGTACCAATTTGCTGTCACTAAAATGGGTCCGCCCCATGTTTTGATTACAGGTAAAGTCCAAAATTAATGGGTAACGTCTCCCGCCGAGGTGATAATGAAAAATTTAATAGCGGCCTTCTACCAACGTTCGAAATTGAATTCGTTCAAGAACAGAACCGCTTCATTTCATTTCTCGTTAACAGACTTCTGTGGGACTTCGTGTGGGAAAAAATAATTCATTTCATTTTTTTTATTTATTCATTTGTTAATTGCTTGCTAATCCAGATAATAAAAGACAGTTACTTTTTATTGATGGTTTATTTATAAAAATAATGTTAAATCCTATTGAACTTTCAATTCGCTGCATTAATATAGGCTATAGCTACATTTATATATGGAGGTAGGTTCTTAAACGTGTTTCTTATCTACGCTTGTTGTAAAAATTAAATACTCCTTGATTTATTTGAGGCCCTTGCTGTCCAACCCGGTACACAAGAACATTAGTTTCAGTTGTTTTAACTTGCTCTGATTCAGGAAAACGTTGAAACCGTTCATTATAAAACTTTTTCTCGTATAATTCTCTCCTTTTAATTTTTCGTCTAATTAATAGCATTACTCTACAAAAGTATATATTCATCATAAAGATAAAGACACCTCGCAGCCAGCAGACGGCGGCCACGATCGGAAGCCAGCCGGCGAAGTCGTCGTACGTAACTAGTTTCAACTCGTTCCCCCAGCCGCTATACCTCAAAATCATGCCTTTGTCTAAGCTCTGCTTGATGTGAGTGACGTAGAGGATGGCCATCGACAAGTCGAAGCAAATGATGAACATACAGCTGTAGTAGAATATGCCAAGCGTGGCTTTTAACGTGCGCAGGTCCGAGCTGTGTGTGATGATGACTCGAAAAGTGACGGCCAAGATAAACCATAGAACGTGGAAGGTATAGCTTAATATTATGTAACTGTAAAATAAAGTATAAGAAAGAATATGTTTAAGAAGCTCTGTTATACAATAACAATAGGTTGTAGTAAAAAGGTTTTACAAAAAGGATAGTCGAACACGCTACAGTTAAGAAATGTGCTTTGTTTAAGTATTGCTGCAGAAGAGAAATCTCTTGAAATACCTAATTTCAGCTGTATCATTTTATTAACATATCTATAAAATCCTAGATAATGCTATAATGCAAATGTATAATTATTAAAATGAGTTTAGTTCGAAGCAAAACTTTTCCTATCTCAGTATATCGAAGTCAATTTAAAATAAATATATTATTATTATGCAAAACGCGCTGTACGAGTATAAGGCATTCGCATATTCCTCGAGTAGTTTTATAAAACGTTAAAAGGACCGGATAGGATGAAAAGACGGGGTACTCTTCATTCAGTAACGAAGGTACTCTATAAAAAAAAAAAAAACTAGATCATTATAATATTACAAATACTCATAATTTTATTATAAAACTTTTCAGCGCGACTTCGCCCGCGTGGATGTCCGAAATTATCCCACGGAACCGTACTGCCGAGATAAAAAGTATCCTATATAGGTATTAATCGAGTGAGAACGTTGTAGGCACAACAGACTGTCGATTTGCAGACTATTTTCTATTTTTTTAAGTATCTTGTTGACAGGCCTACGCTGTCCTCGCATACCTATTCAAACTGTACATTTTTTAAAGCATTGTAAAACCCATTTATCTTTAAAAGAGTAACCGTGGAGTTTCTTGCCGGCTCTTCTCCATAGGAAACGACCAATTGGAACCGTGCACCTAGATTCTGACGTTTCATAAGTGCCCATATAGGTTTATGTGAAATAAAATATTTTGATTTTGATTTTGATTTTGAATCCAGGTTATAAACTATCTGTGTGCAAATCATATTAGAATCATATTACGAATGATTGAAATATTATTATCATGGATTCCACGACAGTTATAAATCTCCCAGTCAGGATGATTTTTCGGACATCTTTAACAATCCACGACATTATATTTCAGCAAATTTACACAAAACCTTAATGAATTATACAGTGTATAATTGGTTACGGTTTTGTGTAAATTTCCTTCCGGATGAATGACTCCGTCCATTGGTAAAAACCGTACAAAAATCCGTTCTGCAGTTTTTCAGTTTATCGCGTTCAGACAGACATACAGACGCGGCGGGGGGATTTTTTTAATAATATTGAGTGATACACAAGTACTTACTTCCTAGTCTTAGCAGACAGACGAGTAGATAAGGAGGATACCGCCGGTAACCATTTGATAGGACGTATGTTCAGGCCATGGGTGTCGTTGCTCAGTTCAAGGTTAGCTATCTGCTTGACCGTCTGAAGCTTACGCCCGCAGGCCTTGAAGTCATACAGGTACATAATGCGTGTCAGTTTGGCGTAGTCCCCTGTTGAATATTCAGGGGTCCATACACAGGCAAGGATTGAGGTGGCACCGATCCACACTATAATACCTGAAGGGAAGAAAGTTAAAGTTCAGTTCCCATGGTGTTTAAGGATAGGGTTGCCTCCTTCCTTCAAATATGGCGAGGGGGTGATGGCTGATCATTGTGTTATGCTCGTGAGCGGGTGCTGCTTGTGGTGACTGGTCGCCTTGCTGATCACGGTTGTATTAATGTTATTAGTAATTAGCGAGCTTCACCCGGAACTACCAACTACAGAGGCACTGGCTATCTTACCTCTAACTGCCGAATCACAACAATGCTGTTAACATTGTTGTTATTGCGATAGACTTAGATAAGATGGTGGTTAACCCCACTGCTAATCGAACCCGGGACCTCTGGGTCTGAGACAGGTGGATTATAGCTCGATGGACAGATGTACGTGACATCTGTCCATCGCCTGATTGGATCTCCATCTACTGATTGCATTTTTAAGACTTCATAATATAGAGATACGGAGTGTCGCATAGCAGTACTATCAGCTGCACGCATTCGGATGAAACTTCACTGTCTACTGTTTTGTGATTGGTCTCCTCCGAACTAGCTAGCTAGTTGCACTTAAGAGCTCATAAAAGCTCAGTTTTTTATCTCGCTCGCACCATACTACTCGCGGAGTGACTGCGAGCGAGACGAAAGCGCCTCCAAAGCGCCAATAGTTTAGGTAATTGCTTTTTACGGCGAAATTATGGTAATAAAAAAATAAAAAAACATAGTCGCTGCTTTATAATTAATTCAGGCAAAGTTTCATGATCTAATTTGAAGTGTTTTTTTAATAGCAGCGGTTTATTGTTCGGTTTGGAGGTAACTTTTTGTCTATAGATTTTTTTTATTCGTGTTTGCTTCTAATATAGTACTTAACCTTAATCCTCAACTTAATGCTGCAGTAGTTTTGATATAACGGAGGATCTTGCTAAGCAATTTAAGATATTATAGGCCCTTAACAGTCCTGAAAAAATTTAAAACATAAGATCATTGATTTAAATAGTAATAATATATAAGTCAATGCGTAAGATAAATACTTACACTGTAGGCATATATTATCAGCTATGAAAGCACATTTTCTTATATCTCTTGGCTTCAAAGATATGGGAGGTTCATCGGCAGGTGTATCAGCATAGAACATGATTATTATTAATCAAATTATTACGTTGCGATCCGTCCAACGTTCAATAAAATAAATTTATTGTCTAAGTTATAATAATTTGCTATCAGGCTGTTAGAAAATCATTAACAGGTATGACAATTGTCATGCTATTGTGACATTTTGTTTTTTTGTTTTTCTTTCACGGCAGTTTTATTGAAGGTCTCAAAGAAGTTTTTGTATTATTTTATTTTAGTATCATGACTCATGCACCTGAAGAGGTGCCGTTAACAATATGAAATAAAAACATTAAAAAATTGAAAGCTGTTTATTTTAACATTACAACGCATTTAATTTTTTATGCAGTTAATTAATTAAAATATCATAAACAAACCACTGACCACAGTCCCTGACTTCAGAAGACTTGACTGACTTCAAGACACAAGATACTTAAAACTTGACAAGGGGGCAAGGAACCAGCAGGGAGTTGGTAAACGTTTGTGCAATTATTTTGTGAAATGTATAAAAAAAATACAAGATGGCGGTCTTAGTTCCGATTTTGTTGCCACACGTCAAATGATCCTTGTACAGCTGTCTTTCATGTTCAGTTTACCACAAGAACGAAAGAGATAGGGCGCTTTCGTTTTGTAAATAATCGCAGTAGTGTCGGACCACAGTAGGGTTGTGGTTGTGCGTACTTTACCAGTCAAATATGTTTTGAAAGTTGTGGTTTTACGATTACCAGTTGTAGGGAGCAACTGACAAATTGACTCTTTTCTCTCAACTATAAAAAGATATTAAAAAACCTCAAACATGCTAATCGAATGGTGATTCAGATAAAAACTCCACACATTAAAAATTTGCTCTTCATGCAGTTTTAAAACTACCCGATATAATAAAATTTTAAAATAAGCTGTTAAACTAGAAGAACTAAGCTGGGAGTTTCTAAAGAGTTATGTCTGGATGTGGACGTCTGGCTAATTAACCGTCGACAGTTTTATGTCTTCCTCAGACGAGCGGTAGACTGCTAAAACATAGGGAGAGGTAATGTGTACCGGCGCGGGATATTAGCTTTTGACAACAATGATGACACTGACAGCTCTTGAACGCGTTCTAAATGTGCTGATCGCGTTCAGTTTTGTTGGTGAAATCAGCCCTGAGAGAGCTGTTTCCTTGAACGGCTGACGTGTTTTGTCTCCTGGAACTATTGCTGTGTTGATACGGTGGGTGGAGAGCATAAAAACATATAGGTTAAAAGAAAATAAACAACTTTGGGTATTACTACAATTACGAACTGTGGCATTAAGCTAATGGCTTAAGGCGCTGACAAGAGGCAAATGTTAAAAGTAGGCTAGTCTTAATCAAAAAAAAAATGCTGAGTTTATATATTTTGTGGTAGCGGCAAAAAATATATGTTAATCCTGAACATATTTCCCAGAAATTGATTGTTACCAAAACAAGGTTTGAAAAAAAATCTCGATCCAAATTAACGGTAAACTAACCTTTTACCTTGAGTTCCAATCCAAAATATCTATATAAAATATCAACGTACGTTGGTATTTAAATTAAAAACAAGAATGTCTTATTTGAAAGCAGAACTTGGTTGTTTTTTATTATCGATTACTCAACAAATTTTTGAGTAAATAGACAATTCCTTCATATTTTACAATAAATTACAAGCGTATTGTCATCGCGCTTCTCTTTCTTTTCTATGCAGTCCGACAGTGACCGCGGATTACGTCTTGTCAGCGTCTTAAGCTACATAAAGATTTAATTGTATTGTGGGTGATGATAGGCAACTTACGCAGACTTGTTTCATGCTGCATGTTGCATAAGTTAAAATCGTCAATTACAATAATTTTGTAATTGTTATTGTGTTTTTTCCATCAGGAATTACTCAGTAGCAGCCCGGGGTGTGGATTCGTGTCTGGTTGATGGCACAAGGCTATAATATCTAGTTATATTTAAGGCACATGTAATAGAGGGCGACCCCTAAACAAACACCCCTAAACCCATAAACATAACTGACGAAATGTGGGTGTACTATAGATACACCTCTGCCTAACCCTTCGGGGATTACACACGTGATGTTATGCTATGTTATGTTATAATAGTTTTGTGCTGGCATGAGCAATACGATAAAAGTAGGTACATCCGGGAGTGACAAAAAGTTGTCAACGCCACATGCGAACTACGCATCAAAGACCTGACGTCATAAAAATCCTGCATCGCGCAATTAGTGTTTACCGCGCAATCAACATAATTATATAAGACTTCCCGACATCAATCGTTGAGCAGTTGCCCGCCAGACGCGACACCCGTCTGTTCGAAGGATCATCCGTTTTCTATAGAGGATGAGTGAATTTTACACCCTGTTCCTCATATCTCTAAAAGCAAAGTTGGAAGCGGAAAGTCTGTCCATGATACGCAGGAGTAACCTTCTTTGAATATTACAATTCTAGAAGTTCCTTTGTAACCGAAAGGTTCTGTGCTCCAAACGGTTCATCAACTAGTCAGAATGCATATGTTAATTATCTGCCTTGTTTGCTATACTAATTCCAGTAATTAATCAGAGCTTAATAGATACAAAATTAATTTCAATCAAGCAATTATCGAGTAACTGTATTGGCAACGGTTGATGAATTTATCAGCCAACATGTTGAATATTATATTAGTAATGTTTGTAATAGGATCAATGAAAATCTGTACTGGCTTCGGTTTAGCGTAATTGTAACAAAGCGATGGATATAGGGCCTATATTATTGTTTAATTAACAGACAAGGATGACAAATAATATGTTGAACAAGTTAAGTAGGTTTATAATACCTAAATTGTATTGATATCTCAAACGGTTATTTAAAAAAAAAGTTTGTCCAGTTGTCTAGAACAAACCAAGAATGCCAGCAAGTTGCCAAGAACTTGTTCATAGTTTTTGTATTTGAGACTAGCTTTTGCCCGCGGCTTCGCCCGCGTGTATATATCCCACGGGAACGTACTACCGGGATTAAAAGTACCCTATGTGTTAATCCAGGTTATAAACTATCTGTGTGCCAAATTTCATCCAAATCCGATCAGCCGTTTTGGCGCCAATTCGGAACATACATCTAGACAAACAGACAAACGGACAATTTTTTTTTAACTATTTTGTTTTTCCGAAAACTAAAATAGTCTTATCCACACACCTCGTAGAAAGATATTTATCAAAAGAATTCAATCAATTTAAAAATCTTCGCTACTATTATTTATGTACCTATAGATTTCATGGTCAGGGTTTTACAAGAAAGGTTTTAATTTGAAAATACGTACTCTAGCTTGAGAATATACAGACAGGCCGGTATATATAGCTAATAATTTTTCCCTTAAAAAGTGTTTTATCCCGTCTCAATCCCGTATGTTCACCCCAGACCATATTGACTGGTATTAAAACTGGTAGTTCAGCTGCACTATAACTCGTCTCCAAACTGCTAAAAACTTTATGTCTCAAACGTTTTATAACTTTTAATCATTGATGGATCGCTGTTTGATAGCTTTAGAGATTAGCTGAGAATAATGACTAGCTTTAAGAGCACTTAAAACTTTGTTAGGATAAAAGTACTGTGAACTAAACTTCGATAAAGACATATTTGTGTATAGCCTCCACATGTGTCGCTGCGCCATTAAGCAGACTGCATCCCACGTGTTTGTTAGCTTGCAAATGCATAACAGTTCTATTATATAGCTTTGAATGACCTTAATCTTTCTGGTATTCTTTCACCAGCATCAAACAGGTCTTCAACCAACGCCGTGTGCTATTTACCAAAGTATTTACTTCGACTTGGAACTCATCGATTTCCAACCTATAATAATATAATCATAAACATTATTCCCTTGGTAGATAGGTACCTGCTAGGTAGATAGATGGACAAATGAACACAAAATTGGGTCATCTATGAATAACGTGTGTAGATGTAAATGTAACTGCGGTGTCCATATGCAATCTCGTAGGAACCACAAACCTGTAGGTTTGTGGGAAGTGAGCAAATGTTCAATTCTGTGGCTTTGATTACACGGACAACCAGTGTAATGAGGTATCATCAATTGATTTTCAGAATAAGATCCTATTCACGATAGTTTATTACCGGTATCCTGTTTGTGGAGGATCAAATTTTGGTAAATTTAAGTATTTTTTTAACCAAAATATCGGTTAGCAATAAGAGAAAATACAAAAAAAAAGTCAGCGATCAATGGAGAAAAGGAAAGCTGAAGCTAGTATTTTTGTTTTACTTGTTGGAAAAACTGCTAAGTTGAGTTTCAGGGAAGATTTTTTGCTATAGTTGTTAAAGCTGAGAAAATACCTTTTTATTTCTATTTGTCTCTAGCTTTATTTCTAGTTATCTGCGTGAACTAAGAACTATCAGTTACATTTTATTTGTTTTAATGGTAAAGTTTTCTGATCTTTATTCTTTAACAAAAAGATTGTTGTGTGTGATCCTAATGGCATATTTAAGTATTAAACACGCTGTAAATGTTTTCTAGGATACATGTAGATAGGTCATTAATATTATAGATCACTAATGGCCGATTCCTATAATATACGGACCGTTATCGGTTAAAATGAAGACTCTTGTATCTTTACCAATAATGAAGCAAAGGCCAGAATACTGATAGTTTTACATAGTAGACACAATGATATGGAACTAATCTATTTATATACCCAGTTTGGCAATAAAAAAAACTACCATTGGTACGCAAAACGATTCGTTTGTTTATAGGAACCGAGCATAAAAGAAAGTCATTATAACCGTTTTAATAACAATCATAATACCATTTATTTCAGGCGACACTGACCCATAGAAAAATACCTTAACCTAAACATACATATTTTAATATAAACAAAACTTGTGTTAATAAATAAGGCTTAAGACTATGTTAGTAGCACTTCACTGTGCACTAGCTTGTCTTTGTACTGTCCTGTGGAACTTGACCGCGGAAGCGACGGAACACCACCTTTATCATTATACTTCAGTACCCACTAATAAAAGAAACAGGTTATTCATACTAACAACAAAATCTCTCTCCTCTTAAACTATAAATCAGCGTCTACAATAATTGCCCGCAATAACATCGATCCACCTAACCTAAATACCACGAAAGCGTAATTAAAATGAAACGTTACCAGTACACAAACATACACAGATACGTTCAAATTCGGACGCAATCAATCATGTTTGAACAAGCTTACATATTCTCGGTTTCAGCATGTAGAGGGTACTCGAGGATACTCCAGGAAAGGGATGAGTGTGTGGACGGATCGTTGAAACATGTCTCAGACTTAGGTCGAGTTGTTTTACACATCTTACAATTGTAAAATTCAATCAACATGTTTTGCTGTTGGAGAATTCTTTGATTGCAGGAAAGATAGCGTCGGATGAAGACAATGAAGCAGTAAGTTAATTATTTCAATGTAATTCTATTAAAAACCATTTTGAATATAATCATGGTTTTAGTTACATACTTAGTTTGTTTTCAGAAGAAATCTTCTACTAGTAATCTTAAAGTAAGAAAGTTTGAGAACCGTTGCGAGATGAAGTCTAGCTTAAGTAATTCAAATGCGAAATAAAACATAGTTTCGAGAGCGCAACACTGATGCAACTGACACGAATGGTTAAGCACCACGAAAACTATACTTCTATAGTCACCCAGTGTATTAATTATTTCAAGCAAATAATTGGCAAAAGAGGATTTTTTTCGTTTATTTTTTTTAGTAAGTATTATATTATATAGCCTATTCACTCCCACAATTATGACGAATCTAACGACAACTCATATAATTATTATGTTACAATCCATCAAGCGTGCCAAAGGCATACTACATACATGCATACTCTCGACAAACATTACCCATCTTATGGGGCAATCGGTTAAAAAGGCTGTGATGCAAAACCAGAGGTAGAATAGCTGTGAAAGGACTGTACCATTCTTGATGATTCTTATTAAGATTCCAATATGTATTGTTTAATTAGAGAGCATTGCTATCCTGTGTCGTTTGACTAGGGTGGTGCTGTTCGCTGAGTTCTTATCGAACAGTGGGTTAATTTGGTTTGAGATTGTAGAGTATTAACTTGTTCAACGTCTTTGTTTCTTAAGGCGCAATTATTATGATTTTAGTGACGTATAGATCTAATATTACGCCCTCAAATAATGCAAGTAAGTTATGCAAAAAATGTACTTATGTTAAACTAGAACGCATAGGTATACATCAATTCTCTATGTGGATATTTAAGTATTTTAGTAAAATACTTTTTGAAATAAATTCCGGAAGTAATGTCTACCCAAAGCATAAAAAACGTTATTACTTTCAAACTGCTTATTATATTTTCATGATGTTATTTTTAAGAACAGACTATTTTGTTATCTATATTTAATTTGTGTATTTTTTTTTAAATATTCTTTTTTTTCTTGGCAAAAAATAAATATTCCCTATGAACCCGAACGGCGGGCGGCGCGGCTTGAGCCCGACGCGCCTTAATTACTTCAGCCAGAGTCTTATTTGCGAGTATTTGAAATGATGTGCGACTTTTGTAAAATAATTAAATATAAAAATATGTCCCAGTCTTGCTAATTAATTACTAACTAACTTTAATCAAAATGTAAATTAATATTTATTAAACACTAAAATACTTCTTTAGCCAGCTTAAGTAACTCTGATCTCTTATTATTAATCTTAATATTATTGAACTATTTCAATTAGGGTTCTGAGCTTATGCTCAGAACCCTAATTGAAATAGTTTTGAACAAGTTTGGTCCTTATTTTGCTACTATAATGAAGACAGATGTTTTACTGATGAACAAATAAATTAACTGAAGTACCTGTTTGTACTGCAGAATAACAGGTTTTTACTAAATTCATATGAAATAAACGGTACTTATAACAAAAAAATACATTTTTTTAACTCTCTGTCTGTCTGTTCCGGCAAATCTCTGAAACGGCTAGACCAATTTTGACAGGACGCACATTGGTGTAATGAGGAGTAAATTTGGCTACTTTTATTTTAGAAAAAGAATAAGGGTCCACGCGAGTGAAGCCGCGCGCAGTACCTAGCTAGTTGATGAAAGATTTTTGGCCGTTGTAATCCTAAATGAATCCTATTTCATCTTTGGTGACTGCATGTATTAAAAACTCGTAATTGGATTCCCTCTTTCATATGATTAGAACATTTCAATTAACTTTGTTTCGCTCAGCGGACCGATGGCAGGTGCAATACGCGACAAACTTCATTAGTTGATTGAATGAAATAATTGAATGCTGACGCGATGAAAGCGACGATAGCAGTGACGCACGGTGGATCGAAAATCGGCTGTAGAAGACATAGGATCTCGATTTCTTAAATGTTATTTTTTTTGCTGGAAATGACTTCTGCTGATCATTACTATGTACAAAAATGACACCCGAGTTAATTCTGCCCAAAAACGAAGGAAATATATTTTTTTTACGAAAAAATTGTATGAAGCTAGTATGAAAAATCGAATTATCTTCTAAACGGCATGTTTAACCGTAATATCCTTGGAGGTGGTAATAGTCCTAATTATTTATGATTTTTTGGTTGCCGATTTGACGAAAAATTTAATGCCGTTTTTTTTTAAAAAATCGTCAAAATATTTTTATTTATTTTTACATGTAAAACGATCCCTTTTAGTGTCCAAGTTAAAAAGTTCGATATGTTATTAACCCAAATATTAAGAACACACAAAACAAGAAAAATTAAATAAAAAAATTGCTGTTTTTTGACACATTTTTACTAATTTAAATAAAAAAAGATTATCAAACTCTTATTTTTTCTTGTTTATTTTTTTTCTTTCTTGCTTATTAGTCAGAAGCAATCAGTGACTGTTACTGATTCATCGGCTAGGATTACACTTCAAGCTTTACTAGATATCACAGTTACAAGAATCCTTCAAAGCCTTTCTAAGGAAGAGCATAACAAGCAGTTGAAGCTGATATCCAAGTGGGGATTTGATGGTGCTTCTAACCAAAGCCGATACAATCAGAAAATGGAGGGTGAGGAAGATGACTCGAGCATTTTCATGACCTCCTTGGTGCCACTTAAACTGACAGATGGAGACAACATCTTATGGACGAACCCAAAACCATGCTCAGTTTTATATTGTCGTCCAGTTCAGTTTACTTTTGTAAAGGAGAGTGAAGCAGTTGTCCTTGAGCTGAAAAAACAAATGGATGAAGAAATTGAGGCCCTTATCCCCACAGAGTGCAATAATAATAATAGGGTGACTCATGAACTAATGATGTCGATGATCGACGCTAAAGTTTGCACTTACCTTTCTGAAGCTAGATCAAATGCATCGTGCTACCTGTGCTTAGCAAAGCCTACTGAAATGAACCGCTTAGATGCTGTAACATCAAAAATTGTGTGTTCTGACCTGTATGAATTTGGCTTGTCATCCCTACACGCCCGTATAAATTGTATGGAATGTCTGTTGCACATTGCATACAGGCTCGACTTCAAACGGTGGGCAGCGAGAAGTGATGAGCACAAAGAAATGCTACAGACAAGGAAGAAAATAATTCAAAATAAATTCAAAGATGAGCTCAATCTGTTGATTGATATAGTAAAACAAGGCTCGGGAACCACCAATGACGGGAATACTGCAAGAAAATTCTTTGAGTTTCCTAATAAAACCGCAGCTATAACCGGTCTGGATGAAGACCTCATCAAAAGATTTGCTGTAATTTTACAAGCAATTACAAAATTTAGAGATTATGCCCGCAAAACAGCAGAAAAGTACGTATTATTATACGACTGGTACTACATGTCGTCAACCGTTCATAAATTATTAATCCATGGGGCTGACATAATTGAGAAAAATAATATTGTGCCGATTGGGACTCTCTCGGAAGAAGCCTCAGAGTCTCGAAACAAAGATTTTAGGAGGTTTCGAGAACATCATTCGCGGAAAAGAAGCAGGCAGGATTCCAATCAAGACATTTTAAATATGCTTGTTGTTTCTTCGGATCCTTTGCTAAGTGCACAAAGGCCTAAGTTAGATGCCAAGAAAAAGCAGAGCTTTTTTGCTGAAACTCTCGACTTAATTCAATTTCAGGAAACTGAGTTCGAGTTTTTGGATATATCCAATCTGGATGCTGACTCAGAATTGGAGTCTGACAACGAGAGTGATAAGGAAAATTTGTAAAAAAATTATATATGTACTTATTTGTAAATTTGTATTTGAGTCTGTTTGGGTTTTTTTTGTTGTAATTTAATGATATTTTGTCTTTTTTTTTATTTATTTTACTTTATTTTACAAATCCTTAGTATTCATTCCTTAAATTAAATTATTTTGTATATAATATAACTTTATATGTTACTTAAATAAGAGTTTGATAATCTTTTTTTATTTAAATTAGTAAAAATGTGTCAAAAAACAGCAATTTTTTTATTTAATTTTTCTTGTTTTGTGTGCTCTTAATATTTGGGTTAATAACATATCGAACTTTTTAACTTGGACACTAAAAGGGATCGTTTTACATGTAAAAATAAATAAAAATATTTTGACGATTTTTTTTAAAAAAACGGCATTAAATTTTTCGTCAAATCGGCAACCAAAAAATCATAAATAATTAGCACTATTACCACCTCCAAGGATATTACGGTTAAACATGCCGTTTAGAAGATAATTCGATTTTTCATACTAGCTTCATACAATTTTTTCGTAAAAAAAATATATTTCCTTCGTTTTTGGGCAGAATTAACTCGGGTGTCATTTTTGTACATAGTAATGATCAGCAGAAGTCATTTCCAGCAAAAAAAATAACATTTAAGAAATCGAGATACTATGTCTTCTACAGCCGATTTTCGATCCACCGTGTGACGTCACGGGAAAGTGATAATAAAAAATAGTTAGTGCCACTGTGACAGCGGCTACTACGGTACTGCGTACTATAATGCATCGTGAAAAATTTGGGCACTTTCGCATAATGTCACTTTCGGAAAACGTCATTTTCACACAGTCATTTTCTCAAAACGTCATTTTCACAAAACGTCACTTTCGCAAAATGTCATTCAAGCCATTTTTTCTCAGGAGACACCTAACACTGCAGAATCGGGTAAAATTAATTTAATAAAAATATACAAAAAATCATCAATTGCTTATTAAATGATGTCAAATTTTGTGATATAATGATAAAACCAACTCTAAATTAACTCTTAGAATAACGTAATAAACTAATAACAAACATTATTTAAGTCTCAGCAATTTAAAATTTTAGATTAATTTTGTCGTTGATATTACCCAAAAATCGAAGTCTACATTATTCCATAATAGAACTTAATTCAAATTAGATTCTGACTTCAAAGAAATTTCATTGAAGTATAAAAATCGAATATCAAATTGAAATGCTCTTCCCGAAATCGACCATCACCACATCTCTAGTTGGGAGTACCGAGTACCGAAACAGACATTTAGATCAATTATACAGTACGTCAGACATCATGTCGGATTTCAGGAAACCACAGACATGTGGCTGCATACCGAATATGGCTACATACTAAATGGTGACATATTGAGGAACGACACTGTTGTTCATTTCGATTCTGCGAAGATAATGGAGGAATAGTGATGAGTGCATGCAAGTATACAAAGTTTGTCATTGCAGTCGAGGCGGGATTATAGCCAGGAACAAGGCGTGGGCTAAATGGAGTCACGAGTTTTTTTGTGTGACAGTATTTTTTTAATTGATGTTTTTTTTTATTCTATGAACTATAATGTTTATCTACCTACACTATCTACATTAATAAAGAGAAAATATTTGTATTTTTGTATAATTCTATTTTTGTTTTTAATGAATAAACTTCCGACTTCAAAAATTCTTTCACATTATCATTGAGTAACATAGCCTAAAAATATCTCGCGAACGAAGCCGCTGGTGGAAGATAGTTTATCATATTTTATTTATTTGCACAGTTTATGTGTTCACAAAATATATAGGTACATAATAAGAAAAGACAATAAAAACGGAAACTTTCGATTAGCATGTACCTATAGTTAGGTGTCTGGGGCATACTTCCCGCACTGTGCGGTTCAATACACTGCATTATGAACTTAAAAGGAATGCAATAACAGCCAATTTTGGAGTAAGTGTGTTGAAAGTTCTTTGTTCTTATTATCAAAACGTATGTTCAACAAACTTTTGGCTAAAAATCATGTTGTGCAGTTTCCTGTCGAATATTTCTATGGGAAATAGCAATTGTCGGTGAGACTATGCTTTATTTGCCATCGCATATACCTGTAGTACCTACCATTTCTACAGAATCTATGTTTTCAATCCACAGGTTTTTACCAAAAAACAGTATTTCGGAAACTATTGAATCCCACAACAAAAGACCTGACCCGAATACTTCCAAAACTAACATTTTTGTTATGTTCTCTTTCTGAAACAATAACTAGTTGCAAATGTGCATTTTTATGACATAACGAGCGGCGTAAGGTAGCTCCGTAAGTAAAGCGGTTCGTAATTACCAAATCGGGACACCATTTGTTATGTTAATCCGTCGAAAGCGTTGTCAACATTTTTGTTTGTTCGTTTAAGAGTTTGACTGGTTTTACGATGTTTTCGTGTGTTACCGTACTTACCGTTGATTTTGTGATTGAGAAACTTCTGAACTGATGAAAGATGGTATATGTCAGTCATATAAATGTTTAACTAGTCAGGATTAGGGTTTTTCCATGGGGTGCTGTCGTCTGACTGTACTCTTTTACTAGTAGGTGTTAATTATAGCTTTTATATTCGATTTAGTGTAATGATTTCTGACTACAATATATAAATTGTTATCATTTTAAAGTATTCTGTCTTAAACGCTTCCAGATAAATAAACCTTGATCTGTAACTTCTCATAATGAATGCAGAAATATTTTTACTTTATTAATGATTGCCTCTTGGTGCAGGATAGTGTAAGTTAATTGATATCATTGAATTACATTACTATTCTCCTTTGAATAGTTTTCACCTTTCGTAATGCTCATAATATAGGTATACGATATTTGACGTATGAGGTGTTTTCGCTTCAGATTCTCTTTTAATTTTAACTAAATGATGATCAAAGGTGTTAAACCTTTGATCATGATTAACTTTGGCTAACTTAAAGAAATTTCGTTCTTTTTATATACTTTTCTGTATAAATATTGAAATAGGTACCTTGTTGAATAGCCTTTGAAGCCCTTTTATTTACGAAGATATTACGAAAACAAATCCTCAAAAGTTTATTCAAGCAGTTGTTATGCAAATAATTTCGATTTTACCTCAAAACCATGGAGCTCTATCACATCACCCTTTCAACTACAATACTCGTAAACAGTCTAAACACATCAAATTATGTAAAACAAAGACATTTATTTACAACCTCTGTGAATAAATTACATAAAAATATATTTGGTGGTTATTACCATTTACCGTACTGAAAACGATTCAGTATAAATATCGGGGAACGACATTGAACAATAAATTCGTTTGAAAAACGGTATTTCCGTATCTCTGTATCGGATCTGGTATAATCCTCGCAAATCTAAATTGCATCCGTTTGGGGTAACATTGGTTGAAAGGGTCTGGAATTAGAATAATTGTACGTAAGCCGCGGACTGGTATTGGGGCACTGCTGTGTACACGTACACTGGGGCGCGGTCTTCATCCCTGTACTGAAGACGGGCAGTATACGCCATGTTTCTTGCATCATTCTGTGTCTGGAACTGCACTCTCTGGAGCTGAGCACCGGGCAGCAGCACATAGTACACACCTTGAGCACTCACTACGTCAGTGTCCTTCTGTGGAGCATCTTCAAGATTTGCCTTCTCGAATTCAGCATTTTCTTCATTTTCCTTAATTTCTTCCTTCTGTTGTTCGGCATCAGCTTCTTCCTCCTCCTTTTCTTCAGCTTCGCTCTTGTCAGGAACACCGTATTGAGTTTCTGGGACACCGTATTCCGTTTGAGGAGCCGTGAAAGTCTTGAGAGGAGCACCGTAGCTGTCGTCAGGAACACCATATGAGGTTGAGGGAGGAGAGACTTCCTGGCGAGCTGGCAAGTTGAATTCGACTGTGGGTCTGAAGCCAGCTGGTGCGTACGGAGCGTCGCCGTTTTGTGATCCGTTTGCGTCGCTTTCAGCACCAGATGAAAGTTCTTGCCTCTGGAACCGGAGTCTGTATCGAGGAGGTTCGGCTGCCACCACAGCTGCGAGCAGAAGTACACACACAAAAGATTTCATGTTGAACTGATTACTTCGACTGACTGAAGACGAATGATGCTGTGGACACACTGCGCCACGCTTATATACATTTCCCTTTTTCAAAGTTTCCGCGATCACCGGATGTGTCATCTCTGCACCATGATCGATATTCTGGGCGAGTGGACCGCGACATTGGCCTCCTAACCGACGATCATGGGTTGTGTAACGGACGATTAGGAGCTGTCATTGTGCGTACGTGATTTACATACAGTTTACTTAACAACATATAGTTTTATCAATATTCATGAATGTGGGGTAAACTGCTTTCTTTTGCTTCACTAATTAGTGAATATTCAGATGATTGTGGACTTAATGAGTCGGCTCATGTAATCACCGCCCAAAAGGACTGTATTGCCAGTTGGCTGACGTAATTAAGGCGCCGAGGGCAGAATTGTATAGTGTCTTTATTATGCAAATAACGATTAGCAGGTGGTTGTCACAAGGTGAAGTTGTTACTAATTGTAGCTAGACTTAATTCTATTAGTAAGAGATATTAATCGATATTTGATAATTTTCAGTGGAAAACTAATTTTAATTAAATGATGCCTAGTAGTTATTTCGACGTATATTGAAATTGGCCATAATTTTCAATAACTTTCATTACAAATATTAATTTTAATGGTTATTACATTTTATACTAATTACTAGTTACCTAGATTATAATGAAAATTAAACACGATCCTATTTAATATCGTTGTTTTAAAATAGGTAATATTCTATTTTATTGATAGTTAGAAATATTATTTATGTTTTATTATCCATATTCTATTCTAAAACTGTACATTCGGGAGCATTCCTCCTAAACCAAAGACTACAACCTCATCATCATCAACCAAAATCGCCCAAAACTTCATGCAACCATATCAGAACTACCGCACAACCGTCGCTCGGCTAAGTTGTACAATAGCTCCAATTACTATAGCGTCCGACGACTGGCATGTATTATGCATGGTGCACATCTCCTTGGCAGTCAATTATGGTGTTAGTTGGCATCAGGTGCCAATGTTACTGGCAAAATGCGTGACCGAATTCGAAAACAGTGATTCATTTGGGCTATTGTTTTTGTATTATGCATACCCCGGTGTCCTAACCGATGCGTCGCGCGACTACGCGGTTGACGTGATAGTTTGCAAGTATTATGACGTTCAAGCGCTGCTTGATTGATCGCTCGAATACGTCTACTACTTAATAAAAAGCTTAAATTCATTCAGGGTTTAGAAGCATGAAATCTTGCACAATAGTTCCTTTTATAACGAAAGGGAGCACAAAGGAAGGATTTTTGAACCTCTGTCCCATAATGGGGTTAAATGGGGGTACTTTGTATGGATATTCGTCATTTTTGTCGATGGGAAATCCCATACGGCACACGGCTTGTCATTAATATAAAAGAGTGCGATCCTGATCGCTTTTAATTAGGACACGGCCTACGTCAGGATTATAGATAGCGGTTGTTGTTTCTACTATGAAGAATGCCTGGAATGTTAAGGTGGTAGGTTAGATATTTGTATTGTAACAATGTCTAGTCGAAATTGTGAAGTCATAATTATGAAAATGTTTTTCCAGGTACTTCAATCGTGTAAATGTATTGTCGTAGTCTTTTTCAGTCAATTTCAAGGGAAACTTCTAGGTATTTTGTTTGTGTCTAGCCGTTGAATAAAACAAAATAATACAAAAGATTTATTCAATCTACAAATCAAGACACGATTCGTGTCTTATGAATAAAATTGTTCAAAGAAAATAAGTCCCAATAAGCCCTTCTTTACCCACCTCTGTTTGTAAAAATTATTGTATTGTAGGTACTAGAAATTTCTTGAAGTCAATTTTCGCAGTCATTCATAATTCGTTCACACATCATAAGCTTCAAAGGGATCCTGAATTAATATTCGATTCGCATCCACGAATAAATATAAAAAGGCGTTAAAACATTTTCGAGGCAACGCGACGCTCCGATTCCCTCATGCATGTTTATACGCAAAATGGTTGCTTGACGTTTAATTACGCGGGAATATGGCGTCTGGCGGCACATGGCGGGAAAAGTCTGCGTTGATATGACTATTGATATTTTTGCTTTAGTTGAATATGTACCTATGTTTGTATGTTAGAGATCGTCTGCGGATGATATTTGCTTTCAAAAGCTGAATAAACCATGTTTTTTGGTTTCGGAGGTAAAAAAATTCATATGGTCTATGGTTTTATCAAATGATATGATGGCAGTTGACGTTTAATTATGAAGTCAAATTCGTTCAGTGCGTTACCGTTTGACAATATTTTATGCGACGTAAAAACGTTACTGAATTTACTTGTTTTATTATTTTATATAACATTCTCATTCCTAATGTTCTTTTTGCAGCTACTCAAGACTAAATCTGTTGGGATCGTTTTTACCCAGAATAGAGTTACAAAAAGATTGATTCCTGAAAAGTCAATTTTCATGACTGCGGCTAACGAATATGACTAACGATGCTGAAAGTTTTGCTCAAAAAAGTTCGTTAATGGGCTGAAATCAAAAAAATCAAAATGGCTGCCTCTCGTTTAATTACGCGGTCAAATGTCGTCTAGCGATACGTGTAGGCTTGACGTGTGTGTGTGTGACAGGAAAGTAATAAAAAAAAACATGTTGCCAGTTCGCTTTTTATCATATATCACCAACGTTCGCATTTATAACTTTGGTAAAAGAGAACTGACTAAATAGGCCAAGTTTTTTATATATATTATGACGGGTATTTATGTATTAATACAAATTCGAAGAAAAGGTTAGTTTCAAAGAAGAATCTTGACACATTTAAGTAACTGAGAGTTATATTCATTGTAGTCGTATTTTCTGTAACGAGATTGAATACTTTTACACTTTTAATGAATAAAGGCCGTATGCGATTAAATTATCCGAAAATGACTTTTAACACTGCGGAGTTTTTTTCGTAACAAATTGGAAAACTCTACGAGATACGATTGTATTTTATTTCGACTCCCGCGTTCCTAATTTTATGATGAATCCATTTGGGGCTAATAAATCAGGTTTGTTATTTCGTGTGTTTTTGATCAAAACTTTTAATTGTATTTTTTAATGTTGAATAAAGGGATGTTCCGTTTGGTATTAAATCATTGCGTTAGACAAACTCTGGATGGAAGTGGAGATCTCTTTTTGTTGTTTATTCGTTTTATTTGGTACTTCTATAAAAGGCTGGTGGTTCAATAGGGAATTGTTTGGAAGTTTTGAATTGGACAAAGCTTTTCCTGGTATCATATGATACGAACAAGCCTTTTATTCGATTTCGTAGAATTTTTCCCGTTCGATATTTTTATTGTGTTTTTCGTTCTTTATTGTCTAGCCTGAACAACAGGAAATATGCACGTAATTCAAAACTTATCCATTATTTAAATATAGGTGCATTGTGTAGGAGTCAAGAAACAAAATTTCTATTTTTTTAACATTTTTTAATGCATTACTTATTTTACAATTCATTATTTTATGTTGCGTTTTTTTGGTGGAATGGAACAGAAACTCAAAACGCGTCGTATTCGACTATGCCGGAAGTGACGAAAAAATGATGTGAATAATAATCTTTTCTTTGCAAAGTGCTTCATATCTCACTAAGGTAATTAAGTGCGATTTCTGCTTGACTAAAGCACAACAAATATTTTAATTTATAAATGATTTGGGACTAAAAAAAAGATGTAAACAAAGTAGTATTGTGGTAAATGACGTCACATAATGCAGACCGCGACAGAAAAATACATTTGAATTACTTATAGTAGAAAATTGTTGGAGTTTCATAATTTTTTTGAGCAACACGCAGTAGTTGAATTTAACTTTTAATATTTTTCTTGTGTTTATATTACCGTCTTTTATTGATTTAGTGAATAATAAAATACATGCAAATTCCCTATTCTAAACTAGTTTCAAACCACTTCTGTTTGGACGGTTGGGGCGCTAAATTGGAGGTGATTGCTCGTCGTTTACAATTTGCATACATTTTCCCTGATTTATTACAATTTTGCACGCGGTTGTGTACAATGTTCCCGGACCTGTTATTAAGGTTCCTGATGACATCATCGCTGTCATATTAATTCGATGATGTGTGAAACGTGTGGCATAGAACTGATGAATTAGACTCGTGTAATTTTCGCCGAAATTACATTTTCATATTTGATGGTCTGTTTTGTGGTTTCGGTCAAAACTCGATATAATTATTCTGGCAGGATTGACGGAGTAGATATTAATAATGATAAACGGAGATTAGCGAACCACTTCTTTACTAATGCTAATTGGGAGTTTAGAAAGTGGTGGTAAATATTTAACTGGGGCTGCCAGCTCAAAATAAGAGGTCATTTATTCGTAATTCAAATCAGAATGAAAGTAAAGTACATACCAATCAGACAGACAATCGCAACATGAACTTCTCAATCCAATCACGATTTTCCCGCACGTGTGCAAAGGTCATTCAAACATTCCGTTCTTTTGAAGGCTTACTAGACAAATACTTCCTTTTTGGTAGCCTTACATGTTGAATCCCAAGCTGTGACATCATATAACCTTAAATTTTTACGCATGTCCCTTGCGCTTGATGGAATATTTTCCGCGGCATTGGTAATGAGGAAAGTAATGGAATTGATTTGTTTTTATGCGTTTGGTGCTGGTTTTCCTAGAGTTCTAACAAGGTTTGTTTGTTTGAAAGACTGTTCGTGCTCAAAATATTTGAAATATAGGTGTGAGTACAGTACAGTACAGAGTTAATCGGACACCGCGTTAAAATTCTTCCATACAAACACTGACACCCCCCAACCCCCCTTTGGGGGGTAATTTAGAAAAACAAAAACTACAAACTTTATAATTTATTTAGATAACTATTCGTGCAGTTTCATGTTTATTACCTCAAGGAATAAGGTTTTTCATACAAACTTTCATCCCTTATTTTACCCCCTTAGGGGTTGAATTTCGAAAAATCCTGATACACGTTATTTTTAATTTTTGGGTTTAAGTATAAATATTGAGTTTCGAGTTAATCGGACAGCGCGTTAAAATTCTTCCATACAAACTTTGACACCCCCCAACCGTAGGATAGGATACTTTTCCGGGATAAAAAGTACCCAGTGTGGTGCCCAGGATATTAAAGAATAATTATACCAAGTTTCATCGTAATCGAACCGGTAGTTTTTGCGTGATGCCTGAACAAACAGACAGACAGACAGACAGACAGACAGACAAAAAAAAATTTAATCACATTTTTGGGTTCGGTGTCGGTCTAGTAACACCCCCTGCCATTTTTTTTTTTGATATTTTCTCTGTACAGAATTTTCACTTCTACAGATTTATTATAAATATAGATTAATATTTGGCATAAATTATCTAAATAAAGATGAATGAAATGAAAAAAAATATACTTTTCAAAAATACGTCACTGATTTGACTAATCGGGGCACCAGAGCCACCTGGCGGTGCTCGACAGAGTCTACAACATAACGCTCGACCGGGTTTTCAGAGTCGGTCAGTGGCGGTCAAGCAGTGAATACGCTTAGCAACTGTCGCGCGTTCCGTATAGTTGTCTTGTGTTCCTCAGTGTGGGAATTGCTAGTGATTGCTAGTTTGAACTGCAAACGGTTATTCTATCGTGTAATAACCAACACTACCCATAGGACGCCCTCAGTAGTTAAAATATGGCTGATGATAACGTTGAGACACCTATCCTTCTCCGTCATATTAATAAAGTTGTTCCGTACTTTACAAGAACAACGTGGTCATGCAGACAGACAGGAAAAGCACATTAAAATAATATAATTATATAGATAAATAAAAGATAAATGTTACACTTACTTAAATAAAAAGAAATCACGCGAATAGTTGGAGGAAGCAACTCGTAATTTTTCTCTTTCACTCAATTAGGTTTCACTCATTCATCATTTCCATGGACACCTGAGGCACTTATTTTTCTACTTGTATTAACCAAAATAAATTCTCCTCAGTAAGTCATAAATGTACATTTTCAGTATTGTCGTTTTTATCAAGATTTGTTATCTCCTTTTATAATTATTATGTAAACTCATGAAAAAATATCAGTTTTTATATACACATTGATATGTTGAATACTACAACAATGACATGATTACTTTGTTAAGTATGATATATTATATAGTTTTTTTTTTAAATTAATTTTTGTGAATGTGAGGTACTATGTGGATCATTTTTTTTCTTTTTTGTTTATTTCACAGTTCCACCACTGCTCTACTATCGGCTGCTCACTATGCTATGGGTAGATAAAAAAGAAACAAAATATGTCAATGTAAGCTTGATACACGGGACAAACAATAATATTTTAATATGTAAAAAAGGACGTACACGCTCCGCAAGCAGCACGTCAAAACTTGGCTAACTAACCTAGTTAGTATCGTCTTGTCTCTTTTTCGCTCTCAATAATTTCGACATACCATCCTACTTCCACTTGTCATCTAATAGTATGACATTGTGCTGTTTTTGAAGATCGAATGTTGGTTAGGTAAACCTATGTTCCTCTTTTTATATATCATTGGGCTCAAACATCACATACAAAAGATAACAAGTTTCCGTTTCACACAGATAAGCGTAACTGCATCTGGCTCGAAATTATTGTAGGGTATGGTAGGGTATCTTACCTCCAAAACCCAGTTACTGGGTAACACGATAACCCCTTGGTAAGACTGGTTAACTCTCGGGCTTCGGGCTACGTTACAATATATCAATATACTTTAAATATATCCCTACGTCACATAATATGCAATTGAATGGCTTCCGCTCACCGAAGCGTTTGTCTCGATTTGAATCGATCCATTCATTATGCGAGTCGCGTCTGCGACGTGTTTAGTGATAGCGATGAGAAAGTTAACGTTTTTATGTTATTTTAATTACATTATAATGTATAAAATGTCAATGCCTGTTACTAATTTAGTACCTACTGGTTACCCGCCGTTGCTTATTACGGGTGCAATCTATTGATGTGGCGATAAGTTTTATATGCTTTATCCAAGTTTGATAATAATGTACATAATATGTAAACTATCCGGATTAAATTCTCTAAATGATGGAGAAAACTGCATCAAATTCGATTGTGTAGTTTAGAAGAAGACAGACACGAAAAGTGACTTTGTTTTGTAATAATATATATGTATAGAATTGAACACGGCTATAAAACCCTCTAACCTACATAAAGCTCGTATTTCATACAAAATGAGTCACATTTACGATCTAATTTCCGAGAAATAGAAATCAAACAGATATCGTCCGTTGGACAATGTTAGCGTATTCATAAACCCAATATAACTTTATGTTATGAATATAAGGTTGTAATTATGCTATGAAATTGGGAGTTTATTTCAATTGAGTGAGGGTTTAGAAGCTTATTGAGCTATGAAGGATGTCACAAAGACACAAAATTAATTACGTATGACATACAGTAATGTTGTAAATTTTGTGAATTATTCAATATTCTGCTACATTACGCTCTAGCGTAACGCTTGATTCCCTACATTTCCTCATTTATGTAAAACGTGTTAAAAATACAACTTAAGAATTAAATGTTCCGCTTTCCTGGAAGTCCTTTGGTTTGGCGGTAAGGTAGTGTCAATTAAGATAGAACTTGAATACACTTCATTTTGTGTCACATTTTTATACATTTTCTAGGAAGACATTTTCAATATCAATAATTACATAAGAACAAAACACAGAAGGGTTAAGCAGAGGTATACCTATTGTATCACTAATTAATGTTGAAATTATCATTGTATCATCCTATTTACTTTCAGCGCGGTCGCACCACCGATGAAGTATCAAATACCTAGTAGGTATACAATAACTATCATTCGAAATGACAAACACTAAAACTGTAAATAATAAAATTAATTAGTGTTTAACGTTTATTAAAGTAAATTATACTGGATCAACGCTTTCATTTAAGTCCAGCATTGATCTCGCTAAAATAACAAATTGAAAATCACAGCTCTTAAAATCGAATTACGCCACGAAGGAAGAGCGACCAAAAATGTTAATAAAACAATCATCCCTAACTGTTAGCGGGTAATCGGACCCGAATCGTAACATAGTAAGACGGCATCACAAATAAAGTATCAAATTGATTCCTAAGTCTTCGTGCTTCGGCCGATTCAAT
Source organism: Eupsilia transversa (assembly GCA_914767815.1). Taxonomy (NCBI): domain Eukaryota; kingdom Metazoa; phylum Arthropoda; class Insecta; order Lepidoptera; family Noctuidae; genus Eupsilia; species Eupsilia transversa. Next base: position 14,852,800 of record OU611882.1, read on the forward strand.
TTGAAAGTCAAAAAGGGCTTCGGAAATATTTTCATTGCGCACCCAATACGGTGGAAAACGGCCCGGACCGGCTGGGATAAGGGCTGCCAATACGTTTTGTGATTTGAGTTACGTTTGAGCATCTAACATCGTAAAATATGTAATGTATCGGAAACTCGCATACCTCAATCAATCTGCCTAGCCTTGTCCCCACTATATTGGGGTCGGTTCGGGTCGGCTTCCAGTCTAGCCGGAGCGGCTGTCCATCTGACCTCCACAACCCAGTAACTGGGTAATACGATACCCCTTGGTAAGACTGGTTGTCATCTTTCGGGCTTTTGACGAACCGTAACGACTGTCAAAAATCCACGAATGACAGCCGGCACCAACGACTTAACATGTTTTCCGAAGCACGGAGGAGTCTCGGTAGGTTAAGATGGTCATCCATCCACTGACCAACTCCAAACCCTTCGATATATTTACTGCTGATATTTCTCTTTACGTATATCTAATTGTCATTTACGACACGTGCAGAAAGCAAAGGGTCGTCCTCGTCTCTCACAAAATGGACCATTGCAACCATGGGACCACTCTCTAAAAAGAACGACTAGGTACCGAGTGTTACAAACGTATAAAAACAGGAAAAAGCTGCAAGAAATAGCAACAAGTAGAATACAATACGTTTTTGGACGGAACATCAAAGTTAGGGGCAGCCCTAAGCCCTTTCGACCCCGTTTGATCCCCAACAAATGGTTCGCCGTATTGTATACAAATAAACTGATTTTCTGCTATCACGCATAAACAATTTATTTCGGCAGCTTTTCATAAAATTTTATTGATATTGATAGCTGTTGGTATTTAATTAAAGAGTTAATTTGCGACAGTACAGGTTTTCCATATTTTATCAAATGAAGATATCGAGGAACAAAAATTAAAGGAAGTATTTTAATTTGCGGCTTTCACGAATGTGATTGCACGCTAACCTAACACGAGTGTAAGATGGGTGACAATATAATATAATATTAGGCTTACCATAATAGTAGGCTTAACAGTTAGCTGTGTTCTGCATTCCTTTGTTGTTATACCACAATCTAACTTATTGTCATAGGGTACTGGCACTCGGTCGATAGCAAAACGCATTCATCTGATCCTTTCATAAAAGCGGACAGCCAGACGATGCATTTAATGAAATAGGACTAATTTTGTGGTTCTGAGGGAAAAAATACCTTTCTTTTTCATAGTTTTTTGATAGCTGCTAGTGGCGGCCAGGGGCCTTAGTCTACTAATTTATAAACGTTACAATGGTCTCTCAATAGTGAGTTTTTGACAGTTTTTGTATGGCAAATCTGTCAAAAACTCACCATTGAGAGACCATTTTAACTTTTATAAATTAGTAGACTTAGGTCCCAGGACTTTCGGAAAGAGTCAAGCTCGTCCCGCCATCTTGGCCTTGACCAAAGGTAAAGTTAGCCTGCCAAGCTTATGTGGGATTTAATCGGACATGTCTGCCGCGTGTCATAATACATGAACTGCGGGCTGGGGCTAAAATAAGCATAAAACACAGCGGTAAAAAAAAAACAACACTTTGAATGGTTTTTGAATAACAATTAGTGGAGTCGACGTGTTTCGACGCGCGTCACCGCTCGTGGTAACCATTGTGTGATGGCTAATGGCGATGGCTCTTTTATTGTTATGCCACTGTGATTCAGGACTGTCATAAGAACTGAGGTATGTAATTTAACGGCTGAGTAAAAAAAAGTAGACTAAAAGCATAATTTATTGATTTCATCATTTTAATTGTGATTGAAATAGATTGACTAAAAAGCAGAATTGCTCATTGTCACCATTCATTAAATAAAAACCTTGAACTTATTTTAGTTTCTACATTCTACAGAGGGCTGGCCTATTCTTAGCCCAAAGGATCAGCATTGCGATCCAACGCGGCAATGCTGCCAGCCTTTTGGGCACTTTCTCCATCGACAGCGATGCGGATGAATTTTTCGATGCCCAATGAGCTCTTCCCCCCTTTTTTTTTAAGTTTCGATAAGTACTTGTACATACTATAATTTCAAAGTTGAAATAAATAAATATGTATACCTGTTTCTACATTTTAATTTATAACACATAACTGAACCAAATCAACCTATGAACAGCTGTTAAAATTTAAAGGCTCGTACATACCGGCGCGACTTGTCGCGCGACAGCACACCTGTAATTGTACAACCGTGAAGTTTTCTTAGAAATTGTATTGCTGCAGTGGCGTCGCGCTGTCGCGTCGCGCCTGTTTGTGGGAGCCTTAAATCGGATTTATATTCAATATAATTCATAGGTAAATTGTAACACGGTTGAACTGTCAAAAGGCTTTAATTTTCGCATGCAAATGATCGATAGTTAACCGCAACACGAGAGGAAATGGTGATAATATGAATCACACGTTCAACAGGACACACAAAGGGTAGATAGCAGATATTCATAGATAATCGGATCACATAACTACATAAGTAAAATGGTTTATCAGAGAGACACTCGTAGAACGACGGCGATGTAGGAATCCATCCATAGTTCCGTATTGTAAATGCGATAGTAACTCTGTTTGTCTGCGGGAGCCTTTACTTTTTCACGCCTAAACCACTGAATAGAACATTATGAAATTTGACAGATAGGTAGCTTGGGACCTAGGCTACTTTTCATCCTGGATCGTAGAGGAAGACGCGGGTAAGTAATACTAATATAAAATTAGGTACTTAATTTAAAAAAAAAAACTATATGGCAGGTAGCGTATATATCAAGCATCATACTATGCAATTATGTACTTACCTACACTACCTATTTTATCCATAAAAAAGGTAGTGTAGTGCTTTTGATTTTTGTCTTTTATTCGATGAAGTTTGGTTCGCTATCTATTCCAGCCCCATAACACCCACTGAAACATTCTAAAAATTCTAAATCACGTCCCAATAAATTCCTACATCACTGAACAGGTCACCTGATCCAATCTGCAGAACAGATTGGGCCTTTTAATTTGTCAGTCTCGTCGGATCCGCTCGGCTCCGATCGCAGCTAACTAATGGAGTGGGAGACAGATTGTCGCTGTGTCGCTGTGCCGTTGCTGCGACTTGACCATTTGTTTGGGGAAAACCTTTGTTAGATTCCGTTGAAAAACTAGGAGTTCCGCTGTTTTTATTACAGCGCTTTTTTTGCGGGTAGCGGCTTTTGGAACTTAGAATAGAATGTTTTATTGTGTTTGAGTTTTTTGAATATGGTTGAAATGAAATGATTTTATGTAATTTTTCTGTAAATAGGTTTGTACGAACACTTTTACATGACAATAATATTTTAAATACGGTACTAGATGAGGTCAGCGTTTCCTATCTGACTACTCTGAGAAGAAAGTCCGAAACAAACTCAGAGGTCGCAGTCTCTTTTAAAGTCCAGACATTTTATTGGTTAGATCATATGAAGAGCATGTAGATTCTTGTCTGGAATGGTCTTTTGAGGAAAGAACCATACACATTGAGTGGACCTGTCCAGTCAGTGCACGCATTATGGGGAACAATTGAATGTTTTTATAGAATGAATTCAACGATATACTATATAACTGAAACTTTTTTTTCGGCGATCAGTTGCTTAATTCAATTTAGGCCAACGTGTAATTAAACAAGAATTACCCTTAATTCGTCACTTACGGAGGAACCAATTAGCTTGTGTCTCTTCAGGCGACTGTCTAAAAAAAGACAGAGGGAAGCATAGCTTTTACTTCGTTTAAAATTACATTATACTAGAACTCAAGATTGGTCGTAGGTACCTACTCGAAAATTGAAACAGAAACTTTTAAACCCTAAAATATTAACAATATTAGCCTATACTCCTTTGTTGCCAAACACATAATAACTATTTAGGAAATTCAATCTATCTAAGTTGAGCACTCCTTCTAGACTCATTGTGAGCACAACCCCTTATCTAAGCGAGTGGACTCAGACAGATTGGCACTGCACTAGCGCTTTGTGTCAAAACTTGCGCTTTTATTTGCAGCCTGCCTTTGTACGGCGACAAACGTGTTCCTATCTCCGTCACTGGTTTAAGGAGCTCCTTTCGCTGGCGTTAAAATGAAGATATCACTTTTCTCCTGTATTTGAAGAAACTTCGGCATGAGCACCACGCCACGGACTGCCGCGGGCCGAAGCTAGATTCTGCCCGTGTCTTCGACCGCGTTGATGAAACATATTCTACGACACTCGGCAATAGTGTAGCTAATGAAAGATTTTTTGTAATCGGATCAGTAATTCCAAAGATTATCTCATAAAAACAGATAAAGTTAACCTCTTTATAATATTAGTTTAGATTAGATAACAATTTGTTAAAATGGTAAGACAAGGAATGCGAAATAGTAACTGTGGTAAAGTTTTCAGTGAAGTTGACAATATTTCCAATCCGAAGCTTTATTTGTATTTAATGGACTAATAAAGTGTCTTTATAAACGTAGAACTTGTCTTTAGTTACTGTGTCTTTATTTAGTGAAATTATTTAAACTCATGATTAACTAAAGTCTTTTAATGCTCAATTTACTGAGTGTCACAAGCATAATTAGCTACCGTTTTAATGGACAGCTGAAAATGGACTACCTGTGTTTTCTGAAAGTGTCAGGTAGGACTGACTGGTAGGTAACAAATCCGTTTATTTTTAGCAAATAAACCTATTGTGTTCACTTGAATGTAGTGGTTGTTACGAACTTTAAGTTCGAGCTTTATGTGAGTAGATTTTTGTAACAGTTAATATGTGTTTTATCAGATGTGGTTAAAAGAGCATAGTTATTTTTATGTTCTACTTGGGCCCATACTCCATAGTGATAGGAACGTATTCATATAAATCGAGATAATCTCAAATAAACTGTACCTCATCTCATAAATAAACCGCTATTCCAATTTAAGTACCGATGCCACTAATATTGTAAAATATGTTGGAATCTGTAAGGATTATAAACGTTATGAGATTATCATTTACCTTATGTATAAAGTAACTATACATTCAACATTGGTTACATTTTCATTGTCTTTTTATTTCATGTTTTCTACGTATATATATTATTCTGGACGTAATCAAAAATCACGAACACATCCCTTTTCTCCCTGTATAATCTTCCCATAGGCTATAATTGCCCGTAGGTCTGTCTTTGTCTACCCAAACGAAGCAGTTAAAATGTTAAACAGAGCTAATATTGCCCAAAGGTGGAGGGATTGGCATAATAGCTATAACCCCGCAGGGATTAATAGTGGATTTAATACGTGTTCGGGATCCGCCATCCACTCGGGAGGGATGTGGTGACCGAAGGCATCATCCACAACCCTTGCGACAATAAAATATGCACACACGTATTTGAAACCTAAACGTTATACGGATAAGGCCTTATTTCCTTTGATAGAAGAGACATAAAGTGTGTTGAAGTACGTAGCTTTAAAGCTGAATAGGGTTCAATATCAAAAGAAGGAAACTCTTGAAAATATGTGAAGAAATTGTAAAAATGTGAGATTATAAGAGGTATAGTGTGAGGAAGCTGCTTCTGTAGTGTAGATTAGAAAACAATATTTAGATTTTTGTTCATATTCTTTATGGCACCTCTTTAGGTCATGAGCTATCCGAATATCAAAAAATATTTGGCCTAGGTCTTAAGCGTGAAAATGAATTGGCTGTTACAATGTATAATAGATTATGATCATGTTTATCAAGTGCACACTAACTCTATATAGCTTACCGGTACTCAATTTAACACTAATAAGGACATTATTCAGCCATTAGATGAGTACAACTCAACCCTCTTTTACAAACCAAGAAGAACAGAGAACTCAATTCTTTTGTCCACATCTCACACCATAATCAGTGCTAGCACAGCAGTAAATAACAGCAATCTTTTTCACATACTCACAGGGCATAAACACTCCATTTATTTCCACCACGCTCCTGAATTTAATTCACTCGGCTAAAAGCCAGGGAGGAGGAAATAAAATTTTCTTTCGCACATAAATCAAGAATTCAAGAAGTTTAATTACCCGTGGCGCGCTGGGTGGAGGTGTGTTTGAGAGCAGGAAGCGGAAGCGGAAAGCCTATAAAAAGTATAGGATGTCTTAGTTTGATGAGAATGTGTTTGTGTGTTGTTATTTTATTTTTCTCTTTGTTCCTCTTTAACAGAGCACCTGCCATCTAATCTCTTCACCATCCTTGGTTGACTGGCAGAGAATGCCTAAGGCATTAAGTCCGCCTTTGTACCTTTTTAGAGTGCGAAAAGTTTAAATAAATGTGAAACTTGAAAACCAGCAGTTGTAACGTTACGTTTAGCTGGGTGGCTAAATGTTAGTTACATTTATAAAAGAACATTATATAAAAAGCGCAGAGAGATTAAAAACTAAGTAGGATAGAGGATAGAACAGATAAAGGATTCGATTAGAGTTATAATATAATAGAGATTAGAGGTATTATTAGTGTTAGTAGATCCGGGTCGGTTTCACGCGACGCGGGACGCTCGAGGTTCAGGGTGGCTTCGTACCCCCCCGCTAAACGTAACTTTACACAGTGGGACAAGTAAGTTCAACAGTTGTATGGATCAAACAGACCACTATTAAACCTGTTACCGAAAAATTATCTCAATGCTGGAGAAAGGCCTCCATATTTTTAGGCTACTAACGGTCCTCCTATGATTTTCTTTTTAACATAGATCAACTCACTGTGTATGATCAAGCCCCAAAATATAAACGTTTAACAGCCCTATTTGCCATTATTCTTCATTGCATACAATTTAGTAATTGTGCGAACGCTGCTATAAACACTGCGTCCTAACTTGTACGGTTTGCAAATTATAATAGCTTACTTAGCAAGAAGAATGTGGTGCAAGGACGAAATGTTCCCCTGCATTCAACCTGCGTTTTTCTTAAACGTAGCGACAGGAAAAACGCTTCAGATGAGAAAATAAAAACCCGTTGAAAATTGCAAGGAAAACTTAGTACGATGGAAAGGAAACTAAAGCAAGTTGCAAATGCTGATGGATTATTTTATTTATTTTATTATTTATGTACACATAGTCAAATATATTCAGATAAGACATAATATTATAATACTTATTTCACTTATAATACCACAACCAGAGACCGAAACCGGTATAATCAATACTGGTATTTTTTCGGTTACAGCAGTCATATTTTTTATCGGGTATTTTTAACGGTTACTTTAAATTTAATACAACCAGTACCGATATAATACCGGTTACCGATATAAGAATTACCTTTATTTTACGCATGCCGTCGGCATTAGCCAAAGGGCGCGCATCACCTGTGCATGTGTAACCGGTATTAAAACTAACCTAAAAGAGGTAACATGTTTCTTCTTCTTGGGTTTCCCAGATAGCGGTAACCTTAGTCGTAGAAGTAACCAAAATTCTTCGATACCTGTACCGTAATTTGTAAAGGTTTTCGGTCCCTGCTCACAACGACTGTTTGTCTGTCTTTCCACGCCTAAACCACTAAACCGATCTTTATAAAAATTTACAGATGGCCTGGGACCTTATGTCCTTCTTTAAAGGACATAGGCTAATGTTCATCATGGCTATATGTATTAAACCTGTAAAAATACAGAACACACGTAGAAAAAGTTGCGGGCAACAGCTACCTCTTAATTAAATTAAAAACTAAAAATTTACAGTGTAAACCCTCTTACAGTTCTAATCACCCAAAAAGTTAACACGAGCGTAAACTTCAAGGAACTCGAAACACCAAATTATCTACACGATAAAGCAGAAACTCCAGTTTGATTCATAGAACGGTGTCAGCGAATTGATCCGAACTTTTCAAACTTTAATTAACTAGAACTTTTTTGCTGACGGTATCTGATGTTGGGTGAAAAGAAGCCATTACTGTCGGTGGCGTGCGCCTTTTGTTTCAGCAAAGCGTGTCACTTCTTAGGCTTTTCAGTTACAGTACCTTATGTGGGTTTTGAGGATCTTAGAGCACTGAATACTGGGAGTGCAGTGTGTGTGTAGAACGGAAAACTGGTTTATGTGGCACTACTTCAAGCACTTGTTAGTTGTGTGCTTGGTAGGAATTGAAACCAAAGCTTTAGAAACTCTTTTTATGTATTATTTAGTTTGTTCTATACGTTTTAGCTAGAATCAAACTCCGAGACCGTAAAAGAAGCAAAGATATACGACAGTGCACAAAAATAATAGATGCTGTGGAATTAGCTTGCAAGTTGAAATGGCGTTGGGCAGGACACATAGCCAGAGCCACAGTTGGACGCTGGAGTGAGAGGGTTCTCCATTGGTACCCTCGCGATGCACCGCGCACCAGAGGCAGACCCAGGCGCCGGTGGTGCGACGATATTGTGGCCTTGACCGGCCCCACCTGGACTAGAATAGCCCAAGAGAGAGAGGAATGGCGAAAGATGGAGGAGGCCTTCGCCCTTAAATGGGCGCCCAATTATATGAACTAATTATGAGATTATGTACCAAACTTATCTTATTTTATCAAATCTCTTTATTTAGAATCCTATTTTTATTTATCAAATTATTGTTAAAATGCATGTTTAAATTATTATGAATGAATTATGATACTATGTAATGAATTTTTGAATGTATTGATTTTTGGGAAATAAAAGGCTTAAGAATAATAAATAATACGTTTTAGCTTGCGATTTGTTTTTTGTTTATACCACATTATTTTTAGGGTTCCTTACGTTCGAATGAAAAAGGGAGCCCCTATAGGACTACTCGTCTGTCTGTCCGTCTGTCAGTTCAGTTGAAATTTGGTACACATATATGTATTTCTGTGACCCAAACACGGACGTGTAACGTAATTGTATAAATTAATTTTGAATATAGGCGGCAAAACAAGAAAATTAAAAAGTATAGTTTTGCAAAAAATTTGGCCTAGGTCATAAAAAAAATAGTACAGCGGTATAGCGTGTGACATATTTTTTTTTACGCGTCTGCTATGTTGTTCTTCCGGAGAACATAGCTTTTTCCAGTAACCGGTTTTACTGCGGCAGCAATCACTTTCCGTTAATTGACCTCTTGACCTCTTTGTCAACCAATCAGTCAAAGAGACATTAGATGACTACCTAGGTGTACAGTAGTAATTTTGATTCCGAAACTATAATTTTACTTCAGAATTGACACTACAAAGTTCTCACCGAATTCTTAATACTTCCTTTACCACCCTCTCGTCACCCGAATGTTAACTTTACCTACCCGCTCATAACAAGATAATCCTCCCCTGTCCCTCTACCCTCATCTACCAGAAACTGTAACACTCATTATAACTTCCACATTATAAGGCACAAGTTTAAAATGTCGTTTACTACCGGAGCTCAGCCGGCTCGTTCTAACTTGTATTTAAGTTGCAACTTAGAACTATAGCTTAAAGTAGGCAAGTTTCAATTTACAGTTTGAGAGTTTTTATACTGTTCATTATGGTCCCTAATGCAGTGCTCAGAGTTAAGAACGCTATTGTAGACCCTTTATTAAGAGGGTTATAGCTGGTAGACACCATTTTAGACAATATTTTTTACTGATAGATGTTAGAATGTCGTGATAATATAGTAGTAACACCAAATAAACTATGGTCAATAGTAAGCCCTATGAAAATAATTTTTGTCGATGCTTTTCTGATAAAGTGATGGTAATCTGTAATAAGCTCTCACAGAACACGTTGGTTTTTATATAATATTCCAACTTATAATTAGATCAGTGGTTTTTGAAGTGGTACTCTTATGAATTGTATTCGTTTCGTGATATTATAAGACAGATTTTAGCTCATAACATTAGCAAAACCACGCAGATCTCGGTCTGTTCCTAGCTTAGGCTTTACGTACAATTATAAACAACCACAATTATTAACAAAAAAAACTATTTTGATGGGTAGAGCTGTTTTGGTAGGTATTTAATTAAATACAAAAATAAAGAGTGTTGGATCTGTCAACCCGGAAAATTAAAAACTTTTCAGGTAAAGTAGCCGCGTGCACAGCTGGTAAGAAAATAATGTTAATTTATTAATCGGCTTTTAACAAGTCATGAATATTTAACCACATATCACATTCGTCGTACACTGAAATCTGGCAGAAGGAAATATACAGGGTGTCCAAAACGTAGTGGTGCAAAGTCAAATGACCAAAGTCAAGTCAAAGGTACCTATCATTAAAAAATTTGAAAACTGGAATATTCTCCACAGTTCAGTATTATTATATTCAAAAAATTTACACTTCCATTTGCGATTTTTCGACCCTGTGAACATAATTTTCGACGTACCGAGAGACCACTACGTTTGAGACACCCTGTATTATCAAACGCATCTGACTGCTACTGTTATAATTCATGAGTCTTTGCTTGCATACGGCTTTTGTATGGAATCTCGTTGTTAATTTATAATGATGTATACAGTTTCGGCGTAAATTGAGGTGACGTATGTAAGCAGATTATATTGAAACGACCAAAATTGTGTGTTAATAAAATCCGGTTATGAAATCATTGAAATGACTTCTGGTTTCTTTCAAAAAGTATGGAAATGTACGCTACGATGTGAATGTACGTCTTCATTTTCTTTTCTTTATGTAAGTACTCAAATAGAGCGAAAGTTAAATCCCTTTCGGATTCTTGTGAAATACTTCCAGTTCCACTAAGGCCGTAGTTCAATTCTAATCGACTGCTAAGAACATCCAGTATTCTAAAATCTATCCTTGACTCCGAGAAATCATCCAAGTGACCCCTGAAACATTTATGGACGAGCCATATTATTTTACATTTCAATTCATTTTGCTTTTACAACTCCAGCTTGAACATTTTATTTCAGTTCTTAACACCTGGTTCCGTGAAAAGGGCAAACTGAAACTGAAAAGTTCTGGGATATCGGAAAAGTTGCGAAAAACGTGTAAAGGTATTTTCATATAAATAAATGCAGGATTCTGGTACCGTACATTCATTTACTGAAAATGCTCTACAAATACTTCGGGTGACCACTGAAAATCAGCGTTGTGCTGTGTGGAAGCCTTATTGTCACAGTCATGACGTGCAGCTGTCGACTGTCTGTTTTATGCTCGTAATTATAGATCTGATATTTTGTTTAATTTTTCTGAGCACCCATTTTTCTGTATGCACGTGTTTCTGTGATAAATAAACCTATTTTTCTTTCTTTCTTTCTTACATTATGTCGGTCCACTGCACTTATGACTTAATAATAAACCATCCATACATATTTCTGGCAATCGATTGAAATTAACAGAGATAAAATGACATTTCAATTAGGTATTATTAAATCTGATTATAATTATGTTTTAAACAAGTGAATCAAGTAGGTACTAGACATACACACGTGTCTTTCATAGACAAAAAAACAACGTTTTCTTTGAAAAGTACGCCAATTACTTGCGTCATGCCAATTTTGATACACAACACAGAGAAATCACAATCACACACAACTCTTCGCTCATAACCATTCGAGTGTCACTCACGACTAACATCAAACGATCTCGTTTCCCATTTCAGGACTAATCCTGGAAATCAAGGTATTTCTTAAGATTGAACAAACGTAGCACTCGAGTGAGCATATTACCTGACGAACAAAGGAATCAGCCGACCTTAGTAATATGCTTACTGACGATACGAAATGTTGAAAAGTGCTTGTGAGTTTCTGAATCAGAATGTATTGGCTTTTCCAAGTGTTTGTTCTCGAAAATTTGTTATTTTGAAGTGTAATGAAACTTTTTAAGTCTGTTTTGGATAGACGTGTTCTTGAGACGGACTAACTCAGGCTAGGTGGAGCGACGATCTTCGCAGGGTGGCTGGTAGCATCTGGATGAGAGTTTGCCGAGAATCGAGCTGAATGACGTGCAATTGAAGAGGCTTAAAGCGGATGTTGATGAAATCTATTCCGCAAGTACCAAGTAGAGGATCATACTAAAGGGTTGATCGAGTGTAAGTAGTGAAGGAGCCATTATCTAGGGCGTTATATACCTACTTTGAACTGTTGGTGCAGTATCCAGTTAAAGCATATTGAGTTGTAAAAAAGTTCGGTTATACTTTGGAGAGCGTCGTCTTTGTCACTCTTGCTTGTGTGACAGTCACTTTTTGAAGCTGTGTCCATATAATTATTTATTCCGGTAAATTAGACCCTATTTTTATCATCGTATGATAACACTATAACTACTTCATCTGATAGTTAATTGATTCAGACGTGACTTGGCGGAAATCCATTATAAAATACAATAGACGTAGATATATTTAGTAACCTATTCCGCTTAACTATTCTTATAGAATTTCTTACAGGGTTTTTTAAGACTCTTAAACAATAGTTAAGCGGAATAGGTTACTAAATATATCTCCGTCTATTGTACTTCATCTGATGGAAAAAAAAACAGTTTGAATTTCAGTAAAGACTTTCTAAAGCATTAAAAATATAGGTACTACCTACGTGGCAAAATGCAATTTTATTAATGCGTTTTGTCGCAACATCTGGCGAGTACCGCGGACGTAGACTTTTGCCCTGGGGCGTCTGTTCCGGCGCGGTCGGAAGTCTGCGCGACACTGCGCTACTGCACAAAAGCATTAAATATAAATACTTATTGGTGTAGAAGGTATATTCCATGAAATATACGCTAATGTAGGCGAAGAACAAGCTCTCACAAGTATTATTTTTATAAAAAGAAAGTGTCCTTAAAATAAATTACAGGCATTCCAAGGTAAACATTTCAACTTTTTGAAGGTTGCAACAGATCCATTAACTTCAAGTCATTGCAAACTCCATCATGAGTGCCTTAGGCTTGATTGCAAACCAAGATTTCCATTGCAATTACTTGCGCGTTCTGTGATGCCAATCTACCTAATCACTTGACAGTTGACACTCCAAAACTCTCCTTCCTCGTACCGATTTTGCATAAAAAACACGTTTAAAACGAGCCCCAAAGATCCAAAGTAGCTCCACCAAGATTCTCAGTGTCAGATTACAAATTGTCCAATAAAAGAACGATTTTTTTATCGATACTCAATCTAGGGATCGGTAACAATCGTTTAGCAGTCGATTAGACTCGGCTGATGTTGACGGCTGATCGTGTTATGTAGATTTGAGAAACAGAATTGTAGTATTCTCAAATTGCTTTGGAATGCCTGCTGGGATTCCGTAGTTACCGGTGTATTTATGTGAAACCGAGAGGAAGAAACGTTTGAGGTCGTACTATTACTTATCAGGAAATTTAATATAAAAAAAGTTTATTGACTAAAAACGTATCAAACAGGAGATCTGACAGAGTGTCTAAATGCCTATCTCATTCTGTGTATTAATATCTTAAATAGTAACACAATGAATACCGCTACGCCGGGAGGGACTGCCCTTGAAGGACATTATAGTGACCTTTTTGGTGATGTTTTTTAGAAAGGTCAAGTGCGTAGTACTCGCAACTGGCGTGCGTGTATGAAAAGATGTATGTACCTAAACGAAGCACAAAGAGTATGTAAGGATTTGTTGCGGGTCGAGTTCTGTGCTTTCTGCCTACCCCCATGGGGGGAAAGCGAGAGTTTATGTTTCTGTAAATACTTAATGCAAATAACGTGAGCAATTATTCCGAATCATAGAGATAGCCACATAATTTACCCTCAACGAGAATCCTAACTAATTAGGTCAGTTTTTATCATTGACGAGCTCACACGTTAGCTTCGTGATTGATTAATCTACTGAGGGCCTTCGGCAGACTGCGATAGGCTAAGTTGATTTATTGCCGCCATCCCTTATTGGGATATTTTCCAGAACATTCCACAGTCAGTTAAACTAGGTATGCATCAAAATAAATCATTTCGCTTTCACGAATTAAATCATAGATCTACAACAATTGCTTTAAAACCCTTAGGGTGAGTGGAACGTGCACGTCAGATCTATTTGTATATAAGTGACAGTTTGATAGTTTCCTCTTTGGTGAAGTATTAACTAAATAGGAATTATTGTGAAAAGTGATACAGTACTTGTATGGCTCAGAGGTAGCCAGTTACTTGCAGTGGAGTTGTTGGATGTGAGTTGACGAGAACCACAGAATGCACGATAGTTGTTTAGTTTAGTCGTAAAAGTTACACGAAAGTTAAGTTGGATGCTAATCCGCGGTTTACTCGCTAAGGTAGCTGTTGGTCAACTAAATAATTATAATTCTAAAAGTGAATAAAACGAGTAGCGAAAAGTAGGTCGCGACGTTAGTAATTTGCCTATGCGTGAACCGTATAGTACTTTCGAGGTTCACTATACATCCGGCGCTCCCTGGGAGGCCCATCTCGCTGAATGGATAATAGTTTTACCACAACATGAGCTTCTCAAGACCAAAGAAACGATGGATGGACTATGTGAAAGATGATATGGCTGGAAGGGGGGGGGGGGGGGTGACTACCGAGTTGACGACTAATTGGAAGAATATGGAAGAAAAAGACATGTGGCGCTGACCACAAATATATTGGGATAAGGTCAGAAGAATGATGGTGATGAGCTTCTCACAGTTCGGCATTTACGAGAGAAGCAAAAGAATTAAAAATTTATTAGAACGGTGATGGAAAATGTTCGATATTTTTTTAACCGAAGCTAAGACAGGGATCGGTAAAAAAAATTCAATCGATTAGACAAGGCTGTTGGTAACGACTGATCCAGTTATGTAGATAAAACTGATTCAGGTTGACGGTAATGCGAAATCTATGAGGTGCGTTGATAAAAATCGCTTTGATATTGATTTTAGAAGTGGTGGGGATAAAAATGTGATCGAATATCGAGAGCGTAATCATTTACTAAAAACAAAATTGTCTTGTTAACGTCTTATGTTTTTATGCAACGATTAGATACATACATTCCAACATAGTAACAGGGACTTCAATCTTCCAGAAATTCAAAGTTAGAGCTTTTAGCCACTCAATTACGGCTTTCGTATCAACAAGCTCATTTCCATAGTCACACTAGTACTCTTGAAAACGTTGTTCTCAGCAAGCTTGATGATGGTTCCAGAGTCTATCGTAACAATAGCTTCTCCACACCTTTCAATCTGTGTGATCTCGCTAAAACAAAGAATCAGACCTTAACTCCTTTAACTCCACGCCACTGATCCAAAATCAAACAAGAGGAAGGCTTCACCGAGTTATCTCTTCACGAATTAATTAGTTACCTACATAATATTGACGGCAACAGAATACACTGAGCATGTTTACGGTATAATGTTTATCATGTTTGTACTGGCTGTTGTAATTAGTAGGCTGTTTTAGTTTTATTAGAATCCAAGCGGTTATAATAGAGGGTAATTGATGGGCATTATGTAGCAGATATTCATTGTTCAATTATCAGTTTATTAGGGCTATAATCGGTATCATTATAATCCGTAACCCCGCGTTTACGCCAAGGTTAAAACATGACATGTATTCTACAAGTTGCGTCTACACTTTTCGTGTATCGTTTACACCTAAAACAAATTGTAAAGATTATAGCTGCATGCAAAACTTGTAGAAAACTAGTCAAAAATGTTAGAAGGTGAACAAAATAGTTAACAATACATGTCTTAAACAACGTCAATACGTGTATGATACATGTTTTGTACACGACATGTTCTTGACAAGTCTTTTGACAAAACTTGTCGAGAACAAGTATCACACACATAATGAACTCTGATAAAGCTTTAGGTTTTATAACCTCACTTTTGACATTTAGAGTTTAAAATATACGTAATCTGAAACGAGGAACTCACTAACCTGACTTGATCTTGAAATAAAATTAGAACGTATTAGCTGATTGCAAAGAAAAGTAGGAGAAACGCGAAGCTACAAGTTAGCAAGGGTAATTGCAAACATTGCAATTTGTAGTTAACTGGACGTAAAAGTAGGTAGGTATACCAACCAACAAAATGTCTTATAAACTCAAACTCAAATTCAAAGCATTTATTTCAATTAAACCATTTACAGGCACTTTTGAATTGTCAAAAACTATCTTTGCATTGTATAAATTCAACCTGTTAATATTGTATAATTGCAAAGCACATGTGTGAGTGTGTGACTGTGACCACATACCTTCTATAAAGCTACCATTTACTGGGTACGTCTTTCATTGACTTGAATGTGCCCTGGCTGCTGAGAGTATGTCATGCTCACTCAAATGTCTCGCTGGTGGTGGCGTGTGTGTTGGATCGTTAAGTTCCCTTCAAAATGGTTGAGCTGAATGGTGCTGATCCATGCGTCATGTTCGTGAACGGGCGCCGTCAGTAGGCACTGGTCATCTTTTAGCTGCCACGGCTTATTTTAATTTTTTGAATTGTTATTTTTATACGGACGCTTTTAACGTGCACGTCTTTCTACATTGTTCTCACATGTATCATTTGAACATGAATGATGTAACATATATTTTTGATTTAAAAGAGTGTCCGTGGAGTTTCTTGCCCGTTCTTCTCCATAGGAACCTACTACGCTTTGGAATGGGCAACTACCTTCATCTTTCTGACTGACCGACCCCTTGACAATTCAAAAGTGCCTGTAATTGGTTTATTTGAAATAAATGCTTTGAGTTTGAGTTTGAGTTTGAGTCAAGAGACAGGGACTATTAAAAAAAATAACTGCTGACGAACACTATTTATTTAGGTACTCAACGATTGTAATACAAAACCCAGACACAAAGCAGAATAAATTAATCTAATAATTTCAACAAAGAAAAATAATTACTTATTCAACAAATTAGTTCACACTCAACAAAACATATTTTTAATTAACAATAAATTAAACGTTTTATCCTCGCGAGGTTCTGCAATATTAATAAATAAGGGAGAAATAGAAAGATAAAATGTGCCGCTGCGACATTTTGACCCCTAGGCCTTTGGGGCAGGCATATTCAATTAGGTTGGTACCTACTGGATTTAGCTCTGTGGACCTTCGCTTATCTAATTTGTGTGTGTGCTAACCTTGACAGCAGAATTCATAAATTGTACAAAGAACGTTTGCAAACGAGCTTCAAAAAGAAATGTGACGGTTTTACAGATTGTTTTCAGTGTCAAATGTAACGTGAATTGTTACGTTTCGGGATTTTTGTCTTAGGTTGGTACGAGCTCCCTTAATATAAAATAATGAGAAAATTTTCCCATTCTGCGGTACAAAGTTTACCCATACAGCCGGACGGAAGCGCAGCTGACTGCCCATTCATGACGTCACTCGTAGAGGTTCTTTTATTAAAATGAATAAACAATATTTCTTTCTTTTCTTTATTTAATACATAAGCTGTCGAAGTAAGCTGAAAATTATTCAATATTTATCAACGTTTTTTCAGGCCAGTTGTATGCAAAAACGAAATGCGAAATAGTAGCCAAGTCCATTGTTCATGCAAGTTGACTTGGCACTTAAAATAATTGGGGTCTTAATAGGTGCCAAATGTAGCTACTAAACTGCTTAACTACTAAGGCCGACTAACAATGTTGCCAACGAGAAAAACTCAAATCACGTTTTGTTAACATTAAAAACAAATGCTCGCGCAAAAATTATAGAGAAATTAGAAGCCTCTTTAAAAACAATTGTCGATGTTAGCAGGTTTTTTATGATAAGGGATAAGCTATCACTGCTGTCTATGTAAGTATTTAAGGCATGTAAATGAGACTACTTACAACATCATAAACAGAACACGCTCACAATAATGAAAAAAAATAACAAACAATTTTCCACACTTCCTTCAATTTCCATGCAATACCCAACAAAAGACCACACACAGCGAGCTGATGACGCAACTCTTAACATACTTCAATCTCGCTATGACGTCACAGCCATGACGTCATATCGTGAACAAAGCACGTTCAGCCTAGCTCACGGAGTTGAATTTAATCTGGTCTTAGCTGGCACTCATCATCTATGCTCTTAATGAATTTGAAGCACACTCGCTTGGGTAGCAGATGTCGGGAGAAGCTGGATGTGGCAGTGGGAAATGTAATGGAATATTATATTTTACGTGTGTTGAATAGTGTCTTGAGTGTAGTCATATTATAGTAAGAAAGAAAGAAAAAAACGTTTATTGGCATTACAATAGAAAAATAGACCTTAAAACTTAATAGAAAACAATAATAGTAGTTGAAAAGACATTCTTAATTTAAATATGTACAGTCAGGCAAATTAATTATTTATCACGCACAACGTCAATTTGCCGTATTACAGTCATTTCATACAACTGTCAAGAATGGCTGTTGATTTGAATACGCAGACAATTAAAGTTGGCTAACATTTGGTTCCAGTAATTAGTCTACGACTAAAGCAATTTTATTAAGTAAAGGCCTCAAAAAAATTCAAATGTAGTCTCGTGTATCATTTAGTTATAAGGCTGAGGCTACATTAGGCCGCGACGCGACCTGCGACACATGAGCGATTAAAACGAATAAATGAATACTCATGTATATGGCTACACCGTACATCAAATATTACTAGCGATCTTTGATTTCTTTATGCGATAGGAACAACATTACTGTAATCACGGCAGCGGCTATATCAATTTATCAGCGAAATTGAAGCGAATTTATTAGAAAATTTCTCACTTGCACGACTAGTTCAATAGTGCTACTAAATACCTATGCGTGTGGCTACATTATGCGTATAGTAAATCGCGAAGGATGATTTGTACTGTTAGCCACGTTATCTTTGAATATACGCCGGATTTTCGTTTATAATGTAGCCATACCACAGTTTATCTCGTTTCGCTCTTCCAGGCGCATCGCAAATCGCTGCCTACTGTAGCCTCAGCCTAAGCTAAAAAGGCAAAGCGAATGTAACGACTTTATTCTCGAGTATTTTTAAAAGACGTTTGAATCTATAATTCGTTTCACTAGTAACAACGTCTTTAATTCAGAAGTCTATCATTCTTACATGTCTGTGTGTGATTTCACTCGTGCAGACAGCCAATTGACATGTTAACATGTTAGTAAGTAATTTCCTCAACCATTTTAGAAAGGATGTGATATTCCAATAAGTTGGAAAGCGCCCCATATCGCCTGTCATATTTAACATATAGATTAACGTGTATATGTGAATGATATTGATTGCTAGACCTTCATTACAGTCTGATACTCAACTAAATGTCTCAAGTTAACGTTTTAAAGGCTCCAGGACAAGTACGACGCGACGGCGACGGCGCGATGCAAACGAAACTCTGGTGGTACAATTTCTATGAAAACTTCACGGATTTTGTTCTACCGGTGTCGCTTCAGAACATTTATAAACGAAAGAGAACGTTTATATAGCCTACTATTCAGTTAAATCTGTGTGGCAAAGCTATTTAATAAAATTAAAGCCTCGTGGCGCCACGCGACTGTAACAATACAATTTCTAAGAAAACTTCACGGCAGAGCAACGCCGACGCGACGGCATTCAAGTCTCAACGTTGACAACTCAATGTTGACATCCAGCTGTTTGGCTGGATGTCATGGAGGGAAGATTTTGCCCAGCCATGGGATGATAAAAGCTGTCAGTAACCAGTTAACACGATTGAAAAGGCATCAGCAAGTCCCTTTGACATTGTAGTACTTTTCGTCCAACGGGCCGTAGGTTTTGGCCTGTTGTCCAACCTTCTATGCAAAAGAGGCAATATATAATGGACGAAGGCAAAGTGCCTTGGAATACACTCCGCAGTCAGTTATTTCAACCTGTTTGTGTCTACAGCAAAACCATGTCAGTTTCACCCCTATACGAACAGAATAAACACATAATCTATACCAACACGTCGGGATTCCCATGCGTGATGTTTTTGTGTGAACTACGTGTGGCGGTTCACGCTAGACATGTTTGCACGCTACGCAGAGCTAAAACATACATTGATTCAGCATGCATGTCGATAGTACGTAGTCTATGCGTGGTTTATTCGCTAGATCTGTTTGTGCATGAGTGTACTTCTGTTCGACGTACGTCGAATTTGATATGTTAGATTGGTAGTGGTTAGGAATTTTGATTCTGGACGGTGTTCGTTTGGATTCTAGACTTTAAATTCAACTTTGTTTTTGAAACCACGTGGTGCCTATACGCACATAACTGCTTACATAACTAAGGCCTTGATTTAAGCCTGACAAAGCATACCCATAAGTAGTTTTCAAACCAAAAAAGAATATTTTTAGCAATATCAATCAATCTGCCTAGGCTTTTTTCAACTACACTCTTTTGCAAAAAAAACGGGCACCTAAGGAAATTTACGTTCTAAGGTCGATTTTAGTTAATTAAATGATTTTTTTTTTTTTGACGTAGTCTGTATAATTATAATCGTGTAAATTAATGCGCGTAAAGTGAATTCGAGCAATTAAAAGAAAAAAAAACGATGGATTCTTTAAAATCGATGTACACGCCCAAACAATAAGAAGTGGTCGGCAATAAAGACAAGTTTTTTTTTACTTTTTTTAATTAAATAAAGTTACAAATGTAAAAACCTAATAACGAGTGTGACCTCCTCTTGCCAAAATCACAGCTTGAATCCTTCTGGGCATGCTTTCCACGATGTTTTTAATAACGTTTTGAGGAATACGTTCCCACTCTTCTGCAATGACTCTTTTTAGCTCCCTGATGTTTTGTGGAGCAGGTTGCACTGATCTTACCCGTCTCTTTAGAACATCCCACACATGCTCAATTGGATTGAGGTCAGGACTTCGAGCTGGCCAATCTAAACGACGGATCCCAACTTCTTGCATGTACGCTTCCACGTCGCCAGAACGGTGCGGGCGAGCATTATCGTCCATAAAAATGGAATCTTCCCGAAGTGCAGTCAATGTGGGTTGTGCATATGGAATTAGGACTTCCATTATGTACCGGTGTGCATTTAATGTTCCATTTTCTATGAAAACTAACTCCGTACGCTCCGTCGAATTAATTGCTGCCCAAAACATAACGGAGCCTCCGCCATAAGGAGTGATTTCTTCGAAACACACTTCCGCATAGCGTTCCCGTGGTCTTCGCAGCACTCGCCGGCGTCGGTCCTCTCCACAAAAAGAGATTTTAGCTTCATCAGAAAACAATACTTTATTCCAGTCCTCCAGAGTCCATGAAGCACAGTTCCGAGCAAACTGAAGTCGAGCAACACGGTGCTCACGGAGTAATTTAGGGACCCGAGCTGGGCGGTAACTCTTGATATTGGCAGCCAAAAGCCTCCTCCTGACCGTCCACAAGCTAACTTCTACTCCTGTTACTTCTTCAAGGCTCTTCTTCAGGTCCACACTTGACGCCTTACGATTACGCAACGCCTGACTCACCAAAAAGCGGTCATCTCTTGGTTCTGTGCATCGTTTTCTTCCCGAACCGGGTCTTCTTTTGACCGAACCAGTCTCTTGATACCGTTGCCAAGTCCTCTGGACAGTTGAACGACTCACATTTAGCCGCTGAGACACGTAAGTTTGCGAACAACCTTCTTCAAGTAGGGCTATAATTTTACCGGCCCTTATCGCTTTATCACTCATATCAAAAAGTGGTATTTAATGTAAAAAGAAAGATTAAATTGTTTAATTTGCAGAAAATATCCAAAAAGTTTTAAAATATCGTAATCAGTTAAAAATCGTTTCAGCAATTTGCGCCATTAGTAAAGCAATTTTAGAATAATCCACAATAATCATTATTTTTCTTTTTAAATAATTTCAAATTTTAAATTTGGAACGTAAAGAATCATGCCAGGATGCTTCAAAAAACATGCCAATACATCGTCAAATTAACAAAACCTATTTCTTGTTCTTCTTCATTGAAGTAGAGAAAAAAAATCTAAAGTGCCCGTTTTTTTTGCAAAAGAGTTTATTTTGGGGTCGGGTTCCAGTCTAACCGGATGCGGCTGAATACCAGTATTTTACATGGAGCGACTGCCTACCTCCACAGCCCATGGGTAATACGATATCGTTACTGCCTACCTGATCTTTTTATAATAATTATAATGTTAAAAATCAACCACAATGGAATAAAATAAATTCACAAAACCAATTCTGACGACATCAAAGAGCCAGTTCAACATTAATTCAATTTCCTAGAGTCTAGACCATCCCAAAAGAATTCAATTCCATTGTATACTCAGCCAACATGAAATAATATTCTTAAAAGATAATATTACCTACCTACCACTCAATAAAAGACTGTAGCCATGGGAAGCGCCCACACACTAGAGTTATTGTCTTTAATAAAGTGCTCTTGAAGCGCGCCGTCGGTTCTGGTCGTCGTCAAACTCATTACTGTCCTCTTTACCGACTTCGGAGACCTCATCCTGGAAATGTACTGTTGAGTATTGTGTGAGAAGACGCCTCTACGTCTTCTTACACGTAAATATTTGGATAAGCTTTTGGATTTTATTAGATTTTTAGGTTGTTGGCTGTCGCGCAGGTTGTTCGCTGGCTGTCGCTTTAAACCAGCGTTAGGGCTTTGTCTCGCATAGGGTCGCAGCATAATGCTCAGCGATGGCCGTTTTGCGTGGATGTGACGCATATTTTCCTCCAACTTATATTCTTCTCGTGTTTGTGTTCTTTCTTTGCGTTCAAATTTGCCGCAAATAAACGTATTTTTTCTTTGTCTCTAATAAAGTTGTTAACCGTCGCATCAGATAATTACAAAATGTTAATAAACATTCTTGATGCTTTTTTAGGATTTTTAGGACCCAAAGGGTGTCAATGGGACGCTATTACTAAGGCTCTGTCCGATGTGTGTGTGGATGAATATTTTATGGTAGATACCTGAAATTTTCATACGACTGTTATTATCACCGCTATAACAACCAATAATAAAAATTAAATAAAGTTAAAAATGAAAGGGGACATACAAGAAACGTAGAAAATGAGAAAATATTTTACGGTGATACGGAACCCTTCGTGGGCCAGTCCCGACATGCACTTGCCAAATTTTTTTTTTCCCCTTAAGGTACTATACCTACCTAACAGCTCTGGTACACGATACACGACACCGTTCAATTTGCTCCTCTGTATATTTCCATATAATTTATCTTAAGAAGTCGGCTAATGTTTCCGTTTGTCAAGATGGAGAATTGCGCGATGCTGTTTATCTCGACGCGGCTGTTAGCAGCAAAGACGCTTACTAACGCCTCACTCAGTACTGTCGCGGTACGGTTGGCAGCAAAACCCACCACATTATTTTAAAATGCCTATCTTTGCCCAGCCGTGGGACAATGTAGGTAGAAAGAAAACCATTAACAGCTTCGTTGATCAACAGATCTGTAAAATAGAAGGAGAACATGAGCATTTAGCTCTCATGTCAAATGACACACACTTGGAGAGCGTCAATCAAATTTTCGTGCTTTCAGCTGCCAGTATTTTATATAGAGCGTCCTATCAGACCTCCGCAACCCAGTTACTGGGTAACACGATAGCCATTTGTAAGACTGGTTGTCAGACTTTTAGGCTTCTGACCCGTAACGACTGTTAAAGATCTACGAATGACCACCGCGACCAACGGCTTAATGTGCTTTCCGAGGCACGGAGGGTCTCGATATGTAATATACAATATACAGAAATCTCTAAAATATGCGTCAAATCAAAACGTGAGGTTAAATATTTATCTGGTCCTAGGGAAATTAAATATGGCGTTCCACAGGGCAGCGTTCTAGGGCCATTATTATTCTTGCTGTATATAAATGATCTACCCCGACACATCCCATACCCCTGTGTGTTATTTGCCGATGACAGTACGGTTCTAATAGACTGCCTCAACAAAGAGCTTTATGAAGATGAAATAAATAATTCTCTAAAATTAATAATAAACTGGCTCAACAATAATAATCTTATCATAAACCTCAGTAAAACAAATATAATGCATTTCTATCAAAAAATTCTTCCTTTAAACCTAAAAATTAATTATAAAGGACAAACTATCGATAGCGTTAACGTGGCTAAATTTTTGGGTATATTGATTGACAGTCAATTAACTTGGAAACTGCAGGCTGAAGAAGTTTGCAAAAGATTAAGCACGTCTGCGTATGCTCTCTACAATCTGTCCAAGAAAGTTAACATTGATACTTTAATGGTTGCATATCACGGTTTGGTGGTCTCTGTTCTAAGGTTTGGTGTAGTATTCTGGGGTAATTGTTCCGAAAGGGAGTCTATATTTAAAGCCCAAAAACGGTGCTTAAGATCCATTTTCAATCTTAAGGTTACAGATAGTTGCATTCCTTTTTTCAAGCAACACAAAATACTAACTTTTCCTAGTATATACATTCTCGAAGTAGCTATATTCGTTAAAACTAACAAGCATCTATTTCCCGCATTAAATGATACGAGGATGCGAACTACTGCCATGAGATCAAAATATCAGAATCTATTGTGTACTGGTAGATATAATACTGCTTTGCCTAAAAAAAACATTATTGGTATGGCACCAATTATATTTAACAAATTGCCAAATTGTATTAAGGATCAGCCCTTAGTAAAATTCAAACAACTCCTGTCGTCGTTGCTGATAGAGAAATGTTATTATTCTGTTACCGATTTTATAAATGATGAATTGTAATAATTGCTTCACTTTATCTCATTCACTATGTTATAATCTTAGATTTAGCTGATCCATGATCTCATTTTGAATTTAAATACCTAGTTTCTAATTAATAGTTTCTAATTCTAAACTTTCTAATTCCTAGTTTCTAATTAATTAACTATTGTAAGTTAACCACTATATTTTTGTATGCCAACAGGCAGAATGTACTGGGAATGTATCATGAAATAACACCATTATTGTAACACCTGCATTCTATACAAATAAAGGAATTATTTATTTATTTTATTTATTTATTTATGTAATGGATAGTTACCCATCTACGAACCAACCATCGACCCGTGCGCTGTTACCATTTAGCCACGAGCTTGAGATTAAGATGTTTTGTAATAATTTGTGTCCAACCATTTTCCTGCAGACTGTACCAGTCTGCTCTGTTTTAGAACATAATTGTTTCGTATTCATTCCGGGTAATGTGATTATAGCATTGCGACCGCGAATTATTGTCAAGGCGCTGTGAATTTACGCTAAAATGCATTTATTATTACATTACTGCGTCTAGGGTACAGGAGTTATTTCTTATGTCTGGGTTTTAAATGGAATTGGAAATAGTTAATTGATTCAGGCGTGATTTGGCGGAAATCCATTATAAAATACAATAGACGTAGATATATTTAGCAACCTATTCCGCTTAACTATTCTTAAAGAGTTTTAATAAACCCTGTAAGAAATCGACACGTGTTTCTCCTCTCAACGAGGCATTGAGCGTCCATCGCTCGGCGTGTTAACACGACTCTTTAAGAATAGTTAAGCGGAATAGGTTGCTAAATATATCTACGTCTATTGTATTTAAAGGATTTTTTTTGGAAATTCACTTACAATAATACTATACACATTTTGGCTCATTTTATGTATAGGTATAATAAACCTGAACCTAATATTGTTTTTTTCTTGTTCCAGAAACATTGCCAGCCGCGCTAAGATTGGGTAAGTTATATCACTTCTTCAAGTTATTTTCTATTCGGTTCAGTATTCGTCTGTCAACATACTTGATGGATTCGCAATAGCAGTCATTCTTGTGGCAAGCCAGTGAGATAGCTGTCCAATTACTACGATTTTCGTATGTGAGTTTAATCAACAAAAAAAATTGTTTGATTTATTTCTCTAACTGACATAAATAAGAAAATGCATAACAAATATTTGCATGGTCTTCAAATATTGGTTTCAGTTTGATTTAAGATTAGTGTCTGTAATGCATTCGCAGGACATCTCCTGTTTCATAGGCAAAAAATTGTAAACCACCATCGTTCCATCTTGTTGTCTATGAGATGGGGTATCATTTTAAAACAGCCTATATACTACCGATTCAAATGTCACATACTTTTATTTATTTTTATAACATAAGCACAAAACAATTTAGAGCAAAACAGCTTTGGAAACACGAACAAAACGTGTTGCTAAGTAAATAAAAGCACCATCAATGTGTAAAAAGACGATTTCCGTCGAAAGGGTGAGACGTCGCTAGGGTGGCGGCAGACGGGGAGGCAATCAGGAAGTTGGATGAAATTACATATCAACGTACGATATTAATGTTATTTCTACGAATTTTGAAATATATTTAGGTGGTAGAACATGTCGCAAACGTTTAGACTAATTCGCAATCGCAGCATTACGACAGAGCAGATCTATGTTAGAAGAATTTATTTGGCTTAAGTATTCCAAGTAGTCATATACTTAGTTCTACAGTACGTATGACTAGTTGAAAAAAAAAGAACTAGTTTTTTTTTTCTGAATAGGTATTTGGCATAAGCCTACCTATATGAAATGCAGTTACTTCAACAGAGTTTTTAAAAGGAAAGAATCTCAGATGTAATTAATGTTGGTTGAAATAAATAATAACAATAAAAAAAGTCGGTGTCGTGGTTGGAAAGAAGTTGCTTGTGCTGTATATTATATATTAATACAAAGCCATCTAGATGGCTCTGTAACAAATACTTTTGACACTGACTTTTTCGGGCATAACGCTTTTGCGGTATCGTTGCATGACGATTTCTACCGGTTAACTCCTACTTCGCTCCATTAAATAATAAAAAAAAGCTTCTTTTCATGGGGAAATGCAAGGAATTAGTGACATTGATAGGGTTAAGAAGAGGTGATTAAATTAATGTTTGACACGATTTAATTTAACGTTGAAAACATCTACTAAAACAATCCATCATAATCTGTTACAAATTTTATAAATACCAACATTTCACTTTACACAATTTGTATTATTTTTCGTCCGGACACCGGACGAAAACGGTAAATCCGACGCGACGGTAAATACCGGTCCGTCTGGGTGAATACCGGACACGGTTCCCAAGAGACGTTGACACCCATTTAATTTACTAAGGAAAATGCAGGACGGCGCCCTCACGCTCTTTATAGGATTGCTTGTAAAACCTCTCTTGAGCAAAGACATTTTCTTTTAAGAAATAAAGAAAAATGTGCTACTAAAGCCTTCTTCAAGACGAACTTGGGCGCTCTGCTTTATATGTTGACGGTCTTGTTAAAGATTAAACAAAAAGATTTTCTAGATTATAAGATAATTAGAATGAGAATCAGAACTTTATTTGCTATGAGTGTAGGTACAGGTGTAAGATGTTGTACATAAGTTAATGAGATCGGCTACAGTCTACCTTACGGCATGCAAAGTACAAACAAAATAACAAACCAGAAATTAAAGTGAAATCAATTAATAATATAAGATAAGATTTTATTTCGACTGATTTTACCTATAAACGCAAGTGGGAACCCTTACTTAATTATGCTAGACTGGATACATTGCTCTTTTATGAACATCTTCTAAACGAAAGAAAACAACAGAAAAAAAACAACTTGCAACTTCCATAATATTTATCAAACGTTCATCTCATTTGCGAAGTCACATGTTTGACAAAAGTTGTCATGTTTGCCAAAGGTATTTGAGCAAAAGGATCGCCAAACAGACGAAAATCACTTGACAAATATCAGAAATTATTTGCAGAAGAATTCTAATTCAACAAAGGTAGAGTAAATAAAAATGGGTATAATTTACTCGAAAAGGGACCGGAATTCCAGATGAATTCGAACAATGTTAATTTTGACGGCAATTGAGCTTTCAGCATCAACACAACGAAACGACAAAAAGCGCAAGTCAAAAAGTTATAAACAGGTTTATTTAGATGATAATAAAAAATACTATATAGTACCTAATGATTCTTGAGAAAACACTTTCATAGCAAAACTGAAATCTAAGACACAAGTGGAAACTCCTAATTTATTCGGTATTATCGGTACTCGTAAAAAGACAATAATATTTATGAGACATTCAGGTTACTTACATAATTATAGGTAGGTAAGTATGCTTATTAGTATTTATCAGTGGACTGTTTCTATAGCATCCCACGCCTTTATTTCCGTTTTAGATAAAAATGGTAGTGATTGCCGTACCAAATTAAAACTAACCTTTTGTAATTAAAACGTTCCCTCTATCACGCGAAAAATGAAAACTCAACACCTTTTACTGTAAAACGACAAAAAAATACTCGAGATATCGAAACGTAACGTAATGCATGTAAAATTCAACCGTTATGTTACATTTTACACGCTGGCCGATTGCCAAACGGTCCGCCATTTTATCATCTGCCAATATTTTCATTCGGTGCCGGTATAGCGCCAAAATTTTTATTATAAATCTACGAAGATTTTAATATTTATATTTTACAATATGGGTTTTTTTATCGTGCTACTGATTTATTGCTTGAGAGGTGGAAACATTCTAGGAATAAATGAAAACTTGTTGATTAACTGTTTTTATTCTATAAGCAATTTTTCTGGCAACTTATGTCGCTATATCGCTCAACATTGCTGAGAATCGTCAGACTCTTTTAGACTTTTGAACAGCATGGTCAATTCCGATTCTACAAGTAGGTATGTCTAGTTGTTGATGTCAAACGTCAAGGTGTCTCAGGGGGCTGAAAGAATGTCGTGCAGAGTATTTCAATGATTGATTTTGAGGGGAGGATATAAAACATAGCGTTAATTATTTATCTAAATAATTAACGCAATGAACTTGATGAAATGTGTCAATGAAAATGGAAGTGACCCAATAATTGAGTGCAAAGAAGTCTACTAGGTTTATCCATCCAAACATTTTATAGAAATAAAATACTGAAATCTTACTTACAATGTAGATAATGGTTCTGAATAATACAGCGACAGGTGTTCCTATACAGGTGGCAAACATTACTATCGTTCCCAGGCACTTAGACTGGCATACGTTAGTATACCTTCTTCCTATAGGTAACTATAATTCCGCTTGCTTCATTCCCCATTTGTAAAATCCTTAGCTGAATAATAAAAAAATAAAAAACCTTTACGTGATCATGCGAAAAGGTTTTGTTTTATAAAAAGGCAAAAGGAAAGAAAAGGTAGTAGTTAGTGAGTATTGTAAGGTATGATGAATTTTTAAGGCATTAATGATCCTAAACATAGTGCGATACAGTTGTAACTGAGGGTTTTGAACAGAAAGAATGAATTCCTAAGTCTGGCGCCCCTGGGAAGAAAGCTGACTCCAACCTTGCTAATTTTAAAGCCACTGCATGAGCATTTCATCCACCTGCTATCCTGTCCTCTGTGCCTCAAATGCAGCAAAGTGACCTTTGCGCTGCCACTGATGACGCCGTGGAAGTGGCAAAGTTTGGGGCCAACAAAATTTAATAAACTGTCGTGCCATCGACACGAAGATAAAGAAGAATGGCTCAAACACGAGAAGGAAGTTGTTAAAATGTCCTGCGCCAAAAATATCGGAGAATACTCTAAAACTCAATATTTTCCTCTTTTAAACCCTACCCCCACTAAGGTCAATTCCCCCTAATACCAGCAGTACATTAGCGGTATTATGCGATATGTCACCGGCAGTGACCGTGGCATGCTTGGGCGCGGTCCAACACCATGTTCGCTCGATTATGTGCATAAGTTACGTCACCCATTATGTAGTCTCATTGCCAACAGACTGACAGGTCAAGACTTGGTTCTGACGTGGTAAGTTGCTACGTCAAGCATGCTGCAGCATTAAAATTAAATGGCCATCAACCCGTAGAGTGCTACAATCTTGATAACAGGGTACCGTTGATGGTAAACATTAGTGTCAAATTGTATTTTTTTAAACAATATGGCGGCATTAGTTCCGATTTTTGCCACGCAACAAAAGATCTTTGTACAGATACAACTGTACGTGGTTCATTCAGAGAGTGTTTAATAAACGATCATAAGTGCGTAGCCACAACATTTTGCTTTGCAGGTAATTGTGGGATCTTGGTATTGCAGACGTTGACGAATAATTGAAGATGCTGATCAATGCGTTTTCATTCTACTACGTGTATGAGAAGAGACAGATACGGGAGGATACAAGAGACTGGTATTCTTATTCAAAATATTTTATTTCACGTAAACCTACATGGGCACTTGTGAAACGCCAGAAGCTAGGTGCACCGTTCCAACTTGTCGTTTCCTATGGAGAAGAGCTGACAAAAAACTCCACGGTTACTTTAAAATAATAATTATCTTTAACAATGTTTTCATACTAAGTGTTAATAGGTATGGGAAAACTGTTTAGACCCGTCAAGAAGTATCCATGTAGGTACTTAACAAACTGGAAAAGATATAAGTTCATACAATCCCCTTAAAGTGTGGAAAAAAACCTTCGCGAAAACGACCACTTTCCTAACACTCTGGGTCATCGAACGGAAAACAACTCACTTTTATGGAGACAATAACTTCAATCAGAGGAGTGCTATATTATGTCGTGCCGTACCTACCCCTATATTATGTTGTGCATTATGTCGTGTCGTCTCGTGCCGCTCCCATAACCATGCCGGACTTATGGGAAACTCGTACGTTCAGCTATGGGGAGGAAGTTTCTAAGTCTTCTTTTAGTTTTAACTTTTGATGGTTGGCGAAGTTTGTGTTTATGGTAGTTTTATCTTAGGGGGATGCTAAGTTAATAAGATTATTAAGACTTAGTGGATGGGAAAAGGAAGTTATTTTTATGGACGGATAGATTCGTAGTGAAGTATTACGTAAAAAAAGGATGGTATAAAACCATTATCCGTATTAAATTCAATGAAATATCCATCTTATTGATATACTTTTTAACATTCAGAGAAATGGACTTAAATACTTAAGAGTAACTTAATGAAAATATCTGTTAAGTAGGTACTTGAGCCGTCTAGACCAATTGCCAGTTTTTTTAAGGTTTCGAGCACTTTTGTCTGAAGAACGTTCGATTTCAATTGTACTGAAGTACTATGTATACTGATTGATGAAGAGGAAAGTAGTTTCGAAGTTTGCTTTGAGGTCAAGAACAGCAATTATTTGGATTTAAGAGGTTCTAGGAATTGGAGGTAGAAGAGGGAGAAGGGAGAAGCACTTCTTTTATTGAGACAGTAACCGATTGTTTTATATCTAGTGTTAATTCGAGTGTGGTCTTCACTCTGTACAACTTTTATTGTTGGATCTACACATCCCCTCAAATAATAAAAAGCTTAATGAACAATGCGTAATCCTAACTGTTGTCTGATTTTTTCAATACGGTTTTACAGTCAGAACGTTACAAAAAAAAAACGGTGTTCATTAATATAATATTATTTAAAAAAAATATATATCTACGAGAGAGCGATTGCATTCCTTAGTAAAAATAAAAACTCTGAAGTGCTTCATACCATTCGCCATGGAAACCTTCGCAACGCTCAGGTTTCAATACAAGTACTCGCGCCAAAAAACAACTTTGCAGCCTTGCATAACAAATAACTATTACCGTCACATTTTTTTTTTTTTTTAGAATTTCGAATTTTCGAATTTCTTTATTTTGTGGTATTTGTTGTATTTAAGCTGTAACGGATCTATTATGTGGGATAATTTCCATATAATTTTTAACTACCATACTAAATAATTTGAGTCTATATTATGTTTAATTATTATTCCGAAATAGAATAATGGTTATTGTTTTCCACTTAAAATCTCGGTTCTCAGAAATATTACTGACAATGGCTTATAAATGAGTTATCGAAACAGTAGGTAATTAGTAACGTTTATTAATGATGATCTCGGGGTGAGTTTATCGAACATTTTCAGCCATTACCAATCGTCCATTACGCGGCTTGATTGGTTTTTAATTATGTTGTTATGTGTCTTTGTATAAAATGGTTAGGCTAAAAAATATTGTCGATTTTTATTAAAAAATATCGACGAATTTTATTAAAAAATATTGACGATTTTTATTGAAACATATTAACGATTTTTACTAAAAAGTATTGACGATTTTTAAAGGAAAATATTGGTTTCCTTACGCAATGAAATTAAATAAATTTTAGGGATTTTAACGTTTTTTTTACAGTTAGTAATATTCTTGTTTCTCAGAGGAGAATAAAAACAGTCAAAGTCACGTCTTGTTAACAGTGTTTCAATGGATTTCAAAATGGCTTTCGTCAGTAAGTGGCACTTCTTTTGTTTGTTAGGTACTGTCCTTTATCAGGATACCTCATTCCTCTTGATGAAGGGCCATTGACCATTTCGTTTATGAACATCATAAATAGAAATTCTATTCATTGAATAAACACAAAAAAGCAATATCAAATCCAAAGCACGAGTACGAAAATATATCCCAAAAAATATATTCTAGTGTCAAAAATAAGCAGTAAGCAGCTTATCTCTTGGAAGCAGTCATCAGCTTCAACCGAACGAAACAGGTCAATAGTAATCACAAGCAGTGGAGCAGAAACCAGTAACTATCTGCAGTCTTTAAACCCGTTCCGTTATTGGTATACGTACCGGAACTGATATCACAGCCGTACAGGAAGACATAAACGGAACATTTTATCTTTATGGGACTCTTTGACTGTTAGATGGGACGCCGCGCCGCTTTGCTATTGTGGACTGGCTGGAGTAAACTTTTGAAATGTATTTTAGTGGTAGAAACTGGTCAAAATCACTTACCACATCATTGCTTATCAGGGGCCCTACTATGACGTCTTAAAACAGTCCTAACTTATTCTTAATCCAGCGTGGAAAAGAGATGGTGCTAGACACCCTGTATAGTTCTGTCACATTTCCACACTGGAATAACATTAAGTTAGGACTGTTTTAAGACGTCATAGTAGGGCCCCAGGCTAGATGGAAGACGAACGCGAGCTTATAAAATTCTTATTAGAAAAGTGAAGTTCGAGCCTACATTTTAAAGTATCAAGGGCAGATCAAGAGATTGGGCAATGCATTGTCATACACAGAAGGGTGAAAGAAGGGGATGTGATGCGATTTAAGAGATGTTTATCTTTGTTTAAGGCTGTTGCATTTGTTATGTAGCGAGTTTAGTTCAAGAAGCAACTTGTGTCCTATTGTTAGTTCAAAAGTGACAGTTTTTCATTGCGAAGTGTCACGTAAAGACGTCAAGGATTTCGCAACCTAAGAATTATTTCCAAATTAAGTTACGTTAAGATAAGCATACAAAGTCGTTAATCAGCGATATAAATTTGCTAACTACGAGCTCCATAATTTTTGCTCACTTGGGACAAATCCTTTGTCACTGCGCCATTAAGTGACGCGGCATTGTCGAAGTTTCCAGACAGCCGCACACAATTTGTTGTCGCCCAAAACTTTCCACGTTCCTTTTCCGCTTTACTGAAAAAAGGAAAAGTTTTTATGAACAGTTTCAATTCTTTTATAAATGTTCTGGTTTATGTTCGTCGATATGTTTATTGATAAACACGATATTTTCTCGTTCGGTAAGAGAGGACTTTCACTTATTTATAGGGAATAAAGATCTGGCTACAGCGAATTTACTTTCCTATTATGTACAGTATACTGCACATACTTCAAAGTAAAACTACCTACATAAAACTGATAATAATTAAATCTAATGTACCTCAACACCTAAAATTGTCTAAGGGACCTCTGCGAGTTGGCTTCGTTCGGCCCCTCTTACGCCTTCCAAAGGTCCGGGACCCAGGGGTCCCGGGATATGTCAAAGACATTTAAAATTATTCTAATGTTCCTAATGCCCCCGGAAACGTCACATCACTAGTAGGTACAGACGTATATTACCAGTTCGAAAAAGTGGGTAATAGCTAAAGTATAAAGGATATAAAAATTATTGAATGTAAAAATTATAACAGTAGCTTGATAATGTCTAATACGAAAATTCAATTATACTGTTGTAAGGACCAAGCCTGGAGCAATGAGGCTCATATTTTCACATAGATCAATACAGGATTAAATTCAAACCGCACTGTAGTGAACTGTTTACTGATTGATAGTGTAGTAACCACGAGATAGCAAACTATTTGTTTCTTTACGCTGACTTTTACTATTTCGATAGAATTCACATAAAGATTTAGAACCTATTCTTTTAGTACTTGACGAAAGCTGAAGGAAGGGTTA
The DNA here is from genome assembly GCA_914767815.1 of Eupsilia transversa. Classification (NCBI taxonomy): domain Eukaryota; kingdom Metazoa; phylum Arthropoda; class Insecta; order Lepidoptera; family Noctuidae; genus Eupsilia; species Eupsilia transversa. Next base: position 14,886,683 of record OU611882.1, read on the forward strand.
TAAAGCGGCTATCTTTATGGGTACCATCGCTTAGCCTAAACCACTGAGTTGATTACCACGTATGACGAATTCTTGGGATTGTTCAGGGGGCGGTCGTAAATATTGCACGTGGAGTTTTAGAAAAAGTTCGACTTGATAGTGTCTTTCTAAAGGGTGCAGTTTGAAAGTGTTAAAAAACGGTAAAAATGGTTATCTGCATGGTATTTTAGGGGTATGAGGAACAGGGTGTAAAGTTCACTCATCCTCTATAGAAAAAGGAAGATCCTCCGACCGTACGGGTGTTGTGTCTGGCGGGCAATTGCCCAAGCATTGATATCGGATAGTCTTATATATATGTTAATCGCGCGGTAAACTTAAATATCGCGATGCAGGATTTGTGACGCCAGGTCTTTGATGCGTAGTCCGCATGTGGCGATGTAGATGCCGCCACAGTATCTGTAATATATAACAAGATACTCAACAGTATTAAAGACAAACCTTGAAGACTTTTTTACCTTAGGTCCTTTCTAAAACATAAGTGTAGTAGATAACAGATTTTTTTGCAGATAAACTATAATATCGTTATTGTACATTTATATTTTTACAGCACATTTATCAGAATGTGGAATTTAAATTACAATTATATCAAAAACTTTTAAACTCTAGTTTTTAGTCTAGTGCATGAGATCCTAGGTTCGATTCCCAGTTCGGAGTCTGAAATTGGCTTCCAATGGTGGCAATAGGCTTAACCCCTTATTACATGGGATTTAAAAATGGGTGCGAAATGTGGGTGTACTATGAGGGGGACACGTCTGCCTATCCCTTTGGGGGAACAAGGCGTGATTTTATGTTATTTAAAATTAGAAATTGCAGTATTACGTAAAATAAAATGCATACCAAATGGTGTCTCGGAGAGCCAGTACCAATACAGGATCCATGTAAGTATCTCTTAGACCTGACAAGGGTGATGTTACTCATAACAATCATTATTTTGTAATAACTCATCTGTAGGTATATTACATTTTAAGCAAAAAATATTTCTATTTCTATTTCTGTAATCAATTTAGCAAATATAGACTATCCTTGCCAAATGCCAATAAATAAATATGGCTGACGCTACACAATGTAAAAAAAATATCATATTATTTAAATATTTTTCTTAGCAGTGCTCGCGTTTTTTATTCTTTAATAAAGACATTAGGGACGTTTATTCCATGACGTGGAATAGTTCTGCAGTTGCATTACGTCAAAGCGACAATGAAAGCGCTGCAGCTGGTTTATATGCAGTAAGCACGATTGCCAAGATGCAGGATAGATGTCTCACTGGCTTCACTGTTCATGCTGTATTATACTTGGAAATGTCACTAATGAATAATTGAAACAATTTCAATTGTTTTACAAAAATAATAACTTACATTAAAGTAGCTCTTGTATTCAATATCTGATAACATAATCAGCTTTAAGAACTGTTCTACGTTTTTTAAATCTTATTTATTTACAAAAGAAGTTTCATTTAATGTTAATTCAATTCCTTACAACCGTTTCTAGTGAAACAACGCCGGAAAAGCCGTTTGTATAAAAAAAACTCAAACAAAAGAACAGTCGCAAGAAAAATAGTTTCAAACTTTTCCCCTCTTACACAAGACAAAAACAGTAAAAAAACATTTCCTGACAGTTGCTTCACTATCATTATAATAGCTATTAAAGCAGCTATCATTCTTATTTACGGAGATAAGGGATCTGACACATGTTACACAAACCTCCATATCCATTACTGTGAACACACCCTTACGGGCGATCCGGGGATGTACCCGGAAAACTCACAAACTCATGTTTATGGGTTTAAGAAGGAAATATTCATATTTTTTTCGCTTTAACTTCTTTTATTGCTTTGCTAACTTCGCTCTTTTACGGAATTTAATCCCCTGATGTTCGTTTTGATCAGGCGTTAGGTTGGCTCAGTTCGTTATTAAGCGTCTAAATAAAGTTTTAATTTATGGTTCATTATCTCTTCTCAATTTTCTTTGTGCTTAATTTTTTTAAGTAGACTGGTTAATTTTTTTGAGCATATTTTGTCGAAGAAATATAGGAAAGGTGTTTTTTTTTCTAGCATGATCTAAATTGAAGTTTTTGTCCTCACTTTAAGGGACAAAGCAATGAAAAAATTCCGACCAGATATTACGACTTTTTTATGGACACTTTCTCTTGAAGATTTTTGGTATTATTGGCAGCTTGTAGTAAAAATAACAGCAGTTTTTGCTACATACTTTGTTGTAATACAACTACTGTGAAACATAGAGGCTTGTGAATTCGACTATTATGTTGGTAGCTCTCCCGAGCAGATTACTGAAGTGAATTCAACTAACGATGTGTCACTGGTTTTGTCACCAGTTTTCATCCCATATACGATTGTAATTTAATTTCACGTCAACTTTTACGTGTCTCAGCTTGATGTTAATTAGCAACTTTTTGAGTATTCTCATTACATTATTGTCTTTAAAATAATCCTTTCGCAACTGCTGTCAGTTTGTTTCAATAAAAAATTGGGGGATGAAACGCCCACATCTGGGAGTGGCGCGAGGAGATGAAGCGCCGGGGTGTAACTCCGCTGCCGCGAGAAATCACGGTACAGCGGACAGAGCTCCGGCAGGATCTCATGGCGGCTTGGAGTGTGCGATTGTCGCAACCCAGATATGGGCACGCCACAATCGTGGCGATAAGTCCCCTCTTTGAGGAGTGGCTAGAGAGGCGCCACGGCGTCCTCACCTTCCGCCTGACGCAGGTCCTCACCGGACACGGTTGTTTCGGGAGGTACCTGTTTCGCATAAGGCGGGAGGAAACGCCCGGGTGTCACCATTGTGTGGATCGTCCGGAGGACACGGTGGAGCATACGGTGGAGGTCTGCCCGGCTTGGGCAGAGCACCGCCGTGTCCTCGTGGAGGCGATCGGCGGCAGTGACCTCTCGCGTCCGGCCCTGGTCCAGGCCATGGTGCGGAGCGAGAGGGCATGGCAGGCCGTCACCTCCTTCTGCGAAGCAGTAATGCTCGCGAAGGAGGAGGCGGAGCGCGTGAGGGAGAGGCAAAGTTCGCGCCCTCACGCGCCTAGCCGCCGTAGGAGACGCCCTGGGCGTCGGGACTCCTTGGAGGATTCCCGGCCACCGTAGGCGCGGGCTTGCGGGCGGTGAGCAATGGGTAGCTCGCCCCCGATAAGGACCAGGCCCGGGTCGACGGCGCGTCGTGTTCCACGCGCGCCTCAAAGAGATGTCAGCAAAACGGACGGGGTCCGCTAGGACCGTTGCCCGCCGGGGTTGCGGGTAGTCCTAAGGGGAAACCGTGGCCCCTGGCATGGCAAGGGAAGGAACACGGGTGGGTTTTAGTCAGTAAGAGTCTGACACGCCCTCCCGCTCCGCCCAGAGCGGGAGAAGTCATTGGATGATTTCCCACCCAAAAAAAAAAAAAAAAAAAAAAGGTCAATAAATCCTGCAGTTTTGTTTTTGCCTCCCCCAATACCTTCCAGGAATCATTTTGCCGCGCCAGCTCAAACCAGCCCTCGCGGTACGACTCCAGCCGGTCTATTCTGTAAAAATATCACCGTGAAAACTTAGGTGAAGTGAGCTTAAAGTGATCGTCATTCCACCTGTTTGCTAGGGATTGACACAATTTGACAGCTTACTTCACCTTAGTTTTCACGGTGAGATGTTTACGGAATAGCACTACAGGTCATCTCGCCACCTATTCACATTCAGTGTTTTTTTTTTGTTTAATAATTTTATCGGATCAAAATCCACAATGCTTTTTCAGAATCAGATTAGATTCTGAATATTATATAATTTATTATAATCCTCGTGTTATTTTATAAATATTTTCATGAGATTGTTTTCAGACAACGTTTGTTTAATCATTCACATCTCGTGTTTTTATAATCTAAACGAGTTTAATATTTTATATTTAATCCCAAAAACAATAATAGAGATAGAGCTTTTAAAAAAATCAAGTAAGCACAAGACAAAACATCCTTGAGGGTGAAAATTGCGTGTGTATTAACTTTTTAAACAAATGACTACCTCAGATGATTGATATCAATGACTTGATTGCTTAAAACACGCACAAATAAGGTTAAAAAGTGATATTTTTATCGCTTTGGTTACATGTACCGTCCACCCCATACATTTAATGGAATAACAATGCAATAACAAGACAAAAAAGCATTTATTATGTAACAGTTAGCGTGCAGACTGCATCGATCCACGCCTTCATAATTCAGGGCTGGATTTTCCATTGACTCACTTTACGGTGACCATGAAAATGTATGAGACGGCGCGGTCGTAAAGTTGGCGTTAAGAGTTCTCTTACTGTTACAGTGTCGATTTCTAAATGTGGGAACATTTTGTTCGATCCGCTTAAATGTGGTCTCAAATATAGATTCAATTAACTTTCTGTTACTTTGATGTTTGTATGTTAGGGGTTTAGACAAAAAACAATCTGTCGGTTATCCGATCAAACTATATTACATTCATAGTTATTATTTCTGTGTCTAGTTCAACATTATCAACATAATGGAATGCAATAAAAAATTAAGAAATTAGGCATTAAGTCCGCCTCTATACATTTGTGTGCTAGATGTATTAAATAAATAATAATAAATAAATAAATTATAAAACTCATAAGATGATATTATTTTCAATAGCAACAGGGTTTTTTATTCAAACAAATGTTATTATTGAACCTTTTTTTCTTGCTTTACAGATAAATCTGAATAGAATACGCTGCCGGCGTAATGAGTATGTTATGTCGTGTGTCTGTTCGTTTATTAATTTTTTCTATGAATCCGTGTAAGCTTTATAAAAAATATAGGTACTTAATACATTAATTTTTATTAACATTTATATTTAGTCTGGAAAGTTACATAGCCTATAAAGTCTATCTGCTCGTAGCTAATGTTTAGTTATTGTAATCTATATTTTAGAAAACAAAACATAAACATAAACACAATGCGTTTGCCAATAAATAAATAAACACATTCATTATTATTTTAAACGCCTAATTAACATTTAATGGAACTCGCGGCAGTTTTCGGGAAATTCTCGCTCGCGAAGCATAATAAGAATGTAGGAAACGGTTCCAAGAATCGGCTAATGGTGTAAAGGCGTCTTTTGTGATCGTTAAATTAAAGTATTAACCTTTTGGAGACTGCCATTTTGTTTGAGAATTAATTTGAGCACGAATTTGTTATACTTACGTGATTGCATGCTCCTTTGTATTCTGACAACAACAATTTTCTTGCAAAAATTCTAAAGAAATGCCAAACTTTATGTTGGTTGGTATAAGCCAGGTAGTATAGAAGTAGCATAGAATATTACATTAAAGCAAAAAGCAGCCATAAAATAAGCCTAAACGTTTTGAATATTTCATGGGCACTCTAAAATACACCCTGTATTGATAACACCCGTACAGGTACAATCACGACAAAAACATGTTTCAGTATCGCTGTTATTCACGGTACACGTTAATGCAAAAGTGTTTCTCGTTGTTCACCCTCTGATACTTACCGTTAATAAGAACGAAACGAGCTTTCAGCACATGTATTAAAGCTCAAATTCGAATAACTCGTAATTGGTAGCAAACTCGTATTGTTGAGAATAATAGCGTTATAGTAATTTAATTTTAAGTGGATCTTATACAATGTTAATAAGACTTAAATTGGCATAACACAGACATAATTAAAGTATCCTATTGTTAAGTAATAATAATAGTCTAACTAGAACGTATATAATTTGGTTTTACGTCGAATTTTCGTGAAATACAATAATATGTTTGAAGTTTGGAAAATCTTTTGTTGGAATTGAATTGTGAACAATGTATAAGGTGGAATACAGTAATAATTAAGGTAAATACTGACTTTAATAGGTAAATAATGGGTTGGTTATGCGTTTTGAGCCTTATGCTTATACTTAAAGTCACAGAAAAATATACTAAAATCTAGGCACAACACATTTTATTTAAATAATCATATTATAAAGAGGTATGTTTGTTTGTATGTAGGGGGTAATCTCCGCAACTACCAGTCGGATTTGAAAGATTATTTTTCATTGGAAAGCCCAATTCTTGAGGAAGGTTATAGGCTAAGAAACATCACGCTATGACCCTTAGGACCCGAACAAAAAGAAAAAGAATAAAAGTCAGAAAGAACGCTAAGCGAAAACGAAGTAAAGCGAAAACAGAGCGGGCGCGCGATGGGATGCGACGCGGTGGGTCGGGGGCCGAAACACGCGGACGCTGTCGCCAGTAAAAATAATGTAATTTCGCTGCCGGTTCGTTTCTCCACTTCATAGAATAATAGAATTTTGTAAACAGCCTAATTTTTCACCTAAAAAATCTATAGCAATTTCCCAGCTCATTTCTCATTACATCCGTAGTCCGGTATGCTCATTTGCTGAACAGACATTAACAAAGTGTCCAAGGAAGCTGCCAGCCAATCAAATGACAAAGGACTGAGGAAGTCCCGCAAAATTGGTATTGGAATAGAAAAGTAATTCGTTGAGAGAATGAACGGAGACTGATTCGTGAGGAAGTCTCTTTGAGCGGAGCGTTAACTGAGCAAAATGTTTGATTTGGATTTATTTTGTCCATAATTTATAGTCTTGGCTGGATTGGTTAATGTTGAAAGTCTACATAAATACATAAACCCACGCTTGTTGAAAGTTTATTTATGAATATTATAAACATTAGAAGGATCTTTTTTTTTTTGCAAACGTTTTTTACATGGTATATGAGCGGACAGTTTCAAAATAATAATATGTCCGCATTGTTGTCAATAGGAAAAGTGCCCAAAAGGCTAATTGTTAATAGGAAAATATTTCCTTGCAAGGAAAACGTCAGTAAACGAGGCAAAAATGCAGATCTTTTTTAGAATATCCTCAAAATTAAAGCAGTAATTCTGTGATATTCTGTTATTCAAACATCTAAAAAAATGTAACGTCATGTTCACGTCCAATTTAATTCTATTTTCATCCACAAAACCGTTGAACAACATCATGACATTCTTTATTAAAATAAACAAAAACAAAATTTCAGTTTCATCAAACCCAGCGCTGTGTAGCTAAAAATTGATATTTTCCTCTCAAAAAATATCCAAAATCTCCCGTTTTTTCAGTGCGTTCGCAAAAATGAAGGTTGTAATTTAGCACGTCAGATGGTCGTGATGAACGAGTGACGTCACTGGAAGGGGGTGAAAGGGGGACTAGGGAGATAAATAATTGATAATCTGTAGATTAAACACTTTTGCTTGAGACTGTATTGCGTGTATGAATGTTTTAGGATAAAATTTGGATTACAAAATGTTCATATATTTTATACTTTTGGTGATGTGTATATTTTATCACTAACATCATCAAAGTCTTCAGACCCTGTTTTAGGTTATAATAAACCATAGAAAACTGCCACACTTATGATTTAGTTCTTTATACTATTATTAAATAGATAAAAGTATTATTTATTATATAAAGTATCTATATAATAAAAATTTATCCTATAAGTATAAATAATTTTCGAATTCAAATAAATTCAGTCTATGATCAAGTTAAAATTTCCAAATCTATTAAAAAAACGTTCAAATTCAACTTGAAACCAATAAAATAATCCATTATCATCATAAATTGGCAATTTTCTTCAAAATATTTATAATCTTCATCCCCTGAGAGAATTCTCAATATTGTTTCACAACTTAAGTATGGATTTTGGATCCAATCCCCAACGTATTATAGAAAAAGAAATTTGATTTCTTTTAACTTACGATTGAAGGGAGTTTACTTTGGGGTCTATTAAAATCCTTTTTATTTAAACACTCGAGGGCTGAAAGGTTTTTTGTGCCCCTTCTATATTTTTAGGGGCAAATTGATCCATTATTATGGTTTTCATTTGTACTTAATAATTTTACTGTCTACAGCAATTTCTTATTGGTTGCCATCTTAAGCATTATCAGCCTAAAGTTCCCACTGCACGGATACAGGCTTCCTCTCTTCGGGGTAAGGGGGCTGGTAGATGTCACATGTCTTTGTTGTATGTCGGTTACCATCACTGTACACTTATTTCAAAACTACAAAAAAAAAAAACAAGTACACTGTTCATACCAATAACAAAGAAACTTCCGGGAAATTACAGCAAATTCTCCATTAAATGGCTATAGCCACCACCTGGCAAATAACCACCATCAGTGTCGGTAATTCGAAAACAAAACCAAGTCTGAGGAAATTGCTGGCGAATTGGTAATGCACCAAAGTACCCCATTTGTACCCTGAACAAACTCCCCTGAACAGCCCTCTGTCTTTCGCCAATTTTCCCCTAGACTCCCCTGTGATTAGGGCACGGACACAATAAGACATTGTATTACGCCATATTTTGTTGTATTTAGCTACTTTAAAATTCTGTGCAAATATGAAATGGTAGACATAATACCGTAAAATCTTATTTGGTGCATTTCCAAAGAAAAAAGAGATATTCCCTTCAATCGTGTACGTTACAAATTGTAAAAGTTGGTGAGCCATTGACAATGTAATTGTAATGTAAAAACTATACGTAAATACGAGTATATCACTTTCAATACCATACCTACTATAACCTACTGTGCTAAAACTTTGATTATAGTATTCTTCAAACAATGCAAAGGTTGTCAACAGTATGTCTCAAGCCTAACGCTGGACGTCTAGTGACAAAAATATCAATAAAATAAATGAAATGGTCTCGCCGCCAGCGCCGCGGGGGCTGACACCGCAGTTTAGTTGTTCCGACGTGTGACGTGTAGAGATGGGTCGAGGGCAAAAACAAATATGGACAAAATGGGCATAAACTTGGCATATTGGGCATAAATGAGTTTACGCCCAAATAAATGCCCGATCATTGGGCATAAAAATGAATAACTTTGTTTTGTAAAAAATAAAGCAGGAACTTAACTTAAAATGAAAGTAAATGTCAGTAGGTATATTGTAAATTAAAATTCTAATGAAATATTCAGTCATAAGTCTTGTTAAAAAAATCACAGTTGAAAATTCGAATACGTAATTATAGAAAATATAATTTTAACTCTCGTAAAATGAAAAATGAAGTGAAGTTTTTTAATTGGCTTTGACACTACAATAATCATAAGTAAGTAATATAATAAAATAAATGTTTGTCAAGTTTTACCATCATCGTGGTCCTAATTATAATTTTGGCTTTATTTTGATGTTTATTACGTAAACTAATAATAGGTAATGAAATCGCTCAATACAATGTAGATAGCTTCACTCATCATCATCATCACTAAATTTGATATTAGATGCAACATCAACAAATTCTAGGTTTCGGTTTGTTGAAGTGGATGTTGATGGGCGGGAATCAAAATCCTCAGGCGTATTGAATTGAATCGAGTTAGATTCATTTTGACTATCATAATCATCGCTTAAAAAATCGTCGATTTCCGTTTCAAAATCGTTAACATTGGACAATTGGATACTTTTAGATGGATCATTATTTTCCTTTAAATTCCAATTGTATGCCAAAGATGTGATTTGAGCTGCTCTTTCTGTAGTAAGGCGATTTCGTTTAGCACTGTGTATGAAACCATGGATGCTAAACGAGCGTTCAGTAGCCGCAGATGTGCAAGGTGCAGTCAGGATACGAAGTGCCACTTTACTTAACGGCGAGGAACCACAAATTCCTATCTCTTGATACTGAGTGAGTTCATGTCCTTCAGCTATAGGGTTCAGCATATGTGCAGCGTAGTGTATGGGTTTGAGAACTTGTGTAGTTCTATGTTCCACTGCAGTCTTCAAACGTTATTTATCAGAAGTTTCTAGAATAGTTGTCGAAGTGCAAGCAAATAGCAATTTTGATAAGATATTTTTGAAGATCATATAAACTTTACTGATGTTATAATTATCACCCTCGAGTTCAAAGATCGCTTGTGTGATTGGTTCCATTATACTAACACATTGTGCAACCATAGTCCAAAAACCATCGTCGAGAATCGTACTTTTGACGTCTGATGTAGGTTGGGTATGTTCATGGACAGCGAAAATTTGAAGTGCAGCTTTATTGACTTTCAGACTTTTTGAAGCCGCGACATGACTCCCCCATCTAGTTTTACATGGTAATTTCAAGGTTTCACCATTAATTTCTTTGTCAGTCGGTTATTGCCCTACCCCTTCATAGCTTCCGTTGCTCAGTCCCGCACTCCCGCGCCCGCGTCAACCCGATCGGTGGTATAATATGTAGTTAAACTATTAAGCGGGGAGTTCCCTTTATAATTACGCAGCATATAACGGGCGCGCGCCCGGAGAACGTTATTGCGCAACATATAAAGTCCGAACAGGAAATGCTGCTCACGTCTTGGAAAGATGAACAAGCTGCCATTTTATCCAAGCTGGTCAGGGAAGTTAGCGAACTCAAACAAAAATGTCTCTCGATTGAGAAATCCTACACCGAACTCGACAACAGCATGTCGTTTATAAACGAAAAATTTGAAAGCCTAAATTCTAAAGTTTCGTTACTGGAAAAGGAGAAAATTGAAAACGAAGACCAAATTAACCGCCTAAACAAGCAGGTACAAGATCAGCACTTCCTGTCTCGACAATCTACTATCGAGCTGCGTAATATCCCAGCTAAAGAAACAGAAACGCCTGCAGATCTCATTTCTGCAGTTTCAAGCGTTGGGAAGACTATTAACATGGAGGTCCAGCAATCTGCTTTCCGGGATGTATATCGTATACCTGGAAAGGCAGGTTTATGCAGACCAATTGTTGCTGAATTTAGCTCTGTCAATAAGAGAAATGAATTCCTTGCTAAAGTGAGGAAGTTTAATAAAGAACGCTCCGTCAACGACAAGCTAAACACACAAATAATCGGAATTGCCGGGGAAAAGAAACCAGTTTATATAGACGAACATTTACCTCCCGCAACCAAAAAACTGTTGTATGACGCCCGTCAGTTTGCTAAGGCAAGGAGCTATACCTGCTGGTACTCCAATGGAAGAATTCTTTTGAAGAAAAACCCAGCAGACAAACCCGTTGAAATTAAATCCGAGAAATGTATTAGCATGTTAGCAATACCAGTGCCAGTACCAGCCCCAGTACGAGTTAAACCATGACTATTTTCATTTTCTCCAAATGCTATTCGCGTTTATGCATGTATTCGATGGTATCTTATAAATCTGTTTAACTTCTATATTGTTAACTATTTCAATTATTTGTCAATGTACGTAACACCTAAACTAAAAACACAACAAACACATCTTACACACATACACAGTTGCACTCAAGCTAGTATTTATGTTTACAATTACTTCAGCAAGCTATATTACAGAGTGATGATGTTGAAAAAACGCCTTGCATTGCATCCCTTTCTGCCTACCGTTACTAAACCTTTAGTATATCATTCGATAATTTAGAAGATATTCAAACTGACCTGGATAGTATTTCAGTAGCTCACTCTGCCACTTGTATGATTGAGGATTGTGGACAGATTGCTAGCTTACATAAAAATTCTATTTCCCTGCTCTGTCAAAACATACGAAGTATAATTAAGAACTTTGACAGCCTGACAACACTCCTCGAAAGAAGTAGAACATGCTGGGATTGTATTATACTCACCGAATGTTGGCTATACAATTCCCCCCCTCTTCCCTCAATGCATGAGTATACTTCCGCTACCACTACCAAGCATAGGTCACAAAATGAGGGCGTAGTGATATTCTTCCGTTCCCATCTTCAGGCTTCTGTCTCTGAGCCCCTAGTCCAGGACGCTAACTGCTTATTGCTAAAACTAAATAATGATACCGTTGTAATTACAATTTACCGCTCGCCTGCTGTTCGAAATGTCACCGCGTTCTTGGATTCACTGAATGAACTCCTGAAATCTGTCTCCAGCTATAAAAATATTATTTTAACCGGCGACATAAATATTAATATACATGAAACCAGCGATGATTCCCGGGCAACTGAGTATTTGACTATTTTAGCTTATCACGGCATGCTTCCAGCACACACCCTTCCTACACGACATCGAAACTCTTGTCTGGACCACCTAATTCTAAAAACGCGGCATCCTGCTTTCTGTTTCGTCGCTGATACCTCGATTACCGATCATGACACAGTTCTGTTCTTTCTGGAGAACTATACCACATCCAATTATTCTAACCAAAAAATTAGAACTACTCGGGTATTGGACTTCGAAAAAATTGAATTGGACCTTCTCGAGACAGATTTTAGCCCCTTATATACCTCCCCAGATGTTAATGTAGCGACCGAATTCTTTATCTCTACTCTCAAACTAATCCTACTTCAAAATTCTACATTTAAAGTGTTTTCCAACCGTAAAAGACTGAGCAAACCCTGGATGACCCCAGGGCTTCTTAGATGCTTACGGAACCGCGACAATTTGCATTTGAAATCAAAAAAAAATCCCCATAACGAAATTTTACAAATTACTTTTAAAAGGTACAGAAATTACTGTTCACTGATACTTAAAACTACTAAATCTAACTATAATAAAGCTCAAATAAGTCATGCACAAAATAACAATAAAAAACTCTGGGAGGCTATAAAATCAGTAACTCACACTGCAAAAGTCAAGACACACGCCGACGCCCTTCTGTCATCCTCCGATCCAGGGAGCTCCGTAAATGAAGCGAACTCTTATTTTGCTAATATTGGACGTACCTTAGCTGAAAAGATACCTGCCGTTGCAACCATACCTCCACAATCCGCTGTTCTCCATGCGTGCCATAATTCCCTTGTCCTTCTAGAAACAGATGAAGCTGAATTGGATCGTTTAATTATGAATCTTAGGAGCGATTGTGCGACAGGTTCCGATGATATATCAGGCGCTTTTCTTAAAAAATTCAAAAATATACTCATTCCCCACTTAACTTACATATGTAACCTTGCTTTTAGTTCAGGCACTTTTCCAAATGCTTTCAAGCTGGCAGTAGTGCACCCGATTCATAAGGGAGGGGACAGAGATCGTTTGAACAATTACAGACCTATCTCAATTTTACCCACACTATCAAAATTACTTGAGAGGCTAATGAACAACAGATTAGTAAAATACCTAAATCAAAATCACATACTCTCATCTTCTCAATATGGTTTTCGCTCCGGAATTTCCACTAACAATGCCGTATTAGACCTAACAAATACTATCGTCACCAAACTTGATGAAAAACAGAAGGTCATAGGCGTTTTCCTAGATTTAGCGAAAGCCTTCGATACTATTTCTGTCCCCACCCTCATTGCCAAGCTTGAGGGAATTGGTATAAGAGGCACACAACTATCCCTTTTCAGTAGTTACCTCACAGGCAGACGACAATGTCTCAGGATTGGAGATTGGACCAGCGATGAACTCCCAATAACTTACGGAGTGCCCCAGGGCAGTATTATCGGTCCCACGCTTTTTCTCATTTATATAAATGACCTTTGCCAGCTAAAGCTTCCTAATGCTTCCATCTTTACCTACGCCGATGACACTGCTCTAATATTCTCCGGGGATACGTGGGATCTGGTGTTTCAATATGCACAGTCTGGACTTGCCTTTGTCACCAGCTGGTTGGCACAGAACCTGCTCACTCTGAACGTTGATAAAACGAATTACCTCACCTTCTCGCTTTCAGCCGCTGGAAAGCCTCCTTCCTCTTCTCTACCTTTAATCGCTCACTCCTGCATTTCAACTGACATTTTAGGCTGCGATTGCCCCCACCTTAATCGGGTAAGTTGCATTAAGTATTTAGGAGTGCAGATAGACGACTGTCTAACATTTAGTACTCACATTGATACACTTACTACACGGCTGCGCAGGTTAATTTACGTTTTTAAGAACCTCCGTTACGTTGCTGACACCAAGGTGATTAAACTAGTGTATCTGGCTCTCTGCCAATCCCTCATCCAATATTGTGTAGCTGCTTGGGGTGGTTCAGGAAGGTCCCACATGTTGAAAGTGGAACGCGCCCAAAGGGCACTGCTGAAAGTTGGTTGGCAGTTACCCTATCGCTTTCCTACCACAGACCTTTACAAAACTTGTAAGGTTCTGTCTGTCCGTAAATTATATATCCTCAATCTTTTAATGACAACTCACAGCCACATAGCCTACGATCCTTCCTTGCTCTCCCAACGACGTAAGCATTCGGTCTGTCCCTCTATCCGTACAAATTGTGCTTTGGCCCAACGCTCCTTCCGTTTCCTAAGCAGTCATGTGTATAATAACACTAACAAAATTTTAAACATATACCCCTTGTGCAAATCCAAATGTAAAGCAAAAATAATAACTTGGCTTCTTGATTTGGATTATTCTGAGACGGAAAATATTTTAGCTGTTTTAAAATAAATTAGATAGTAAATTTGTAATCCACACACACACACACACTCATACAAACACAACACACACACTCACAGACACACCATTCACTACACACTCGCAGATTCTTATTTCTTTTTTTTTTTGTTATTAGTTTAAAAATTCTCTTAATTTTTATTTTAGTTTAATATTCCTCTCTGTACGTGTAGGCCTTGATGTGTTCAAATTAGTTCTAAATAGTATTGTTTAAGAGGGTGAGAGCCTGGAGATCTGTCATACAGGTCCCGAACCCACTATAGACTCCAGCTCTCACAAAGGTTACAAATCTGATTTGACATAATATGACATGAACCAAAGTCTGTACCTTTTTGAGAGAAATAAATCATTATTTTTTATTTATTTATTATATATTTCAAGGACGTATTCATATGTCCTACCCGTACCACAGATTAACCCGTTTGACGTATTTATACGTCCTGCTCGCTTAACAGGTAAAGCATACTCTTAACCTTATTATATCGATTTCTGGTTTGTTGCAATATATTAGCTACAATCCAATATGTTTTTGGAAATTTACCTTTTCCGCACACTCAAATATAGCTATTTGAATGAAAAATTTAATAAAAGTTCTGTTAAAGTTTTTGCCCAGGCAAAAGGCATTTATTGGGCGTTTATGGGCATATATCCGGCGCTTATTCAATGCGCCCAATATGCCAGGGCATTAACCCATCTCTAGTGACGTGCACTGCTCTCTGACACATGTCAGATTGAGACAGTCTCCTTTACTCTCTCTATTATAATAATGGTCGACAAAGACAAGATGTAGACTAATGTGATTCTTGGAATTCCGAAAACAAAATTGTGGGACTTTAGTATTGAATGTTTGCTATTTTTTATAAAATATATTTGTACGCCTGTGGGCAAAACATAGAGGATCTATCAAACTGTAAAATCTCGTACACTGTTGTAATATGACCTGTGTTTACAAATAAAGCATTCTGATTCTGATTCTAAATACTGCAATAGAAAGCTAAAGCTGGCTTTTAGTGTCTAGGCTTAGGTATGTAGATACATCGGATGAGGAAGCGCAGTAAAAGCAGAGATTATCTGTTCTTTTACATCCCTCAAAATCGAACAATGCTGTTCAACTTTTTTATTACCTTTCAATTGAAAATGAATGCTTTCAATAGTTTACTTCGATTTCAAAATAAAAATTGCTGCAATTGAGCCATTACGCTAGCTCAAATGTTGAAAACAGTGTTATAGCAGATACAGATCTAAAGGATTACAAAATTACATCTATAACATGAAACCATAAGTCTTATAGAGTAAAAAAAAAGCATCAGGTGTACGGAGTACTTTCTTGTCATTCAATACCGAAGGAAAGCTATTGCCAGGTTAATGGCTGTTGCATTTTGCCATCAATTCTACCTTAATAGTTTATCCTTGAGGTGTGCAAGCGAATAGCGAACGGAAAGATTGGACAAAGTACGATAGTACCGGTAAGAGTACCTATGGATGAAGAAAAACAGAAGTTGTACAATTACAAAGTTTGCAGCACGATTAAGGGCAAATTTCACCAATAAAAACTGAACACGATCAGCCAATAAACCACGTTTAAGAGCTGTCAGTGTCATTATTTTCTTTGGAATATTGACACTGACAGGTATTGAACTCGGTTTGGATGTGCTGATCGCGTTCAATGTCATTGGTGAAATTAGCACTAAGTGTTTGTTTGTAAAACCTGGACTGACACATTGCCAAAATTAACACAACTAAGTACCTACCTACATAAAATATTGACTGAACCATGAATTGAACTTTGTTACAAGGATAATATCGACCACGCAATACATAAAATTTACTAAAAAGACACGGTTTTTGGGTCTCTTACAAAATTCTGACTGAGTTGACCTGCGCCAGTATTGAGTTAACATGTGAAGATATCAAATACCTAAATGACCTGCTTATGAGCACAACCACAGAGGTCCCACGTACAAAACTTAATTAATAGGAATTAATTAAGTTTTGTACGTGGAAGGAAGGAACGAAGGTACGAGGAAAAACTTTCTCTCCTCACTTAGACCACACTGCTAGCCGCAAAGGGAGGCTAGACCAGGGGAGGGAGTGTTTATAAAAGCTTCAATTAATTATAGCACAGGTGAAGCGGCGCGAATAAGCACGAGGGATGTATATGAAACTGTGCGGTTTTTCACGTCAAATTGATGCGGCGCCATCTTTGAATTCTATTTATAAAATTGAACTGAACTGTTGATTTGAATTGTCAATGACAGAAAAGCGAATGTCATTTCAATTTTTTCAATGAAAGTTTATCCTTCTCTCTATTTAATCACGCAGAACGTTCGATGCAATTGTTATGCTTATTTTTAAACTTGGGAGAAGTAAGACAAGAAACTATATAATTGCAGCATAATGACGCACCATCATTATGGAGTAAATTAAAATCAAATTAAGATACTACTCTTGAATAGTTGTTTTTATATAAAACTATTAAAACGACGTTTAAGAAAAAAATTAATTAAAAATGCATTAAATTACTTATCGCATAATGGAAAATGCAATTAAGTCTTCAATATATAAACTAACAACATCAAAAAGTGGTATTATGTAATTGGACTTCAACCAATTCCAAAGGTAAGTAAATACGCAAGCATTTCGTTATAATTTTTTTTTTTTAATATTTCTTTCTTTATAATATTTTGTATTTTAAAATATAACGCCTGCTGGTAACTTGTCACAAAATTTAAAGTTATAGAATATCAGTGTGACTGTCGTTTTTCTATTGAATACATGGCACATTTTTTTTCAATTCCTCTTTCTTGTAGTAAAAAAAATATCTTTCTTAAAAATATAATACTTAATTCAAAATTCAAATTAAACATCAGAGGGTACTACAAGAGTCTGGGTGCTGTGTGTATAATTATGATTGTCCCTCTCACTGAGACCTCACTCGAGCTAAATTTAATTTTCTCCTCAGACCATACTTAATCACTACTTGCGAACGAATTAAAAGGTTTTCAGGGAATGGATTTTTTTTATTTACTTTAAGGCACACGTTTTTGCTTGAATTTAATTTCTGAGAGCATAAGAGTGCTTGAAGAGTTTTTAACATCTGTAAAGACTTAAAGTAACGGTATTAGATTTTGTTTCGAATTTCATGTTAAACTCAGATTTATTTCGAAGTTAGACATACGTTTTGACGTTCAAAAAGTGCTGATTCTCAGCCTAGTTTGAATAAATGACTTTTGATAGATAGATTGGTTAACTTATTCCAGCTAAGTTCTTAATAAGTAAGGCAAGCTTTCATTTTTTAAGCACTTGTTTCTAACTTTTTGTTAATTTAGGTCTTCTGACAAGGAAAATTACACCAGAAAAAATAGTTACCAGGAAATCTTAAAATATTCCTTAATTTAATTTAAATTAAATTACATTCACTTACAGATGAAACTGCTTCTCCTTATCGTTTGCGTGATCGCTGTGGCCCGTGCCGACGTGCGCTGGGACCCCAGCGGCCAGTATCGGATTCTAGTCACCGAGCCCGTTGAAGGTGATCCTCCACAAGAATTCAAGATTGACTCCAAACCTACAAAAGAAATCAAACTTCAGACACCACCTTTTATCAAGAAATATAAAGTCGTTGATCTTAATAGCAACAAGTTCGGACTACCCTTCCCTTACCCTGGTTACCCTTTCCCTGGTTACCCTAACCCTGGTTACCCTTACCCTAGTTACCCTCAACGTTTAGCTCAACCAGGATATTCTATTTCTTCTCCCTACATTCTTCGTGGTTATGCACCTAACTATTATGAGTAAAAAGTTACAAATTGATTTAACACTGAAGATGGTGTTGAATAAAGGTTTTTGAGAAGATTTGTTTATTTTTATTTTTTGTATGGAACACCACATAAAAAACACGCTTGTTTTTCCCAAACATAAGCAGCACCTAAATTACGTAACACACGATCAATCATAATCTGAATCATTTTGAAGGATATTGCGAATCCATTGCTTCAAAATATATGTTCGAAAAATTTGTCTGCTCAACAACGTAAATAACGCAATGAATGTTTTTGAACTGACAAAATGAAACAGATTGTAATTGATCGTGTGTTACGCAATTAGCACGCTCATGAGGCTAGTTATGTTTTCTTTCTTTTCTTAAAAAATCTTGTTGTAGGGGCCTATTGCCATTGATAAAGCATACATGCAGACACTATTTATGACTACTCTAGAAACAGAAGTTACTGTTAGTGATGGATTTTGTGTTGTTTTGTGGATAGTTCTACCGCTACTCGAACATTCAGCCCGAAATCAAAGAGTAATGAGCTCCACTTAGTTGCCATTCCTCCCAGTTAGACGTTGAGAGGAATTCTCTAATGATACAGACAAATGTGTTTCTAAATGCTGGCTACTACACTATATTATTAGCAGGTTATGGGTAATGCACGTTAAGTGATATTTTTTTGTCTGATGTTATAAATTAGGTATTCACAATAACAAACCTCATCTGAAGTTTGTACCAAAACAAGTGGGTGTCTACATAGGATGTTTAGTTTACGGCTGGCATTAACTCGCTGATACTATAGATTATGATTTGCATACGAACTAAACCGAACAAAACCGTTAAATCATGAATTAAAACGTCATAATACGTTCATAATAGACACTATTCGTCTAATAAATAATAGCCATTTTTTTTCAGCCAATATAGACGAAGTTTTAAGCTTCACCCGTAATTGTTCTACCGTGAAGTTTATTTAAAAATCTTATTGTAAGAATCGCGTCGCGCCTTCGCGTCGCGCCAGTCTGCAAGAGGCTTTACAGGGTGTGTTTGTACCCATTGAACTACTTTTGTACTGGATTCGCTGTTTAGTCTGATGTGTTATTTTTTTTTTCAAAAAGCAATGGAAACTATTATGATGAGGTTTTTTTGCATTACATACATAAGCTATTACCTCCGTGGTAATTACGTATACGTACATTGTGGTATTATGCTACACTGATGGTGGTGGATGTCAGCTGATGACAGTCTCTCTCTGCACAATGTCTCTCTATCAGAATATTTACCTGCGTCTAGTCTCCACAATTGATAATATTGTCCTACGATGACAATGTTTGTTACCACGTATTAAATATTTATATGGCATACCTATAAACAAGATATGCTGAGAAGTTTGAAAAAATATAGGAATTAATACCCGTTTTTTTAAAACGTTTGCATTCTAAAATCAAATCAAAAGTCATTTATTCAAACTAGGCTGAGAATCAGCACTTTTCGAACGTCAAAATTACATAAGACAGTCCCGCAAAACGCCCACCCTTCACCACCTCCTAGTGCTATAGCTAGGAAGAAGAAGTGGCGGAACAAACTCCCCAGCAGTATCAATCTGTCAAGAACACCTCTAATTAGGGTTCCGTAGTCAACAAGGAACCCTTATAGTTTCGCCATGTCCGTCTGTGTGTCTGTCTGTCCCCGGCCTAGCGCAGAGACTGTTAGTGCTAGAAAGCTGTAATTTGGCATGAGTATACATATTAATTACGCCGACAAAGTGGTAAAATAAAAAAAAATAAAAAAAAATAGGGTTCCTCCCCTACACCTAAAGAGGCGTTTTTTTTCGTCTATATTGTGAGTTTGTCAAAACCATTTTTGGATTGAGTGAGAGTTAACGAGTAATTATCGACCAACTTATATTTGCAGTTGCAAATATAAGTTGTTGTTTGTTGTTGTTTGTTTCTTGTTGTTTTTCAACTACAATGTTAAGTTTGTTCTTGGGATAAATTCATTTCAGCTATGGAACCCTTCATTGTGCGTGTCCCACACGCAATTGGCCGGTTTATTTTCATACATTTTTGTCAAGTTTTTGACATTGATTGGCGCTGAGATGTCATTGGGATTACATTTTGAACGTTTTATTACGGGAATTGGCTTTCTGGCATGCGACAACGTCATATAAACTCTCAACTCATAATAAAAAGGGCTTAGGACACCACGTACCCATAATAAAAGTAAAAATTTGTTCATTCTATAATTACTTCCCCAGCACATAATACCACATGCTTGCACGATCTTTTCCGCAATATTTACAAAGTCTCAAGTTCTCATTACGGCTCGCTTCGTGCAAGGTAAGGGATTATAGGATTTCTACTTATTTATAACACTGTATGAGGAGTGCTTTGTTTACGTTCAGGCTAAATGAAGGCTTATTTTAGTAAAGATTACTGCTGGAGTTTTCATGGAAAATGTAGTGAAATGGACTGCAAGATTTTATACTATACTAGCGTCTGCCCGCGACTGCGTCCGCGTGAAATTTCGACCCACCGCGTCGCAAGCCATCTTCCGTACGCGCTATTACTTTTTTTTTGCGCTTAGCGTTCTTTCTGGCTTTTTTTCGTTTTGCTCGGCTCCTAAGGGTCGTAATGTGATGTTACATAGCATATTCCTCAAGAAACTGGGCTATCAAATGCAAAAAGTTGTTATTGTTATTTCATTATATGCTGCACCGTTTCAAGTCATCACGTCAACGTCGGCTGTCGCTGGAAACCAGCGCTGGAGCTATGTCTCATAGGGTCGCAGCATTCTGAGCAATGGCCGTTTTGCATGGATGTGACGCATATTTTCCCCCAACTTTTTATTTTCGTGTATTTGTTTTTTCTTTGCGTCATGTTTGCCGCAAATAAATGTATTTTTTTTTGTTTCTTTCAAGAATAATATTATTCAAATCCGACTGGTAGTTCCGGAGGTTACCCTCTACATAAAAACTTACAAACAAACAAACAAATTGTACCTTTTTATTATAGGTTTATTTATTTATAGTATAGATATTTTGTTCATAATCGAAGAGACAGTGTTTTGAGAGTGGGTTACAAGATGCAGCAGCTAGGTAGCGTGAATATGATATTTATTATGTTTGAGTTGCCAGCACTCTAGTACCTTACTTCAAAAATAGACAGGAAAAATATTAATCAATATTACGAAACATGACCTTTAAACAGATAATTACGTCTCAGAGCGTCACTTAGTAAATGGCAATAATAATTAGGAAAATGTTTTCATCTATTTTTAATAGGTATTTGATAGCCCACGTAAGATATAAAACCACTGCTTACAAAACGTTACATTAGTTTGTGTTCTGTTGTGAGTTAGAGGACTATCGTTACAATTGTCAAATATCATTGTTTTAAAGGTAAGGCATAGATTTATTCACACTCTTTTACGAAATCATATCAAAATTAACATTGCAATGCTGTCAGCATTTTGGGCACGTTTCTCGTTTATAGCAATGCGGATGAAATTTTTAAGACAATTTTCGTTTTTAACCCCCGACGGAAAAAGAGGGGTGTTATAAGTTTAACGTGTTTAATTGTGTATCTGTCTGTTCCCTCGTAGCTCCCAAACGGCCGAACCGATTTTGATTATTATTTTTTTGTTTGAAAGGTGTCTTGATCGACAGTGTTCTTAGCTACAATTCAAGAAAATCGGTTCAGCCATTTGAAGATTATCAGCTCTTTTCTAGTTGATAATTGGATGTGCGCATCTTCCACAGGTCTGATCGATTCTAAATTTAGTATTCTGTTACTTCAATGATATTAGAAGAACATAGTAAACTTGAACCGATACTGCAGCATCACCTGGAATTGTGTCGGGGGTTATTAAAAATTTTAATTTTTTGTATCATAATATTATAACGTTGAAGTTTAAAGTTATAAGTGACGTTGAAATTGATATTGTTAATAGATGTCCCCGAATCAAAGCTCTATCTCTAGTTTGAATCTGTTAATTAATCCCTTAAATTTTATTTATTTATAGATGAAAATCCTCATTCTTCTGGTGCTGACAATTATCTACGTGCAAGCCGAGGCCAGGGGAATGGAATGGAACGACAACTATGGCAAATATCAGTTAGGTAACGAACCGATGTCAATCGAGTATCCGTGGTATCGGAACGAGTATCCGGTACCAGTACGTCATGCCATAGTGAAGGCGTATGACCCTGAATACTTTTACAAACAATATGGATACTATCCTGAACAATGATTGGTTAGAATAAAGTGATTGATGTTATTTTAATTGTATTTTGTTTTATTCAGATGTATGTTTTAGCGCGAATTTCACCAATGAAAGTGAACGCGATCAGTACATCTGTGATCAAGAGCTGTCAGTATCATCATTGTTGTGGAATATTGAAATGACAGCAGCAGCTCTTAAACGCGGTCTAGAAGGTGCTGATCGCGTTCAATGTCATTGGTGAAATTCGCCCTCAGTTATTAGCAAACCACCTCTTAGTATTTTATTAATAATTTCGATCCAGGATATAAAAATACGTAGGATACCTAAAAGAAAGATAGAAAGTTTGTTTATTCTGCACAAACTAAACGCACATTACAATTTTTGACATAGTACACACAAATGACAGATTAGCCAAAAGGCTCGTACTTAATAAAGAAAGGTATTAAAAAAATTGGCAAATTTTGTCCATTGCTTCATGTCAGGGCCAGAGACCAACGACAAACATGTTGTTTAAGGAGTGTTTAAGAGGGTTTATTCTGAAAGTTGGCAACGTCGCAAATAGATGTCAAATATTTCGCTGTTTTGATTAATTTGATAATATTTCTGTATGGAAATAAAAAATGTGGCTAACTAGCGAACTAGAATATTGATTATGAAATGCAATAATTAATATCGTAACACCGAATAGTTAGTTTTAGATGTAAAAAAAGTATTTGGTAACTTTCCAAATGCCTTTTTTTCACCTAAAACGGGTACAACATCAAATTCAATGTTATAATTGCAATTCATTATTAATATTCTAGTCAATTGGTTAGACACATTTCTTATTTCCATACAGTATTATTTCCAAATTAATCGAAACAGGTAAATATTTGACAGCTATTTACGACGTTGCCAACTTTTAGGATGCACCCTCTTAAACACTCCTTAAACAACATGTTTGTCGTTGGTCTCTGGCCCTGACATGAAGCAATGGACAAAATTTGCCGTGTATTGCGTAATGTGTTGCGACACTAATAAATGTATACCTACAAACAAATAATCAAAACATAAACAAAAGTTTGCAGAGTGAAATATTAATTTTTGTAACGAGCAAATAACAATAACAACAACAAATAAAAATTACCTACTATATCTTTATCAGATATGTAGGTGGGTTTATGTCAAGCATTTTCTCAAGCCATCCAAAACTAAAACAAATATTTAGCGCACAAATTATAGTTTAGCATTCCATATCTTTATACCTAGCGAGAGATAGCTCACAGCGGCCATTCTTCAAGCCGACGGCGACGGTGCGGTGTAGTAACAGCATGCATCTCGACACACATACTTGTACTAAAGTTTTTACCAACACATATAAATTCTAGCGCAACTGAAATTGCTAGTCTGAAAACTTTCAGTTCTACGCGACTGTTCGTTTAGAATACATTAGAATTCTTTGGAGATATGTAATTTTATCCTTTAAAAGTTTGTCATGCAGAATGGTGGTGGCGGCTGGAATTCGGTTATGTTTTTCGGTTGGTCTGAGTTTGAGGGGACAAATTTTAAAATAAATGGGTTTGTTTTTGAGTTGTGTGGTTTTATTTTAATATATTTTATTCATTTTTTTTGGAAGTTGGTACTACCGCTACAAATATTGTACCTATTATTGTATGCCTTTATATTTTTAATTGTGTCTAAACTTGAACCTATTATTAGTAAAAAGAGATGGATAGACATAAGAATATTTATGTGTACATCTCACGGTCCTTTTAAAAGGGAAACTATGACAAATATCAGGTAGAGAGCGAACCGGTATCAATCGAGTATCCGAGGTATCGATACGAGTAGGAACCAGAACATGGAGTTCTGGTTCCTACCATGGTACTCTGGTCATGTCATCAATCAATAAAAATACAATTTTTTTTCAATTTTAAGAGAACACATTTTATGATATTTAATTTTCTCTATTTGCAACTATTGAGCCTGTATATTGAGCCATCAAAGGATTGAATATGTCATCAAATGAGATGATAGGTACCTATTTAGAGTTACTGGGAATGTTTGGAAAATGTGAAGGCAGTCATTCGTAAGCTTTTGAAATGAGGATTCAATGAACATGCTACTTTCAACGGATTTAATAAATACTAGGTTTTGCCCGCAACTACCCCCTCGTGGAGGTCGGAATTGATCCCACGGGAAGATAATACCGGGATAAAAAGTATTACATTTTAAATTTGGCACACATATACCATGTGTGCCAAATTTCATCCAAATCAATTCAGCCGTTTTTGCATTTTTAACCGACTTCCCAAAAAGGAGGACATTATTTCTGTAACAGAAACGTTTCACAGAATAATGTTTCTCTTTCATAATTATAGTAGGTATGCCTTATCGAAAATCTTAAAATGTTCATTCACGGGCAGCAAATATTCCCAATGGGACGAAAGCGTGAGTTTATGTATGTGTAAATATTCCACTTATCATCTCTTATCATCACTTATTTATAAACTACTATAGCGACCCGCACGTGCTCCGATTGACATAATATTTAATATTAATGTTGTCGTGTGATGTAAGTTTAATACCTATTCATGTTTTATACACATAAATGATGGTGAAAACCGTATCTAAATCTGTAATTGAGAAGAGCAACGCGGTCACACAGAGAGTCACAACCAAAAAGCGACTTTGTTTTTACCCGACTACGGCGAAGCAAAAAGGAGGGTTATGATTTTGACCGGTACGTATGTGTGTATGTATGTTCCCTCATAAGTTCTAAACTGCTCATCATAATTTGAAAAATGTATCATTGGAAGCGTCTCGGTCGTCCGCTGTTTATAGGCTATGTAACGTCACATTAAATTGAATATAGCGCCCTATAGCGCTACTGGACAAAAAGTCATGAACTAAAAAAAAAGTTTTTTTATGGTGCCATGTTGGGTATCAAATGAAAGTGCTTAATTAGCACATTTCAAATATATATATATATATTATAACCCCAACATAATTTAAATAAAAATAAAAGTATAAAAACTAAAAACCCAACTACGGCAAAAAAGTCAACTAAAAAGGTATAAAACAAGTCATCTCAGACAGACATATCAAGAATCCGGAGTCACACGTTATCTATTCGAGAAGAGAGTCAAGAGACATTCAACCTTAAGATGGTAATGAAATTACGAGTTCGACTATACCTAACTATCTCATTGAAGACAAACTTATATCAAAGAACAGAACACCTTCACAAATTAACTTGCCTTACTATACGATTCGGTAATACAAAAGAGAAGGGCGTGTAGAGACAAACTTGGGGTTTGCACCCAAAACTAAAATGCTAACAATGGGATACCGCTAGTAGACGTCATAATCAATAAATTATACTTATCTTTTCATTAACATGTATACGAGGCATAGTAGCTCTTTCCCGCATACGTTTGATTTTCACTGAAAACAACTTTATTATCTAGGTACTATCTTATCACTAGTAGTTACAAAAAATAGGTAAATACTACAAGGATATTAAAGATTTCATTCAATTAAGCGGAAAACTTTGGTTCTAAGGTACAACTATGGGGTAATCAAATTAGGTTTAGGTACAATAGCTCTTTGTGAAAGGATTCGCCCGAGGAATATAATACTAATCGAAAAATTAAAAATTTAAATAACCCCCGACACAATTCCAGGTGATGCTGCAGTATCGGTTCAAGGTTACTATGTTCTTCTAATATCATTGAAGTAACAGAATTCTAAATTTCGAATCGATCAGACCTGTGGAAGATGCGGACATCCAATCATCAACTAGAAAAGAGCTGATAATCTTCAAACGGTTGAATTGTAGCTAAGAACACTCTCGATCAAGACGACTTTCAAACAAAAAAATAATAATCAAAATCGGTTCAGCCGTTTGGGAGCTACGAGGGAACAGAGAGATACACAGATACACACATTAAACTTATAACACCCCTTTTTCCTTCGGGGGTTAAAAACAACATTTATGTATTCTGGTTTCATTGTTATCGTAACCACTTATACAGGGGACAGTTTAACTATTCCTTGAGGTCGAAAGTGTTTCGGCAACCTCCTTGATCTTGAAGGTATCCAAAGGCGACGGTGATCACATCCCAACATGTTGCCCGTTACCCTATTCACCAACCAAAACACGTAAAAGATTCAGTAATTTTCTTCTTCTTACATCCTGGAACAGAAGATTCGTCCTACTACCTCAACTTTAAATCCCAGCACTTGTCCCACAAACTGTGAGCATTTCACGACATACGGAACCATTATAGATTTTCGATTTAGCACTCAAATTAAAGAAACAGGTGTGGGAATTGAATCTTCGGAAACTCAACGAGTTCCGAGAAACTTTCAGACTTGCAATCTTGAGTTTGTAAGATTTCGATTTGTTGGTAACGAGAGTTTGACAGTGGATTTTTGTTGCACACAAAATTATAGGTGAACTGGTGTTTTTGATGGTCTAATCAGATATAGTTTTTGAACTTTTCTTTTTTGTGGTAGAAAGAATTTCAATAACAACAAACAATTTCAAAGGATTTTTAGGACTTTTAGGGTTCCGTTCGTTGGAATGACAAAGCGAACCCCTTATATGATCACTCGTGTGTCTGTCTGTCCGTCTGTCATGACCAATTTGCTTCAAATCTAATGGATCGTTTAAGTTGGGTACACATATGAATTTCTGTGACTCAAACACGGACGTGTAACGTAAATAAATGAATTTTAAATAATTATGGGGGTCACTTTTGGACGGCAAATAAGAAAAAATAGTTTTATACTTAAAGATTACAGAAATATCTATATCAAATCTATGGTTTTAAAATAACAAGGCAAACCTCTCAATATTGTGCGTACAAACTTACATTAGCAGTTGGAATGTATGGGAGAACATGTTTTTCAACTACAATGTTAAGTTTGTTCTTGGGATAAATTCCTTCCGACACGCACTTGGCCGGTTTTTTGTTAATTTTTTTTATAGTATTCATTTTGGGTTGCTTTTATTCTAGTTTCAATTATAAAACATAATTTTACACTCAAATATTTCATTTTCATTGCTAAAAATAAATCCGAATAGGTACTCAATGGAAGCTAAGGTTAGCTTACAAATGTTAATGTTAATTTAAATATCCCTATTAAATATTATGATAGTATTCGCATTACCAGCATCTGTCCCTTGGGCGTAGGCTGAATATTAATTCATTATTCCACCGGTCGGATATTACTTAGCACTGTCTTTAATAAGACGAATATTAGGCGGATATTCGAAGTATTTAGAACCTTTTATAGTATCAACGATTCTGTTGGGAAATGAAATGTTTTGTTCATTTTTGGTTCGTTATGATTTATAGCTACTAGATGTTCCCAGAGGCATAACTCTTTGACCTTCTGAAGAGCCTTCAGTTAGTTATCTACTGAATTTTGATCAATATCGGTTTTGTATTTTCGTCGTTACAATTTATCAGGTAGGTAGACATAAAGAAACATTAATTTGTATTTGTATTATGGAAGAATCAAAGCACTAACTATTATTAGTTGACGTCATCACGTTAACGCCGGCTGTCGCTGAAAACCAGCGCTGTGGCTCTGTCTCGCATAGTGTCGCAGCTTTATACTGAGCGATGGCCATTTTCCCCCAACTTGTTCTTTTTTTTTTTTTTTCCGTCATGTTTACCGCAAATAAAGGTACAATTTCGTTGCCCACTGCAGACGACAACTGCATGTTTTATGAATTTCTATGAAATACCTTCCGCTATGGAAAGTATTTCATAGAAAGCAGTCGTGTTGTGGCGACAAGTCGCCTGCAGTTGCCCGCTGCGGTCAGTTACGGAACGGTACCTTAAACGTATTGTCTTTATTTCTTTCTTCTAATATGCTTTTAATCGTTTTGTTATTTGTGTCTGTGGCCGGTAAATAGTCACCGTCACTGGTAAATAGTGTGTATTGACCCACCGACACAGAAACACCGTTAACGAACACATTTGTTTAATCCTGTACTACACAAGCAAAGTCAGTCGGGAAGGTAGTTAAATACAAACAGAATTAGGGGTAGAACTAAAGTGTCCCTTTTGCCGTGGCTGATAAACAACGAACCGTACTTACCATCCGTAACTGAGCAAACTACTCGTAGTTCAGTTGCAGATATCTCTCGAAGACTCGTATATCTTAATTGATTGCATTAATAAGATTCTTGAAGAGAGGTATCGATTCTTTGTCTTAGTAGCATGAACTTCTGAGGAACTAAAAAACGCCACTAATGCAATTTGGCGTGGCTACTTACTGGGCCCCACTCATCTCACAAATATTTTTACTTTTTAAAAAGAAGACGAAGTCTTAGTAAAATTGAGTTAAGGTATTTTTCAGATAATGTACTTTTGATTTTATTTTTGTATACACTCTCTCAAAATTTTTGGTACAGATATTTTTATGCTAATCTTTATAATGAGCGGCCAAGGGCGTCGTGGTTGGTTTAACACATTCGCTGTACTTACAGTGATAACTTTTGGAAACGTGATAAGTCCTGCACAAGCTCTACTGCTGAGCATGAGGTCCTGTGTTAGATTCCCAGGTCGGGGAAAGTGTTATTGAGTTTTTCTATCAACAATTTCTCAATAGGCTCGCCTGTTACATGGGACTTAAACATAACTGGCGAAATGTAGGTGTACAATACGTTCACCTCTTTCATTCCGTTTGTGGATTACAGGCGTGATGTTATGTTATGTTATAAAAACGTGTTATTTATGAAGGTAGATAAATTATATTGCTTTTTAGCAGTCTTATGTTGGGAACAACAAAATAAATAGGTACGTATACAGTCTATACAAAGTGCCAAGTGTTCTCAAGGACAGCCAGTCAATAAAACCAAAAATATCTCCACAAAACATATACCAGATACAATCTCTTTGATTCTCCTGTCAACTATTCAGAAAGACACGTGTCACATGTATCCGGGCAGACATATTATTGGAATCTCTTTTCCTGTTCTTACTATTAAAGTACAAATAAGTCTTTCTTCATATATATGGTATATTTTTGGAACATGCGATACGAAAATATTATGTGAAGCTCAAAGGGTCTTTTGGGTCAAGATCGATTAATAGTGTTGAATTGTAAGTAATTACATCGTTATTATGAAATCACCTACATTATAATACAGCAGTTTGTTAAGAGTCCTAATACATTTTTTACGCAAATTCAAGGTTTATGACGCACAGACTCAGTGGACCTGTCCAGTCAGTAGAATAGAATAGAATAGATTCGATTCTATTCTATTCTATTCCAGTCAGTACACGCATTTGTCAATAATCGTGCAGCTCAACTTACAATTTATCAAGCTCAACGATTCGACATTTGGGTATGCCGCATAAATTAATCAAAATGCACGACCATGGTTAACATTTACTAAGAAAAGACAAGAAAAATGACCCACTAAGTCTTACACATTCACGGATAACAATATTAAATGGTTCACATTTGCCTTCCAGTTTGGATGAAACAAAAATAAAAAATTACGTCAACGTAAAAGAGAGTCATTTAAAGTATAAGTAATGCATTATCGGGTATATCTTTCAAAAAAAAAAAAAAAAAATCAAAATATTTTATTTCACATAAACCTACATGGGCACTTATGAAACGTCAGAATCTAGGTGCTCGGTTCCAATTGGTCGTTTCCTATGGAGAAGAGCCGGCAAGAAACTCCACGGTTACTCTTTTAAAAATAAATGGGTTTTACAATGCTTTAAAAAATGTACAGTTTGAATAGGTATGCGAGGACAGCGCTCATTTCTGCATCTTTCAATCATAATATAACATCACGCCTTGTTTCCCCGAAGGGTTGGGCAGAGGTGTACCTAAATTACACCCACAATCTTCAATCAAAATGAATCTATTTAGTTGAATCGTGTAATGCTGTCATTATGTATACCAAAGGCACACACAACACTCAATTACTTATACATATACTACACTCAATTAATGATGGCCAGGTAAAATGAGCTTATTCACGTTAGTTTTGTGTGTCCATAAGTTATTCATCTTCAAACACATGAAGCTTGTCCTCTAAACATATGGATATAACTAACATCTGCCAGTCCTCAGGATTAAGGCAACCCACCAAAATTGTATCCTAATTCCTGAAGTAAACGGCCATTCATATGTTTATGTAAATAAGCCGACGGGTCCGGGCTTGAGGTCGCGTTAAGCGCTCTTCAGGGCTAAGCAGGGCTGAGACCTCTTTATACGTACCTACAGGGATATCCTAGTGATGTATCAAGTTACAGTTGGTGGAGTTTAGGTGTAGGTAAGTTATTTATGATTTCGTCTAGTATAGCTCTTATTATTATTGAGAGAACTTTACCTTATTGAGAGCCGCACAAAATCGCGATGCCAGTTTAAATTAAAATAAAGCTAACCACTGATTATAGCTACTATTTTTGCTACCGGCTTTAATTATTTTTTAATCCTAAATTCAGATTAATTTGTCGCCGCGTTAAATAAATGCCTTATTAAATGAGGTTTGAATCATTTGTTAAGGCTACTCTAGTCTAGTTGCATAGGTCCGGTTTCTGTAACGAAAATTAGTTGCATGAACTGCTGTGATTGGTTGAATGCATTATTAACAGCCAATCCCTTCACTTAACTTGCGTTTAATTTTGACGCGTTGATAATTTACGTTCCTGAAACTGGGCGTTAGTGTGTTAGTCACAAAACGATTGATCTTTATTATTACGGTCCGGACTAAGCGTTTCGCCTCGTCGTTCATACCGCGTACATCGAGGGACTGGAACAATCTGCCTGCTGCGGTTTTTCCGTCCGATTATAATTTGGGTGTCTTCAAGGCTAGACTGAATAGGCTCTTAATAAGCTAGTGCGCCTCACCATCGACGATTGCATCACTGCTTACCATCAGGTGGGATCGCAGTCAAGCGCTAGTTTATAACTATAAAAAAAAAAAAAAAAAAAAAAATTATAATGAAGACTATAAAGAGGTATTTGTTTGTTTCTTTGTAAGTTTGTATGTTGAGGGAAATCTCCGGAACTACCATTCGGATTTGAAAAAATCTTTTTGGGTAGCCCATATCTAGAGGAAGGTTATAGGCTATGTAACATCACGCTACGACCACGAGAAGCCTAGAAAAAAGAAAAAAAACAGAAAGAACGCTTAGCGAAAACGAAGTATTAGCGCGGGCGGGCGATGTGATGCGACGCGGTGGGCCAGGGGCTGAAATTTCAAGAGGGCAGAAGCTAGTTAATAATAAAATTGTTTACAATCAATCCCACATTAAAAGGTTCTGAACAAGTGCTTAGAGGCACTCGTAAAATTGAGCAAAAGTCACCATCTCTTAAAAAAATTACAGGTAAAAATAAACACCCAAGGTCAAAACTGACATCCCTACCAGTCATCCGAATGTTGAGAGACAAAACAGCAGGCGAATGTGTTTGCTTAGGCCGTGTACACACGGTATAATTTTTGTGGCGATACGATGCGGTTGGCAAGGGTACTTACTTCTTGAGAGCAATTTAGCGAAATTAGTTAGGTTGTTATGTATACTTTCTGCTTGTAATGGATGGGGGGCTGTGTGTAATGGATGTTGATTTAGTATATTTGCCCTTATCATGTGAGACAATCCAGTGAAGAAAAAGTCCAGCTGCGATACCAGTAACATGTTATGTTGAAAATATCTCGGACCCCAAACGTCAAACAATCAACTAGAAAAGCTTTTTTAGTTTTTCATGAATATAAACAAATAATACAATTATACAGGGTAGTGCATTTTCAGGCATTTTATTTATTTTGTTGTTGCTCCGAAATGAAGTTCATAATTCCTTTAATTAACCATTTCTCTATTTATTTATTTAAACTTCGTGGACATTATTGCCACATGGACTTAATTCAACGTTAAACGGACTATATTGTGATATAATTATGTAAAAAAGATATAAATAAAAAGTTGTTTACGAAATTAATACACACACCACACACACACATTATTGACCACTTACCTATTTGAATAATTTAATTAACTTGAGTAACAAAACTAAACTTCGCAATCCAATCTCTGACGCTTCTAACAAGACACGGAACTAGCATATCAAGTGTATCCTTCAGTAAAACAAATGGCTCAGCCTGAACTATGATAAACTTTGCTAATAACTGTAGGTCAATCTACGCTCCCGGCCTGAGTGATAGACGAACAGCGATTTACTATCCTGTTTGTTGTATATCCTTGTTATCTTGGGATACTGCCAAGGTTCGTTTTGAGGAAGCACTTATTGCAATGGTCACGATTCGTTCATCCATCAAATGTATAGGGTAATATCTACTGTTGAACATTGGCTTCTTTGATATAAACACCACTACATAATGGATACGAGATGCTGTCATTTTCATCTCTTTATCCCTCCAGTATCCCTCTTTTTGACAAATCATAAATCCCTTGTTAGCTTTCATGCCATAAAAAATAATGACGTGTATTTTTTTTCTCTTTTCTTCATCGTCATCATCATTTCAGCCGAAAGGCGTCCACTGCTGGACATCCCCCAAGCACCGACACTTCGGATAGGTTCTCTGCTTCCCGCATCCAGCGGTTTCCTACGGTCTTCACAAGGTCATCGGTCCACCTTGTGGGAGGCCTTCAAACGCTACGTGTTCCGGTATGCGGTCGCCACTCCAAAACCTTTCGGCCCCATCGGCCGTCTGTTCTGCGAGCAATGTGCCACTATCACAAGTTTAGCAATTCTTCAGGATATGTCGGTTACCTTAGTTCTCCTGTGGATCTCTAAGTCAAAGTCAACTATATTTTTAATTATTTTCTTTGTAAGCTTCAATCCACAGCGGTGAATATACCTACACCTGCATTTAATAGGTATATATCGCTGACTGTTACCTGAATATTTACTCTATTACCGTTCTTTAAAACATTGACACTTAATAACAAATAGTCATTACCCACCGCCATCTCTCTTCTCTCGCACCGCCGCGCCACAGTCTATGAGATATGGCGTCCACAAATCAGCGGCACATCTCGAGGGCAGGCAGAAGTTCAGCTATTACTCCAAGCATCACAGGCGCATCAATAACACACAGCCAACGTACTTTAAACTGTCTGACGGGTTGGTGCACCAAAATATTACTCAGAGTGTAGCTAGCCAGTTGATTTAAGAGATAGAATGTGGAATGAAATCCGTTTTTAGCGCGGGTATTTTTTAAGCTGTGCACGTTAGTTGAAGTGGGCTTAGTTTGCAAATATTATAGATATAAATATAGTATTCAGTTTGTGTAAAAGTGTTTAAGGCTATTTAGCAGGTTTACTTCTGATTGTTTAGCATATACTGAAAAGTTACGCTGACTAGCTATTGGACGCTGAAAACTACAGCATATTGTTTAAAAATAAATAACCAACATGTTTAAATCCCTAAACTACTAGCGACCCGCTCTTGCTTCGCACGGTTTTACGACTTGAAAATCATCGAGATTTCTTAGGTATAAGTAACTTTTAATGTAACGTATTATACACATAAACCTTCCGGAATAAATCTTCTAAACGATCGTGAAAAACTCATAAAAATTTGTTGCGTGGTTTAGAAGAACAACGCGGTCAGACAGACAGACACGAAAAAAGAACTTTAATTTATTATACATATACAGACGCCTGAAACGTTTGCAGATTAAAGGCTCGTTCACACCGGCGCGACTTGTCGCGCGACGCGACACCGGCAATTGTTCAATCGTGAAGTTTTATTAGAAATTGTATTGTTAAAGTCGCGTCGCGCGACAAGTCGCGCCGGTGTGGACGAGCCTTAACTCGCAGGTTCAAGTTCGAAACTAAACCTGTAGTTAGGTACTCTACGCATAGCATAATCAGTCTATAATGTTACCATTACTGGGACACCTTCTTTAAGATGGAGACGGCCGTAATCCACCACGCAGGCCCACTGCGGGTTGGTGGATGTCACATGTCTTTGATTTTTTTGTTCTAGTACATGCGGTTTGCTTGCTCACGATGTATTCCTTTTCCGTTTTGAAAGCATGGTGATGAAATAATTTACACAAAGTAAAGTGCCTATGCATAAGCCTATGGCCTACAACTGGAAAGTCGCGGCCTTTTTTACTGTTCCTATTACACTTACACTGCTACTTATCGCACATTTAAGTAATACGCATCTCAGACCCCTAAGATACATGCGCTGCCTAGTTTGGGGTCCACTGTTTTAATACCTATGTTAAATATTCTATTCTAGTTACAGTAAGCATACAATATTATTATTTTTGGAATTTATTTTGTAACGATGGACCAATAAATAATTATTCTTATTCTATTCTTTTCCAATGCAATCTTAATATTATCATTACATTGCTTTCTAAATACCAGTCACACGAGACTTAGTTAACTCCTCGTTCACAAACTTCACAAACCACAGTACGAAACGTACGTAAAGTTAATAACGAGGAGTAAGCGGCTCATTGGCAGAATATCGACGGAAACACTCTCATCCAGGATGAAGCGGTCTTCGTTAACAGTAACTAGTTTACTAGCGACAAAACGGTGAATGCGATGGCGAAATATCAAACTGTAGTGTTGTTTCTTTGGCTTACCTACGGTTACTCGAATTGCACAGTTAGGTACTTAAAAAGTACAGTTCTCTCTAACTCTCTCTTGGTTTCATTAGATAAAGTATCCAGTGAAATTCTGGTTTTGAGTAGTTCAGATTTCTGAGAATAAGTAGGTAACAAAGAAGTTTGTGTAAGGTTTCAACTGAAAGCTTTGAAGCATGAATTCAGAAATATTTCATAGCTTTCCACACGATGGGTGCCTGGGGATGGACGGCGCCGCCGAGGCCGGCCCAGAAAGAGGTGGCCAGACGCGTACCGCAACGACTGGATCCAGGTGGCCCTGGATAAGAATACTTGGAAGGATTTGGGGGTGGCCTTTGCTCAGCAGTGGGACAATGTAGGCTAATAAAAAATATAAAAAAACCTACTTACTTACGTTACTTTTTGTTAATTGTCCGTTTTTAAGGAAATCTCAAATACTGGTTTCCCTCTAGCTCCTCTGAAATAATAATTTTCACTTCATCTTTAAAATTGTACATCGCGCTAAAATTACGTGAATCCCAAGCCTGTCAGAAGTTTAGCATTATAGAGGGTTATTGGTTCATTTGGTTGGTAAATGACCTCTCCTACATCCTCTTAATGGGTTGCCGACATAATTATATTCCATAACCCTGTATAAACAATCTTCGTTTAGTTGCTGTTATAACAGAGCACAAACGACCACTCACAAAGTATTCGAGATATTCTTATCACATCTCGCTATCTGACCGCCTGTCTCGAAAGCGGATCATACAAATCGGCCGGTAAATCTTTAGGGGGAAGAATAATTGAATATTACGATAGACGCTTCTACCCTACAGTTTTTTTATTTCAGTATTGTTTACGGCTTCACGTAGACTTTAACAATCGGGGTGCATTTATAAGGAGATCTTGGATGGAAAGCATGGACGAGTATGTAGATCGTATTGGAGTTATTGACGTTGCTTTTGCGTACTCGTATTTTTGGAAGAAAAATTATTTGTATATTTATTTGTCTGTTTCTGTTTTTTATTTTTGTTTTCGCTCGGAACGAACATCAAACATCACCTTTGTATTTTAAAATAGTTAAAAAAGGCTGTTTTAAAATTCATGTTTAGGTACATGCCCTCCAGCATTCCATTGGAGTGTACGGCTACTGGCCTAGGATTTTCTAATAAAGTTAACCAATCGCTTTTTGGGTTCTGTACCTCTAAAAGACAATATGGAACCTTTATAGGATGGATCAGTTCATTGTGCGTCCGTCTGTCTGTCAATACCCTTTTTCTCAAGAACGCGTCGAGGTATCAAGTTTCAATTAATATCAAATAAGTAGGTCTACGGTCCCTTGGAGCTCTAAAACAATCAAGCTTCCAAGTCAACGCAATAAAAAAATATGTGCCATTTATGCGACATATTTTGATACTCGCAAATAAATCAAAACCAAGGTAAAACCAAGGTAAAGGAAAAAGTCCGAAAACCGTTAATTTGTAATTTTATCACTTTTTTTTTTGTGATTGCGAACTTACATTTGCTTTTCCAGAATTGACTGTGACGTATGGGATATATGATGTATGGGAGAACATTTTTTCAACTAAAAAGTTAAGTTCCTTCTTGGAACTAAAAAATAAATTCTTCCCCACTAAGGAACCCTTCACGCACTTGAGCTGTTTATTTATATTTTTGGCACAAAAGTTAAATATGTTGCCATATTTGTTTCTAATTGTATTTTATTTAGTTTCAAAAGTGTAAAACGCTCAAAACCACATTTTTCTATCGCTATGTTTTCAAACCGTGTCCAATCACAAGCGATTCGGTATTTCTATGAAGACCAACCATCACGACCACATCCTGTCATAAGCCGTCAGTCTGACGCGAGAATGACGTGACCCCCATCAGGCAGACGGCCGACTGACGTGGCCAGCGATACAATTTGTCGAATTCCATAGGCTTAGATGAAATGCCGCTGGAGTTTACGAGTTTTGGCCACGAAACATGCTGGTAAAGTTGATGAAACAGTATTGATTTAGTTACATATTGGTGCCGATTCCCTTGTTCACAAACTAAACTAAATTTAGTTCAGGGCATCTTTTTCTTTCTATTTCATTAAGAAAAGGACAGAAGATACATTTTAGTGTAGTCCTATCAAATTAATCAGCGCCTGACGTAAATTGACGTAATTTTAGTGGGCAAGTTTTTAATCACGTCTTAACTAGTATTGATTGTGGGGCGCTGATTAATTTGACAGAACTAAACTAAAATTTATCTTCTATCCTTTTTTACCATGATTTTTTTTCTGAGTTGTATTGTTGCGGGTTCCAAGAAAGTTTAATAATTTCCTTGAGATTTGCCGAGCTGGTTACTTAGTCTCGATGATTTTATGGTTGCTCACCTGACTAAGAGTTAGTGTCTGAAATAACTGACTAGCACGGTAAGCATAACCTAGTAACTACACTTATTAAGTCTCGTTAGTACATATTTGGGAATTCCAAAAAAGCTTTGATTCTTTCTCGACTCTTTCATAAGTCAGTCAGTTTATCTCGCTTCGAATATTCCACGATTCTTTTCCAGTTCATTGATCAAGTCATAGATACAAACATATTGATTGCTCGCTAGCTTTGAGGCCTAGCACAATAATTAGGTAAACATAATTGACCCAAAATGTAATTAAACCCATATTTAGTGTTTGCATGTAACATGACCGTACAAATATGAATGCTGAAATATTTTTTTGTTACCTGTTTGAATTTCTAATGACTCATTTGCGGCAACGTGCATTGTTTAAATATTTTAACTTTTAGTACTGTTTAACATTTTGTGCTGTTTAAAATTTTATAATTTAGTGAAGCGGGAAATGTGAAATGCGGAAATTTTAACTTTATAAATTGCCTGTTTTAGCTTCACTTGAAGGTAACTAGAAAACTCTTTGATGTGTACCTATGCTTCTTGAGACGGTAAAATTCTCCATAAAGAGAGAAATATTACTGGACAAATAACCTACTTGCTCCACTAAGACATCTTCTATGGTGAAATGTTGATAATTATCTAAAAACTATATATGATTATAATAGATGAACAGGGATCAACTTTTATCCAGCGTAAACGATCACGTTATTTCGGAAATAAATATCCCGACATAATACTTAATTACAAGCAGCCACCAGCTTACCTCATAGCCTGGTAATTCGGTGTTTGCTCGCACCTCGCCCGGTGGCACGGTTGGTCAATGATAATCCGGCACGTCTCACGGGATGTGAGTGAGATCATTTGTAATGCGTTGAATGAAACGTTCGTGTTGTGTTGCTATGACGACGTGTCGGTTCGCTGGTACTTTGTTTATAACGATGTTTGTTTGTGTCTTACTGGAGAATTCAGTGGGGAATGAGCAGAGGGTTATGTTAGTTTTTGGAGAAAGGCATCTTTCAGCCATGCCTGAAATTATTGCCATACTGTTCGAATTACTTTTTTATTTATAACTTAAATGTATTCTCTTACCTTTTGTTGCTTGCTTTAAATGTATATTGTGCAATTGCTTCTTATAATCCAACATTTGTTGTGAATTTGTTACACACCTTGTCTGCTGATTAACGATTCTAAAAATGGTAGAAACAAGAAATCATAAATTAATCATTGTTGCAGCTTAAAGTTCTACATTTAATGCATTTTGATTGCTTACTTGTGCCTAAAAACATTAAACGATAACAAGATACCAATTTTTTTTTATTACAAAAAATCTTCCCGTCTTACTTACACACTTTTTGTTCTTTCAACTTCAAAAACCTCTAACATTAACAAAAAACGATATGCCCCTTCTAATTTGTACAGTTTCAGCCAATTTGTGCTCTGAGATTATGCTTGTTATAAAAAATATTTATTAATAGCGCCACCGGGCGCTTTCCTCAAATACTTTTCTGAAAATCTTCAAGAAATTGTGTTAAAGAGATGTACGCGTGCTCGTGAATATTTTAACTTGAGGAGTTTGTTTATACGAGCTGTTTGTTTTGTTTTATTTTTATTGTTAAGAGAATGATGAAAAGGGCTTTTTTGATGAGCGTTGAGATGTTTTGATGTCGTAAACGAGAGTAACTATGCTTTTCAGAAATTTAATTTTCCGTATGCTGTTGGCACATGTGAACATTGTTGAATTATTTCCCATCACACTGATAAAAATACTGTGTAATTTAAAACAAAAGGAAATATCTATTAATTTAATTTTTATCATCAATCCAATCATAGAAGCAAAAAGGATTTAAAAAAAAATCACACAAGAAATTCAAAGAAACATAAAGAATAATATCGGGACTCTTCCGCATCATCTGTTACAGTCTCATCACTAAAGCACGAACATAAATTCAACTGAATTTTTTTCACCTCGACATGAAGAGCTCGGGCTTTGAATTTTTTAATGAACGCCGCCTAAGAAAATCCTCAATTTTATCACGGAGAGTCTTATTAAAACTATTATTAACAGTGAAATTTACTTGCTTAATTTAAATTGCTCGTTTTGCGTTCACGAAATTCCACCTGTATTAAATGTAAGACGGGCTCTCATAGCTGCGAGGCGTTTATTTTCCGGAAAATTCCGGTTAAGACCGGTGAGTGTCGCTCTGTACCGGAACATAAATGCGAGACGTGACAAGTGTGTACGTGACTTTAGTGTTGTAATACACGGTTTTAATAATATCAAGTAATAACTAGTTATGGCGAGTCGTAAAAGTTGATGGAATGATGTATTAGCTGTTACAGCGGTGGGTTTGTTTAATTTATCGTTATTTGTTATGTATGCAAATTCTAAGACAAGATAATATAATTTGTATGATTTTATAATACTTTTTATGAGCTTTAAAAATTACAAGCAGATAATATTTTTAAGCACGGATAAAATCAATCGTCGGCTTCCAGTCTAACCGAATGCAGCTGATTATCAGTATTTTACATGGAGCAACTTCCTGTCTGACCTCTACAACCCATTAAACGTCTGAACTCCATTGGGTAATACGATGTTCCTTGGTAAGACTTTCGGGCTTCTGACGACCCCTAACGACTGTCATAGATTCACGAATGACAGCCGGGACCTACGGCTTTACGTGCTTTCCAAGGTGCGGAGGAGTCTCCATATGTAAAGATGGTCACTCATCCATGGACCAACCCCAGCAAGCACGCACAAACAAAGCACTAACGAAGGAATAAATACCTACAAATAATAAT
Source organism: Eupsilia transversa (assembly GCA_914767815.1). NCBI lineage: Eukaryota > Metazoa > Arthropoda > Insecta > Lepidoptera > Noctuidae > Eupsilia > Eupsilia transversa. Next base: position 14,926,782 of record OU611882.1, read on the forward strand.
AAATAAATAACAAAATATTGTCTCTGTACTTACATACTCGTCAGCACATGAAACTTTTGCCGCGTATTATACACAGGCAGCTCAACTGTACGTCATTTATATTTTACAACCATGTGCAGTAAAAGACAAATTCCCAAAAGAAAAGACAGAATCAACTCTTTCACTGACTTGACATTTTATTTCCCCCTTACAACACATTGGGGAAATAATGGGTTATCTATATCGCGACCAAACTACATTTGAAAGGGAGTTAGTTATAAGACTGACTTGACTGCCTCGTTGGTCTAGTGGTCGCAAACGCTACTGTTGAGCATGAGGTCCTAGGTTCGATTACCAGGTTGGGCAAAGTGCTATTAGGTTTTTTCCATCTGGAATTTCTCAAGCAGGAGTCTGGATTTGTGCCCGATTGATGGCAATAGGCTCGCCCCCTAACATGGGACTTAAACATAACTGGTGAAATGTGGGTGTACAATAAGTACATCTCTGCCCTTGGGAATAATGTACTTGAAGAGGTGAGGCTTTGAAAGATATAAACATGCATTTGTGTGAATATCTATCCAATATGGAAAAAATGTGTCAAAAATCATGCATTCAAATCGGCTTTCATTACTTATATAAATCACGTTGATTATGCAAATACGTGTGCAAAGTCGTGTCATATAGAATCATACAGAATCATTCTTCACGCAACAATGACCCCGAATTACACTGATTGTGTTCCACGAGGCGTAAGTTGTACAAAGGCAGAAAAATCATGAAGACCCATCTTTCATGTTTTGATCAGAAAGTTTTCCCTTTTGTGAATTAATAGGGAATCAATGGGAATGCCTTTGTCAAACAGCAGGAGGACTGAGTTGAATAATCAAAGTGACGCGCTGCTTTGAAAGACTCGGTGCTTGGTTGTTACATCGAAAAAGTGTACGAGAAAGATGTTTTTGGGGTCCCACAGGGAACTAAAGTTGGATCATTGTTAATTCATAGAATAATTTTTACTACAAGAAGTTTTCTGACTCTCTTGAGACGATAGAAAACGATGAAAATAAAGAATCTATCTCGATATTCGTTTTCATCCTTAAACCTAGACAAATACGGTAGACGTCTTTTATTGTTAAAAGAACAACGAATGATAATATCACTCGTTTTGTTTCCGATAAGCAATGAAATCAATAAAGCAGCTAACACACCAACCAAGTTTTAGACTAAAGTAATTAGTTACTATTGACCTGCAACTAATTAGACTGAAATATAGGCAATTTCAGTTGAAGCGGCTGAATTTAATGGTACAACAGGCTTCAATCCGATTAACTTAGTAACTTTTTGCGATAAGGTTTTACCTACATTAGATTAATTACCATTTTAAGTATTAAGATAAAATAAACACTTTAAAAAAAACACATAGGTACTGAAAAGAGATAAGTACCTACTATTGCTAGGGGCCACGGTATCTCTCGGACTTTCCCTTTCGGATTATCCCGTAACTCTGGGATATGAATGAGACCATATCAAAGAATCAACTGACATATGAATTATTTTTCAATTATCTTTTTTCTTTGTTTTCATTTTTCATCCAAAATAATATTAATGTAAAACACCCTTGAAACACACATGAAATATGACAACGTTGCATTTTCTTAGCTTTAAATATGAATGATTGGTTTGAATGAAAATGATTTACTCGTACTTATCAATGAAACTTAGATATCGAGAGTATAATGTTATGTTATCTTCGAAACTATGCATTTTTTGACCACTTAAAGCCCTATAATACCCTAGAGTTGTGGGATATAAAAAAAACCACGTTGTATAAGTAGGAACAGAGCAATTAATTATACCTGCATACATAAAGCATATAAATAATAGGTAGCTTTTAATCAAGCTCATCTTTCTAAATAGGTTATGGTAAGATTTTCGCTGTTATCGATTTGAAACAGTGTAGCGGCTGTAATTTCTAGATAAAATAACTAGTGATTTAGCTCCCAGTGACGCAGAATGAATACGCCAGGCACACTGACAAAGAAGAGGTGGTATATCTTAGGCCCAGCAATCGTAACTCAAAAAAAATTGCCATTTTACTAACACAGAAAAATTGCGACCTTTTATGAAAGAAAAATAGCTCTTCCTGGCAAAGTTTTCACAAACTTTAATGAATACATTCTGAGTTACGAAATAAAGAACACAATATCAAGCGGAACCATTGTTTAAATGGCAGTTCTGTTTTATTATTTCCCCCGAAGAACATTGAAGGCTGTAGAGCTACGAGAATTTTTCAAATAAAGTTGCGTCTACATCGGAGTACCAAGTTGGATGGAAACTGAATATTTTTCAGTTTTTTAAACCACCGTTGGACTGAGTTTTAGTTTGAGTTTGTGGAAGTTTTTAACTCGCGTTGTTTGACACCGTTTGTATTCGATGCTTGTTCAAACGTTAGCTTCCACTTTCATACATAGGTACTGTTGTATTTTCATACCCATACTACGCATATTTAATAAATGGTTTGAATTAGCAAATACACGTCGGCAAAATTGTACTTTTAGTGTACGTAGGAAAGTTCATAATTTGCCGCCGTAAAACTTGCCAAACTATAAGTTGAGTCGAATACATTTGGGAGCAATCTGAACGATGTATGATCATGCAAATATTTGTGACGTAGGTACCGGAATTTCATGTGAAATGATACGGTTTAAAGTTATTACCTAAATTAACCCTCAGATATAATCTTATCCGGTTTTACCGAAAACGAACCTTTTAACGAAGGCTTAATTAAATGTTTCCCATAAATAACGTATTGTGATTGGTTGTTTCAGGCGAGGAGGCGCATACGACGACGATTTGATGGGGCGGTGACGCAGCATGCGCCGCGTGCCGCTTGCCGCGCTGCTGCGGCTTATCATCATAGCAGGTGGGTACAACGTACAAATCAGCGATGTTCAGTCACGTGCGTGTGTAATGTGTGTATGTGAGTGTGGGTGTTTTCGCATTGTACCTACTGATTGTTCATTATGTGGTGGAGAAAATAAATGTTTTTATTTATAATTTTTTACTTAGTAAAATTCAAAAGTGATTTTGTCGCGAAAAAACGATTGCAACTTTGCGATAAAACCTTTTTCATAATAGTCATCATCATTTAGCTGAAACACGTCCACGATGACACAAGTTTTGTTTGATCCTGCTTTTGATATTTAAAGCTTGAAAAAAGAACTTGACTTTAGAATTGACCTTTGACTTCGTAATTTTAACAATTATTTTTAGTAGGTACCTAGTATCACTTTCACTTTATTGTATTGCTATAAGCGAAACCAAATGTAATGATATATTTGAACCTTGTACAGTAATAATAAGGCTAACCCTAAAAAATAGGTAAGGATGAACCCTTACCTATCCAAAGGTAACCTGAAAACTTTACGTGGTTCGTTTACTAAACGCGGATAGGTATAGACAGCAGGTGTCTTCTAAGTTATAATATAATTACGTTTTTCTCAGAAATTGGAAAATGTTTAGGAAATTCATGTTTTCGTTGCTAGACCTGTGGCTAAAGTTTCAAAATTGTTTCGATTAGCTAATTTAAGACATCTTTAACTTCCAGAAATAAAGAAATAATGATTTATTCTATTAACTAGCTGCTGCCCGCGGCTTCGCCCGCGTGAGTGTCGGAAATTACCCCATACATCCCCATGGGTTTTAAGTATAAATATTGAGTTTCGAGTTAATCGGACAGCGCGTTAAAATTCTTCCATACAAACACTGACACCCCCCAACCCCCCTTTAGGGGGTTATTTAGAAAAACAAAAACTACAAACTTTATAATTTATTTAGATAACTATTCGTGCGAAGTTTCATGTTTATTACCTCAAGGAATAAGATTTTTCATACAAACTTTCATCCCTTATTTTACCCCCTTAGGGGTTGAATTTCGAAAAATCCTGATACACGTTATTCTTAATTTTTGGGTTTAAGTATAAATATTGAGTTTCGAGTTAATCGGACAGCGCGTTAAAATTCTTCCATACAAACTTTGACATCCTCCAACCCCCCTTTAGGGGGTAATTTAGAAAAACAACAAATTACAAACTTTTTCATTTATTTTGATAATTATTCGTGCGGAGTTTCATGTTTATTACCTCAAGGAATAAGATTTTTCATACAAACTTTCATCCCCTATTGGTCTAATAGGGGATGAAAGTTTGTATGAAAAATCTTTAGGGGTTGAATTTCGAAAAATGCGTCCTCATTCCTTGCCTACATTATAAAGGGAACCTCTGTGCAAAATTTCAGCTTCCTAGGTCCAAGGGTTTGGGCTGGGCGTTGATGAGTCAGTCAGTCAGGACTTGTCTTTTTATTAATAGGTATAGATATCGATAGTAGGATAGGATACTTTTCCGCGATAAAAAGTACCCAGTGTGGTGCCCAGTATATTAAAGAATAATTATACCAAGTTTCATCGTAATCGAACCGGTAGTTTTTGCGTGATGCCTGAACAAACAGACAAACAGACAGACAGAAAGACAGACAAAAAAAAATTTAATCAAATTTTTGGGTTCGGTGTCGGTCTAGTAACACCCCCTGCCATTTATTTTTTTGATATTTTCAATGTACAGAATTTTCACTTCTACAGATTTATTATAAGTATAGATATAGATAATTGTCCAGTAACGACTTGTTTATGAGTCTACGTGAACTACAATCAGTATTTATTGACGGTTGCACGGTTAGCGCAGTGGTTAAGCGATTGACTGTTGCGCTGCGTGTCGCGGGTTCGATTCCCGGACGGAACAAATATTTGTATGACCTAAAAGTAGTTGATCCGGGCTTGGCTGTTTGTGTAGGTATGTGAGTTTAAATGTTGGTAACCGCACCCAATATACAGGAGAAATTCCTAGTGTGGGAAAAGGTTTAAAAAAAAAAATCTTATGACAATTGGTTCATAACAAGCTACGAAGTACTAAATACCAACACTTTGTCTGCCAGACCAAAAACAGTACTTACTACAAATCTATCGGACTGATACTTCGAAACCATTGTTCCCTAGAAGTATGTCGAGTGATCCCCGATAGTACCAGGCTGTGGCAGTTGTCAGCACAAATTAATGTGTCTGTCCCGCCCAGTGTAGTAGTTGTCTTCGATACCATTTGTTATAGGAACAGATTATAGTAGTGAGGCGGTATCTGTTGATAGGATAGTTAGTTATACGTTGCATTGGTATTGATTGTACTCATATCAAGTTATATTTAAAGGTGTTCAATGCATTTTTTTCAGCTTTTGAAGTTATGACGTAGACGTTAGAGACGTTTATAAACAGAACCTTAACTTATATGTACATGTTGTAGATACCTACATTCATTGTTGATTGTTATTTATCATCCCGTAAACTTTAAGTCCTGAGCCTGAAAAAAATTAAAAATACCTATGTCATAAAACTGCATATATCAAAGATTTTCGAACTTTTCCTTTACTTGTGCTGTGACACGCTCCTTGGCAAACACGATTCTAGGTCAGCGGAAACACCATAACGGTTTTTATTTATTTGCGAATATCAAAATAAATCGCATAAAAGGCCGGATTTTTTCATTGCGGGCACGTAGAAGCTTGATTTCGGACTCCATCTTACAAGAAAGAGAATGGCACTATCTTTAATCATAATCAATTAGTTAAAATATCTTACTGCTACTCTAGGATCTACTAAGATCTACTGAAAATTAGAGCACCCAAAAATCATGAATTTGCATTAAAAAATGTAATAGGGCTCTTAACTTGGCACTTATTTTTATTTCTACTTTTGATAAAGAGAACTTCGTAAAGTTGAGTATTTAGTAGAATATTCCTTGAAGGCTTTCTTAATAAATGACTGTTTTAGAATGATTATAGGTATATAAATTAAAACGTAATAAGTTACTTTTCTAGTTCAGTTCACATAAAAATCTTCAATGAACCCTCGCTTTTCCTTTACAGCAACTTTATTTTACTTAAAAATAAATACTAAAACATCTGACTTATTCTAAACATCGCTAGGTCGTCCATTATAGTTGGATCTCTCACTTTCCGCCTTAATTTGTAGCGTTTCATACATTTTGAAGAGATACATTAAAATATAAGGGTCTATGTAAGGTGGTTGTTGAAGACATCAATTATGGCTGGTCTCTTTCAGAAAATGTTAAGAATTCCCGCTTTCTGTGTCGAGGTTTAAGGTTTAATATATATCTTTATTTAGGAAATGGATAAACTTCTGATTTAACTAACAAACTGTGTACATGTATATAAAAAATGGGAGGGGAAAGAATCACAGGGCATCGAAGAATTCGTCCGCGTCGATGTCAATAGGAAAGGTGCCCAGAAGGCTGGCAGCATTGCCACGTTGTGTTTAGGAAATGGATTTAATTCGTTACTGTTCCAAAATCTGCAATTTAAAAAACTCAGTCTTTTGTGGGAAAAATTGTACCTTTTTCTGGCATTGATTGGATTTATCTATGACTTAACCACACATGGTTGTTTCGGTTTTACCTCACGGTGTTTGAAATTTGTGTCTTCTCCCATTGACGGACCGTTTAATTTGGTAGGAATATAGAATACATAATTTTCTACTCCTTGATTATATCTGTAGATATGTAGATTTTTGAGGTCACTGCGTATGTTTTGCGTAACTCCTTTTTTTCTTTAATCATCCTCAAAAAGGAGGTTAAGGTACATTATCTTCAAGCAAGAAAGCAATTGACATTCTTTTCATCATAATTAAGATTCGCTGTACAAAAATCACCAAAAAATATTCCCAACAAGATATCAACCTTCATGCGTCATAGATATCATAGCAGCACCAATTTTGGTTTTATGTCATACGACAGCAATATGTACAGGTTTGATATAGGCTATCAACGTTGTCGTGTCAAGATTAATCAGAAACCTGGTACATATTGGGTACAGCACTCCTCTAGGGAAATACCTTCTGAATAATGTGCGGGTACTCTGTTGTAATGAGTGGGTAAGGTCGTAAGAATGAAAAGTGATTTTGGTTCACCGTGTTTTATTTAGGGGTTGTAATAAGGTGAAGTTGTACTTGACTATTTTCATTTATTAAAGGTAATTTTAAAGGTTTTTTCTGTATTTGGTTGAGTATGACAACGAACTACATTAGAACTTCACATTGATTTTAGAATAATTGCATTATATTGATAGAGCAAGAATAGACTGAAGCAACTAGGTAAGTATAAACAAGTTTAGACGTAAGAACATGTCGCTCACGAGAGAATCATCAACATTATTAGATAGAAGTACTGTTAATTTGACTAGAATATTGCTTAAATAATAATCTATTTAAATCCACTTCCCTCCATCAACCCTTGAGCACAATATTTCGGGAATTGTAATACTGACAGCAAGAAATCCGTGAGACCCGATAACGCTTCTATACAGACTGTGAAGGGAAGGACAATTATGTAGATACCAGCAGCAATACCAGCAATATAAGATACACAAGCTATTGCTACTGCCCTAATTAGTTCTCGATTTTTTAACTGTGAGTCTGGAATTGTACCCGTTTGTCAATAGGATCACCTCTTATTACTTGGGACTTAAACATAATGTGCGAAATGTGCGTGTACAGACTAAGATACATCTCTACTTAACCCTTCCGGGAATTACAGGCGTGATGTTTATGTAAACTGTAAACTGAAAGAAAGAATCTCTTTACTTTTCAACTTTCTATTTTTGCAAGCACTTCCACTTTTCACACCGTTTCTTCCTCAACCGTCGTAAAGTCCTTAGCAATACACAATTACATATAATTCAGCGCAACTCGTCCATTTAAAAAGATTTACAACGTAGCCGCATTGTCAGTCCGTTCTAAGAAGAAATTAAATTAACAATCGTAAAAGAATTGTTTATTCCCTTCGTAAAACACCCGACATTCAAGTTCATTATAAATGTTTTTCGTCTACGCAAAGGGCTGTAATTAGAGTTGTTGCAAACATAATACGAGGTAAAGCCCTCTTCACGTAGGAATACCGCGTTAACCCGACATTTGCATTTAATGGCAAAATTTATGTAAATTTTGATGTACGATGTATCACGCTTCATGCATTTTGAATATTTTAAACGTTTTTGTAGGTAACGTTTATCTACCTATCTACATAACACATAAAGTATTCTATAATAATCTTATATGTAATTCCTTGCTTGGCTTGTGGGAAACATCAGCAACAGTCAACAATTTGTTAGCATTCGTTATAGGCAGGCTAGATCATCTTTTCAGCTTGTTTCATATTATCTATACTTAACATTATAAAGAGGTAACATTTGTTTATTTGTAAGTTTGTAAGTAGGGTGTAATCTCCGAAACTACCAATCGGATTTGAAAGATTATTTTTTACGCTAAGCTAAACTGAAGTAACAGGGCGGGCGATGGAATGCGACGCCGTTGGTCGGGGGCCGAAATTTCACGTGGACAGAGTCGCGGGCAGAGGCTAGTATAACATCATTGGAAAATGAGTTCCGTTCCCTGAAGACATACATTTTTCAGGTACTCACGTCGTCTTCTTAAATCACTAGTGTACTGAACAAATAATAGTAAATTACATTCCATTATCCAGAATTTAAAACACCCCTCTATATTCTCGTAAATATTATCCTACAGGTAATTTGGATTAAACTGAAAAACCCATTAGCGGCTATTTATTTATTAAATACAATTAAAATTTCCCACAGTAATAAACGATAAAACCAATAGCATACATTTTTGAATAAGCCTAAAAGTACCACTGGTGCACTCAGAATAATTTATTTGTGTCACCGTGAAGCCTACTTTTATGCCATTTTTACCTGACTTTTTGTTCTTTATAATAAAATCGGGAACATTGTCATGCATGCTTCTCTGATTTTGTTTAAAAGTCTTCAAGGAAAAATTTATAATGCTGTCATTAGAGGAAAAATGTTTTATGAAATATTTTTCTTAAAAATTATCTTGAGATGTCTCGGTAAAATTCTAACTATTCAGATGATTAATACGAAGCTTGCATGGGTATATATTAACCTTATTTTCAGGATTAAATATGTTTTGAAAATAATCAGGAACATTGTGCCCACTGCCAGTAGAAAGAAAAACATTTCGACTAAAGTTAATGGATGGCAATAACTTTGTTTTTTTAAGTTACTATGTATAAGGTATTAACATATACATAACATTATGTATTCAAACTTTGTATAGTCAACATTCAAGTCTGGGTCGTTCAAAGTATTAAATGGCATTTGTATTTTTGCGTCCTTTGTGTTTGCAATTACTGCACCTGAAATAATTGGTCGTTTTTCGCTGTCGAGCTTTGCTTCCACGTTTTTTCCAGTTGTCTCTGCTACTGTAAACTAAAGCTGCTTTTGGTTCAAGGTGGCTTAGCACTAGATTGGAAAGAGGTAACTAACAAAGCAAAGCCGAAACAAGGTTTTTTTTTTAGCATTTTTTGTGCTGTCTTGGATTTGATCCTTTCAGACCTTTCACAGGTCAGTTTGAATAAGTAATACATTTTCCTTATTTCTAACTATGTATAAACTTTAAAAAAAAAACATTATAAAATTAACGATTGTAAAACGTTGTCCCTAGGCGGCGCCAGTTTCGTCAACCCATACGTAAGTGAAGACCGCGTTGACCTCAACCAAGTATGGGTGGAGATACCATCAACGCTCGTGGCTTTGGGGGGGGACGTGCACATCCGAGTCCACGGCGCCTCCGGAGGCGGCCTCAAAGTCCGCATCGCCCGAGAAGACGACGACGGACGAGCTCTCCTAGCCACCATGCCTCTAGCACTCGACTCTGAAAACCGCATGACCTTACCATGCGGATACTTCTCAAGAGGAGGCACTTACTACCTAGAACTAATATCCGATAAGGATCCATTCTTACCAGATTACGATAACACAACAGATATCAAACAAGATATTGATTTAAATAACAAAGTTAAGAGAGACGTTAGTGAAGGCAGTCTGATGGAGACTGGTGACAGTGTGGTGAAGTCTTGGAAGTTCGATGTTTTGTGGCCGACGGCGAACTTGGATGTTACTCCAGAACAGATACAAACGTACCCTGAGAGGCAGGTGATGGCTATACTGGAGTTTCCGAGAGTGGTGTGTACTCCTATTGAGTCTAGTGCAGACTTTTGGCTGGAGTTGTTGTACTGTGGGCACTCGAGCGGAGGAGCTGTACTGTGTGATGGGAAGAACACCAGCTCGCACGCACATGTTTTATATTCTGAACAGGTGAGGTTCTTTGTAGTTACTTAGCTTAAAATAAAGCAGCCGCCGGTTTCAATTTCCAGGAAAAAAGACGCTAAAAGCACCTTTTTATGAGAACATAGACTGTTGCAATAATAAAACTCTACCTATTTATGAAAACCATTCTAGAGGTGTAAAAAAAACCCTAATTAAGATTATTTTGTGTATTTGAATGGATATACGGTCCGAACCACACAATAGAAGGCTAGATCAATTGCGTTATGGAAGTAACATACCTACTTTAAACTAAGACATTGTTGTTCCAGATGCACGGGTTCCCAGGTCGTCGAACGATGACGTTGCGCTGTGAACTCTTCGGTCAGGCCGGGGACTATGCGCTCACACTTAGGCCAGCCGCAGCAGCTGGCCCGCAGGATCTGGCTACCGCTTTTATTAAAGTTAGTAAGAAAATACTAATTCATTATCTTTTAAATCCATTTTACTCGAAAGGCGATACAAATAAAGTTTATGAGGAAAGAAATGTAAAGTAAGAGCGGCTTGCTGCATCGTAAAATGGTAACCAAACCACATCCTAACCGAAAGCTATTGTCGCGCAAGTACGCGATCGTCGCGTGAATTCTCGATCGTTCGCGTGCATATGTCACTTTTCGGCAAACCAGAAAGCGCCCTCTGTCGGCACGATTACGCGTTCAGGTTCACCGAACAAAAAGTTCAAATGATCGTGCATTCGCGCGATCAATGAAGCTGCGTGTAGAGTGCGTTTCATCAAATCGTTCCTATGCCATAATGTTAGCTCCACTGTTGTAGGACGAACAGACGAACACGAATACGCTACGGCGCTACCTAATAGGTCCGTTGATAAAATTTAACAGTAGAGCCAACGTTACAGCGAAGGAACTATTTGATCTAACGCTCTCTACATCATAATTTATGTAAACGAGTATCAGTGATACCCTGTGTGTCTAACGAAAACGTCAGTGTTTCAAAATAATGGTAAAATCAAATATTTATTGTGACACTTCATTTCAAACATCAAATATAAATAACTCTCTGTCTGTGCTCAATGGACAAAATTACGTATAAAAGTCGACGTTTTTAATTATTTGTGAAAAATGTTTGTTGGAGGCAATCAAAATTGAACCTCGTCTGACTTCCACACTCATAAAAAAGCCTTTTCAAATGAACACCTCTATAAATATTTACAGAGGCACAGGTTAGCAGGATAGCCACGCTTTCGGAGTTTGAAAGGACTGTCTAAATATTGAGCATTGTGAAAATGTACTCCAAAAAGCCTTAAACATTATCATTGTAATCTAAACTGGTCTTCTCATGCAAGAAAGCTTGGCTCATTAATGTAGCTAGTCTTTATCCTTAAACTAAAATATTACAAAAAGCGCCTTTATTTACTAATAAAGGCGCTTTTTGTAATCATAAGATCAAGATAATGCAAGAATTCAGAAGAAAGAGAGGTACTCTAAAGTATTCTAGTATGTACCCATAGTCCACATTTTCCTTCACAACATTGTGGTGAGGCTATCCCTTCCATATTTTATTGAACACCTGGTGAGAGATGTATGGAGATCGTACATAATTCTCGCCAAACAAGCTGAAAGAGAACGCTTGATAGAGATTGATGGCAGCTTGCCTATGATGCTTTGTGCGGAGACTTTAATCCAACATGGTTGATTTTAAATTCATGCAGGTACTGAATATTGAATTGGAATTTTCAATTGTCGTGTTTTATTACTGCATTTTTTACGTGTCCGGGAACATGAAAGACTAGCTCAGAACTGGCAGTAAATAGATACTGGCAGTATTACTTACTAAACTCACAATGATTTCACCTAACAAACACACGCCATTAAGCTACGCTTGCCGCGGTTGGACCGTGGATGGGTGACCATCTTAACATACCAAGACCCTCCGTGCCTCGGAAAGCACGTTGAGCTGTTGGTCCCGGCTGTCGCTAATTGATATTTGACAGTCGTTACGGGTCGTTAGAAGTCTGAAAGTCTGACAACCAGTCTTAGCAAGGGGTAGCCAGGTTATGGGGTGTACTACCCAGTAATTGAGTTATGGAAGGCAGATAGGCAGTCGCTCTATGTAAAATACTGGTATTAGCTGCATCCGTAAGTAAGGCCTCCAAGATTTAATTAATAAAATACTGTCAACTATAGATTTTGATTTCAATACATCTAAAACCACTCTAAGTAAAGGAAGATCATGATGATACAATTAATATCAACTCAAAGGCGATCGATCTCAAACACGAGCAAACATCGGCTATCAAAGTCTTTTAACTAAAATCTCTCTTATTTCAAATTTCAAATATACTTCCAAAGTCTTTGTCCTACCAAGTCGGGTTTAAATTAACTCGGGAGGATTTCCGTTTGATCTCAATTGGGAAACAACATTTTAACAATATTGCTCGTTATTTTCTTGTTTTTTTTATTATGAAGATGAGTGGAAGGGAAATTATTATGTTTCACAGCGGTGGTCGTTACACAAACTTCGGTGTTACAATCTACATAAAAGTTTATGTGTAATAAATGGGCCTGGTTTTAAGTGTTGTATTCCATTATTGTGCGTCGACACTTTTTATGGTGAAAATTTTATCTGTTGGCAGTATAATATTTTTTTTTAACTTCTAAAAGAGATTCTGTTATGAATATGGAACTTATATTTAATGCTGTATTTTATTGGAATTGTGGTATTTTACATTATATAGAGTTCATTGTGTGTCCCTTTATATGAGCCGTCAACTTTGAATGTTACCTAGTTTAATTTCTGTGCTTTGTAAGAAGATTAATCGACAGATTTACTGGTATTTCATAGTGGTAGTTATTTTTTAATAATGTGTCAGCTAGCGCTGCAACGAGTAATTATGAAAACGCTGTAAAACTTAACCCAATCTAATTCAATTTAAATTCAATTTTTGTGAAACTAGACTAGATACGAAGATTGTTCTAGAATTTCTTTCAAGCCATTAACCAATAAAACGGTGTCTATTAGCGCGAAACCACTTACCGCGGGGAGTGCAGGAAGGTAGGTAATCATGCTTTTTACTACCACTGGCCACGAAGTGACTGCGATTTACTTTTAAAACGAATATTTATAGGGTTTTCTTGCTTTTAGTCCCTAATTCCACAAGAAGCAATTATGTTTCAAAATGATTTGGTTTGAAATAATAAAAACGGAAAAAGATCACCTAAGGGCGTTTGTGCGCTACACGGAATTTTACGGTTCGGCAGTCCGATTTTCAATTAAATATCACGTGATCCGGAAATAAGTATGAGATTTTACATCCGGACCGTAAAATTCCTTGTAGTGACAACCACAAACGCCCTAAAGCCATCTTGTGGTTTCAGTTGTAAAATACATGTAAAAATGATGTCAAGAAGATGGGTAGTAGGATCCTTGTATACATAATTATTGCATACCTGATATAATCAATCTTCGTTCTGTGACCTTACATAATGTCTTTTGGCAAACAAGATGATTCAAGTCAAAGCATTTATTTCAATTCATTCACCTATTTATTTAATACTTGAAGGACACAAATGTGTCAATTAAACCAATATTATGTACATTTGAATTGTCAGAGAGTCGGCAGGAATTACGCCCGGTTTCTGAAACGAAAATCAAAACATTTGCTAGCAAATTGTCAGGCGCCCGTAACCTGCTGTGATTGTCAAGCGCGCGTAACCTGCTGTGATTGGTTGAATGAATAATCAACAGCCAATCGCATCACTTGACTTGCGTTTAATTTCTACGCGGCGATAATTTTCGTTATGGAAACCGGGCGTTAAACTATGTAGTTGCTTCAGTTGGTTCGCTAAATATTTCATCGTTTTCGCATAAAGACTCTTACGCACTGGCGCGACATCGCGGGCGCGACAAGGGTAGGTCGCGCGCCAGTGTATACGAGCCTTAAATCGTATTACTGATCGAAATCTAACTTTATATTTGGTGTTTTCCCACCAGGCCGACTGGTCAGAACAATTCGTTCTGAACGTACACGGAGGGTCCGTGTTCCCTTGTGGTGATGGCGTCAGGGTGCTGTTCCAGTACCCTGAGTGTGTGCTGGAGGGCGCTGACAGGGTCAGGGTCTTCGGCAGGGACGCTGACCGGCTGCGATACGTCGCTGAAAGACGAGTTCGCAGGTAAGCCTTATAATTATTATTTTAAAAATGTCTTTTTCATATCTCAGAAATTTGGAAGGCGTATGAGTGGCCGAAACCAACTCTCAGAGGCCCGTTGGACACTCTTAATGAAATGTTGCACCAAGTGACGATTTTTTTTAATCCTCTACGAAAAATGTCTACTCTAGTGGGTCTAGAAGTACTAACTGAATTCATAAAAGTTTGCGCGCTGAAATCCCTTACATCCTGTATTCATAGCATATTTTTTATTTTGGTTATTTGGTTCTATAATAACTCCATAATAACTCTATGTTGGTAGGTAGGCTTAAATTAAGGGGTAAGGCTTTAATTTGCGGTGACAATAAGCGGCTTATGTGACCACACAAAATGTTGCACGGATTACCGTTTTGATCAATACTGCAGCTTAGTAGGGTAACCTATTGGTGGTTCAGATGTTTGGAAAGCTTTAGCTTAGTAGATGATTGATAAACTGGAAGCTAAAAAAATTATTAAGATGAAGCAAATAAGTAAAAGGCATTATTCATAATAGAAAAAAAACCGTGCCATTAAAAAAAGACAAAAAAAATTGAGACAAAAAAAGGGGGGTTGTATTCTGTTGAAGTGGATTTCAAGACCAGTGTTACAAATAAAAACACAATATCAATCAAGATATGTGTGAGTTTCAAAATGGCCAAATGGTTGTCCACTTCTACAGCTTAGCATACACTAGACGCTGCTGCACGTCTGACGAAGCAGACGAGAAAAATGAGGAAAACAATGGGAGGAAATAGAAATGAATCTGTTGATTGATGTAGGAATACCCGCGTTCGCATTTAAAAATAAATATTTAGAATCGTTTTTCAAATGGACTTTGAAAATGGATGGCAAACTATTATCCTTTATTAATAAGTTATTAATTTTATTACCCCAAAAATAATAATGTTGAAAACTATACTATGCAAAATTACTATGTGATATTCTATTCATTGGGTCAAGAGAATAGTAAAATAATAAACTTTCACGCGGTAATAATTTCCACGATATCAATATCGATTTAACTAATGAGATGTAAACACGTTATCACGGTAATTAATGGTTTTAATTTATATTTTGGGGGCCATTAAGGTGTCGGTGTCAGCGTTAAGTTTTGGCAAATGTCGGCGAAGTTTGGGGATCCAGGTATAAATGAGTGTTTTTCTTATTTCATCTGATCTAACATTTATTCCTAACCCCGTTCTTTGTTGCAGGGGGCAGCATACAGCATCATTCGACTGCCGGCTGTTCAGCGAGCGGTATCCGGAGTACTGCTTCGTGTACGTGTCGCAGGCAGTCACGGGGGCTGTGGCAGACGTCAGGATGGACTGCTTGCCCACGCTGCCGCTCTCAGGTAACACATTAAGCTAAGAATGCACATTCCAGTGACTGGCACAAATATATGCAAGTATAGTATGTGTCGTTTGTGTAATGACAAATCATACAATATGAAGAAGGCATGTCCATTGTTCCACAACAACTTCTACGGGATTTGGCCCAAATGCAATTCATTTTGACAGGTCAACAACATTCATTAACATGGTTCACGTTTCATGGTTCATGGTTCGAGTTTTTCAAACAAGTATGAAGCATTGGATTAACAATTTCTTTTAAAATCCTTCGCATTGTGATTGAAAGTTTGTTACGCAATTGGGGTGCTGACTGGTGATTGTCACTTTGGCATGCAGGATACTTGCATACTATTGTGTTATTTGTCTTTATTATTCGTGGCCTTAGTTCGACAGTCGTGTGATGTAACGGATCTGAAGGTCAATTCTCGTATTTAAAAACCTTCACATTCAAGTCGCAATCTATCAAACTTTTAAAAAATGTTGGTAAATTGATTGTATTTTTGACAGATTGCGATTGCGAACTTTCTTAAAAATACCGTAATTGCCCCTCAGTTGTCGTAGTGACCAGAAACTTTTGCATAAGTATAAAACGGATAACTGGCTTCAACTTTCTGACTAACTGATCAACTCCTTTACAATTCAAAAGTACTTCGACGCCCCCAAGCAATAAGTCGGTAATCGTAAAACTAAAATTTTACAGGAGAAATGTTTTTCTGTTTTTGTTGAATAGCTTTTCAACGAGTCGAAGTAGTGAGGTTATTGATACATCAAACGAAAGCTAATTTTTTGTTTAATTCAATGATTATTTTAACATTAGATTTTTTGCGTGAAAAGCCTTGCAATTTAAGAAAATAAATATTACAAAAATATATTTGGTAAATTGTTGAAGTAATATACACTTACGCCATTATTGCAGTTTTGTAAACAATGTTGATACGTAACATTACAATACGGACTTTTCCAGCGTAATTTTTCATCTTGAAGACGATACGTAATTGGCTATTACGGGTGTTATTGTGGTTATTTTAAATTCACACAGTAACAGTATCGTTACAGAACATTGTTTTTGGAGGAAAATTCTGAAAAATATTTTTGTGTAATCATCCAGTACTAATAATTTTTAATCGAATTTTTAAAGTGTAATATGTCTAGGTTTACAAGAAAAGACTGTAGATGATGAGTATAATAACGTTTAATTATTTACTTTAAAAACCTTGTTAATTCCCCTTTTTTTTTTTTTTTTTTTTTTTTGGGTGGGAAATCATCAAATAACTTCTCCCGCTCTGGGCGGAGCGGGAGGGCGTGTCAGACTCTTACTGACTAAAACCCACCCATGTTCCTTCAGTTGCCTGTGTTGCCAGGGGCCACGGTATCCCTTTCGGACTTTCCCGCAACCCCGGCAGGCATCGGCCCTGGTGGGCCCCGCCATTGGTGCTGACATCTCTTTGAGGCGCGTGTGGAACACAACACGCCGTCGACCCGGGCCTGGTCCTTATCGGGGGCGAGCTACCCATTGCTCACCGCCCGCAAGCCCGCGCCTAAGGTGGCCGGGAATCCTCCAAGGAGTCCCGACGCCCAGGGCGTCTCCTACGGCGGCTAGGCGCGTGAGGGCGCGAACTTTGCCTCTCCCTCACGCGCTCCGCCTCCTCCTTTGCGAGCATTACTGCTTCGCAGAAGGAGGTGACGGCTCCCCATTCCCTCTCGCTCCGTACCATGGCCTGGACCAGGGCCGGACGCGAGAGATCTCCACCGCCGATGGCCTCCACGAGGACACGGCGGTGCTCTGCCCAAGCCGGGCAGACCTCCACCGTATGCTCCACCGTGTCCTCCGGGCGATCCACACAATGGTGACACCCGGGCGCTTCCTCCCGCGTTATCCGGAACAGGAACCTCCCGAAACAACCGTGTCCGGTGAGGACCTGTGTCAGGCGGAAGGTGAGGACGCCGTGGCGCCTCTCTAGCCACTCCTCAAAGAGGGGACTTATCGCCGCAATTGTGGCGTGCCCAGCACTGGGTTGCGACAATCGCACTCTCCATGTCGCCATGAGATCCCGCCGAAGCTCTGTCCGCTGTGCCACGACTTCTCGCGGCAGCGGAGTTACGCCCCGGCGTTTCGCCTCCTCGCGCCACTCCCATATGTGCGCGAGGACTTTCGCCTCTAGATCCGACGGCGGCAATCCGGCAAGGAGGCTCGCCGCCTCACCCGAGACCGTGCGGTATCCCCGGACAAGCCGGATGGCCATGACCCTTTGGGACGCGTTCAACCGGCGGGCTGGCCGCAGCCTCAAAGAACGCGCCCACACAGGAGCCCCGTAAAGGGCCATGGACCGCACGACCCTCGCGTAGAGCCTCCGGCAGGAGGCGTTTGGACCCCCCAGATTAGGCAGGAGCCGCTTCAAAGCAGCCCCAGCCTTCTCCAGTCTGGGAGCCAAACGTCGGAAATGCTCCACGAAGTTCCACCGGCTGTCGAGGACAAGTCCCAGGTACTTCATCGTCGACTCGACGTCGATGTGAACCCCTCCTACCGTTATTTGGGAACCCAAAGGTGGCGCGTTCCGAGGACCATGAAAACACATGGCCTCGGACTTGTGTAGGGCCACCTCGAGTCCCAATTGCCGGATCCTGTCGACGATTGTCGCAACCCCGCGTGTCGCAATTTCGGCCGCCGCCTGGTGCGACCTCCCCTGCGCCAGGACCAACGTGTCGTCAGCGTAGCAAACCACGCTGACGCCGTCGGGGAGGTCGGCGCGCACAAATATAATGGCTGCGTGTTAAAAGTTTCAGATAAAACGTTAGATTCATCAAAATAAGACTTATTATCATTTGACAACTGATGGAAATGAAGTAAAGTTTTATTAACGCGGCAATATGTTTCCTTCAGCTTTGATTGACGGACGGATGGACAGTTGGTCATAGTTGACAGAGTGATTAGGTGGGACTTTACATAATACAGTAGCTTCCTGCGAATAAAGAATCGTCTTGAAGACATTATTTATTGATGTTTTAAGACAATGAACGGAGGTCTCGAGCTATCGAACTGCGACAGCTTGAGACGGTGAATGTGTTTGTAAGAACTATAAAACATTAAAAGAATATTAATAAATCAGTTCTATGTTGTGGCGCGTGGCGTAACAAACCAAAAGTTGAAAGGAGTATCATATTAATCGTTTATCTATTTCATTGTTCATTACTTTAGTTGATTCCTTTGTACATGTCATATGGCAGATCAATCAGAAATTGTCAAGAGACATGGCATGCTATGACCGTAGTCTCTAAAGTTACATTTCCTTCTTCGAATTGTATTGGAATTTTCCTAGTGATTTATTAACATTGATTCCCCTTACGGTCTGAGCCGACTCAAAATAATTCGACAACAACAACGTGCTAGCGTTTACCAAGAACTGCACGAAATTCATTCAAGCCAATAAGTCGGTAATAGCAACTTACCAAAATTAAATACGAAATACTCGTTTGTATTGATACGTAAAGATACTTTTCTCGACATAATTTCGTTTTTTAATTTCCCTACAATATAAGTGTTTTTCATGATATCTTCGTAAATATCACTACGAAAAATGTGAAATTAATTACTAAGATGTATCCCAAATCATAGGTTCCGAATTTGACATAACAATAAAAAGTCCATAATAGCACATTACCGACTTATTGCTTGGGGGCATCGTTGTATTTTTTAATGTATTTCTATGTAACGCATTACATCAAGCGCTGCTTGATTGATTCTTGACTTGAAAAGAATGACTATGACTTTACCTAAGTTTTTCAATTTCAAACCTTATGTCGGATACGCTCATTTCAGTATTTAAAAACTAAATAATAGCCAATCATCGTGTTTGAATGATGTGTACAGTTAGAAGTAATAGTAGCCAGTCTGTTCACCAAGTCCGCTGCTGTTTGCTTCATTGAAGCATGAACTTGCAATAGCTGAAAGGGTAGGTACGGTGTAAACAAGGTAACGTTGGTAGGTAGCTTTGTACATTTCTTCTCAGCTCAGTTTAAGTGGGAAATTAATTCAATAGTTGATTTAGGAATAGCAACGAGTTACTTGAGGAGACGATTAGAAAATCTTCAATCCTCTATGTGAGAACTGAGGGCCAACTTTACAGGGCATAACTCGCTTATTAGACTTTCACAAAATTTGATTCCAACTTTCACAATTCTTTGGGAATGTTCACTAAATTCTAAGCACATTTTCAAAGTTTTAACCAAGTGACCCTCACACCACACGTACGTACATAATCCAACTATGTACGGTAACTATGATATAAATGTAAGAAACACTTCTAGTATCTCGCAGTAGACGGTACCAAAGGTTTTTCTACCATTTACCTATATGATACTATTCGAAGACCCATAAGCTCCAATGGCTATTCCTCCTATGGCTGTTATTTGTCCTTTGATAGGCATAACACTGCAAGCTGAGTCAGGAACTCCAGTTCTTTTGTGGATAATTTCATTTCGGATCTAATCTCTCTTTTTCATTGTCATTATTAGCGTGACACACATGATTCTGTATTTTAGTTTTATGTAAGTTTAATTTGTTCAAATGTGTTCCTTACGTACGGTATTGTGCCAAATAAACGATTTTCTTTCTTTGATCTTAGATATAGATATTAACATAATTTTTATGTATCTACTCAGCAGATGGCGGCGCTGGTGGCTGGGGGGCTTGGTCGGCGTGGTCGGCGTGCCCGGCGCCCGCGCATTGTTCCACGCGGACACGCAGTCGACACCGCTTCTGCGACTCGCCGCCCCCCGCATACGGCGCTAAGTTCTGTGAGGTAAGTGGCGTTACTTCATTGACTAATTAATTATCTTTAGTATTTCGTAAACTGCGTGACGATCAGTCACTTTAGAGAACGAAAAAAAAGAAAGAGAGAAAATACATTTATTGGCACTAAACATGAAGAAAAACACAAACCAACAAAAAACACAAGGGTTGCGGGGGTGAGTTACTTAAGTCCTCGAATGACCGCGAATCAACAGTTTAACATTACAAACTTAATGGACCATTTTTGATCATTGGAGTACGGAACATATAAATCATAAAATCATTGAGGTATTATTGTACTCAATAATAACTCAATGCATAAAATTAAATTATCTGTCACTGCCGCAGTGAATGTGAAATTATCAAAGGTGATGTGTTAATAACAAACTTTTATTGAAATTCTGCTAGACATCATTATAATGCGTTTTGCTATCCACCCGAATTAATAATTATGGATGTATGTATTTAAAATACCCATTTAGTTGCAATGACTACATGGAGATAAGGCATCAACCTAAAGATAAATATTACCGCGTTTTCACTTTGGTTATTTGGTTTCCATGACGACCCCTGCTCATGTTTGCCAGCAGCGAATAAAACCTTTGATTATTTTATATTGAATGGTCGCTTCATTGATCTATTGTGTAGCTTAGGCACGTACTATGCCTTCACTATAACTTGTCTCGTGACGCGATTGATAATTTTGATCTGACAGTCGCCATTTTGAACTATTTTCTCATTGAAACTAAGCTTGACAAGCAATGGTGCCAATATGACGGCAAGGGACAAGTTATAGTGAACGGTCTGTAAGTAGGTAGTCATTGTTCTGAGGTAGGTATACAATTTACGAACGAAATTAGGTGATAAGCATTGACATAAAAAAATAATCACATTATAAATTACTACCTTTTTCCCGCGGCGACACCCGAGTTGATGTCGGAAATTATTATACGGCAACGAGCCACCGGAATAAAAAGTAAACTGGTCGTAACTTATGTCCTGAATTAGGTCATGGTCTACCTGTGTACCAAATTTCATCGAAATATGTTTAGCCATTAAGGCGTGAAAGGTAACAAACAGACATAGTTACTTTCACATTCAGTTATAATATATTATATTATGGATATAAAATCGTATCTAGTCAAGTGTCTAGTATAAATTACTAGCTGCGTCCCGCGGTTTCACCTGCATAAGTCTCGATCCCATATCCAGGGGCCTAAGTCTACTAATTTATAAACGTCACAATGGTGTCATAATGGTTAGTTTTTGACAGTTTTTGTATGGCAAATCTGTCAAAAACTAACCATTATGACACCATTGTGACGTTTATAAATTAGTAGACTTAGGCCACAGGTGATGGTCTACCCATGTGACAAATTTCATCCAAATCTGTTCAGCCGTTTTAGCGTGAAAACGTAACAAACAAACAAACTCCCTTTCGCATTTATAATGTATTAGTTATGATAGTCACAAGATGAGCGTTCATTTATTATTGAAATCGGGTAAAAAAAGAATTAGGGTCGTAAGTATTGTTCAAATGTTAAATGCGGACACTGACTTGCAACGTTTGTTTGTAAAGCCGTGTACAGACATCGCGAGGTGTGCGTCGCGAATGGTTCGTCACGCATGCCTCAACCTGAGGCATACGACGGTACATTTATGCATGCGTGCAGAACGACACATGCTCAAGCTGAGCACGCAAACAACCACGCACGGTGTTCGTCAGTAGAAACGTCAACACTCTGTTATTTTCATAAAGTTGGACAAGTTCACGCATTGATTCGGTATCGGCCTCCATGACGCTTGAGCGCACAACGCAAATAACAACCGTCCGTTCACACAGAGCGCACGGCTCGCACTGAGGCGGCGTTTGCAACGATCGTATGACGCGAATGTTCACTGTGAGCACACACGTCCACACAGCCCGTGGCATGCGAGATGAACCATTGGCAACGCACGCCTCGCGATCGCTGCACTGACTACTGTAGTAGTCAGTGCAGCGAGCCGAGGTGCTCGATGCGAGCACAAGATGAGAAACGAACATTTTATTATGTGTTCGCCGCATTGTAATCAAGCTCGCCTCAAATGATACATTACAAACACACGTTTATTTAATTTCTCAGCCTAAAAGGCCTTGTTTCACGAATCGTTTTTTAAAACAGGTTGTAACTAGTTGCTAGGTTACTGACTAGCAACCAAGTTATTGATTAAATTCACCCACCCTGACATTTCATAAAATTTCACTTTATTTTCTTATTTCATTTTATTTCCTATCTTATCTTAAATATACAGCAATAAACAATATTCTATATGAATAATGGCACCTAAAAAGGACAAAGGCAAAAAAGATGATGAGAAAGCTGGCGCATTTAACGAAGTGGACAGAACATTTTTGGAACTCCAGATAGCTGATAGTAACCGGAAGGTGGCGAGGCTCAGGACTGCTGTGGATGAGTACGAAGTGCGGCTTGAAGAACTGCAGAAAGCATACGATAAGTTAGACGAAGATAGGGCTGACATTATTGCTTACCTGAAAAAAACTCTCTCTGTGAAGAATGAAGAAAATAGCGAACTGAAAGAAAAGGTCAGAGGTCTCGAGGAGATTAGAGATATTGAAAATGACCGTTTCAACGAAACAACTAAGCAATTGGAAAAAGACTTTCTGATTATGAAGGAACAACTTAGTTCAGAGAATAAGCTGCTGGCAGGAAAACTTAATACGTTAGAAGAGTTTAGAGCTATAAGAGACGATTTGATGAGAAAGTTTGAAAACCAAGAGCAAGAATTTCAAGATCAAGAAATGAAATACAAGAGACTTATTTACAACACTGAAAAGAAATTCATTATTGGCAAAGATAATCTGAAAAAAGAAATGGAAGCCCGACTTTTACAACTTGCTCAAGATTTCCAAGATGCAACCGAACTGAGAGTTGCAGCATCAACGCATAGAGTTATTCGAGAAAATATAACTATAAACAATGAATTAGAAAGTATGTTATCCTCTCAAAGAAAATTAGCTGAGCAAAACGAACATTTTAAAGAAATTATGAAAGCAGCAAAAGTTTTTCAAGAGTTAGCTGAGGAAGAAAGAGATAAGGCTATTAGTAAGAGTATTGTACAGCTTAAGGTTATTGAGCAGCTAACAGCTGCATACGAGACAGTTAAAAAAGAAAAAGGCTTATTTGAAAAAAGAAGTTACGATTTTGAAATATTACAGGCAAAAATAAAAAGACTGACTAACGATAATGACAATCTCAGCCAACAAATTCGTGTTCTAGAGCAAAACTTGCATGCTCGGTTGAGTGACCAAAACAAAGCCGTCGTGGATGCTGCGAAAATGAGCAAAGAGCGCAATAAACTTAGAAAAATTCTAAAAGAAGCAGCGTTTGCTATTCAAGCGGCTTTAAAATTAGACGAATGGGCTTCAATGCATGATACACGAGAAGTTATGGATAGGCATGTTTTGCTGTCACATTTACTTGAAATCATATCACAGTTTCGTGAACTTGAGCATTCAGAGTCTTTAGGCACAATAGGTTCGTTTAGCAAAATTTACGAAGAAGGTGATCTTGGTTTTGTACCTAAACCAAAATTGAAGAAGTCCGCGGTAGCAGCACTTGCCACCACAGCTATCGCAACTCCTGCAAAAGATGTTGTTATAACTGAAGTTAAAGTACCGACGATTGCGTCTTTGTCGCACTCTTCACTGCACAGCAGCGTTCAAACTATACCTAGCATCAAAATAATACCTCCGATGTCAAAAACAGATTTGGTGGTTACAGACAGTATTGAGTCTTTTGTTGCCTCAGCACAAAGCGAGGTTGTTGAAGAGGAAGAAAATGTTACAGTAGTTGATATTGAGGAGCAATTAGCCACCAGTAAAATGAATATGCAAAAATCTTTAATAGATGACTTGGCGTACTCTAAGCAGTCAGACATGAAAATACAAATGGAACAAGAAAATAAAACGAAATCTCGGCTAAAATTAGCAAGTGTTGATGATGCTGATTTAAAAGACATTGAAGAAAAACAAATAACAGTTGTAACAGCAACAGATGGAGTTGAGAAATATGATGAAGACAAAAAATCCGAGATATCACAGAGCCAGAGTTTAAGCGGGAAGGAAGATACTGGTGAGGAAATTGAGGATAAAAGTATAATATCTGACGTCTCTTAAAAACAACTAGAAAAAAAGGAAGAATATCACTATATTGTAAACAGTTTTTTTTTCTGTATTTTTTTATAATACGATTTTTTTAGGGTTTATCGGAAAAAGTGTAATTTAAATCATAATTATTTTTTATATGTGTGTACTTACTTAATTTTGCTAACAGCTTTTACATTGATAACTTTTTCTAAAAACTTTTATGAGCAATTAATCTGTGCATAATTTTGTATTCATGCGTTATATTTTCGATTATACCTTAAAAGTAGTGTTGTGCAGTCAGGCACAGTCAAGTATGGTCTTACACTTATTATAATAATAATTCATGAGTTGTGGCACATTATTTAGGTAGATTGTTTAATAAAAGCAGTCCGTTTCTATACTTTTTATGAAAGGAAGCTTTTTATCTTATATAACCATTCTTAGATTTATTTTGAATCCTATTGATTAATTCCTTATAATTACTAACTATAATTATTATGTTAGGAGTAAATAATATTATTTTCGCCGAATGATGTGTAATCTTGATTATTGACACTCATTCAATAAAATACTATTTAATTTTAAAACACGAATAAGTGTGAACTGTACTGCATAAATAAAGTACATAATTATTATTATATACCTATTAAAGAATATAATTATGCTATTTGAATTTATTTATTTTGACATATCTTAAATACAATATACAATCTAACACTAATTCAAAATTTATTGTGTGATATTTAGGGGGATGGGATTCTAGGAGGTGACGTAGACTCTGTTCTAAAAGATCTCCAATTCCTAAAGCAGCAATTCCAATCCATCGGCTTTGACCTCAACTACTCAAAATGCGAATTGAACAGAAATTCAATTCAATAGTAATAGATAGGAAAGGTTTTGGAAAAAGTTCACTGCACGTCCTAGGTTCCCCAATTTTAGAG
This sequence comes from Eupsilia transversa, assembly GCA_914767815.1. Lineage (NCBI taxonomy): Eukaryota > Metazoa > Arthropoda > Insecta > Lepidoptera > Noctuidae > Eupsilia > Eupsilia transversa. The sequence continues at coordinate 14,952,392 of OU611882.1, forward strand.
ATTTAGTTTTTAACCTTTCGTTGACGAAAAAAAATTGGATATACTTTGTAAAATTAATTTATGTTCGGCAGTCACCAATATCAGATACTGCGGTTTTATGCGGATACTTCCTCTTTATGGAAGCCCTTTTTAGACAAAATCGATCAAATTATTCGACATCCATTTTAAATGGATGACCGCGCGAGACTCCAAGCCACGCTACCTATTCAGATACGGTTCAGCCGAAAACCCGTCTTCCCAGAGACAGTGGAATGAGCCGCTCTGCAGGTTGGTACGGAATAACCTCACCAATACTGCTGAGCGTGCCCGCCTGCTGGCTCTTGGAGAGTGGGTGTTGGGCCTTGGCTTGAGGCGCTATCGTCACCCAACAAAGGCACTATGCTGGGTGACACCACTTTCCGACTCGCTACAAGTCTGCGTCTGGGCGCTCCTTGCGGGGCTCCATATAGCTGTAAGTGCGGTAAACCAGTCGCCAAGCTGGGACATCATGGCATATCCTGCAGAAAGAAAGCGCTCGTCGGTTGGCACGGCACGCGAGGATTAATGACATCATTTGTCGCGTTTTAGAACCCAATAGCTTGGCACGTACGTACGGTGGGAAGAATGACCATAATGCCTTGGAAGTTGGGTAGGCCTTTGGTGTTGGATGCTCCAATGCTCCTCTGCTTTGGTGCAACCCAAAGAGGAGCAAGAGGAGGGTGTTCTGGGGCGGCTGCTGCAGGTGCAGAAAACCTCGAACGGCAGAAATATAACAACCTTATTGGGAGCTATATGTTTGACCGTGGGCTCCGAGTGTTCATCGAGTATTTCGGGTCATCGCCAGGCGGTTAGTCGACTCTTCACCTGGTCACAAGACTGGCTTAATTTTAGGCCAAAGAATCAGAATTGCCATCCAACGTCGCAACGCTGCCAACCTTTTGGGCACCTTTCCCACTGACAGCGATGTGGAGCTTATTGTCCACATCATTGTCAGTAGGAAAAGTGCCCAAAAGGTTGGCAGCGTTGCGACGTTGGATGGCAATGCTGATTCTTTGAATTTTCTATTTTCCGTATACAGGGTTACTTGTAATTCGACGTATATCCGTTAGGAGCTGATAGGGGGGCCAGAATGCAACAAATTGAACACCCCCTATGTATGGCCGAAATTCAATAGTTCTCGAGATATTTGAATTTTACGGGGTTTTCGATATTTACCCAAAATTTGACCTTTAATTCCAAATAAAAAAAGAACTTCATATTGAATGCGTACCATTCAAGAATGATATCATAGCTGGCACTTCAATCAAGCTATGAACCTAATTAAAAGTACTTAATTCAACGAAATAATTAAAATTATGAGCGATTTAAGAATAATATCTTACCAATATTTTCATTTTACGCTTCAAAAATGTTGTCTCGTCAAAAAAATTACTATGACGTTAATCGTACAAATAACTAAAACAACTTGCCTATTCTGTAAGCTTTCCAAAAAGGTATAAAAGTTAAATTTAACATACGTAATTCGTGGCATGGCATTTGTTTGAATCAGCGTGGGGACAGAAATCATCTGGGTTTTCAGTTTAGGATCATCCCTAAAACTACCGATTTTACTGGCGAATTTCTTCTTGATGGGTCGGGGTGTGCGGGCTGTTTTATAAACGTTGAAGAACTTATATCGGTCACATGGGAACGCAATGGGAAACGTGAGTATTCATCGATCACAGTTATTATGTACTTATTTCTTGTATCGGAAGGTACATAATAACTGTGATCGATGAATACTCAAATGTCTGGACCTTTAAAATCAATACTTTATCTTTATCCATAGGTGAAGTAGCTTTTATCAAGATTGGATCTGGCAAGGCAGATCTGTAGAATTTTAGTTGTATTTCAGAACAATGTTCTCCAGCCGGAGAACATCAAATAGTCGAAGCAGAACGCCAGGCCACTGAAAATTCAACTACTCAGCGAAGAACGACGAGAGATCGTAGGCTTCCAAGCCGCTACTGGGATTACGTTCTGAACTGAATAGCTGTTCTTGATAAAAGCTACTTCACCTATGGAGAGATAAAGTATTGATTTTAAAGGTCCAGACATTTGAGTATTCATCAATCACAGTTATTAAGTACCTTCCAATACAAGAAATAAGTACATAATAACTGTGATCGATGAATACTCACGTTTCCCATTGCGTTCCCATGTGGCCGATATCAAACTCAAACTCAAACTCAAAGCATTTATTTCAAATAAGCCAATTACAGGCACTTTTGAATTGTCAAGGGGTCGGTCAGTCAGAAAGATGAAGCTAGTTGCCCATTCCAAAGCGTAGTAGGTACCTATGGAGAAGAACGGGCAAGAAACTCCACGGACACTCTTTTAAATCAAAAATATATGATACAAAATATTTGTTACATCATTCATGTTGAAATTATACATGTGAGAACAATGTAGAAAGACGTGCACGTTAAAAGCGTCCGTAATAAAGATAACAATTCAAAAATTAAAATAAGCCGTGGCAGCTAAGAGATGACCAGTCCCTACTGACGGCGCCCGTTCACGAACATGACGCATGGATCAGCACCATTTAGCTCAACCATTTTGAAGGGAACTTAATGATCCAACACACACGCCACCACCAGCGAGACATTTGAGTGAGCGTGACATACTCTCAGCAGCCAGGGCACATTCAAGTCAATGAAAGACGTACCCAGTAAAATGGTAGCTTTATAGAAGGTATGTGGTCACAGTGCTCACACATGTGCTTTGCAATTATACAATATTAACAGGTTGAATTTATACAATGCAAAGATAGTTTTTCCAATCTTCAGCAGCTCCAACAATATTTTCGAATGCTAATTAACTAGTTTATGCGCCCTTGTGGAGCTGGACCAGCGTTGAGCCAAGCATTTTTGTCAGCGATGTAATCCCCCAACTTATAATATGCTTGGCAGCATAGTGTGCGTTTTATACAAGATTTAAATTTCGTTTCATTTAGTTGGAGTATGTGGGGAGGTATTTTATTGTAACATTTTAAACAGTACCCCATGAAGGATGAGTCTACTTTAGCCAGTCTGAAACCAGGTTGACTTAATTGGTCCCTATTTCTCGTACTATAATTGTGTCTTTCACCTCTTTTACTGAAAAGATTAAGATTTTTCCTTACGTACATGATGTTTTCATATATATATTGACAGGGTACCGTCATGATGTTTATACTTTTAAACAGTTCCCTTAGAGAATCGCGCCTGCGGAGGCCATATAAAGCTCTGATGGCTCTTTTCTGCAGAATAAAAATAGACTCGATATCTGCAGCCCGTCCCCATAGTAAAATACCGTAAGACATGATACTATGAAAGTAACTGAAATAGACCAGCCTCGCGGTATCTAAATCAGTAAATTGGCGGATTTTTCTTACAGCATAAGCTGCTGAACTTAGCCGTCCCGCAAGAGATGTTAAATGAGGACCCCATTGTAGCCTTGAGTCGAGCGTGATCCCCAGGAAAACTGTTTTATCTACGAATTCTAGTTTCTCCTTATTCAATACTATATCACAATCATTACTTTTCACATTCGGTAAAGCAAATCTTATGCATTTCGTTTTTTTGCCATTTAATACTAAATTATTGGCAGTGAACCAATTTTGGACCTGCAGTAGGGCGTTATTTACGTCGTCAAGATTTGAAAAAATTAATAAAAAAATTAATAAATTGATAAATTCTTCAACGGTTATAAAACAGCCCGCACACCCCGACCCATCACGAAGAAATTCGCCAGTAAAATCGGTAGTTTTAGGGATGATCCTAAACTGAAAACACAGATGATTTCTGTCCCCGCGCTGATTCAAACACATGCCATGCCTCGAATTACGTATCTTAATTTAACTTTTATACCTTTTTGGAAAGCTTACAGAATAGGCAAGTTGTTTTAGTTATTTGTACGATTAACGTCATAGTAATTTTTTTGACGAGACAACGTTTTTGAAGCGTAAAATGAAAATATTGGTAAGATATTATTCTTAAATCGCTCATAATTTTAATTATTTCGTTGAATTAAGTACTTTTAATTAGGTTCATAGCTTGATTGAAGTGCCAGCTACGATAACATTCTTTAATGGTACGCATTCAATATGTAGCTTTTTTTTTATTTGGAATTTAATGTCAAATTTTGGGTAAATATCGAAAAACCCGTAAAATTCAAATATCTCGAAAACTATTGAATTTCGGCCATACATATGGGGTGTTTAATTTGTTGCATTCTGGCCTCCCTATCAGCTCCTGACGGATATACGTCGAATTACAAGTAACCCTGTATATATAAAATTAATTTGACCATACATAAACGACAAAATGGCGACGTTAGTTCCGATTTTGGCCACGAACGCACCAAAATAACCTTGCAGCGTTGTACACACAATCATGGAAAAGCTTTGATTTTCTAAGGCAGGGAACATACGCCAGGATTTTCCATACGATAGTCGTATCCATCGCATCCGATAGTCTGACTTACTACTATTAGTTCGTCCACATGAACTAATGGCCTTGATTGCGATTGAGCAATCACGTATCGATGGTTAAATAGTACGTCAGAGTCGGAAACGGCAGCTAGGCTTGAAAATTTTAGTGCATTTCCTCTTAATGCTTATCCTCAATCTTTACTGTATGCCCCTTTAAGGTCAGCGCAGACGGAGCGATAAACAAGCACGCTCGAAAACAATCAGCGGCAAACCCAGCGGATGTTTGAACATCCGCGATATTGATCTCGTCGGTGCTCGCGTGCGCTATTGATATTTGTCACCTCAACTCAACTCAACTCTCAACTCAAAGCATTTATTTCAAATAAACCATTTACAAGCACTTTTGAACTGTCGAGGGGTGTCTAACTTAAAGAATAACTACCACTTACTAACTTAAAACTAACTTAAAGAATACTCAACCATTTAGACGTGTGATGCTATATTGTTTGAAATATGGTGGACGGAGATGTGATAGTATTTTTTGGAGTATTAGCAGGGAAAGCGAGCGGAAACCTTCTTTCAATCATCTAAACAGTCTGGCAAGAAACATGTTTACCTTGTTGAAGCATACCATACCCTGTGCAATTTAACCGTAATTTTACTAGCTGACGTTATGGCAGCTTATATACGATACCAAGTACAATTACTGTCAAACTGTCTACCACCGCTACCGTAAAATAATAAAGCTTACACCTCTGCCAAACCCTTCAGGGAAACAAGGCGTGATATTATGTAATAAAGGTTAGGTTAAGGTTAGGTTTATTAAACAAGCGGTGAGCGGTCACACAACACGGCTGTCCAAATACAGAAAGTTTTTTGACACCTTTATGTAAAATACTGGTGTTACAAATTTTATGACGGCCGTTATATAATGTAACGGAAATGTTTTCCAGGGAAATCGTAGCTTTACTGTGAAAGGACTGTAGCCTAAAGCATAAAGCAAGCTTAAATGGCGGCTGACGTAGTGTATAAAACAGTATATAAAATGAGCCACTGACAAATGAGGAAACTTTAATCAAAACCGGTCACAATTCGATTGTGTTGCCATGTGACGCGACTCATTTCAATTCCATAAGATATTTTTCAATGAATTTTATTCAGTGCCCGCCACCAGCTCTGTCTAAACAACGCTTTATAAATAGAACGTCAATTATAGACCAATAAGTTATCAATCAAGTTAGTCTTCTTTTATGAATTCCACCTTGATATTTTCACCAGCATAAAAGTCAATGGTCAACTCTTTTGCTGTGCTCTTTTGTTTTGAATTCATTTTTCATGGTGCAGCTATTGTGTTTGAATAATAATATTTTTTTGCTAGAAAAAACATATTCTACAAAACATGCCACCCAAAGGGAAGGGAGCAGTATCAGCAGAACAGCAAAAAGCCGTATTTTCCGAAGTTGAAAAGGCATTTTACGAACTACAGTTAGCTGACTGCAATCGAAAACTAGCTCGCCTGAGAGTAGCCGTTGGCGATTATGAAATCCGTAATGAAGAATTACAAAAGGCTTACGATAAACTAGATGAAGATAGAGCTGATATTATAGCATATATTAAAAAAACTCTCACATTGAAAAATGAAGAAAATGCTGAACTAAAAGAAAAAGTCAAAAGTTTAGAGGAATTAAGGGTGTTAGAAACAGCAGAATTCAAATTGACTGTCGATGAGCTAGAAAGTAATTTTACCAAAATGAAAGATCAGCTTACCTCAGAAAATAAACTACTAGCTGGAAAACTAAACACGCTTGAAGAGTTCCGGGCTATCAGGGAAGATCTCATGAAGAAGTTCGAAAAACAGGAGCACGCGTTTGAAGACCAAGAAATGAAATACAAAAGAATCATATATGATACTGAAAAGAAGTTTGTAATTGGAAAAGACAAGTTAAAGAAAGAAATGGAAGAAAGACTTCTAAAGTTAGCTCAAGAATTTCAAGATGCTAGCGAAATGAGAATAGCTGCTTCTACCCATAGGGTAATTCGAGAGAATATCGCTTTGAATAATCAATTAGATAGTCTGTTATTGACTCAAGCAAAAGTAGCTGAGCAAAATGAAAAGTTTAGAGATGATGAAAGAGCTTCTCGTTGTGCAAAAGAAGTAGCTGAAGAAGAACGAGATAAGGCAATGAATAAAAGTATTGTGCAGCTTAAAGTCATTGATCAACTTACGGCAGCGTTCGAAGACGTGAGGAAAATAAAAGCTCTTTATGATATGAAACAGTTTGATACTGAAAAGGTTCACACGAATGTGCGGAAACTTACCAAACAAAACGAAAACCTTCAACTGCAGGTACGTATATTGGAGCAAAACTTGCACGCCAGTCTCGGTGAACAAAATAAATCTGTAGTAGAAACAGCGAAGCTACTAAGAGAACGTGAAACATATAAAAACATTCTAAGAGAATCGGCGTTTATAGTACAAGCATCACTTAAACTGGATCATTGGTCTACTTTGGATCCTTCTCGTGAAATCTTGGACAGAGAAGTCGTACTTAAAAGAATTCTTGAAGTTATAAATAAATATCGTGATGCCACCCGAGCTGAATCTATGGAATCCTTAGTTTCGCTTAGCAACATATATGATAAAGGAGATCTTGGCTTTGAAGTTCAACCAGTTATCCCCAGAAAGTCGCAGGCAATGCTGGTGGGTGGTTTAGTTGATACATTGTCACAACAATCAATTGAAGATAAACGTAGTGGTATATCAGTCTCATCTTCATCATCTTCAAAGGAAAGTTTACATACTATACCAAGTATTGAGTTGGTGCCCGCAGACGAGGAGCCCCCAATAACACCTAAAGATAGTCTGCCGTCATTTACTGTGACATCATTGCATTCAAGTGTTAGTAGCACCGTGGAGGATGAAGATGATGACATTACTGATATATCAAAATTGCTAGCTATTAGTAAAGTTGAGGTGCAGAGATCATTAATGGCAGATTTGGCAATGTCTCAAATATCCCAGCGAAGAATGACCGTGTTAGGTTCAAAGTCAAGGTTAGACATAGGTAGCCAAAAATCCGTTGACGTAATTCATGAAAAGGAAGAAAATGATATTGAGGATGAACAACATAAAACAATGCCTGAAGAAAATGAAGGTGAACCCACACAGGATATAGATGAACCTGTGACTGTTGTTGTCCAAGAAGATGACGAAGAAGAAGAAAAAAAGGAAACTAGCGCAGAATAAATATTAATTAAAGTAATTTTTAGTTATATTATTATATTAGTTATTTTTCAAGTACTTTGTGTGATTTTTATGTATTTATCTACTATGATTTGATTGTAAGTGTTTAATTAAAGGTTAATTATTATGACTTCTATTTTTTTCTTTATATTGAGAAATTTATTGCCAGCATTAATTGCCTTCGTCGGTGGAGCGACATCGAGCAAAGTTACCACTCCTTATTGAGCGAATGAAACAACTGGTTAATTTAGTTGCTCCACCTCGCTCAACTGACCTCTGTGTCCCAAAACATGCAAAGTGACCTCTGCGCTGCCACCGACGACGCCGTGGAAGTGGTGAAGTTTAGGGCCAACAAGATCTGAAATACAGTCCTGCCAGCGACACGAAGAAAATCTTAATTTAATCATTTTCTTTCTAAAATTTTCGTTTTCCTTTTAATAATGATGACTACGAAATGGTTTCATAATCATTATGATTACAAAAAATAAATCTTATTAACGTAACTTGATGATAATTATGTCGTTTCATTTAGCCTATTTATTTATAACTAAGTCAATTAGTTCAATTATTCAGTTATTTTTCTAATTTAAATAAACACGACCATTTCCTATAAAATGTATGGGAAAAGTTTTTTTGCGATTTCTGACTGTTCTAGTACTCAAACCTCAATTGGTCCAATAGAGGTTTTTGATCCTTATATGAAACAGGATCGATTGGCATAAAAAAAAAGTTTTTACGAAAATCGCCCATTTTCCTTCTGACTGTACATTTTTTGCCTGTATATTATATAGATACATATATGTACCTAAATCCTACTAATATTATAAATGTGAAAGTTTGTGAGGATGGATGGATGGATGTATGGATGTTTGTTACTCTTTCACGCAAAAACTACTGAACGGATTTTGATGAAACTTTACAGTGATATAGCTTATACATCAGAATAACACATAGGCTACAATTTATAATGATTTTGTTTGATTTTGCCATAATATAACGATAAGTATGAAGTAAGTCGGAAAAAGTTCTGCCCTCTGAGAGCTATCTTGGCGTGCGCTGCCTAAACCGTTAGAGTTATACGAAGATAATGTATCGTGGGATTGTTTGTCTAAAATAGTTCTAAATAAAAGTCCGCGACAGTATATATCTATCTTTTATGTGAAAGCCATTATAGCTAAAATAGTGAGCCATAAATACATTTAAAATGGAGACTTTTTTTACATTGTACATTTTGGAGTATTTAGTTAATTCTTATCAATATGAATAACTTCATCACTTTCGTTATTTAATGTAGATAAATTTTGTCTTTTACACTAAGATATTTGAAAGAATAGTTTAAAAGTTACAACGATAAGAATGAAGCGGGGGTGAGTGGCGGGCCAGATAATGACGCGCCATGGTCTAATAGCAATGGGTTTCATTTTGACTTTAATGAAGCAACGGATTAACAATATCCATAAAATCATTCAGATTGTGATTGATAGTGTGTTACGCAATTGGTTTTTATTTTAATTACTTATATTATCCTACTAATATTTTAAATGCGAAAGTTTGTGAGGATGAATGGATGTTTGTTACTCTTTCACGCAAAAACTACTGAACGGATTTTGATGAAACTTCACAGTAATATTGCTATTTTTATTTTTTTGGTTTTTATACTAGCTTCCCACCCCGGTTTCGCACGGGTAGCACTAAGTGCTTATCTACGGCACACCTACCTATCCACTGATCGTACCCTACCCTACCTATCTACTTACCTACCTACCCTACCTGTATACCTACCTCTTTACGACCTATTGTCATACCTACCAAATAAACATAAAATTTTCGTAAACATCGGTCGAGCCGTTTCGGAGGAGTGCGACCACAAGCACCGTGACACGACATTTTTATATTTATAGATTAGCCTACACTGTCCCATTGCTCAGCAAAGGCCTCCCCAAATACATCCAAGCATCTTTCTCCAGGGCCCCCTCGATCCAACCCTTGCGCCTCCTCTTCCTGGGCCGGCCTCGGTGGCGCCGTCCATCCTCAGGCACCCACCGTGTGGAGACTTGCCCAGCGGTCGCTATGCATGCGGCTGACATGACCCGCCCAATCCCATTTTAGCTTGGCACCCTTTTTGCCTACATAAAGAATCCCCGTTTTAGAGCTAAGCGTAGTGTTTCGATAATTGTCAGTTCGTTTTACGCCTAGAATGCTTCGCTCCATTGCTCTTTGGCAAACCCCAAGAAGAAACTTTTGCGACTCGGTAAGTGACCAGGTCTGCGTACTGCGTAGGTTAGGACGGGCAGAATACACAAATCGATGAGTGTTCGCTTCAAGGAGATCGGTAGATCGCCTTTTATTACCGTCTTCATAGACCAGTACCTTTTCCAGGCATTTTCGATGCAGCGACAGAATTCCTTTTCTTACCTGTTTTCGAAAGCAACTAACTGGCCCAAGTAGATGTACTCATCGACATGTGTTTCCTGCCCATCTACCTCGAAACTACACTTAGTGCTGTTGGTCATGGTTTTTGTTTTAGACCGATTCATCGCGAGTCCAACCGTGAAGCCACCGACACATTACTGTGTCGTGTTGTGTCGTGACGCGGGATACACCAATCAAACGAATCTGTGCAGTACACAACACAACCTACTAATGTGAATCTATTCATAGTAAATGACCGTAAGCAATTGCGTTCTGGCGCGCCCCGACACACCCCGACACAGCAATATGAACCGAGGCTGATAGGATGAGGCTTGCCGGGCTTAGGTCTTGAAGCATAGTCTGTAATTCTAGAGCTGTGGGGGCAACACAGTACTATGTCGTCGGCAAATCGGAGGTTTGTCAACCTCCTACTACCGACTTCAATGCCCTTGGACATCCATGAGGCTGCCAGTGTCCTAAATATCTCCTCGGGAGTGTTCCTACTTACTATAATAATATTATAAATGCGAAAGTTTGTGAGGATGGATGGATGGATGGATGTTTGTTACTCTTTCACGCAAAAACGACTGAACGGATTTTGATGAAACTTTACAGTGATATAGCTTATACATCAGAATAACACATAGGCTACAATTTATAATGACTTAATCTTACTGATATTATAAAGGTGACAGTTTGTATGTTTGAGTGTTTGGATGTTTGTTACTCAATTATACAAAAACAGCTGAACGGATTTGGATTAAATTAGACACATTGATGATTTGTAACCTGGATAAGGTACTTTTTTTCTCGCAAGTACTTTCCTGTAGGAAAATTTCCGACCACCACGCGGGCGAAGCCGCGGGCAAAAGCTAGTATATAATATACGCGCGGCTGTTCTTATAATGTGAAGGAATGTGCTTCTGCCGCGCTACTATCGCGCTGCTAACGTCCTATAAATGTGAAAGCGGCCTTAGAGTCCGAAATAGTAGCTATTGATGTATTCACGAACGTTCGATTAAAAAAAAAAAACATGTTTTTAATTAGTAAATTGGCTTTATTAAAACTCTTTACTTATCAGTAACATCAAATCCTGCTAATTGCTTATCTTTTAAATAACTATCATGAGTTTATACGTCTGACATTGCTTGTGATTTAATTTCGATTTAGAAATAAAATCGACTAAGACTTTAAAAAAAGCATGGACCACTACGTTTGAGATGTAGAGAATACAGAAATCTCGCTAATCAATGATTAGCCACTGTTTAGCTCCTAATCATTGGTTAAGTTTTCTTCATATATAAACGTTAGTTATTTCGCGAAACGAAATAGAGACGAAATTATGCGTTCGGCACAGGTTATAATCAAAATCTATTATACAATGTAACAGCGAATCAATTTTCACGCCTCCCTCTTAACACCTAGGCCAAATATTTTTTGATATTCGGATAGCTCATGACCTAAAGAGGTGCCATTAAGAATATGAATTAAAGATAAATTTAAAAAAAGTCGCAATTTCGCCTGTTAGCTAGTAGTCCACAAAAAATCATAATTTTAAGAATAAAGTCGTCAAAACCACGATTTTTGTATCTGTCGTTACTTTGAAAGATAAAATTCAAAAGTTTCATCGGATTTGGGTTTAAAGAACTTTATTTCTCGAACTTAAGATAACAGTTCGCTTATAATGAGATGAATTGAATAAGAAAAAAGATTGTTTATGTTTATTTCATTGTGTTTGCGATGGAAACAATGAAAAGAATACGCTCCAATAATTGGAGTTAACAAGAAAAGCGATTTATGAGTTAATCTCTGATTTTATATCTACTTGCTAATGCAAACTGACCAAATGCAGCTATGTACCTATTTTCATGTCCATATGTTTATTAACATGAATAATTATGCTCTGTTAGATCACTAACAGAGCATAATCATTACATTACATTAACATAAATGTAATAGGCCCGTTGACATTTGTCATCGCGATGTAACTAGTGAAGTAACCATATTATTTAACGCGCCAAAACAATGTATGTCTATTTTTAAAACTTATGTAATTAATTATTCGTTACGTTCCAGGTTACATATTCTAGGGTCTTCCTCAAATGTCAAAACGGGCCTTTTATTTTTTGACACTATAGTACCTAATATAAAATAGACATTATGTCTATTTTATATTACTTCCTAATGTTTTTGTAGTGGGGTTTCAGTCTCTTTTAATAACAATTATTATACTTGTCTAAAGGTACAAGTTTGACTGCTGTTATTGAAAGCCACTAGTAACTAGCACCAATATTATTCAACCGCGCAAAGACAGCAAGGGAGGAGGCCATGCCATGTGAAAAAGACAAGGAAAGAGAGTGGCATGAGTAAAGAATGTCACCATGGCTTTGGAGGACGAATAATGAAAAAAATAAGAATTTATAACAAAAATGTGGCTTTTATTATGTATCAAAATAGTTTTCTGTAAAATAACATCACGCCTTTTTTCTGCGAAGGGTTAATCAGAGGTGTATGTACATAGTACACGCACATTTCGCCAATTATGTTTCAGTCCGATGTCAGTTGTGTTTCTATAAAATGTCTGTGGTTATTTGTGTATGAATGCCACAACGTGACTTTTCTATAGTTCTGGGTCTTAGAACTAGCGTTCATCTTTTATGAGGGGCACATGGGATAACACATTAGATAACCACTGTATCACATTTGAGCTTCCTTACGAACTTATTCTCTTCAAACGGGGAAGGGGAAATCTAGCGATTTAAAGCTTTGCGGCAACAGGGTTTGTTTAAGGTTCCCTCCACACAGACCGGCTCGGAGAGAGCACGTAAGGTTTGCTCTCAAGCATTCGCAATAATAAAAGAAGTGACATATATAAAAATAAACCTGATTACAATGATTCAAAACTCTTGTTTTAAACGTGATAAAAAATCTGCTCTCCTCTCCGAGCTGGTCCGTGTGTACGGACCCTTAATGTCAAATACTGGTGAAAGTTACAGATTTTCATGGCGGCCGTTATAATATGACGGAACCGCTTTCCTAGGAAACGAAAGCTTAAGGGACGAGTCACACCGGAATGGCAAACCAGCCGGCGGTGACGCCAGCGGCCCCCGGCGTCGCCGCTGGCGGCCACGCCTGACCTACAGACCCCACGCGCCTAGTCTCCTCTTGACTAGTTAAGTTTCTACATTCGGCTCGCGGCCGTGGGCAGACCACCGACAAGACGAGCGTGGCGCGCGGCCGCTCGCGTCACCGCGGGCGGCCTCGGACCTTTTCAAGCGATACTGATATTTTAAGTATGTAGATAAAGTTTATAATTATTTCACACTGAAAGTGCTCGCCGCGTCGGTGCCGGCTGCTGCCATTCCGGTGTGACTCGGCCCTTACACTGCTATACGGATCCTTGGGCGTTTGACTGACATTGACACTGTTCACTGGGGTCACTGTAGGTAACGGTAAACATTTTTGTGCAATTGTTTTGTGAAATGTACTGAAAAAACAAGATGACGCGTTGATTCCGATTTTAGCCACGCGCCAAAAGATCCTTGTAGAGTTATAATTAAACAAAAAAGAAAATTAATCCAAAGAGAATAAAACTATGGTAGGTTAAACGTCAAACCAGAAGTCAACTCTTTTGTTTTATTAAAATATCTTGCTACAGGTTTCAGCTGGGTATAATGTTTTGAAATAATATATTTTTTGTTAGTTATTTATATTATATTCTGCAAAAAATGGCACCAAAAAATAAAGACAAAGGAGGTATAACTGCCGTATTTTCCGAAGTTGAAAAAGCATTTTATGAACTACAGTTAGCTGATTGCAATCGAAAAGTAGCTCGCCTCAGAAAAGCCGTCGACGACTTTGAAATCCGCAATGAAGAATTACAAAAGGCTTACGATACACTTGACGAAGATAGGGCTGATGTTATTGCATTTTTGAAAAAATCTCTCCATGTAAAAAGTGAAGAAAATACTGAACTAAAAGAAAAGGTTAAAGAGTTAGAGGAATTAAGAGTGTTAGAAACAGCAGAACTTAACGAGACTATCACTGAGTTAAAAAGTGATTTTACCAAAATGAAAGATCAGCTTACCTCTGAAAATAAACTACTAGCTGGAAAACTAAACACGCTTGAAGAGTTTCGGGCTATCAGGGAAGATCTCATGAAGAAGTTCGACAACCAGGTGCGCGCGTTTGAAGATCAAGAAATGAAATATAAAAGAATCATATATGATACTGAAAAGAAGTTTGTAATTGGAAAAGACAAGTTAAAGAAAGAAATGGAAGGAAGACTTCTAAAGTTAGCTCAAGAATTTCAAGATGCTAGTGAAATGAGAATAGCTGCTTCTACACATAGGGTAATTCGAGAGAATATCGCTTTGAATAATCAATTAGATAGTCTGTTAATGACTCAAGCAAAAGTAGCTGAGCAAAATGAAAAGTTTAGAGACGATGAGAGAGCTTCTCGTTGTGCAATGGAAGTAGCTGAAGAAGAACGAGATAAGGCAATGAATAAAAGTATTGTGCAGCTTAAAGTTATTCAACACTTAACGGCAGCGTTCGAAAATGTGAAGAAAGAAAAAGCTAAGTATGAAAATGATCGAGTTGATACTGAAAAAATGCAAAAAAAAGTGCAGAAACTTACTAAAGATAACGAAAAGCTCCTACTGCGTGTACGTATTTTGGAGCAAAATTTGCACTCCACTCTGGGAGAACAAAACAAAACCGTAGTAGAAACATCGAAACTATTAAGAGAACGTGAAACATATAGAAAGATCTTAAAAGAATCGGCGTTTATAGTACAAGCATCACTTAAATTAGATTATTGGTGTACTTTGGATCCTTCTCGTGAAATCATAGACAGAAAAATCGTACTCAAAAGAATTCTTGAAGTTATAAATCAATATCGAGATACCGCCCGAGCTGAATCTATGGAATCTTTAGTTTCGCTTAGCAAGATTTATGAAAAAGGAGATCTCGGCTTTGAAGTTCCATCAGCTCCCTCCAGGAGGGAACTCCTCCCTGCGACTGGTTCGGCAGCTATATCGTCAATTCAATCATTTGATGATAAACGTAGCGCTGCTTCGGGCTCTTCAATATTATCTTCAACGGCAAGTTTAAAGTCTAAACTCAGTATTCAGGTGCTGGCCTTAGAGGAGGAGGAGGAGCCGCTGCCAAAACAAGATAGCGTGCCGTCATTTACTGTGACATCATATCATTCAAGTATGAGTAGTTCTAGCAGAGGAGAGAGTGACAAAACACAGGATGGCATTACTGACATATCGAAGTTGCTGGCTATCAGTAAAGTCGAGATGCAGAAATCATTGATGGCAGATTTGGCATTTTCTAGCATATCCCAACGAAGACTGACCGGGTTTGATTCAAAGTCAAGGTTAGACACTAGTAGCCAAAAATCCGTTGACGCAATTCATGGAAAAGCGGCGGAAAAACCTGGCGATAATGTTGAGGATGACCAACTTAAAGCTATACCTGGAGAAGGTGAAAGTGAACCTGAACATCCACAGGTTCAGTCTGGTGGTGAACCAATACAAGATTCAAGTGAACCCACACAAGATACAAGTGAACCAGTGGCAGTTGATGCCGAAGAAGATAAAAAAAAAGGAAACTAGCGCAGATTTTTTTTTTGGTTTTGGTTTTGATCAAGTTCTTCTGTATTTTAGTGATCTTTGTCTTTCTTTATAATGATTTGATTTATTTTAGTGAGTTTTGTGTATTTATTTATAATGATTTCATATTATATGTAATTTTTTTTGAATATATTGTAATTTGTGAGTACTTACTAAGGACCTACTTCTTTTTCATTTGTCAGTCATTTTAGAAAAACTTACTATTCCCGCTAACCATGTGGGTTTCGCAGCCATCCTGGGAAAGGGGAAACTTTTTTATTTTTCAAATAGAACTTCATTTAGGTCTACCCGGTCTACCTCATTCAACATACATTCAACACAGAAAAAAATTATACGCGTTGACCTGAGAACGTCCTTCTTTTTAACCGATTAAAAAAAGGAGGATATCGATTCGACACATTTATAAGTAATATTATTGAAACTGCAATATATTCGCATATCCTAGGAGGGCTTCCAAATAAATATACAAAATTTTATAGGAGTATGTTTGTATATTTGTATGCATGTATTTATATATATATATTTCTCTACGCATTTCTCCAAAAATATTAATCGGGTCATGACCAATTTTTTTATTGGCTTACATTTACTTCAACTAAGGGAACAGTGCAAGTTTCATCAAAATCGATTCATTAGTTTTCAAGATAAGGATTAAACCTAAGTCTGACGGCCTGGCTTACTGAAACGAGCTACGGGTGTGGTGTAAAAGGGAAAACATCTCAAAACCTTGGTCAACCATAAAAAAATATTTTTACAAAAAAAAAGAAACGACTTCCAAAAAAGAAAACAGTGGCAAAAAACGAAAACACGGTACCTACCAAAGAATTACGAAATAAGTTATTGTTCTTTTTTTTTGGAAGTCGCTAGTCGCGTCTAGTTGTTTTTATTTTTTTGTAAAAAGTGTTAAAAAGTGAAAAATATCGAAAATGTTATTTTTTATCTTGATTCTTTATATCCACGTAGTATTCATAATTTGTTGTGACCACTGATCATGACCGTCCAGGCCAACTATTTAGGTCGAGAGACGTTTAAAAAAAGTTAATAATTATGCCATTTACAATTTACTTTTCTTTTTATCTGCTAATATAATAATATGAGTGTATAAAGATTTTAGTAATAACTTGATCCTTGGAGTTTCTTGTCTGTTCTTATTCATAGAGATTTACGTTTTGGACTGGAACTCTCTTCAACTTTCTGACCGACACATTGACAAAATGAAAATGGTTGGATGGTGCCAGTAGTGGTAAATGTTGTGAATTTTTGAGTTCGCATTTAATGTTATCTTTCTAGGGCCAGGCAGTGGAGCTGGCGGCGTGTGAATGCGCGGCGAGGCCGTGGGCAGGAGATTCGTCCATGGTGGTTGCGGAAGTAGGGGCCAGGTGTCGCTGTGGCTGCGTGCTGCACCTTGCACCAGCTGCGAGGCTGCTAGCGGGCTCGGCGAGAGCATGCCCCTCTCGATCCTTCTGGCTGCTTCAGGTTCGTTACTCATAGCTAGCTTGCTTACAGGACTTAAAACCTAAAAAGGCTTCGGTAATCTTCTTGTGTCCGATTGACTGCTGCGCTGCGTGTCGCGGGTTCGATTCCGGCACGGAACAAATACTTGTATGACCTACATGTAATTGTTCCGGGTCTGGCTGTTTGTGTATGTCAGTTTAAATGTTTGTAAACGCACCCACGATACAGGAGAAGTTCCTAGTGTGAAACAAAGATTAAAAAAAAACAACCTTGCCTTGCCTATGCAATATGCCTATGAAATATTTTTTAAAAAATTTTATTTATCTGAACTTAAAATTTTATCTGAGGAATAAAAATGTGTATAGAAAATATTATGTCAAAATACCCTATTTATTATTCAGATACAGGTTATCAGACGATTGAAAAATCTGCCCTTAGTCACACACTCATTATGGTC
Source organism: Eupsilia transversa (assembly GCA_914767815.1). NCBI lineage: Eukaryota > Metazoa > Arthropoda > Insecta > Lepidoptera > Noctuidae > Eupsilia > Eupsilia transversa. The sequence continues at coordinate 14,970,034 of OU611882.1, forward strand.
ACCTATTATACAATAGTACATTATGATACAAGTGTGCGGTGTTGGTCATTACACACGAGACGGTATTGTCCGCGCGAGCCGCAGGCGAGCGCGATAAGGTAGTCGAGAGTGTAATGATCAACGCACTCGCGTTTCATACGACGTTTTTCAACACACTTGCGAGGAAATAAACAGACTTGTAAGAATGTATGCTACAATAACGTAATTATAAAGTTCAACTGACCATTGTTGCCATGTACTGATTATCCGGAGCTTCTTTTAAAAACTTTTCAACGTAGGTTGGTGTTACTTTAGATTTCGTATTGATAATATTATTTTAAACTAGCTGCTGCCCGCGGCTTCGCCCGCGTGAGTGTCGGAAATTACCCCATACATCCCCATGGGTTTTAAGTATAAATATTGAGTTTCGAGTTAATCGGACAGCGCGTTCAAATTCTTCCATACAAACACTGACACCCCCCAACCCCCCTTTAGGGGGTAATTTAGAAAAACAAAAACTACAAACTTTATCATTTATTTAGATTACTATTTGTGCGAAGTTTCATGTTTATTACCTCAAGGAATAAGATTTTTCCTACAAACCTTCATCCCTTATTTTACTCCCTTAGGGGTTGAATTTCGAAAAATCCTGATACACGTTATTCTTAATTTTTGGGTTTAAGTATAAATATTTAGTTTCGAGTTAATCGGACAGCACGTTAAAATTCTTCCATACAAACTTTGACATCCCCCAACCCCCCTTTACGGGGTAATTTAGAAAAACAACAAATTACAAACTTTTTCATTTATTTTGATAATTATTCGTGCGGAGTTTCATGTTTATTACCTCAAGGAATAAGATTTTTCATACAAACTTTCATCCCCTATTTGACCCCCTTAGGGGTTGAATTTAAAAAAATGCTTCCTTATTCCTGGCCTACATTATAAAGGGAACCTCTGTGCAAAATTTCAGCTTTCTAGGTTCAAGGGTTTGGGCTGGGCGTTGATGAGTCAGTCAGTCAGGACTTGTCTTTTTATTAATAGGTATAAATATAGATAGTAGGATAGGATATTTTTCCGGGATAAAAAGTACCCAGTGTGGTGCCCAGGATATTAAAGAATAATTATACCAAGTTTCATCGTAATCGCACCGGTAGTTTTTGCGTGATGCCTGAACAAACAGACAGACAGACAGACAGACAGACCGACAGACAGACAGACAGACAAAAATTTTTTTAATCATATTTTTGGGTTCGGTGTCGGTCTAGTAACACCCCCTGCCATTTATTTTTTTGATATTTTCAATGTACAGAATTTTCACTTCTACAGATTTATTTTAAGTATAGATATGTATTAGTCTATGAAAATAAACCGGGAACAAATATGTATGGAAAATGGCGCGACGGTTTTTTTTTCCGCAGTTGTAAATAAAGGCACTGGCAACTGGCAAACCCGCTAAACAGCCTACACCTATTAAAAAATGTATAAAAACAAAATAATATTTTGAAAGACTGAAAAATGCGTGTATTGGATTTTCAGCAGAAAAATACACCTTATATTACTATAAGTACAGTAATCAAATTGTAAATGGTTAAATAAAATATAATAAATAATGGCAACATTCCGTTCAGTCGGCATGGACATGGCATGGAGTCGCGCGCCGCCTCCTAAAAACTATACGACCGCATTCCGAGATATGCCCTAATCGCCCACACTTCTCACATCAATATTTTGCGTTCCAATTTAGTTATGATATGATTATGAAAGCTGAGGGCTGTCATCAATTTGGAACGCTAGTGAATGTGCTAATGCTGGGGCCACATTGTCGCGATAAAGCGAACTTAACTCCACGGGCTCTCTTTTATTCAGCGAGACGTCGAGCTGTGTGCGAGAGAGAGCGCGCGCAGTATAGTTTGTCTTATCGCGACAATGTGGACCCAGCATATCAGTGCTCGCCCAACGTCAAAACTTAAAACATTACTTATTTCTTTGTGTATAGCCACAAATTTCTTCCTCTTTTTTGGTTAGGTGGCGACGGTAGCCAGAATCACAATTTCGAAAAAATGCCTATAACAACACAGCCAAATAACGGTTCACGGAACAAACATAAGTTATCCCGCTCAAGCTTATTCGGAACGGGTGTAAGCACGCTCAAATCGATTCGATTTCATTACATTTACATCGTAATTCGGAACGCAGTCTACGACTAACGGTTTGACACAGGAAAAAAAAAAAAAGTACTCTGTGATCAGTAAATGTAATGAGTGCTAAGATGGAATTTTGTTTACAATGTTATTTTTGGTCATAACAGTGCTTTTTAACATGGAATAGATACACCAAAGCGAGCTGAGCTTGTATTTATTTGCAAGTTCATTGAAGCATGCCAAAAAAACGTTTTCTGAAAATGACTTGGCATTTTTGTTGTTTTTCCACTGTATAAAAGTTTCGTAGGCCGCTACGTATTTCTCCTTAGATTTTGGTGGCAACAGGCTATCACTCGCGTTTCGTGCCTCGATGAGTATTTCCGGCGGAGTCAAACCTACGTATTGCTCTTCTTCCCGTGAAGTCGACATTTTTGTTATTAATCACAACGAAAATGACATTATAGGCAAGTAAGTATTGGAAAATGACGAGCTGGTTTGTATTTTCGCGCGCCGCGCCAGCGATTCGCGCGCAGGTTTAAATAAATGCGCTGGAAAAACTGCTAGACAGCCTATTAAAAAAACACAAAATAATAGGTATTTTTGTTTTATTTTTGTTCTGAATACGTACCTATTAAAAACATTATAAGGTTAATATGTAAGTAGCGAAAAATATGAAATAATATATGATGAAATATTATGTTCATCATATTTTATGTAATAAATATTATGCATAATATAAAGGCATGAAAGTCTCTTTGATGAGATTAAAAAAGCGCACATCCTCTGCTCGGGTGAAATAGTAGATAGTTCATACTAATGCCATGTAGGCACATAGTCCAGCTTCAATAAATAAGTACACAAAAGTTTTATTAAGATTACCTACATTAGGTACTTCGTAAAAAATAAAAGCATTTTCATTTGTAACAGAATATGGCCAGACTAATTTTTTTACGTTAACTAGACAGTTAACGCCCCGGTTTGCGTATGGTATTATGTTTTACAAAAATAAAAAGCTTCACCAAAGTCAATTTCTACAATATAAATTCCATGCCGCCATGATAGTACTTACTAACTCCATACTGCCATGTCATAGGACTGGTATAGGTACTAGGTACTCCGACTAGTAAATAGTTATCTGTGGCATTAGAGCACTAGTTCGTTATGGTAAAGTAAAAAGCACGCGTTTTTAATACACTGCATTATGAATCTAAAAGCGGTTCAATAAGAGCCACTTTACGAGCAAGTGTGTTGAAAAGTTATTTGAAACAGAAGTCATTGCGGTCTTTTGGTGATTTTTACTGTGGGTATTTCTTACTTACGAACCTACTACGGCAACCATGAATGCTCAATTTCTTCAAACATTTTCACTTCATGATCTTCCTTTATAAGACCCTCTGGTGCTGTACGTCTGACGACGGAGTTGTCATTCGCATTAAATTAACTTTTGTTTTAAAACTTTGAGTCAGAGCTTCATTCGCAAAAATATCACGCTCTCTGAAGCTTTGTAGATACCTATAATAATACCCAGTTCCTAGAGAATTGTAGCTTGTTTAGTTAAAACACGCTGGAGTATTTAAATATTGTAATAGGCTGACGGGAATAGGCTACTAGGAAATAGATAAGGGACATTACAGATTGAGCGTATTTCGGCGCATTTAGGTTCGTTTCTGCATGTTCATAGATTCTCAATTCTAAAGGTCGGCCCGCATTTGAGAGGCGCTGCACGGCGCTGCACAAATGCCCCAGCTTCATGTTTTCATGAGTAACTCTATACACGTAAGCCTTCCGGAATAAATTCGCTAAATAATGGTAGTTTGAAAGAACTAAGCCGACTAAGGGCTTGTACAAAACTGCGATACGACGTGATTTCGAAACGCAGAAGCGTTCGTTCCTAAGAAAATCTTAGGGTGCCGTTGCAGATTTTTATCGCATCGCAGTTTTGTGTACAAACCCTAACACAGAGACGAAAAGCGACTTCGTTTAATATTAGCGACTAGATGTTTAGTTGGATATTCAGGCCAGTCCATTCAGATGAGTCAATTTTATTTTACTTCAACCAATTCAGGGGCACAACGCATGTGCCCCCCGCACCTGCCCCTGTGCCCACCACAAACTCCACCACTAAAGTGATAGCAAAGGTCTCGGGAACTAAACCGTCCTTTCATACCCTTACCTCTCCCGGAAGCACCCCGTGGTCACAGAACTACTATATTGTCAACCGTTATATCAAACTTGTATAAAGCTGTCAGTTTACCATATGACGGTCCATTACGACTTTCAGAGTTATAACAGATGTGGGAGCGTTTGATATGGGCACTGGACTTGACAATATTATGTTGGGCTAGTAAAGTGCTTACGAGGTCTTTACTGAAAATCAGGGATGTTGACGATAGGTTGACGGTAGGATAGACCGAAGTCACAGCATTTTGCTGAGCAATGACCTATTCTTGCATAGATGCGACGCACAGCTTAATTGTACTTGTTATTTTTGTTTGCTTGTTACAAAAGTAATTTGTTTTTCCACTCTGCAATAGGCATTTTGTATACGTTTTGATTGCTTGTTTGTTTTCATAAATTAGTGTTTTATGTAATGTGTGTTTAGTTTGTGCCAGTTTTCTTTTTTCTTCTTACTCAGTTTTGTTTTTGAAAATTTGCCATCGTTAAAGAGCAGCACAAAAATCTTGGACTAACATACTTATGTAATACATTAGCCGAAGCAGAGACAATCAAACGTAGAACAAACCATAAGTAGATCAACTTTAAAATCATCACAGAATAATATTTAATTATTCATGATATTAATCTTTATTTTGTTATTTTGACTAATTAGGAGTACCTATATTCTCTGTATACTTGAATACTTTAACTATACTAGCCTATCAGCTTGCTCAACTAACTGTACCAAATGTGAACAATGTACTGTTGAATTGTAACGCCGTGAAGTCATTAAAACTTCCATTTTGGAAGTAAGGTCGCTTTGCCGATAGCTGCCGGTTTAACAAAGTAATATTGTTCCGGATACAGTTTACGTCCAACTTACTGCCGACTGGCAATTAACTCACAATGTGCCGGTTTAACGAAATTTGTTGTCAAGCGCTCTAAAAGTTAACGGTTTTGAATATTATCGGCAGACCTCTTCAAAATAGACCATTTCAGGTGAAAATTCATTCGTGCTTTTTAAGGATATTCCTACTAGTATGTTTACGGAATCGTCTCATCTTGTTTCTCTTTCGGTGTTACTTATGTTTTTTTAGTTGTTAAAAATGGCTGCATTTTTTTTTCTAAACATAGATTGTTTGAATAAAATATTTGGGAACAGCTAATCTAAACTAGAATGAAAATAAAATATTCCCTTAGAATAAAATCTAGATGTAGATTTAGTCGCTACTACAAAAGACTCTGGAACTTCTTCATAAGCATTACTGCTCGAACTATTTATACAAGACTAAGGTCCGAAATGATCTATAAAACGGTGAATCTAAATTCTTCGCGAAGATTCTAGAAGTTTTAACAGCTGCTATTCAGTGTTAAACAAAGCCTGTAGAAAGTTCGAGAAATCCATTCTTTTGAAAAAAAATCTGTCTGCAGTAAAAGTAAGGCATTGTATTTAGAATTACTTAAGAAATTAAGAATATTGTCTTGCTTAGCTGTAATTATACAGATCGGACTAACTTACCTAGTGACGTCCGATCCTTAATTATGTGAAGTAATCTCGTCCTCATTGTACACTATGTAGTTTGCACTCGTTGCACTACTACGCTATCACATTATTTAAAGATGAAATACTTCATCCTAAAACAAAAAATGTTATCTGTGGTCCACTCGCTGGCGGGCCCGCATGACGTCTGTCAAATCATTCTTTCAAAGCATATGAACGGGACTTCACGATGACCGGTGCGGGCATCGTATAGTCCATACAGCACAACACAACTTTTAGAAGGGGTTTAGATAAGGCAATCCAATACACATAGGTATATATGTAGGTTGATTATCTGGGAGGGGTTGGGATACAATGAGGACGAGATTACTTCACATAATTAAGGATCGGACGTCACTAGGTAAGTTAGTCCGATCTGTATAATTATGCTTCATAATCTCGTCCTCATTGTACACTATGTAGATGTTCAAAGAATAAAGTTGTGTTGGTAACCAGTTCAGCATTATTTGCCAACTGAACATTATAACTTACCATGTTATTCCAAGTCTCATTATAAATGTATTTCTATTTAAAAATCAGTCTTCCATTAAGTTAAAGACATACTTAGTTACCTAACTTTAAAATTCTCTAATTAGGTACTATGAGTCCTGGAATTCTTATTCAGTCTTGAATCAACCATGTCATTAATAATCCTATACTTACAAACATCAATTATATATAAACAGACAATTAACATTGACATAAAAATGTAATAATTTTTTATGAGCAGCCACTCTCTATAGAGCACACAGCCTGGGCAAAAGCATTAGGACCACAATCAAAAATTTGTGATCCAATCAGCAGCTCTTCTTATGACCTCAACATCGATACAGCCCTTAGAGGCCTTTAAGGTAGAGGTATGTCTGTCTATGTGAATTTAGAAACATCTATTCTACTACTGGGCACAAAATTTTTGTTTTATCCATCCACTAATGGTTAGATTAGAGGCGGGATGAAAAGATTTTCTTATGGATATAATTAATGATTTAAAATCTTGTCTTATACTCTTAGTAAAATCTGGATAGAACAAAAAGGGTTGTGGCAGGCCAGATAGATAAATTCTCTTAAAAAAATTAAAAAATATCAAGTTCGGTTGAGATCTTCCAGGTGCAGAAGTTTCAAATATTTCTGGTATCTATAAGATCATAATTATCCTTATTATAAGAAATGTTATCTATATTAATGAGTGATAAGGTTGAATTCAATGTACAATTACAAGAGCTATTATGGTTACAATTTTTTTGGTTTGTAATATTCTAAACCAAAGGTTTAATTATGAAAGATATTAGATAAACCCGTATGTTACTGGAGTCCCAAAATTATATCATGTTTGGGGTTATTTGCTCTTATTTCAAATATAATTACCTACCCTAAGAAACCTTGATACTCTACTCATCTGTGTCAGCTAATAGTAATAGTCGGTAATTTCTCCAGTTTCAGTTATATAATTATAACTCATTCAATACCATTAGGGAGTGAGCCATAAGACAATCCTTGATTAAACTTAGTGGTTAATAAATAAATAAATAAAAATCTAATAATAATATCACCACGGTGAATGAGCCTGCCAATATCTTGACTCTGTCAGAAGTGAATCCACTGATCTAACAGATTCATATAGCTTTCTTGCTTTGCTAGACAAGAAAGTTAAGGGATTGGTTTTCCTCTTCTCAGGGAATCGTCCCTGATAATATTGCGGCCAATCAGTGTCAGAGACTCCTGCGCAATGGGTGTGGATGTCCCATTTTATAGTGAATGCATCTACTGAGCATGCACCTGGATCAGGGAGCCATGATGTCATTCTGACACTTAGTATTGGACTTTTTGCAAACAGGTTTAACTGGGGCTGACCCAGTTTAATAACAATTGACTAGAAAAGACCTGCAGGTCTTCCATTCAATTTCTATGTTAGGATGTCTAGATTCTAGATTTACCATAGTGTTTTCTTTGGAACTAATATAAGATGCAAGAGCTCATATTTGTCTTTCCTTGCACCATTGCCATAACTGTCTAGCTAAGCTTTAGGTGAGTATAGCAAGTACCACCCATCTTATTGATATAGGCTATGACTGTTGTGATATCTGTTCTAGGTAATACATCATAGTATCTGAGTTTGCTTGCAATTGTTTTGATCCTTACCTGCTGTTAAAAGTTCAAGGTAATTTATATGGAACTTTTTATCATAACATACCAGGCCCAGTCAGTTTGAGAAGCAACAGAGAATATTTCAAGAAAAAAGTCAAATTGTTTAATTATATTGTGGTTCGTTGAAATGTGAGACAACCTTTGCAAATAAATGATTTTGGATTTGATTCTAGTTCTATTGTATTTGCAAATAATTTATTTTGAATTTTAATCTAGTTCTATTGTATTTGATAATAATTGAATTTGGATTTTTTAATAAGAACACCTCTGCCCAGCCCTCTGAGGAATACAGGCGATATGTTATTATAAATTTGAATTATAAACCAGTTCTGGCCTTGTTATTTTCATTGTTATTCTTTAAGGCTACTAACTGTTGTGTGTGACCTTTCATGATCTTGGTGTAAAGCCCTCTACAGCTGGGCATGTAGCAACAAAGATACCTAGTAATTAGGCAAACTCTATTATTTGCATCTCCTTTTGGATGGAGTGTCTAAGTGAAATGGCAAACTGGACTGATTCAACAAGAAACCTAGATACTGGCTGGGTTCTAGGGCACCCTTTCCAGTTTCCAATATTAATAATAAGTCCTAGATTTCTTAACACATTTTGAGTAGTAGACACATTTTCTATGCAGTTTGCCTATGAATCAGCAAGGCACAGAATATTGTCAGGATATAATTATAAAAGACAACCGATGATCCCAGCGAACACACATGGTGCTGTGCTAAGCCCGAATGCGAGGCATGTAGGCTCTTACAATGTATCTTAAAACAGAAACTGGAGATATCTTCTAACATATTTTCTTATGGGTAACAAATATAGGCAAAAAACCATAATAGCTGTCCTTAAGTCCACCAGTTTAAAGTGGAATGTGGCACCATAGTTATTTAAAGTGCCATCTGATTTTAGTAAAAATATACTGAAGTTGTTATTTAGAAGTTTGAACTGGAAACTCAGTAAAGGGTAGTTTATAACCCTTTATTCACAAATGTGAACCATGCATAAATTTAGAGAAATACTGCAATCCACCACTCCGTATCTGAGCCAGTGACAATCCTAGATCTGACAATGTTTGGTGGCATTGAATTTATCTTGAAACTTAAAAATACCTGTTAGGTATCGGTGTCCACTCCATCAATTCTTTCATATCCTTATAAAGTTGGGTAGGGTTAAGGATCTTCATGTGATGCAATCATGATAAATGACACACAGTAGTCACTCCCTCGGGAGGCTATTAAACTGTTCAGGACCTTGTCAATGGACATAATGGCAGCCCCTGTATTCTGCCCCCCTGATCCTTTGTTCCCATTTGATTCCATCTTCATTCACTGGTGTTCCCCCCCCCCTTTCAAACTTTGGTGGGTTCAATAGGCCACAGATTATGGGTGCTTCAGTCAGCTTAGTCTATTAATCATAACTTTTAACCATTGTATGGCCAGACTGCAATGCAGTTCCATAGGTGAACTAACCACTGCACCCTCCGAGCAGATTCTTAACACTTGAAGGCAAGGCCTGAGGTTGGGGTATAGATACCATTTTACTCTCAGTCTCCTTCCGGCTGCATTGTAGTGGAAATGAAGCAAGTACTAACACAACATATTTAACTTAAATCGTATACTGTCTGTATCGAATGACGAATATCTGTAACGAATGTAATCGTATATCTAGAATTTATTGTTGTTAGTATTTTGGAATTTTTTAAGAGAACATAATGTTTTCCGATATGTAAATAAACATATAACTGGCAGCATTGAGTACGGCTATTCAGTCTGGCTGCATCAGCTTCAGTCACGTGACACACAGCCTCTCGAAAGAATATGAGAGTAAGGTCCCAGACTGCTAAAATCCGCGGCTGATAGCTCTAGGGATGCAGCGGGGACGTGTTTCGTGTTTTCACAAATAAACCATTGGCCCAAATTCACGGCTAACCTCTCGTGATACATTGGCCCAAATGCACGGCTAACCTCTCGTGATAGCCCTAAGGATGCAGCAGGGACGTGTTTATAACACTGAACATAATTTTTTTTTTATAGACCATCGGCTAACCTCTCGTGAAAGCTCGTGTGGTGTCGTTCTCTTGTAAGTTATACGGCACAGTTAATGTTCTCATGGTTAACCTCTCGTGAAAACTCTTGGAGACTGCTTGGGATTCAACAGGGATGTGTTTTTCTTAACACTGAACGATATACCACCGGCTAGCCTCTCGTGAAAGCTCGTGTGGTGTCGTTCTTTGTAGTTATATAGCACAGTTAATGTTCTCATGGTTAACCTCTCGTGAAAACTCTTAGAGACTGCTAGGGATTCAGCAGGCATATGTTTTTAACACTCAACGATATAGGTACCATCGGCTAGCCTCTCGTGAAAGCTCGTGTGGTGTCGTTCTTTTGTAAGTATACGGCACAGTTATTGTTCTCATAGTTAGCCTCTAATGAAAACTCTAGAGACTGATGTGCGTATGGATCGCAAGGTAATTTTCGAAAAATTATTTCAACTAACGACAAATTGGTAGGTATATCGAGAAACTTACCCGAATGTCGATGAAGACTCCGCTTTCGCGTCTTCACTCAATTTTCCAGTTCTCGCAGACGTTCGTTAAGGTCCTCCATTTCTTTTTGCCACGTTTTCTTCGATGGTTTCCCATTTCGTTAAGAAATATCGGAGTTTTTAAACGGAAACATGATTAGCGCGCGGCACAAAAAAGTACAATGATTTGACAGACGTCATGCGGGCCCGCCAGCGAGTGGACCACAGATAACATTTTTTGTTTTAGGATGAAGTATTTCATCTTTAAATAATGTGATAGCGTAGTAGTGCAACGAGTGCAAACTACATAGTGTACAATGAGGACGAGATTATGAAGCATAATTTTATAGTTATCTGAGGAAAAATACTATGAGTAGGTGATTATTAGAGAGCAGCTGAATATACATACGTAGGTAGGTAAAATAGACCTGAGTTTACAGATTTGTATGGATAAATCTGTTTAGTTCTTAAGGCAAATGTTACTTTAAATTTTAGATTAGCATGTGCCTCGAGAAGACGTAAAATCTTCTAATTTCCGACCTCCTAGAAAGCAATGCCGCGTGCAAAAGTTACAATATTCCAAACCAACTAAACTGTACCGCAAATGAAGCCTTCAGTTCTATAATTAATTATTGTTTAAAGTTCCTGTCAGTAGCCGTAGGACGACTCTTGGAAAAGAAACTTGGGCAGTTTGAAGGAACTTGTTATGGCAAGTTCAAATCGCCAATTGCAAAGTGTTTAGCGCTTTCAATCAAAAGTTCGGAATCTGTAAGGCTTCGCTGTGAGGTAAAATGAAACATTTCTCGCTCATTTCTGCTTCAACGGGCCTAAAACGATCAATTACATTGCACAATATCACGAATTGCGCAATGTTTTTGACAATGTTTAGGGTTAATATTGAAGATTGCGCAATTATTGAACAAAAGTTTGAGCGAGTTTAATGTTTATAGCACCATAATTATTTTAATTGCACTCTATAAGTAAGATAAGTATTGCGCAGGTCTTGCTCAAGCGAAAACATTGCGTAAAAATAATAGACCGTTTTGAGTGCAAGGGTTGATTCAATCATAATATAATAAGTATATAATATAAGGTTTTGCATTTTGCACCTTATATTATATACCTTCATTCCATTCGATAATCGGTGATATGGTTATGGCCATTAAATGAGTAATATTTGTCTACATACCAATACATTTTTTTGTAATCACGTTCTCGAAAACGGTTCTACCGATTTCGATGAAAGTTGCAATATAGGGGATTACGGGGGCGAAAAATCAAGCTAGGTCTCATATATGGGAAAATTCGTTTTCTCTATTTTCACCCGAGCAGAGCTCGGTCGCCCATGGTACCTACTCACTATTGATTTATAATAATAAATAGGATATTAAACATCAAAGTCATTTTATGTGTCTGTCTGTATGACTGCTGAGATTTTCTAAATTACTCAGTAGGTTTTAATGCAGTTTTCATCCGATTTATACGGCAGCTTTACGTGTCTAATATATTCATATTCAACGTAGATATTGTACAGAAATCTCAATGTTTTGACATGGCGCCATTGCACCCGTTGAAGGCGGGGACGGGTCGGTAGTTAGAATATAATATACAAAACAAACACTAAGTAATTAATAGAAAATTGGCAACAGCAGCCTCCAATTTAGAACAAACTATTGTTTTACTAATGAATTCGTGTTGGCAAAGCAAATAATGCATCACGAGCCAAGCCCTACCATAATAGCGATATAAGATTAAATTTATGTTCTAACAGGTCCAGAATTTAGCCAGATTGTATCTAACCAGAATACCGACGATTTTCCCATACATTTTTTATTAGTCCATTATTCAAATTCAATTATTTCATTTTACATAAACCTACATGGGCACTGAAATGTCAGAAGCTAGCTGCACGGTTCTAATTGGTCGTTTCCTCATAAAGAGACGAGCCGGCAAGAAACTCTACTTCAATATATTATTTTGAATTATAAGTTCTGGTTTCTTTTCCTAGGCTGAAGAAGGTCTGGTAGTGAGACTGCGTATGGAAGCAGTAAAGTTGCCATGCGCGGGACAATCTCTCCGGGCTAGAGACGGCGACTCACTGGGGTCACCACTGCTGGCCTCCTGGGATGGACCTGATAGTACTGCCGTGGTAAGTGTTTATAGATTAGATAGAACCTTGATAGTACCTAGTAAATGTGTGAACAGGGTCCTAATTATCTTGGTAACGTGTATGTCTCTCGACAAGGTTCTAAATAATCGAAATTATTTTGAATCATGTACAACTTTTCCAAATGTAAGTTTAGATGAAACTCAGATAAACAAGATATTTTGAATTTTCAGAAGCATAAGTTACACTATCTAAGTAATATTTAAGCTTTCCTACCTATAAGCAACATGTTACTTGATTTGAACATCGACTATAAAAATGTTCCTATTTATCATTTCTGTGTAGACTTCCGGCGACGTGGAAACCACGACAGACGGCAGCGGTGTGATGGAGATAGCTGGAGGGCGCCACATCCTCGTGGAGTTGCGCTCAGGAGATACCAGCGATCGATGTGCTGGCGGGTTCTTAGCGCACGCTATGCAGATGGGTAAGATATAAAGGAATATATTATTAGGTTAATGTTTTCAAATTACGTTTTGTAAAACTATATTTAATCCAATCGGCGTTTCATTAGGATGCTATTAAAAATACAATGTTTCTTAGGAAGATCATTATTTATTGAGTGAAAAGTGAAGAAAAACTTAGATTTACACAAAATTTGTGATTATTATTGATTATAATTTTCAAACAGAGCCCATCCGCAATGCGTCGGCGGCCCGCGCGGCCCTGCGCGGCGCGTGGTGGCGCGGCGGCGGCGGCGCGCGCGCTGCGGCCGCGGCGCTGGCGGCCGGCGCCGCGCTGGCGGCGCTGGGCCTGGCGCTGCACTCCGCGCACAGGACGCGCGCCTACCAGCGCGCCGCGGACAAGGAGTCGCTCACTGACAGTGACGGTACTCTAGTATTATTCTCCTCTATTGGTTTTAGCATTATAGATAACAATTTTAATTGAATAAGTATAAAAATGTTAAACAGACATTTGGAAAGAAAACAAAAATAGTAGCCCATCTGTATCGAGAACAGGGTTATTATTATCTTCTCTAATCAATTTAAACTAACACATTACATGTGTGGATGTACTAAAGGTACACACCTCTACTTAATCCTTCAGGATTAACAGGCGTGATGTTATATTATGTGTTTACATTACAATATGTTTAAATATTGGAATGCCTCCTCAGGTGTTGGTCGAGCCAAAGAGGGGGAAGTAAGGCAAATTGCTCATCTTCATTTTGATTGTTCATGAAATTGGTAAGACTTAGGCATAAAATAAAAATAATATGAGTAACTACATGATATATCGAAACTTTTTGTGTAACAGAAACACAAAAGATTAAAATTTTCTCGATAAAAAAACATCACGAAGTTACCTCTAATTTTTACGTATTTTCGATTTGTACCTAATATGCTAATGACTAATAGGATAAAAATTGTATGATTATGTGTATTAATACAAGGCGAAAAAAATTGTGGAGGCTTTTATTTTTATTCTTTTTATATTTGATTTTATTACCAATCTAAGGTTTTAACACTTACGACGTTCTTAGTTCGTGGAAGAATTTAGCTTCCGTCGCACATTGCGGGAACTTCAAGCATATGTTTGTTTCACAAATCAGTTCCCACTGCTCTATTGAGACGAGAGGACTACGCTCAAATTTTCAGCCGCGCTTCATAATATTTTCGTAATTTATAACATCGTAGCTAATAAAGTGATAAATGGAAAACAACCAAAAAACACCAAGAAAACTTCCGAAACGATTTTTAAAAACGTTAAGAATGGATAAACTGACTAAATACCGGTAAGAAATATTATTTATCACAAATTGTTTTGTTGATATATAAAGTCAAGATGACATACATTTTATTTGATAGATTTTTGACTGGTAGGTTGGCATGGAATTAGTAAGTACTATAATTCTAGCGCCATTGCTCTGCATTTCAGTCAATATTCTTGCCAAAAGCCAACTAGCTAATTCCACGTCATTCAAAAGTTCGTGCAAGCGATTTTAGATCTTATTGTGTTTGCTCAAGGATCGAAATTCGTTTACTCTCACTTTCGTAGGCCGATTATGGGAGATTAGTGTATAGTATAAGCAAAATAAACAGATGTTTTTACCTAATGAAGAACTTCTTTGAAAATAAATTTTATTTTCAGAGTTGCCGCGGCACAATCTGCCGAGTGTGATCAAGTCTTGACCAAGTGCGTCTCGTCAGTTGTGTATGTTTATTTATAAATATATCCCAAACACAGATCTTCTATATTGGAATAGAGTTTGCTTAGATAAATCAATATGAACTTTGAAGTTCTGAACCATTAATTACATGTATTTTTACAGACCAGCATCGAATTTGGAAAAGAATGAACGAAATTGTCAAGTAGATTATGCGAGGAATGAAGATAACCCTAAGAGGTACCTGATTAAAATAAAAAAGTACCTACAACTATCACACTAAATATAAAAAAAAACAATTATTATTATAAGATCGTTTTTCTGTGTAAATTCCCTCCCGGCAGATTTTGTGACGCCGTAAGTTCTTTACTCGTTCGGCTAGTGATTTGTGTATAGTCACAGCTACTTAATTCCTACCCACAGTAGCCTAGTAGTATGGTAATTGTAAATAAGATTACCTTTTTTATTATAGTAAATTGAAATCACGACCCGACCAAAAGAGCCGACCTGAAATGCAGAACCAAGAAGAAAATTTGTTCAATCCAACACAACACTCGGAGAGAATCATTATAGACAAGCACTACTTTTTTGAAAACCTAAAACTTATTTCAAACCATTCACCTCGATTTGGCTGCACACTATCTAACATAAATATAATTGGAGAAACCAAAATAGGTTTAAATTCGAAATTAAAACTTTCATGTAATATGTGCAGAGGTGAATTTTTTATCAATACGTCAGATCCACAGCCAACCCAGAACCTAGACATTAATACAGCAGCAGTTTCCGGAATTACTGTTACAGGCATTGGCTTGAAGCAATTCCAAGGTTTGTGTACAGCGATGAATCTTCCTTTAATGACACAACAAATGTACAGGAAAAAACACACCGAAATTTGTAATCAATGGGAAAAAACCGCACACCAAGCTATGGAGGCTGCAGCAGAACGCGAAAGAATAGCTGCAATAGAAGAAGGAAAGGTGAAAAACGGAGTAGCAGTCATTGACGTCATTGCTGATGGCTGCTGGTCTAAGCGCTCGTACAAGAGCAACTATGATGCACTTTCTGGAGCAGCAGCCATAATCGGTAGAAAGTTTGGTGAAGTTCTATTCTTAGGAGTTAGGAACAAGTACTGTTGCATCTGTGCCCGCGCAGAGAATAAAGGCATAGCTCCGAATGACCATAAATGTTATAAAAACTATACTGGTTCCTCATCTGGCATGGAAGCTGACATAATAGCAGAGGGATTTAAAAAATCACTAGAGATGTACAATATTATCTATGGAAGATTGATCGCGGATGGAGATTCCAGTACTTACTCGAAGATCCTCGAAGAAAGAATCTATGCACAACCAACACTTCAAGAATATAGAAATTCGAATGGAACATATTCCAGGTTACTACAACGTAATATCAGATTATCTATCCAGGGGCAAGAGCTTACCTCACTGGCACCTATCGAACTGGATACTGAAGACAATTTTCAGAAAATGGGGCACTCTATCCATCGACCTGTTCGCAATACAGAAATCGGCAGTAGTCGCAAAATACATCACGCGATTTCCATACCGGCAGGCCTAATTTGTGAACGCATTCACAAGGATATGGGACTACAAACTAGGATGGATATTCCCTCCCCCACCGTTAATATCCAGGACCCTACAACACCTAACCAATGTCAAGGCACCTTCAAATTGATAGTTCCCAGATGGGAGAATGTGTTCTGGCGACCGATACTCAAGAAAAGATCTCTAGACAAACCGTTTACAATACGGAATCTAGTCCACCATTTGATAGACCTTCAAACCAATCAACCTCCTCCCAAAACACACAGTACAAATTTTTACTTGTAAGCATGGAAAGTACGGGGTGGGCCGATTTAGTTAAAGATTGGTCAACCCTAGAAAAACAAATTCTAGAAACTTCATGGCGCAAATCATTTCTTGGCACTTACTTGGCAGCATGGAAGAGCTGGTGCCTGTGGGCTAAGGATAAAAAAGTTTTAATAAATAACCCGTATCCCACAGAAGTAGCACAATATCTTTGTTACTTATATTATAAGAAAAACATGTCACATATAACTATCTATCTGCACAGATCAACAATAGCAACTTTCTCAAATCCTCTGAATTCTGACAAAATCTCTAACAACCCACTAATAAAGCATACCATTAAAGGAATTTCAAACACAAACCCTCAGATTTTACGAACGAAAATATGAGATAAATATATAGATTATTAACCTGGAGACGCTACAATCCTCCGGACCCAAGCAACCTTTTTTAAGTCTCCAGACATTAAGCGATTCTACTGCTTTTATCATCTAGATGGAGACTAGGTACATGACCAGACCCTTCTCAGAATTGATGCCGGTTTCCTAGAACAGTCAGAAAACGAAGTTGTTTTCTGGCCACAATACGGGTCGAAGACGGATAAGATGACACATAAGATCAGGATGGATACTAGTAAAAATGATCAGAATCTATGGGATATTGTAAACTGGTTAAGAAATATATTGCAATATCAAATTCAAGGTGACATGCCAATAATCAGGTAATTCCATATTTGTTTGTGAAGACATGAGGAAAAACAGACACCACCACTTACAGATTGAATCGTTTTCTGCCATTAGATGATGTATTGAAGAGAGGAAATTGGCAAGGCCCAAACAACTTTTTTAAACATTACTACAGAAAGATTGATAACTGCAACCGGTGAGGCTAATATTAATAATAAGAACATGGTGACTGAATCTTTTGTGCCGTTGTAATACATAGGATCTCATTTATTTTATGTTTTGTTTGTGATTTTCAACTTGATTTTATTACTCAGTGTTAATTATTGTTTGTACATATGAATATGGGAGATTATTACCTTCTTAGTAGGTACTCAGAAGTTTCTTTATCTGTTATTTTTTTATCAAGAAGTTAATTTGTCTTTTTATTATTATTTTAAAGGAGAAGACAGCTAAAGTCAATTTGATTAGAATCTCCATAAACTTCAAGATATTACTTAAAAGATGTTAAAAGTCTAAAATATCAACATTTGTATGATATCCTCTAGAATAAACCTATGGTTATCTCTAATAAATTCTTTCTTTTCTGGTCATCAACATAATATAAAATCTATCCAATAATTCAATTTTTACATTCCCTAAGAATCTTATCACAGTACGCGGCTCTGCTGTGCTGTAATCTAACATGCCGGCAGATTTAAGTCATATCTCAGAGGTCAGGCCATGGGCACAGAGCATAAATAGATCAATTTTCCCCCCAAAGGGAAGAAAATATATATTTCGGGTCTTGCCGTAGGCCTGACCGGAGCAATTACTTGCCGGCTGAAGTAAGAAGAAGTAGCTGAAGTACTTCAGTAAGTAAGCGGGCCTCTGCGCGGTCCGACTCTAGCCATCAAGCACAGTATGAGAAGGAGACAGCGATAGGTAGGTCGATTAGGGAGGGAACGGGATAGAAAATGGGTACACACACCGATACGTGAACGTAAATGGAACAGGTAATCTCAGAGGTTAGGGCTACGGCAAGACCCGAAATATCAATTTTCTTCTCCTTCGGGGGAAGCTGGTCTATTTCACCTTTTTAACATAAAAGAATATCTTTGCAAATATGTAAACTAACATTGTATGCAGCGGTCATACTTTTATTCAGCATAGTCGTATAATCTGATTATTTTGCATATACTAACTATAACAGAAAATGCAAAATTCAAATAAATATACGCAGGTGAAGTTTCTACTGTAGCACGAACACGGCGCGAAAGGATTGTGTTTTGTTTTCGTCGTCTTTGATGAGAGGGGTAGGCAAGGGTTGCGCGGGTGAAATTTGATTTTTTGCTGTCTTTATCTCAGTCTTTATACGCCGCCTTAAGCCCATTAGCTGTCACTTCTTTCGGCACAATAATCGCTGAGTTCACATCCTACATTATTATCAATAACCTTGCCTCTAATATTATTATGAGCCTATTACGTACCACAGCAGGTTAAAGGCATACCTCACTACCTATGATCTTGAGATAGTATGAACCGATTCTGTCTGCTACGATACCATTTGACGTTTTCCGGGCACAATGTGCCCTTTTATAAGTTCACGCACATTGTCTGAAGAAAACAGGAAACAGTTAAATAATTCTTCAATGCAATCTTTAAACGAATCTACATGATCTTCACATGATCTGACCAAGATTATGTCTGAACTTTAAAAGAGACGGTGACCTCTGAGTTTATTTCGGCCAACGCGTTTATTTCGGAAACGCCAACCTCATCTAGTTTAAAAAAATATGATTGACGTGTAAAAGTGTTTGTACAAACCTACTTACAGAAAATAAATAATTTATCATAACCCCTAAGTCGGGTAAAGTATTCTTGAGTTTTTCAACAAAAAATTCTCAGTATCAACCCGATACCTTTATGTTACCCTAATGACCGGGTATCCTGAATGTGTGTCCAACTAATGGTAATAATAGGCCTGCCTCCTATTAAAATATACACAGAAATTGGGACCCCAACCTCGACCCATTCTTATCGAACATACTTACAAGCGTAATGTTACGCTTACTATATACGACATGCAGATGTCAAAAACGTCAGGGAAGCCTGCTATATTCAAATTGCAGCTAAGTATCAAGTTGTATGGTAATCAAACATTTCCGAAGTATAAAAATCAAGGTCATCAATACAACTCTGTAAGTTCGAATTGCCTGACTAAACATTAAAAGCCTCATGAACGTAAATAATGACAACGTATAAACATTGTTCGCGGGGTACCCAGGCGCCTTCGCCTTAACAACCTGGCTAAAGTCAAGACTTCTCTTCCAGCATGTTCAGCGTCCCTGGAACTTGGTGGAGCACCCTCAGGCTCCCGAAGTACACTTCTATCCGAAGTCGTAGGAGGTGGGGTATCTCTGAGAAGACTGCTACCTTCGGGGAAGACCAGGCACACCAGGCTGAGGGATTCCGATAGGAGCTCTGAAAATGTGGAGCAGAGGTAAGGAGATTAAAATAATTATGCTGATGTAATGGGTTGCGGAGGTCATATAGGCAATCGCTCGATGTACAACCCAATTGATAACCTCCTCCTTTTTGCGAAGTCGGTTAAAAATACTGCTATTCAGCTGCATCCAGTTAGCCAGGATGCAGGATGCTAACTACATATGTTATAGTATGAAAAGGCTATGATGATGATGATGAATGTAATAAGAATGGAGTATTATATTTAAGTACGAATGTGTATCTGATAGAAAAAGGGTAAGAAAGAGAAAAAAGAAAAGGATGGAATTTGAAAGATGATATGCATGAATGATAATGTAACAAGGCAGAATAGAAGTGATAGACATTTTACGCCGATCATAGATAACATGGGCAATTGAGCAAAAACGGGCAATAGAAAATAAGTATCCATAGCTCGTGTCTTCAAAAAATATACAGGGTGTTTGGTCCATCGTGTGCCAAATTGAAATGGTCGAATGAAGGGGTCATCTGCTATCCTTTCAGACCCCTTAACACCTCTCATGCCCTGTGGATTTTTTTTTATCGACTTTTTATAGTTTTGTCGAAAAAAGACCCAAATGTTACATTCAAATACAAATTTAAAAAAAAGTATAAGGCGTAGACTCTGAATTTTAATTTTATTTAGATCAGTATTGTTTTACAGTACTTTTAAATACAAAATTAGTGACTTCAGTCATCTAGTTTTCCTTAAATTTACTCGCAAAGGTAAAACTTAAATTGAAGCTGTAAGTGTTACCGCTGTTTACACGGCTACAAACAAAAAACCAAAAGCGTTCGGGATCTTCCAACTCCTTCAAAAATTCTCTAGTCTATCCTTACTAATGATGTGCCACATGCCATAAAAATCATTTAACAACTTTGTGAATTCGCTAGAATTGTGAATCGAGTCAAATAAGGCTAATGGCATAGTAAAATATTCAAAATCCGTGTTAATTAAAAATGCTTCCCGAAATAAAAATTAACAATGATAGCAATTAAAAGCAAAGCTAAGGATTGTACCTTATTGTACCGCCATCATTTATTTTGGTATACGATACGTGCTCGAACAATAGACTCACAGTTAACAACGTACTTTCAAAGCGACAAGTGTTTGTTAATTAATTATTCTTTCTCCCCTCCATTGAAGGGTTCTCTTTGAGGATTTCGAGTAGTATTTAATGAAAGGTTAGGTATTCTTGAATTAAATGCTGCAACTCGACAGGAATATTGTATTAAGTATATTAGAATCCGCTCCGTTCCGTTCATCCGTTAATTCAATCCTCAACTTCAATTGATTTGCTGGATCTCTTCATTTTGTAGTACTTATGAAAAAGAAACGATCTAATCTATTTACAGCACAAAATTCAGTTAGTATCAATTTTGTTGGTACCACATACCGGATGACTTTTTTTACCGTCTCGAAAAAAATGGGTATATTAGGTGAACTGAGTAGAAGCTTATGGCATACCTAGTTTTTTTTTTTCATTCATTTAGATTATTATCCACATCTTAGAAAAAATTGATTTATCATCAAAAAACGCTACAATTTTAAAATAAACTTTTCTTATTATTCAATGAAAGAGAAATTTTGAAAAAAAAAACATAAATTGGAAAAAAAAATCGAATTTCAAATCATATGCAAGTCGCGTGATTTTTATTTCGATTTTTACTACTAAAGCTAAACTTAGTATGCTATTTACTTCTATTATACCTATTATACCCTTTTTTTTTTTGAGACGATAAAATGTAGTCATCCAGTAGAGGAACCAACATGAAACTTCGTGAAAAGACTTTAGGACTTCTTTTCAGTCTCGAAATAAATAAACTAAAGACATGAAACATTCCCCAGGGACGAAGAAGACCCAGGTACGGACAACGAAGCCGACGCCGGCGACAACACAAGCGTCGCCAGCGCGGACAGTGTTGCCAGCCAGGCCACCGTCACGCCGGAGACTGTGTCGTCCAGCAGTGCACCTGTTACTGGCAACATGCCTCCCTCACCTCTGAGGAGATCGCATACTGTGTCTGTGACTAATGTTACAGTGCCACAGGTAACCTTTTTTTAAAATATTTTAGCTTTCATTTCATTTAATTTCATGGCTAATCATATATTATGGTCCATTTGATTAAACCTTTGGTATCCACACGAGACACAATGGATTTTTAATTGTATCTGCAAATTACGGCATACGAAAGGTAAATCGATGCGAATTTAAACACCGTGTACTCTACACTGGATTACTGAAAAGTTCGAAAATACAAAATTTCTGTAGTGCTCCTTACAAATAACTGTTCATCTGTGTAAAAACTGTATTACTACCTTTAAAAAATTTGTTCGTTGAAGCAAAAGCAGATCACACTTATGAACATTATTAGATACTAGCTTCTGCCCGCGACTTCGTCCGCGTGAAATTTCGGACTCCGGAACACCGCGTCGCATACCATCACCCCGCTCGCGCTATTACTTAGTTTTCGCTTAGGGTTTTTTTTTACTTTTTCATTTTGCTCGGCTCTTCAGGGTCGTAGCGTGATGTTACATAGCCTATAACCTTGCCGGTGATTTTATCAACAGATTAGTAAAGTTTGCATCAAAATCCGTTCAGCCGTTTTCACGTGATGCGACAACAAATAAACAGACAAACAGATTTATTTATTTATTTAGGATCTCCAACAAAAGATGTACACAATACATGACACATAACTAAAGGACAACATCAGGTGTTCAGATAAACTGACAGACAAACAGACAAAAATTCTAAAAACTGTTGGAACGTGTTCTGTTATCGATTCTAAGTATCCCAAGCCAACTTTTTTGCGAATATCTTCGTACAGACTTTCGACCCTCTTCAGCTTTATTATATGTATAGATGGGCACTATGGAGTGACTCATCGAACCAAATATTGATCAAAATAATGTCGATGTTACTGGTAAATTCTTAACATCAAGTAAACTGCTGGCCAGTACGTAATAAGTGATTCTTATTCATTTAGACCATCTCTCAAATACATTCATTAAAAAATTCGGTGCCTTCAATCAGGTATCCTCACCACCCCAGTCAACAACCGACTCACTGGTAGTTGAGATGAGTACCAGTGTGAGCAGTGCGAGTGAAAGAGACAGCTGTAGCGAGAAGGACAGAGACAGCATGTGGGAGAAGGACCGAAGCGAGAGCCGAGCATCTTCGTCTACGTCGGCTGCGACGCTAACCAACGTGAGTGGTAGAGTGAAGTCATTGTTGATGTTTAGTACAAGGAGGAAAAAATGGCGACAAATAATATTGTTTTTCCCACGCAAACTATTTTAATGAATTATTGATGTATCAGGACATACCGTGGATTCTGTTGGGAGTGAGAGAGAGACAGGTACATTTCATGAAGGTACTCTTAAATATTGCCGTGCCAGTAAAATATTAAAACAGGGCACGACTTATGGATGATTTCCACCAAACGGCTCGCATCGCATCGTATCGGACTGGATATTACAATCTTTAAACGATATTAAATCGTGTACACAGTATTTAGAGTCTATATTACCAAGCCGCGCACAGCAGCTTGACCGCGGGCGTCTTCCGTGACATGCGATCGTAGCCGAAAGTATGCAGCGACGCGCGATCGGCTCCGTTCGCCTGTCGTCTTATCCGATCGGATCCTTTCGGCTGCAACCCGGTACGAATGAAACTATTTGACTAGGCGCAGAAACGGATACGTTCACAAGTTACGGTACAGAGCTGATCGTATGCGTCGACATCCTGCCTGATGCGATCGGCTGTCGCCGCATTTGGTCGTATCATTTCCGATCCGATGCGATGCGAGCCTCTTAGTGGAAATTATCCTTTAGCCGCGTCCCTGATAAGACATGCAAGTTAATGTTCGACTAGACCTATAGGGAGCTTAGTTTTAACTACTTTATCCAAGAGGTTCCGTTGTCATATCAAACTGGAATCAGAAATCCAAGCAACTGCCGAGCGTGGTGCAATTTCTTTTAGGTTGTTGAGAGCCCTATGTTTAGCAGGAATGGAAATTTTATCTTGCTGTATACAACTACATTAACAAAGTTAACAAATCCTAAGAAAATCTTCAAATATTCGCCACTTTATCCTTTGACGACTAAATAACTGTTTGGAGAACAATAGATTTGAAGCTCTTGGGAATAAGCCAAGTAATCGTCAGAGGATTATACTTTGGATTAGTTGCAATGACATGAACCAGAATATCCGCGAAATTGCGCGATTTAACCGACTATGGCGAAGCAAAAAGGATTATTAAGTATGATTTTGACCGTTTAAGTGTATGATATGTATGTATGTTCATCTATTCCCTCGTAACTTCTAAACTATTCAACATGATAAATGGGCTATCGTTGGAACCGTCTTGGTCGTCCGCTGGTTATAGGCTAGGACACAATGGTACTATCTAATTAGAAAGAAGAACCTAATTCTTCGCCCCCTTAATTTGACAGGACTTGACTTGATTGCAAAATTCATAATAGTGATGCGATTATTCTGAGAAAAGGCTTGTGTTGACCAACTTACTGTTCGAAGCTTATAGGTAGAATATAATATGCTACAACCTTGAGTTCTGCTTTGTAAGGGTGACTAGACATCGTTTGATGATGGATGGTGTCCAAAATAAAGATATTAACATTGATATGATGGATGGGTCAAGGCTATGGATTGGCCTTGTAATGGTGTTGATTCGGGAAAAACGTTAACTATATATAGGAAAGCGAAAGAAAATTTTGGCTGACGCGGGTGACCCTGGCACTTTAGCCTAAATGACTTATGTTTTTTTTTGTCCTCAGGGTTGGTATTCACCAGCTCTCAGCGGCGTGTCGGCCGCCAGGATCCGCGACAACCCCAAGCACACCAAGGAGTCTTGCAACCGTCGCCTGCTCAAGTCAGACCTCAGCCTTACCTCGCACCCCGAGATGGAGATAGACTACTACGACTACGAAGTCAATAATGCTGGTAAGGTCTTCACTATAATCTACAATGAGTATAATTATTAGAGTACGGTAATTGTTTTGTTTTGATCGATGTACACTCCATCTAAGATGACAAGTCCGTCTGATGCTGGGGGTTGGTGTGTTGCGACTGTAAGATACTCCGAGATGGAGTGTCACACTCGGGAATAGAGCGACGCGAATGTGTTGTGAGTGTCAGACACTCCTTCTCCGAGTGTCTACAGACGAAGACGATACGACGAGAAAAAGGGTATTTCCCTACGTTATGTTTTTTTTATTTTTATTTTAACTACGAGTTTGTTGAACTTCTTATTTAATACTTAATTCATAATTATTATATGTCGTAAAAATATCGTAAACCTTAGTTCTAAAAACAACTTCGTTATTGCAAAGCTCTTAAACTTTTAGCTAGTAGGTACTAGTTTAGAGTGTACTCACAATGTAACTAGTAATAAAATAAAAAGTAGCTTACTTAGGGTTCGAGAGAAAAAGAGAATTCTTTCTATCTTTCAATTCGGGTAACTATTCCGAAATTCTAAAAGTCCTGACGAAAACCCGGATATTTTCAGAAAAACCCGGACTTTTTATATTTAAAATAAAGTACACTTTCTTTCTTCAGCCTTCGTTTTTTCTCTAAAACAAAATCCCTTAAGTCGAAAAGTTTGGACAAATAACAATGTATGTCCGGACGGGGGGCAAACACCCTAGTTTTAGTCGCCTTTAAAATTAATAAAAAAGAAACTGAATTGTCATTTGTCACAGGTTCAGTTCCCGGCTCGTACCTCGGAATGGATCCAGCTTTCCTGGTTTGGATCCCACCACTCGAAGACGGCGACATTCTGAAGGAGATTGATGAAAATAAGGTGCCCATATATGAGGTATGCCAATTGACAGATTATATATTCTTTTCCAGTATTTAGACCCGCTTGCTCCACTAATCATTAAGCACATTTAACGTTAAAAGAAATAAAAACATGATTCTGTCTCTGTCATCTTCTAACGATTGACGGAAACGGCTCAATATTTTAAATACATCAAGCGCTCAATGCACTTAATTATTTGTGGTGCAAATAATTTGAAAGAAAAAAATGTATTCCTAATAAAAATATTCTTGCCAAACAGGCTTCAGTATAATGTCATGTTTTTCGTCACTTGACGCTGAAGCTCGGCTGCAACCTACGAGGTGCTACACACTTGTTCGGGTCGGCAAAATCCGGCACAGCCGGGAGGCAAAATCGAATACTTATTTTTCCGGCTGGCTGTAGTGGTGAAGCTTGCGCGTGTGGTAGGCCCATACCGAATCGTGCCGACCTGAATAAATCTGCAGCACGCCTACGAGATTTTGTGCAAGTTTTTTCCTATAGGAATGTTTGTCTATAATGAGACTTACAGAAATGTCCTTTACAGGAAATTCTTCCTAAGGAACTTCACCCAGACCCTGGCAGCAACACAGAGTCGCCTGAAGACAGGCCTTCATCCAGTACTCTCAAGAGAAACCCCGACAACCGCATCAACAGATCCAACGAGTCCATCAAATCATTCCGCAAAGTCATCGAGAAGGGAAACATAATACACCCCCTGAACTTCAGCATAAGTGATCTGCAAAACTCACCCAAAATATCAAAGAGAAATAAAAAGAAGAAGGTTGAAAGTCCCGTGACGATACAGATGAAGGACTTAACCCTAACGAGATCCCCAGTCAGAGTGCACAGGAAAGAAAATCGAAGTGACTTCGATACGTCGACTTTGAAAAGAGTTAACGAAACGAAAGAAAAAGATTCCGATACACTTAAAAGAAATGATTTCGCTGATATAAAGTTTGCTGATGAAAACTCCGATTCATCAAACGAAATAAAATTCGCGGACGATTCGCCGGATAGCAATAGAATTGTTGATAAATATAATGTTAAAGCTTAAGATACTTTGATTCGGAGACAGTTTGTTCTTGATGTTGGAACCTGGTAGATAGACATACATCGTGTACCCCTTACGTATTAGAATGGTACCAAATTACCAAATACCCCTACTTCCCGAATTCTGTATAATGAGTATTATATCTATAGATGGTTTCCGATATAAGCTGAAAGACGCACTATAATAGATAGCTACAGGATGTAAAAAAAACATTGTCTACCTGTATAATATATTCATCTTTATGATTCACTATAAACAAGTCATGTTTATCCATTATTTATATCAAATGAAAACATGTCATGTGCTGATAAAAAGTATATTTTATATAACTATGGGGTAATGTTTTAATTTCATAACAAAATGTTCCCATTTCCATTAGTTGAGTGTAAGGACCAATCTGTGAATAAATCCGACATATAGTTCTCATATCATCAAAACATATTTTTCAATGTCATTGTACCATTTAACACAATGTAAGGTAGTCACACATTTAGTCATAGAGTTTTATAATCAAGCTAATCGTTAGTAGTATCGTAGAATCCACTTGACCGTCACTTAGAAGTAAAATACCTATTTGAAATGTAGAAAAATATATTAATTGCTAAACTAAACAGAGTAAGTATTCTAAAAAAAACCTTACTGATTCACCTAAATAACGAACCATTTGCAAACATTTGCAGAGAATTAAATAAAATTCTAATTTACAGCCTTTAAAGGTGAAAAGCGTTTTAATTATACAAAAATACTTTTTTCTACAATTTAAATAAATCAGTTTTACAAGCGTTGTATAAATACCATTGCATTTTCTGATTGTTCTCATGTAAGATTTATTTAGTTTTTATTAATAAAATAAATAATAATTATAACATCGCTGTGCCCACGCTGCCAAAGTGTTAGTTTATGTAATGTCTTAAGTTTCAGTCAATCAATAATTTTAATATTTATTAGAAGACTGACTTTCGGGCAGTGCAATAATATGTAATTGAAAGTAATCGACTGTATTTCAGATCTCTTATAACATTCTAGTCATTTTGTGTCAAACAAACGAATTCTGTCTTAAATTGTGCGTTTTAAAACTAAGATTTTTACGGATTATTTGTCAAATATAACTACTTGCTGTTTAAATAATAAAGAAATAAGTTTAAAACTACTCACTCCGTAAGGAAACTGAGGAAATTAAAATTACCTAAATAATTAAAATAAAAAAACAAATAATCTGTAAAATAATTTTAAATGAACAGTCACGTAAATAAGGCTTATTTTTGCATTTCGCAAACTATTTATTGCATTTATTTAATTACGGAAACTAGCAATAAGTATTAAGTACATGACCTTATTGTTTTTAATATTATTGTATATTTAGGTAAGTCCTCACGTTTAGTTACACGTTGTTTTAATGTTTATTTTGTGAAAGCAATTAAAGACAATTTTATTTTGTAATTTGATATTGTTGTTTTATTAAGTGTCGAAACGGCTGCCTTTAATCAATAAAGTTTTGTTATAGTAACTTTCACAAATCAGAAGTGACATAAAGTCCGAAAAAACTAATTCTAAGTCAAAATGTTGACCACCCTGGCTGGCAGCTTTTGCGTACTTAGAAAACTCATAATAGTATCTGACAATGAAGGCCAACATTACCCAAGGTACTATATAAGGCTGGGACAGGTATCGAAGAATTTTGGTTACTTCTACGACTAAGGTTACCGCTACCTGGGTAACCTAAGAAGAAGAAACTCGTTACCGGTTACCGTTTTAATACCGGTTAAACACAAACAGGCGATGCGCGCATTTTGACTAATACCGACGCCCTGACGGCACGTGTAAGAAGAAAGAGATCATTTTTATTTCAGTAACCGGTATTAATACTGGTTGTATTCAATTTTTAAGGTGACCTTTAAAATATCTGTTAAAAATATAAATGTAACCGAAAAAATATCCGAATTACATACCGTTTTCAGTCCCTGTACTTACATACTACGCCTAGTAGACTACAATAAACCCAAGTGATAGTAAGTTTTTGATAAAAATCTCAACACTGATTCCGAAACATACTATTACCCACCCGTCGTTAAACACAAAGAAAAAGAGCTCTTATATGAAGCAGTTGTACTTCGTAAGTTCGAGAGTCAACCGAGGGACTAACTTCACCCGACTTAGTTGTTAGGTTCCGAGAAAAACTTGCAAGTTCAGTGAAGTTTGTTACACTACATAGTCGTGTAAGTGTAGCCGGTTTTGTATTAGTAAAGTAACTCAGATGTAAGAGTGGTACAAATCACGTGTCGCAGGTTAGATTCCTGCACGGAAAAAATATTTGTATGACTTTCAAGTAGTTGTTCCGGGTCTGGCTGTTTGTGTATGTGAGTTTAAATGTTTGTAAACGCACCCACAATACAGGAGAAATACCTAGTGTGGGGTAACGTTTAAAAAAAAAAAAATTGTTGGTATCTAGACGTTTCTATAGATTATTCTGTATTTACTGATATGACTAGCCTACAAATGTTCATTATTGTCGTATGGTAAGTCGAAACGAACGACGCGACAAATTGGTGCAATGCCAAGTGTTATTTGACGTCTCTGTCCAACCTTTCAGGGAATACAGGCGTGATGCTTCGTCACTTTGAATCCTACAATAATCAGAATTAAAACCAAGCGGCTGACAAGGGAGAATAGAAGAAAAAAACGTAGTGCCAAGTAACATGGGAGAAGGTAGGGCCCATGAATAAGGAACCCAAAATCGAATACGTGGCAACAAGTTTTCACTCACCGAAGCACCTCAAATCACAGCGTACCAAACAGGTGGTATTCTAATATAAATAATACGTATACAAATCTCCCTAAGCAAGCATTTCAAGTTTATGATGAAGAGTTTATCATGTAACCCTCCCTCGTCCCAGTTGCATAACTTTAGTAAAACTATTAGTTGCCTCGATATTGCTGAGCGGAGCTCGCGACTAATTATTCTGGATCATATGGTGGTGTTCAAGGAATATGACTTGAAATAGTACCGGTGCATCGCTTGGTATGTATGCGAGTTAGCTGTAAAATATTAATTCCGTAAATGGATTATATGTGTGCGGGGTAGTGGGGGATGTCCTGAAGACAGTGTTGTCTGAGAATGAATGTGGAAGAGTTAATTATAGACCAAAGTAATAATGGTAAGATTGTGTGAAAGATGTTAGGTATGGTTAGAAAGGTTGACGAGAATACGACGACTATAATATATAAAAAGCTTATTAAAAATAAAAAATAAAGCTTTTATCATGCATTGTCACGAGAACCAAACACGTATGCCAAATTTCAGCCCGATAGCTTCAGTGGAAGTGGGTGAAATATTGATTGCAATATTCCAGGACATACATACAAGTGAAGTTAAATAAAAGCTCTTAATATCAAGGAGAGGCGATTTGTATAGAATCAATTTTTTACTTTACAGACAGCTGTGCTGCTGGGGTGTTTATTGCGCCACTTCTTCTTTCCAGCTAAAGCACTAGGAAGTGGTGAAGGGCGGGCGTTTTGGGGGGACTGTCTTATGTAATTTTGACGTTCAAAAAGTGGTGATACTCATCCTCCAACCCTAGTTTGAATAAATGACTTTTGATTTTGACTCAATCTGAAAACAGAGATATGAATGGAAAAAGAAGTTTTTTACGAGCTGGCACATCATGTGCCAACTTATAAAAAAATGGGATAAAGTTAGAAGGAGGGGGGATGACATGAACTCCCAAAAATTAAATTCTGAATCTATAAGTACCACAAAGAACGCTATACCGAATAGATCCATCCCGAAATAAAATCACTCCATTCCTAATGAACGCCATCTTGAATATCTCTACAACATGTTCACACATGAAAATCTATTAGATAAAAGCTACTCGTCTCATACAGATTACTGCTCGTTATTTTCATCTAGGCTAAAGGAATTTAATATCGTGGTGATAGGACAGCGAGCAATTAGGTTGCATGCCTCCGCCGGGCTATGTGGCTATGTGTGCCAGGCATCATGGTTTTACTTATAATTATATACCTAATTGGGACAAGCTTATAGCTTCGACGTTTTGGAGGGGATTATCAATCAGGCTTGTTGGGGCATATGTTTTTACTATTACATGGAATTCCTGTAAAGGATCAAATAAGAAGCGTTCTTCGACCCTCAGATAGTTCTCACAGTTGTTCGTCGAACTAATGCCATATTCTCGCATTTGATTTGGGTAGTAGTACCTAAATATTGAACGATAGTACCTAATAAATTCCGTCTTTCTAATTTCGCTCCTAGAGTCTAAATATTGAATGTATGACTGTGGTTCAGAGGCTAAAGTTTGCCCACTTTCTCACCCGATATTAAACGATAAGGCAGTCGACGATGGCTATGATAGGATTTTTGTTACATTAGAGCCTGGCGATTTTTTGGTTTGAAATTCTTTTGAGATTTCTCATTGAATTGATTAGATAAAACTATCTTATATAAAAATGTTTCTTTTACCGAGCGTTATTTGTCTCCTACTCTTTCCTTTTCAATTATCCTGCTGCAGTCTCCAAGAGTTAATTCAATTCCCTTTAAAACTCTGAACGTAGAAAAATAAATCGTAATACAAAAAACTCTTCTATCTGCTACAATCAGTAGAAACATTTCTCTAACTTTCTTAACTGCATCCGTAAATAGTGAAACAATAAAGATAACTCTGCTCACGCCGTGTTAGTAGTTAGTATTAAGTAGTTAGCTATTTACACGAGATGTTCATTTAGTTCGCATCTCTTGGGATCGACGACGGATTCTGTTTCTACTTTACTAAGTGGAATGTTGTGTGGTTGCTAGTTAGGTTCTGATTGCTTTCAAAGATTTGAAATAAGTTTGTAGTACTGGGACCTAAGAAGTTACGAAGACTTTTCTAGAAAGATAACCTTCTCTGCGTTCTCCGTGGTACAATGTTAGCTATAGTCAGCATGGTGTTGTGGTGTTTCACTTCACATAGTGGTAACGGCCCTAATTTATAAGTTGTACGTCGTGGGCTTGTCGTGGGTTCGAACCTGGGCAGGTATGCACTTTGTGCAATTTATTTTATCACCACTGCTCTCAAAATGGTGAAGGAAAACATCGTGGGAAAACCGGCTGAGTTAAATATGTTTCCAACTATCCCACTACAGGGTGAAGACTTTATACTGAGAAACGAGAAAAAGGAAAATTTTACTAGATAAAAGGCGTCTTTAGCTTCATAAAGCCTGGTTTAAAATAGGTTATGTGTGGTTCGCAAAACACATTACTCGTTTATGAGTGACGTACAAAGAAAACGGAATACGAAATGGAAAAAGATAAAGAATAAGGAATATTATAACCTAGTACAGCCTTCCAAAGCCTTCGCTTATGAGCAGTAAATTACAGTTTTCATATTCTATTCACAACAGCATACTTTAAAGAAGTTTACACAAACAAGTATCTTGAAAATAATAAAGGAAAGCCTGAAAGGAAATTATTCATTTAAAACAAACTACAAAGTTTGGCTTTTTCTTCCGCTTCAGTTTGTGCCTTACCATTTCTTGCATATAGTTTGTTTAAAAAATCTGTTCATTTCGTAAGCAAATCAAGTAATTGGGGTCATAATAATATGATATAAGTACATAATAGAGTATTGTATTCTATCGATAAACTCGTCAACACCTTAAAAATCGGTAAAAGAATGATGACGCCATTTCCAAAAAGAAAAATTGACAACGAAAACCAGAGTCACCATCAATCAAAACAATATTTTACAATTTATAGATAATGACTTCAAACACAAGAAATTGTACCTAAACTACATTTCTTACAAATCTCATTACTAATTTAGGTACACCCCGGCCAGCCTTCATCAATCCAACCCTTTCAGGGTCCAGTTCCCAGTCCATATGGGCAGAGAGGCAGAAACCTTCCAATCTGTTTGC
Organism: Eupsilia transversa; assembly: GCA_914767815.1. Classification (NCBI taxonomy): domain Eukaryota; kingdom Metazoa; phylum Arthropoda; class Insecta; order Lepidoptera; family Noctuidae; genus Eupsilia; species Eupsilia transversa. The sequence continues at coordinate 15,002,588 of OU611882.1, forward strand.
CGAAGCGTATAAAACAGTTCACTTAGCTCCATACAATCTGTGCGGGAAGCGGAGCGGTGCGAGGGATGTGTAGCGGAGCTGGGAAAGGAAACGGTGTATTAGGCTACCTGTCCACTATAGCGGAGAAGAAAGGAGTGGAGCAGAGCTGTGCCGATATTAACCCATATAATCTAAACTGAAACCTAGCAGGGTTTCTCTGCTCTAGAGGACTTCTAGCTCGCTAAGCTGCACCACTCTTTGTACCAAGGTAGCTCATTATTCCTCGCGCATATTTTAGCTTGCGTTTTACCCACGCATGGAGGAATAATTCACACTGAAAATTCTAAGCACTTTTCCACCAAAGCTACGTTGCGCGAGGATAAGAAAATAAAACAACTCAGCTGGTGGTTTTTCCTTCGCTCACCACTCCGCTTCCTCACACAGTACAGGTGAAACTGATCAGTAACATAACTTCATTTTCATAGCTTGAGCTAAGCTAGCAATGTTATTGTTTAGTTTTATGCACATCCCTCGCTCATCTCTGGTAGAAAGTCCCCGCTCCATTCAATCAGCTGGTCGTCGGGGGATCAGTACTCAATTAGCCTCGTGAAATTGCCTTCGGAGCTCAGCCCGGACTTTGAATAAGTTAGGCCCGTGTTAAATGTTCATCGACCCATCATGTAATATGTAGTGGTTGGGCCGCGATATTGCGTTTAATTTCATTCTGGGTCTATATTTTAGGATACTAGCTGGATGACACGAGTATAAGCCTTTTTATTGCATGTCTATTTATCATAATTATGATATTTTAAAGAAGTGGCAATGTGTTCGTCGGACCGACCTGTAAAAGACTGCTTGAAAATTTACTTCTTCATTTGGAATGTGAACTAAGTTATTTACTTATATACACATACCCGATGAGTTCTTCCCCCATTTTTTAATCCATCATATACTTGTACATAATATAAATATGTCTGTGTAGATTGTATGTTGTATTTAATATCTATGACAATAGCAAGGATAAATAAACTAAAAGGTACAAAGCCATTAAACTTTCGATGCAATATGTATCGCAATATAAACTCATCAGTGTAAAGATTTTGGCAAAAGACATTATAATAAGTAACGTTACATAGAACATATATTCCGTCAATATTAAGCAGAGTACAGACGAGCAGCACTTTGCTGTCGACAGAGCAAACTTCAGCTGTCGACAGAGGCAACTGTTGCTGCTGACATTGGTCGGCGTTTGCCGTTGACACGTCGGACGCTGCCGTTGCCTCTGTCGACAACTGAAGTTGGCTCTGTGGACAGCAAAGTACTGCTCGTCTGTACTCTGCATTACAAGGCATCGCAGTAACAAATCTCGGGACAACGTGCTCGAGGTAATGAAAATCGGACAAACGAATTTCGCACTAGATTGACTGGTTACTAACCTGCGTTGCAATTTTACATAAAGGTATTCAAGGCATGTCCCAGTATTTAAAACTACTAGACATTACAATGTCTGAGTAAGTAAAATTCCACAAGCAATATTTCCAACGTAAAAATCATAATACACAGAAGAGATTATCATCAATAACTATTGCACGGTAATGATCGAACCACAAAACCGTCACATGTGCGGAAACTGATTGAAATGAAGGAAAAACTAAACCATTTCTCGATTTAAATCCGCCATGCAGGCAGATTAGCTGCAGCCTGGCTGTTCAGTGGGTAATTTCCTTTAGCGACGAGCAACGCTAACGTTACATCTTTTGCATAAATATTAAGTAGTTTCTTGAATTTGTGAGGAGAATTGCACGAACAGGTTTCTTTATGAACTTAGAACTTATCTTTTTTTACCTCAAAAAACCGGCCAAGTGCGTGTCGGACCACGCACAATTAAAGGCTCGTCGCGCGACAAGTCGCGCCGGTGTGAACGAGCCTTAAGGGTTCCGTAGTTGGGATGAATTTATCCCAAGGACAAACTTAACATGTTTTTCTCATATACTCCAACAACAAATTTAAGTTTGTACGCACAATATTGAGACATTTACCATGTTATTTTAAGACCATAGACCTCTCACAGGTTTTTCTGTAATCTATCAGTAAAGAACCATTCCCTGTGTTTTTTTTTTGGTTCAATAGTTTCGGAGATATGTGGGGAAAGGTAAATTTTCATGTATTTTCTTAAATATCTTCTATTTATTTTAAGATTATAAAAACCAAAAAACAAATCTCACAACAAGCCCTTTTCATTTGATATGTCACACGGTACAGTTTGCATTTTTTTTTTCGAATTTGCCTCCGAAATGTGAACCAAATGTGTACCAGAGATCATTATGTGTACCCAATTAAATTCGTCCCATAGATTCGGAGGCCCCGTAAATTGATAAAAAGCTCACCTCTTATTACTTGGTATTTATACATAACTGGCGAAAAGTAGATCTAATAGCTACAACTGTCTACTCCATCAAAGAAATAAAAAAAAATTATGAACAATGTCAATCCACTAACAATGATCACCTATGTCCCCGATTTTAGGGAAGAAGATTTGAATGTCCATCAATTAACACTCCATTATAACCTATACTCCTTCCCTTCAGACCTAAACCATCAAGAAAGCAACCTGAACTTTCCACGCAATCCAAGTTTCCTACATCTAAAATGAAATTATTTAAACCGAGCTGCTCTGCATGCAGTTGGTAATATAATAACACTTCCCCGTCTGTAATAACGTGAGGAGAGACGAGACGGGACTGTTTTGCTTTATTTTATAGAACGGAATAGGGATCAGGCCCGAGTTTATATCTTATTAAAATATTTTCGAGACTTATGCGTGCATCGTCTTCTGTAGGTATAGGTACAGTTTATTTCTAGGATAGTTTTACTTTATTACCTACTTACATTTTATAAGAACGTTGCATAATGGATTTGTAGGTAGTATTATGAAAAAAAAAAACTGGCTGAAAAGTGCAGCATTTTTTTTATTGTAAAGTTCCTATTTCTAAGTGTTCCTGAAATGACACAAGATAAGTTACAACTTTAACTTAAGAGCTTTGGTACCTTATTACTAAAACCTAACTGACTTAAGTACCCCTTACCCCATACCCCTGCAATAGCTAAGATCCCAATACCCATCCAATCAATAAATATGTGACATAAAATAACTATTTAAAGAAAACATAGTTACATAACATAACATCACGCCTGTATTCCCGGTAGGGTTAGGCAGAGGTGTACCTATAGTACACCCACATTTTGCCAGTTATGTTTAATACGCGTGTAATGGTGGCGAGCCTATTACCATCAATCGGGCACCAATCCAGACTCCGGGCTGCTACTGAGAAATTCCAGATAGATAAATCCAACAACAATACCCGACCCCGGAGCTGAACTCAGGACCTCGTGCTCAGCAGTAGTGCTGGGGACCACTAGACTAACGAGGCAGACCGAATAAATACGAGACACAGAATTAGGTCTGGACTATATGAAGATAAGCAAGTAAAATAACCAAAATTCCTAATTTCCCTCCACTGCGGTTGCCGCCAGCCACAAAATATCCATACAAAGAGGTCCTCGTTCCCCAGGAAGTAGTTACTTTAGTTTAATTCCGCATGTGACCAGTGGTCGGGCGGGGAACTAATTCGCACTAGGTTCCGGAATGAACTGCCTGCCGGTAACGAATGGCGCTGAGGGTTGCAGATGTAGAGAGGATAGGAGAGGCTTCCCAGATGTACGATATTATTTTATAAATAGAACTGATTTAGAAATTAAAATCAAATCTTTGAAACCAATCAGAATCTCTCAGAATCTCAACTAGCAACCACACAACATTGGTACAAAATTCCACTTAGTTAAGTAGAAACAGAATCCGTCGTCGATCCCAAGAGATGCGAACTAAATGAACATCTCGTGTAAATGGCTAACTACTTAGTACTAACTGCTAACAGGGCATGAGCAGAGTAATCTTTATTGTTTCACTATTTACGGATGCAGTGAAGAAAGTTAGAGAAATGTTTCTACTGATTGTAGCAGAGTTTTTTGTATTACGATTTATTTTTCTAAATCCAGAATTTCAACTGATTTAAAAATAGATAAAGTCAAGAAAATTTATTGCTCAGCTTAATGACTACCAACTTAAATTGTTCGTGGTATTCAAATCAGGACTGTCATTCTGTGACAGTTGTATGAAATGTCTTTAACACGACAAATTGACGTAGAGTGTGAATTTGGTTAAAATTTCTCTGACCGTACCTACAAGGTTTATGCTATAAACCGCTCAATTATCAAATGCTTCAGCAAGTTTTGGTATTTCTAAAGGCTTGCGGATTGATAACACAGCATATCATGTTCTAAAAAAATCGTTAGTAATTTCATTATCATGGAAGATTCATAAATTCACAACAAAAAGTTAAATGAATAATAATAAGTTTCATGAGTCTAAACGAAAAAACTTTCAATTTTGCTAAAGAAATGTTAGAAATAGACATTTAAACAATGACCATCATCAAACTAAATACAATCGTTTAGTTCTAACTTCTAAGTCACTTCTAGTAACGAGAGCGCATTAAAGTTCTCTTTGTGCGCACCACCAATTGAAGAGCCTTCATTTGTTATACTCAATGTAGTTTTTACTACGTTAATCATTATTATTATTAATGAACGAACATTTGTTTGATAGAGGTTTTGTTGTCATAATATTTAATTATGTCAAAATCTAAGTTAACATTTTAGCCAGTTGTTGTATTAGGCATTGCAGACAGACAAACCTTAGTGGTTTTGGGTCTGCTGTTTAAAAAAAAAAATCTTTATTGAAAACCCATAAATAAAAACAAACAACTCAATACTGCATTGAATTATTTACGTAAACCTCGAAACTATAAAACCGCTCATCCCCCATCATAATTGGCGAAACTTTGATACAAGTGCAACCTAAACCAGGTATTATACAAGCGCTTTAAGCCTCTTACATGTTCTAATCTGACATGTATACATGTTTCATAAGTATACATGCAGGTACACGGAATAGACAGGTACAGAAGGCCAGCTTCATGCAACAAGCAAAAACGCACGCACACAGACACGCTTCACGTACAGCATGTGTAAGCGCACTCTCGATTGCCAGGTGTTTCAGATCGTTTGCGATTGCCATACAGTGGAACAATCTAATTAATCTCAAAAATCTAAGAAAAACATCTTTCCACTACACTGTAGTAGAAAGATGATTTACTTTTATTGTGTGCGTTATAACTTGAACTTATGGTATATGTATGGTATACGATATAGTATAGAGGTATACAAACGAAAACACACGCACACACAGTGTAAGGCGGACTCGCGATTGGCAATTGTTTGAAATCGCCGCGCCGCCGCCACCGCCGCCGCTACTTTCGCGTCTATGTATGCGTGCGCTATTCACTCGCTGTACGAAGCCGGCCTTCTGGTCCTGTGTATTCTGTGACAGGACAGTAAACAGGTAAACAGTAATAGATGTAGTTTGCATGCGATTTGCCACTGATCAGTATCTAAGTTTCCCATTTGATTAACGTTAGAGATTCGCTTTGCATGTCATTCCTCTGAAAATTATGGGATGAATTGAAAAGGGGGAAAAAGAACTACTGATATACACCAATTGCAGTTTAATTATGAAACATTGAATTTTTACAACAATCGTGATTTTATTTATTATATGGCATCATCACATAAATTGGAATTTTGCTTGTCAGAAGCAGATGCTAAGTAATTGGTGCCGATTCCCTTTTTCACAAACAAAACTAAATTTAAGTTCAGTACATCTTTTTCTTTGTATTTCATTAAGAAGAGGACAAAAGATAAATTTTAGTTTAGTCCTATCAAATTAAGAGGGTGCATTCTAAAAGTTAGCAACGTCGTAAATAGCTGTCAAATATTTACCTGTTTCGATTAATTTGGAAATAATACTGTATGGAAATAAGAAATGTGGCTAACCAATTGACTAGAATATTAATAATGAATTGCAATTGTAACATTGAATTTGATGTTGTACCCGTTTTAGGTGAAAAAAAGGCATTTGGAAAGTTACCAAATACTTTTTTTACATCTAGAACTAACTATTCGGTGTTACGATATTAATTATTGCATTTCATAATCAATATTCTAGTTCGCTAGTTAGCCACATTTTTTATTTCCATACAGAAATTTTATCAAATTAATCAAAACAGCGAAATATTTGACATCTATTTGCGACGTTGCCAACTTTCAGAATAAACCCTCTTAATCAGCGCCTATCACTACTCCATACAAGTTTAGACGTGATTAAAAACTTGCCTACTAAAATTACGTCAATTTACGTCAGGCGCTGATTAATTTGACAGGACTAAACTAAAATTTATCTTCTGTCTTTTTCTTAATGAAATAGAAAGAAAAAGATGGACTGAACTTTTTGTGAACAAGGGAATCGGCACCATTATCTACCAACTGAAACTTTCTGGTACTGCGATTGAAAGGCATGGCAGAAGACAGTATTGTTTTGAAACGATTTCGTGCGTGGTGCCCATTACTGCATTGTAGATTAGAAGCTGTCTTAAGAAGTTTTTGTTTACGTTTAATTCTGCTGGTACCAACTACGTCTAGGCTTGAACAGACAGCTGTATTATTTTAGTAGTAGGGACATCCGTCGGGTAACTGCACCTACAATATACAATGTATTATTATTATCACCTCGTATTTAAAAAATACACAATTTAAATAATTAATAATAATAATAATTGGCTTCACTTTAATTTCTGTTTTTTTTTTACATTGTTTTGTATATTTTAGGTAGACTGTAGCCGATCTAATTAATTTATGTATAACATCTTATACCTGGTACCTAAATTCATAGCAAATAAAGTTCTGATTCTGATTCAACTAATATTCTAGCCTTTTATATTGTTGCTTCTTTACCTAACATTACCTAAACTTAATTTGTGATTATTTAGTAACAATACCATAAAGTTTGTGTTGAATTGTTGATATCATTGACCCGCGGGTGTCAGTGACTTATTTATTATCAAGGGTGGTTTATTTCATGCAATTTTTTACGCCATTTATAATATACAATGAAAAATTCAGTTTTGTATTTTTTGTAAAATTGTTTATTTTATTATTTTAACAGTAAGTACTTACAATGTAATATCCGCTGTACTATTTAATGTGATTTGACCTAATTGCCACTCTGTATAGGAAGGCACGAATACATTAAACGAAACTGATCGGTGGTTGATCGGTCGATAAATTAACTAAACTATATAAAATCTAAGTTACGTTAAAAAAATAAGCTAGACTGACTAACTGTTTCGTTCAATTCCTTTCATACATTCAAGACAAGTGTACGTACTATAGACAGTCCGGCCATCACAGCCTATGATTCCAACTCCACATTCAAAAAGCTTTCCACAATCTTTTCCGCGACTGTACACTTGGAGGCAAATCGTTTCCTAGAGGATGCAAACGTCAGGAAGCGTTTAGACGAAGGTGGGTAATAGCATCCCTCACCTGCACGTAATTACAAGGAACGGGGGGATTATGGCGGATCCAGGATGCCAGGCTAGGATAATGGCGCGACGGATGACGACGGTACTTGTGTCTGTGAGGTGGAGAAAATGATTGGTGAAGATGGAATATTGGGGGTCGTGTGTCGGAGTAGGTTATAAATGTGTTGTAAATATTGTTTTTGTTTTTTTTTTATCTCAAAATTCGCTAGTATCTATACGATAGTAAATGAGGAGCTCGTGGTAACAACAGCCGCACGGGTCAATCCATCAGGTTAAGCTACGCTTGCCGGGGTTGGTCCGTGGATGGGTGACCATCTTTACATATCGAGACTCCTCTGTGCCTCGGAAAGCACGTTTAGCCGTTGGTCCCGGTTGTCATACTTCTCGGATCTTTGACAGTCATTACGGGTCGTCAGAATAAACATTTACTTTCGCTCATGCTGCGGCCTACAGGATGAGAATTCTTCCTCAACCAGCATTATTGACTGTTTCATGAGCACCTCTTAATATTTTTTAAACATTTAAATTTGTAGATACCTTGTTTGACAGCTGATAAAATAAAAATGTTTTAGAGAGTAAACTGATCTGCAGATATGATCCCAATAACACGGACTTTTCAACCCTTTTAAGGTTTATATTATTTCATCTCAGCATTTGTCCAGAGTACATAGATAATTTGATGGGGATGTATTTCTAAAGCGCTCTAACCTAATTTCTGATTGAACTCTCCTCTACTATTAAAAATTTCACTACAACATGGAACGTCTACAATGAATTCCAATTTTATACAGATTATGAAAGCAATTTTCTCCGCAGTTGCTAATTCCATAATAAACCGGTATTACGTGCAACGTCCAGCAATTCCTGCGGATAATATACCGGTTCGATCCGGATTGAACTGCATTCATTAATTTTCTCTTCCTTTACATTGCTCTGTGTAACTTCTTTTTAAATTAGTTCTAAATTAAATTAGTTTAATCGTTATTAGATTTATTAAGCGGTAAAAACGTATGCGTTTTCACTTCTAACAGTGTAAAGGCTCCCGCAAACAGGCGCGACGCGACCTTAACAATACAGTTTCTAAGAAAACTCCACGGTTGCACAATTACCGATGTCGCGTCAAGTTGCGCCAGTATGCACGAGCATTTAGAAGTTTTATTGCTAAATTAATCAAGCTTATTGTAAAAAGAAATACGTATAATATTGAATGATAACATGAGAGGAGCTTGTGGCTAAGTAATAACAGTCGTATGGGTCGATCCATCAGGTTAAGTTACGTTTCCCGGGGTTGGTTAGCACTAGCCTTGGAAAGCACGTTAAGCCATTGGTCCCGGATGTCATTCGTGGATCTTTGACTGTCATTACGGGTCGTCAGAATAAATATCTACTTTCGCTCATGCTGCGGCTTAGAGGGTGATAATTCTCCCTCAACCAGCATTATTGACCGTTTCATTTTCCTCTTAATATTTTTGTACCTTGTTTGATAAAAAAAATATGCTTTTCTTTTCCTCGTAATTTGTACGCTTAATGTCATAGTACGTAGATAATTTGGAAATCGTTAATTAACTTTAATTGTTTGATGTTTGAGAACACTTAGTAACGTCGAAAGCTTTGTTAACGTATTCAGTACCAATAACATAGCATTGATTGCCATTCAACTTGAGAATTTAGAGAAAAACGATATCTAATATCGAATTTCATGAAATTTCAAGAGAAACAAACAAATCTTGGATTTTATCGAATCCCATGGTATTTTCGACTAGGCTATATGGAAGCTTAAATGCTGCAAAAGAGTCACACAATCATGTCCTGGAAGGGATACGTCGAGTTACAGTTCCTCCCGTATACAGGCGGCCTGTGGTGCGATGCGGCTGTGGTGGTTATAGGGTCAGCGCATACCAAGAGCAGAGCAGAGCATTTTCTGAGACTACTGAAAAATTAATCTTATGACAATTCCATAGATTGCAAAATTAAATACACGTCAAGACCATGCGCGAGCATTTTGCAGTTCGGTATGCGCTGACCCATTATGCGCTAGGTTTTACTCAACTTAAAACATCAAAGTGTCGATTCTCATCTATCCTATTATAAGGCAGCATTACAAAGTTATTAATACCCGCTTGCACTAAACTCATCGATAGGTTTGAAAGTTAGCAACCAGTTACAAAGTGCCGACTAAGGCGATGTTTAGCCTGATTGAATTTTCAACGTTCGAACTTTTGGAATTGATTACAACGTCATGTGGAATTACGAAGAGTATGGATTTCAGTTTGTGTTTCATTAAATTCGTGGGTTTTAAGTTTTGGGTGCGATATTTCTTGTGACCCTTGCCTGAATTCAGGATGAATTTATGTACCTAATATATTGAGAAATATGACACTACGTTTTGATAAAAAATACCTAGGTTTTGATATTTGTTTTACACGTACTAAATACATAGCATACATGACCTTTGTTACTGTTGTACTATCCTTCAATATTGATGAAGATATACAAAGGATAAGATATAATTGCTAACCTTTTACACGTCAGTAAGTAATAATTAATTTAATAAGTACAGTATAATTATAATTAAGGTAGATATTATTAACAGAGAGCAGGTATATGACAGACAGCCGACAGTGATGTCTGGCAATTTGTAATATTAATTAGAAATTGCCAGACATCATTTTCTGCTGTCTATTAAGATTAAGCTCCTCTACTCTGTAGAAATATAACTACTTAATTCGATAATAACTCTAAAAGAAGTTGAACGCGCAAAACTTCTGGCATGTAAGTACTTACTTACCCCAGGCATCGACGTAGCCGCAACACCAAGTCTCGGAAACTTTAATCTTCAACTTTCTTACTAATTAAACCACTAAGTGGAAATAGTATTACTTGCATGCTATTCTCCAAACCGCTTACTAAGGAACAGTTGTAGAGGTATGGATGTTTACGAGGTGCAGTTCGAAATCGGGCAAGAAAAGAACCAAATGAACTGACTATGACCAGCCGGTCTTTTCTGTAAAAATCTCACCGTGAAAACTTGCTGAACTGAGTTGTCTTTCGCACCGATGCAAGGGATCGACACTATTGACAGCTCACTTCACCTTAGTTTTCACGGTGAGGTTTTTTACAGAACTGTTCCAAAAGTATCGGACAAAAGTGTAAAGTTTATAGAGAATTAATATCACATTCGACTATGATGTAGAATGATTCAAATTTAGTCATATCTCACCACTTTTTCAATCAATTTTCTGATAAGTGAATTACAAAAAACAAAAAACAAATGAGGATTGAATCTTGTTTTATAATTTCTGGCAAACATGGCAGAATTTTGTGACCACCGAGCAGCCTTCCTTATAACATCAATGCTAATTTCAGTTCGAATAACATTATTAATTATAATTAAAAAACATCGACGAAAATTGAGATTATAAAACTAACCTCAATAGTTGTCCAATGAAAAATATCTTAGGGGAGATTTAAAGGAGATTGATCAAAATCAATACCGCATTATAGTGAAAGAGTATGGCCATAAAAATATACTCATAAATTATAATATATTTATTTAACTGTCCTTAGTTCATTTGATCGAAATCGTATGTGGGGTTAATATTTTGTATTTAATTAGTTCTTTATTCGATATAATTGCATACTTTTTTAAATGGCGTATTTTAGTGATAGCAGTGTTGCCAATTTTAGGAACCTCCCCCTAGTCGGTCTTAACGGATAGTCAGGGCAAACGATGAGTTAAAAAATAATTTGAACTATGACATTTTTCCTCGTTATTAATATTTTTAATAACCATAATATATAGGTAATATAAAGTAAAAATCACGGGTGTTTAAAACACTGCATTATGAACTTAAAAGCGATTCAATAATAGACTATTTTACGAGCAAGTGTGTTGAAAAAATAATATTACCTTACTAATTAAAATCTTTCTTCAATAATTTCCAAACAAATCACTTATGGTCAGGGTGATTTAGATTACTTGTTAGTAACACTATCACGGACAAGGTGAACTGTCAAAAGTGCCACTGCCAAACAAATCATCAGGTTGTTGCCATGCAACTAGGTGAAAATAATTATACCAAATTGAAAGAGTACTATATTGTACTAACAGGTCCTTCTCATAATGCCTTTTTAATTTTAACGTATTCTTAAATCATGTACCTACTTCTTGTTTGTCGACACAGATGTCGCTTGCTGACGTTAACCGACTAAATTAAAAGATTCAGTTGGTTATTATTATTAGCTTAAAATACACTACAGCTTCACTGACCAAATGACTATTATAATCCTGTATCATAAACTCCATCAGGTGAATGCCAAATGTTACCATTAATAAAAAATAAAAACGATTTTAAGAGTTTATTCAAATAATCTAGACTACCAAACTATAAAAAGCAAATATATGAAATACGCGCAATCTATAAATAATAAAATGTGTTTTTTAGCAAATAAATCATTACTACAGCATACATTTATAAGCAAATGATACGTCTCGACCTGTATTAAACATGTAACTACTTTCGTATCGTAGTAGTTATTTTGTACTTTGCAGCAGCAATGAAGCAAGCTGTCAATAAATCTGTCAGTCATTAGCCCTTATACATTTATTAGTCTATGATTACCGCCGGTCGTTTTGATTGATAAATTCAACAAATTATAACTTATAGTAATCTGTGTTATAACTCATCGAGTTGAGACCCTGCTCCTCGGGTTTACGTCGAGTGTTCTCATCAACCTAGTGCGTGTAAAAGTGATTCCGATATCCTATCTACAGAATAAACAATTTCATTTCATTTCATCTCTATACATAAGATTGATGACAGCAAAATAAACGATTACAATTACTTGTATTATGGGTTTTATTTTATTTCTGTAGCCCTAAATAATCTCATAAAGTGAATCAGAAAATTCCATGCCTTCAAGGGATTTCTCAATACCTACACCACCACTACAACCCCATCCAGCAAGTGCATTGTTTTTATTTTAGGTGGGGGCCTTTGATTATATAATGTCTAGATAGAGCATCAATTGCGCGCAAACGTGTCAAAAAATATCAGCCAACTGTTGGCTTATAAGTTCTTACCCGCCGATTAGTGCCGATCGTACCGCCTTCGTGTCACTACGTATTACGCGCGCTAAGTAATAAACAAATAGCAGCGATAAAATGACGGTATGTGCTATTAAACTGTGCCGGAATTATAAAGGAAGGGTAAAAAATACCAAACACATCACATATCATAGATAACTAACCAAAAAACTACGTATTTGTTTTTTGTTTTTATATTTACCAAATTACGCCATATTTTATCAGTGTTGCCACTTTCTTTTTTCCATTCTCCCAACTTAACGTCATTTTTTGTGGGAATATTCGTTGGTTTATGGTTACGTTTATATTATTAAGTTGATGTACTTTTATTATTCGATTTCAATAAGGTGAAGTTTTTCAATTCGTCTGTACTTTTTATAATAATATAATGTTTGCGTATAACTTTCACACACACAATTCTAATTAAATTAAATAGTGTTTTTTATTTATAAATGCAAGTAAATAAAGACACTACTAAAACTGAATAATACTACAAACATACACCTAAAACTTACTTATATTATTTGTATAGTATTTTTTTTTAATATGTGATTTATGGGAGAATAATTGTAGTAGCTGGTATCATTATTCACGCACACAGAGACATAGATGCACAGTGTAAAACACCGCCCGCACGCACACATGTTAGAAATTGTTGGCTCGTTTTTTTTGTTTTGATTGTAGGGCGACGCTCCATCTAGACATTATATAATCAAAGGTGGGGGCCTAGGGCTTCAGCGATGTAATTGGCGAATTGAACAACCAATAAAGCGTTTATGCCCGAGTCTATTTTGGAAGGCAAAAATCAGTTAACCACAGAGCAGGCAAATCAACAAGACGTATTACAATGTGTCGTTGGGTGGTTACTGGAGTAGTAGGAAGGGTAATCAAATTAACGGTAGGTATTACAATTACTGGTAGTAAGATTGGTAGTAACTAGGGCAACAAACGTGAAGTAGTAATGGGCTCAACAGTTCTTGGAAATAGCTAAAACTAGATTAAATTCAAGAAATTATTTGGGAGACTACATTCAAAATGAAAATATTAATAGAAGGAGAGCTATTTTCTTAACTAAATATTTCCAAGACTGTCATTACATGATCTGATGCCAGTAGCTCTAGGTTCCTATCAAATAAAACAGGCTCGGTTGTATTTAAATTGAACTAGCAAACGACATTTAGGATGACTTGCCATTGGTACTGGGAATGGACAATTAGTATTTAGTAAGGGGAAGAATTAAGTCACGACATGATAACAGCAAGGTGTACTACCCCTACATTTTGGTTAATAGGGCTACATGTAACGATAGCTGATATTACTGACTATTATTGCAATTGTTTGGTGAGTAATCGGACAGTGGGGTGCTGTGCTCACGTAATTACCATTTTGTGGTACCTTAGTTGGGCTCGATTTAGGTCTGTTGAGCAGCCGGCTTCGTTTTTAGACGATATACTATATTTTATGAATATGATGATAATATGGACCAATAAAACTATTTCATTCCAATAAGTATTCAAGCATTTTTATTTTCTACTTCCTATAGTTACAAACCTACATTTAGCATACCCCTACCTATGTAATATTATTTATTCGGATTCATTCTTTGGTTTGTTGGAACTATTTTTGTTGCATATTATGTGAATTTTAATCATATTGTTGTAAAGGACTGCTTTTTTTGGTGGAAGGTTTGTTACAAAACTAACCTCAAAACTTATCAAAAAATGAAAATTACAAAAAAACCCCACAGTACAAATGGATAAATTTTATTTCCTTTGAAAGTATGACATCAACCCTCTTTTATATCCAATTTATGCTATCATACAACAAAATTTGATGCGCAACGGCGGTCCATAGAAAAATGGGCATTTTCCTTTAGAATTTTGGGTATTCAAATAATCAAATCAAAGCAATCAATTTGTAAGTGGCACTTCAAATTGGCATCCAACGGTACCTACCTACATTTTCTGATGCATTTGTTTACATTTTCATGAGATAGTTTTGGAAAAGACTATTCGTATTTGCAAATTGTAAGGTAAGTTATTTTTCGGTCTTATTTTGATCAAAAATCTAGCGAGTAATTCCGAATTTAATAATAATGTGAATTTAATAGTTTGCTGCGATAGCGTAGTTATTACCTCTTCTGTTTGACAGCATGCAGTGCAGCGGCCTCCTCTACGTTTCTTATTCATAAACAGCTATGTTTTGCAATAATCAATAGGAACCTAGGTATACCAAAATAATTTAAAATTAAAAGAGCTCATTTTATTTAAATTCGTCTTTATATAAAATATAAGGTACATTTCTCTACAAAAAGAAAATATCTCGAAAACCAAAATTATCTTTTCGAGTCAAACAACGAAAGTCATTTCGCAAAATTACTGAAATTAGTTCACACCCAATTTCTTCTTTACTCATGAACGGGCAGCGTTTTAAAATAAATTGCACTTTTGACTTTACGTTAGTAATCAACCGAGTATTATTTTATAGTAAAATGGCCTTCGCTTTTGGAAATAAATTTAATATTCATCGGCTGAAAGTTTAATGAATTTTATTTTCCATGTTCATTGAATTGTGGGTGCTGAAAACTGAGTATCCAGGGAGTAAAATGATAATAAATAAAAGTAGAAATATATGGTAGAACTATAATTACTTACGATGGTTACACCTGCTGTCCTATATGAATCAGAATGTTGGGCCACAAAAGGGATGAATGAAAGGCAATTGTACGCAGCTGAGATGAGAACACTTAAAAGCATTTTTGGTGTTCCGCGAATAGATAGAATAAGAACTGAGAATAATAGAGGCCACCAGCCACCGGTGGCATTTTCAGAGTGTGGAAATCGGTTGTCATGGTATGTATGGTGCGGAAGAATGAGGAAAATGTCGTTAGGAAAGTTTTGAGTTTGAATGCGGATGGCTATAAGAGTGGGGAAGACCTAAGAAGCGATGAATGACTGTGTGAAAGATGATATGGCTAGAAAGGGGGTGACTACCAAAATGACGACTAATAGAGAAGTGTGGAAGAAAAAGACATGTTACGCCGACCACTAATAAATGGGAATAAGGGCGAGAGAATGATGAGTGAATACGGAATAAAAGTCAGGATAAGATGTTTAAAAAAAAAATAAAAAAATTGCTTGTTGGTAAATGTCTTAAAAGTCGTGACACTACATTTGAATGGTGTCGCATCACGAAATAGCGATAAAAAGTCATTAACAAAACAAGTTATTGTAACATTATCTATTAATGTACTAAATAGTCGTACATCGTAACGTTATTGTGATAGGTAACGTATGCTCAGATGCGTCTATTTTCTGTTCAAATGTTTTCTATTACATTAGGACTAAAATGTTATTGTTCCAATTATTTCTTCTGGCTATGGTAAGATTTTCACATTTTTTTTTTGTTTTCACATGGTATAGCTAAATCTGGGTCGATTGTTTTTTTTCTTTCTATTGTGGTAACTCATCTCATCATGTGCTTGTAATTTATAATACTACGATTATCTAGCACAATTTGAATACTATTTTTCGTTTCTGCTATAAATCCTTGTTCATCTAACGACCTCTATTAAAACTACGCTATTTATAGTGCAGTTTTTGGGACTTTCGGAACTTTAGTGTTCTTGATGGTGCGACCTCAACGGACATAATGAACTTTATGGATCTTCAACCTTTGGTTTATGTTGTTTATGAATTCGTGTACCTTGTTCTTTAAGCCTTGAGTTTTGGTCAATTGAGAGTAAAACTGAAGGCTTGAACATAATTATTTGGAATATAAAATAAGGCCTATATATATACTATGGTTTAAAATTCAAAAAGATTTCTAAAGGTCCAGATGTGTCGAATATTTTACGGCAACATATTGGCTTCAATTAATAATCAGAGACAAAGATTGCCAGTATATTTCGCCGTGAAATAAGGCGGTAAAGGCGACGGCGTTGGGATCCTTTTAATTAATACAATTGTGCTTTATGCCAACAAATACCCTGGAGTATTGTTCGTTTTGGTCTGACTTGACTTGATTGGGCCATCATGAACACTTTAGTCTGACCTGACTTGGTCAAAAGTCAGGTCAGACTAAAGTGTTCATTCTATGTGATCGGACTATTCCAATCCTGATGAGTGAATACTTGGACCCTCTCCTGCTATAAGGAGAGAGGGTAGACTGTGGATACAATTAATGCGTATTTATTTACTATCTACTATCTGAATGACTGACAACGACCCTGAACTCTGTATTCCTTGAAATGTTATTTGCAGAAAGTTTACTTCCTCACAATGTATTTTTGATCTTGTCCACTTCGAAACTACGAAGGTTTCAATATTTTTTTACTGATTGTATAACATATTTTTCACGAAATATTGATCATTTAGTATTAAATATTTATTGTAATTTCAAGGTAAGAGCGCTAAAACTTCTCACAATATTTAATAGTACAATCAAAATTGTATTTAATTTGCAACATCAGCTGTGATACACCTGTGATAATAAATTAAGAATAAGTACTTCATACTTAATATATCGAGTTTTTTTAACACTTTGTAATCCCGAAAATTGTAATAAAAAGAGACACAACATCTTAGCTATAAGTGTGAAGAAGACAGAAGCTTCGTTAGCAGTATATATGCTCAGCTGCGTCTATTTTCTGTTCAACTGTTTTCTTTTATACCTACTAAAATGTTATTGTTCCAATTATTTCTTCTAGCTGTGGTAAGATTTTTACAATTATTATTAAGTTTTTTTGTTTTCACATAGTATAGCTAAATCCGGGTCGTTTTTTTTTTTTCTTTCTACTGTGGTCACTGACCTCGTCACGTGCTTGTAATTTTCTTTTCAGAGCTATGCCAATGCAGAGTTCATAGAAGTACGAATAGAACAGGGATTGCTGAAGGGAGAAGTCTTGCAGAGGTCCACTGGGAACGGGACGTATTGCAGCTTTAAAGGTATACCTTATGCTGCACCTCCAATTGGAGAGCTTCGATTTAGGGTAAGTGGAAATCGTGTAGTTCCCAAAGTGCAATAATTAGGTATATAACAGTAGTTTGGCAAAAACCATTTGTCGATACAAGATTTAATTGATATAACTAAAGAGTGAAGTCCTGAAAAGGGGTACTTAATTGTAATCATAATTATTATGGGACCTATCTTGAAATCCCAAATATCAATATATATATATATATATGTATATAATATAATATTAAATCTGTTGTTTGCTCCCTAAATTTTTCCATAGTATTTGAACATTAATGTATGGAGCAGCTGATTTTTGAATGCTTCTTATATATGAGAAGCTGCTGCTGATCTTATGTTATTGAACTAGCATCTTTACTTCTAGGATCCACAACCACCGTTACCGTGGCAAGGTGAAAGATGTGCATTGCTACACCGCTCAATATGCCCTCAGATAGAAATAGCCACAGACAAAAGCATCCCTGAAGGCAATGAGGACTGCCTCTTTCTAAACGTATATACACCTACACTAAAGCCTAAAATTCCTCTACCAGTAATGATCTACATACATGGAGGATTCTTCATGGTAGGATCCGGTAATTCAGATCTGTTTGGACCAGATTTTCTTCTAGATCATGATGTTATTCTAGTCACGATTAACTACAGACTAGGGACTTTAGGTTTCCTTTCTTTGGACATAGAAGAAGCCCCAGGAAATTCTGGCTTGAAGGACCAAGTGGCAGCTTTGAAATGGGTGAAGAAGAATATTGCAAGTTTTGGGGGAGATCCTGGCAATGTAACGATTTTTGGGCAAAGTTCAGGAGGCTCTTCAGTTACTTTTCATTTGTTGTCACCAATGTCAAAAGGGCTTTTCAAAAGAGCGATAGCACTGAGTGGTGTATTTTTCAAAGATTTTGATATACCATTTGAACATAAGAGACGTGCTTTTTTACTGACTCAGCAGTTAGGATTGCACACACAGGATCCAAAAGAAGCTATTCTGTTCCTAAAGAATGCAACAGTCAGGGCTCTGGTGGAAGCAAAACCATTTGTACTATATTCTGAACAACCAAGAAGGGAGGTTCTTGAGTTGTTCAATTTCAGACCAATTGTGGAGAAAGATTGTGGTGGTCAACATTTTTTGCTTGAAGACCCACAAAAATTGCTTAGTAAAAATAAAACTAACATTGCCGATTTGATTCTTGGCCATACGACCGAAGAAGGTATTTACAGGGCAGAGACCCAAAGAAAAGCTATTTTGAAATACTTTCCCTTTTATGAAGAATATCTGGTGCCTTCGAAAATAACAAACGTAAGGAACGCAACGGAAGTTTTAAAATTGGGCGATCGTATTAAAAAACATTATTTTGGGAACCAAGAAATAAGTGAAGGATCTATGAGAGAAATAATTAAATTCTATTCCTACTTTAACTATGTTTATAACATTCATAGATTTCTAGAGATGTGGGTTAAAACTGGAAACAAGGCTTACTTTTACGAATTCAGTGGCTTTAGTGAGAGAAATATTTATGGAAAAAATGGAATTAAATATGGTTTACGGAAGGCAGCACACACAGACGATATTCCATACTTATTTGATGGATCGAAATTCAATTTGACATTGAAGAAAGAGAGTCCTTCTTATAAAATGATATTGCAAACGTGCACTTTGTACACGAATTTCGCTAAACACGGGTAAGTATCCAATTATTACTAACTAACAATTTGCCAGCGACTTCATTGCATGCGTCCTACATTCTCAATAAGGTGAGAATCTGGCCTTTGACCTTGTCTTTATTAAAAAGGGCTCAGCTTTCTACATCTTACTCATAAATATGCATGAGCGGCACTTTGCCAACGGCAGAGGCAACACACTTGTCGACGGCAGTCGTCGAATCGGTGGCGGCAACTTGCTGCTAGTGTATGTGAGTAAGTTGCCGCCGACGAGTCGACAACTACCGTCGCTGAGTGTCGACGGCTACAGTTGCCTCTGCCGTTAGCAACGTGCTGCTCGGGTATATGAGCACTAAGAGTTTGTGTTGGGCATTGAAGAGACAGTCAATAAGTCAGGACTTTTCTTTTTATATGCATCGATTTTATTTTATTTGCTAGAAAAGTGATAACGATAAAATTATTTAGAATGAATAGAGGCATCTACTAGATAATTTGAAGGGAAATTGGGAGGAGGAAGTGGTGAAACAGTTAAAAAGAAATACCAATTTATTGAAGGAAGTTTTCATCGTTGTTTATTGACGCAATCTTCAATATTATTTTCACAGAAACCCAACACCATCACCCTGTTATAATGCTACTTGGGAGGACTACAGCAAAAACAAGACTTACTTAGATATAGGCTATAAATTGGTACGGAAAACTGCAGGCAAGCTCCCTGAGATAGACTTCTGGAGAAACATTTATGAGTACGCTGGTCTGATGTTCTCTTGATTCTTCATTTTGTGTGAATAATGTTTGATATGATATTATATGGATGTCAAAGTTTACTTGATTATGTTTTGCTTACAATATAAGTGGTATAAGGGTCCACAAAAAAAATCCTTTCATTCTTCGTCTCCTGCAGTCTTTCGGGCTTCTGACGACCTGTAACGACTGTCAAAGAACCACGAATGACAGCCGGGACCAACGGCTTAACGTGCTTTCTTAGGCACGGAGGAGTCTTGATATGTAAAGATACTCACCCATTCACGGGCCAACCCCGGCAAGCGTAGCTTAACCTAATGGACCCATGCGGCTGTTATTACTTAGCCACGAGCTCTTCACTTCAACATACATCGCTTAAAATTCCCAACAAAACTCGAAAACTCCTAATATTTTTGTAATGAAAACATTCGAGACCTCTTAGTTAAAACAACTGACGTCTGTCCCAACAGTTTACGAGCGTGCAAAGTCTACCCCTGTTCCAACGCTATTGGCGCTTAAGAGCGTCCTAAGTTCCCAGCGGAGCGCAGGGCGCCGAGTAAGGGAAACGAAGGGTCAATGTAACGTCTTAACTGATGAAGGGCAGAATAATTTAGATGGCTGAGTTAAAGGCCAGTGTGAAATGGACAGCAAGATGGATAGGAGTAGAGGAAAGAAAAGGCGGTGAGTGCTTGGTTATAGCTAAATAGTTCAAACACACACACACACTGCTCAACAACTTAAATAAATACTGGAAAGAAATTATGTGTTCAGTTTTGCATTTGATGATTCAAGAAATAGTTGAATGTATTTAATTTGCGTATCAAAGGACCAATCCAGCACTGTGATTGAAAGACAATAACAAAAATGGGGGAAAAAGATATGATTTGATATTTGATGATACGTGATATTTTCTTAAATGTTATAAGGATAAAGAAAGTCCTGGCACTGACATTCGTCATGACCTCAACGCATGATTTGACGGTTAGCAACAATTAATTAGTTACTGTTAAACAATAATTTAGAAGTGTGAAGTAAGTTCTGAATTGAGCTCTACGATTACTGACAAATGCATGCACAAACTGGACAGGTCCACTCAAATCTGTGTGGTTCTTTTTTCAAAAGATCATTTCAGACACTAAACTACTTGGTTCTCATATGGTCTGAACATGATTATGCCTGGACTTTAAAAGAGACTGTGACCTCTGAGTTTGTTTCGGCCTTTCTTCTCAGAGAAGTCAGATAGAAACACCGACCTCATCTAGGTTATGTTTTATACGTCGTGTAAAAGTGGTTCTGATCACCAATTTACTGTATAAACAATTTCATTTCATTTCAGTGCGTTCATTTAATCCTCAAATCGAACCAAACATCCCGTATAATGGACCTATCATAACATAATAGGCCGACAAGATAGTCCTATAATTAATCCTCATAATATTTTTACTTTATCATCCCTAATTCCTTCAGGGGTCTGAGATATATCTCAGTCGTTATGATAAGAGGTTCTGCACGGATGGCCATTACTCCTGCTTGAAGCTTGTATTAAAATTCTTAGCCAACTAAGTACTTAAAAGCTTTGCTAATTATAGTGCTATGACACTCAGCATTATTAAGTGGTCCAGTGTTAAGTTATGCTAAGTTTAAAGAAAGGGTATAATCGGTTGTAGAGGATTTTGAGTACATTTGGGTCAGCAGTCATTTGAGTCATTTGACAGCACGGTTGGCGGAGTGGTTAGGCGATTGACTGCTTGCGCTGCGTGTCGCGGGTTCGATTCCCGCACGGAACAAATATTTGTATGACCTACAAGTAGTTGTTCTGGGTCTGGCTGTATGTGAGTTTAAATGTTTGTAAACGCACCCACGATACAGGAGAAATTTCTAGTGTGGAGCAACGTTTTTAACAAAAAAAAAAAAGTTTGTTCTGTGAAACTAAATTAATGATTACCTACTGTTAAGGTATTTGTACAAAACGCCCCCCTAGTACCCATGTGTCCTGTATCTTATCTTTCATACCGAAGTGATCTGATGAGATTTGGAATTTAATTTTCACCAACCCTTGCTTACTTTTCAAACTAGTGTTACCAATAGGTTATCATTCATCATTCTCCTGCCGTTATCCCAATTTTATTTGGGGTCGGTGCACCTTGTCTTTTTCTTCTATACTTCTCTTTTAGGCTCGTGAGGAGCTCGTGGCTAAGTAATAACAGCCGTACGGTTCGATCCTTCAGGTTAAGTTGCGCTTGCCGGGGTTGGTCCGTGGATGAGTGACCATCTTTACATACCGAGACTCCTCCGTGCTTCGCCGTTGGTCCCGGTTGCCATACATATCTTATCCATATATATATCTTTGACAGTCGTTACGAGCCGTCAGAAGCCCGAAAGTCTGACAACCAGTCTTACCAATTACCCAGTTACTGGGTTGTGGAGGTCAGATAGGGAGTCGCGCCATGTAAAATACTGGTATTCAGCTGCATTCGGTTAGACTGGAAGCCGACCCCTACATGATTGGGAAAGGCTAGGCAGAATGAATGACTTCTCTATTAGGCGTCATATCGTCACCCCCTTTCCATCCATATAATCTACCAATATGTATGGAGGTAGCACTACCTTGAACAAATTGGAGAAGAAACGCTAGATGACGTCACACTCTAGTCAAAATTTCATTCAAAATTAATTTAGTCAACCAATTATCCTGTACTGTAGCATATAATTTAGCCGTTATAATACTCATTAATAACTTGTATTGCCCTCAGGGAGTCTTTAGTTCCCAACCAAAGATTAATGTGCCTACTAATTTCCTTAATGTAAATAAGTAAGGCTGGGATGTTCGATAGTCTTGCGTTACCATTATAACAAGCCGTTTGTTTACTAAAGAGTTTTTGAGAGAACTTACTTACCCTACTTATCCTTATCCTATTTCTTGCGCAGCTGTTGTTACAAGAACTACTACTAGAGTACTAGCAATACGGATAAATCTATGTCAAAAATCGGTGTAACAAAACTTGAACTATAACTAATTAAAAAAAAAAGAAACTTAGAGATATATCCTAATACAGTGAGTATTATTGCTGAGAGTTTTTCGAGGACCTCAAACAACAAGCAAACTTTTTCTTCTTCGTCTAGAAGAAAAAATAGTTGGCTAAAGTAATTATAAACTTGAGGCAACTAAACATCCTATTTAGTGTTAGAACTGAAATATTTTTTCTAGTTATCAACCTAGACGTTGGATTCACAAGCCTCCACCGGCTGAAATGTATGAAATATCAGATAATATGCGTGGAGTCACAGCCTCCTGCCTCGCAGGTGACACATACAATATGTAGATACCTGTGTGAACGGTGACTAGACGGTTCGGTTACACTATCGGTAGTTTAAATCAGGAGTTTAATTCCTAAAGCTCTCAGCTTTAAATAAGGATTAACGGAGAAGGAACTAGACTATGTCAAATAATAGCAGGCACAAAGGCCAAGTGACTTTGTACGATCAACATGGTTGCCTCGGCCAAAACATGGGTGATGGACAATTATTTAAAAGAAAACTAATACATGACGTTTCAGTCAGGACAAGTTCAGTTCGAAGTGCTTGAAAATAATAATTGAATAATTTCAAAACAATATTTTAAACCTCTATAGACTATATAGACTTATTTAAAATTCTATAGACTATACACTTAATGAGCATGTCATTGTCTATCTTGCAGATGTTGTTACGTAACACCTAGTATTAACTGCAGTTAAACAGCCGGGTCATCGGCACTATCTTTACGAGATAGAACAATCCGGTTGAATCCTCGGGGAACGTGTTCAGATATAACCGAACCTATACATTGATTTCTACACACCACCGCCATTCGATACACACTTCATATTTTGCCTATTTTTTACGTCTGGATAAAGGCTACGTGTTTCAGGTCCTAGCGCTTAGGAACCAATTGTTTCACAACTTACTTTTACCCGACTGCGTCGAAGCCTAAAAAGGAGGGTTATGTGTTTGATCCGTGTTTGTATGTAGGTATGTGTATGTATATGTCCGTCTCTATGTTCCCTCGTAACTACTAAACGGTTGAACCGATTATGATTAATGATATGTCGTTAGATTCGTCTTTATTGTGCGAGTGTCACTGCGTATAAAATTTAAAAAAAACAAAATGGCGGATTTTTGGCGCCAGAATGTTATTTATTCTTATTGTTACGCAGATATACCTCTATAAAGGAAAAAAAAATTGGGTCTGAAATCTTAAAGGAGTATGTAAGGATCGTAGCAGGTGGGGCGTTCTGAAGATCCTGCCTACCCTCATGGTAAAAAAACGTGAGCAGTATCTATATTATATAATATGAAATCTTAAAATCGTTAGTGAGTAAAAGTCCATAGCAAAGTATGGCTGTCAGAAATCCGTTAATGCATTACTACTTGAGTTGGAATCTTGTAGGTATACTTACTAAAAATAAATAATTAAATAAGCTTTCATCTTGCAGCGATATACTTCGCAACTTTAACACTCAAAGCTGTACTTACATAAAATCTGTTTCATAGCCAATACTTTTAAAAGTAAAAGATATAATAAAAGAGAAAGCACTCACATCCCTTGAAAAGCACCCGAAGGGTTATTCACATTACCCGAATTCCCGACCCATCCTAACTGAATAGCAGTAAGAAAGGAAGAAAAGATACTACTATCAGCAATATATCTTCACGAGCCGTAAATGTCAATTGAAAGTCGACTTCATGCCACCTATCCCACCTCCGACGAGCGGCAACGATTTTCTCGCTTAGGAACGTATAAAAGATCTCAAGAAGAAGGTCTCGTGTAAGTAGAAGTGATACATTATTGTGTCCGCATGGATTGAGGAGGTCTCATATTAAAACGCAGGTACTATCAATATTTAGTAGTAAGTTATCCGATTTTGTAGAACTGATCCTGGAATTTGTAGTCATAACCTTAAAAAGTTACAGGACGTTTAAGGTGGCTCCTTAATCCAGACATCTGAATTGTGGAGCCACCTTAGAACTAGAAAACTAGCCTTTTGAAATTTGGTAGCATGTAGTAGGTAGTAGTTATGCGTTATCTGTACAAAAAAAATGGGTACGTACGGCGGAATTTGAGATAGCTACAATGCTTTGTTTTTTCATTAAAATAATATTATAGTTGATCGCCAGCGAGTTCTCGTTTGTCGCAGCAACACGAGCTATCAAAGAGAATACTCGCTAAGCCACGCTCGTTTGACGGGCAGAACACTCACTGAGTCACGCTTGGTACATATAATACGCATACCAGCGGGTGATCGCTCCTCGCCTGCATTCGCTGGTTGCTCGCCAACTGGCTTTTAGTTGCTAGGCACTTTGGGACAGGTGCCTCGGAGTCGCGCGGAGCTGAGCGGAGTCCTGCAGGAATCGATCAATCACAATGGTTGAAATGCTCATTGCGTCTCTCATCTCGTCTGTAATTTGACGATTCCTGCACGTCTCTGCCCAGCTCCGCTCGTCTCCGCTTCAGTGGATATGCACCCTTAAGCACATAAAGGACTCACCCTTAAGTTAAGGGGTGTTGACTTACGGCTGATGTTGCGTGTTTATCCTCTAATTCCCAAACGAGTAGTAAATGGTAATTCGTGGAAGGAGTGATGTATTGTGTCTGTTTGTTTCTTTTTGTTTAGTGAACCTTCGATAATACTGTTAAGACTCTACGTTTAGGTGTATAAAAGAAAGTTATTTTAAAATCGTTTCATGGTATAAACAATTATCAATCGTTATCGAATGTGGTATGAATTATGAGTAGAAGGGAACGTTACGTAGAGGTACGAGTGAAAGCTGTATAAAGACTGAAAGAGAGAGAGCTAGGAAAAAAGGAATATGGCGACGGGGTGCAAGGAACGACGAACGAGGACGGACGTGTTAGAAAAGGGTTTATTTTAAGTTTTATTCGGATTGCTCCGAAAATATATAAGTTATTACCGGCTTTACTATTTTATTTCACCACACAATCCCACAAATTTGGGGGCTCGTCCGGGATTGCGGTGAAATAATTGGAGTAAAATACGACTACGACGCCAACGCACGCCCATTGTTTTTTTTGAAAAAATCCTACGGACAACGACGACGGTTACGAGTTTACGACGATATTTCTAGTTACGACGATTACGAGGAATTACGATGCCGACGGAGAAATCCGACCAGGAATTTCATGATGCGGCAGCGTCTGCATCGGGCCACGGAGACATGTTGCATCTTACGGAACAGCTCATACGAAAATTCAGTGCACAAGACGAAACGCATACTGTATCTATGTGGATACGGGATATTGAAGAAAATGGCGAAATATTTCTATGGAGTCCGACCCAACTGCTGTTAGTGGCGCGACGTTCGCTAACAGGTACAGCAGCATTATGGTTACGCAGCGAAAAAAATTATAAAACATGGGATGAATTGAAAGTAGCTATCGGAAAAGAATTCGCGGATACCCTGGATGTGAAGAAGATACATGAGATAATGAGTACAAGACGTAAGAAGAAGGACGAATCATGTATTGACTACATGCTTATCATGAAGGAATTCGGCAAACGTGGAAAAATACCAGACTACGTGGCCATTAAGTATATAATAGGGTAAAAGTGGGATAGTTGCCCTAGGAGGATAGATGCCCCAAAATTCAAATTGTGACTTGTAAACGCACTACAATCACAGTTTATACTTATAAGCAAAGAACACCCCCCACCCAACTAATGTGCGAGCGGCAACCGCTCTTATCGGACGTGTTGTCAGTTCATGGAGAAAAATCGACGAGCGCGCTCACAAAGATCGCGAATTACGAATTAAATCGGTTTACAAACGCGTGGAACTTTTGATTTTCAAAGGTAAGTGATATTATTTTATTTTTATTTGCATGTGTATGGTTTGAATATTACCGTCAGTAAAACGTTTTGTAATTTTGGTAAAGGGATTTTTTTTTATTTATTAGGGCATCTATCCCTACTGAAAAGGATAGACGCCTCGTGTTTTGTGAGTGTAGATGCCCTTAGGGGCATCTATCCCCTATGGCTTAAGTTGATGTTTGCATGTCATGTTCCCATTTTTTCTTTTTAGAAATGCCTCGCAAATATGTAAGAAAGGTTGGAGTTCGTCCACGAGCTGAATGGAGGCAAGAGGCGTTAATAGCTGCAATGGATGAAATTTCGAGAGGCATCGTTGGAATCATGAAATATCTCGTAAATATGGGATTCCATCGAGGACATGAAGAAGAAGATTCGCAAATAAAAATGTTGAAAAACAGACATTAGGTAATAAATTTGTAAGACCAAAGTTCTTGTTAAGTAATGAAATCATCATATTATCCCAACCCGGGACATGGTAAGCAGATTGGCATTCGAGTTCGCTGAGAAACTGGGCAAGTGAAGAAGTTAAATAAACCAACGTGAAGAAGAAAACTAAATTAAGTGAAGAAGTAATTATTTTTTATGAAGCTGATTCATGTAAGAACTAAGAATATGAAAATTAAAACCAAAGTGAAGAAGTAAAATAAACTAAAATGAAAAAGTATTTGTTTTTGAAGTTGATTTATGAAACAAAAAAAAAAAAAAAATTGCAAAGTGAAGAACTAAAATAAACCAAAGTGAATAAGTTTTTTTTTTCTGGAGCTGTTTAATGTAAGAATATGAAAATTAAAAGCAAAGTGTAATGTGCCATTGCTAAATATTCAAATAAAACTTGTTAATTATAAATATGCTTTGATTTATACCTAAGGGCAACTATCCTCATAGTGAGAACAGCATCGGGGCATCTAACCCATATAATAGGCATCTATACTCAGAACTAGTAGTGTAATTTTTTTATCTTTTTTTATATATAAGCAATAGCTGCATTGAATTCCTTTTTAAAATATAATAAATAATAGACCAACGTACGATTATATTGAAAAATCTGTTTAAATATCATTTATTTTCTAGGAAAAAAAAATCTATTTCAAAATGTGGGGCAACCATCCCACTTTTACCCTAGACGGCATCGTAGATGACGAGATAAATAAGATTATGTTATATGGTGTCACGACGTATGGCGACCTAAAAGAAAAGTTAAAATTGTACGCAATGTTTAAAAAAAATTCCAGTAAGGACATTCGACGTAAGCCGCAAAACGAAACTCAGAACAGCGGTAATAATCTGAAATTTCTATGGTTTCGATTAAATATTAATAGTTCTGGCAAAACTAATAGTTAAGAGCAGACAAAAAGTTATGCACCGATATTTCAGCTCTTAGGATAATATTTTAGTTGAATCACCGAGTTTTAGACCAAAATGATGTAAGAATAAACATCTTATTAAATATTGGGAACAACTTTGCCTCAATGATAACAGGAAATTAAGTCGTTTATGAAATTTTACAGATTTACGCCATACATCGTGGCAATGCTGCCAGCCTTTTGCGCACTTTTCCTGTTGACAGCGATGTGGACGAATTTTTAGATGCACTATGATTATTTCCCCTCCTATTTTATATACCTATACATATTATTATTTAACTCTGTAAGTTTTTAAATTTTGTAACTATTGAATAACTCAACCTATATTTCTATTTACCTCAAAATGAACCAAAAACTCTACACCAGAAAATGCACTAAGAAACCTTTAATATTCAGACAAAGACCGTGTACAGAGCAATTTAACACGGTCGTTTTAAACACATTCAGAACTTGCAGCTGACAGCAACTAAAGCCTATGCAGCGCGCACAAAGTTACCAAACATGTGTCGGAGTTGTGCTGCTAAATCTTTTGAAAAGCGCTAAAGCTGCTGCATTGACATAATCGTGAGGTGTAACAAACGAAATTGGCTCTTGGCTTTTTATTGGGTTCAAGAAAATTAAAAAAAAAATCGTTGTTGATTTGCAAAAGAAATATGTGACTTTCGAATATGTTCGGTATTACTTAATAAACCAAAGAATGTTTAGGAGGAAAAAATATACATTTTATTTCAATAAAAAATACATAAAAAAATACATCCGTAAAATTTCATAAACGACGTCAATTTCCTGTGAGGCAAAGTTATTCGCCAATATTTTATTAAGATGTTTGTCGTTATATATTTTTGGTTTAAAACTCGGTAAATCGCGTAAAACTTTATCCTTAAAGCAGAGAGTTATCTAATATTCAACACGAAAGTAACATTAGTTCTTAGCGAAGTCATTTTAATTATTCTTACAAATCTCTTCCTGAGGAAGCTTGCTCCAGAATCCAGATGGTACCGGTATGATCCGGATTACTGCGGTTAATGTATAACTAGAAGCTGCTGCATGAAGATTTTGCTTTTTTAATGCTTCATTAAAGATGAGTACCTATTTTAGATAAGAGATGAACATTAATTACATCTACAATTATAAACTATTAAATTATTTTATTTAGAATATAAATGAAAAGAAAAAAAATAGAACTCACTTTTTAACCTAGGTGTGTACTATTTATTATTTAAATGAACTAAAATAACGAATAAATTATAACAAAAAAAATAAAGGAACTCACTCAACTAGGTACTATTATTTAAATACCTAAACTACAATATCGAATACATTAAAAATATTTATTTTACAGATATTTGGGACCTTTAATTAAACTACACGGAAAACAAGAAAGTTTGATTTAAAACAAACTTATTTAAAATAAACTAGAAGGTTCCTGTACTAGAATCCATAATCTTCTTTCCTTCCTATCATAAAAGAACTTAAAAAAATATTCTTACAAAAGTCAACCAGATGACTCCCGTTCGCACCGGTTTGATCTGGATAAATGCGGCTAAATGATCTCTCGACTTTCCCGCCCTCATTATGGCACCACCAAATTAAGTGCAGCGCTTTTTTCGCTGTTAATTTAACGTAAGTAATTAAAGCTCATGGTTTGTGAGGTTTATGTCAAGGGTGGCTGCTGATCCTAATCTTTTTATGGTGTTGTCTTTGAGGCTGTAATCTCGTTTCATTTCGCACATTTATTTTGCTTTGCACTTAATTCTTTTACCATCCTTATAAGTGACGGTGCAAGTTTTAATTATAAAAGGTATCTACATAATTATACCACAATAGGTTTTTTTTTGTGACTGGAATTTTGCTTAAAAATATTGACCCTTTGCGGGACGCCTGGTAGATGTGAAACTATTTTGTATAGTAAATAAGCATGAAATGACGATTCAAATTAAATATGGCATAATCAAAAATAAAACATTGAGATTTTTTTAAGAAACATGCTGTTCTTTTTTTAATTTCGTTTGTATGTTGGCCTTTGGCCGCGTCGCCATGCCAACCACCGCCGCTCTTCCATGCTTCAAATAAAAAAAACACTTTCCACGACGACCTATTTATGAACATGTTATTATTGTGTCTAGAACATGTGTAGCATTGCGTCATCTTCCATATATCTACGCTTTTATGAAACTCGAAAAACAGATGAGGGCCTTTCGGTCGTAGCCACCGGCTTTTTTTTTGTAGCCAGAGTGGCTCAGAGCAAAACCAAAACCACATCGAACTTTACCAACGCGAATTTAGTTTCAAGGCCTCGTGAAAAGATTTGAAGCATTTTGTGTTTCACGAAAATTTATGAGAGAACTTACAGATAAAAGTCAAATCAAATAAAATGTTCGGTTTACATACATACATAATTTCACGCCTTTTTCCCATGGAGGTAGGCAGAAACTACAAAACACCACCTGCTACGATCCTTACAAACTCTTTTTGATTCGTTAACGTTAATACATCAGAGGCCTTGTGTAAGTTTGCAAGTGAGTAAACATAACTATCGCGTTTGCGTTAAGATTTGACTGATAGATCATAATGCTAAGAATATAAAGGTGAGAATAGAAATCTTAACGCAAACGTGATAGTTACGTTTACTCACTTGCAAACTTACACTAAGGCCTCTGGTCATACATGCCGGTTGCGAGTAACAAGAACCTCACCTTCCTGAAGAACATCACCTACAAGGTCACCACTATGTCCTTCTAGGGCGTCCTCCCGGCGTTTCAGTCATCCTCTCAACATGACCAACTATCTAAGCATACTCATTTCCATTTCTGTTACTATTTCTTCTATTAAACCGCAACGTTACCTTATAATACATGCAGACTTATTGGAATTGAGGATACAGCTGGTACCTACAATAGTGCTTACATAGGTTCGACTGAATGAGTGGTCTATATAGCGGATTGCATTTTATTGAGTCACCTCGAGAGAGCGATGGAACAGCGCGGTTTTAGGATTTCTAGAACAACGAACAGATAATTTTGCTGGTAAGTCTTTTTTTATTTCATAAAAATAATAACACATTTGACAAAAATACAATAGACGTAGATATATTTAGTAAACTATTCCGCTTTACTATTCTTAAAGATTCTTAAAAAACCCTGTAAGAAATCGACACGTGTTTCACCTCTCAACGAGGCATCCTCAGGATGAAGATTGACTTGTCGCGAACCCGTACACGACGTGTTAACACGCCGAGCGCTGGACGCTGAGCGACACATTTTTTTAAGACTCTTTAAGAATAGTAAAGCATTCAGTTTACTAAATATATCTACGTCTATTTTATTTTCCGCCAAGTCACGCCTGAATCAATTAACTAACACATTTGACAATATTGATTATATTTCTAAGACTCTTTCTTAGCTAAAAGATTTTCCGGATAGATAAAAGAAAACCCAACGTTGTATAAAACCCAGTAGCCTACTAAAAGCAGGTTTTATTAACATTGAAGTCCGTTCTGTAAGTAGTTCCGACAAAGCGCAGTTAATTGCTGTAAACGAGCGCTTTAAAGCGCTTCAAGCTATGTGCAGCGTGCGATGTTTGAAGATTCTATGAAACTGGCTTAAAGTGCATGGCGATGTGGGGATTTTAAGAAACGGGACTTGATTATTGTGACGTTCCTCCATCACAGCACTTAGGGCTGTGAATCTGTGATGAAGGAATAAAGTTAGCGCAGTGTATTATTTAGATGGGGGCTATTTTTGGTCGCATGATGATTGGTCGTGATGGCCCAGTTGTTATTAGGCCTCGCCATGCACGAGGTTCATTGTGGGTTCATTCCGGGCAAGTGTCAATGTGACCTTTTCAATTACTAGTTTTAAACCTTCTGTAACAGGATATTATTTGCAACTGCAAATGTAAGTTGGTCGATAATAATTACTCGTAAACTTGTAGACCCTACTTAGCTGTGATAGTTTTCCTTTTAATTTCGTTATATATACTACTGCTGTGAATTTTTCCACGTATCCAGAACTTACCATTTCGCTGGCAGGGGGGGGGGGGACACTTGACTCTAATAAAAATTTAGCACTTTAAAGCTTAATATTTCGCAAACGGACCCTTAATCCAAAAATGGTTTTAACAAACTCACAACATTTTTGAACGACCTTACCAAAGATGGACACTATGGGATAGACGAAAAAAAATATGAAATGTTTTCATGATTTTATTTTACCACTTTGTCGGCGTAGTTAATATGTATACTCATGCCAAATTACAGCTTTCTAGTACTAACAGTCTCTGCGCTAAGCCGGGGACAAACAGACAGACGGACATGGCGAAACTACAAGGTGTAACGGAATAAACGCAAGAGCTAATACACCCCAATTAGAATATTAAATTATAAGACTAAAATAACATCTGTAATTTAATTTAATTAAACCACACCTAGTCATTTTTTATAAAATAGACGTCCCAACTAAACATAAAACGTTTGAGCACACTACTCGATCTCCACGCACACTAATAGCGCGCCGCACACATGCGTGGTCAGTGGGTCGTCTTAGGGGCCGAGTTATTACGTACATAATATCACACGTAATTTGACTATTATTGATAGTTATCTAGCTAGTAAAATTATGATTCCATCTTTCCATCACACTTTCAATCTTTGGACGGCTTCGAAAATTGTTGTTTAATTCAGATATTATGCTTCATAATCTCGTCCTCATTGTACACTATGTAGTTTGCACTCGTTGCACTACTACGCTATCACATTATTTAAAGATGAAATACTTCATCCTAAAACAAAAAATGTTATCTGTGGTCCACTCGCTGGCGGGCCCGCATGACGTCTGTCAAATCATTGTACTTTTTTGTGCCGCGCGCTAATCATGTTTCCGTTTAAAAACTCCGAAATTTCTTAACGAAATGGGAAACCATCGAAGAAAACGTGGCAAAAAGAAATGGAGGACCTTAACGAACGTCTGCGAGAACTGGAAAATTGAGTGAAGACGCGAAAGCGGAGTCTTCATCGACATTCGGGTAAGTTTCTCGATATACCTACCAATTTGTCGTTAGTTGAAATAATTTTTCGAAAATTACCTTGCGATCCATACGCACATCAGTCTCTAGAGTTTTCATTAGAGGCTAACCATGAGAACAATAACTGTGCCGTATACTTACAAAAGAACGACACCACACGAGCTTTCACGAGAGGCTAGCCGATGGTACCTATATCGTTGAGTGTTAAAAACATATGCCTGCTGAATCCCTAGCAGTCTCTAAGAGTTTTCACGAGAGGTTAACCATGAGAACATTAACTGTGCTATATAACTACAAAGAACGACACCACACGAGCTTTCACGAGAGGCTAGCCGGTGGTATATCGTTCAGTGTTAAGAAAAACACATCCCTGTTGAATCCCAAGCAGTCTCCAAGAGTTTTCACGAGAGGTTAACCATGAGAACATTAACTGTGCCGTATAACTTACAAGAGAACGACACCACACGAGCTTTCACGAGAGGTTAGCCGATGGTCTATAATAAAATTATGTTCAGTGTTATAAACACGTCCCTGCTGCATCCTTAGGGCTATCACGAGAGGTTAGCCGTGCATTTGGGCCAATGTATCACGAGAGGTTAGCCGTGAATTTGGGCCAATGGTTTATTTGTGAAAACACGAAACACGTCCCCGCTGCATCCCTAGAGCTATCAGCCGCGGATTTTAGCAGTCTGGGACCTTACTCTCATATTCTTTGTAGAGGAGTACGAAGTTCGTCTCTGTGGAAGACACTACAGTCAAGCACGTTCGAGAGGCTGTGTGTCACGTGACTGAAGCTGATGCAGCCAGACTGAATAGCCGTACTCAATGCTGCCAGTTATATGTTTATTTACATATCGGAAAACATTATGTTCTCTTAAAAAATTCCAAAATACTAACAATAATAAATTCTAGATATACGATTACATTCGTTACAGATATTCGTCATTCGATACAGACAGTACACGATTTAAGTTAAATATGTTGTGTTAGTACTTGCTTCATTTCCACTACAATGCAGCCGGAAGGAGACTGAGAGTAAAATGGTATCTATACCCCAACCTCAGGCCTTGCCTTCAAGTGTTAAGAATCTGCTCGGAGGGTGCAGTGGTTAGTTCACCTATGGAACTGCATTGCAGTCTGGCCATACAATGGTTAAAAGTTATGATTAATAGACTAAGCTGACTGAAGCACCCATAATCTGTGGCCTGTTGAACCCACCAAAGTTTGAAAGGGGGGGGGGGGGGACAACAGTGAATGAAGATGGAATCAAATGGGAACAAAGGAACAGGGGCTGCCATTATGTCCATTGACAAGGTCCTGAACAGTTTAATAGCCTCCCGAGGGAGTGACTACTGTGTGTCATTTATCATGATTGCATCACATGAAGATCCTTAACCCTACCCAACTTTATAAGGATATGAAAGAATTGATGGAGTGGACACCGATACCTAACAGGTATTTTTAAGTTTCAAGATAAATTCAATGCCACCAAACATTGTCAGATCTAGGATTGTCACTGGCTCAGATACGGAGTGGTGGATTGCAGTATTTCTCTAAATTTATGCATGGTTCACATTTGTGAATCAAGGGTTATAAACTACCCTTTACTGAGTTTCCAGTTCAAACTTCTAAATAACAACTTCAGTATATTTTTACTAAAATCAGATGGCACTTTAAATAACTATGGTGCCACATACCACTTTAAACTGGTGGACTTAAGGACAGCTATTATGGTTTTTTGCCTATATTTGTTACCCATAAGAAAATATGTTAGAAGATATCTCCAGTTTCTGTTTTAAGATACATTGTAAGAGCCTACATGCCTCGCATTCGGGCTTAGCACAGCACCATGTGTGTTCGCTGGGATCATCGGTTGTCTTTTATAATTATATCCTGACAATATTCTGTGCCTTGCTGATTCATAGGCAAACTGCATAGAAAATGTGTCTACTACTCAAAATGTGTTAAGAAATCTAGGACTTATTATTAATATTGGAAACTGGAAAGGGTGCCCTAGAACCCAGCCAGTATCTAGGTTTCTTGTTGAATCAGTCCAGTTTACCATTTCACTTAGACACTCCATCCAAAAGGAGATGCAAATAATAGAGTTTGCCTAATTACTAGGTATCTTTGTTGCTACATGCCCAGCTGTAGAGGGCTTTACACCAAGATCATGAAAGGTCACACACAACAGTTAGTAGCCTTAAAGAATAACAATGAAAATAACAAGGCCAGAACTGGTTTATAATTCAAATTTATAATAACATATCGCCTGTATTCCTCAGAGGGCTGGGCAGAGGTGTTCTTATTAAAAAATCCAAATTCAATTATTATCAAATACAATAGAACTAGATTAAAATTCAAAATAAATTATTTGCAAATACAATAGAACTAGAATCAAATCCAAAATCATTTATATTTGCAAAGGTTGTCTCACATTTCAACGAACCACAATATAATTAAACAATTTGACTTTTTTCTTCAAATATTCTCTGTTGCTTCTCAAACTGACTGGGCCTGGTATGTTATGATAAAAAGTTCCATATAAATTACCTTGAACTTTTAACAGCAGGTAAGGATCAAAACAATTGCAAGCAAACTCAGATACTATGATGTATTACCTAGAACAGATATCACAACAGTCATAGCCTATATCAATAAGATGGGTGGTACTTGCTATACTCACCTAAAGCTTAGCTAGACAGTTATGGCAATGGTGCAAGGAAAGACAAATATGAGCTCTTGCATCTTATATTAGTTCCAAAGAAAACACTATGGTAAATCTAGAATCTAGACATCCTAACATAGAAATTGAATGGAAGACCTGCAGGTCTTTTCTAGTCAATTGTTATTAAACTGGGTCAGCCCCAGTTAAACCGGTTTGCAAAAAGTCCAATACTAAGTGTCAGAATGACATCATGGCTCCCTGATCCAGGTTGCTGCATGCTCAGTAGATGCATTCACTATAAAATGGGACATCCACACCCATTGCGCAGGAGTCTCTGACACTGATTGGCCGCAATATTATCAGGGACGATTCCCTGAGAAGAGGAAAACCAATCCCTTAACTTTCTTGTCTAGCAAAGCAAGAAAGCTATATGAATCTGTTAGATCAGTGGATTCACTTCTGACAGAGTCAAGATATTGGCAGGCTCATTCACCGTGGTGATATTATTATTAGATTTTTATTTATTTATTTATTAACCACTAAGTTTAATCAAGGATTGTCTTATGGCTCACTCCCTAATGGTATTGAATGAGTTATAATTATATAACTGAAACTGGAGAAATTACCGACTATTACTATTAGCTGACACAGATGAGTAGAGTATCAAGGTTTCTTAGGGTAGGTAATTATATTTGAAATAAGAGCAAATAACCCCAAACATGATATAATTTTGGGACTCCAGTAACATACGGGTTTATCTAATATCTTTCATAATAATTAAACCTTTGGTTTAGAATATTACAAACCAAAAAAATTGTAACCATAATAGCTCTTGTAATTGTACATTGAATTCAACCTTATCACTCATTAATATAGATAACATTTCTTATAATAAGGATAATTATGATCTTATAGATACCAGAAATATTTGAAACTTCTGCACCTGGAAGATCTCAACCGAACTTGATATTTTTTAATTTTTTTAAGAGAATTTATCTATCTGGCCTGCCACAACCCTTTTTGTTCTATCCAGATTTTACTAAGAGTATAAGACAAGATTTTAAATCATTAATTATATCCATAAGAAAATCTTTTCATGCCGCCTCTAATCTAACCATTAGTGGATGGATAAAACAAAATTTTTGTGCCCAGTAGTAGAATAGATGTTTCTAAATTCACATAGACAGACATACCTCTACCTTAAAGGCCTCTAAGGGAGGTATCGATGTTGAGGTCATAAGAAGAGCTGCTGATTGGATCACAAATTTTTGATTGTGGTCCTAATGCTTTTGCCCAGGCTGTGTGCTCTATAGAGAATGGCTGCTCATAAAAAATTATTACATTTTTATGTCAATGTTAATTGTCTGTTTAAGTATATATAATTGATGTTTGTAAGTATAGGATTATTAATGACATGGTTGATTCAAGACTGAATAAGAATTCCAGGACTCATAGTACCTAATTAGAGAATTTTAAAGTTAGGTAACTAAGTATGTCTTTAACTTAATGGAAGACTGATTTTTAAATAGAAATACATTTATAATGAGACTTGGAATAACATGGTAAGTTATAATGTTCAGTTGGTAAATAATGCTGAACTGGTTACCAACACAACTTTATTCTTTGAACATCTACATAGTGTACAATGAGGACGAGATTATGAAGCATAATTATACAGATCGGACTAACTTACCTAGTGACGTCCGATCCTTAATTATGTGAAGTAATCTCGTCCTCATTGTATCCCAACCCCTCCCAGATAATCAACCTACATATATACCTATGTGTATTGGATTGCCTTATCTAAACCCCTTCTAAAAGTTGTGTTGTGCTGTATGGACTATACGATGCCCGCACCGGTCATCGTGAAGTCCCGTTCATATGCTTTGAAAGAATGATTTGACAGACGTCATGCGGGCCCGCCAGCGAGTGGACCACAGATAACATTTTTTGTTTTAGGATGAAGTATTTCATCTTTAAATAATGTGATAGCGTAGTAGTGCAACGAGTGCAAACTACATAGTGTACAATGAGGACGAGATTACTTCACATAATTAAGGATCGGACGTCACTAGGTAAGTTATTCCGATCTGTATAATTAGGTTTAATAAAGCGGACGCATTTTTAAATCAAGCAACTTTTCGCCCGTCTACGATCTATTCGAAAACGTAGGTAGGGTGGTCTTTCCGGCGAGCGCCCGCGCCCCGCCGCCACAGCGCCGCCCGCGCCGCCCCGGAGACCGACTCACTTATTATTTTATTATCTCTGATGCGTACCTAACTGTCGCGATATCACAAACTCTGCGTGTTTAAAAGATTTGAATCCTAATTATTTACAGTAATTAAAATCGGTAAAGATAAAGGTACTTACAGAACTGAAATATTTACACTACACTATTTCTTCTTCCCCTTTTTAACAAACTTTCGAAATGTCCACCGCCTTGCTCAATGCACTTTATTGCACGCTTTCTCAGGTTAAATTTTAGTTTATTTAGCACTTCGGTGTCACTTTGCACAACACTAAATGCATGATAAATTTTTTGTTTGAGGTCTTCGACACTTGTTGTTTCGTTTACGTATACGAGCGATTTTATTCGACCCCACAAAAAAAAGTCTAACGGCGTTAGATCAGCTGACCTGGGAGGCCACTGCACTGGTCCTCCACGACCAATCCAATGGGGGCCATATTCCGCATCAAGATGTCGCCGAACGTTCCATGTGAAATGCGCGGGAGCACCGTCGTGTTGGTAAAACACGTGACGTCTTAAAAAGATGAGAGGGACGTCCTCTAATAACTCGGGCAATGTTTCCTCCAAGAACTGTAGGTAGGTATCTCCAGTCAACCTCGGTAGAAAGACAGGGCCGAGTACGCGTGTACCTATGACGCCCGCCCACACGTTCACGGAGAACCTGTGCTGAAACGAATCAACACGGCATGCATGTGGATTCTCATGCCTCCACAAATGCTGGTTATGCTGGTTGTAAATGCCAACTCGCGTGAAGGTGCTCTCGTCTGTCCAGATGATGTTTCCTTGCCAGTTGTCCAACAACCATCTACTAAATTCCAGACGTGGTAAGTAGTCGTTTGGTGTCAGCTCCTGACAACGTCGTAAGTGAAACGGGTGTTCACCATCAGCGCGTAACGTTCGCCACACGTACATGTGGCTGCAGTCAAACAATGGCGCTGCTTCTCTCGTGCTGCTCTCTGGGTGTTCGTCAAAATAATTGAGAATATTTGCTTGTAAGCGGGTATTGCGCACATTCGCCCCTCTATCTATTGCCGTGTTAGGACGAAAGGTACCGGAGTCCCTCAGACGCTGAGTTGCACTTAACATTGTCCTGGCGCTCACTCTAGTACCATATCTTGCGTTGAACTCTCGACACGCTAACTCGACATTGTCGTAGCAACGAGCCAGTGTCCTCACCATCTCCGTGTACTGAATACTGGTGTACTGGAATGCCATCGCGCGCGTAAACAAATAAAATTCGGGAACACTAATTGTCGCTGCCGGCGAATAACTAACTAAATTGTTGTTGACATATTTGACAAATGACAATAAATTGATTGATTGACATTGCATATTTGACAAATGACAATTGACATTTATTGTTTTTTTTTTCGCGGTGGCGGCGTTTCGGCACATCAAACATCAAAGGGGTAAGTCGGCAAATCGATGCATCTCGCTCTTTTACATTAATGTTCCATTTGCAAAAAACGAACCACAAAATTCCTAATATTTTGGCATTTCTCAACAAAAGAATATGAAATGCGGTCTACACATTCGGTCGTGTATTTAAAAAAGCTTTATTACTTTGTTATTAGGTCTAAATTTCCATATTTTTTTTTTAATACAACTAGCTCAAATGTAATAAAAAGAAATGTTTATGTGTGTGTAAAGAATGAGCGAATTACAAATTCGTTCATGCATTTGAATATTCCTGCCTATTCCTTTGAGATAAGACTTAAATTTCCTTGAATAAAATATTTTATTACCTTGTTATGACGCGGTGGTTCTAATTTCAGTTAAATAAAAGATTTTTTCATTAAAAATTAACACATATAAATAATGACGGAAATCGATTCAGAAGCCGATTCTGAGCAAACTACTTTCAGGTCTTGCGCTTATTCTGTTACACGTTGTATAAGGGTTCCTTGTTGACTACAAAACCCTAAAAAATGAACGTGACCCACTATAATAATTGCACTTGCAAATTATTCTAATGGTTTAAAAAATACCATCAGAGTCATTCGAATTCAAACGGAAGGTATTAGTTTATGTACCTACGTTTACGTAATCACATAGATAGTAATTTCCCTATCCGGGCCAAAATTACTTACCTACCTATAGGTACCCAATCAATTTTATAATTTCAAACAATACCTATTCACGAGACCCAAACGGAACAGACCATTCACCGCGTCCGATGTCTTTAGGATGACATTCCACATTACCACAATTTGTTGAAAGATTAATGTCCTCTCTTTATCCCACGCCCAACGCTGGACAATTACAACGGTGTGACGCGGGTCTCTCCGTAATTTGTTTGCGAAACAAACAATTGTTTGACGTTTTTGTGTAAAGCGAGACACGGACACGAGTTTGTAAAGTTTTGTTGGAGGTATTTTAATTTATGTTTGTGTATCAGTTGGAGGATAATGTACAGGAGATTATGATTATTTATTTATACAAATATACTTTATTGTACACCAGAAAACACATACTAAGCAAAAAACAATTATAATATTACAAAACATACAATGGGCGCCTGGGCGGCCTTATCGCTTTCTGCGATCTCTTCCAGGCAACCTAGATTAATCTTTTGAACGAAAATAATTTGTGATTCTTGATCAGTTTAGCAATCACTGCTGTCTGTGTCTTCATTAGAAATAAAAGTTAGGTATAAAAACAAAAACGCCAACTAAAAAGACAAATTGTAAATGTCCTTTGTGACAGCCTTTTCAGTAATGCTTGATATTGTTTTGGATTTTATGGTATAAAGAGCCGCGAATGCACAGCGTAAACGTAAAGTAAATTCGATTTTAAAATACAACAATCCTTTAGCTTTTTTTTTTTTGCGACAAACACAATTACTTTTTATTAGCTTTCTTTATTACCCATAGACATGAATCTTAAAATAAAACTGAATAAAAATATGTGCGAAACTAGTATTTTCAATTTAACAATCGTTAAAATTTACTTTAGGTACCCACAGGGTTGACATAATCTTGGTTTTCAAATTCTATAAAAATTATTGATTTATATTTTGTTTCGATTCAAAAGGTTACTCTTTTTCTTAAACCAGATGCCTGTAAACTTAAAAGTTCACATTAAAATATAACACGGTCATGTTTGTAGAATTCGAAGTGTGATGGAGTCCGGACACAATTTCCGTTGCAACTTCGTCTCGGCGGGATATTGGTTATAACTAGAGATGCGCCGAATAGTGGTTTCACCGAATAACCGAATAATATTCGGGTAAGTTGTTACCGAACCGATTAAACTGCCGGATAATTCGGTTCCCCGTTCTATAGTTTTGCCGCGCAAACAAGTTTATAGACGCCATAGTTGAGAAAACAACATAGTTAATTCATTATGCTTATGTAAACCTTTCCTATTACAATATAATTATAATAAGATAATAATATAAGATACTTGATTTTATGCAAGTATTCATTCATATTATGGTTGTATTTGATTACCTGTGTTTAATTAATATCTTTGTTACCTACCTTACCTTACAATACCTACACGATTTCTAATAAATACGATTGTTAGATTATGGGATTCCTTTAATTTATTTTGCCCTAAAGGCTGATTTACAATTAAAGAAGCCTAAGAAATCAATTAAACCGAATACTTTCGGCATTTGAACCGAATGATTCGGCCGAATACGAATACCTCAAAATTTGCCGAATATAAAACGAATATTCGGCGCATCTCTAGTTATATATAACATAATGTAGCATTCACTGCCCTGTGTTTAATTAATATCTTTGTTACCTACCTTACCTTACAATACCTACACGATTTCTAATAAATACGATTGTTAGATTATGGGATTCCTTTAATTTATTTTGCCCTAAAGGCTGATTTACAATTAAAGAAGCCTAAGAAATCAATTAAACCGAATACTTTCGGCATTTGAACCGAATGATTCGGCCGAATACGAATACCTCAAAATTTGCCGAATATAAAACGAATATTCGGCGCATCTCTAGTTATATATAACATAATGTAGCATTCACTGCCCTGTGTACATAAATAGGTACTTCTACATTTTCTACTATTGCTATTGAATCAAGATGCACGATACACTGAGGAAGAATACGTTCATAGATTCAATTATATTATGTAGGTGGTGTAAGGTGACCATTGGACATGGCTTAATATCTTGTACCGCTTAGGCGCTGAGGAAACGATGGACAAGTTATCCGCGGTAAATTAGTATGTGTTATTAATTTAACTAGGTCTTTCATGAACTTAAAACCACAATATTTTCCACTATAAATGAATGCCAAGCCTGTACGTTTTTCTTCCATTTGAGTTTTATTTCAAACAAGTATGTTTTTATTCGGCATCCACCGGTGCGTGACGCCTCATAAGAAAGCTCTTTACTAAATGAAATACTTCAATGTACATTTATTTTATTAGATTTTTCATTGAGGTATATTGTAACTTTATTTTTGAGTTACTTAATAATTTAAGGGCGGCGTTCATTTTGATATCCGCTGCAAGGGGTAAAATAAACTGGTGATTCGTTTATAG
Source organism: Eupsilia transversa (assembly GCA_914767815.1). Classification (NCBI taxonomy): domain Eukaryota; kingdom Metazoa; phylum Arthropoda; class Insecta; order Lepidoptera; family Noctuidae; genus Eupsilia; species Eupsilia transversa. The sequence goes on from OU611882.1 coordinate 15,045,212, forward strand.
TTAGGTAGGTACCTATTGTATGATCATTGATGATATCTATTTCAGTCCGGCCAGTCGCTCTACGTAAAATAATAGTAGCAGCTAGTAACTCCAATATAAATAGTTTGGATTTTGCGAAATAGCTAGGATATGATAAGCTACGTCTCTTTAAAGGTTTATCCATACTTATCCGTGCCGAGGACGTGCCCGGCCGTGCCCGGGACGTTACAGGGCCGTGGCACACACTGGAACGAACGCAGGAACGCAGGAACTGAAGCTCCGTGGCGCCCGCGCGACGACCTGGATACGGACGTATTTGAAGGAATTCATTCATATTATTATAAAAACACGACTACATTTTTACATTCACATTTTTTTTTCTACATTTTTTTGAGCCCCTGACGGGTACCTACTAGAATACGGGCGATTCTGTATTTTGTCTGTCTGCCCGAGACGTGGACGCATCGTGATCCCTCAAACAAGTGTCAAATTCCATTTTTCGATGAGAAGGGACAACAGACAAATCGTGTTGGCATTCATTCTGAGTTCGATTTATGTCGGTAAATGACGACCGACTAGGAAACGCCTAAAACTACAGATTTCGTGCTGGGAGTAGATTGCTGCCAATTTTATTACTTCATACCTTTACCCGCTTTTGTTTGTTTTATTTCGTATCTTTTTTATCTACTGTATGTTATATTGTGTGCCTTTTAGTCTGTGCTAAATACATGTATTTTCTTTCTTTCTTTCTTCCTAGATTGTGCCCTCTATGGATAGAACTTTATAAACTATTTTTTGCATCGAAATCAGGACCTATCTGTGGGTGTCAACCAAAAATATCTCCAAAAGCTGATCTTGCTCAAAGTCTTCGTTTAGATAAAAGCAATTTTCAAATTCTATAGAACGTTAATTTACATTTCCACATTTCTAAATTGCACCCTTTTCAGTTCCACCCCCTCGACAACTAAGCATTGCAAGCTCACAATGCACGAACCCCACAAATTCTACAATATATATGATTCCGAATAAGCTTCAGTAATTCAAAATTTAATAATTACTGCAGGACAACTAAGGGAGGTGGCAGGCTTAGTGCTAATTTACATAGTACCTAGCTACCGGCCTGTCTAGACACGCTAACTCATTACTAAAACCCGTTTAAGTACCCACTTGAAGTATGGACACCAGGGAAAGCTATGGAGACGACTGTTGTAGAAATTTTTGTTTACATAATTATACCGCTAGTACAATAGGGCAGCCTATCTATTTGTTATGTCTTTAAAAATATTAAAAAGAAAAACAAGTAGATTATGAGCTTTTACCATGGCAGGCACCACTAGATGAAGAACAACTTTTTTGAGTAGACCATTGCTGGAAATAGGCTGATTGGATTCAGCTCGATTCTCGGCAACTCTCATCCATCTGCTACCAGCTATCCTGCGAAGATCGTAGCTCCATCAAGCCTGAGGGTGTCCTACTCAAGAACACGTTTACCCAAACGGTCATCGGTTCTACGGCTAATATCGAATCTACAGATAAACTTGCCTAAGCCTTCGGGGAAAATCGAAGTGATATTATGTTTATGTTATAAAAATGTGTGTGGTTCCGATATAAGGGTCATAGACAACAAATAACACCAGTAGGTACTTAGCTAAACTAATACTTGAAGATGCAAAGATAAACAAAAGCGGATAAAAACAAAAATAAAAAATATGCAACAACTCTACGGAAGTCTTGTTCCAATTATGGTCACGTAAGTTCACAAAGTCCAGGTATATCGCCAACCCATCTAAAAACTGTCCGGAGTAGTTGACGACCAGGTGAAAGCTTCTAGAATATTCTATAGCTTAAATTTTATATTGGGACGGTAAATTATTAAACGTCTTCAGTCTTTTTTTTTGTATTTTGTAAATTACATTCTAGGATTATGTGGGCCATGGTAATAGCTGGGTTAAAACATAGAATACCTACTTTTTATCCCAATATTCCCACTGCATCGAGACTTATGCGGATGAAACCGTGGGGCGCAGCTAGTTTCAAATAAAATGTATAATCTATTAGTCCAAGAACATTAATGGAGATATTTTCGCTTAGGTTTATAGTAACGTGATAATTTCTATCGACGATACTTCAGTATTTTTATGATGTCATTTTTGTAAAGTTATTGTTTCCATAGAATAGTATTGTTCGTACAGCAGAGATCTCTTTCTAAACCACAACACCCAATACACACACACACACACACACATCTCCTACAACACACAATACAATGAGTGAACGCAGATGTGAAATCGTCCGCGACCTCCTCACATAGATTCCAGACAAAACAGCGCTTTTTTTTCTTCCCCTCGGGAGAGACTGCGCTGTAAAGCGCACGCTGATTGCAAGATTGCAAGCCTTGCGGGGGACTACATAAAGAATTTTATTGAAAAGTTGAAAGTGTATTGAAGTTGGATCATTTAAGGTTTTATTTTTTATCGTTTGGTAGATGTTCATTATTTATATTTAAGACTAGCTGACCCGACAGACGTTGTCCGGTCCATATTTCAATAATTCATACAAAATTCGCATAGAAAATGCATTTTCAGTTTTCCCGAATTTTTTCCTGGCAACTTTTATTTTTTTCTTTCTGAAAGAACCTGGACTGTTACGAACATTTCAAAACAAAAAATAGCCAAATCGGTCCAGCCGATCTCAAGTGATGCGCCTACTAACGAACAGTATTTAAGTTAAAAATACTAAAATACTACAAGTTAAAAATATCAGACACATGAAGCGTATGTAAGTAATGTAGAAGAGATGGCATAGAAGATAACATTTTGTTTTTCTAGCTTCTTACCCGCGACTCCTACCTCGAGAAATTTCTTGTTAGATCCATAAATACACTCGGCAATATTGTAGCTTCTCAATAGTGAAGAATATTCGGAATCGGATCAGTAGCTGTTCCGAAGATTACTCACTACTGACATGTATTTGTTACGCATGTTTTTCCGTCTTTTAATTAATTTTATTAACTTCATGTATTTATTAATCACTCAATCACTTAATTATTTATTTCTAAATTGTGACACTTATAAAATGAACAAAATTGAGTAGGTATGGTTTTTAATAATGGTCAAGGACCTGAAATAAATGAATTTTAATTTAACTACATAAAAACCTACAAATGTTACCTCATTTCCAGTTAATGCTGATCTCGCATTATATAGGATTTCCGTACAATGCGAGGTCAGCTTATACTGGAAATGTATAGCTTGATGTGTAGCCGTGTGTACCTATAGCGCCTCAGATAACTACATAAAATCCAAGAACTTTATAAAACTACATTATAGAAATGTCTATCTTCAGAGTCACAGTACCTACGTGTGAGAGACGTGCTTCTTCATACGATGCGCGGCTTTATTGCAGGCACTAGGCAGCTAAAAGGTAAAGCGATCAACAACGTATTGAGATGCGAGAACTTTACAAAAAAAGTTTAATGTAAAGTCTCACGTCACTAAGACCGAAGAACCTTTAACGTATGAGAGGCGTGCTTGCTCATAAGATGCGCCACTTGCAGACTCTGAGTATAAAGGCTCTTGCAGACAGGCGCTACCCGACAGCGCGTCGCGACTCTAGTAGAACAATTTCTATGAAAATTGTCCCAGCAGAATCGAGGCGCACCATCGGCGTCTTGTCGCGTCTGTCTGTGGGAGCCTAAGAAGCAATTGCCACACCCCCCTTTATGATCTCCTTTTAGTCCCTAGCAAGCAAGTGCTTAAAATAAACATAAATCGCTGATAATATTTAAGTAATAGCGGTAAGTATCTACTTAACTTCCTAACTTTTTTATAATCTTTAAAAACTTCATTATGAGGGTCGGTTTAAAAAAAACCTAGGCTATTCTAATTCAATTTTATTTCTAATTTATCAATAAAGAAACGTTTTCATAATATATTTTTAATTCTGAAATGTCCAAAAAATGTGGAACGCTTCACGATTTTGCGTGTCATCCTTGCGCAGGGGCCATGCTAATCTTCTCTGTATCGTTCCAATTTTAGTATATGTACTGCCGAAGCAAGTACAACAGTGAAGTAGGATTTATTGTAGTTGTCATTTCTGGCATGAAAATTATACTTGCGCGATGTAAGTGTTTTGGGAAATACAAGAGCATCAATAAACTTTTTGCTATCAATTTACATTAATTTAGTGAAGATCACTATTTTAATTTTATGCTATGAATAAAGCTCTGAAAATATAATTATTATTCTCAAAAATAGCTTATTTATAACTATTTCGTAAAGCATTTATAACAGCGCCATCTAGGTTTAATTTAGTGAACTTACTTCCATTAAAACGAACCAAACTTGAAATCGATGTACCTAATAAGAAGTTATAATTAAAATAAACGAATTATGTAGGTATCAGAACAATTATTTTTACAAAGATCGAAGAAGAAAAATCATAGTAGAATGTATTGTGCAAATTGAGTGCAATTTGGTTCAACACTGTCTTGCATAGATGGCGGTAGTATATTGCTGGAAGCGCCATCTGTGCATATAAACTTGTACTCTTAGAGAATTGACGGTCTCACAGTGTGTCACATGTTCTTCAGTTTCATCATAGGTGACGCTTTTTACTAAAATGAAAATACTTTATAATAATAATCGTTCGATTAAGTAAATATTTCATTTTAACTTTATTTTATTTTTCTTTTTCTTGTTTATGCTTTACAAAATGTGTGTGTACTCATTGGGTTAGCCGATTGAAAAATTGGTAATTTCAGCAGGCTGATATCCTTCCTGCTTGAACAATAAAAAAATATTTAGGTAGCGGAAGCCTAGTTTCACAAGAAAACTAAACTTACAACATTAAAACATTTATACTTAAGTAAATGAAAAATTAAGATCTTGAATCTTGATCATTCAAGTAAGGAATAGTCCCGCAGCACGATTAATTAAAATCGCGCGAAATTTTTACCACTATTCTTTAACAAATGGTAATCTACACACAATGGCGATTTAAAATTCGCGCTGAAACTTACTCCGTAGGTACATTGAATAATAAACAGCGCTAATAAAATCGCGCGGTGAGATTTCGCAGTTACGGGCTAGGCCTGAGTATTCTGGGCACGTTTTCTCGAGATTTTCCCTAAAAACGACTGTAATGACCGACAGAAGCCTGTCATCAGTCATTAGTAAGTACAAGAGAGTTATAAACAATGATAATAGCCGTGATATACTGAAACACATAAACGTTACGTGGGGCTAGTGTTGGGACCTGTCCCGGGATTCCCGGGAATATTCTTGAAAGTCCGTAGACATATTATACTAGAAAAATTAGATTTGTGGCGACGCTCTACATTCAATAGTGGACGTCTTTCGGACGACGATAAAGTAAAAAAAACAGCCTACTATTGGGTCACTCCACGGCAAAGGTCTTCTCATACGTACAGAGAAGGCATGGATCAACAAGCTTACTCAAGACGGGTTGGCGACTTCAAAAGGGCGGTTTCCTCACATTTTTTTCCTCAACCAATGTCAGAAAATGTCCAAGATAAACTAGTAAAATATTTATTTAAGTAATTGGTAATGTCAACAGCAAGGAATTTCTACTATGAAACACTCGAGGGGCTGGTGGCTAAATCATACTATAGCCGCACAGCTCGATGGATGGTTAAGCTACGCTTGCCTAGGTCGGTCAGTGGATGGGTGACCATCCATTACATATCGAAACCCCTCGGAAAGCTCGTAAAACCCTTGATCCCAAATGTCATTTCCCGACTGTCAAAGATCTCGGAGACGGGTAGTCAAGAGCCGGATAGTCTAAAAACCAGTCTTACTGGGTAATACGATACTCAGTTATTGAGTTGTGGAGGAGGTCAGATAGGCAGTCGCTCCATGTAAAATACCGGTATCCTTCATTCGGTTAGACTGGAAGCCGACCCCAACATAGTTGGGAAAAGGCAGATGAGGAGACACTTTCTTATACTGTGTGTACCCTACAGAGCTACGTAATAAAATAAAGTCGTAGAAAATTGGTCCACTGTCTTAAAAATGTAAATTCAACACGTTTTAATCCAACAGGAATCCAACAAAAGAAATTAAAATGGTGTATAAATTGCAATCTCCCGTCGACTTTGTAAATCCCGTCGTCTCATTTTAAATCTCAATTAAACTTTTTATGTTAACCACACCGACTGTTGTTTTAATGAATTTAAAACTCCGTAGACTTGACTTGATTTACAATTTTCTATTGTAGTTGCTCAATTGAATGGATTAATAATGTAATAATTGAATTTAACTCTGTATAGAAAACTAGGTTTAACAATAATGTATTCATAGTCCTAGACTAGAATTAAGAGATCACATAAATTACTAGAATACCGCAAAATGTTCTGAATTTCCATCGAAATTCCCGTTTTTTACTCCCAAATCCCGGGGCTACAAGTTGTCAGCACTATTTGTATGGCTTGAGCCCGGGAACATTACTCTGCACTGAATCCCTATGCTTAGTTTCGCAAAATATCGCATTCAGGGATATATTGGGCGGTTCTTATGTAAGTTGGTACAATATGACGTAATAGGTTGTTTTAGTGGAAGTTACGGAATATCTATAAATAGTCTAATACCTAATAATAAAGATTTATTGTTCAACTAGGCCTAGATAACATGGCAAGGTAAACATATAAAGCACAAGCATAAAGTTTAGTTTATCTAGTTAGTGTGTGCTGTTCAGTCTTAGATAGCTTACAAAATAACCTAAATCTACCTACACCTGTATAAAGGCTCGTTCACACCGGTGCGACTTGTCGCGCGACGCGACTTTAACAATACAATTTCTAATAAAACTTCACGATTGAACAATTGCCGGTGTCGCGTCGCGCGACAAGTCGCGCCGGTGTGAACGAGCCTTCAAGCAAAGTAAATTACCTAGTTGTTTTTCGAGTCCATCGCAGTGAGGTCGCATTTTTCTTCAGAACTGCGGATTTTGATATGGTTTCACCATTTAGAAAATTTATTACCACGATGTTTAGTTAGAACAAAATATAAAAAATAATTTAAAAAAAAAAAAAAAAAAAAAAAAAACGTTCTAAGCTCGCTCGCTCGGGTCGCTAATTGTATGATAATTAAATTTAAATTAAATTAATTTATAGTTGCCGTAGGTATAAACAGACAAGGGAGCAAAATAGAATACGTCACGATCGTAGCTCATATCGTTCTTTATAGTCAGTTCCAAAATTATCTAATGCAAGTGTAAACATACCCTGTTCAGGTTGAATTCTTACGCAATCAATCACTAAAGAGAACACATTTATCTTTATTTAGAAAGTTTCAACTTTATCTCACCACTTTTTCCAACGATTATTGGCTGATAAATATTCCTAAATTGTAATTGAAAATTCATCGATGAAAATTGAGGTCATATTTACCTCGATCGTCAAATGAAAAACGTATAAAATAAGAATTTCTGGTAAAGTTTTTAAATAATCAAATCAAAGCACTGACCTTGTAAGTGACACTACATATTATTGGCATACTCTGGTACGTTTTCTATACCATTTATTTACATTTTCATCAGATACTCTTTGAACAGACCATAGTTAGTTACAGTCTCCACTGAGAAAAAGATGTCAGTTTACGTAGGTATGGTATATAACAACACAAACAACGTACAATAATAAAATATTGGTTCTTTCCTAAGCCTTAGTCAATATTTTCATAAAACTTAACAAAACAAAACTTTGCAAATTAGAATTTATTATTTCCACGGTTTTCTCTTCATGTTTATCAAAAGTTTTTAAGCTGAAATCTCACCGTATTACATTACGTACTGAAAATATTTTCCTTAACAAAAAGTTCTGTGTAATTTTTTTATGAAACAAACAGCTAAGATTCCTTCTTACTTAACTTGAAACTGGCGTTACATAACTTCAGTAGAGGGCACCAAGTGAACTACATCGGTAACAGTGAAGTACAGGCAGAAATCTAAGAATGGACTGCCCTTCAAAATGTTTTGCTTACAAGCTAACATATCCAAAAAATCTGAAAACAAAATGTGCAGTACGTTCGTAACTCTGCAATCTTCCTTAGGGATAGTTGGCAGTCATAACACTCATTCCTAGATCTTTGACAGTCGTTAAACCAAAAGTCACATCCAGCCTTACCAAGGGATATCGTATTACCCAATATCTGGATTGTAGAGGTCAGATAGGCAGTCGCTTCGCGTAAAATAAGAAAGTAAGAAAAATATTTTATTTGGGACCGTACAGGAAAAATAAACAGTAAACAAAACCGGCCAAGTGCGTGTCAGACCACACACAATGAAGGGTTCCGTAGCTGGGATGAACTTATCCCAAGAGCAAACTTAACATTGTAGTTGAAAAACATGTTCCCCCATACAAAACGTATGGTAGAACATGTTTTGCAACTGCAAATTTAAGTTGGTCGCTAATTACTGGTTAACTAGTAGAGCCTACTTAGCTGTGATAGTTTTCCTTTTAATTTCGTTATATATACTACGGCTGTGAATTTTTCCACATATCCAAAACTTACCGTTTAGCTTGCAGGGGGGGGGACACTTGACTCTGACAAAAATTAGTACTTTAAAGGTTAATATTTCGCAGACGGATCCTTCAATCCAAAATGGTTTTAACAAGCTCACAATATTTTAATTATTATTTTGAACGAGCTTTCTAACGATACCCCACACCATGGGATAGACGAAAAAAAAAAAAATCCCCACTTTACATGTATGGGAAGGTACCCTAAAAAAAAATATTTTTTATGATTTTATTTTACCACTTTGTCGGCGTCATTAGTATGTATACTCATGCCAAATTACAGCTTTCTAGTACTAACAGTCTCTGCGCTAAGCCGGGGACAGACAGACAGACAGAGAGACGGACATGGCGAAACTATAAGGGTTCCTTGTTTACTACGGAACCCTAAAAAGGAGCATTTAAAACTAACAAAATTAACAATGTATCGAAAAAACGAAAAAACATCATTAAAAAAAATTATGGCATGTGCGAGGCCAGAAAAGCTCCTATATCAGCATAATGCTACAATATAAAAATAAAAACCGCAGCGCTGGTATTCTGATAGGTCCCGAAAATACTGGGTAATGTGTTGCATCTGGTTAGACTGGAAGCCGACCGTAGTTGGGAAAAGGCTATGCAGATTACTTCAGAGTATCTTCCAAAAATTACTTATTGAAATGAAATGAAATGAAATTGAAATGAAATTGTTTATTCTGGTATATTTGAATTTCACGTTCCCCCCATTATTAATTCTTTGAGTAAGTAGAAGTTCTTATTTTATTAACAGAAAGT